>CM057392.1:2400000-3672500 GCA_030015415.1 Cynopterus sphinx | reverse complement strand
GCATTGAAGTCTCTGATTCTGAGCCCTGCCTGGAGGACCCATGTTCAGCGCCCTGCTGGGCTTTTGTTTTGCCATTTCCTTTTGGTTTTCTTTGTCACCTCAGCTGGGGGGACGGCTGCTTAGTGCGCATCTTGAAGACTCTGGTTCTTGTGCAAATGGCCATCTGGGTGGCCTCACTGACGCTCTGCGGGTGGCTGATGGAGCCTCCCAGATCAGCAGGCCCCGCAGCCAAGGCCCTCGGCACGCACAGCACAGCTCTGCGTTCAGGATCTCGTCAGAGGCCGTTTCAGACTCTCGGTACATTCTGTGTGTTGGCCCCAGAGCCCATGTGCCTTTCGACACCCTCAAAGAACTCAGCTAAACCAGGGAACTGGCTTTCCTCATGACGTCATATGTCACTTCCTGTGGTTTATAGAAAAAACTGTGATTTTGTTGTAGGACTTAAATTTTCAGAAGTGCGTGACACTCAACCTTGCATACGTGGAGACTCTATCAAGCTACAATGAAATGATGATCGACAACAAAGTCATGAAATTCGTTATTGTCGTGTACGGCAGTGTCATCGATGCGAAGACAGAGGTGCCCTATCTTGCACCTTGCATGCTACCTAAGACCTGTGAGCAGGTAAGGAGGCACGTTTCTCGAGAGTCATTTGCCTTTCCTTGCCACCCCCTCCTCATAAGTGGTTTTAAAACTCCACCGACCACCTTAAAAAGAAATTTAACCTGCAAAGACCCCGCTGGTCTCACCCACCCTGAACTAAACAGTCAGAAGGTACCAGGGCTTCTGTGTACAGTGTCTGCAGGTTGTGCCCTGCACACGGTGTGACCCATGGGCAGGTAAGGGCTGGGACGGGCCTGCTGTCTGCCCACCCAGCTGTCGGCCCTGGCAGGGGCTGCACCTGTCCACAGCTGGCGGGGTGCCTTGTTCCTGGCTCACAGCAAGATGGCTCTGGAAGTTTCCGCACTGGCTGATAACAGGGGAGCAGACTTGGTGCCACGTCGCCTTGTGGCTGCCCTGGAAGCTGGGGCACAGCTCGATAGTGGGCTGCGGGCCTCATCATTCCACGCCTCTGTAAGGAGAGGGATAACAGGGGATGGGAAGGGCAGAAGCTGGGTCCCTAATAGGTCACCTGCCACTGGACCCACAGGGGTCAGGAGGACCAAGCGGTCGTGAGAAGAGCTGACATCTCTTTAGTCTGGAAATACGTTTCTCCGCTTTGGGAGAGACCCTTTCTGCCTGTTGAGGCTGGGAAAAGTCATTCGTTTAATGAAAATTTATGTCCCGGAGAAGCTGATACACCTACTAAAAAGCACGTTTGCCCCTTTTATACCATCCTTATTTTGCACCTCTCAACAATTCAGAGGATGAAGGAAAATTAAAAATTTTTTTTTTTTTATTTTTAATAGAGAACGAAAATCTCTTTAGCTTTGAAAGAAGGGATGGGGTGAGGCCTGGGACGGCAGGAGCAGTTCCCAGTGTAGTTAGCTGAGACAGCAGGGTCTGGAGTCAGGCCAACTTGGATTTCAAACTTGGCCCCTGTGCCCAGGAGGGGTGTGGGTCCAGGCGGGGTGCCTTCTGACCCTCGGTTTCCTCACTGGTAAGATGAGGATGGTAGCAGCAGTCACCTCGTGACGCTATAGTGAGGGTGAAAGGAGGGGACACGACGTACCTGGAAAGGACACCTGGAAAGAACGGCTGTGGTTGTTACTGGCATGCGATTTACATCCTGGGAGGGTGGATTTTGTGGGTGAAAATGCAACCAAGGCTGTCCATGCTGGATGGCTGGGCCCTGGGCCTTGGATCGTCAGGGCTGGAGTAAAAGTAATTCAGTGGGGACTCCGTTTCTGAGCTGGGAATTTCCAGCCCATTTATACGAGTAGAGTAGAGCGTGGAACTTTCCTTTCCGGCGCCTATAAACACGCGAAAGAGGTAATTTGCTGGTCCAGGACTTGCTGAAGCAACAGTCCAAAAGGATCTGAAATGAAAGAGATGGGTTTAGGTTGGACGCGCATTAGCAAGCAGCCCGCTGGGAGATCAGAGAATGCTCTCGTCCCTTTTTCTTAATCTTGTTACTAGTTTCAAGTGGACATGGTTAGACATTTATATGGTCTGTAGAACGACCCCCCTCATGGTGGCTCTTTCTCTCCCCTGGCTCTCCACCTGGCCGTCACATTGCTGCTTGTGTGGTCCCCATCCGCGCTCTCTGACTCCTGGGTTTTCCTCCTCCAGGTTCAGGGAACTTCGGATTTAAGCAAGCTGCTCATCATCCAAGAGCCTAAGCCTGCCAACAGCAACTAACTCCACGGTCCCAGGTAAGGGGACGTCCCCGAGTGGTGGTTTATCACCAGTCCCCGTTCTCAGACCCACCTGGAGCCACCTTGCTTTTGGAGCATCACACAGGAGAGGCTTCCAGACACTGACACCCGGGAGCTCCCTCCTCTTTCACGTCCCTCCCTGCACAGCCCTGGCTGTGGTGCGGGGAGCAGCTTCTGTGCTGTGCTCCGTGCCTGCCCTGGGAGGCTGGAGCCACATAGCACTTTGGGGTCAGATCAGGGATGGGGAGGGGACAGACCCAGGTATGGAGAGCTGGTTTGCTCCCAGCAACCAAACGGAATATGGAACCTGACCCATGCTCAGCGAATACTTTCCAAAGGTCACTGCCAGGGCAGAGATGACCTGAGGCGCACGGCGATTGTCACTAAGTAATTATAGTCACGGAGTGTGTACACACACCCTGTTGCATGCCCTGCAAAACACAGAGCAGAATGCAAAGACGGCTGGCGAGGAAGGCCGTGCTCCAGAGAACGTGCATTCCAGACCTTTCATTCAGCGCTCAGCATCCCTGCATTGCGGGGCCCGGGGCCACCACTTTCCCAGCTGCCCCAGCTTGGAAACAAAGTCCTCCTTGGTTTGCCCTTCTAGTTAGCATCATCCCAGTGTTTACAGTTCATGTGACCTGCCGGCTTAGACATTATGCAATCCTTAATGAATTATTAATTCGGGGGGAGGGGAAAGTGCAGTGTACATGATTTCAAATTGTGTGCGTAGAGTGACAGCTTATTAACAGTTTACATCTCTTTTTTTTTTAATGCGTGATGCTTATACAGTGCAGCCCTGCTGTGTGCCGGGCACTGGGCTGAGCAGGGGTTAGTGAGGGAGCCCAGCGAGGCCTCTGCCCTGGTGGGGAGAAGAGACAGACGGACATTCACCACATGATTCCACTTCTCCCCTAGAGGCAGGTTCCATCTCATACATTCTGTGGCTCACTTCCCACGTCCTGTCCTGGGGTCGTATGCAGCACCTGATTTGGGGGGCTCCCTCTGCTCCTGGGTCTGCCGTCCCAGGCGCCTGACACTGAGGCTGCAGGCCTGCGACCCTTTTGGCCTGCCCGTGGACTGGATCCCGCCACTACACTCGATTTGGCCCGAATATGTTTTCCTAAAAAAAAAAAAAAAAAAAAATTAAAAATTAGTTGCCAAGTAAAGATATCCAGAAATTTTACATTAAAAAGAAATCCAGATTTGGGGGTTTTCTGGGAAAATTAGGGAATCTGCCTGCACCCAGTCCTCATTCCTGTGGCACCCGATCAGAGAGCTAGCTGAGTGTCCGCAGATGCTCCCCGGTCTGCCACCATCCGTGTAGCTCCCTCCGCCTGTGCCCAGCCCACTCGGATCACGCGTGTGACCTGCCTGGTCTCATTTGAGTTTCTCAGCCCTTGTGTGGGGCTTTGGGGAGCCTAGTAACAAAGCTCCTGGACGGAAGGACATAAAGAGCCCATGTGAAAGGCAAGGAAGGGAAAGGGGGAACCTACAGGCAGAAAGCAAACAGGCATTTCAAAATACTCGCCTGCCCTTTTCACTCTCAAACTCCTAATTAGTTCGTCTGTTTGATGCATGTATTTGAGTTGGCTCAGTCAACACTGGTCCTGGAGTGAGCAGCAGAGAATCTCGGCACTCTGGTTAGATTTTCCTCCCGCACAGCTGAAATAAGCTGTGAGGTCCAATGGCAAAATGTGGGTGGCGGAAAAGGGACTCCTAGTGGCAACTTCTTAATTTGGAAAAACTGGGGTAAAGCTCGCCCGAATGACGTAAAAATGAAGATTATAGAATATTTTTAAAAGAGGTGATTTTGCCCCGTCTCCCTCTCTCCCAGTCCCTCCCCCCACTTTTCCTCTGAGGTTTAGTTCAGAAAGTAGGGATCCCTGGGGTTAGGGACGGGGCGGGTCCTACGTCATCCATGCCAGCTGGATGTTAGCATCTGCGTGACGATGCTTCTCCCTCCGGTGTGCGTGTGTGTTTGTGTGTTAGTGTGTATCTGTGTGCTGTGTGCCCTCCGTGGCTGTGTGGGTGCCGTGCGGGGGGCACGTGAAGCTGCAGGCTGATCACGGCATCTTCCTAGACTATCCATTTCACTTGAACATCTTTTCAGGGGAGATGCTACCTCAGTGAATGGTTAGGTTGTTTTAAGTGTTTTCTATTAAAACAAACGTTATGGAGTTGGGATGACACATTTGCGTGAATTTTTCAGACACAACAAGAGGCCTCAAACCTTTTACTGTGGGGTCACTTGGGTTTTGTCTTGAGGTCTTTTCCCACTTTTCTGAGTCATCGGGGCAGATGTGGCCATGTATGAGATGAGCTGGAAGGTGTGCCTAGGGCTGGGGCAGGAGAGGGCTGGTCACTGGGCCGGGGTGGTGTGGAGGCGAGTGTCGGGGGAGGAGGGTCGCCTGCAGGCTTGGGGTTGTCTGTTAGGGCCCGAGCCCACTGCCGAGTACAGAAGGAGGCAGCTCCAGCAGGGAGGCAGGGCGCTAGGCAGCTGCAGATGCGGGCCAGGTGGCAGCGATGCTGCCACGAGCAGGCTTCAGGGGCCCCCAGCACCCCCACATTCCCCAGTCACCAAGTCACCCCAAATAAATGTGCCCTCTGAACATGATGTGCTGTGTCAGTGTGGCCTCAAGCCCCCACATCCTCAGCTGGATATCCACCCCCAGGCCCTTCCTCTAGAAGCTCTGGCCCTGCCACTGCCGTGGCCAACGACCATGCTGGCTGGCAGCGTGCTTCCTGGGGAAGGAAGGTCGCCTCACCCCAGCCGATGGTTGACGGTCCCTTTAAACAAAGTGACTTAGTTCTTTTCAGGGAGCCTTCCCTGGGTCACCCTCCCCTCTTCCTGACAGAAACCCCATTTCATAAACGACAATCAAGTTTTCTGGTTTTATTTATTTATTTATTTTTCTTAAAATGGTCACAGTCTAATATTTTACTTTCGACTTTCTTTTGTAGTTGGAAACTGGATCCTATTGTAGAAAAGGACACTTATGGCATTCACGTGATCTGTGAAGTCAGGTTGAAGATCGAGCCAAAGGGTCATCTGGCAAGGACATTCCTTAGGAGCTGCCGAAGCGATTTACTGTGTTTGTTTTATAAGCAACCGATGGACGGCTGCAAAGGTCTAATTTTAAGTAGTTGCAGAATGTTTGAGATGCTCGTAAATTCTTCAGGATAGGACACCCCAAACTCACGGCCTATCAAATGAAACCCTGCGTCTGGCTGAGAGCAGGTTCTAGCAGCCTACAGAATATTAGATGCAGTGCTAAAGCCCAGGATCTATGATTTTGATTGGATATTGCTACATTTAGTGCCTCCTGACATTTTTTGAAAGTTATTTCCCTTTTCCCCTAACTTAGTAGATATCGAAAAGTGGAACTCTGTTCTGGCATCTTCGTTACTGAAAGCAGAGTTGAGGAGACGTGAACGATTTGCATTGCACAGTACTACTGTTTGATGCCTCTTTTAAGTTTTCATTGAGATTTTGTTTCAAATAAAGTTGAATTTTATGGTTTATTTAGAACCCATTTTTACTTTTAATTGCAACAGGACTTTGAAAAATGCAGGATTCTCCAAGGAGCACCATTCTAGAAGTAAGCATGGAAGGAAATGCAAAAGCCAAGCCTAACTATTTATTAAGAACCTTCTGGAGACCTAGCATGGCAGGGCAGTATTTCTCAGAGGGGCCGATGTGTCAGCAAATATTGGGTGTGAATCGCAGCCACCGTGGCAGGGTCACACGGGGCTCCATTTTTCCGGTGTGACCAGATGTAGGTAGAGCAGGTCTGGAGCGATCATGGACCCGGGCACTGGCAGCCTCTTCTCTGGCTGGGGGCTTTGATTCTCACGGTAGCAAACCATCATCTGTAATTCCAGATATCCTGTGTGCTTTCCGGCAGGGCCGGCGGCTTTCTCTCCGCGAGGCTTTGTCTCTCACTTAGGGAGGGACCGCACCCTCGGCCAGCGCTGTCATGTGGCCACGCCTGTCACCCTAAGAATTTTACTTGGCACCTCACCTCGCCAACCTTAATACAATCCGGGTGCTTTTAGGAAAGAAGTGGGAGTCGGGATAGATGTTGGGTGCAGTGTCGGCTGTCCCTGGCATCAGTCACCTGGTTCACTTCTGGCCACCTGTAGAGCCGGTCTGTCTCTGGGGGTGGGCCCTGGGCTCTGCATTTTAATGCTCCTCATGCCATTTAATGCAAGACAGAAAAAAAAAAAAAAAAGGCTTCCAATTGCTTTCAAGAGAAGGAATACTTCTAGAAACTCCAGTGGCCTTGTCTCTTGTCCCCAAGAACTGAATTGCATGCCCATTTCTGGACCACCTGGACAAGGTGGTCATGACCTTTGAACCAGTGCATTGCCCCAAAGGGGCAGGGTCAAATGGGGTAAATCGCTTATGCGAGTTGGCATCTTGGCCATTTAGAGTCATTCTGGCCCCTTACGCCTTCCCTGAGCTTCTCCTCAATGCAGATTCCTGCTCGTAGGGTGGAGGTCAGAGGTGAAATCCGATTTGCGGCAAGACCACACAGGAGCAAGTTTATCACTTCGCTGATCTTAGACATGATGTTCTAGCCAAAGCATTTGATGACGCCCTGTCACTCGGACTGCCTCTCACATTCCCGACGCTTCTCTCCTAGCCACCATGGTCACGTATTAATGCACGTTCAGTTAACAAATCTTTGGACGCATAATGTGACTTATTCCGTTCTCCCTATGAAAATTGAGTGACACCTCTCGATAGGGGAACGCTAGCCTCCATGCCCACGTGTTACAAATGTTCTCAGATCACTTCTCCCCAGGAAGGCGTATGCACTGAGTAGTATATTCGGAAGAGAATACTTCCACTGTTTTGTGGTTTCATGGTGGAGCCAGAATTCAATTTGAGGGCACGTTGACCCCCTTTTCTTTTGAGCTTTTAAAGCATTTTTGTATTGACATTATCCATGTGGGTAGAGTTGATATAAACAAACAAAACATCAAGTTTGGGGACCTGAGTAATAAGAGGAGCAATAGCTTTGTTGGGGAGAAAATCGATGAATTTGATTTTGAGTTTGCAAATTCAATGGCTAATGTTCCATTGGTCGGTGGACTTGAGTTTGAATATTGATGGAGATTCAGACTTTGAACTGTCACCATGGAAGGTGGAAGGTGGAAGGTGGAAGCCAGAAGCCAGGCTCTCCGAGAGAGACAAGGACTAAAGGCGGCAAACAGCCAAGGGAAAAGAGCAGCAAGGAACCTAACAGGTAGGTGACAACAGACGCCTAACAGGGAGGTGATGAGAAGCTGGAGCCAGGGATCAGGAGAGAAATGCTTTAAGGGGACTAGATAGCATTAATTCTTTAAGGGCAAAATGTATTGTGACTTAGAGAAGAGCCCTCTAGACCAGCAACCCCCAGGATGTTGTGAAACTTGTCATTTTCACCTTCGTTCTCAGCGTCACCCAAATTTTACACGTGGAGAAATCAAGGAAACCTCAGGCTTAGTGACTTCTCCGACACATGGCAGAAGGGATCATACTTCACATTACTCCATTTAATAAGATCAGAGGGCGACAAGCAAGTGAGGTGCCAGGTCTGGGCACTGCCTCCTACACCCAGAGCACGTGAGCAGTTTGTAAGTCAGAGACCAAGAGTTCAGAGTCATCAGCACTGTTCCCAGACAGGCACAGATGTACCAGTATCCTCAAGATTCATATTTTTAAATCCAGCAATTGCATGAAGGCATTAGGTAAGGAGAGCTCGAGTCACCGACTCCAGGGACCCAGGCATGTGATGTGAAGAGCAGAGTGGGCCAGGAGACGTGGTGAAACCACCCTGGGCCCTACCTCCGTTTTCATTCTGTGCAAATTTCATGTATGTCTTTGGAGAGAAGTTTCAGTGTCACTCCCAGCCGGGAGGCTGTGCCCCCAGGACACGTGTCTGTAAACCAGTACTTCAGAATGTGACAACAGAATGGTCAGATCCAGTTTTCACAAAGGATTTGCTAGATCCCCCCAAAAGCAAAATTCAGAAAATACCCACTCTTCCAGCAAGAATCGTCCTCTAAGAAAACGTCTTCTATCATCCCCTACCCCCTCCCCAGTGCGTGCTCTTTCAGCATCTGTCACCACGGAGCAGGCTGACACCCTCCTGGATACACCGCGTGGAAGGCGCGTGGCACTGTCCTGCTCACACGGCTGGCCCGTCTCCCGACAGGTGAGTGGAGCCTTTCTGTGGCTTCTCTTTGGATAAGAAATTTATTGAAAAGTTTTCTTTTAGCAAAATATGTAAAGATCCCTCCCCGTGCTCATCCCACTTCAGTCATCTGCTGGAAAAGTACAGAACTGAAAAGTGTTTTTCCCTTAGCTGTGATCAAAACGCCGAATACTGAAGCCTATCTGGGTTACTGACTTTGGGGTTATCTAATTAAGAGATCTGCAGAGGCAGCTCAGGTGCTGCGGCTCCCAAAAATGCATAACAAGAGAGAATTGGACTAGAACAGTTTTTAAAAAAAGGACCTTATGGCCAGTCCATGAGGGAGCAAAGCAGGCCTTTCCAGCCGTCACCAGCCTCCACCGCCGTTGCCCACAAACCCTGCAGGGATCCAGCAAGACGTGAGTCTCACACAGAACGGGTTTCAGAGGGAGCAGCCAGAGCTGAGACACGCGAGCAGGACAGAATGCGGTGGAGGCACAGAGCAGACTCCCGGGAGGTCCTAGTGCTACTGTCATTTAATGAGCCAGTGGTTTGGCCACCTGGCGGCCGTGGCTGTGTCACACTGGGGTGTTTCTGTGGACACGAGAGGCAGCGGGCACCGTCGCCACCGACTCTGGCTGCGGGGAGGGGGCCTAGGGCTGCGGCGTGTAGCGCAGGTACTTCTTGCCGGATGGGAGCTCCTTGGTGAACACTCCTTTAGGGAAAATTCTCTTGGCTTCCTCCTCGGGGATGGTTGGCAGCACCATCACACTGTCTCCGTCCTACGGAAAGACGTTGAGAGGTGAAGTTCAGTCTCACAGTCAAGTCTAAGGCCAGGATCACGGCAGAAAAGCAGCTACAGGTGCAGGGAGAAGCACTGAGTACCCTGCACTCGGCCCCCTGAGGAATTCTGTTTCCCAGGCTGATCTGTGTCGGTGCTTGGGTGGGGAACTGCTTCCCCACCGTCACCAGAAACGGGCCCATTTGTGCCCAGTCAAGCCAGGCCGCTGCCCACACCCCCCCAGATGTGCTGGCTCGTTCTCTGCCCCTCGAACACACTGAGCCTGCTTTCAGGGGAAGCACCCTGCACGAGCTGTTCTTCTGCCCACCGGCTCCTCCCTTTCCTCATGTCCTTCAAGGTCCCTTCAGAGGACGGCCTCCCGTGACAGCCAGGAAAACCAACCCTCCCACCCCTGTGCTCCCAGTCCTCCCTCCTCTCGGGCCGGTTCTCTCACGCCTACTGCCACCTAACAGACTACACACTGGTTTGCTGTTCGCCTCTCCCCCATGGAGGAGAGGGCAGGGACTTGCATGGTTCAGGCTGTATCCTGGGGGCCACCATCTGGGCTCCATAAACGCAGGTTCGATGAATGGACACAGAATTAATCGACTTGCCATCAGAAGATACAAAGCCAGGAATTCAGGTTACCATATTTGAAAAATAAAGCTTCATTAAGATGATAATGCCTTATTATCATTAATGATGTGATTATTACCCATGTCCTACATACTGCAGAAATCTCACAGATCAAACGTTGATGGACAAGTTTCAGAGACTTCTACGTGGGTTTGTTTAAAAGACTGAAGCTTAAGAGAAACGAAACGCTTCGTGACACTGACACACCCAACAGTTCGGTTTTAGAGCCACAACTTGAGTGGCCAAGCTCAGTTTTGTTGTAAATATTTTGCCAGCAGGGAGGGGTTCAAGTTCTTCAAAAAATCCTTTTATTACGAAAAGGAATCATTCTGACCAATTAATCTGTCCAAATATCTGGAAGTCAGAAAGCAATACGGGGAACTTGTGTTTTATATAAAAGTGTTAAAGACCTTGAACATACATGGCCTCTCAACACATCTTAAACTCAGCCAAGAGGGAAAAAATCCCTCCCCGAGTATTTGCACATCGGAAACAGCCCCTGGTGACAGCCTGAAGGTGGCCATTTAGACAGGAGCCCCCCAGGCCTTCCGGGCACAGGGGCATCTGCCCTTTTAACCTCTTTACCTTCCAGTCGACGGGGGTGGCCACCCTCTTCTCCGCGGTCAGCTGGAGTGAGATGATGACTCTGAGGATCTCGTCGAAGTTCCTGCCCGTGGTGGCTGGGTACAGGATCGACAGCTTCAGTTTCTTATCAGGACCAAAAACAAACACCTGCAAAACACGCAGACGCGGAAAGAGGAAGGGTTCAGAGTTCGTTCAGTGTTTTCGATACCAAAGCCTCTTAGAAAGCTCTTCAGTTGTTAAAAATGTCCAAGGGTGTAAAGACAAAACAAAAAATTCCCGGACTTCTAGAGTGATACTCCAAACTTAGTCCAGGTGGCTGGAGTCCAAGATACTTTGCTTCTCCATGTCATTTTTCTTTAAAAATTAATTTTTTTTTCAGTTACAGTTGACATACAAGATCATAGCAGTTTCAGGTGGACTACACAGTGTCCATGTTATTTTTCTGACCTGAGAAGGGAATGATATTTGGTTCTGACTGTCTCAGTAAGAGACACTGATACGCAAACTGAATCCAGGAAAGGCCTCAGGAAGGGACTGTGTGAGGCGGGGATGATTATCATAAAAATCACACTAATGGGAGTTGACAATGGTCCTCAAGCAGCTGTGCTATTTTTGCAGGCGAGGGGCTCTGTTCTCAGGAGGTGAGAAAGGAAAGAACGAGAATTCAAAACCAGGGCTGTCTTACAAAGGCCCTGACCCGTGACTGTAGGAAGAGCAGAAGGTTCCTCACTCCTAGGTGACTTCTTTGGACAACTGTGCATTTTACGTATATTTCCAAAAAGCTATAAATTCAACAGTTTAAAGATCGAGGTGAAGAGTTTGCATGAGCGTCACTGGTCATCAATGAGATCGTGGTCCAAACGATTATCCCCTAATTGGAGAGAATCCCCTTCTTTCCTCCAGGTGGTTCAAGGTGGTTGTCACGACTACAGGATGGATGCCCACAGCTCACCACGCGCGCCGTCACGGGCATGCCCTTCTCGTCCTTCTCCGCTGGGTCCAGCATGCCCAGCAGGATGGCGAGGTCCCGGTGCCTGTCATCGATGATGGGAAAAGGTAGCTTTTCTGTGGGCTCCTCGCAATTGTAAGCGTTGATATCCTGAAATGCAGGTGAAAGGGAGGAAAGAGAAATGTCGACCAGGCACGTCCTCTGAATTCCATCAGTTAACAACGGTCAGAGATAATGGGCTCGGTAAGTCCATCACGCCTAGAAACAACGCCACCTGCAAAGATAATTCTACAGACCCGGTCTGTGCCCCTAATTCTACAGACCCGGTCTGTGCCCCCAAAGCACCCGAGGCAGGCATCAAGCTACCGTGAGACAGATGCTATACCTTGCTCCAGGCAAGATGGTCTTCTACGCTGTCTATGGAAAGGGCGATCAGCTTCACGTTCCTCTTGGCAAATTCCGGTGCCAGCTTAGCAGCTCTGCCCAGCTCCGTGGTGCACACGGGGGTGAAGTCCCGAGGGTGGGAGAAGAGAATGCCCCATCTGAAACGAAGGGAGAGAGGTCGCGGCTGAATCCAAGGTCATGGCCAACATCAGGTGGAACGAGCAGTCACAAATCCTAGATCGAAGATGACTTTCTTTTTAAGTGAAAGCCTGGGAAGGCGATGCCTTTTAAACGTTTTCTGTTGAGGAATGCTTTTTGATCTTTTGATCTCCAGAAAAGCCAGCGTTTAGAGCCCAAGTCAATTGAGGATATGAAATTCAAGATGACAAATATTTTAAGGCTGTAATTTAAGGGTGCGGCCTCTTTCAATAGCTAGAGTCAGAGCGACCCCTTTCTGGCTAATAAAGTCTGTGCTACTCAAGCTCATCGAAATAACTTTTTTCCCTTCTTACCCCTTTCTACATTTTTTTTCTAAGCACACAGGCCCTGACCATCAGTTCCAACAATGGGTGTCCTCATAGGCCCTGAACTCAAACAAATGCCTGACTGCCATAATAAAGAGATTATGTAACCCTAGTAAACAGGCGCCTATTCTCTATTCGTATGTAAAATTAAAGCTGACAGTGGCTTCTCTGAAGTGAACGGATATAAAACCCTTTATAAAACAGCTTCACTGACCTAACCTGCCAAACAGGACACCCAGTATTCGTACCCTGACCCAACGACAGGACTTCAGAAGTTCTACCATCTCTTCACTTGCAGTTTCTTTCTCTTCTTGCTTCAGACCAAGTAGGGAAAAAACTGACAGCCTGTGCTGCGGATTTCTAGAACTGCAGATTCTTTGGCAAATACTAAAATCTACATCATCGTGGCCTATGGTTAAACTTGCATAGATTTTAGGCACGTTTCAAGCTGAGTCACCAAGAACCATTGGAGTACCATTTCCTTCTCCTTGGAGACAGAAACTAATGTCTCTATTGAAAAGGGAGTTTTCCACACTCCCCTGGGCTGAGGACAACAGTAAAGCGGGACCCTAATCTCAGAGATAACTAAGTCCAGTCTGGAGCCAAGCTCGCTTCTCCCAAGTGTGCCAAGTGTCCTGAAGCACAAAGAACAAAGCCAGAGACAAAGGCACCCCCTAACCACTTATACCTGTCACTCCAAAGCTGCAGGAAAGGTAAAGACCTAACAAAAAGCATGAAGGTTCCTATAGTAAGATGTATTATTGTTTAGATTGTGGAGGCGTGAGGTATGTTAAGTTTTGGCAAAGGGCAATAGGGGTACATATATCCTTTGAAATAATCGAGCTGAGTAAAACCTAGGCCTTAGATTCTACCGGAAGGATCCTTTTAAGGGTCGGTTGAGACTTTTGAGAAGAAATGAAACAGGATATTTCTTCTTGTTAAAGGGTGATGCATTAGGAAAGTTAGGCGTTCTCTTTTCATCTTGAGGCAGAGAGCGTTTTGCTGAATCATGCTAAGGAACTTGATTTAAGCCACTCCACACCCTCCCCGTAACCCTGGCCTCCCCAAAGCCTACTCCCCCAGCGGGAAGCCAAACTCCAGTTTACTATTTGGTTACAAATAGGATACTCTATGAGAGTCTTACAGTGGCCCACCTTCCCCTCTAAGTCTCTCTACTGCAGTTCTTAAGAGTAATTCAATTACATTATCCCATTTCCTTCCTTCCTTCCTCATTTTCAAAAGACAAAAGGTTTCTTCCTTTAGGGGAACAGTCTCTACTTATCAAGCCCCTGAAAACCCCAGGAAAACACAGGTTTTGTTTGGTGAAGAAGCTGTTCCTACCTTATCACAGAAACAGTGATAAGGCTCAGTAAGCTCACCAAATGCAGCCCACACACCCCTTAGCTGTGTCCATTTGTCAGGGGCAGGGTAGGTACCTGTAATGTTTAAAGTTATTTTACTTTTTTTCCTCCAGAAAAACCCACAAAAAAAACCTGAATCAAAAACTGACAGTCTGAATTGAGATTACATACTGAATGGAGTTTGGAAAAAAATTATATTTGGCAAAAATCCACGTATTATGATATAAAAGGCTCAAACTTCTTTTGGGGGTGGAGCAGCAAGTTCTACCCCATGCCTGACCAGACTTGGACGGTTTTTATGTATAGATGCAGATATTTTTCTCATCTTCCCACTGGTGGGTGCCTGACAAGGTACCACTTTTAATCTAGATCTAGAAGCCAATAAAGGACAAGCCCCCCCCCAAAGTGGGGTGAGCTTAAATAGTGATAGCATTTATATTTATCGCTGTAGTAATTATGCTTGATGTTCATATTTATCTTTAACAACCTAAGAGTTCTGGTAAGATTTTTATGTTTTATGGGGGTGAGGCCTGTGGGTGGAACTGGGAAGGAACATACTCAGAAAATCCCATGGGATTTTTGAGAACTACTAATACGAGTATGGGACTGGCTTTTGTGTTTCTGAAGCTTTTTCCTGCCTTCAAAGTCCGAATGTTACATTTCTCATCTTTTTTCCTAGTCCTTTTTCACAAAGGTTCTCCCTTAATGAGTGGCTTTAAGGGGCTGTGAGGGGTTGGGTAGGCCCAAGGTATAGAACCTCTCAGGTTCTTTGCACAGCCCTGTCCAACTGTGGTTTCATCTTACAAATTCCATTCTCTCTCTCTCTGTCTATACAGAGGGATACCTGGACACCATATACAGGAAGGATTCAAACCCGACAGGAGCTGTAAAGCCTTTTATAAGACCACAGGGTGGGGAGTGGGGGGCACTGGAACCAGATGTGTAACTGGACACACATGGGATGTTTCAGATTAAAACTAAGCAACGTAAAAGTTTCCTGACTCAGGAGGAACCGTAAAGCCAGGGCGGCATCAATGAACTCCTAGTCATACGGTGTGACTGCCAGGCCGGATAATCCATGGGTCATTGATCTGTCCTTCATCAGCAAGGCCACGAGCCGCTGGAAGCAAGGCGGAGTGGGAGGGGGCAGCGGGGGGCAGGCCGCTGGGGAACAAAAGGGTCTCGGGGTGCGGCGGCAACACGTGTCCCAGGCGGGCCCAGGCAAGGTGAGGTCCCGGCAACCGAACCCCGCCCAAGCCCGTCCCGCAAAGTGTTGCAAGTCCTGGGACGAAGGACACATGCACACCCGGGGTTCTTCTCGCTTCCTCCCGAGGACGCTAGCCAAGCGCCCCGCCCACGCAGGGGGCTCTGCGGCCGCCGGCGGTGTGGGGCTCGGGACACCCGCGGGTGGCACGCGGGGCCGCCCCGGGCCGGCGCGGTGTCCTCCGGCCGTGACCTCGGACAGCCGCCGTCCCCGGGGAGCAAGTTCCAGACCGGGGGAGGGGGAGGAGGGCGGGAAGGGGGCACGACCGCCCGCCCGACCGCTGGGCGCGAGCCCCGGGAAGCGAGCGCTGGAGCCGCCGGCCCCCCGGTCCCCCCCACCCCGGTCCCCGGGACCGCACGGGAGCGCCCGCCCCGGGGCCCGGCCTCGCGCCCATCGCCGTCCGGGACCGGCCGGGGCGCGGGGGCGCGTGCGGGAGCCGGTGCGGGGGGCGCCGGGCGGGGGGGGCCACGCGGGCGGGACGCGGCGGCCGCTTACGAGTCGCCCAGGAAGTCGTGGAAGCGGATGCGGCCCACGGTGGTGTCGGCCTCGAAGTTGGGGGCCTCGTCGCCGAGGAGGAGGCCTCCGGGCATGGCGGCGGCGGCGGCGACGCGGCGGCGGCGAGGGGCACTGCGAGGCGGGCGGCGGCTGCGGCGGCCACAAGCCCGGACGCTGGCGGAGAGGCGGGCGCTGCGGGCGGCGGGGCGGGGCCTGGAGGGCGGGGTGGGCGGGGCCTGGCTGCGGGGCGGGGCCTGGAAAGCGGGGCCGCGCCGCGGGGGCGGGGCGGAGGGCGGGGCCCGCCTGCGCGTCCCCTCACGTGACGTGGGCCCCGCCGACGTCGCCCCCGCGGGCTCGGGGTTACCCCCGCTGTGCGTTCGGGCCTTGGAGGTGAGAGGAAGGGCACGCGTGGGAAGGGGCGCCCGACGCTGACAGGCGCGGGCGACAGGCCCGGGCGGCCCCGCAGACCCTCCCGCGCACCCCGCCCCCCTCACCTCCCCCGCCCTTCCGAGCGAGCGCCGGGATCCGGCCGCCCCGGCCGCCACGAGCTCTGTCGCCTCAGAGGATGTGGCCAGGTCCCGGCGCGTGGGGACCTCGTGTCGCAGGAAGTGGCTCTCTCGTTGCAGCGAAAATTCCCGCCCCGGGTTCGTCAGTGCCTGGGGGAGCGCGACCCGACACTTGTTCTCAATGCACCCCCCCCCCCCAGGGCCCATCGTGGACCACGAAGTAATCCACCCAGGGGTCCGGGAATCTAAGTACGGACTTTAAGACCTACTGTGTGCAAGCCACCGAAGGAGGTGGGACGGCTAGGTGTATTCATTCCCACGTGCCAAGGGCCAGGTAGACAAGCTGACTGTTCCCTGGAGCTTTCCTCCCGGTGGGGGAGACATAAACAGACAGTAAACCCCATTCAGAGGAGGAAAGCGGGGTGGTGTGCCAGGGGGTGACTGGGCTGTGCTTTCGACTGGACGGTCCGGTCCAGGATGCTGTGAGGGAACTGCCTGCCCCGCGCACAGTGAGTGCTCTGGCGAGGGGAGCTATTTCGGTGACGGTAACGGTTTATGCAATAGCTCCTGCTTTGCCAACTCTGTGCTAGGCGCTGGGCCAGGCCTGGTGACACAACGGAGAGGGACAGTCCCTGCTCGCACAAGGCAGGCGGGAGTACGTGCCCTTACGATAAAAATGAAGGGCAAATGCGGATGCGGGGAAGGTGCCCAATGCTTGGAGTTGGGAAGTGGGAGAGGACCACCCGCTTCAGGAAGGCACATGGCCGGGTTCAGAGAAGTGAGTCACCCGCCGTGATTTCAGTTTTCATCATGGTGACATTTCCACGTGGGCGCGGGTGTCGCGCAGCGCATCGTGTTTAATCAGTTCTCCTCTGAGCAAAGACTTGCGGTGAGGTTACAGCTAAAGTTTCCAGCTGTTCTAGAAAACCATAAAGCTGTGAGAATCTCTAAACTAATTTGACTCCAGGCTTGGATTCTAAAAGTGCTATGTCTCCTCTTGTAGGGAAGAAAAAGAAAGAGAAAAGGAAGGTAAATTCGACCCAAAGGCGCCGTTAACAATTGTCGAGATAGACTAGGAAACACGGCACACCGCAAACGCGGAGAACGCATGCAGAAACAGGTGAGGATCTCTATCAGGGCCTAATTACAGAACCGTCTATTGGAGATTAAGAAAATATATTAAAATATGTTAGTATTTACGGTGCCAGAGGCTGTGCCCTGGGAGCCCTCTGACACCCGCCGAACTCGTCTGCCTTAGCTTTTGCCGTGTTTTAAATTCTTTTTGGTTAGCTGTAAACATTTAAAAAACATAATTTTTTACAAGTGTGTCTGGATGTCTGTTTCCTAAAAAGTCAGAAGATCTAGCCACCCTGGGCTCATGTTCCACTTGGCAAACACTGGCTGGAGAATGGTGTAAGACTGGGTGTCTGGCTCCAAAGTAATGGACCTACAGACTGGCTAACAACAGCCTGTAAGGTGGCCTGGCACAAAGCAGTGAATTGTTGGGTCCTCTCTTGATGACTGGGTTGCAGCATAATGGATTCAGTCAGCAGCTCACAGCAGGGGTAGGAGCCCAAAGACATCAGACCAGTGGAGAGTGGCAGGAACTCTAGAAGCAAAGCAGCAGGTGACTGACGGCGGAAGGGTGCAAGATAACCCACCTCTGCCCTGAAGCCACACTGGTTACCAGGAGCTGTCTGGCTCCCACACCCAGCTCTCTGAGGCCTAGTGCCAGGGGCGAACTCAAGGTGGGTGGTGGGAGAAGTCTTTCCCACATACAGGAAATTAAGCTCTGCATCTTCTGAGAATCAAAAGTTAATTAAGATATTTGATGTTTAATGTGTACACATACACATATATAACATACATACGTATTTACAATTGTCAGCAAGAAAAATAACTTAAGGTGGCAGCTAGCTTCGTTTAATGTCTTATGAAATTTTCATGAGTAACCTAAACATAATCATTAAGAGCAAGTGAATTAAATCAATTAAGTGGAATAAAAGCTTATACATAAACTTTTCATCGATGGTTATGTTTATAAAATATGTCTGCTTCAGAATAGTTTCCAAAATCTTTCTGGTACCTTGAATCCTGAAAGCTATGCTGAGTTAAATTAAATGACAGATATTCAGTGACTAGATCATTTTCTAAAAAGAAAACACTGAAACGTTGAATCCTAAACACTTAAGCAATCATTGGTAGCCTTTAACTTCTCATCACATACAGCTTTCTTCTCTTCTTCTTCCCTTCTTCCTTCCTGACTTCTGTGAGGGATGGTGGGATGGTGACCACTGGCTGCCACTCAAGGCTGTGAGAGTGACCCCCAGGGGCAGCATCCACTCTCTAAGGACACTGAGTCGGAGGAGGTCGCTGGTGTCCCTTTTGGCACACAGGGCAGGTAGCCAAAAGGAAGGCGGCTGTGATTCACAATG
This sequence comes from Cynopterus sphinx, assembly GCA_030015415.1. NCBI lineage: Eukaryota > Metazoa > Chordata > Mammalia > Chiroptera > Pteropodidae > Cynopterus > Cynopterus sphinx. The sequence goes on along the minus strand of CM057392.1, from coordinate 3,654,077 downwards.
GCAGACTCTTATTTGGGGTGTTAGGGGATTCTGGAGAAGGAAATTGTGGTGTGCTGTTGAGTCAATAGGAATTGGATGTTGTAAGTAAAAAAAAAAAAAAAAGAGCAGAAGAAAGAAGCAGGAAGATGGCAGTCAGATCACGGACTAACTGGGGTGGAAAGAGTCCCCCTGGCTGTGACAGTGTCGGATATTTGCATGGATGGCATGTGGATTAGAAAAAAAAAAAGGCTCTTTGTTCCGAAATGCCTTCATCAGTGAAAGTCAAGATGAGTTCAGAGGGGACACAGCCAACTCCATCTCCTCCTCCGCGTTGGCGGGGGGTCTCAGGCCTGGTCTGCAGAACTCGACTCACCTTCTGTAAGGGCTTCTCCTGGCTGTGGTCGGCCCACACTGTCTGTCTATCTCCCTGAGTTCCAGAAGCCCCGCCCACTCAGCAGGTGCTGCGGTGGGAGCAGGCTCAAATCCTTCTCTAGGTGCGAGCGTTGAACTCAGGTCAAGGATTGTATTTTATCTTTCCCTTGTACCCCATTTATTTGTCGCATAGCAGGTGCACAAAAATCCATGCTATATAAAAATGGCGCAGAGAGCTCTTGGAGGCAGACGACCTGGACTTTAATTCAGTTGTACACCTGTAAGCCCGATGGGCTTGGGTGAGAAAGTGACCTTTCAGCTTCCTTATCGCTGCACAGGGAAGTGATCTCTGCTCTGCCTACTTCAGCAGGCGACTGTAAGAATTCATGAAAAGTGCGAATCTTGTTTTTTTCCAGGTGGAAATACTATAGAAATGTGCTCCACTGATCCTTTAGGTGTTCATTCGGCCATCACCTTCACTGTGAGAGCTTCCGAGTTCTTTAGCTGGATCTAGACTTGGGGAAGTGAGAGAGCCCAGGTGGTGTGATTGGCCCCAGCCTGGATGTGCCCTGACCTGTCACGCCTGCTCTGAGGAAGAGCTATCTGCAGAGTCTGGACTCTTTTCCTAAACTCAGATTTTCATTGTATGTACCATTCTCCCCCTTCCCCCATCCCGACGCCACCTGTGGGCACGAGTGTAGCTCATGCTGTTGGACAGGGGCCGGCCCCATGAGCCTGGTGCAGCTGGAAATTAAAAGGAAAAAGTGGCAGGGACGGTCCTCACCCGTCTCTATTTTGCTGGCCTATCTTTTAGTCTCCCGACATGCTGTGCTCGATGTTTTGGAGGCTGATGTCCACTTGGGCCCTGGGAGATGCGTTCAGGAGCAGGGCAGTGGGTGTCCAGCCAGTGCTTTCCTCAGATGGGCCGATCAGGTCGGATACGGCAGGTACCACATGTTCCTCCTCAGCAGGCAAAGTTGTATAAGAGGAAACTGGAACTCATTCAGCGATTTGCCCGTGGTCAAACCGTTGGCGATGGAGAAAGGATGCCAACTGGGTTTTCAGACGTCCCGTTTGACGTTTTTTGTACCGTACCATGCTCGATGTGGGGAGGGGTTCTTCCTGCTCCCTGGCTTTGCTGTGCAGACCAGATCTGCCAAACGCATTTGATTTCTCGGGGGAGTTGTGTGTTCGTCGGGTTGAGCAGCCTTCTTGGAAGACACCAAGCTTGTGACTGTAGATTAAGTCTGCGTACCTCCAGGGATCGGTGCTTCCAAATGAATCGTAGCAACAGGGTTTTACAGGTGGTGCTGGTGAGATAAGCCGCTTAACTTTTTGCAGCCTTCAGGGGACTCACAAAAGCCCCAGGGGACAGCAGTTTGCCGTTGAACCATCATCAACATTCTTTCGTCTGAAATGTACCTTGTCACAGACTCTGGGCCGTAGGCGTCAGCTGTAATTGCCTAAACTCTTTTCATAATGAGAACATTTTATTACTCTGCCAAAGGGTGTGTGCCAAGAAAGTCTGTGCCTAAAAATTACCAAGTCAACCAAATAACTCTGACACAGAATAACTTCCAAAATGAAGATGGCCGGGTTCAATACACAGACTCAAACAAACCAACCCTTAAAACTCAAAGCATGACTCAGTCTTTGCTTTGTTCATACCCTAAGCTGACATAAATCCAGTATGGATTAGGGAATTAAAATTTAAACATGAGATATAAAACAAATAGAACATGCAAATGACTCTAAGAAAATATACACAAATACTGGATGAGCTTTGAATAGGGAGACTTTCTAAGTATAAATGAAGAAACCATAAAGATTAGATTTGTTTAGATTTTACAAATCTGTATTTTTTAGATTTGTATGGAAAGTTTTACAAAATAGATTTGTAGAGAGAATTTTAAATTCCGTCTATCACAACATGTAATAAACAAAAGTAAGGGGCAAGTGACATCCTGGGAAAAAGACTTCTACCTGGTAAGTCAAAATATTATACTTAATATAAGAAATAGGCAAAAGATACAGTTTACAAAGAAAAAACTATCAAGAATTTTATGTATTTAATTTTACTGTAGGGCATATCATATTTTTGCACAGAAAGATTCAGTTTTGTAAACATAATAACTTTCCCAAAATTAATTTTTAAGTTGAATGCAATCCTAATTAAAAACTCTAGTGGGATTTTATTTGGGGAGGCTGATGGGAAGTGACCAAGTGATTTTAATTTTTCTTTATGTTCTGAGTAAAGCATTTTCTTGGGGTGAAGAAATATTTTGTTATGACATAATAAATAGGAAAACCAAGATTTTAAATAGGAACAACTAGTAGGAAAATGTATGCAATGGGATATTAATATGTAGTATTAGAAATGAAACTAAAGTGAACGGAACTAAAGTGAACAGAAACTTAAAGTGAAAAAAGTCAGCCATACAATTCGAATAGAATAGAATGACCACACATAAAAACCCTGGTATATGTGGCAATTTAGTGTGCGTGAAAGTGCAGAAAAATATGATTATTCAAAAGATAGCATTGGGATAATTGAGGAACTTTGGGGAAAAGTAACAATAGATTTTTACCTAATAGCATATAACAAAACAAATTCCAAATGGAATTAGTTAAATGGGGGAAATGACAGTGTGAAAAACTAGAAAATAAAGATGAATACCTACATGATTTTGTGGTAAGAAAGGCCTTTTTAAGTAAACAAAAACTGTAAGGGGAAAGATTGCTAAAACCGATTTACCCAATTATTTAAAATCACAACAAACAGAAGTAAGAGGCAAATAACTCTTTGCTAAAAAAAAAAAAAACCACACAAAGTTAAAATCCATAAAAGAGAAAAAGTCTAGAGAGCGTCTCCGCGACCACACTCAGGGGTGAAAATTCACTAGAATGACTACAAAACTCGGGAAAGCACCACAGTTATGATTATAGTTTCATTAACAGTGAAAAGAAACAGGGAGCTGTCCGCAGAGGGAAGGGACGCAGAGGACAGAGTCTGGGAGAGAGAAATGCCGGCTTCTGGTTGTCCTCTCTCTGCGGAGTCAGGGATGGCATCACTCCCTGGCCACCATGAGTGACAGTAGGTACAGGGTACTGCCCGCCAGGGAAGCAGGCCTGAGCCTCTGGTGCCTGGGACCCCCCTGAACATTTGAGCATGCTCCAGGGGGCTCTTAACTGCCAGTATTTGCACCTCTGTGCCCGAGGACTTTTTTTAAAGAACTTTTTTTTTTATGGTTGGATAATGCTGAGGCATTTCACACCATTTGCAAAATTTTTCTGCAGGATTAAGCTGTCCCTGGAAAAGCCGGGAATCTTTCTGCGTGGAGGCAGATTTGAACAAGGGAAGATGGATAATGGGGAGAGAATCTCTCGCCAGCCTCCTGCAGTCTGTGATCCATGTCACAGAGACACACAGGAGGGAACAGGGACAGCCTAGGCTCCCTCCCTTTGCTGGCCATCGGGAGGGCTGGCGGGAGGAGGGGGCGTCGTCATCACTGGGTGAGCTTATGTCTTGGTTCTCCTTGGTCAGTCCAGCTTCGCTTGTGACCAAAGCCATCTCAACACAGGGCTGGTGCTAAGGCTCAGTATGAAAACCTCTGGTTAGAATCTGTATTCGATGAGGGCAGCGAAGAAAATCAGTGTGTGGGTGGGGATTCGATAATTGATAAGCAATACCTGACAGCGAATGCCCGGCCAGGTGAAGGAAAGAGAGGCCCTCCACGGCAGCACTTGGTGCGTAATAAATGTGAAAGAAGGGATACCGCTTTCTAGGAGTGTGTTGTCGAGGTGATCGGGGTGAGGGGCTCCCCAGCGAAGACCCAGAGACCAGCCCTCTCGCAGACACCCCCCTGGTCTCCGAGACATTTCACTGAACTGGATCTTTACGGGAAAACTGCAGTCAGAACCAGGGTGTTATGGATCGAATTGTGAATCCCTCCCCCCTAAAATTCATATGTTGAAGCCCTAATTGCCAGGGTAATTGATTACATTTGGAGAGGAGGGGGCACCTTTCAGGAGGTAACTAAGGTTAAAGAAGGTTATGGGATGGGGCCCTAATCCTGCAGAACTCGTGTCCTTATGAGAAGAGGAAGAGATGGCAGAGACCTGCCTCTGCACCTGCGAGACCACAGTGAGAAAACAGCTGTCTGCAAGCCGGGAAGAGCGGCCTGGCCAGAAACGCAGCCTGCTGGCAGCTCCATCTCCAGTTCCGGCCCCCAGGACTCCGGGACAATAAATTTCAGCTGCTCAGGACACCCAGGCTGTGGTATCCTGTTAAGGAAGCCCGTGCCGATTAATGCAGTGTGCTGGAAATCTGAATATTTCCCACTGGCAGTTGTGTTCAACAAAGGTTAATCTACCTCTGAAGAAAACAAATTGAAACGTGATTTGCTGGCGAAAAGAAAACTTGCAGGCAATCATTTTGTTGCGTCTCCTTTCAATGTGCGAGGCAAATTTTTACCTATGAAGGATGTCATTCCTTGTCCTTTTCCTCATTTGGAAAGTAGTTTTTTTTAAAAAGAAAGTCTTGTATACGTCCCAAGCCAGTCCTCAGGAAACATTCTCAGCATGAGAATTACAGAGGTGAAGGTGATGCCGTCTGAGAACTATTTCCCACGTTCTCACCAACAAAGCTGAACTGATCACACTCCACAGAGCAGTGGGCGAGGATGTCTATTCTAAATGCTCACGCCACCCCTGATTTTTGTTTTTCATTTTATGTCTTAGTTTGGTGTCTCCCAGAAGCAGAAAGATCCCCAGCTCTTGGTGTGGCACGTCCTTGTCCCCAGGGAGAGAAAGAAGCTGACATTTAGGAGTCCCTACCCCTGGTGAGTGTTTTTCATACCCAACTCATGTAGCCCATTCTCCCATGTGGATCAGAGGTGGCTCACAGGTTAGGTTATGTCCTCAGGTCACCTGCAAAGAAATGCTTGGCGGGGATCTCACCCACAGACTCCACCAAACGTCAGATCGGATTATGGCCCCCAAGACTTTTTTTATCCCCTGCATCCCGAGACTATGTGCTGTCAGTGGAGGGCAGCATGCGAGGTGATCCACGGGAGAAGGGTTCTGTCAACTGTGCAGTGCTTTATTCAGAAAGTGGTAGTGTTGGCACAGAGGATCTTTTCAGCAGCTCACCTGCCCCAGGGGCAGGAAGCTCAGCTGAAGTGGGTTCACTAAAGGCAGTTGAGTCGACGTGCCGTAGTTGAGGGCCAAATAAGGCCCAAGGAGGCGGCTCTTCCCTCGGCTGGCAGGAGGCCCCAGGCTGGGGATGAGGCTCCTGTGGGTGCCCAGCTGAGGACTCAAAGGCTACACGCTGAGATATGGCCCAAGCCGTCCAGCATCTTACTGGAGGATGGCAAGGCCAGACCTGGAGGGCACCGGCGTTTCCGAATTCACACCCAGTTCGAAGGTTATTATTTAAGGAAACGGAGGCATCTCCTTCAGAAAATGGTCATATTGGAATATATTCAGAATGCAAACATATTCTCCAAAGAAAATTGCAAACGACTACAGTAATTCATTCACTTTGTCTGTAAATAAGAAATGTTCATGTAACGAGCCAAATAACCTGCTCTTCAGCTCTTTGGAGGATGGCGATGGGGGAAACGGAAAAATAAGGATCTCGCAATCACCGGCTGAACCACATTTTGAGAACTCAGATGAAAGGAGACGATCCCAAGTTGAAACGGTCTCTTTACAGGCTGCTTAGTCACACCATAAAGGGCGTCTAGGGTTTACGAAGGACTCCGGCATGGGTCCAAGCATCAGTTCACTTATCCTGACCCCGGCAGAGCTTCGGGATCCCGAGAAAGGTAGGTGCTTGCGAGCTCCTTGGGAGCTGTGGGAGAAGTGGCCTGCTTGAGGTTTTTCTGGGATTAAGTACACAGCCTCTGAGCCGCAGCTGACCTGAGTGACACAGACGATGTAAATGTCGGGGTCGCATTGGTCACATAGTACGATCATTCGTGCATAGAGTTGATGAAACTCGTTTTTGCAGGGGACACCTCCCGCGTCTCTTCATCACGATGGAGCAGTTTCTTAGCATCTACCGTGGACGCAGAGAGCGGGAGACTTTATAAACGTTATTTACATTAAACGTACAAATGTTAGGGAAAAAGGGGGTGCTCTCAGAAAGCAGCTGTGGCTTCCCCTCCCTCACGATGAAACAATGCATTTGTGCAGGAAACAGAAACCTGGCTGGGTACACAGGGCCTGTTCGACGTGCCTGGGCTCTCTGGTGCTGCCTGCGTGTTGGGTCCCCAGGTGACCTTTGTGCTCTTTGACCTCGTGTTCCTTAGAATGGCCATAGCTGTACAGTCAGTAGGTCTCTAGGTGGAGCGAGAGGGATGGAGTGGGCATGGGTCTGACTCAACAGCCGTGGGCCAGGCCCTCTCCTCCCTCTGTCCTGAGGGCTGTGACGAAGGTCAGAAATAGAGCAGCGCTTCTGAGTGTGCTCCCCGAGGCGGGGCTCTTTAAGCACAGGATTTATGCAACAAAGCAGCAGCTGACAGCAGTAGCCCAGCACCTTCCTGAAAGTTCTTGCTAATTCAGGGCCCTTTCATCCACTGTGGCGATGACACTTTACGGTCCTGCGTCAGAGGCCCTTGGCGAGGATTGGAAGGCCTCGCTAAATCTCATGGGATGTTGTGTTTATACTCACTTACTCACTGAGCCCACCACATCTACCTCCTCCTTCCTGCCCTCCCTTCGCAAACACTGGCAGGGGGCCCACCGTGTGCCAGGCACAGTGCTAGGTGCTGGGAGTTCAAAGGTGAATGAGCCACGTGGTCGTTTTTTTGGTCACAGGTGACAGAGGTCGTGGCTCAACCTGTGCCCAGTGCGGGGTCAGCCTTTTGAGGATCAATTCCTCCTTGGGCCACCTTCCCAAGAGCCCCAGAGAGCTAAGGGAGCCTGGCTCCTCACCGGCGAATGCACTCACTTTAAACTGAACGCTTTATCTGTTTTGATTATTGGGTTCCCATATGCAAGCCTGACAAATGGGAGCAGATCGTTTGGAGAGATGGGGGACTATGTCGCTCTTTACCCATGGTCACGGGGCACCCGCCTGGGTCGACAATTGCCAAACGATCATCAAATTATCGATCATGATCGTCGCTCGTCAGGAAAGACCCCATGCTGTGTGCGTGGGGAAGGTCAGGGAACATGCTGTAGTGAGGGTCGGATGGGAACAGAACCCCGAAGGCTGTGTTTTAATCAAAAAGGAGGGGAGAAAGGGGAACTCAGATGACGTGTAACCTTGAAGTTCAGTTCCCATTCTTCGTGTTGGGGACCACGTGAGCTTGAGGAAAATGATGTGACTTCTCTGGGAATCAGTTTCCTCACATGTGGGATGGGAAGAGTCAAACCTGCGTTGGGGTATTGTGAGGGTTGATGGGAAAGGCCTGCGTGTGGGCAGGTCCTTCGCGTCGTGAGTCACGGTGCTGCTGCTGCTAATTAAGAAGACACAATGAGTAACATCTTGGGTGGTCACGAAGCTGACTGGCATCCTTTCTCCATGCCACCGAGTCCTTCATCTTGTGGGGTCTGTCCTCTTGCTCGGGCTGGCCGAGGGTGGGAGAAGTCTTGCATTTGAATGTCCTCTGAGCAGGAGACCCCAGTTGGGTGTCTGTCATCCCGGTAACTACGAGATGACTCTGCCCTGTTCACGGCCTCCCTTTCTGCCGTTGCACTTACCCGTGATCTGGAAATACGAAATGGAAAATTCCAGAAATAAGCAATTCATTCTCTCTTTTTCTGCATTGTTTATGGTTTATTAGTTACAAAACGACTTCCTCCTGATCTTGCCATCAACATAATCTCAAATACTAACTACAATAACACTAGCTCACATCTGCTGAACACTAGTTGCCTGGCACCACCTTGAGCCCTTCACATGTCTAAACTACTTTAATTGTTCCTTTGTTGTCTTTTTCTTTTCCTTTTTTTTTTTTTTTTGCTAGAGATTAACTTTGACCTTGGGGAGGTGTCCTGTCCTGTTCCAGTCCCACCATAGCAATAAATCCTGCAGTGAAACTCAAGCTGGTTAAATCTATTATTCAAATATTGAAAGATATGAGTAGGAAAAATGATAACAAGAAAGAGGTCTAAACGTGATATCCTTATAGCATAATGACACCACAGTTTTGTTTTTTTTAACTACTATCTTATGTTTCAGGTAATTTAAGCCAGAAGAATGGGTTGGGATGGGCTGTTGTATTTAAATTTCAGTTACTAGAGGAAGGCTTGAAAAATGTAGAGAGACATGAAGACCAGTAGGAAAAAAAAAAACACAAAAAAAGAGGGAGGTTTTCATTGTTTTTGTTTGTTTGTTTGTTTGTTTGTTTGTTAGCAAGGAAGATAGATCTGGGAAAATTAGTCATGGAAAGTCATCTTTCTGTGAATCCTTCTTGGCTGGGGAGGGAAGCTTTTCTTCTAGTTAGTCGGGAATAGTGATGAGAGCTATTATCCTAGAAGGTGGAAGCACCTGGCAAGCGAAGGGAACTTCTGGGCGGACAAGGAGGAGGCTGTATAATGTGGGGGGGGATGGGGTTCAGGGCTCAGCGACACTATCTGCCAGGTGTCAGCTTCGCCAAGTTACCCATCTTCCTGGAGGTTCATCTTTCTTATCCGTAAAACCAGGAGTTGGATTGCCCACTCTACCAAACAAAAATACAGATGCCTAGTTAAACTATGCCTAGATAAACGTGAAAAGTTAATGTTTAAAATATTAATATTTAATACTTAATGAACACCCATCGCTTCACATATTTATCTCCCTTTTTGTGAGAAAATTGAAGATCTACTCTCAGGAAATTTCAACTCTATGACGCAGACTTATCAACTGGAGGCCCTGTGTTTTATGTTAGATTCCCAGATCTTATTCGTCTGGTAGCTGAATGTTGGTATACTTTTGCCAGCTTCTCCCTTTCTCCACCCTCCCCACCCCCTGCCAATGGCAACTATTTTTCTACTGTTTCTATGAGTTAGACTTAAAAAGTAATAGTTCCACGTACGGGGGATGCCATGCAGTATTTGTCTGTCTGTCCCTGGCTTATTTCTCTTAGTGCAATGCCCTCAAGGTCCATCCACGTAGTTGCACGTGGCAAGATCGTCTTTCTCAGGGCTGAATGCTAGCCTGTTGTGCATATGTTATGCCGTGTCCTACTTATCCATTCATCCACTGATGGACACGGGTGGTTTTCATATTGTGGCTGTTTCACGTGATTAATGCTGCTGTAATGAACATGGGCGCTGGAGATACCTTGTCGACATCTTGTTTTCATGTCCTTTGGATAAACATGCAGAAGTGAGGTTATATGGTGTTTCTATTCTTATTTTTTTTTTCTGAGAAAACTCCATGCTGTTCTCCACAGTGGCTGTACCAGTTTTCATCCCTCCCAGTGGTGCAAAAGAGTGGCCTTTTCTCCACATCCTTGCCAACACTTGTTATGTCTTTTTTTTTATGACGGCCATTCTAACAGGTGCGAGGTGATTTCTCTTTGTGGTTTTATTTACATTTCCCTGATATTAGTGATTTTAGTTATGTCAAGAACCTTTCCATGTGTCTGTTGGCCATTTGTATGCCTTCTCTGAAAACTTGTTTATTTGGTTTCTCTGCCCATTTTTTTTAATTGAATTTTTTTTTTTTTGCTATTGAGTTCTTTATATATTTTTGGATATTAATTCATTATCAAATATATAATTTGCAAATATTTTCTCCTGTTCAGTACGTTGCCTTTTTCATTTTGTTGATTGTTTCCTTTGCCAGGCTGAAGCTTTTTAGTTTGATGTAGTCCCACTTGTTTGTTTTTGCTTTTGTTGACTTTGCTTTGCTGTCAATCCAAAAAATCCACGCCAAGACCAATGTCAAGGAACTTTTTCCATATGTTTTCTTCTAGGAGTTTTATGGCTTCAGGTTTTACCTTCAAGTTTTTCCATCTATTTTGAATTGATTTTTGTGTGTGGTGTCAGACAGGGGTCCAGTTTCATTTGGTTTTTGCATATGGCGGCCCAGTTTTTCCAATGCCATTTATTGAAGAGACTGTCCTTTCTCTGTTGTATTTTAACTCCTTTGTTGAAAACTAATTGGCCATGTATGAATGGGTTTATTTCTGGGCTCTCCATTCTGCTCTGATGATCCACGTATGTTTTTATGCCGAAACCACACTTTTCTGGTTGCCTTAGCTTTGTAATATTGTTCGAAATCAGGAAGTGTGATACCTTCAGCTTTGTTCTTCTTTCTTGAGATTGCCTTAGCTACTCAAGGTATTTTGTGGTTCCATACACATTTTTGGGTAATTTTTTTCTATTTCTGTGAAAATTGCCTTTGAAAGTGTGATTGGATCACACTGACTGTAGATGTCTCTGAGCAGTGCAGACATTTTAACAACATTAATTCCTTCAGCGACTTGTGTAATTATTTAATTACTTGAAAATTTTTCTTTAACTTTTCATTCCTGAGGGTATTGTTAAAGGAAAAAATTATTCAGTGACACTTGTTGGAAACGGTAAGACGGACTTTATTCAGGATCATTGTGATGGGTAGAGGGACCACTTCAATGAGATTTTATAGTCGGGGAGAGAGATTGGGCTCAACTCTGAATACAGCGTGGACATGTGGGAATTTATAGCCAATGAGTAGGGTGAGTGCATGGGGGAGGGGGGTCAGTGGATGGAAAATCACTGAGAGGAAATATCAGGGGTAAGGTAGGTTCTGGTTAAAGTGACCGAACAGGATCCTTGCTGAAGATAAGCCAGGTGCCAGCATCACCTGGGGATACTGGGAGATGAGGACCCTGAGCAGATATCAAGGGAGATTAGATAATGAGGGTGTGTGTGGGGGGCTCTTGCTAAAACTAGATTTATAAGGAAGGTCACAGATGGGCCAAGGAGAAGGGTCAGGAGCCTAAAGTTTGGTTAAGCACAGAATCTTTATTAGCATCATTTTAAAAGAATATTTAGTTTATGGCAGTCAGGATAATCGGCTTGTGGTAATAGGCGTTTAGTTCTTTGTGTTGTTCTGAAATGGAGGGAAAGCATGTTTCCCTTTATCTTAAGGGAACTGTGTGGCCATGAGCAACCCGACGGGAGGCTCCTTTGGAGGCAACAGGCCTTTCCTGCCGCCTGGCGGCCACATCCGCTTACTACAACGTGCCCCAGCGCGGACCCAGAGGAAAGCCAGAGTTTGAACTTTGCCAAGTCCGGAGGATGCTGAGGCTGTGTCACTGCAATAACAGCTGCAAACAGCTGTGTCCTTTCCCTGCGTTTCCCCTTCTCCAAGGCCCGAGGTTGAGAACCAGCATCTGGCCGAGGGAGGCGGAGTGGGGTGAATGGTGAAGTCCATGGCCTTCCCCCTGGACCCTGTGGGGAAGTGAAAAGTCGCCGAGGAAAAGCTTTGCACCGAGTGGAGAACCGTATATTATACTGGACTGGCCTTTAAAAGGCCAAGACGATGGGCCTCTGTGTTTCAGGGCTGAGAGAGGCTAGAACAATCCACGGCTTTGCTCAGCATTCTTCCAAAGGGTGGGGAAGATGTGGACGCAGGCAGCGATGTTGAAGGGACGAAGAAAAAAGAAAAAAATGTGCATTATATGTGCATCCCGTTGCATGTGCTCATTCAATAAACGTGTTTCAAAGGCATGCATGTCCTGTGAGGGAAAACCAGGGAAAGGAAGCCCAGGGATGCTGCCAAGGACAGACAAATGGATCGCATTTGGATGCTGGCTTCTCACTCTGCTCGTGAACGGGCTGAGGCCAAGACCGGGAGAGCCCGAGTCCAGAGAAAAGTGACCAGGACAGACAGGTCCCGGATGAGCGGTACACCCGCTGTTCTAAAGAATCTTTAAAAATCCCTAAGTCCGTTGTAGCAGAGATGCGAGTGGAATTAGCCCTGGCCTCGGAGCCCGACCAGGGCAAGAAGTGGTGTCTCCTTTTGTTCTCGCTTCTTCCCCTGGTGGCTCCTTTTCAGGCACTGCGGGGAGGTCTGGGAGCTGGTCCCATCAGGGCCTCTTCCCCAGACTGCCCCTTCCACTCCTTTCTATAAACCCTCTGTCTTCCACCTCCATTCCCCCAAATAATGCCTGCCCTTTGCATCTTGCCTGGCAGTCGGCCCAAGTTCCACACCCACTAGCTCTTCCCTGCCTCTCCGAGAGGCATCGCTATCTCCCTTTGCACGTGAGGGTGCTGGGCGCAGGGGCTGGCCTGCCCAAGGCCACCACGTGGCCACCTGCGAGCAGCTGGAGCGGGAACCTGACTCCTTGTTTGATGTAGGCCCAGGCCTCTCTCCATCATAGTTGCTGCCCTAGCATCCCCGCCTTCAAATTCTGGCTTCCCATTTTGGACTCTTTTTTTTTCAAGTGTGAACATTTTCAAGACGCCCACGAGTGGAAAATGCACCCCGTCACCCCTGCCAGCCAAATCAAACTTCACCAGATTCCTTCAGCTGTGTGCGTTGAAATGACTAATGAGAGAGTCCTCTGCTGCCGGTGGAACTTTCACACACGGCGCTGCTGCTGCCGCTCCCCGGGACCGACCCCATGTATTTACATACTGGATGTCACCCCAAAAGCCCCCGACCAGGGGATTTCCTGGATGTAATGAGAACGTGGCTCTGAGCCTTGGAAGGTGAAGTGGCCGAGTGCCTGTGACTCGCCTAGGGCCCTTCTTCTGGGAGGATGCCCAGAATGAGTCACAGATCCGTTGGTGCCAGGGTCCTGCCCTCCAGCTGTAGATGGAGGTGCTGGGAATATCTGGATGACAAAGGCAAGGCCCCTTTGTGTCTGGGGCCTGATGCCTGGTTGAGGCAAGGGACACAAACGCTTGGACGATTTGGGCCCATCGTGGTGCATCCCAGGCGTGAAGGGTCCATCCTGGGAGCTCAGGAGGGGGCCGCCTCAGGGGACGGTGCTCCGGGAAGCCTCTCTGCAGCTCATGATGACTGAGCTGAGTCTTGGACATTTTCTTAAGAAGGTGCTTTAAAAAAATAGTTACCAAGGTCACACATCTCACTGCAAATACGTCAGTTAAACTTTACAGAAATAGCTTTCTCTAGAAGGTCAGGGAGCGAAGAGGAAGAAGGAAAACTTGATTAGTGAAATGTCTGCTCTGTCGAGGTTGTGGCTTTCTCTCTGAACGAGGGGTGTGTGTGTGTGTGTGTGTGTGTGTGTGTGTGTGTGTGTGTGTGTGAGACGGGGTGGAATAGTGCCATAAAGACCAAGGGAAACCTTGTCCTGCGTCCAGAACCTTCACACGGCAACGCCACCCTGGGTGAGAAACCAGTGGGCCTGCTTCCTGGGCACCTGGCCCTCTGGGACTCTGGTCTCTCCACCTTGACTCTCTGGGTCTTGGTCTTGGCCGTTGCTGTCTTATGACGCCAGAGTCTCTCCCCTCGAGAGCTCACCTTTCCTTGGTCTTTCTTCGCACCTGGCTCGTGCCGAGGGCCTTGTTGCCCATGCCGTTCCCCTGGTCCCGTTTTACGGACTCCACAGCCAAGGTTGTTATTACCTGCTCCAACCGCTCAGCTGACAGTGGGCAGAGCCTGGCCTCAGCCCCGGCTCCTGACTCCCGTCTACACTCGTGAACATCTTTGCTGCAGGGTCTCTCAGACACGTTTGGCTACAGAAGTGGTTTTTAATCGTCGACCCTCCTGTCTTGGCCCTACTATGACCAGGCCACGGAGCACAGTGTGGGGGATGCCACCCCAGGAAGACACTTTGCCCCATCTGTAAAGTAGGGATAATAACACTGTCTCGGTGATGTGATGATCGAAACGTGTTTGACACAACAGGAGCCGAGAACATACACTTTCTACCAGGGATGCGTGTGTGTGTTAACGTCTGTAATGTCCTTGGTAAATGACAGAGCTGTGGCTGGGGTGACAGTGAAGGTGATGGTCACTGGGCCCAGAGGGCCATGGTGCCTCTGGCTCTTCCCTCTCCTCTTCCTGCTCCCTTCCCTGCAGCCTTTGTTCCCAGGATGATGATTCAGTTAGTGGCTCCCAGGGCTAGGGCCTCCCTCTGCCCACTCAGCTCAGCCCGGAGCCCCTCGTTGGCAAATGCGACTGTCCCCTGAGCCCCACATGCAGGTCAGGTCCCTGCGATCAACCGGTCAGACCTCACACCCGTGCTCCCACCTGCCTATGGCCAGGCTTACCTCTGCCCTGGGGGCGACACTGGCTCTTCCCCGCCACCCTCTCCCTGGGTCTTTGGAGATAAGGACCAACCCAGAGGATGCCTGAGGTGGCTGCACGCCCTGGGGGTTGATCCTGTCAGCTGCCAACCCCCCAAAGGGACAGTCTTTCAGCCCCGATAGTCCCCTCTCCTGCCTGCTTGCATCTGCCCGCCCCGAGGCTGTGCCTTATGGCTCAATCATGAGCTTTTCCCCCCTCCTCGCCACCAGTCTCACACAGCTACCATTTTTCTCTCATGATTTCAGCAGTTCTGTGGACGTGCACGTTGAGATAAATCGTATTGAAAATAAAATGAGTAAAAACAGACACCCAGCCAGGCTCCTTAGTTCTCCTGGGAAGCAGCAGCTGTGTTCTTTTCAATAGATATCAAGCACTCCTAAAAAGGGGGAAATAACCCTTTTCACATAGTTCCCGCCTTGCTGCCTCTCTCGTTTCACGCATGGGGAGAGCGAGTTCCAGAAGGTTCAACCTCACGCAGCTACAAGTAGCAAAGCTGAGGCCAGAACGAGCATCCAGTGCTTGTCCCTCTGCCAAATGCTGCCTCTGGGACCTTGGGACCACCAAGATTGGGGCCCTTTGCTTCTAGAGTGGCACAAAGTGACAGAATAAGTTGGTTCCAATTGATTTTGACATGTGTGCAGGGCTCCCTCCGTTTTCTTCCCTTAGCCCTTCTCCATCCTTCTGTTCCCAGGTCGGTCCCACCTGTCACTGTCTTCGTAGTCCCCGAGCAAAGCTTCTGCCTTTTTTTCTGGGCTGCTAGTCCTTGGGGTTCTTCGCTGTCACTCAGCCGTCCACCCGCTCGCTCCCCTTTCGACGAAGTGCCAGGTGAACCACACGCTAAGTGTCATGGAGACGTGTAAAGAGAGATGTCAGCGGTGGGCCTTGTCCCTAACAAACTAAGGAACGTGATTCTGACGCTTGTTAAAAATGGGCAAGGAAGCCTCTTCCCGCAGCAGTGGGGATCGGGAGGGCAGGGCAAGGGAGTGCACGGAACACCACTAAGAGGGGCTCGGTCAAGTGCGAAGGGTGGAGGATGAGGAGCTGACGGTCGTCTAGGGTGGGAGGTTCCCGGCCGGCTGGCTTAGCAGGATCCATCACTAAAGCTGGACTCAGCCGGGGAGGGAGGCCAGGCCACGTGAAGGAGCCTGATGACGTTTTGGTCAAGGAGGGGATTTGGTCAGCTCCCACGAAGCAGTGTGAGAGTCGGGACCCGGGCCTAAGACCCTGGATGGCGAGAGTCGGAGGTGGGCAGCGTGCCGGCCCCGGACGCAGCTGGGGCTCAGGGAGGCACCCCTGGGAGTCTCGGGCTGTTCCAGCCACCGGCGACAGGGCTGAGCTTCGCACAGTCATGCTGGCTTTGTCCCACGTTCGTTCATGTCTTAGTCCCCGTGACTTTTCGTCTGCTCGCCTTTCTAGGACTTGATGCTGTTTGCCACTTTGGAAAGGACAAAGGCTCTTTTTAGACCTTGGACCCGGGTTTTAACCTGGCGTTCCTTTTCGGCAACGTCGGGACACTATCTGTTTTGAATTGAACTGTGTCCTACCCCCCAGCGCGACTCTGTTTGGCGATGGGGCCTTGAAGGAGGTAACCAAGGTTAAAGGAGGCCGTAAGGAGGGAGCCCTGAATGGCAGGACTGGTGGTGTCCTCACAGCATGAGGGACAGACACCAGAGACCTCACTCTCTTGCATGCACAGAGGGCAGGCCGGGCAGACCCAGTGGGAAGGTGGCTGGCTGCAGGCGGAGAGGACAGACTTCGCCACAAAGTGGGTTTCACAGCACCTCGCTCTTGGCCTTCGGAGTTGCCTCCAGAACTGTGAGGAAACACACTTCCATGGTTTAGGCCACCCATCGTCCCTGGCCGACTAACATAATGCCGTCTCGTGGGTGACCACCCTGTTACATAGCTTCTCCTCTTTCCTTCCTGTCATGCGATCTGCAGGGTGGCAAAGGGCCTGTTTATTACCCAATAGCTTCCTGTGACTGAGTGACAGCGTGGGAAAGCCGTTGAGTCACTCCTTTGGGATCAGGCTGCGTTTCTCTGTGTTGCAAGTCACAGAACTTTCTCAAAGTAGTGTAAATTGAAAGGGGAATTTTCTGGACGTGGGCTATTGTCAGTGAGGGTTTCTGGTTCCAAACAGCGTAAACTAACCCTGGTTGATTTAGGCCAAAAAGGCATGGATGAAGAGATGCTGGATGAGGCGCAGGGTGACCGGGAAGGCTGGGGACCCAGGTGTGTGGCCTCAGTGGGCAGAGGGCCCAGCATCACAGTGTAGGCCGGTGTGTGACCCACCACAGGGCCACACTGCTGTGCACCTGCTGCTGCCACTGGCTCCTCTGACACCTCGAGCCTGGGCTGTGTCACCACGGCTGGGCCACGCTCTGGAACGGATGCATCTCATGGTCCCTGCCATTTGGAAGTGGAGTCAACTCCTGGGCACGGAGAAGGCCACCCGCCTGCGTTCTAGCTGCAAGCCGGGCAGAGAGAGGGAGCATTCGGCCTTTTCAGCAGGGACAGTGGGCAGTGCCTTTGCCTCCCTCCAAGTCTCCTAAGGTGGGGAACTTCCCCACACACTAAAAGGAGGTTCACAATGCCGGACGGCCAAGAAGAATGAAGACTTCCCCACAGACACAGGGGCATCTTGCAGAGCCCCCAGATAGGAAGAGTGGTGTCACTCGGGGACCCACCCCAGGAATTAGAAAGCCAGGCCCAGGGTGCTCATGCGTACCAGTCTGTGCCTCTCTCCCCATGCAGACAGGTGCTCGGTCCACCTGCCTGCAGCGGGGGCCACCTCCATCATGACTCCTGGAAATTCGTTGTCTGTGTCCCTTAGAACATCCAGTGCCACGTTTTGTTGAAACACCTCCAGGGTCCCTCGTGAGTGCCTGTCCTCTCTGTCCATGCTCGGTCTAGTCATTCTTTCCTGGCCACGGCTATTGATCCAGAGGAGGCCCTGTGACCTAAGGCAGCCTGGCTCTTAAAAAAATAAAGAAGAACTACAACTTGTGTGTAAAACGCACAAATGGGAAGCAGACGGTGACTGCCCACACTCCACCGGCGATAATCACTCTCCTGTCGTCTATCGCCTCCGTAGAAGTCCCACCTTATTTTGAACTCCACTTCAAGGGAAATACACGGGGAATAATCTTCGGTGTCTGGCCTTTTGCTCAACGTGTCTGTGCGAAGCTTTCGTGTTGTTTTGCGCTGTGTTGGTTCACTCTTCCTCACAGCTGAGTGGTATTCCACTATGCCACAGCTCATCCGTCCTACCCTGATGGACCTTTGGGCTGTCTCCGAGTGGGTGATGAAGTCACGTCGTCATGTACTCTATTGTATGTGTCTTGGCGGGCATAAGCACTCATTTCTGTGGGCATGTACTGGGGCTGGAATTTCTCGGTCATAGAGACAAAATACATAACACTGGCAGGCTGAAGCGATGTACACATCCGCCGGCCGAAAACGAGACTTAGCAGCTGCTGAGCATTTCCCCTCCTACTTGTAATTGTCGGCCTTATAAACTGTTGCCGCTCTGACCAGGAATCATGCTGTCGCTCTAATTTGTCTTTCCATCATGTCCGATGGTGCTGAACACTTTCATATGCGTGTTGGCCATTCGGATCTCCCAATTTGTCAAGCTTCTGCCCTTTTCTAAAAAAAAAAACCCATCGGATTGTTGGTCTCCTTTTTAAGTTGATTTCTGGCAATTCTTTATATATTCTGGCTATGCGGCCAGAGATAGCTATCTGCTTGGTGTGTGTGTTGCAGATATAGTCACCTAGCCCGTGGTTTGCATTTTCTCTCCCGTAATGATGTCTTTTTAGGAAACTAAATTCCATGAGTTCGTCCCTTCTACGGTTCACGCCTTTTACCTTGCGCTGTTTCGGAAATCTCTGCTCACTCTGAGATTGTGAACCGGTTGGTGACTTCTGCGGGAGGCAGAGGTAAATGGCTCCTTTCCCATGAATCTGAGCTCATGAGGGGGTGGAGGGGCTGAGGTAGACACAGAGGCAGAGGCCAGGCTGGCCTTGAGGTGGGCGCTGTCAGAACAAGGCCACTCCGAGCTTCCCAGGAGCCGTCCGCTGTGGCAGTGGCCGAAACGATGGGCAGGCTGAGAGGGTGCGGAGGGCTTGGTCTCTGAAAATCACGCCGTCAGCTACTCCTTGGTAAAATATTGACTGAGTGCTCATTTTGCAGCATGACACTCTTGTGACATTTGCATATGAGAGGATTTGGGAAATTATTGAAAAACACTTCCTCACATTCCAGATTAGGAAACCCAGATGAGGACATGATGATTTTCTTAGCCACACTGCAGCTAAAACCCACGTCTCCTGGAGTGAAGCCTTCTCCTCCCCGCCCCCAGGAGTCTGGCAAAGGAAGGCTGGAGGGATGGTGGTGGGGGACACATCCCTCTGTCTCGGGCGTAAGGGGGACCAAGTCTTTCTCAGGTGGGTGGAGGATTTCCTCTCTTCCTTTGACCCTGGCCAAATGGTGAGATCTGCTCTGGGCTGCAGTGGCAGAGACCATAGGAAGCCCACACAAGTCAGGGCAAGAGCGGACAAGTGTCAGCTGGGGGAAGTTAGAGGGACTTCCCCACACCCTTCCTGTCAAAGAAAGAAGCTGTAGAGACCTTTGTGAAGGAGAAAACCACAGCTCATGGACTAGTCCAGACTGGGTGTCTCTCGAGTGAGACCACTGCCCCTTGGGTTTTACCCCAGGACACTGGGCTCCATCCTGCTGTGGTCAGTCCCAGGAAGGGCAGGATTCACCCAGCTACAGGCAAGTCCTAGGCCAAGGCTCAACTCCAAGGAGCACCAGGGGCTTCTAGCGGGCTGTAGGTGGGGAGTGATGGGCGTCTGGATGTCTTGGCATCCACTGATGAGCTGGAGGCCAGTGATGTGGCGAGACGATGGCTCTGTGAGGCCTCCAGCTTTCATTGCCCCCAGCACAGGGGCTGACTTCGGCAGGTGTCGTCAGGGTATTCATACTGACCACGTGGCCGACAGCGAGCATCTTTTGAGTGTTCTCTCTCGTTATTGGCGGAAGGCAGCCCGTTCCTGCAGTGGTCCTGAATTCAGACGAGTGGACTGGCACCGGCTGTGTAAGAGTTGCCCAGACAGGTCTCAACTCAGGCCCGGGAATCTGTGATTTTAACGAGCCCTCCAGGTGATTTTGGTGAACGTGATTCTGAAACTCATCTTGCTATTTAGAGCTTGGGCCGTGACCGACCTGGGTTTCAATTCTGGCTCCTCCTCTACCAATTTGACAACTGTATTTTCTTACACACGCCTCTCGAGCCATCATATTTCTTGTCTGTAAAATGGGGGACAATTGTCATAGCCACCTGATGGGTTGTTATGCAGAGCGAGGGAGGAAATGGGAAGTGTCAGCAGGGAAAGCTGAAGCACAGGGCTTGTCACTCAGTAAGTCCTAATAATGTTCGCTGCCATCCTCCTCCTCCTCTTCCTCCTCCTCCTCCTCCTCCTCCTCCTCCTCATTATTATTATTTTGCTCGTGTATTTTTTTTTTTACCTCTTCTCCACTTTCATGGCTCCTTTTTATGTCCTGAGTACACATTAACATTGCTTAGTTATATAAAACCACCCACCCAGACTAAATTTTACTCAATACAGTTCACATCACTAATCTGATTTTATAGTGGAGGGAATGGGAACAGAGAAGTTAAGTAATTTGCCCCAAATCACATAACTTGTAAGTGCCAGTGTCTAAATGTGAAATGGAGGAATTCTACAGCCGAGAAGGGAAAAATTGGGAGAAATAGTCTTGGCAGCAGGAGGAGACGCCAGCTATGCACGCCTTTCTCTCGGGCTTCATGTTTTATGATTCGAGTGTTTGCCTTGCTGTAAAGAAGTTCAATGAACTTATCGATCCCTTTTGAGATTTGCCAGCTCAACCCTTCCCCACGCTGGGGGAGTGAATGGATGAAGCGAGGGCTGGTCTGTAATGCCCAGCTGGTCGGCCCAACCGGAATGGAAGCCCGACCCCGATCAGAACGAACTTGTTAAGAAGGCCACCAGGTTCAAGTCTGAGAAGTATTAAGGGGCAGAACCATTGTGTGGGGTGCAGAGCCCAACCTAGGGAGCAGGGTGCACAGGTGCAGTGTTTTTCTGATCGTGGGACTTGAAATCTCTAGGTGAAAATTTCCGTCCATCGCACTGGACATGGGTCCCTTCCTTCCACCCACATTCTTTGGACTACTGCCACCGGCATCGTGCAGACACGGCCACTGGTGGGCTCACTTAGACGTGCTCGTAACTGTTAGAGCTTCATATTGACCCAGCCCTTTACCATAAATGGTTTTGACCATTTTCTCATGTCATTAGAGGAAAATGGTAACCATCTGGTGGTCAAGTTGGATCTTGATATGCACCTACCACTTTTCCGTGAGCTGTCACAGGTTGCTGGTGAGTGACCATATTTTTTGACCATTCTGGGCCCCCACTGGCCTCCTACTTGAATTCCTGTGGAACCACAAATTTAGAGCTTCACCATGGGTTAGTTTTATGATTCGCTGTTGATTTGTGAGTGTTAGATGTGTTGGTCTGACAAAACCATCATCATGAGTGCTAATGGCGGACTGTGGACCTTTTAAGATTGGGGACTAATTTTTTTTTTTCATCAAAATGGAAATTTTATTGGAGTATAGCATGAACACAGAGAAGAGCACACATCTTAAGTGTACAGCTTGAGGGAATACAGAAGGGATCTGTGCCCGTGTCTCGAGCCCCCCAGATCAGGAGACAGATAGTAAGAGAATTAGGGGAGCTACTCGCCAGTCTACTCGAGTCTCCACTTCCCTTTTATCCTTTCAAGAAGGTAAGCAAAGTCCTCATTTCTCATGCTTAGAGGAGTTTCACATGTGGGAGGCATATTTTTATGTCGAAAACAAACAAACTTGATTTAAAAAAATATCATAAATCACCAGAAGCAGATGTCCTTCTGGATGACATGATCCTTCAGTTACATATTCTGTAGTCCTTGGCTTTACCTGTAAACATTGGACGACTGTCAATTTAATTTTGTCATCTTATTTTTAAATAATTTCAAACTTAGAGGAAACTTGCCAGAATAGTGTAATAACTTTTTTTTCCCTAAACCACTGAAAAAGAAATGATGTCCTGTCACCTCCCCCAAATATTTTAGTATGCTATTCCTCTACAGCGACATCCCTCTATGTAACAATAATGCAACCATAAAACTCAGGAAAATAACATTGCTACACTATTATCTTATGATCTACAAATGCCATTTGCATCTCGCAGAATCGAGAATCATGTGTCACACGTAGCTGTCATGTCGCCTTAGTCTTCAAAGGAGGAGAGTTTCTCAGTCCTTCCTTGACTTTTGGAACCTTCACACTTTACAAAATCCCCCAACACAGGTGTCTTGTGGCATGTACTCCAGTTTGCATTTGCCTGACGTTTCCTCAGAGATGATGCTTTTTACATTTTATTTTTGGCAGGAATATTACAGAACTTATAATCTTCTCATTGCCTCCAATAGGTGGTGCACAATTTCAATTTGTTTTATGAGTGGTGACGTTCGTTTTGATCACTTGATTAAGATCATCAGCCAGCCTTCCCTACTGTAAAAGTCTTCTTTTCCCCTTTATAATTAGTATTTTCTGGGAGATACTTGGAAACTATTTAAATATCCCATTCTGCATCAAATAGTCACCCATCAGTTTGAGCATCCATTTGATTATTCTTGCCTGAATCAATATTATTATCACGGTGAAATAAGTGAGTGACTAAGTAAGTGGCCAAGACGTGGGGCTTATATTTCTTGTCTTTCTCAGGGCAGACAAGGACAGAACAGAGTAAATAATATTTGTTGATGGCCCTCTTATGAGTGTTTTTTTTCTCTCTTCAGTCGTCAAAGCTATCTGTACATTCATCTATTCACTCAAATATTTACCGAGCACCTGCTGTATGCCAGGACTCTGCTCCCTTTGTGTGGAGGTTGGGAGTGTGGATTGTCTGCTTGAGTCTTAGGGGAGCAGGGTGTGCCTATAGGAAAAAAGCCCCAGATGAACCCCCTATTCGAAAGCTGCTGAAGTTATCTTCCAGCTCCAATAATATGCATCCTCATCCATGAGTCAGGTGTGGTCGAGGCCACCTGGGCTGGGTGCGTGACTGAACCCCGTAAAGGGCTCTGCATAAACTCTTGAGATTCCAGCGGGTGGGTGCAGAGATCCGGCTCATCCAGCCCTCGAGACAACCCTCGCGTGTCAGTGCCCTTGCTTGCCACCCCTGCCACCTGCCAGTCTGGGGCGATCTGCCTCTTTCTTTGGTCTCTCCTCACCCTCTGTGTATGGAGTATGGGGGGCAGTTTCGAGCTTCACCCAGGGAACTCCCAAGGGTACAACCAACACCCTGCCCTCAGGAAACTTCCATTTAATGGGGGAAGTCAGTAAATCATAAACATAAGAAAATTATGTAAAGTTTTTGAGAATGTCATAAACGTGATGAAAAAAATAGAGCAGAGTGAAGTGGGTAGGGATTCGGTGTGCAGGACGTGTTACCGTTGGAAGGAGAGCAATCAGGATAAGCCTCGTTAAAAAGGTGATGTTTGAGCCAAGACTCAAAAGAGGTGACCAAGTGAGCCGTGTGGCTGGCTGGGGAAGCGCATGCCAGGCAGAAGGTTGCTGTGTCGGATAAATGAGTGACTGGCACATGGGAAATTCTCAAAATAATGTTCTTTTTAGTCCCAGCTGGCTGCCGATGCCACTTTCCTCTTTGCGGGGGCAGAGGCTGCTACTCTGAGTTTGCCTAAGTCCAGGGAGGCCTGATGGCCTTATCTGTCCTGCGGTTTGCACTCATCCCTGGGGCTTAGCTCTGGGGGACAGAGCTGTCCCCAGAGACCCATGGTCCTGGGAGGTATCGCAGCTGTGGTCTGTGGGCTCAGGGACTGGCCCTCCACTGTACAGTAAGTCAGCGGTGACACTTCAGTAGACACAGTGTTCTTGCTTCCAAGCCTGGTACCCTCTGCTCCTGGCCTGTGCCCCACGCCCTGCAGCCGGCCTGCTCTCGCACATCTCAGTTCTTCCAGTAAGTTTTCAGGTGTCTTTGTGCAGGACACACCGTGTCTCACTCAGTGTGCGTGTGTGTGTGTGTTTCCCTATAGAATCAGCTGCTAACCAAAAAACCCAAAACTGGTGAACGCACGCTCAGCGCTTTCACTGCTTTGGTGATATCATTTCAAATCTTAGTTGCCACACATGTAAATCGGTCAGATGTCAATGTGGGACTGGTTGTCCCCTGTTCGTGTGCTTGTGGGAACTGTCCTATAAACTGGGGAGCTCCTAGAAGAGATCACAGACACTTGCGTTTTCCGACTTCTTCACGTTGCAAGACATCACTTGGAAATCCTGGAGCATAAAAATGCACTCATGAGCAGTGGGCTTCAAGGGTCTCCACAAGGTGGGCAGTTATCAGGTGGCCAGACGAGGGCTGGCATTTCAAGGGCAGAAGGTTGGGCGGATGATGGAGGACAAAGACTCCATCATCCGTCATCTGAGTCCAGTTTCCCTGGAACCAGCAGCATTGGTGCTACCTGAAAACTTGTCAGATCTGCCACTTCCCAGGCCTCACCTCAGACTCCCTGAAGCTGAGGGCCCAGCAGTCTGTGTTGGAACAAGCTCCCTGGGTGATTTGGAGGCGCACGGAAGTCTGGGAGTCACTGGCCACTCTTCTGCCATCATGTGGTTGTGGCCAGGACCCACTCTACTGAGCCAAGTGCCCAAGCAACGTGCTGGCAGAGCAAAAAAGCTTCTTCTGTAGACCTTGGTGGTGACCTTGAGGCAGTATCAATATTTTTTGAAAAGTGGACTTACTATGAATAGTGAGCTTTGCTCAGATGTATAGTGCACCTGGAAAAATAAACTAACAGCAGTATGAGGCCAGCCTGGTTGTCAAGATTTTTGAAAACAGAAGGAAAAAACAACCATCTCGGTGATGTTTAAAGTCACACAAAACTTAGATCAGCAATTTACCACGCTTCGCGAGCCCTGCTAACATATTTTTGGAAGTCATTTAGAAGTTTCTAGCTTGTGATGTCGAAGGACAAAAAGCTACATACTGGAGGGAGAAGCATATGCCCACTGCAGAGGTGTAAAAGTCTGAAGCAACTCAAAGGCATTCGATTTCCTTCTTTGTCAGGAAATACCGCTGGACAATATGTGGAAAATATTGCTACATGGCATGCCAGGAAAGAGTGATGATGATGAATGACTCCACCTAGGATGCTTACTATACAGATGGGATGAAAACACAGATGTTTCTCGCATCCCAGCTGAAGGAAGGTGCTAGATGTTCATGCAGTAGTGTTGTTCGCCAAGAACAGTTCATTGAGGAAGTCGCGGCTGTAACATCAGCGGCTGTGGGTCACTTATGCAAATCCATTCTTATTCCCCAGGTCCCACTGGTCTCTGGGGTGGGCACACATGGCAGAGTCATGGGGAGGTAATAGGCATTATCTCACGCGCAACTCAGTGTTGCCTGAGGTGCTGGTCAGCTTGCGAGGAAGAGCACCCGAGGTCTTCTTGGGGTTCTGCCTACAGTCATAACTCCCAGTGAGGGTGTCCTGCCACGAGCGCCATTCTAATGTCAGTCTCTTAAACCAGAGAAATAATTACAGGACACGTGAACTCCCTAGGGGACCACTGTGATCTGTTCATCACCTGACTCCCACAAGACTGGAATCTTCTCGAGGGGTTTTACAGATCCTAAGGAATTAGTATGAGCTCAACGTTTATCGTTACCATTCATTCTCCAAAGAGTTGGGGATGTGTTTTTCACGCAAGTGGCTGCAGGCCCATCTGGGCAAAGTTGTCACATCGGAAGGTCCTTACGCTCGAGCATCTGGCTCATGGAAAGCATTTGTTTGCAAAGTCTCGAGTTTTGTTTACATTTTTTTCCCCTGGAAGTCCCTCAAAACTCTCCATTTTGTCCTTGGAGGCTCCATGGTCTGTAAGTCAGAGTGAGAGATCACTACGCACATTTCACGGTGATTGCTAGGCATCCCCAACTCCATTTGCGGGTTCATTGATTGCCAGACCCGTAAGCTCGAGGCAGAGCTCTCAGAAGCGACTGGCAATCGGACGTGACTGGGCTTGAGAAACATCTCACTGGGAGTAGGTGCATGATATTAAAACCATATGGCGTGGACCGTGGAAAAAGCTGAGAGACAGATGTGGACTCACTTCGACGTGAAGGAGTGAACCATGAGAACAAAACAGAACCCGTGGCTAGACCCACGTCACTCACAAGGAGCAAAGGACAGACTCGGAGCAGTGAAATGATCAAAGGGCGCACAACATGTGGTTCCTGGAGGGTATTAGGAACCATGAAAGGGCCATTTTCTATGAGGATGTCCTCCCATCCTCTCCCCCACTACCCTCCACTCCCTGAGGCTGCCCAGACTTGCTAGAACCTGACCCCTTCAACTCTGTTTTTGATTCATCAGATTTTCCAAAGAGACTCTCTCTGCTTACTAACAGCCCCTTTCATCAAAGTGGAATTTCTCACTGCTTTGTGGGAGCCGCTGTCTCCTCTGAGATCTGCCTTCCTCACTGGAATCTTTGGTGGAGAGGAGGGCTACCTGGTCCTCTCCCAAGAGCTAGTGCGTTCCTCCCCCTAGAGCCATTATTTGCCATCTCATAAAGCCTGTTGGATTTTTCTTACAAAACCTATGGACTTCTGAGATGATTTTGTCTGTTTACCTTTGGGGTGGCTGGCTACCCTGTGGGTGACGAGTGGGATGCTGGCCTCCCACTCGTGGGGGGCTTGTTTCCTTGGCCAGGTGGAGCTGCACATCGGTTTGGAACCTGAAGGTCTTAGACACATAGAGACTCTTCGTCTCAACATAATGAGCACCGCTTCCTATGTCTCACACCTGGCCTCTTCACACGTCTGAGCCCTCCGCCTGGCGCAGCAAGGCGTTAGAGTGTGGGAACTTGGCTTCTGTGTAGCAGGCCTCCTGGGAGACCTGTAGCACGGTGGATGGGGACCTCGTCTACACCCCGGCACGTATAGTAGTAAACGTCCAACAAATGTGGGGTGTGAAGCCAGAGCTTTAATTCCTGGCTCCTTCTAACTTGCTGTAGGTCAAAGAAGGGGAAACATTTTACCCTTCGCATATTTTCACCTTCTCACCTGTAGGAGGATCGGGTGGTGTAATGTTCATGGAATTGAGGGGGAAACACAGGTGGGAGCCTTGCTAAGATTCTCTTGGAGACCCCCCCACCCCTGATCAATACTCTCCAGACAGCACTGGTAATGTTTGTGGGACTTGTGGTCCGGTCCCTTTTTTCATGTTTGATACTAATAATTTGTTCCTTTTTCTTGACTAATTGGTATACAGATTCTATTAATTTTTTTCCAAGAACAGGTTTGAGCTTTGTTGATTTTTCTCGATTACAAGCTTATTTATGTTTTGTCGATCTTGGCTTTTATCTTTACTATTTTATTTCTTATTTATTTCTTATATTTGATTTGGGTTTGACATGTCTTTGCTTTTCTAGCTTTCTGAGATAGGCTCTTAGATTACTGATTGTCTTTTTTCTTCTTTTATGAATTTAAAGCTATGTTTTGGTCTAAGTACTGCTTTAGCTTCATCCCATAAACACGAGAATCATTGCCTTAGACTCACTCCCAATGTTACACCTCAGACTAGCCAGTGATTTTCATCTGGGGGAGATTTCGACCCCACCTACACACCTCACCACTGGGGACGTTCAGCAATGTCTGGACATTTTTGGTTGTCATAACTGGGGGAGGGGAATTGCTGACATCTAGTGAGAATGTGCCAGGGACACTGCTGAAAATTTTACAGTGCCCAGGACATCAAAATGCCCAGTGTGCAACAAAGAGTTATCTGGCTCAAAAGGTCAGTAGCGCTGAGGTTGAGCAACCTCATAGACTTAGACCTGCTTCTTACCAATAAATGTACCCTTCCCACCCCCCACGTAATGCCCTCTGCATGACCTGTTCTAAAGGTGACAGCTGGTGGCCTGAGCTCCCTTACTTGGAGCAGAGTGGGGGAAAATGGCTCTACTGGAATCTACCACACTTTCTAGACTCTAGCAAGACAAATGATGCTCGAATTTCCCATGGACCCATGAGGCCCCACAGGAGGGAATCATACTGGGTTGTTCTGAGTGGGACTCCACACGAGGGGACTAAACCCGATAGTGGGGTGGGCTGCCAGAAACCAGAAGCTAAAGGGGAAGTTGTCAGTGGCCAGCTGGAGGAGGTATAGTGTGTGTCAAAGGAACTGTAGGCGAGAGATGCCCAGGGGTGGAAGCTGTGTCTAAATCAGGCCACAAAACCACTCCAAGGAGGAAAGAATTGACTTTTAGAACATCCCTCACGGAGAGACCACCTACACAAGAATATAAATGTACGTGAAATAGGACTCACATTTATCTTTGCTTCCCGCCCCCCTGCCCTCCATTTCATTCCAAGGCCTGAAAGATCCCAAAGCATCAGCTAGGGAGTGAAGGAGAAAGAAAGGAGAAGGAGGTGTAAGAGTCAGAGATGAATCTAACCACCCCCAATTTCTTTTGTTTTTTCTCCTCTCCTCTCCTCTCCTCTCCTCTCCTTTCCTCTCCTCTCCTCTCCTCTCCTCTCCTCTCCTTTCCTCTCCTTTCCTTTCCTTTCCTTTCCTTTCCTTTCCTTTCCTTTTTTCCTTTCCACTGTAGACATCCAAGCCTAAAGTAGGCCAGAGCTCAGAGAAGGGAGAAGCTTTAAATTTGATGAAGATAAAGTTTTTATGACTATACTTGACTAGACTTTTTTTTAATATCTGAAGAGATTACTAAATTACTAAATTGCTATTGACTATAAGATGCTCCATTATTTTATGTGCCCCTAAGAAAGGAAAAAAAAAATCCCTTCCAATTAAGATTATGAGCTGACTCTGAGATTCCAGGATGAGAAGTTAAAATGGAAAAGTGGGTTCATCTTTCAGTGGATGGAATATAGAAATATTCTATTTTATGAGGGTGAGTGGAAAAGCTATGAGATGCTAGAGTGTTTAAAAAGGGCAGTGGTAAGAAGAGGTGAAATTTATTCCTGCCTGTACCCTACCTACACTGTCTAACTGACTTAATAAACTGGTCAAGTAGTGTAATTTCTCAGTCCAGTATCAAGCAAACACACATGTGAGTGAAACCTGCCTTTCACTAAAGCCTGAACAGAAAGAGGATTCAGGTGCTCGAAGTTCAATATGTCTGCTCCTACCAGGGAGCACAGAACGCATCTCCTGTATGCAAATGTAGGTGCCAGATTTTCTTGGTTGAAATTAAAAGTTGGGATATATGGAATTAATGAAATACTTGGGATTTTCTCACCATTTATGAGGACTAATGAGAAAGAATTAGATCCCACACTCTCAATAACACCTTGATAACATAGAGGTTAACAGTCTAACTCAACTGTCATCTGGTCCCCCTGCCTCTCAGATGTCTCAGTAAACTAGAGAGAGTGGTTTATAGGGAGGAACTGAGGCCTCCCGCCAACAGTCGTGGGATTAAGCCATTTTGGAAGTGAAAGTCAGTTTCTTTGGCCGTTTACTGAAGCCAGGGGATGGTTTAGAAGAAAAGCCAAGAGTTTGTGTTTACCTTTGTGTCAGCAGTGATTATATGAAGGCCCAGAGTCAATTTGCCCCCCCCAATACCTGAGTAAAGTAATATCTTACAGTAAAAAGGACTTTTCATTCACGAGCAACTGAGTCTCCTTGTCCTTGTTTTGTCCCCATTTTAAGCCATCATCTTCAGCCACTGAGATCTTCCTGTATCATTCATCTGATCATGGTATCCTCCAGTTAAGAAATGCATCCATGTCCCTCCAATTGCCTTAGGGATAAAATCCAGACTCCTTTACTTGGTTTGTAAGAGCTCCACTGCCATGAGATGAGACTGTGGTCACTTCTCTGGCCATAGGCTGTTGATTGTGAATCTCACGCAATGAAACATTTTATTTTTCACAAGTCATGCATGAACCACAAGAAACCATAACCTTTACCTTGACACTTTTTTTTTTGTTCTAGAAATGAATACTTATATCAATACTTCTCATGTGCAGAGAATTAGTGGACCAACTGACCAAAGCGTCTGGGAAACAAAGAAATGACTGTTTTCGCACCTCTGTAGTAGGAACAAGTAAAACTCTGTGGGGAGTTGAAACTGGACAGGAGCATGAAGAAAGATTGGGGGAGCACTGTATCTTTTTTTCTGAAAAGATTACTGTGTTGAATTCTTAAACAATAACCAAAAATAATCATTATGGTATATCTGCTATGTAGCTGTTGAAAAGAAAAAGGTAGATCCAGCTTATTGACCTGGAACATTGTTCATCGTACAGAGTGAAAAAAACGATGAGAGGACAGTATGTAGACAATGATGGCATGTATGTAAAAGATGATATACGTATACAAAATTCAGTATAGAGGTGCTACTTCAGATTATTAACAATTATTGTCTCTAGGGAAAGGGCTTATGAGGAGAATTTGTTGGGTACTTTCTGCAATATTAACTTCTGAATCTTAAAAACAGTGTAAAAAGATCCTTTTTAAATTTAAAAAGATAGTTCCATTTTACAAGGATCAAGGATCACAGCTAGAAATTTCACCATCTATCCCTTGGTTGTCTCACAGACTTGAATTCAAATTCTCCTGGAATGATGGGAAGTTTGATGTCAGGGGTTAATCTCATCTTGAAACTATATTCCAAAGGTATCCTTCGCAACCTCAGAAGGGGCAAAACACTGCATCTTCCTCATAGCGAATCCTCATGTTACCCCACAGATATTCCCCACACTGCCCCGCCAAAGTTCATTCAAATTTGGGAAGACGGAGAGAGTCGATGATTCTCCTTTGTTAAAAATGATTGAATGATTTTAATTTTCTTTTCGTAGCATGTTGCCCTTTTTCCAAATTTCTAGACCTTGATTATTTCTTGGAAGCAGCATGGTTGAGACAAAGAGTGTGGGGTTTGAAGTCAGAGGACTTTAAACACAGCCTGTTATCTTTATTTACCTGCAAGGTACCCGTGGGTAACCTTCAACTCTCTGAACTTCAGTTTCCTCATTTCTAAAATGGGATGACAGTGTCTGGGAGGAACCGCAGGAGATGATGAAAGTGTGAGTGTGATAAACAATAGTTTCATGCAAATCTACCGCTTGACTCTTCTCCTCCTTCCGCCCCCTCCCTCTTTCTCCTGGCTTCTTCTCTTCCTAGAGTTGGGACTCTCTGCATATCAGGATCTTCTTCTGCACAACAGAATGAAGATAGCCCCCGCCCTTCTGTGCTTCACAGGGTCACTTTTGTAAGACTCAGCTGGACAAAATGCATGTTTAAGCATGTTTTAAAGACTAGGGCCCTAACGCTAGCCGTATTAGTATTTTGTTGCATGTCGGCCCTACCAGTGGGTTTGTCAGAGCGGATGTCACCCGTCCCACTTTACAGACCAGGACACAGCTGGGGAGGCTGCGATCTCAGAGCCTAAGAACTCAGGCTTCTGGGTTATTCAAGACAATATTTAAATTTCACTTCTCTTCTGTAAATTCAATGATCCCAACTCTTTTAGCATTTTTTCCCCTTGCAAATTCCGCACATCGACATAACTGACAAAGAAAAGCAAATGGATTGTTCGAATGACTTTCTCCTCTGAAATTCTACAATTCAAGTTGGGCCGAATCAGCAAACACCGAGTCTGTATAAGCCAGCACCGTGCAGGTAACACAGCAGTGAATGAGAAGATGTGTTTCCTGCCCTTATAGTATGCTCTACGGGGGTGGGGGAGAGTGAGCAGAAGGTGAGCAGGAAATACGTGAACGAGGTAGTTTTGGATCATGATAAGTATTTTCAAATCAAATGAAGCACAAGAGGTGACACTGTGGTGATACCCAATGCAGGGAGGTGACCCGGATTGAGTGCTCAGAGGAGGGCTCAGGCAGGAGATGACAGTGGAGCCGAGCCTTCAAGGAGAGCAGGGACTTTGTCCTCACTGTTGTGTTCCCGTGCCCAGCAGCCAGAGTGGTGTCTGGCAAACAACAGGTGTTCAACAGGCAGTGGCTGAAGGAATGAATCAATGAACAAAGGAGCCATTCTCGCAAGGCTTTTGCTGTCAGAGCTGATGCTAATAGTTGCTCTTGATCTGGCTCTTTCTACATGCCAGGATCTTCTGCTTATGATTTACATTTATTTACAGTTAGATCCTCTCAACAACCCAAAGAATGAATTACATTGTCACTCCTTTTTTTTTTTTTTTTTTTTTTTAGATAAGGGATATAATGACATTTGTGTAAAGGGAATAGAATTCTATATTTTAAGATCTTTAATTTTCTTTTCTTTTTTAAAATCTCCAACACTTTAAGAAATCATACTTGGTCAAAATGCTGGGGGGTGTGGTGTTCTGATTCACCTACATTTCTATCTAGTCATATTTGTTAAAGTTCTATGCAAAATAATAGTTTCTCTATAGGCTTCATTCATATGCCAGTTATAATTGAATTATAGAAAGTCTGAGCTGAAAGAGACTGTAGAATTCAACTATTCTGTTCACAGTAAAAACATTGTAGAGATCGGCCACAGAATCATAGCGGTTTGGACCGAGTGTTTTTATTTGTTACAGCACCCTGGAATTATGTTGATTTTGTTTATTTTGGAGCGAGGGAGCAGATCTCTCTCTTGGCTGCAAAATAATCCCAGTTACTTATATTTCAGTTAATGCAGGTAGCATCACACATACAATGATTCACAAAATCCAGTTTATTTGGACAGGGGGACAGTCAGTTGGTCATCAGCAATTAC
The DNA here is from genome assembly GCA_030015415.1 of Cynopterus sphinx. Taxonomy (NCBI): domain Eukaryota; kingdom Metazoa; phylum Chordata; class Mammalia; order Chiroptera; family Pteropodidae; genus Cynopterus; species Cynopterus sphinx. The sequence goes on along the minus strand of CM057392.1, from coordinate 3,621,688 downwards.
AGAGCTGGGGAAACTCTTGACAGAGGCTCAGGAGAATCCCTACCCTGAAAAAATTCCTCTGCGATAACAAAGTGCCCCCGGGGGCCTTTGAGATTCTCAAAGGGCTGCTAAAGTGCAACCTTAGCACCAGTGGCAGATGCTATCTCTCCTGTCTTCGCTGAATGACTGAGGACTTCTGCCTCTGACATCCTTATCTCTTCCTCTGTCTCACAGGAAGTTCCTGGCTGGAGAAACCCTGAATGGGTGGACCCTAGGACTGCTTGGTCTTCCCCAGGGCTTAGAAGATCAACTTTTTTTTTTTTTTAAGTGTTAATCTGTCATCATCTTCATCTATTTTGGAGGAGGTGGGAGATTGTAATGAGTGGCCATCAAGCAACCAATAGCACCTAGAAATTTATTAAGCTCACAGAACAGATCAGTAAAACAGGCCTTCCAGAGAGTGGGAGAAACCAGCCTAAAAGTGATTTTAAGCATTTGAAGCCATTTGAGGATAGGTTTAAGCATCACTTAGTCTTTGTAGCTGAGGACCTCTTCGGTCCTGACACTGTACCCTCCATCCCCCAGCCCTCACCCCCGCACACTTTGGGGACATGCTGGAATTAATTAATCTAGTCGTCGCAGTCTGAGAAAGTTAAACTTTGCATTTATGATGACAAAATTATTTTGGCAAAATCATTGTTATGCATCACCCCAGAAAAAGCCTCATCCCAGGCTTTTAAATCCGTCAATACGAAAAACACTTACGAATCACCTGCTGTGCATCTTCAGATAAAGCATGGTGAAATTCCGGAGTTAGACTATCCTCAACCAGTAGAAAAACATTTTAAGGAAATAGGCAGAAAAAAAATTGTCGGTTCCTTGAAACACTGTAAATATCAACCCTTGACCCCACTTTGGCGTTTTCTCTTTGACACCTGCACAATGGTGCACTCCCAAGTGGGTTACTCTGGCTTTCTTGGCCATCGAAGTCAGTGTGACAAGGTAAGAGTGAAAATAGCTACATTTCATAACTGAAAAGAATAGGGGATGCCTATTTTCTGTGACTAGAATTTACACAACCCACCCCCACTCCAACTCCTCCCCAGGCTCTACTGCTCCACTGTACTCTTACCACCCCGTGCTGTGATCCCTCCTCTTCTCCTTTGCCCTTCCTTGCTAGGCCAGGTCCTTGAAGGCAGATGACATCTCTGGGCTCTCTGTGTGTATCTTAGGATCCCACCAGAAAACATCTACGCGACATGGGTTTGCGTGCTGGGCTGTTCTCTTGGGCAAACCCTGCTGGGGAATGAAGAAAGTAGATAGGAAAGGGCAGAGAGATGAGCCAAAATGCCCTATCAGTCACAGCAAAGGCCAAATAAGACCCAGTAGACACTTTGGGGAACTCCAAAGCTGAGTTGGCCCCTTTGGAGTCCTTTCACCTTAAGGCAAGCGAAGTGGGCTTGTGTCGCTCATCCACTGGCCATTGGATGCAGGTCGGCCCTGCAGTGGGGCGTGCCCTGGGGCAAGGCAGCTGTCACAGGCTGAGGACAGTTTCCAGAGAATAGCTCAGCTGATCTTCCCAAAAGCTGGGGGAATGGTGAGTGCAACTCAATTCTGAACGCGTGGATCTGGGTGGCACTCCACCACAGTACTCACAAAACGTGATTTAGCCGGTCATTATCAGCATCCAGCCGTTTCTCCAAGTGACTGGCGTTTTCGATGACACATATGCAAGTGGCGTATGTTAAACTGGGGACGTATCAGGAACAGTTGTTAGTCTGAAAGCATCGCTTTTAGGTACCAGTTCTGTAGCTGCTAGGTTTCGGCACGAATTCGATTAGCCATAGAATTCATTTCACTTCCCCGGTGGGATCAGCTTGAAGAAACTCTTGAGACTTGAGTCTAAAGACCTGGGTTCTTCTCAGAACTCTGCCTCCTGCCATCAGACAGGCCATTTTACTTCTCCGTTTTCAGTTTTCTCATCTGTAAGGGGACAAAAACCGGGATGTACACAGCGAGGGAGGAAGGAGCCTGCAGACAGGATGGATGAGGAAGGGAAGTGGAACTTTCCCGAGGTGCCCCTAGCCGTCTCAACGGAAGTCCCCGCAAAACAAAACAGGACCAAGCACCAAAGAGGCAGACAAATGACATTCTTTAAGAAAACCTTCTTGCATTTTAGAGCTCGTGTCTCTCTCCCCAACTCACCAGGTGGAGGCTGCAGCCCTCGGAGGCCTGGGAGGGACAGAAAACCACCGTGTTCGTTTCACTCGGGGGGTTCTTGGTTGAGGACCCAGCACCTCAACGCCTCTTTGGCTCAACGTGCTTATCCGAAAGCAAGTGGGTGTTCGTTTCTAAGTCTCTCTTTATCTCTCTCTCTCTCTCTCTCTCTTTTTGTTGTGGTCGTGGTTGCTTTGGTCTCATTTTTAATCTTTCCCCGTGACAGCCCTCTCTTCATCCCTGTCCTGAAAGTAAGTGATCATTTTTCAGGGCTGGGTAGCACGGACTTCCCCAGGCCCTACCCCGGCAGCAAAATGTCCCCTTTGGGTGTTAAGCCTTTTGACCCTTGATAACATGACCCTGGCTTTAGCCAAACACTGGAGAAAAATGTCATGTGGTCAACTTCGGGAAGGTGTCGTCAGCTTGTCTCTAACCAGAGCCATTTCCCAACTGATTGCTCATACGAGGCTCGTTTCCCCTTCTCCCCCAGACGTTTTCTGTTGCATGTTACTCTCTTCTCTTTCTAGTCTTTTTCTCACAGTCCAGCCATTCCCCGCCCCCGCCCGCCCTGTCTGGATAAGAAACAGCTTGGGCTGCATCTCGTATTCCCTTCTGCAGCCTCCTTGCTTGGGCCAGATGAGGATGAACTCTGCCTTCAAGCCCAGTGCCTTGCTGGGACCCCACTTTTTTTGGCTCAGCCCCCGTCTCTGGGAGCTACTGATTGGCCAGGGCAATTTCAACCAAGCAGCAGGGCAGATCGGGGTCAGGCATGCTTTGTGCTTCCTGTTATCTCAAGTTGCATGGGTCAGATGAATCTGGCACTTGACTCTGGCCTTGCTAACGACTTTTGTTGTTGTTTTTAATTTATAAAGTACCCTTGAAGGACCACAGCGATGCCTGGGAACCCCGACTTTGCTTGGACCGTGACAGTTCGTACCATGCTTTGTTATTCTGTGTCGCCAGATAACTACTTTCCTGCATCCCTCAGGGTTTCTTCTAGGAAACAAGGCACCGTGTTGCATTAAATGGTGTATGACCTAATGGAAGGATTTTTCTCAAGGAAGCCTGCCCAGGGATAGGCTGGGTTTCAGACTTACACATTCTCATGGCACCACACACTTTTTTCTGTACTTTTTGTATCTTTCTCTTTTATTAGATAGGAAGAAAAAAATCTCTTGTTCATCACTGTATCTCCAGAGTCAGAACACAGACTGTCAATATATGTTTATTTACTAATTAACTGAACTCTGGAACATGCAGATCCTCCTCCAGGATCCTGAGAAGGAAGAGAAGTAGCAATACCCGCTTCCCTGGTCGCCACCTGCCCAGACCACTGACAGGCAGCGCTGGGAGTGAGCAGATGCTGGTTCTCACCTGCGACATTGCCTCTCCATCACTCTGTCCACCTGTACCATTCTCCTTGCTATTGCTAGAACTTGTTAAGCACAGTCTTCCCCATGGGGGAAGCAATGGCTAAATGTCTCCTGCCCACGTGTGCCCACAAATGCAGTGAAAAGCTGTGTGCTTAGCAGTGTGTCCGTGCTGTCGGCCCTTCCCAAGCTTCTCGTCTTTCCTCCTTTTCTTCTTGTTTCCCCTCCTCCACCCATACCTCCTTCCAGCTTCCTCGCCTGCCAGTTAAAAAGGCCACCACATCAGACATAACTTAGAGCGAAAGGTCACTAGTGCATGCTGTAGGTGACTGTGCAAACTCTGCTTTTTTGGGGGTCGGTAAGCCCTATGTCCCCAACATATTTTGAGTTCCTTGAAAGCCTGGCTCTTCTTCACACTCTCCCTTTCTCTCTGACTCCAATGCATAGAATAGATGCTTCCACGTAGCAGAACTTTCATCAAGATTTCTTGGGCAGAGTTGAAATTTAGCTGGTTAGACCTCCAGGGTGTGATGGGTAGGCATGCTGGATGCTATCACCTTTTGTCTCTGAGGGGGCAAAGCTTCCAGTCAAGCACATTCTTTCCCTAGCTCTTTGTCTGGCTAACTGATCTTAAAAATACCTTCCTCCGAGAAGCCCTAGGGTGATGCAAATTTGGGCTGGGTGTTTCTCCTCTGTGGTTTCATAGCTCCTTTTACTTCCCCCATCATAGGAGAGTACCGTAATTCTATCATATTGTAATTGCGTATAACTAAGCAATTTATTGAGGGCAGGAGCTTGTGTGTGCCTTCTCTTTCTTGTGGCCTGTTTGAGTGGTGCTGTCCAAGAGAACTTTCAGCGATGATGGAGATGCTCTTTTTGACTGTCCAAGAAGGTCGCCACCAGCCAGATGCGGCTACCAGACACCTGAAATGTGACTTGTGTGACTGAGGAACTACATTAATTGTATTTAATTTTAATTAATCTGTATTTACCTTTAATGATTGTGGCATTGAACAGCACAGTTAGAAGTTTTTTTTTTTTTTTTTTTTATTCTTTCCAAAGAACCAGCTTTGGGCTTCGTTAATTCTCTACTTTGATTCTTTCTTTGCTATTTCAGTCAATTCTGCTCTCGATCATTTCCTTCCATTTCCCACTCCCCCCCACTTTTGTCCTTTTTCTCACTTCTTAACTCGGAAGCTTATGTCATTAATTTTAACATTTCTTCTTTCTATTGTAAGCATGCAAAGCCGTGAATTTTTCTCACTGTTCTATTATGTTCCACAAATTTAATCTATAGTGTTTTAAATAATCTTTGTTGAGATTTAATTTACACACATTAAAGTGCACCCTTTATAAGAGTATAGTTGGATGAGATTTCGGTGAATGTATTCACCTATTTTAACTACCAGTACACTTAAAGTATGAACTTTTTCCATCACCCCAAAACATCCCCTCATATTCCTTCGCAGTCATTACCTATCCCATTAACCTGTTATCACTACAGATTAGTTTTGTCCTTTGTAGAGTCTCATATAAATGGAAACCAATAGCATTTACTCTTTTCCTTTGTTTCTTTAGTTCAGCAGAATATTTCTGGGAGCTATTCATGTTGTATATAATTATTTCCTTTTTACTATAGGTTAATATTCAATGGAATGGATAGATCACAATTTGTGTATCTGTATTTCTTGATGGATGTTTGGGTTGTTTTTAGCTTTTGGCTATTGTGAATAAAGTTTAAAACATACATGGATAGGTTTTGAGTGTGGAGATACATTTTCATTTTTCTTGGGTAATATCTTAGGTGTGGAATTGTTGGGTCATATGATGAATTTAAGTTTAACTTTATAAGAAATAACCCAAACGTTTTTAAAAAAATGGTGGTATCATTTTCAATTTCTACCAGTAATACATGAGGGTTTCAGTCACTCCACATCTTTATCAATACTTCTTATTGTCAGTCTTTTAAATCTTAACTATTCTAGTGGGTGTGCAGTGGTATGTAGCTGTGGTTTCACATTGCGTTTCTCAGATGACTAATGATGTTGAGCATCTTTTTACTTGATCATCAGACATCGTGTAATATTTGTGACATGTCTATCCAAATACTTTGTCCGTTAAAAAAATTGGGTTGATTATCTTCTTCGTATCCAGCTGTAAGAATTCCTTCTGTATTCTGTATACAAAAATTTTCAGCGGTTCTATGTATTGCAGAGACTTCCTCTTTGTCTTTGGCTTTCTTCCTAGTCTGTTCTTTAGAAGAGCAGAGATTTTAATTTTAATTGAATTCAGTTTATCAGTTTTGCCTTTTATGGTTCATGCTTTCTTCATTCTATGTTGAGAAATCTTCATCTGCCCTGAAGCATTTTCATATATGTTTTCCTCTAGAAGTTTTATACTTTCGGACTTTACATTCAGGTCTACGATCCACTTTGAGTTATTTTTTGTATATGGTATAAAAGGGTCAAAGTTTATTTTTTTTCCAAATGGATATCAGTTGTTCCAGCACCATTAATTGGATTTCCTTTCCCTAATGAATTATCATGGCATTTTTGTTGAAAATAAATTGGCCACATATACGTGGGTGACATAATGGGTCTTTCTTTCTGTTTTGTCTATTCTGCTTGTGATTCACTGAGGCTCTTGGGTCTGTGGACTTACAATTTTCATCAAATTTAGAAAGCATTGAACCATTATTTCTTCAGATATATATTTTTTCTGCCCCATATCCTTTTCTTCTCCTTCTGGGACTCCAATTACACTTCTTTTAGATTGTTTGACATTGTCCTATGGGTCCTTGAGGCTTTGTTAATTTTTTCTATTTTTTTTCTCTCTTTGCTTCAGTTTGGATGGTTTCTGTTGCATATATTCGAGTTCACTGCTTCTGCAGTGCCTAATTTGCTGTTAATTACATTCAGTGAGTTTTTCAATTTACATATTATGTTTTTCAGTTCCCATTTGGTTCTTTTTTAAATCTTGCATTTCTACTCTCATTCACACCTTTGAGCATATTCTCATGTTCTCAATCACACCTTTGAGCATATTTTTAATAGTTATTTTAATGTGCTTGGTGACTAATAAGGCATTACTGTTATTTCTTGGCTGTTTTTACTGATTTATTATTCATCTGGTTACGGATACATTTTCCCACCATTTGCATTTCTAGTACTTTCTAAAAGTAATTTTTACTAGATGCTGGACATCGTAATTGTTACATGCTTGAACATCTGAATTTGGCAGTCTTTTTTTTTTTTTAGAGAATGTTGGTAAAAATTCCGGCAACAAGTTAAGTTACTCATGGATCACATTCTTCGTCTGAAAATTGTTTTAAATTTTATTAAAGTTTAAAGTAGGCTTCATTCGCTCAAATATTCCTCCACTTTGTGAGAGTGTTGGGAACTTTCTATCTTGGAGCTCTCCTGGAATTCTTCGCCCAGCCTCACAACATTTTACCTGATGCATTAATGGCTTACTATTTAACAACGGACTGCATAGGACCAGTATCCATAACCTTGGAGCTCTTTCTCTGCATCTCTTGCACTGCATTCTGTGCATCTCTTGCTTTTCTGCCGTGCTCTGCCTTGACACATGTGATCCCTTCAGTGCTCCTGTCGACTGCTGGAGCTGCTTCTCTGTCTCTTGAGCTTATGAAAGCCATTGTTCTCTGCCTGGGTTCTCCCTCTTTTCGCTAGTCTGGAAGTGCCTTCAGGCAGGAAGCCAGGGCAATCAGAGGGTTCTTCTGGTTTAGTTCCTTTCTGTCGGGGAACACAGTTTTGCGTTACAATTTCTTAAAACATTGTTCCATATATATATTTTTGTTCAGTTTTACAAAGTTTTATAGTAGGAGGACAAGTTTGGGTCCACTTGTTTCATTGTAGCAGACAGGAAAGCCCCTGTCTGTGGCATTTTTACTGTAGTTTAGTTTTAAACATTTAAAGTTTTCTATTACGATTTATTTTAATCCATGAATTATTCACATCTATGTCTTTAAATTTCCAAAAGGTATGAGTTTTAATTTTTTTTGTAGTGATTTCAAACTTAATGCATTGTGCCCTATATAACAACAATCTGATATTTGTTGGAATTTGGCACATGGCTTGCTGTCTTATAAATATTTTATACGCATGTGAGAAGAAAGGGTATTTTCTAATTGTTGGGGACTGGTTTTTATACATGTTTATTAAATCAGTCTTATTAATTATGTTCAGATTTTTTATATCATTACTAATTTTTTTATCTGTTTAGCTATTTATTAATGAAAGAGGTATACTGAAATCTAATACTGGAATGAATGAATTGTTAATTTTTCCTTATAGATCTGTCAATTTTTGTTTTATGTATTTTGACACTTAAAAAATTTGAGGTATACTTAAAAATAAAATAATAAAAATAAAAAATAATAAAAATGATAAAAATAAATAAAAATAAATAAAAATTTGAGGTATAAATGATATACAGCAAAGTAAACAAATCTAAAATGTATTGTTGAAAGAATTTACACACACACACACACACACACACGCGCGCACCCATGTAAGTACTGCCTAGATCAAGATGTAGAATATTTCCTGAACCACGAAAGTTGCCTGGCTGACTACTTCCTGTCAATAACCACTCAAACCACTGTGAACCTCTGCCAATACTGATAAGTTTTATGCATTTTTGAACTTCATATAAATAGTTAAACAATAAGTATTTTTCATGCCTGTCTTTTTTGCACACCATTATACTTTATACTTATCTATGTTATTTTGTGTATCAGTAGATTATTTTTATTCTTCTAAAGTATTCCATTGTGTCAATATCTCTCCACTCTATCACTGACAGTCATTTATGTTGTTTCTTATTTAGAGCCATAAGGAATAACCCTTCTATGAACATTCTCATACCTGACTTTGGTGGAGGGAATAAGCATTCACATGTATTGGTAAACGCCTGGGAGTAGAATTGTTATTATTGTTATAGCGTAGGTATGGGCTTTGCCTTAGATGATGCCCATAAGTTTCATAAAATAATTATACTAAATTTACTCTCCCAGCCATATTGTATGAGAATTCCAGTTGCTCTCCATCCTTGCAAACACTTGGGATTGTTCATATTTTAATTTTGGTAATTCTGGTGGGTGTCTAGTGGTATCTCATTGTGGTTTCTAATTTGCATTTCTTTGATGACTAATGATGTTGAGCACAGTTTCATATGTTTATTGGCCATTTAGATGTCTTTTTCTTTTATTAAGTGACTGTTCGGATTTTGTTTCTTCTTTATCCTACCCTCACCACTGAGTTGTCTATCTTTTCCTAATTGATTTGTAGAATCAAAAAAAATATAGTCTGGGTAATTTTTTGTCATATATGTGTATTAAAAAGACATTTCTGTATGCGACTTGCCTTTTCATTCTCTTAATAGTGTCTTTCGATAAACAGAAGGTCTTGATTTTAAGGAAGTCTGATACATCCATCTTTTCCTTTCTGGTTGGTGCTATTTGTGTCCTGTGCAAGACACCTATGGCTTCTCAGTTCAAGAAGATATTCCTATATTATTTTCCATTGTAATTTTTATTGTTTCAGCTCTCATGTTTAGGGCTATAATCCACTAGGAATAGATTTTTGCATGTATCATAAGATTGTTTTAAGAATGGGTATACAATTGATCTAGTGCTCTTTATGGAACTGACTATGATTTCCCACTGAACTGGCATCTTCGACAAATCAGGTGATCGTATACACATGTTTCTGACTTTCTATTCTACCACTGCTCTGTTCTTGAGCCAATATCATAGTGTCTTAATTTCTTCAATTGCATAATGCCTTGATGTCAGATAGTGTAAACCCTCCAGCTTTATTCTTCTGCAAGATTGCCTTTGCTATTCTAGGCCCTTGATGTTTCCTTATAAAATCTGTGTAAATTTTAGGATTAGCTTAAAATTTAAAATTAGTTTGTCAAATTCCAAACAAAATAGAATAGAACAAAACAAAAACCTCTGTTGGGAGTTTAGATTGGGACTGAACTGAATCTATAAAAAAATTTGCATTAAAATGATATCTTAACAGATTTTGAGGTTTATAATCCAGGAGTGTAGTATACTCTTCCATTTCGTTATGGTTTAATTTTTCTTGGCATTGTTTTGTTATTTTCTGAGGTTACTTTGTTAGTTGCAAAGAAGTTAACTTAAAAAAATTTCTTCTAGATGAACCAAACCTATTTATCTTTCCATGTCTTTTTATACCTGTCGTCAGAAAGTTTTTTTCCGTAAGGGGCCAGAGTAAATATTTTTAAGTTTATAGGCTGTACAGTCTCTGCTGTCATTATTCACCTCTGCTCTGCTGTTGCAGAGTGAGTGAGCCATAGATAACATGTGAGCAAATGGTGTGTTTGTATTCCAGCAAAACCTCATTTACAAAAAACAGACAGTGAGTCTAACTCGGCCTGTAGGCCAAGGTTTTCCAACAATTTTAGACAATTCTCTTATAAATAGCCTATAACTGGTTCACTTGTAAACAAAATATAACTGAAATCTTAAAAATCTAAGTAAACAATGTGTGTCCTTTAATTGTTGAGCCAATATCACAGTGTCTTAATTTTAGTCTATCATATTAAAAAAATAATTCTCATAAAAATAACTCTCTTTTCCCCCTACCACCTTACTTAGTTTATGTCCTTCTACTTTATTATGTTTTTTCTTGTCCTTTTCATAACTGAATTTTTGTTTATTTTCTTCCAGTTTCCTCTATTTGTTTCCATTACTTTTTGTGATTAATTTTGAAACTTTACCATCATATTTATTGAAGTCTACCTTTTCTGAACGATAAAAGGCTTAGAATATTTTAATTCCATTTACTTTCCTAATAACTTATATGCTATTATTGTTATATATTTACTTAGAAATGCATCATTTTGAAGGGTCAGGAAACAGAGTAGGAGAGATATATAAATTCATTCATTCATTCCTTTAATCATTAGTTTAAACAATTAATTGAACATCTATTCTATACTGAGCCTTGTGCAAGGTGCTTGTGATAAGTTAAAAATCTCTGGACAGTCAAAAATCTTTGGACACACATAATGAGAGGACATAGGGACATATTCTTAATTTCAGGTTCTCTGGAAAGGCTAGGGAAAAGGAAAATGAGACTTGGGGAGTCTCCTAATTAAATTACCTGAGAGGATTTGGATGACATTTTTCTTAGATGAGCAAATCTCATTGGGTATAGGATTTAGGTCTTATACAAAGAGGACTCGGACCTCCACTCGTGTCTGTGTGCTGCTTGCGATTCTTGGTGCCGTCCTTCTCCCCCTAGTGTAATCCTCCCTCTCACGTGCATCGTGCTATTTCTGCCAAGCACCTTTCTTTAGAGCTTGGTCATACAACACAATGGTTAAGAATCCGATTTTTGGAATCCAGCTGATCTGGGTCTCAGTTCCAGTTTTGTCATGAATGAGCTGTGTATCATTACTCAATGTACTTAAGGTCCACGACTTTCTGTTTTTTATCTGTTAAATGGGACAATACCAATATTTACTTTGATATGGGACAGGGCGAATTTCCCCGAGTTGGAGGGGAGACCAGGTCTTGCACTGAAAGAAGAGAATGTAGAAAGAATTCAATATATGCGCCAAAGTCAGAGTCTAAAGGAAAGTTTATTAGAAAAGGGGTCCCATTCTACAGACAGAGTGTGGTCTCCTCTGAGACAGAGTAAGAGGGACCAAGAGAGACTTGGAAAGGCAGTGAGTGGGAGGGGGCCCTCAAGTATTCAGGGAATTCAGTTTATATATTATTCTTTAGTTCCTGTGAGTTATTATTTAAAAGATATCGTTAGCCCATTTCCTTTGATATAGACAGACAGTGAGGAAGGGGAAGAGTACGTAGTGTGGAAAGGTAAGAATATGCAGAATGAAAGGCTGGGATGGCTCCCAGCCTCGAATCCTTAGGTTCTCCATGGTCTTAACCCCAGGGAATGACTGTTGTGTTGGTTCCTGTTTCCCCTTCGTGGTGTGGGGAATGGGCTGTCAGAAATCCCAGCAGAAACCTCCCTTTGTTCTGCAGGTGTCTCCTGGCCCGGCTATGGGGCTGGTCAGCACACCCCAATCTCTGATTGTGGCTTGATTAACATTGTAATGCTCCTACCTCCTCCTACATTAGGATTGTTGTGACAATGATTTAAATGAAGTGAATATCCGAAGATTCTAACATCGCATCTGATTCATAGTTAGTATTTATCATTATTGGAATTCCCCTGGATTTATACAATACTTAATGTCTTCAATTATGCCAAGTAGCTTACTCAGGAGGTGATAATATCTCTTCCTCCTAATTACCTTTCACTCCTCGTTTTTCATTTCTACTGCTGAAATTCCCAGGAGGCCTAGAAATCGAGCATTCCCTGAAAACTGAAGTACAATAGGCTAGAATGGTTACATGTGTCGTGGCAGGGGTCCAATCTGTGACTCCTGGGTTCTAGGCTCCACTTTTTCTCAGCTCCTATTTTAGGCCTCTTTCTGTTTATTCTCGTGGTCATGATGTCAGAAGCTGGTTGGACAGAAGAGATCCAGAGTGGTTACATTTATGACAGATCGTAACTGCTACAAATTCCCCTGTGTTCTGCACCCAGACAGGTTTCTGTCTCGTCCCCGTGGACAGTGGTAAGGTGAATAAAGGAAAGTATGCCCTGTTTTCTTTTTTGACCACACACACAGTCCACTCTGGTTGAATGGGTTCAAAGAAGAGGTTTCACTCTAACTGGTGGCCTTCCAGCATTATTATTACAGCTGACTGGGATTCTGGAGACTTAGAGCTCTTCTTTTCAGCAATGATAATTGTGTATCCTCATATGAAAAGGAGAGAGATGCTGTCTTCAGAAATCAGAGTTCTACCACGGTATCACAGTTAGATGTCACACTCAACATCGGCTGCAGGAGATGGAGCAGCAATGCCGAGTGCCCTGTGGAGGTCGAGGGCCCCAGGAGCCTGGTTTTGGGGTTGAAATGGGCCAGAGAAGAGCCCGTTCTCCCCGTGACTCTGCTTCTGATGCACCCGATGGCCTGTTTTAATTGTCCTCTCTAAAACGCAGGTAAGTGCCGTTTTTCTTGTCAGTACCGTGTAGTCAGCTCCGCCTCAGGTCATCAGGCGTTAGAGTCTCATAGGAGCATTGGGCCCTGGTGCCAGAAAGGTTGTGGACCGCCGCTTTAAATCATCTCTAGATGATTTGAGTCAATTTGAAAATATATGTAGTTAACTTTGATGCCAGTAATAAGATAAAGAAAAGAGGTTCCTCGTACTGGAACCTCTGTCGCTGTTGGAGAAATAGATTCTAATCATATTAATTTTGTATCGTTGTATAACCTTACCCCACATTTAGTGGCTCACAGCATCACAGGTGTATTTATTATCTTGCAGTGTCTGTAGGTCAGACTGTGGCTGTGTTCTGTGCTCAGCATCTTCCTGTGTTGGCTGGGCCACCGTTCTTATCTGGGGCCTTTCCCGCTCACTGGTTGTTGGCAGAATTCATTTTCTTGCTGTCATAGGGCTGAGGTTCCTGACTCTTTGATGGTTGTCAGCCATAGGTCACTCTCAGCAATTGCGGACATTCCGACCCCTTTTACCATGTGGCACTCTCCATCTTTAAGCCAATAATGACACCTCAAATTCTTCTCATGCTTCGGGTCTCCGACTTCCTTTTCTGTGATCAGCTGGAGAAAACTCTTGGCTTAACAGACGGTTACCAGGCTTACTGTGGTGATCGCTTCATAAAGTATATAAGTGTTGGATCTCTATGTTGTAAACCCGAAGCTAATATAATATTATATGTCAATTATAATTAAAACAATTAAAAAATAAAAGCTCATGTGATGAGGTCAGGTCCACCTGGACATCTTTTCTAATACAACATAGTCAGGAGCTCTACAACATTCACAGTCCTGGGGATTATGACAGGGTGCGTTCATGAATTTGGGAAAGTAATCTGACAATACCTTCTGCAAGGACGCATCCACATACCTCTTAATTCTGCATTCTCTCCTAGAACTCCATTCTGTAGAAACGAGTGCATCAACCTATATGGATAAGAGTCCAAGGATGAGTATGGTGTGGTTTGTAAGGACCCCAACTGGAAACTCATTCTTCTTCAAAATGAGACTGCTTGAACGAGTTATGATCTGGCCATAGCATTCTTAATATGAATAGCTTAGATCTTCATCTATTGATTTGAAAAGAGAAAAAAAAGCAAGTTAGTTGTGTAATGTGTGTTCAACAATATGATTCATTTTGAAAAGAAAATTACCTACTTTCAGAGTCTATCTGGAGTCTGGCCCTCCAGGTCGGAGGTGCCATTATCCTCAGAGGCATTACGGACTGCTGGTGCTAGCATCAGGCTGGGCCCTGCTTTGTACCTGCCCGGCTCCTTGCTCTGTCCCCTCTGCAGGCAGCCACTGCGATCCTGTTAAAACGTGCCAGATTGTGTCATCCTTTTACTCAAACTGAAGCTTTCTGTCATTCTTGGTTCCTCTCCCCTTCCACCTACTCCCCACATCCCTTCGATTATTTTCCATCATGTGTTTGGAAATTTCTTTTTTAGACGAGAAATTATAAATACCTGTAAATATTGCTTTGTTTCGCCTTAGTTAGCTGTATGTACATAATTTATCGATATATAAAAATGGATTTTATAATCAGGAGAGCACACGTCATGTTCTGATGAACTGAGCTGAAGGCCAGATCATTGATGACATGAGAAGTGACTTCTCATTACATTTTTTTTTTGAGATTATGTATTTACAACTGCACCTTTGTCATTACCACTTAAAATTTCAAATACAATAGCTGTAAAATGTCATTTCTTTGCTCTGAAGTCTGCTCTACCTGATTTCAATAGAGCCATTCATGCTTTTCCTTTTCATTATTTACACGATGTATCGTTTCCCATCCTTTAACTTTCAACACCTCTATGTCATGATGTGCGACATGAATTTCTTGTAAATAGTGTCTGGCTGGATTGTGCTTTTAAATCTTCTCTGCCACTCTCTTTTCTTTTAGTTGGTATAAGCCTGCCATTTTATTATTTCTTTTCTGTTTGTTCCCTCTGTTTCTTGTTCCTCTTTGTTGCTTGCCTTCCCAGGGATAAACTGAACATTTTTAAACAGTTTTGTTTTGATTTGTGTATAATGTTTTGATTATATCACATTGTACATTTCTCCTAGTGGTATTGCTCTATGCGTGTGTAGCATTCAGCCTCCTGGTGTTGACGCTTTACGACTTCCAGCGAAGCGTAGACACCTTACTTTCACTTGAGCCATCTTTAGCTTCTTCATCTTTTAATTGCCTTAAATGTTTCCTCCACATACACACATTTAGCACCACATCAGATGGTGTTATAACATTTGTGTCTACCATAAATGTATGATTAAAGAACCTCATGGAGTGAAAGACAGTCTATTAAGTTTGCTGCTACATTTGCTCATTCAGTTGATCTTCCTTCCTGTTGGAAGGATCCAAACTTCTTCTCCTGTTACCACTTTCTTTCTATGTGAAGTCCCCTCTGCCCCGCCCCCCATTTTTTAAGGTTAGTTCTGTTAGCAACAAATGCTCCTGGATTCCCTTAATCCTCGTTTTTTCTTCATTCTTGAAGAATAGCTTTGTCAGCTATACAGCTCAGGGTTAACAGTTCTTTTCTTTCTAACAATTCTTTTTTTTAAGCATTTGAAAGACATCGTGCCACTTTTTTCTGGCCTCCACAATTGCAGATAGAAATCTGTTGTTGTTCAAATTGGTGTTTCTTTATAGGATCAACTCCTCCTCCCTTTCACCTAGTCTTTCCCACCTTGTCCTGCTCTGCCATCTCTCTGAAAGTTAGGTCCTATCATACTGGCAATCTAGGGGACAACTGACTGGTGAGTGATCTTGGAAGCAGACCCTCCAGCCCTGGCCAAGCCTTCAGATGACTGTAGATGGCTGGCAACTTGACTGCAACCTCGTGAGAAGACCCTTGGCCAGAACCGTCTATTAATTCTTGACCCACAGAAACTGTGAACTCATACAATGCTTGTTGTTTTAAGCCACTAAGTTTTGTGGTCATTTTTTATGCAGCAATAGATGACTGATACAAAACCCCACTAATTAGATCAATGTCCCATGATGTGGGTGAGCAATTATTATTACATGTACAATCTGGCAGGTATTGTGTTTCTATTACTGGATGGACCTACTGGCATGTGGAGTAGGAATCCGCATTTGCCACATGTACTGTACAAACCTGAGAGGAAAGTACACAGAGCCTTTTTCCTATTCATCGCTGAAATGCCGTGTTATAGAGAAGGTATGTTTTTATCAGTTACTGATGATTTCATAAACTGTAATATCTCCTGGGAAAGCCACATCGGGATATCTCATCCCAGAAATCTTGCTGCGTTTGCAGCCTGGGTGTTGCCCTACTAATAAGGGAGATTAATTCTAAGTTCTATTCTACACCTTATTTTTATAACAGTGACTATGAGACAAAACATACCATGTTTCTGATTAGGCAATCTCAATCGCGAAGATGTCACATTCTCTGTATGTTACTTTATAAAGTTGATGATACTGCAACAGAAATTTTTTAACTTGACAGTGTCAGTCTGCATGAGAAGGAATAACTAGTCAAGAATAGCCAAGAAAAATTTGAAAATAAGGAACACAGCTCCTTAATTTGAAAATTAGAAACAACAAAAGATTTGAAAATAAGGAACACAGCTCCTTAATTTGAAAATTAGAAACAACAAAAGATTTGAAAATAAGGAACATAGCTCCTTAATTTGAAAATTAGAAACAGCAAAAGATTTGAAAATAAGGAAGAATGAAAATAAGAAACATAGTTGAACTACCAGATTTTAAAAACTAAAATGAAAACAAATACAGGTACTGGCATACAGAACTAAACAGAAAGCCTAAAACTAGACTCAAACCTTGGAGACACTGAGGGTTCCGTTTCACACCACCACAATAAAGTAAATATTGCAATAAAATGAGTTGCACGAAGTTTTTGGTTTCCCAGTGCAATGAAAAGTTATGTTTATACTATAGTCTATTAAGTGTGCAACAGCATTATGTCTGAAAAGCAACGTATACACCTTAGCGTAAAAAGACGTTATTGCTAAAAATGCTATCCATTATCTGAGCCTTCAGCAAGTTCCCATTCTTTTGCTGGTGGAGGGTCTCACTGCGATGTTGATGAAAACACAATATTTGTGAAGCACATTACAGTGAAGCATCGTAAAACGAGGTATGCTCTCGTGAGAACGTAGTATAAGATAAAGGTGGCATTCCGACCAAAGGAAATCATCTAAACGACTAATGAACCATTGGGGGAAAATAGGTTTTAACCCCTATTT
Organism: Cynopterus sphinx; assembly: GCA_030015415.1. Classification (NCBI taxonomy): domain Eukaryota; kingdom Metazoa; phylum Chordata; class Mammalia; order Chiroptera; family Pteropodidae; genus Cynopterus; species Cynopterus sphinx. The sequence goes on along the minus strand of CM057392.1, from coordinate 3,604,763 downwards.
CACTCCCTAAATAATTAATTAACACATTCATAAGTAATGTAGCATTAATATCTAATTATATTACTATAGAATTAATATATTCATAAATAATTAATATATTCTAGAAGAATTAGAGATATACAGGCAGAAGATGCAGTCCTAAAAGTACTAGAAGAAAAGAATACCAAATAGTTACTTCTCTGAGTTCTGTGAGACACCAAGGAGGGGTAATTGGAACCTCCAGTCTATAGCTAGTTGGTCAGAAGCACAGGTGACAACCTGGATTTGTGACTGGTGTTTGAAGTCGGGGAGAGAGTGGGACTGACCCCTTACCCTGTGGGACCTGAAGCTGTCTCCTGGTACAAGGTGTCGGAAATGAGTTGAATTGTAGGACAACCAGCTGGTGTTGGAGATCTGCCTGGGAGTGTGGGGAAATCCCCCACCTCCACATATTGGAACTGGTTCCAAAATCTTCGGGTGTAAAAAAGGAAGTCATGTCGTTAGATTTGAGCTGTCCTTTGAAGAGTGGAAAGGAAGGGTCCAGATGGACAGAAAGAGGAGCAGTCATTCCGGTAGGAAGAAGAAAACATTATCACGTGTCGGGGATTGATGGCTGATGGGACTCAAAAAGAAGCTTCTATCTAAAAGTTCCTGTTCACTCTGTAACCACCGACACAGCATAGTTCACACGGACACCGCATCTCCTGTTTCTGATCTTAAAAGGAAGCCTTTCAGGACTTCCCCTTTGTCCTTGATCTGGCCAATTCGATTTTATCCTGTAGATCTCAGCTAACTTGCCTTCTTGCTGGGTCAGCAGTCGATAAACTGGGCATGTGTACCCCTGATGATAAGTAAAGACTATCTTAGGGGGGTTTGGTCATAAATAGTTTTAAAAAGAATCACACTTCTAGACCCTCAACTTCCAAATATATTCTTTCTTAAAATTAATCTGTGACATCTCACCACCTGGGTGTAGAAGTGTCCTGGATACTTTTCTCAGCCTCTTTTCACAATTGGCCTTCTTCTCCTTTACAAAAGGAAGTCTTACTTCTCACCCATGCTGAATTTCACTATGCCGCATTACCCTGAGGGGTGTGTGTATGTGTGTGTGTGTGTGTGTGTGTGTGTGTGTGTGTGTGTGTAAAAAGTAAAAACTTCTGGGGCTCTAAATGAAGGGTCTGTTTGAAATATTGATATCAAGAGAAGTCTCCTTTGGTCAAGGTTTAATTAAATCAATCAATGAATAAATCAATCGATCGATCAATCAATTGATTTTCCCTTCCTCTGCTTTACATATATTTCCATTAAAGACAAAGCATGTCATAGAATGAGATATTTCGCCTTGGGTCGTGATGCTTTGAATTTAACTTTATTGTAGAATGCGCCAGTGGAATGATGACAATTTTCACCCAACAACTTGTCCCTTTTTGCTCCGCCAGCTAATGTCACTGGATGTAGTGACCCTGAGGGACCCTGACAGAGGGTCATGTGTGAACATGTGCTAGATCTCGTCTTATTTTAGAAAGAACTGGGGTGGCCAACCTCACCGCATTCAATAAAACCCAAGGCGAGTTTCAGTACCTCCTTTTGCTTTCTCTTTCTCAGAATTTTATTCATCAGGGAGCCGGTCATTATAGGTATAGGGATGAGTATTAATATGCTTTTTAAAATTAAACAATGCCTGATTGAGCAGTGAAGACCTACTTTGTTCATTTACGTGGCAGATGTTTTGCATAAATGGCCTCTGCCAAATCTGCAGCTTCAAGATTGAGTAGAAAGTACATAATGTTAAATGTTTATAATTAAATATAACAAAAAATTTACAGTGTGTATTAATCATGGTTCCTCAGAGAACCAACATGATATATACATATTATATAGTTATATATTATATATATGATTACTATATGATATATACTCTCTATCTATCATCTATCTATCTATCTATCTATCATCTATCATCTATCATCTATCTATCATCTATCATCTATCTAGATATATATACGATTTATCATGAGGAACTGGCTTAGAAGATTATGGAGGCTGAGAAGTCTCACGACCTGCCACCTGCAGGCGAGAGGCCCAGGAGAGCTGGTGGTGTAATTCATTGGAGTCCTAAGGCCTGAGGCCCAGGGTGGCTGGTGGTGTAACTCCCAGTCTTAGGACAGATGAGATGAGATGTCCCAGTTCAGACAGCGAGGCAGGAAGAAAGAAGCTAATTCCTCCTTCCTCCCTTCGCCTTTTGTTCGATTCAGGCTTTTCCAAGAATTGGACGATGTCCATCCGTACTGGGGAGGGCAGTATGCTTTCCCTGGATGCCAATGCTAATCTCATCCGACACACCTCATCAACACAACCAGAGATACTGGTACCCTGCGGCACACATAAAATTCGCTGTCACGTAGTGCTCGATCCTACCTTTAGGACTGAGGTACTGATGGCCTAGGCTGCCCGGAATAGTGGCTGCTCACAGCCATGCTCCGAAGATGGTGACTCGTCACAGTGGTTCTGGGAATTGGTCTCTGCTGAAGGGAGAAGACACCTCCCTTTCTGATGCTGCCGCCTCCCTGGCCAGCCTGTGTGCGGTGACTTGTTGGGTGTAGGCATCTGAAAGTCCCACACTTGCCTCCACTGGCACAGTGCTGAAGGCCATCCCCGTTCTAGGTCTCAAACTAAAGGAAGGGCCTCTCCAGAAAGAGGAGTGCTCCGTAAATTACACAGATGTTGAACTACGATGCTGTCTACCTGATGATATTGATTTCCAACCGTAATTGGAAATAAAAAAGAAAGAACTAAAATGATTCACTCATTAAAAATGAAGAGAGTAATAGCTACAACTAACAATCATATGTTAAGAAATGGTAAATGTCTTTTTTTTTTTTTAATTAACTTCCCAGAAATTGAGAAAGTGAGTAACTGTAATTGTTCGGTAACAAATTCTTTAGTGAGTTAGGTGGTTTCCGATTTTTTTTTTTATTTCAACAAACTTATAATAGAATCAAATCGAGTTGTCAGGTGGTGCATGTTAAATATCATTTTCGATGATAGCTTATTATCTGATTTCTAGATGTAACTCAAAAAAAGTCCAAAGAATTTAGTACATTGCTATTGCAGATCTCTGATTCCCATATATTTATATAAGTTAAGATTTCTTGGTTTAGTTTATAAAAACTGAAATGGGAATAAAGATGATACGGACCACATCTTATTTTAGCATTAAGTATTATTCATCCGATGATTTTGAAAGCTCCACTCACCTCACTAAAACATACACTTTCTCTAAAATTTTGTTTCTCCATATTCCTCGATCAGTTGTGTAGTACTACTAACTTTAAGGAGAACTTAATCCAGAAAAAACTTTAAACAATTACAATCTTAGCTACCAGAAATAAAATAAAGAGAAATTTCAACCGATCTATTTTATCGGTGGGAAATATGGTTGGATAATAATTAAAAGTATTTCAAATATAAACTAATTTTGATTAAATTTTGTAGGGGGAAATGGAATGAAAATATGATCTCAGGAGAGAAAGAAGCGATGCAAATTTTCTTACCATCAGGGAAGTACTTATGCATGTCTTTTAAATGATGGATAACAATAAGAAACAAGTTTATATTTCATCCACTGTATCAACATCAAAGCATTGCCTTGTTGTTTGAAAATGCTGATATTTACAATGTACTAGGGATTATATAATTTCCAACTAGTTAAACATGAGGACAATTTTAGACATTGACCAAAATGTGTGTGAGGAGAGAATGTAATTTTAAAAACGTTTTTTGGGGGGAGATAAGAAAAAGAAAAAAAATAGATAATTACTACCCTAGACTAGATGCTCCTGCCATGCGTCCCCACAGAAACCATAGTTCTGACTGTGTGTTATTGTTACCTGATATTGGTTTGTTTTGCACCGTGGCCCATAATGTATGTGAGCAGAAAGTGCTGGTACATTGCTGTGTCTCCAGGGCCTCTCAGGTCACCTGAACAGAGCAGCTCGAGAATACGCACCCTTAGACATCAAAATGGTGTCTAAAATAGAAGGAAGCAGAAAACCTTTCAAACGCTCATCGGTAGGGAGATTGCTAAATCGGTTATGCTGGATCCGGATGTTAGACTACTATGGACCTACTAAACGCATCATGTTGTCAAAGAAACCTTGATGTCCAGGGGCCAGGTTAGGGCGCTGACCCCCATTCTGGTTTGATCTGCCATAGAGTTTTCCTGAATGGAATAGCAAGTGTTAATAATCCCACATTCTGGGAAGCCTCGTTCATGTGTATATGCCCAGACAATGAACAATTTGGCTGGCCTTTGTTTTTGGCTCCTGAAAGTAGCCTCTAACTCCTTAGAATTTCTCCAGTAATGAAAGCGTCTTTGTCGTTTGTGGTGAGCCCCGAGAGTTTATGCTAAGGAAATGACTCAGGATGAGAGGCCGGCCTAGTCTTAAAGAACAACCATATGATAAAAGAGTTGGAGCTTTGAGTCACGGTGAGATCATCCTGACATCTAGGGAGGCGATGTTGGGGCTGGAGAGTGAGTTCAACGACATGGGCTATGATTTAATCAACCCTGCCTGCATAATGAAACTCCAATCAAAAGCTTGGTTTAGCTTTCCTGGTCAGCAATACTCAGTATGTGGACATTTGCGTTGTGCTGGGAGGAGAATGGGGCATTTGGTGTCAGAAACATATCGACTGTCCTGCTACGCGTCATCATTTACTTCACAGGTATCTCTAGATCACCTTTCCCTTCAACAAGACTTTACACTGGCCTTTTGCAGTGACGACATTATGCTGATTGGCCCAAGGGAGTGGGAAATAGTAACTACTCTAGATTTACCAGTAAGACATTGTGAGCATCAGAGGATGGGAAATAAATCTGACAAAAAGTCAGGGGTCCAGGGGTGGGGAGCATGTTAAGATGTTCATTCTAAGTTGTGATATAAGTTGTCGTGTCTGGCCCTCCGATGACTCAAAAGAGGCACAACACCTAGCAGGCATCTTTGGATTTTGAAAGTTCCTCATTTGGAGGTAATCCTCCAACCCATTGGCTCAGTGCCCTGACATGCTTCTAGTTTTGAGAGGAGCAAAGAACAAGAGAAGACTCTGCAACAGATCTAGGCTGGTTCGGTCATAGGATCCAGCAGATCCAGTGGTGCTTGAAGTGTCAGTGGCTTGAAGTGTCTGTTCGGAGCCTTTGGTAGTTGCCTGTGACTAAATCACAGTGTAGACAATGGAACAAAGCTCTGCCGACAACTCTCCTTCTGAGAACTGGCTCTTGGCCTGCCACTGGGCCTTCGCAGAGACTGAATGTTTAACCATGGGCCATCTAGTTACCATGTGGCCTCAGCGGCTGATCATGAACTGGGTGTTATCTGACCCTCCAAGCCAAAAATTTGGATGTGCACAGCAGTGCTGAGTCATCAGATGGAAGTGGTAGAGGTGTGATTGGACTCAAGCAGACCCCAAAGGCACAAGTAAGTGGCCCGAATGCCTACGGTCCCCACTCCTGCTACAATGCCTTCCGTCTCCTAGGCTGTACCTGTGGCTTCATGGGGACTTAGCTATGACGACAAAGGGAAGACAAGCCTGGTTTATAGATGGTTCTGTGTTGTACACAGGCTCCACCTGAAAGGGGACAAGTATAACTATAGCCACATGGCTGCTTTCTAGGACATCACCTGAGGACAGTGGTGGAGAGTAACCCTTCCTGGGGGCAGAACTCTTAAGTGGTGCGCCTGTATATTCACTTTACTTAGTCAGATATACATTTTATGCTGATTCACGGGCGACGGCTGATGGTTTGGGTACATGGTCAGAGACTTGGAAGAAACATAAGAAAATTGGCGACAAGGAAATTTGGGGGAAGGTATGCGAGTAAACCTCTCTGAATGGGCAAAAGACACGAAGATATTTGTGTCCCATGGGAATGCTTATCACAGGGACCTCAGCAGAGGAGGATTTTAACAATCAGGTAGATATGATGACTCGTTCTGTGGGTCACAGCTTCTTTCCCGGCCACCCCTATCATTGCCTAATTGGCTCAGGAACAAGAGATGAGGTTATGCATGGGATTAGCAATGGGGACTTCCACTCTCCAAGGCGGGCCCAAATGCAGTGGTTAAAACTGAGTCCCTGGCAGGGCACCCTTCCTCAGGGTGACCAGCTAGCTACCTGGTGGCAGGTGGACAACACCGGACCACTGCCCTCATGCAAGAATAGATACTGACTCTGGATATACACCTGCCTTCCCTGCACGCGATACTCTACCTGATTCCCATCCGCGAACTCATAGAATGCCTTATCCTCTGGCATACTATTCTGCACAGCATTTTTCCTTATCAAGGGACTCATTCCACAGCCAATGGAGGGTGACAATGGGCCCAAGCTTGTGGAATTCGCTAGTCTCACCATATTATGCCCCAGCATCTTTTGGAATTTCTTGGGAGATGGGAGAGTGCTTTCGTCATTCTCGGCTAGGCCTGGTAGCTCAGCAGGGTGTGGTGGACCCTTTGCTAGTTTATGCTTGTAAGATAACTTAGGGTGGGAGGCCAGCCAGGCTTAAAAGGCTCACCATGTGACAGAGGGCTGACTTCCAGCTACCGTGCTATTATTAGTCAGACCTCCGGAGGGGAGCCCGGGACTGGAAATTGAGTTCAACCCATAATTCCAGCAAAGATGCCAATATGATGAAATTCCACCCAATCTCTGGACATCAAAGCTTGGGCATGCTTCACAAGTTGGCTATGTTCAGTGCATTGTCACCCGTGATGTGCATTCAGTGCATTGTCACCAGTGATGTGGGAGGAGGCCACTGCACCTTGACCCCCCAGGGAGGGGACAGAAGATGTCAGAGGTCAAACCCTCCCAGACCTCACTGTATGCATTGCTCTCTGTGGCTCTGATCCGTATCCTTTTGCTGTAATGATACTTTCATCGCAGATACCATGGCTTTGTGAGTTCTGTGAATTGTTATCGTGAGTGATCAAACCTGAGGGGTTGGTGGGAATCCCCAAACTTGTAGACAGTGGTCAGAAGTGAGGGTGGCTGGGGGACCTCTGCACTGGTGTCTGAAAGGAGGGCAGGCCTTTGAAGGACTGTGCCCTTCACCTGTGCCATTTGGCCCAATCCGGGAAGCTGATGTCAGAGGTCATTGCAGACTGGGAAATTGCTTATGATAATTTTGTTTGGAATCTGGTAAATCTTTTATTAAATACCCTACTTCGCTAGCACTTTTCTGTTCATGTGCTTCTTCAGTCCTCATAGATATATTGATGGACAACCGAGGAGGCAAAGTCGGGCATTGCCATCTTGCCATTATTCAAACTAAAAAATTCATCCTTGCTGTTTTTAACTTAACTCCTTTATCTTTCCAAGAACTATCCTCTCTTCCTTTTTTTTCCTTCTTTTTTCTCCTTCCTTCCTTCCTTCCTTCCTTCCTTCCTTCCTTCCTTCCTTCCTTCCTTGCTCTCATCTTCCCTCCCTCCTTCTCTCTCTCTTTCTCTAAATAACATCCAAGTAAGAACAGTGATGCCATTAAAATGTTTGTTAGGACACTTTCTGAATTTTGACACAGCACTGTCCCCTCATTGTGAGGTTCCTTGGTGGGGGTGGAGGTGGGGGGCAGAGTGGGAGAATGAGGGGAGAAATAAAATCTGACAGATAATGAAGGTGGGGTAAAACCAGGCAGAGAAACATTAGGTTAGGACCTAAGCCTCACTCAGAACTCCAAGAAATTCTAACAAACCCCATGAAGACTTTCTTTTACTCTGAGAAATACGTCTACTGAGCCAACAATGTAAACTGTCTATTTGTCTCCCAAACAAAAACCCAAGTGTAGATCTTACCCTCTTTCCCCTCAGTTTCCAAAGAAGGGAATCCAAAATAGGTCGCACACACATTCTAACAACTGTGAACTCGGCAGCCAATATCAAATAGCCAGTGAAAGCCTCAAATTAAACCTAAACAATGCCTCTCCCTGGGGCCTGGAAGGAAGAGGGGTGGGGGGAAGGGGCCACGAGCTCCCCCTGGAGGTTAGCGAGAACATTCTCATGACTTAGATTTTACATTGTCAATGGACTATAGCTTCCTCATGTAATTAAATTTTCCTGCAGTAAAGTTATTAAGACATTGAAAATCAAACATAAATTAAGCACACAGGCTAAGAAAACAAGCCCAAAGACACGCTGTCATTGTACACGCATTCTTTTTGAGCCTTGTTACTAGCATCTTGGTGTGAGAGTCTGGAGTTTGATAGGCAGCTGTGGTCAGACATGACCACGTGGGTTGCTAGAGAAAAACTAGTCTGACGACTTTTCCCAAGTGGCCCCTTAGCCCCATTAATCAGAATCTCTGGAGGTGGGACCCAGGCATTAGAAATTAAAAAAAAAAATCAGGGCTTCAAATCTCTGATTAGATTTGTAGGCAGTTGTGTGAAGATAGATCAAAAGACCCACCATCTAGCCTTGAGACTCAAGGCCAGCGTTCCTCTAACATGATTATTAACACTGGACTTGCTATCTTAAGACAGAATTTCAGGAAGATTTTGATTTCTTCCTTCTCTTCCTCCTTTCTTCGCTCCCATCCTTCTCATTTTCCTTTTCTATCACGAGAGATGAGGACCAGAAACATCATAAAAAGCAGATGAGTCTATACTTTGGCAGAGATACCTCCATACACATGAAGTATTTGGCCTTGCTAGCCAACTAAAACCTGCCTAAAAGTCAAGAGTCACCAAGTAATGAGGCACTTATCTCATCCTCTGATCGTGATCCTCTACCTTCTAGAAAGAACTTGAATAAAGAACAGGTTCCTGTGTTTCTTTTCCGGAAAAACAGGCTGCCATAAGGGCTAGGTGTAAGTCTTTACAGTGTAGATTCAAACAAGGCAGGGGCCTTACTCACGAGCACTGAGTCCTTCAAAGTAATAACAGCAAATATGATAAAAAAAGAGAAAAAACCACAAGAGCTCTCTTGAATTGAAAGTTTCCTACGTCTCAGGCACATTGCTATGTCCTTTACATGTCGTATTTCTTTTAATCATCCGACTAAGTCTGTGGGATGATGTCTGTTATCATCTCTGTTGTACTTACAAGGAAAATCAAGCTTAGAGAGACAAAGGAATTAGCGCGGGGTCGCACAGATGCAAGGGCTGGAGCCGGGACCCAAGCCCAGGACTTCATCATCAACTTTCCATTGAGACCAACTTGAGGGCCGGCTGGGTCAGCCCTTCCCATACGTGTACTATCTCCATTCATTTGACAAACAGGTATTGGGAACCTTCTACGTGCCAGGCGCCCTCACAGAAAATGAGAATCCCATAGTGAACATTTGTCTCTGTCCTCAAGGACTTCGTAGATTGCATCCATTTCTCTCCACTGTGTTTTATAGCAATATTCCTCCTCAGATCTCTTGGTTGGGCAAATGCCTGCACCGGATTGGCAGTTAACTTAAAGGGTGTGAAGGGTGCTGGGCAGATGCAGAATTCTGGGAGCCAAGGTGCTTACATTTTGACCAAGACCTAAACATCTACCTAGTATTTAAACACCCAGCGGCTCTAAAGAGTCTGTGGATCTCCTCCTCAGTGGTTTCAAAACCCGAGTGTGATCAGAATTACCTGGAGAGTTTTGTTGAAGTCATCCAGCCCCAACCCCTCTGACTCAGTGAGTCTTAAGAAGAGCCTCAGAATTTGCATTTCTAAAAAGTTGCCCATTGGTGTGGATGGTGTTGACGGAGGGACCATGCTTTGCAAACCCGTGTTAGATTATCTATGCATAATTTTAGTTTTCCCAGGTATGTGATGGAATAATCATTTCTGTTGGGATCTCTAATAAGTTTAATCTCTCAACAGACATTTGCTCTTAAAAGCTCAGACCTCACTCTACTTCTTTCCCCTCCATACTTCAAAAAACATTTATTGAGAGCTGTGTGAAGAAACTGGAGGTACTGACGTAAAGAAAACCCTATGGCTGAAAGTTTTATATGTATAAGACAAAAATTTCCATCTCTCAACCTCTGTCTCTGTATTAAATTTCAGTGTCGTCCACTAAATTTTTCAATGGACATATTCTCTCTAATGTTGAAATTTGTTTCAAGATGATCAAGCCCAATCAAAAGTTAAATTTAAATTTAATCTGTTTTATTAATGTGCTAAATTGATCAAGATTAGTTACATCCTTTAAAATTTTTTATAAAACAAAGAAATATAACATACTAGTCAGAAAAACTGAGACAACTATTTCAATTTAGCCCCTAGATGCTGTACACATGGAATAATTAGACACTGAATGGCTTATCAGCTGTATTGATGAAAAGGGAGTTGACATGTATGGATTATCAATTTTTAAAGGGCCCAAATACAATTAGGGATACTTGGCATGAATTTAAAAATACAGGAGAATTAGATAATTTAATGATTTGAGAGTTTCAGGATCATGTAATGCCCACGAGTCATCAGTGTGACCACCACCGTCACTGCCTCCACCACCCAACTTCTATCGAGTACTTACTGAGTGTCAAGCACTATGCTTAGATAATTATGCATTATCTCTTACTCCTCACCAAATCTGTGAGGCAGGCACTGTCATTAACTCCATTTTGCTAAGGCTCAGAAAGATGCTGCACTAAGCATTGGTTCTAAGTGTCGGTGTTGTTGCTAAGGGCAGGAAGCTTCGGTGTCCAGGTGCACGAGCTAGACTGGGGGGGCGGGATGGGGTGTATTGTGAAATGAGTGGGTGGATTCAGGCTACTTCCCAGCAGTCACAAGTGCTCTGCCCTGGCCCTCCCACTGACTTTAAAACCCAGCTGAGCCTTGCCCTTTTCTTGTGTCCTCCCACCCTTGGTGTGCAGGATGTGGCATTGCTACAAGAGTGACATCACAAGGAACAGGACATGTAGCCCATCCAAAGACAGGAAGAGTATAGCTTTCCCTTGGTAGGGCTTTTTGGAGAAATTGGGTGGACAATTTTATCTTGGGCTATTTTCCTCAGCCTTATATTTTGATAATGTGAGGGAAGTCCTCAGAGACTCACAGAGGCCTTTTTCTTCATCTCTGGACCAACCTTCCAGCACTCATATGTCCCCTTTAAAATGTATCTCAATTTGTATCTCAAAATGTATCTCAGTCCCAAACTGATCTGACATCTTCCAGCCCTGGCAAACGTGTCATAGTCCTCTCACGTCCTCTATTCAGGCTGTCATCAAAGTGCCCCTTCTATAACTTACATTGTGTTACATCCTTACTTAAACACCCCCTAACAGCTTTCCATTGCTATTAGCATAAGCCCCACATTTCATAAAGCGGCTTATAAGACACTCCATGCTTGGCCCTTACCTACCTCTCCTGTCTGTCTCTAACCATTTATACTCTCATCATGGTGGATTTGTTTTTGCTTCGTAAAATGGCCACGTGCTCTATCCCACCCGGGCCTTTTACATGCTTTTCTGTCTGAAACTCTCTCTCTTCAATTCCTACTCATATTTCTGACATCGGCTTAGATATGTTGTTTTCCTCCAAGAAACTTTCTAATCTACATTAAGGAAGGCATGATGCTTCTCTAACAGAACACTTGTTCATGTTATTTCAGGTTCTTGTTTCATAATCTGTCTTGTCTGCTAGCCTATAAGCTCACAGATGTTCATAAATGGATCACAGGCCTTGGCACATAGCAGTGATTTAATGAATGATTTAAGTAGGGGCAAGTATGGTATAATCTTGTACCTTCTTAAGTTACTGAAGATGTGCACACAGCATTTTTACCTCTACTATCCTTTGCCTTTCTTACTGGTTTAAAAAAAAACAAAAAATAAAATACCCTGTATGGTGTCAGAGGTGTCTGAAAACTTGGTTTATCTCTAGGTAAAACTGTGAAATGGAAAAAAGATGAATTCAGTGGTCTGTCTTATCAGATGGCTAGGGTTTAGATTTTGCTGTCTTCTGCCCAATGGTCTCAATTGAGAATCTTAGTAGGCCCAGTTACCCCTAGAGTTTGAAAATTTCCCTATTAATCTTTTTAAAGATCTTGTTAAAGCTCACTTCAGCTGTATCTTTTCCCTCCCTTCTCCTCCAGAACCTTCCCTATTTTCTGCTTCATCATGAAGTCATTGAATCCATTTTGGAAGAAACCTCAGAGGATATCTAGTCTACCTCATGGTCCTATGCTTTACCTCCTCATTTTCCTTTTTATGTCAAGAGTTTTCCAGCACCAGTGGCAAAGATACTCAATGTTCAGGAGCTCTGTTGAAAGGGGGCCCATCCCAGACTAGAGGTTGCTAAGTTATATTATTATTGTTATTATTGTCATTTTCGCTCACTGGAAATTATGTTCTAAGAGAAAAAAGATTTTTCAACTAATCCTTTAACATATACATGCATATATATTCATAAATGGATTAAAATACTATCTGTCAACACTATTGCTAAATATGTCCAGCAATATAAATAAATATAAATTTATGTTTAGTTTTTCTTAAGAAGATCTTGTTAAGAATTTGTTGTTTTGTTTGTAGTAAGTTGAACATTCTGAATAATAAGGAAACCAAGGAAACCCAGAGTTATCTCTGCAAAAGCAAAGATTATTCTCATGAAAAATTAAATTTTATGAAATATAATAAAAATATAAAAAAATATAATCATCAGCTGTAATAGAAATGTGTTCTCTTTTGTTTTTTGCTTTTTAAAATGAAATGTGCCCAAACTAAATTGAAAACAGCTCAAAGCTGGATTGAAGTTGGGGTGAAACCATTTACATCTGTCCACTTGTTTCTTCTTTCCTCCTCTGTAGGAATTGTGGTTTCTTTGGAAATGAATTTGGAAATGACTAATCTAATCTAACTCATACAAAATTGAGGTCGTGCCAGGTTTATCTTGTTATATCAAATGTCCTTCTAAAATAGTATAGGCAAGAAAATATCCAATTACCCAGGAACGGAACTAAGAAATGACACATTTTAGAAGGCATGTATTCCTCATACACACTCACACACACACATGCCCACACCATGGTGACACAGACATTTCTGCAAAAAGGAATTGAGAGCAAAAAGTAATGAATGTATTATGTGTACACAGACCCACATATCACCACCTGGGTAGCTGAGGTCACCTTGACCCTAATGGAACGTTTTATGTGCTTGTTAAGGTTTTTACTAATTCCAGGGCTTATGTCTTCAGTCATCTCTGGCTCAAAGCTCGTTTCAGTGGGATTGGCTGGATTTATGAGCTGCCGCACTGTATGGCTGGACATTCCCCTCCTGCCTACCGTGTCTCAGCAAGTATAGGCCTCAGCCCCGAGGCATAGATACAATAGGAATTTTGATTCTAGTAGTTTAACTCCTAAAATGACAGACTTAATTTTATTCTGCCAAGTGCATTGTTTTTGCAAGTGCATTGTTTTGCTTTATAATTTGAATGTTTAACTTTTACTCTTAATATACGTAAACATCTATAACATCAGGGGCAGAAGGAAAGGTGTGGGCAGAGCTGGAAAAAAAAGATTAGTCCACCGACATAATTTTGAAATCACAAGTGACTACTCCCAGTTCTGGAAAACTTATCAATCACTTATCAAGACAAACTTTGTCCAGTCTGCTATGGAGAGAAGGACGATTTGAATTGTTATGGTGTAGAAGGGGACAAACGTAAGAACAGAGACATAAAAGAGGGGACTGTCAAGCAGCCTCAACACAAACCAGTGCAATGGTGAAGATGGGGTTATGGAATGCACGGGCAGGCCCGGGGCGGGGGGCCTGGAGCATGGGGTCGAGAGAAACCCCGAGGTGCTGAGGGCAGTCAGTGTAAGAATGCAGCGAGGGAGAGCCGTCAACAGGACGGTGGTGATGTACGTGGGGAGTCGGAAGGAAATGGAAAGATTTTCATCTTTGACTTTTCATGTTCTGTACTGGGAATGGCGAGGTGCCTTTTATTTTCAGACTTGCCAAAGTCAGAGATGTGTATTTGTTTCTACGGCTGCTGTAATGTGTTACCACAAACCTAGTGGCTTGACACAACGTGAATTTATTACCTACCCGTTACGGTTCCGTAGGTGGGAAGTCTGGCATGTGTGTCAGTACACTAAAATAGAGGTGTCAACAGAGAAATCCTTCTGGAGCCACTAGGGGAGGATCCATCGCCTTGCCTTTTCCAGCTTCTAGAGGCTTCCCACATTCATGGGCTCTCTGCCCCTTCCTCCATCTTCAGAGCTAATGACACTGCATCTCTCTCTGACCATTCCTCCACGGTCACATTTCTCTCTGGAAAGGTCCTCTGCTTTTAAGGACTCATGTGACTAAATTGGGCCTTCGGCTAGTCCATCGTGATCTCTCAAGGTCCTTAACTTCATCACATCTGCAAAATCCTTTTTGTCGAGTAAGGTAACCTTCTACCACAGGAAAATGCCTTCTCCGGCCTACTCTAGGTCTTCTGATCGAAATGAAACCAGGATACTACGCTAGTCAAAAGAATTTTAATCTCTGCTTCCTATGAAGTTCATTGTTAAGCAACATCTGTTGTTTCTTCTGCCCTGCCTAAAGATTGGAACCTAAATGTCGTGATGGCCCGGGGCCTCAGCACTGGCTGAGTTTCTTAGTGTTTGGAGGGTGGATTACAAAGCAGGAGCACTCGTGACCAGTGAGGCAGCCTCTGTTAGTGGGACCAAGTTATTCAGAAAGAAGCACGCATATTTCGATCACTCTCAGTTCTCCCATGGGAAAGTATTATGGGCTGTAGTGCTGTCCAATTATGATACTCTTGTCTCATTCCAGACTGAGAGTACATTTTTCCTCTTAAATTTAAAATCCGGTAAGCATGATTAGTAGAGAAAAGGGAGTTCTCATTGTGAAACCGGAAGCATTACCTATTGTTAAGACCTGAATTTTAGTGCTGCTCTGACACCTTTGAACCTCACAGGACCCCCAAGGCTTAGCCATGAGGTCCCCTGCTCTTGAGGACATGCGTAGTGAGACGGACACTCCACATGGCCAGTTCCTGTATCACCCAGACCTGCTGCACCCCACCTAGTCCTCAAGCAAGGGGCCTCGCCTTCCTGCCAACCCATACGATTTTCAAACAAATGAATCACATCCTCCCACAGGAATGAAAGGTCACCCATCCTCTTGTCACTACAAAGCCTGCCTCCCACAGCCCCTGATGGTTCGCTCTGCTGCCAAGTGCCATCCCGTGTGGCTCGACGTGACGTGTGGTATACAAGCTCCTCTGGGCTGTGACTATGTGTGACTGGTACCCTGTTGCCAGTTTTATCTGTCCAGTGTCAATTGTCACATTTTAGCTGTCTTGTACTATGTAGGGTGATGGATCCCTCTTTTAGCAACTGGGTGAATAAGAAGTGACCAGGATGTGTTTGCTTTCCTTGTTGCAAAGGATTCGCTTTATGCTCTGGACAGAGACATGCAAATTCTCCACTAAGAACCATAGACCCTGTCTTTCTCAAGAGAAGAGGAAAAGAGTCAATACACGATGAGATCAGAGATTTCTAGGGGGTTCCAGTAACACAGTGGAAGTATGACAAAGGACGGGACATAGGAAATCGGTTTCACATGCAGGTAACTAGTTTCCTCAGGCACGAACTCAACAGACACTGGAATGTGCTGGGGAGGACTGGTTCTTGGCAAGACCAAGGCCCACTCCATCCCACTTTCTCAACAAGGTTCTTGTCTTGGCTTTTATAGAAATAAAAAGTATGTGTGTAACAGCAAGATCTAAACTGAGAAGAGATCGATATCTAGAATAGAAAAGGAATTTCTAAAAACCACTGAGAAAAAGACAGGAAACGCAGTAGGAAAAAGTAGGCAAAGATGTGGTTAGGCAGTTGGCAGAAAGGGGAATCCTGATAGCTAATACATATTTGAGATGCGAAATCTCGTCAACAATCAAAGAAATGCGAATTAAAATGCTGCTACTACTTTATATTCATCATTTGGAAAAATTAGAAAGTCAAGTAATACCAAGTACTGGTGAAGATGTGGGGAAACAGGTGCTCACGCACTCCTGGCGACAGCGTAAACATGTGCAGTCAGTCCAGGGCACCTTCTGGCATAATTACTGGAATTAAGCATGCCTCTACTCCCTGACCAGCACTTCTGCTCTTAGATATGTCCCACAGAAGTCCTCAGGTGGTTTGTGGTAGCAAAGGATTCAATTCAAAGCAAACTAAATGACTATTGGTTTCTAGGACAATAGATAAAGAAAATGTGATGAGAAGATTGGAATCTCAGCATCAGTTGAAAATAGTAATTCAGGTTTACATTAAGCAACATTGATAGACCTGGAAAACATACAACTGGATAAAAATAACTCAGAACCAGGATGACATTTACGGACAATCCTTTTTCCTTAGAAACCCCAACACAAAACATGCCATGTGTTTTAAATACATGCCTGTCTCTAAGAAAACGTAGGAAAAGTGGATTGAAAATGGTGTTATGGGAAATGCCAGCGGGATAATAGCAGGTGGGATTGTGGGTGGAGGATGGCAATGAAAAAGCAAAGTGAGACGCAGCAAACGGAGGCGCCGCATCCTAAATGACATGATGGCGCACCACAGAAAGGGAGTTACGATCAACTCAGTCCTGGCAAGCAGGAAGGGGCAGAACGTGGGGGTTGGGCTGTTGCACCCTGACTTTTGGGGAGGGGGTTTCTAACCACCGAGTCAATTCTCTGATCGCCCCTCTGGACTCCTCCTAGTGAGGACAAGTAGACGTGACGTCATCCTGGCTTACTGGAAAGGAAAGGGAAGGGACTTGGAACGGAAGACAGGGGACTTGTACCTTTCTTTGCAGGTCGAAAATGGGAACTGCAGGGCCCTTGTGAGGATGAAACTGGGAAAACGTGATGGAAAATGTTGGAAGCTTTTCACAAATATGAGCTGATATGTCTGTCGCAGGCCTGGGGGTGGGCAGGTGATTCTAGTTGAGAGAAGGAGAATAGGACTGCTTTGTTTGCCCTGAACTTGCCTGGGTTTATGTTCCTTTGCAGGACTGAGAGGACAAAACTGAATCGAAGGGAGTTATTCCTAACTGCCCTCCCACCAGCTCCTTCCTTCCTTCCTTCCTTCCTTCTTTCCTTCCTTCCTTCCTTCCTTCCTTCCTTCCTTCCTTCCTTCCTTCCTTCCTTCTTCTTCCTTCCTATTTCCTTTTTTCCTTCAAAGGTAATGCTGTTAGGTCCTTGGGTGTCAAAAGTTAGGTCTTTGGGTCGGCAGGCTTCTGTTCTGGGACACATAAGGGCAGGTGTGTCTCCCGAGCTGATTGGCATGTTAGCTTCCAGGAGTGGATCGCTGAGCACCGAGGAAGGGAATGTTGGATTCCTTGATTGACAAGAAGTGATATTGGAGACATCATTAACTACACAGCAGTCCAGTGAGGTAGAGTCGTCCTCATCATTAGTGACAAATGGTTTGCTCGATGACACACAGTATCACCCACAAAATGACATCATTGGCACCTGTGTCTGATTGATGCCAGATCTTTATTTTCTTCTGTACCTGCGTGGGGCCTCGGGGATCGTTCTGGTAGCCCTCTCCTCCTCCGCACCCCTCTCTGAATTTTCAGATGAGAAAACTGAGGTTCTGTGTCGTCTGAGGCCATATGCCAGTTAATGGCAAAACTGGGGCCGGTACCTAGTGGCTCCGAATTCTGCCAGTTTTATGCTCCCCTGGTTCTAAAATCTGACTCTACATCATCATCTAGTTATGGTCATGAAAATCAAGGGATACTCCCTCTGCTTGAAGACGCTTTTTAATGTCGTTCTTTCCAGTTCTTTTCCTCCTTGTTACACCACCACAGCCTGCAGTCGGCCCTGTTTTTAGAAATATCTGTTATTTTATAGGGACAGCCTCAGAATGCAACCGAGGCTGAGCGTTCCTGGGCAACTATACTAGAAATATGAAAGGACCCAGGACCA
Source organism: Cynopterus sphinx (assembly GCA_030015415.1). Lineage (NCBI taxonomy): Eukaryota > Metazoa > Chordata > Mammalia > Chiroptera > Pteropodidae > Cynopterus > Cynopterus sphinx. Next base: position 3,586,871 of record CM057392.1, on the reverse strand, counting down.
GAAACTGGATTTGAAGGCACTGCCAGGAAGGCATGCCTTACGGAGTAATCCACAGGTGGAACAGATTCTTTAGGAAGGTGATAAGGCCCGAACGCTGGCTTCGTTGAAGCTGAGCGGGGAGATGCTTGGTAGGAAAACCCAGGTAACCCAAACATGAATGGACGGTTGGTCAGATGACTCATCCTATGGGGCCTACACAGTCAGGCGCCGCATAATGGTATTTCGGTTCAGTCTACGAAGGTGGTCCCAGAAGATTAGGATGGAGCTGAAAAGCTTCTATCACTTAGTGAGGGTGTAATGTCACAGAGCGATGCATTACTCACAGGGTCGCTCGCGGTGATGCTGCTGTAAGCAAACCCCCTGAGCTGCCATTCGCACAAGAGCGTCGTAATCCAATTACGTCCGGTCTATGCTGCTCGATCGCAACGATAAACCACTATGTTACTGGCTTGTGTGTTTGCCATACTATACTCTCACTGTTATTCTAGGGTGTGCGCCTCCCACTTATACAAAAAGTCTGCTGTGAAACAGAATCCTGTGTTAGTGTTGGCAGCAGGCTCACACAGCTTGTGTTTATTGTGCGTTTCAGTTGCATCATCCTCTGTCGTGCTCGATTTAATCACGCGCTGTTTTGCACAGTGACATGCCGTCCAGGCTTGTAGCTTATGAGCACGAGGCTGCGGTGTATAGTAGGCTGTGCCACCCAGGTCTGTGAGAGTGCACTCGGTGATGTTTGTACAACTATGACATCGCCGTAGGCAACCACAGCTTTTTCAGAATGTCTCTTGCCCTTAAGTGGTGCATGACCGTGATTACTTTTGACTCTAAACTTGACTGTCTCTTCTGCAGAAAAACGCAAGTCCTAACAAGCCACTCTGCATTTGATGCCAGTGGGGACTGACCTTTGTGCCGTGCCTCTCGCCCCAAGTCGCGGACTCTACTCCCATTCCTCCTACTCCGCGCTCTTTTTTCCTGGAGCCTCTGAGATTCTAGTTCCTATGTGAAAATCAGGGAAAGTGAATGAGATGCAGGTTTCCGGGGAGTGGAATTTGATCTTGGACAGAGGGGAATGTGAGGGTGGGCCTGGGATGTGGGTGTCAGGCAAATCGCATGGTCTCAGCGAGGGCGGGAAACATCACAGAACAAGGTCAGGTGGTGGACATGAAAGGTCCTTAGCTAGGCCCTGGTGGCGGTGGGGGTGGGGTGGGAGGGACAGGGATTGGGACAGCCGCATCCATTCAGGAAGGGTGACCTATGGGGAGGGAGGTGAGGAGCGATCTGTCTCTGTATCTGGGAGCTGGCCAGGGGCCCGCGACCCGCCGTCCTTACGAATGTGACACACTGTTTGAGTTGCACAGATTGATTCTGAGGTGACTGCACAGCTTTGTGAGTCGCCGTGGCCCCTGGTGGAGGTGGTCTGGGTGGTGTTATGGTGGTGGATCCCTGTGGACTATGTCACGGAGACAAGTTTGCTCTAAACCTGGACCGATGCGATTCTCAGATTCTAAAAGCAGAAGTTAAGAAGCCAGCTGAGAGTGTAGCGACCCTTAACAGGCCCTTCTCAGGGCACTTGTCCCTGTAACGAGCAGGAGAACTCAGTTCTAGACGCTTCAGCCTCCTACACTGCACTTGCCTCCAAACGCGAATGGGTTCAGACTAGTTTCAGAGTTTAGAGGCTCTACAGATGGAAAACGTTAATCATCACGGTTTCAGGTTCTTGGCTGATTCCAGCTTTCTCAGCCATGAGCTATAAACATGTCTTAAACCTTTGTCACGGTAGCACTTTAATAGAAACAAAGATTTCGAGACATTTTTTCTCTTGCTACATTAGGTGATCTCCTCAATTCTTTTTTTTTTTTTTTTTTGCCAAAGGCCTACATTCATACTGTAGAAAACAACAGTTAACAAAGAAAGCATAAAAATAAGAGAAACATGCAAGATGAAAATAACAGAACATAATACTGGAAACAGTTTAAAATCAAACTTAATATTAAATCAAAGACTTATAACCTGAAACTGCCCACACCAATCAGTAAATGCTGTGAAAAGGTGGGGTAAAGCTATGAATATGTTCTGAAACTGTGGTAGAAAATTGCTTCAATTAAAAAAATATGATTTGAAATTTTACTTTCGGTTTTTAAATATAGATAATTTTCTATGAAATTTCATTTGTTTTATAATAAAAGGCTTTACAAGTTAAAATAATTAGATGTGCTTTATGCTAAATCAACTTTACAGAACATTTAAAAATAAAGTGCATATTAGATAACCACATTTTCCGTGCACCTCATTCTGGGTGGAATCATAACTGATATCTGTTTTAAACCCAGTTCCTAAGAATGAGCTAGTATTTTTCGTGATGGGCTTCTTTGCCAGTTCTGGTTACACTTCAATGGGGCTCTTCCAGAACACGTTTAGTCACGAACTTCTTCCCTCTCACATCCCTATCTCATCTCTTTACTTTTCCTTTCTCTCTCACATCTCACCTTTCCCCTGCCTCCCTCTCTTTCTTCTCTCCCTTTCTTTGTACCCCTCCCTCCCTCCATGCCATTTTCCCTCCGCATTCCCATGATCTTCTCATTGCTTCTCCCTGTCTCTCTTTCCTTTTATTGGAAAACAAACAAACAAACAAAGAGCCTCAGTGTCTTGAAAACTACATAGGTAAGCTTTTTAATTTAAAACATGCTCTAATTTTTATTAGAGATGGAAGTGATCTTAGATGTAAATTGTAGTGTATTGCATTAATGGTTCCTCCCTATACCCACATTCTTTGCCACTTGCCTGTGAAGCTCTACTTCCAGCAAAGGTAGAGGTGCTTTCCTCCCATCCCTGGACTTCGTTTTGGACACGTGACTTGCTTTGGCCCACAGAATGATGCTGAAGCGATGGTGTGTGAAGTCCAAGCCTAGGACCTAAGAAACCTTATGTGCTTCTATTTTGCTTTCTTGCGCCTCTCCCATTGCCATGAGAAGAGAATACCCAGACTCTTCTGCTGGCCCCAGGAAGAGAATGAGAGACACATGGAGCCAGCCGAACCTCTGTCAGCTGACCCACACAGACGCATGAGCTGAATGTATGCCCGTTGTGGTGCATCACTGACGTTTGGTAGCTGTTTGTTACACAACATTCCTGCAGAACTAGAAAGGTGATGCAGTGTCTAACTCAACGGATCTTACAGTAACAGTAAAACAAGTTAATCGATATGATTTTTCATTGCATGTGGCAACTAACCTTTAAGAAACTACCAGCTGTCCAGTTTGGGTATGTAATCAAATGAGAATATCCACAATTATCTGAAGAGAATATTAAAATACTCCTCTCTTTTCCAATGACACATTTGTAGTCAGTTAGATTTTCTTCATATGTATGTCACCCAAAATAGCATGCCACAAAGACCGAATGCAGCAGATATGTGAATCTAGTTGCCTTTCATTAAGCCAGACATTTAAAAAGGTATAAAAATGTAGAAATCTTCTCACTGATTATTTGGAAAATATAGTTTTTTTCCTCATAAAAATTTATTGTTTATGTTAACACATAATAGGGTTAAGTTTTTAAATGAATATATATATTTAAAACTCTCAGGCTTGGAGATATGAAGTAATTTGCCCAAAGTCAGATACTGAGTGGGTCGTAGAGCTGAGATTCAGACTCAGGTGGAATGCCTCCAGAACTTACGCTCGTAATCACTCAGAATGTCTTCTGGTATTTGTGGATTTAGGAAGCTCAGAAAACTCAGGACACCCCCTCCCTCACATCCCCAGAATTTCCTACACTCATTTTTATTATATTCACCTTTGTTTCTTCTCAGTGCTGAAAGCATGGGCCAATTTATATGCAAAACTACACTTCATAAAGCTAGGTAAAACACAGCCCAGAAAAAGAAACTGTGGAGAGGGGATGATGGCAGACCTACCTGGGCAAGGCTTTTCACTTCCTATGAAGCAGGACAAGGAGAGAAAGCAGAATTTGAGGGTCTGGGGACAGTTGACTCAGTTGGCCAGGATAGGTGGCAGGAGGATCTGACTCTAAGACTAGGCTTTGCCCCATTCTCTGTCCTTGGTTCAGGAATGTCCCAGAGATGGTACTTCCACGTTCTGGCCTATGGCAGACCCTGAGAATCAGACACAACCCTCTTTCTCGTGGAGTCCAGAGACAACCTCAGTCTCCTTCTCAAGGCTGGGTCTCGTATAGTCACCCCACATTAAGGATATGGCACATGTGACGACTTCATTACCATCCCGGCTTTCTGTTGTCCCACAGATGTAACCCAGCTGTGCAGTAGATGTGAGTCTCTTGAGCACAGAGCTCATCAAGAGGCCATGGATAACCCATTTCCAGTACCAGAACAGGTAACTTTTGACATGTAGCAGAGTATTTTCTGGTCATATTAGTTAGGAAATATTTGCACATTTTTTTCCCTCTATGCATATGAAATTGAACCTCTTTTGTCATCCATGCCCTGTAGACACAGAATGTGTAGCAGTTAAAAACATGGGCTCTGGAGTCAGAGTACCGGGGTTTGACCTTTCAGTGGTTTTGTGAGGATTAGATGACTTCATGTAAGTAAAACACATTTAAGGACACCCAACTTGCAGTAATGCTCAGTGACTTATCAGCTGTTATTATTACACTGAGGCAGAGTCCTTCTATGAGAAAATGTTAATCGTTTAGAATAAGAAACTGCAGACTAGCAGCTCCAGTGGCAAGGGGGTTAGGTGTTCTGAATTATTTTCCCATTGAAAAGAACTAAAAGAAATGGATAGAAAATAAAGGACATTTTTAAAAAATGCATCTCTGAGCCAACAAGAGAGACAGACATCCACAGAGGTTAAACACTCAGTGAAAGCAGTGAGCTTGAAGGCAAGTGAACATCAAAGCGGATGCCACTTCCTTTGGTTATCTGACAGACCTTGGGGACCTTGAAGCTTTGTTTTGACGGATGCACAGGATTTAGAAGACAAGGGATAAAAATCTAAGTTTGGCTAAGGTAGGGATCTCAGAAGAAAGCCACACACCAAGTTGGGACACCAAAGGGAGCTACAGCCTGAGTGTAAGCTTTAAGTCAACATGAAAACACCACGAAGAATGGGACAATAAGGAAACTTGTCGGGTTTGACTTTGGTTGGAGTGGAGATGGAAAAAAACAAAAAAACAAAAAAACTCCCCTTAGAATTTACAAGCACAAGCCAGTCCTCTCTGGGGTTTGAGCATAAATGGAAAATTTGAGTTGAAAAAACAAAAAACAAAAACCTGGTGAGCAACTATATGATCAAAAATATGGTTAAATAAAAAGACACATTGACTGTATAAAATAACAACAGTAACAGTGAAGCCTAATTGGTAAAGCAAATCACAGCAGGATGGAACCAAAGTACTGGATGGCAACAACATTTAAGTTCAGGGAGTGATGCTGATTAGAGTTAGAACATTCTAAGATGCATGTCGTGTTTAAGAGGAGGGAAAAATATTTATGAAACTTAGAGTTTGCTAAGTATACATGTTAAAAATCTAGGTTAATCACTAATAGACATCACAAGCTCTCCCTTCCCTGAACACCTTTTGAAATTCTCCTCAGGTAAGGCAATTTGGCACTTAAGTACCGTTAGCTATGTCCTTGCAGTGAGGTCATGAGGAAAAGCAAATGTTTTTACGAATTGGCTTTTAAAGAAATAAGCCTCCGTGTTAACATCCTTCCCCCTATGTTGCAAGTCCACGGCTGCACATTTGAATGCAAGGTAAACTGAGTGCTGAGTAAACCTGCAGACCTTATAAGAGTCAAGACGTTAAGGAATGTGCGAAAGTACAATTGGAGAATTACATTTAAAGCTTTTGAAAAAGAAGGCTTTGGCAGACCCATCTCTATTAACAACGAAAGAGGGGAGAAACAATGAAGAAGGTAGCATAATTAGAGGAGCCAAAGGAGAACGATTTTGATACAAAAAGAACTTCCAGCAGGAATGGAGAGCCCTTGAGAAAACTATGAATCTCTCTTTAATTGTTTTAATTATGGAAAAAGCTAGAATGCTGAAAAAGGGACCTGGAATACAGTGACCTAAAGAAGATACAAATCATGTCTCACGTAACGGTCTAGCTCTAGGAGGCTAATCAGGGGCCCAGGTCCCTTCCATCTTGTTGCTCTGCCTTCAGCTAGAGAGCAATGTGCGCCCACGTAGTCAAAGCTAAATCGTGTGTCGTCTCTGCGTTTCAGTTCAAAGAGAAAAAAGAGGAAGTCTAGGGAAAGCAGTTTCCTTTTAAGCAAGTGATACAGAGACGTCCATGTGGATTACTTCCTCTCTCATTCCATGGGGCGGAACTAAATCACATGACCACCCCCGCTAGTGAGGCTGAGACAGGTAGGCTCTGCCTGGATGACGGAGGGCCAAAGCCTAGGAGGAGAATGGATTTTCGAGGACAACTTGTAATCTGCCCCATAAAGATTTTACCAAGTTGACTCTGGGATTGTGCTCGGAGGAAATACACGAGGTAACGCTGTACTGTCTGTACGGCGATGAACCGTAATTAGGTCTGATGAACTGTGCCCACCCAAATCAATACCCAGTTCATTCTTAACATGAAAAAGATCGCCCAGTGTTACTCACACTTTGTAAATCACATAAATCAATTAAAAAAATAAATCAGCGAGGGTTTACTAGATTACTAGGTGCTCAATAGTCTTTGTTTTGTTCTTTTATTTTCTGTGATAAGACTAGACAATTCTTATTTCTCTTTTCCACTTCTGTAGTTGGTAGGATTCCCCATCACAATCTCTGTGTTCAAGAATTATGACCGATCCAAATTCGACTTTCCTGTTTTTAACCTACATGTATTTTGTTTTAAGTGGTGGCAATTTAATTTCCATCTCTGGTTCCTGTTTTTACTCAGGTTGCACCTTGGTTCTGGGGGCTTACAAAGCACCCAGAAATTATTGGGGCCATCTAACCTGGCATTTACTGGGACAGCCCTATCCACCTGGGCCTCATTTACTCCACAAATAATCAAAACACCTACCTACATGTGCCAGGCTCTAGAAAACACGTCAGTCCCTTCTCTTATGAAACATATCGTGAATTTTGGTGCATTGCTAGAAATTCTGGCTCAAGGGCAAGGTCAAGCGTGCACACATGTTAGAGAGAGAAGTTGATTTAAAAGACTGCCTTCCAGCAGGAGGAAGAAAGGAACCAGATGGAAATCCAGGGATTGTTTATGATTTTAGTTTTTCAGTGAATTTTTCATTCCACCAAAATCTATGAAACTTGAGAGTTGGTGATATTTAGGAGTTGGAGAAGACTTAGAGAAGTTGCATATGTGTGATAAAGAGGGACTTCTGCTTCTCCTGGATCCCTCTTTCGATCCTGGGTCAGGGAAGAAGGGCTTCATGAACATTCTGACCTAGTGCAGCTGTGTTTATCCCGCCTCTTACCACACGAATGTGTAAGTTCCATATTGTTTGGGACAGCGATGGGGGTAAGAGCCTCTGTTCTGAAAGCTGCTTAATGTCTCCACGCAAAGAAAAATTACAACGGGGACAGGCAGGAAACAGAGCTGTACTAATAAGACAGTGTGGCGGAAATAAGGCCTACCCACGAAGAAGGCTGGTCTGTACCCAGGCAGAGAGGCAGGAGAGGTGAATGCGCGGTTGGAGAATAGTGTGGTCGATTAATTGCAAAGGGGCAGCAAGGAATGAGGTGGGCAGCGGGTCTTGGTGGCAGGGAGGACAGGCCTGGCTGGAGCCAAGGTTTGGGCGGGTGAGCATGCACCTGTGGCCATGCACCTGTCTCCCCACTGCCGGCACGGCGAGCCCACTCACGAGCAATTGCTTTATCCCTGTCGCTCTTCTCTATGGCCCAGTGAGAGGGGACGCTGGCCTTGCAGCCAGACAGACCCGAGGATGAATTTGGCTCCACTACCTACTGGTGTATGATCTTGGGGACGTTACTTAACCTCTTGGAGGCCCAGTTGCAGGTTTTTGATGATTATAATGAATTCCCATCACAAAGTGTCCAGCAGAGCTTTCAAAGGCTCAGCGAGAGCAGTTATCATCCTTAATGGCCTACCAACGAGGTGGTAGCATGGGGCGGAAAAGGATGCCATGCTTTAGCTTCAACAGCCTTGAGTTCACACGCCAGCTACACCACTTCCCCTGTTAGTTCCCCACTGTGCAGGGGCGACATGAGACTGTGAAGACAAACTGCCCCGCGCAGGCCTGGTATGCGGGCGCTGCTTTCAAAAATGTTTGTTTCCTCCCCCATCACTTATCCACCCTCTTCTCCTTTCTTCCCAGTTTACCTCCTCTAGTCTTCTGCTCACATGTTTGTGCGAGTGGAGGACAACGGACACCGACCACGGCAGTCACGTCTCGCTCACCTGGACAGTTGTGGCGCGAGCTGTTGACCCAGCATTTTGAGTGACCTTCCCTTCCACTCGCGGGGTGTCCCGGTTTGGCAGCAAAGGAGTCGCTGGCTTTCTGCTCTCCCATCCAGCTTGCTGGCGATGGCCCCAGTCTGCCTTTCCTGGGGGAGGAAATCACCAGGGGGCTTTGGACTGGGGCACATTGCTGCAGAGTGGCCGTGGGGTTGGCAGGCATCTCCCCAGGTAACCCCCTTATTTGTACCTTCCTCACTGTCTGGCGGTCCCCAGGATTGACTGGCCGGCCCCCTGCTTCCCACCACCACCTGTTCGTTCCCCTGGGGGTTTCTCTCCTTGTGGAGCTCCTGCCGAACCAAGACAGACAGATCCCACAGAGTTTCTTCCCTTCCCCTTTACGATTTGCTCCCAGCCAACACAGTTTTTACAGTTGTCCTGGTTTCCATGATGTGTTTGGGAAAGGAAAGAAGGGGGATCAAAATACTGTGCAGGAGGGAATCACGAGCCTTCATGGCAGACTAGAAATGACCTGAAGTGTCTCAGGCATGTGGGAATTAGGCTTTCTCAGCCCTCCTCACTGGTTCGACCCTTCCAGAAAACTTCTGAAATCCACTTTGTCTAATCTCCCTCTCCCTCTCCCTCTCTTCCTCTCTCCAACTTTTCTTCTTGGGACTTTATGTAATGGTTTCCCACGATTTCCTTTAGAAGTTTTGGGGGCACTTAGGGGATGCTCAATACATACTCTTTTCTAGAATGGTGGCAAGCCACAGAAATGGCCTGAAAAAGAACAAATTCTTGACAGTTATTTTTTAAAGGACACATTCCTATTGAAGGCTGCGAGGCAGGTACTTTACAAGCATCCTTTCACTGACACCCTCCTGCAACCCCGGACCACATCCCAGAGAGCCAGGGTCCAACCTGGAGAAAGCCTGCCTGGCATGGGGCTGAATTTGGGGGTGGAGTGTATCCTGCTCTTCTGGAAAAAGCTGTGACACTTTATTCCTTTCCATTGGGCTCTCCGTGGCCTCGCCTTTGCCTGCTTCCTTTGGTCGCTTTTCATTCACGTCTTCATGATCATGTTCTTGTTCGACCTTTGCTGGAGAAGGAACAGCATCATGGAAGGCATCGAGGTGCCAGGCGTGTGGCAATGGCCCCGGTGAGGGTCGGGGAAGGCTCTGTCTAGGCGTCGGAGCCCAAACCACTCCATCTCACTAATTTTGGACCAGTTCTTCCTGTGAGGTCAGCATGGGGAACAGCCTTTTGAATACTCCTCGCCTTTGCCTTTCCGTCAAGATCTCTACCGCCTGATAGTGTTGTGTGTGGTTATTCATTTATTTATTTTTTCACTGATGCAACTCATTTTCCCTAATGAAAGTTGGGACTTTTTCTTTTTGGTCACTTCAGACCCTTTCAGTAGAGTTTTCATGTCTCGTCTTTTTGCCTCTGATGTTTCTTTTACTTAGTCAGACTTTTCAGGTTTCACTTAGTTCTCCTCCCCCACCCCACCCCGCCCTAATTTTCAGATGTAGAGCTCAGAGAAAACCCATCATAAGCAATTAAGTTCTCGTTCTCATGTGCAGGGTTAATAACGAGAAATAAAACTAGGAGCAACAGAAGGGACAAAATATTCCTCCTACACGGTTCTTTTAGTTGGAATAAATCCGGGATGATAATGCCTCGTTTGGGAGGCGACCAACTGTAGCACACGTTTTATAGGCTATGTCGCACCTACGACCAATCTTGTCTCTTTTGACCCGCACACAAATGCTGAGCAGGAAAACATCCATTTTCAAGAGGAGGAAAATCGGGGCTCAGAGACGTCAAGTGCCAGGCCAAAGGGTCACAACACCTAGTATACGGTGGTCGTGGGATTAGAATTCAGCACGTTTAACCTGTACCCTGCCGTGCAGAGGGAAAGAGCACAGAGGGCGAGTCAGCCAAACCGGGTTAGCCTTGGCCACGTTACATAACTCCTCTTCTGCCGTAGCTTCCTCATCTGTTAAACGGAGAGAAGACGACGAATCTTGGCGTCATTTTAGGCATCTCTGTGGGACTTAGGTGAGAAGCCGTCCGAAACGGAGCTCTGGGTTTGCAGACTGCGCCCCTGGGCTGCTCCTCAGTCTTCCTGTCGACTCAGATCGTGGTGCCACTGCCCCGCGAGTCCCTTCGCTCGCCATATCGAACCCAGGAAGCCTTATCGCTCTGTTCGCAAAGGACATTCCAAGCCTGACCATCTGTCACCTTCTCTATCGCCACAACCCGAGTAGTCGAGGCATTTCACGTCTTGCCTGGACACCTGTGTCTCACTGTTTCTATAAGTTTTAGTATTAACCAACCTCTTACATAAGTGAAAAAAGAAAACAGACAAATGAACCTTTCCCCTTTCCATTTTTCTCAGCAGTAAGTAAAAGATCCATAAAAAAATATATATTTTTTCATATTTTGGGAATAGAATCAGCAAGTAAGATCAGGGATGTAGAGGGATCTGTCTGGAGGGTCAAAGTTATTTCATTAGACCATGCAAGGGACCTTAAGACTTGGGAGGAACAATGGTTTAGAAAGAGAGTGGACGGCAGCCTGGACTGAGGTGTGGAGCACCCGAGCCCTCCCTGGGATTCCCAAAACCTCGGGGACCGCACTGTGGAGTGTGATCGGGTCATGCTACCAGCTAACCCGGCGCTATCCAATACAAATATCACGATGCCATCTAAGTGTTTTAACAGCTATGTAAGAAAGTAAAAAAAAAAAGGTGAATTAATTTTACTAATATTTTATTTAACCTAATGTTTCCAAAACATTATGATTTCAATATGTGGCACTAGCCCAGTGGTATGCTGGTAAAGCAGCAATCTAAAAAGTCCCGATTTGTAGTGTTTACCAGTTTCATGGTGCAAATACTCTAACCATGGTCGATTTCAAGCTACAATAGTAACACAAATAATGAAAACTAACAATTATCGAATGTATCAGTCTCTCTCTCTCTCTCTCTCTCTCGTAGGTGACTAAATAAAGAAGGATGGGAGAATAAGTAATTTGTCCCACTGTAAGTAGAAAAGCTTTCATTTACATACAGGTCTGACTTTTGTGCTCAGTGTCAAGGGAAAAAGCAAAGTGGGATCAAAGAAGGGTGGGGAATTATGGTGGGAGGAGGGGAGAAGGAAGGAAGGACGGATGCTCTGAAGAACTGAAATAAGACTAGAGCCCTCCATTCGGTCTAAATTGGTTCCTGGATTGAGCAATGGCCTGGGGCTGGGTGAGGGGTGGGGCACGTGCAAACGGACAGGTGTGGACTCTCTTCTCTGAGGGGAGACAGGGGCGTACACGCTGACCCCGGCAGCAGGCAGGCCGTCATCTGAGCTTAAGGAAGAGTTTAATCCATCTTCCCAGACTGAGCCCAGAGCAGAGGGCGGGTGGGGTGCTGGAGAACACCACACGGGGTAGAGGGATTTGGGGGCCCTGGAGCCTGAGCAATTCCTAGTGAAGCATCCTTTGGGGCCACTAAGTCAGTGATGAGGCAGGAAGTTGAGACCTAAGTTCTCAGCTTGACCAAAACAAGTTCAGAACTTTGAGCCACCACAGAAAGAGTAGAAACTTCAGAGAGCACCGAGGGACGCAGCGGAAAGCAGGGAAGAGAGGCTGGGATGAATCCCCTAAGCCAATTTGCATAAAGCTGATTGTGTTTTGTTTTGTTTTTCAGAAAGGACATACCCCAAGGACTTAGTACAGCTTAGGGAGGTAGAAATGGGTGACCAAACCATACGCAGTGGCATTGGGGGGCGGGGAGATGAGGGAATTCTGCCTTCAAAAGGAGGCTGCTGATCGGACCTGGGGAAGGCGGTAAGAGGCGGTTAATGGAACATATGTCAGGGAAGGAATGCACACTGAGAAGCCCTCACAGGTTTTAAAAAAAGTACAGCACGATGACCTCTGTTTGGGGCCTACTCTGTCTAGACACATTGCTTGGTATATGATGCGGCTTATTTCTCTCTAGATCAAAATAGGAAGTACATTCAGAAAGGAGTTCCTTAGAAGGACACTGAAGGTGACAGGATGAAACTCATGGTTTCACAGAGCAGCTGTACCTGAAGTTCATTCGAGACGCAATGAATGGCCTTTCGGTACAGATTTTATACTTTACAGCTGTCTTAGTCGTCTCGGGCTGCCGCGACAAAATGCCACAGACCGGGTGGCTTAAATGACAGAAACTTATGTTCTCATGGTTCCAAGGAGCCAGCGCGGGCAGATTCTGGAGAGGGCCCCCCTCCCGGCTTGCAGGTAGCTGCTCTCTCACTGTCCCCTCACGAGAGTGAGTGCTCTGGTGCTCCTTATGGGTACCTAGCCCATCACGCCGGTGCCCTGCCCTCCTGACCTAAACACCTCCCCAGGGTTCCATCTCCAAACACCATCATATCTGGGTCTTCAACAAAGGACTCTTGGAGAGACACAAACACTTGGCTTCTAACACCATCTACAGAGGGTTTGGTAGAGTTAAGCAAACAGACTCAGATGATCTTGGCTTACATCCCAAGGCCGTTGTGGTTAAGTTACTCCGAGCTCCTGGTTCCTCATGAGAGAGATGTGGTTAGTAATCATCGAACAGACTTTCGGGTCCGGCACTCAGATGGCAGCAAAGAGACATGTCCTCCCATTCTCCAATAATTTGGGGAAAAAAGATGAGATGTAATCAATGGGAAACTCTCATTGAATTAGGCATGTTAACATCTGCTTGGAGGCACTGATTGTTTCCTCAGTACGCCGCCCAGACACAGAGCTCATATTTTCACGTACGAAATCAATAGTATCGCATAGCACTCAAGAACAGGCTCCGGGGTAAAAGGAGCCCTTCCAGGGACTAAATGTGTGACCTCGGTCAAGTTAGTTCATCTCTCTAAGCTTTAGCTTCTCTCAGGAGCACCCACCTTATAGATTGTTGTTGGAGACGCCCTTCAGACGTGACGATGGCAGATGCACAGGCCCGTGGAGAACATGATGTCGCCTTGTTAGCGGTCGGTGATGCATATGAACACCAGGGTTTCCAGCGTCGGTGTTGTGGACACGTGAGGCCTATAACCCTTTGTTAGGGAGAGCTGCCCGACAGCAGGGGTCCCCAACCCCTGGCCGGGCTGAGGACTGGAACCAGTCTGTGGCCTGTTAGGATCCTGGCTGCACAGTAGGAGGTGAATGGCAGGCGAGTGGGTGAAGCTTCACCTGCATTTGTAGCCGCTCCCCAGCGCGCATCACCGCCTCAGCTCCGCCTCAGGTCATCAGATGTTAGATTCTCATAGGAGCACCGGGCCCTGGTGCCAGAAAGGTTGGGGACCGCTGCTGGTATTTAGCAGCATCCCTGGCCTCTACCCAGTAGATACCAGCAGCACCCGCCCCAAATTCAGGCAACCCAAACTATTTCCAGACATTGCAAAATGACTCCTGTGGTGGGGGTGGGGGCTAAATTGCGCCCAGTTGAGAATCACTGGTTTATACTAATTCCAGTGTATACTCAATTAAATGCATTTTGGAAAAAAGGGGGATTGTCTTATGCACTCGGTTTAGATTTGTCTTTAGAATAATTACTGAAGAAAATGAGCTTTGGAGTCAATGTGATGGTGGCTTTGTGACTATGTGCAGCTGTCTAAACTCATCTACTTGTCCACTTGAAGTAGGTACAACTTATTGTCTGTAACGTTTTCATCAAGTTGATTTTTTGAAAGAAAACCATCTGTATTTCATTATGAATTGAAGGTCTACTTAGAAATTTTTATACATTCTGGGCTTCGTATACATGTTTTAAACACACGACTGAAGTCTAATTTTACGAGTGCTGAACATCTGTCTAGATATTTGCTTTCCATAACGGTATTCATATTTCCACAGAGAGAAACATTTCTGTTGCTGTTTTGTGCCACTAAGTTTTAGAATCTATCAGCACGTCCTAAAATAACTGCCAGTTGGTAATCAAGATAAAGAAAAGTAGCAAACATGAAGACGGAAAGGGAAAATCGGACTGGAGGGAAGGGTGCGGCGGAAGGGTCCGAAACCCAAATGGAATATCATCGTATGAGTTTACATTTGCATCTGAACTAATGCTGTACTTCTGGTTTCAATGAAAGGCACAAATTTCAGGTTTGCTCATCGTTCACATCTGAGATCAAAGCCCAGCCATCGGGAGACTTCTGTATTTAACAGTGCCATTCTCAGTTCTGTTTACACTCTCGTTTGGTTCTGGTCCTGAAATTAGCACGCTCCAGACCTGCTGCAAGCAGAGTCGGTTCAACCCGGCAGACCCTTGCAGAGAGGCTAGACCGGCCCCGGAGTGGGTGCGGGACCGGACTCCTGACCTCAGGACCACGGAACACCCCGGGGGAGGCTGGAACAGATTGAAATAGTTGAAACTGTTGTCAGACAAGACGGGACAGAGCATCCTAAACGCTCTCGCGATGGCTGGAAACAGTTGCGTTGCTCCTGGGAGGCTCAGGGAACGGTTCTCGTCATAAAAAAATAACAGGAAAAAGAAGGTAAGGGGTCTCGTGGGAGATTCGCATCTGGCTCTTACAGAAATTTATAGCAATACAGAGCCACAAGGCACTGCTCCAAGCTTACCGATCAAGTCAGAATTTCTAGAGTGAAGACATTCGGAAATCTGAATCTTTCAAACGTTCTCTCCGAGACTCAGTTGATCAGCTAGGCTTTGGGAACTACCGATCCTACAAATTCCCTCCCCCGATGCTAGAATTCCCTGCACAGTGCTCCTTCAGGAGTCTGGCTCGCCTCTCCTGGGATGCTGCAAGCCAACTGCCTCGCACGGCAGCCAGCCCTTCGTGGAAAGTGTGCGTGTGGGGTTTTGATCCCCAGAAGTGGAGAGTAAGGATATTTGAGGCAAAGTGACCATCGGAAATAATCAGGAAAAAGAGAGAGTTATGTTTGGAAAGTTGGGGTTCCATTATGGAGTGACTTGACTGTCGCACTAAAGAATTTCAGCCTTCTCCTGTCTGAGAGGGAGGCCCTTGATAGGATTTTGGCCCTCGTGGGGTCTAAAGAGCCGCCCGAAGCAGGAAGGATTGCAGAGCAAAGAGAATGGAAGTTGGGAGAAGCGCTGGGGGTTTAATCCAGGAGTTCAAGTGAGGAAAAACAAGCACGTGGATCAGAACCAGCAGCAACGGCAGAGTGGAGGGAAGTCTGAGCAGCACTGTGGGGTCGCCCTGCAGAGCCCGACTGATGGGGGGCAAGGGAAAGTCAAAACCGATGCTGGAGTTTTGAGACCCTGGAGTGCCGAAGATGCGACCTGGAATGGATCCTCGGGATCCAGGGCAGGTTGAGAAGGCAGACGGCGAGTCAGGAGTTTGACCTTTGAGATGCACTGGTTTCTGTCACCTCCCACCTTCCTCTGACACCTGTACCAAGGTGGAGCTCACTGAGGGCTCAGAGGTGGGCAGAGAGTCTGGAAACGTTTGGTGGGTGCCGGCCCCATCCCCGCCTTCTCCTCTCGTGGTCTTCCTGCTTTGGTTCAGGACTTTATTATTTCTCACTTAAATAATTGTAAGCCTGAGGCCCACCTCAGCACATTCTGCTGCGCCCTCTGAGTTTATGAATTAGAAAAAGGGGCCCTTATTTGGGTGGCTGCAGCCTTTTGCTCAGGGCTTGGGACGCGGAGCACACCTTTGTGGGATGATCCAGGCTCGCTGTCCTGTAGGATGAGCCCTCTCTCCGCCCCAGTCCAGGGCGGAGGGCCGGGAGAGCTGAGTGCAGAGGTGGGGTTTACACCCCACGCATCCCCTGGCTGGCACCAGGTAACCTGGAAAATTCTCCCAGCTGGTTTCCTTGACCCCACCCTGCCATTTCGATGTCACTCAGTGTCTTTTTCCCTCCTAAAATGTAATCGTATCACATTCTGCTTCGAACCCCTCGATGTTCTCCCAGTGTCTTCAGGATGAAGTTCAAAGTTCTGCACTTGGGACTAAAGGCCATTCACGGTGGCTTCTCGGCCTCTGCCGGGGCCACGCTCCTCAGCACCCTCCTCTGCAGTCGCTGTTCCCCAAATGACAAATGAACAGCGAGCTCCGCTCAGGCTGCGTTTTCCTCACCCCTGCCTTGCAGTTACTGCTTCCTCCCCTGCCACCCCCCACCCTCCCCAGATGGCCAGATGGCTCTGGTTTCTCCAAGCCTTAATTGACTCATCTCGAGGAAGCTGTCCCACTTCAAACTCCAGCCGGAACTGGAGTCCACACCCGTGGGTGTGCTCGTCCTTCCCTCCCGCCACCTGGACCCAACACTTCCCCAGCTGTGACCCTCCCACTCGCCTGTCCTTGACTGCCTCGAGGACTGAGAATACGTCCTGCTCACGTCTCTCCACCTGGCAACTGGATTACACTTGTTGAATAAACAAGTGACTTAGAAACAAATGAAAAGTACAGATTTTTCCACCCTCCTGCAAACCAACGGGCCAAACAAAAACCAAAATAACCTCCAAAAACCCCAAAACCAAAACATCAAAAAAAAAGTTTTTTGTTTTTTTTTGCTTTCTAAACGTGAGGCATCCCATCAGTTGTCAAAGCCTTTTTTATTTCCCCTACTTTTCTGTGGTCTCGAAAGGGCAGTTCATTGAGAAGGTACAGGTCTTGGGGAAGGTCAAAGCTTGGAATGAGGTCTGAGGCTCCCATGCCAAGGCTCGTTTGCGCAGGCGCGTCTGTGTAGTTGATCTTTGCGAAGAGCACAGAAGAAGTGCCCATAGGTCCGGGTCACATACTTGACCCCTTTGAGAACATGCCAGCTCTGAAGGTGGAGGACTCTGCCCGTCTGTGCGAGACTGAAATGCCAGCAGTGATGTCTCCGAGGCAGGTTTCCCTTCACGAGACCAGATGCGAGACCAGCTGGCGATGAACTCTGAAACGCTTCCAGAGGGTTTGCCTGCAGCCTCCGAGCCAGTTTGTATTTATTTTTCTGTGTGCGTGCGTCCCCATTCCTCCCCGCCGCCACCCACCACGAACATGTGAAGAAGCTGTGAGAATGGGTTCAATAATAATAAAAAATGAAAGAAACACAAAGCATCACTTAAACGTCCAGAAAGAAAGTACAAGGAGGCAAGACACTAGAAGGAGACGGCCCAGGGCGATGAGCGCTATGCCCGAGACGTGTCGACGTGGCGGAGTTGGTCCTGTGCTCCCCTGGGACAACGCCAAAGTGGAAATCCATTCCGTTGCACAGTCCTCGTCGTCTGTGAGGAAAAACGGGAGCTGTCAATTTCCCTCCCTAGGAGCCATGCTGAGGAGAGACGCTGTGCACCCCGTAAAGTTTTTCTCCATCCTTTCGGCCGGCGTTTAGAAAGATTTCCTATGATTTCCAGCATCAGTCGTTTTCACTACTTCTTCGTCAGCTGGTCTCTCCAGTTTCCGATAGCCTTTTATTTTTTTTCTCTGATTCTTTTAGTTAGTTTTTGAAAGTAGATGAGTAAATGGTTAACAGTTTTCATGTCTATTTATGGCTATTATCTATTACATAAGAATTGGGCTGTATTTTAATTTTTCTTTCAATTTTATTTTCTCTACACCCTGTTATATTACACATACTTTGCTTACAGGAATGTTTGGATGTTAGATAAGTTTGGATGGACCTCGATTTCTAGTTTCGGCTTCGGGTCTATGATACAGTGTCTCGGTTCCCTTATCTTTCAGAAAAAAACCCTTGAATTTCTGAAGACCAATATATTCTCCAAATGCAAGGCATAGTGATGGCCATGAGGGCATTCATATTTTAATTGATTAATACTGTAATAACGAGTGTGCTTCTCTTTTTCCACAAACTGTCAATGCGCCTCAGGTCCATTTTCTATAAAACAGAGTTGCGTGTAACATCTCGCATCCCTTCTCTCTTCAAACAGATGTTGAGTGGCCGATGGGGAGCTCAGAGAGATGCACGTGCCCACACGGGAGACAGAAATCTGGCTCAAACTGCCCCTTCCCAGCATCTCTTGTCGTCTAGGACAGCACTGGGGTTCCTATGTATTCAGTGAACCCTTGTCAATCTGAACGTGACATTATAAAGAATGTGGAAAAGGGTAGGTAGTGTCTGTCTGTTGGTAGAATACCCTTATTGTCCAAGTCCTGAGTCAACCCTTGACTTTAAAGAAAGGAACACTCTTCAGAGCGTATCTGAATCTTATTTGTTCATTCATGCACAAAGTATGTTTGGGGAGAGTGCGAAGTGCAGCGAAGGGGGAAAAGTCAGGGCACTTTTCTGCTTCTCTTCTGCTTTGTTTGACACCAACCATCTAAGTGTCGACTAAATTTGCCTGAAAGGACTAAGTGAGAAAAAGATTGTAAAACTGTCTAGCCCAGTGTCTGACACGTAACAGATGCTCACCGGTACCGGTTTATTTACTATAGAGCAATGAACTAAAAATAGGCTCTCACTCCTTTATGTCTACAAGATCCACCGTCCTATTCTCTTTTCTTTTTCACTTGGAGGATGATGCGTGTGTGCTTCCCCGGCCCCACATCTGTAGAATGGGTTCCATGCCTAGCTGCCAGCACTTTCCTTGAATCTCTTCTATGATTTAAGACACCTCAGGGCAGGGATCGATGACTTCTCTCACCAACGGATGCTGATCGTCATCTTGATAAGTGACCCACAATTTGGTTAGGGGTGCAATGAGAAATTAAGAAAATAGCACACTTTTATGACTGTCATTTCACAATCACTCAGAACAGAACTGGAATGCCACAAAAACAACTCCCTGTTAGCCCAAAGAAAAAAAAAAAAAGAAAGAAAGTGAAGGGGAAATTCAGATTAGTCACAAAGAAGTTCCCCCGCCTGCCTGCAAAGCGACAGCGTTAAAACTGAGACAGTCCGCTCTGCTCTCTCAATCGCCTCTTCTCTCTCTCTGGTCCTGGGACTGCTGTGTGTTTTCTGATTGATAGGGTTTGTTTTGCCTTCATCTCCTTCTTTGTAGGGGAGAGGTCCGTCCTCCCTCAGATTTCCTTCTGCCACAGTTTTCCTCGTTCCTGCAACCAGATTGTGAAGATGGAAGGGGTCCAGCCCCTGGACGCGAATGCGGGCAATGCGCCAGGGCTGAGGTTCCAGATGAACAGGCTATTGCTGGTGGCCTCCGTCATTCAGGGGCTGGGGCTGGTGCTGTGTCTCACCTACATCTGCCTGCACTTTCATGCTTCTCAGGTAAGATGCTCCGCCGGGCACTTCGCTCCCAGTGCTGATGGCAGCTCCCAGCAGCTGCAAACGGTCCCTTACGACTGATCCAATGCCAGGCTTTTCTTTTTTTTTCTTTTCCTTTTCCTCTCGGCGACTGTCAAGTGCGGTAAAACACCCTCCTGTTTCTCTTTTCCTTCCTTCTTCTCAGCGGTGGCAGTGGTGGGGCGCCGCGCAGGCAGGGCAGGGGCGCTGCTCCTGGGTCCTTCTGTTTCTTTGCAATGCCAGAATCCTGGTATTCCTTTCGGAGCCGTCGCTTGCAGACCCGGAGTCACTGACAGACACTCGGTTTACTCATTCTGCTACTAGGTGTTTGATCGGGAATTAATATAAAAAGGAAACGGGAATGAGATCAGTTCTACTTTCCCATTGTATTCAGAAAACCGACACTCGCTTTTGCTTTTCAAAGAATGCTGAAGGTGTCAATGTTCAGCTCTTTCAAATAGCTGACCGGTATGTTCTAAAGGCAGGGATGTGTGTGCTCACGTGCATCCGCGTGCATGGCCTTTTACCCCAAGAACCTGATCAGATATCAATTCTCAAGGCGTTTCTCTACCAACCCCAACTCACACACACCACTGTCTTTTTTCCGCTTGGTCCCATACACCATGCGATGGGTGATCATCTTTCCAGGATTTCCCCCACTTAGTGAAGATATTCTTTTCTCTTTTTCCTTTTTCCTTTCCCTTTATTCTGCTCTCCTTCACATATCTGCACCCATGAAGAGGTCTTTAAGGGTGTTCTTGGCTGCAGGTGACTCCGCTGAAAAGGAAATGATCGTGCGGGCTGCCCCGTGTTTCCCAGCTGGGGTGGTCTGATCATTCCCACTCTCCTGGGCAGTTGCTTTGGGTTAGAAAAGCTTCTCCCTGCTAAAGATCAGACAATCAGAACTTTTATTTTGGGGGGATGTGTCCGAGATCGTGGCACCCAAAATGACACCGGAATGAGATGGCAGAGTCCTAGATAATGAAACACCTGGGCTGGTCTTTGCCTGCTGGAGCTCTGGGGTTTTGGCGCACAGAGGCTGAGGGTCACTGTCCTGCAGAGGGCTCATGTCCACAGATGCCAGAGGCATAGCTGGGGTCACACTCAAGTCTGCAGATCAGTGAGTGCGGCGACACGCGCATCCCATCCTCAGCAGGCCATCCCCTTCCTTCTCTGTGCAGGACCCTCTGGGTACAATTAGAGCGGGCGACTTGGGGAGCGGGGGAGGCACAATGTGCCGATGGCAGGGTGCCCAAGACACAGACCGGAACTAGGTTCTTCTGAGAAAAAAAAAAAAGAGTAACCAAAAACAGAACAGCTGAGCGCATTCGCCAGCGAGCCTCGAGAGTGCTACTGCAGACAACCACCGTGTGACAGGTTCCCTGACGCGGTGTGGCAATAAAAAGACAGGGCTGATGACCCAGATCAAGGCTGGGCTAGGGCTCTGGGCAGGAGAGGCCAAAAGGTGAAACAGATGTTTAGTCTGCTGGCGGCGGGGCGCCCCGGACGGCCAGGACCCAGGGGACGCTGAGGAGGAGAAGAGTCCTTTCTGGCAAGTCACCCTGCTAGCAGCTCAGTGACAGAGCCTGCAAGGAAAGCCGAGGGCTGGTTTCCAGGACACAGGATTCACGGTGAGCGTTCTCTGGTCCTGGCACAGAGATGGAAGCGAAGACGCGGGAGGTACATGAGAGCGGCCCGTGGCAGAGAGGGGCTCTCACGCACTCTGGATACAGAATCCGGGGGGCACAGATATTTGAAATTCTTCATCTGACATTAAGAATTTTTTCTTGTTTCTAGCTGGACTGTTTTAGCTAACATAATTTTTAATATTGTTATAGGACACAGGGCAGCGTGGTGGGTCTTTGCATTCAATCTCAGAGACTCATAGAGGGAAAGGGTGTAGATAGGTGGTGTGTGTGTGTGTGTGTGTGTGTGTGTGTGTGAGAGAGAGAGAGAGAGAGAGAGAGAGAGAGAGAGAGAGAGAGAGAGAGACTGTTGAAAAAGGGACATAGACTGGTAGCCTTTCTAAACTCATAAACTTGGAATTTTGGATGAAGGGGGGTGGATGATGATGCAAAAGGCCTCTCTCCTTTTATAAAGCAATATTATAGTGACATGTGTAAGGGGAAATAGAGCTGAAATACTCATCATTCACCCAGTTAAGCTGGATCACTTTATTGTAGGAGAGGGATATTTGGAGAAAAATCATGATTTACAAAAATTTTTACATTTTTTTAGCCTTATAAAATGATCGCCTACATGAATGACTCTGTCAAAATACAGATATCACTATTAAGTTCCGTGTGGCACTCAACTTTTCCTTTGATCAGGTTTACTTAGTAAACTCTGTTTTCTCATCGTTCGGTTACATTATATTGACTTATGTGAAAAGCGGAAGTTCTTATTTTTGAGATGTCAGACAAAAAATAGACCTTGGCCATTTCTCATATAACTCACTTCCCTCTTTGGGCTTTGATTTTCTCATGTGTAACATGAGGCAGTTGGATCAAATGGTTAGAAAGATCTCTTCCAGCTCAATATCCTGTAATGCAGTGTACATATATATGTGTACGTAAATATGTATGTATGTGAATGTATATGCACACGTACTCTATATGTGTATGTGTATGTACACACATACACATATACATACACATGTACTATATACACACACACATATATATAAATGTTTTTTTTTATAGAAAGGTGTGGGGATCTGAGGAATTAGAAACGTAAACAGATTTGTGTGTATCGGAGCTTCTGGATCTCCTAGTTCTTAGGAAAGGACTGGAGGATATAAAATTTGTGCATCTATCTGTAATCTGTGCTCATTGATATGCTATGTGCATCGCTAAATAGCCTATTCTGGGTTAGCAAATGCCACATTTAGACAGGGAAAAGAAGTGGATGCTAGAAGAATATCTCGCATACAAGTTATAAAACCGAGTGCCCCTGCCACGGAAAACAACCCACACTATTAGGGTTAATAAATACTGCCGCCGCTGCTTGAAATTTCAGGTTTCCAGTCCTACTTGTAACTTCAGCTGGGAACAAGGGCAGAAAAAAGCAACTGTAAGGTCCATTTACAAGTACAACTTAATTTGTAAATGACATCCATGTGTCTCAGGGCTTATGAATTTGGGCTCTTCCGAGATTTGTATCACCTTTGTCACAGCACTTTGTAGATGTGAGGGCTTTTAGTGATAATTCTCCAGCAGTTCTCACAGTTTAAAGGTTGACATTCTTATCACTTTTACTGCTGGGAAAAACAGAAGTGGAGGAGGTACTTGGCAAGCGAGCTGACCAGTTCTGTGTCACTGATGGTTAGAATTAGAATTCAGTTTCTTGATGAAGTTTCAGGCTAGAACTTGAACTTTCTTCGTATCATTTAGGGAGAAAAAGAAGTGTTTTGGCCTGAAAAGTCTTGTCTCAGATTAGCTCAATTTAAATGTGTCCCAATATAATCTAACAAGTTCTTAGAAATTCTCTTTTTTCTTTTATGGCAGACACGCAAATAAATGATTTTTAATGCAATGGAATTTACATTTCACAAGCGATTCTGTGTGAATTGAAAAGAAACATCTGAAGTGTTGAACTGATTTGTCATTATTTTGAGGTTCTTAAAGGAGGTACCAATAAAAATGTATAGAATCATTGGATTCTTGAGCAGGCATTAGACTTGATCTCCTTACAGATAAGAAAACAGAAACCCAGAGAGGGTAAAGTCTCGGGGGCGGTGGGGGAAGCTGACAGGGTCTTGTGACTCATGCTAGGGAACACACTTTCTTCCATCCCATGCAAAAGAAAATAAGAGGAAAAATGACCCTAATTGCTGCTTCTCCAAATTTCGCTTCTCTTCTGTGGTCTACAGATATAGAAAGTGACTCTGAGCTCAGGCAGCAGTAGGGGGCGCAACGGTAAAACGAATCATTCTCATCGTGACTCGAGAGCTTCCTCTTTTCCCGGTAAGGAAACTTTTCTCAGGAAGCCAAGTGCTTGCCCATGTGTGTGAGGATGAGCATCTTAGGGCGGCCTCGGAGCTTTCAGTATTGATGCGGTGATGGGATTTTGTAAATAAAAAATGTCAATATATGTTCTAACCCAAGCAGTCAAAATAAGACTGAAGAATTTGGACTGAGATTATGCTGGAAAATGTCACATACATATGCAAATGTAAAAACACATGCAGAAGAGTTGGGATCTGAGCAGAAAGGCTCCTGGTGTAGACCTGGGGTGGGGTAGAGTCTCCCAATTCCATTTCTCTGACCTCGGCCCTTGGCTACTGGCATAGAGTAAGAGACAACTGAGTTATGGAGTAGAGAGACTAGAAAGGTTACTTCCCACAGACGGTCACAGATGAAGTTCATGGTGGCGTTACTGTGAAATTGGATTTCCCGACATCCCACGGTTTGCGTATTTTGTTTGTAGCCCGTCATACTTTTGATATCCGTATCTTTCCAAATGAAGACACTCTCTTATACAAAAATACGAAACATCTCAAACGTCAGGGGGCATCATGGAGGGGTCGAAGGGTATGCTGGACCAGAAGCTGGGAGGTCCTGGTGGCCTGGTCTTCAACGTCACGGCCCAGGGTACATTCCCTGAAATTCCTTGAGTGTCAGCTTTGTCATTTCCAAATGTCGTGAGTGGCCAGTGTGTCTGGAGCTGTTAGGTGTGGACGTGCTTCCCGAAGCACAAAACCACTGACATGTTCACCTGTCGTGTATACACACGCAGACGCACCGTCACTGGAATCTCAGAGGGCCTATCCGAGTTAGGGTTGACCAGCACTTCATGGATTTCCTTGCTGTAATTTTTAGGATTAAACTAATTCTAGCATTTCCGACACAGATTTCTCCTTCAGAGTCCATGGATGTTATCGGAGAACATCGGGAGAATAGAGGGAGCATTTGTCAGGGCATGAAGTGTTATGATCAGGTTTAGCATCTGGAAGGGGTTCGTTGAGAACATTGACAACACGTGGTCCAGGCTGGTTCTATTTCCCTCTGTTGGATGTTTCATCTGATTCACCAATGGCCTGGCTGTTGAACAGGCAGAAATGAAAAGGGGTGTGGTCTGGTTCATGATGCTGGAATCACTGGGGACATGACCGTCGTGTGGTTGTCCCCCTACCTGCGGTCTTGCTTTCCAAGGTTTCAGCTACCCGAGGTCAACCGCGGTCCGAACCTATTAGATAAAGGATTCCTGAAATGAACAACGCGTGATTTTTAAATCGTGCGCCATTCCGAGGGGCGTGATGAAACCTCATGCTGTCCCTCTGTTCAGCATCTCCACAGCCATAGACGTATCCTGTCCCCTAGTCACTTGGTCGCCGTCTCTGTGATCAGATCTACTGTCTGAAGTATCGCAGTGCGTGGGTACAGGTCACCCGTGTTTTACTTAGCAATGGCTCCAATGCGCAAGAGTAGTGATGCTGCCAATTTGGATACGTCAAAGAGAAGCTGCTAAGTGCTTCCTTAAATGAAAAGATCTACATTTAGGAAAAAGCCTAGTATGGATAGGCTCAGTAGCATTTGTGGTTTCAGGCATCCATTGGGGGTCTTGGGACATATTTCCCGTGGAAAAGGAGGAGCTACTGTAATTAATTATTTTTTTCCTTTTCAGCAGATCTTTCATTCTGAAATGCACCTTAGGTGGGTGTCACTTTGATCACATGTACATGCTATTTAATAACGTACTCTGACGGACAGAAAAATGGACTTTGATCCTTCTGATACTGTTTAATAAGCGCCTGTGGGTAGAAAACCTTCGTTCCCAAAGTGCTGCATTGCATCTGTGGGGGACCGAGCGGTCCAGAGTCTCAGTGACGCACCCGCGGTGCTGGCCTCTCCGTAGGCAGCCGCAGCATGAGCCTCCCGGAGCAGAGAAACCGCCAAACAAAGGTCAGGATCAAAACGAAAGTATTGCAAAAAGTCACAAACGAGCAGCAAAATAGTCATTAAGGGAAAATGTAAAAACCTTTTGGGTTATAAAACAAGCTGTAAAACATGTTTTATAGTTCAGCAATGTAAAAGATATTTTGAATTACTTGTGTGTTGAGTGTTTAACGTTTTTAGCTTCCAAGGCGCCCCAGATTCTCAATCGGGTCCTGTATGTGGTACGGTGAAGACTGGGAGCTCACAGCATTTTGTGGGGGGGTGATTGAGGGGTATCTTTCCCGGTGTCACCTACGACAAGTCCCTCATTTTTGCAGATCGTTTCCCCACTTCTGTCCTCACTTCTTCAGCGTGACTTTAGAGGAAGACAGATATTTGTGTGCAGTTTTACAAGGAGGAACTCTGAGCCGTTAAAGATTTGCCTAGGTTTACAGAGCAATGTCAGGGTTAGAAACTAGGACTAGGTCTACATTTTTGTCCTGTCTCCTTCCATCCCGCTTGGCCATGACTCCATGACTCTAAGCTTTAAGAATTTTGGCTGCCTGTTTTAAAATTCATGTCATTTTCTGACATAAGTTGTTTTTGAAGGAAAAATCGAGGAAAAGATTGATGACCTGGTGTAGAGGGAAGAAAGATTCTTTTTTAAGAATGGATTTAAATCTACTTACACAAATGTAGATAACATGATCAATGAAGCTTTCACAATCACATAGGACCTAGGGGGCTATTGTTATAAAACAGAGCGTAGCGTGGGTGGTATGTTCCTAGAAGAGAAAGGGGGCCTGGATTCAGGCGCTAGTGCGTCTTTTATATTTATTTTCTTCTTTTTTGTTATATACAGCAACAGGATCAGACAATGTGATCTCCCAAGCCTTTCTAGTTCCGCCAGACTCTGATTCAGCTTTACTTTCATGCCATAGAGTGATCTGTACTCTCTATGCAAATATGCAGCCATGTGTCAGGGGCCCGGAGCTGCCGTAACAAGTCACCACAGACTGGTGCCTTAAAACTGCAGAAATTTATTTTCTCATAGTTCTAGAGGATAAAAGTTCAGAATCAAAGCAGTGGCAGGGCCACACCCTCTCCGAAGACTCTGGGAAAGAATCCTTCCTTGCCCCTTTCTGAGTTCTGGTGGTTCCCAGCAATCCTTGGTATTCCTTGGCCTGTAGCCGCATCACCTCATCTCTGCCCCCGTCTTCACATGACCATCTTGCCTGCGTGTATCTCTGTGCCTTCTCCTCTTCTTTTAGGGTCACCAGTCCTATCGGATCGAGGGCCCACTCTGATTTAGTGGACCTCACGTTAACTAATTGCATCTGTAAAGACCCCATTTCCAGATAAAGTCACATACTGAGGTTCCAGGTGGACATGAATTTTGGGAGGACGCTGTTCTACTCACTATAAACCATTGGCTCATCTTCCTATTTAGCAGTATCCATGGAGTGTCAGGTGACTGTCAGACACTGAGAAAACGATGGTGAGCATGATATGGTCTTCCTGTCCTCCCAGGGTGTGAGGAAGACAGTTAAAGAAGCAGTAACGTAGCGAGTGATGAGCACTGGAAAACAATTCTTCAGGGAGCCGTTTCCCAGAGAGCTACCTACCAACTCCAACACCCAGTTTCTCAGCAGACTGTAAGGCGGGCATACTTTTGCTTTGTGCCAGGCACTTTTTTTTTTTCTGTGAATTAACAGGAAGGCCTTAGTTTAAAATGTTATTGTCGTTATCGTCATGGCCACCACCATCATCCCACTGCTATTCGGGGATGATTTCACCAGTCACTACTCTCAGTTCCCATCAGAATACAGGCTGAGCATTATTTAGCTTCATGCAAACGAGGCTAAACTTGATTACAACAGACAACACTAGAGAGACTCTTGAGTGTCAATTAACTGTCAGAGGGGCACCTTGGGGACAGGTCTGTTGCTTCTGTTACAGCAGAAGGGTTTATTGTGTTGAAAAGATCATCTGTCTAATTTAAATAGATAAATTAAAAATAAAAAAGGTCTTCTCATCACGTAATGCCCTGGGATTTCGCTTTTGAGTGTTGTGATTTGCCCAATCTCTGACATGCAAGAGTTCCTCAGGCACTGCCTATTCCACCACCATCACTGAGGCTGAACAAGATGAAGCAATTAGAAACCGAGGAAGGGTGAGGGCTTGTTCCGGCCTAAGACCAGTCCCAGGTGTCCTATTCCAAGCCCAGCGCCTTGCCCACTGGGTCGCCTTCCTGAGGCAATGACCAAGGCAACGACCCCTCCTTTGTATACAGCACATGAGACGGGGAGTGAGTGACTTCAGAGAGAAAGATACAGACTGCAGGGACTCTGCTTGAGGATGAACGGGACAATGTAAAAACCCTCGAGCAATGTGTGGTGTGGGTTAGGGTCCGTGTCAGATGGTATGTGATTATGGGGTCACTGGCTAAGTTCCATAGCTCAGCAAGCATTTTATTTTTTTTCCACTGAATGCCCTTACATCTGGGGCAGGGTAAGATTTATGATCAATGCGGTGGGTACGTTGTCAGTGGCCCCTTCCAGTTGCTTAGAGACTAAGCCGCCACGAGGATGTTATGGTGGAAACCCACCTAGTCACGGGGGTAGGAAGTGAGCTCTTAGCAGTGCTGGGGCAGGGCCTCTGCCAGTGTGCTCTGAGGACTTCCCCGGTCTGTGTGGGAAGGGAAACCCAGGCACAAGCAAACCGTCCCCTTGAGGATATAAAATCGGTTGTGTTAGGTGAATCGCATACTTTTGAAGATGTGTTCACGTCACACGGATGCTTCTGGTTCATTTGGTTGTTGACCTGGATATCTGAGATTCCTCTTGGGACTGTATTAATTGCTAGGCATTTGGGACAATGAAACCACAGTTTGTTCTTTAAGATTAGAGGAGAGGGTCGGTCAGCAGAGGAGCCACTACTAAGTCATTAGGCAGGAAGAGTGGAAGTGGTCAGAGAGAGGGGGCTGTGTCAGGGCACCACGTGGGCCGTGCGGTGGAGAGGAGAGGAAAGGTTAGGATAGAGACTGCAGTGAAAGGGTGCGGGCAGGCCTGCTGGAGGGTGGGAGGGAGAAAGAGAAGGTTTGGGATGCCAATGACAACGGTGTTTCTTGGTATTCAGTAAGTCCCAATAGACTTTTTATTCGACAAGGGTTTCAAAGCCACACGTCTTCGTCTCTCTGAAATGGGACTTTGGGCACAAGGTTTTCTGAGCCAGTTTTTGCCCATTTGTCCTATTCTTCTCCCTCAGTGGGGTTCTAGCCTCCCTGATCAGAAGTGGGGCCCTCCCCTCGGTGAGGAGGCTGTCTCTGCTGAGTGCACACTGACTCCCCAGGATGGGAGTCAACCCTCCCAGCCTGCCGTCATGGCTAAGTACAGAAAATTCCACCTTCCTCTTCGCAGGCCCCTTCAGAGGTGCCCTGAGAGCCTGCGACTTGTGCTTTCATGTTCTCTTGCGTCTCCTCTGATTGACATGAAGCGCGAGGCGGGGGGAGGAGAGGGCACAGCGAATGAAGGTGGCACGGTGAACCGGGCAGTCCCCATCTCACATCTGATTCCCCGCCAACCTCTGCTGACTCACACCCCACCCCATTCCCGCTCAGGGTCTTCACACTGGGGCCTGGAATCCAGAAGGAAGGGCAAGGCCCCCAGGGCGAACGCACGGCCCGCTTCCTGCCCTCAGATGTGCTGAGTCTCATCCCCTCCTGTCGCAGCGATGCCTCTCCACACAGATGACAGGAGCGGGCATGGAGGGCGGCCTCGTGCTGCACCGTCATAAGTGACCATTGGAGACTCACTCTTGCCAAAGATGAGCTCTTGAAACCACCATCGCCTTTTTGGGAACGTGACACGGGCTGCTAGATGAAGGCTGCCCCTCAGACGTTTCCCGTCTGTGTCTCAGGCAGCTCAGTGCCCGCTGCTGAGAGAGGCCAGGGGGGACCATTCTGAATCACCTGGGCTGCACCTGCCGCTGCCTACGCTGAACTTGTCCGTGGGGCCTGCTGCCTCTTGCCAGGTTTTGCTAAACTGTTCGACACAGACAGCCTTGGAGGGTTGGCTAGGCAGATCTTTTCTGGACAACTTCTGGATATTTTGAGAGATAGATGGCTATTCTGACAAGTATCTAAAACCTAATATTTTAGTCTCGCTCAGTGTTGATGATGAAAGGAAGTCGCATTAATTCTGGACCCTCAGACAAAAGTTTTCTCGAGCGTAAATATCAGAAGATATTTGTTTTACCCACATACACAAACACGTTATTTTTTTACATCAAGAGAAGCAAAGTCCTGAGATTTCTCCAGATATGAAGAAAATGGAAAAGACCACAGGTCCCAGCGGGTTTCCACGTGAGGACGAGCTATGGAACATGGCGTCTTCAATCCGGACAGTCCGAAGATCCCCACAGCATACCCAGAGGCAGAACGCAAACTCCTGCCAGTCTGCACGGCAGAATCGGAGTGCAGCCCCGAAGTGTGAACGAGACGGTCTCAGCAGTGCGCGTGTCCACGAAGCCGTCTCCTAGGGGAAAATGACGTCCTACAGACGAAGAGACCGAGGCCGCAGAAGGGACTCAATGCCAGGCCTCCTGCCCAGAGCGATTTCCACGTCGCACACCAGCAGCGCTTCCTCCGCATTCGGATCTGGAGCGAGGACTTCATTAGCCTTCCTGTCCTCGCGTCCACTTCGGTGCCCAGCTTGGAGGAGAGGAGCTGTCGCACGCAGCAGCGAGGCAGGGTGCTGACCGCACCGTGACTTCATCCGGAGAGCGCATGCCCCCACCTGGGTCGGAGGGCTGCCATGAGTGACGCCACGAAAACAGGAACGACGGAGCACCCATCGTCGGAGGGACGTTCTGGGTGGTAGAACCAGGGAAGCCAGTCTTTTGAATGCTTGTCGGGCACACTGCCGGGTGCTTTCACGTGGGTTATCTTCGGGAACTTCACAGTCATCTCTGGACCATTCCAGTGACAGTAAGGGTCTGACCAGATCTGCACGTTGGGGTGAAGCCTGTGTGTCGGTGGACCTCAGTCCCCCTCCGCCTCACACATCCCGGCTGACAGCTGTCGCTCAGCCTGGGCTGAGCTTCTGTGAGCCAGAGCCTTGTTTCCTCGGGGAGAGATTATCTGAGAGGGAATGGGCAGGGGTGAGTGGAAAGAATCCCTCAGGGTTTCTGTCGGTGCTCTCTTCACACCAACTGCCTTGAGAAAAAAAAATACTGATATGCAGTACTCCAGGTCTGGGTTCTCAGAAGAATGTGGTCATCACAGGATCTTTCTGGAAGAGCAGAATTTGAGCAGACTTATTTAAATAGTGATCATGTTCATGCAGAATCTACTGGCATGATATCAATTCCAGTTAGTTAAGAAAGGGAAGGACTTCACAGCCAAGCTAATGAGGCTGGGATGCCTCACTGTTGTTGACATCCTTCTTCTCTTCCTTCTGGGACCTACAAATCACATTTCCAAGATTCCCTTGCCAAAAACAAAAAAACAAGAAAAAGAAAAAAAGAAAAAAGAAAAACAGCAACAAAAAAACCCCCCCACAATAATAAAGCTCAGAAATGGTATATGATTTTTCTAAATTCACAAAAC
Organism: Cynopterus sphinx; assembly: GCA_030015415.1. NCBI lineage: Eukaryota > Metazoa > Chordata > Mammalia > Chiroptera > Pteropodidae > Cynopterus > Cynopterus sphinx. The sequence goes on along the minus strand of CM057392.1, from coordinate 3,555,839 downwards.
TGGAGAAGTCACCACTGACCTGAATCTGACTCTCGGGCCTGTGCTCTCTGCAACTGCCCACTGGGCTCTACTCAGTGGCAAAGCGATAGAGAAAGTGGTTGGCCGGGGCGTCAGGCACAGAAACGGTGTGTGTGGCAGTGAAGCTTGAAAAGGAGGTTGGAGCTGGGCCCTGGGGGTGCTTCTGGGTGGCGGGGTGGCAGTCAGCTTGAGGGAATCAGGTGTGGAGGACGAGGGGAAGGTCGTGGCCGGGCAGGGAGCAGGAGGAAGGGACATTTGTTTCATTTCACGACGTCGCCTGGCCTGGATGGCGTTGATGCTACTCTGCGGCCTGTGTGAGAAGATGCTCACTTCCATCACCGGGTAACTGTCGGGGGAAGGAACAGAGAGCCTCGGTCTGCAGTTCCAGTAGATCCGCCCAAGAGAGGAAGTGCTTTCCTGGCTGCCTCTTGGCATCCTGGTCCCACAGAACGTCCTCTGTGTCACGCCCCCCATTACTTCGGCAGCATAGCTGAAAATGCTGGGAAATTTCTTTGCGCTGCAGGAAGCATTGCGAGATTTTGCAAAGTCGGTCAAACAGTCTGATCACAAGGCCTTTAGGACAGATCAATCTGGCCTTTACGTCAATCTGGCCTTTAGGACAGAGAGCTTGACGTAAGTTTGGGAATGCGGAGGCTTCGTTTCTTTCCCCTTATATTAAAAGTGACTTGGAATCGCAGCTTCAGAAGTCTGAGTCATGGACCTTTTCGTGCTGAAAGGGATCTCTGCAGTCTCCTGGCGATTTTTAAAAATGAGAAAATGAATGTCTAGAGAAGTCAAACCTGCCAGAATGCCGCTGGCTGAGCTCTCTCGATGGTTCCCACGGGCCACTTCTGACTTCAGGGAGGAGGCCACTTTGTTCTGGGACAAACAGCTCAGAGAGCAGTGGGGCTTTTATTCCCCCTGGGGATTATGGTGAGAGGGAAATACGCCTTCTGAGAGGCCTTCTTCCAGAATGTTGCATGAAGGACACCCGTTTGGCTGTGACAAACACTTTGCAGAGGGGAGAGGGCCAAAGACGCCTCTCACTGCCCTGGCGGGGCTTGGGAAGTCTGTCCCTTCCACCTGGGCTGGTCCCAGTGCGGTCAGGCTTGTGATCTCATTGACAGGGAAGTCCGGGCATTCCTCGCCTGTGTGGGCCACCAGGGGAATCCGCCTGACGGCAGGTCCCCGTGTGCCAGGGAAGGGGATCCTCCCAGGACGGTACAACATTTTGAAAATGTAAAAAACTGGAGCATGAAAGGTGGGGGTCCCTCCCACTCTGGACTTTATGCTTTCAGATTCTTTCTCGAGGCATCCTTTGCAACCAGTCGTGTGTGTGCGTGTGCGTGTGCGCGTGCACTTGTGCGTGGACACGTGTGTGCATTCTTTCAGAAAGATTCGATGCCACACAAGCATCATCGCTATTTCTGAATGCGCAGGAATATGCTTGACACGTGATTCTGCCTTTTGCTTTTTCACATCATATATTTTGGAATTTGCTCCCTACTGAACTTTGCTCTTTTAACCACCAATTACTACAGATTTCTTAATCTACCAGGTGTGGTCTCTTTATTGTTTTACTTCTTTCTTGCTCTTGAAATACTATCTTGATTCAAGTCAGGCTTTTCAAACTGTTAGAGAGAAGGGGAAAACCCGACATTAGAAAAAGCTACAGTCAGATCTACTGAACCTTGAAGGATTAGACCACTTTTTATCGCCTGTTTGCCCTGAAAGTAAAACTCTCTCACTCTCGCATTACAGTGAAAGGGCAAGCAGCCAAGAAGCATCTAGAATTCGCTCCCAGTGCATTCTGGGTGTCTGTGGCCGCGATGGATGGATGGGTCACAGCCTTCTCCACGGGGGTGAGGAGGGGGGATCTCTGTGACTGAATGGGTTTCTCGACAAGATGACTGTTAAATGCTCTGATTTCCAAAATGGAGAACTGGGGCCTCATGAGCCGAAACACCACACCAGAGGAGAGTTTGGCAGAAGCCAGCAAAGGTCTCAGCTGCTCGTGGGAAAGAGCAGAATACTCTCCTGACTTCTCTTCAGGGACATTACGGAAGAGCTTTAAGGGGGCAGGAAGGAAGGCGGGCTCTAATCTGCACAGAAAAAAAACAAGTTTTCTGTCAAGTCGCTCCTTCTACAGGTGACATTTCTGTTTCACGTGATAGGACTTGTCAAGTCCATTTGTTCACTTTTTATACTTTTTTTCCTCCTAAAAGTATACCCTTTTTGTCTTCCAGGTGCCACCTAAGTATCCTCCAATTCAAAGTATCAGAGCACAATTTACCAGTAAGTACCATCGAAAGTCTAATTGATTCATATTTTCAAGAAGAATCTCCTCTGCAGTCTCTTTAATTTCCTCCAGACCGCAAGGTCCCTCTCAGCGAACCGTTAAATCCTGGAATCGCTGGAGCCTGCACATCGTTTTCATTAGGAACAAAGGAGGGTGGATGGAGAAGGGGGGCAGTTAGTGACCAGATCCGTGCTTGTCATTGGATTCATTACATACCACACTCAGGATTCCTCTGAGTGCAAGTCAGTGTGACTGAATGACGCATCATTTCCGACTAATTCTACTGCAGGACAAGAATTTTCCCTAATGAGAGTTGGCAGAGGCCCCAGGTATGGAGAAAGGCGATATTTTAATTGCCAGGAGAGTGTAATGTGGATCTTTAATTGACATGAGGCCAACCGCCAGAAGTTTCTCTGAGGCTGTTTGTTTGTTTATTAAGTCCTGAGGCTGAAGGGAAATGCATCTTGCCCTCCAGAGTGGTCTTCATTCTCAGATCAAAGTACACCCCTTGGGTCTGGCACAGAGTCTGAATTACTGAATCGTGCCCAGCAGTGCGGCGTCCTCTCTTGCAACCACAAGGGACACGGGTCAGAGTGGAGAGTCTGAGAGGAGGTCACTTGGCCATTCAGGATGATACTGGGGCTGATGGGAAAGCAAAGAAACAGGCTTTTTGGCTTATACTGGTGCTGGCTCCGCACGAGGGTCCCAAAGCCATCACTCTGGGTCCTTCTTATCTTCCTCCTTTGCCTTCTTCCATGGTGTCGTCTCCAGGTAAAGCAGAGTCCAGCCCTCAGGGGGAAACACAGTGCCCTCTTCCTCTCATTCTTCCCCAAACCTCCACCTGTCACTTTCGCTTCACGTGTTTCAGATGCGTTGGAAGGCGTTGCCCAAAGCTGTGCTGTGCGGTCATTCTTTTTCCAATTCTTCTTCTTTTCAGAGTGTGAAAACGAGAAAGGCTTCATCATCACATCTCCAAGCCAGGAGGCGACCATGAAGCTGCAAGACAACTCGGTCCTCGTCCGCTGTGACGGGTTTTATCTCGTCTCCCTCAAGGGCTACTTCTCCCAGGAGCTCAGCCTCAGCCTTCATTACCGGAATGGTCGAGAACCCCTCTTCTCCCTGAGCAAGGTCAAGTATGTCAGCTCCATCGCGGTGGTCCATATGCGTTTCAAGGACAAAATCTACTTGAATGTGACCACTCACAATACCTCCTGTGAGGACATTCAGGTGAACGGTGGGGAACTGATTCTCATTCATCAAAATCCTGGTGGATTCTGCGCCTACTGAGGATCTGATGGCCATGCCAAAGCCAGGCACCAAGTGTGAGTGTCACATCAGGGGTGGACAGGACACTGATGCTTCCTTGGAAGTGGGGGAAGTCATCCCAGCTCAGCCCCCATAGATGGCCACACAGGCTGTGACCGGAAGATTCCCCCCCCCCCCGACTCAGGGATATTTAAAACTTATTTTACATGTCACTTAATTTTATTTATCCTCATATCGTTTAAATCCCCTAGCCCTTATCCCTCACAATTGCCTCAAGCATATAAGGTACTTCTGCATAATGAGAACATACAGGGCCTCTTCCTTAAGACACCCTGTTCCCATTGGTCAGGAATTCGTCATAATAAACTTTATTGAAAAAGACACTGGACTACTACTATCTGCTGGAAATTTGACATCTGGCATCGTCAAAGTGGAAAGGATCCAGGAGAGGAATTATCCACCTGCCAAAGGTGGCATGGACCTTCTCCTGGTGGCCAAAGCTGCCTTGCTAAGATGGAACTGGTTGCAGTTTGTGTGTGGCCTAAATACCTCTCTCTTTTGGTGACGTTCAGGAGGAAAATCGACTCATGAATGGCGCCCTGGCTTTGAACGTGGGCGGCGGAGGAATACTCTGAGCGCTGGGCTGTTTCTTCACTGCTTTGCTTTCTCAGTCTCCAAATGTTCTTAGTAGAAATTTCCTCGCAAAAAAAATCATCTTGAGATGAGATGCTTTGAAAAATTTACTTGGTGATCTAAGGAAAATTGAGAGATTTTTCTAAATTGGGAAAGTGAGAGACTGTCTTTAGCACATGGGAGAGCAGTGGAACTGGACCTCTCAGGGTAAATGTCACCAAGAATTTACACAGTCTGGGGAGGAAACGCGTTCTTTGCTGCTGACGGGCAAAGGGACACGTGTGCACCCTCCTGCTTCTGCTGATACACCCTCAGCCCCGTGCCTTGTACATGTACCCCACATGGCTAGTTTCAGAAAGGAAGCAGTTCTGGTATTCGATGCAACTTTATTTCAAGAGACACCGAGAACCTATTGTATCGTATGAAACACAGTGATCTCGGTCTGGAAACGCCATAATATGATGTAGGATCCCACAACGGTAATCGAGCCCAGAGGACTGATTCGTAGTCAGCCAACTTTCAGTGCTTTCAAAGGAATAAGACCCCCTTATTTTCAGTTTCAACGTCCCTCTTGATGTGTCAGGTTTACATGGCATTGTGGACAAATGTCATTTTCATAAGTCAAATTTCTAGATGATTTGTAAGCTATCACATTTTTTGATAAATTTCTTTTTAACAGTAGCCGATGTTTCCCTGCCATTTAAAATAGAATGCACAATATATCAAACAGGTTTTCTGGATGATTCTGTGTCGTCACAGTGACTACACTGTAAGACAGTGATATCTTCAGACTCTCCAGAAAGATGGAAGACAGTTTGCCCTAAGCTAAATGGCCTCGATCACATTTGGATGTTTTGTTTTTTCTGTCTGTTTTCCCACCTCCTCTTTAGTGTCTATCTCCAACTATATTCCCGCTCTTCTATTTTAACCTGCTGTGGAGACATAAATAAATGCTAAATTAAAGGGAGCTAAATCAGAGAAGCTGTGCATCAGCCAGAGTAATCAAGGTCTAAATGGTGGCCAGGGCGCTGACGTAATCATAATCACTGCTGTGGGTAAACATTCGCGGACGGCCTCGTGTGGACCGGGCATGGGCTAACGCCTTAAACGGATCGTTTCGAGAAAGATATTCTGTCAGTCTGTCTCAGCTACTCAGAGGGTTTAAGTGTGTGTGTGTGTGTGTGTGTGTGCGCGTGTGCGCACGCGTGTGCTTCTATTGTATTGACTACGGTCTGCAAAGTCGACATTAATGAGAGAGATCTAATGGATAAATGTTTATGACTGAGATGATATTTAAGAAAACATGTTTACCTTTTAAGTTTGGAATTTCTGGCTGTGTTTCACGTGGACGTGCACATCCCAGGCCTGAGCGCAACTGTTCTGTGGCTTGTCTGTCTCTGTCGTCACAGGGCCCCCTCACAGGTGCCCGCTCCCTGTGGGTACACGTGGCCTATTCTTCCCGTGCTGGCCTCCTGCAGCCACACGGGGATGTTTCTGCCATGCTCCAGCCTCACTTCCCCCTGCCCCTCACCTGCCACCCACCAAAATACTCATGTCCCCCCAAGTCATTCCTTCAAAGGAATAATTTAACTTTTTCTCTGGACACAATGGAGTTCGGCAGCAGGACTGAATGAGCAGGCTGCAGACTGGAATTCTGATTTTGACTCAGTGATTATCTTCAGACAAATAGTTTCCCATTTTTCGATTCTGCATTCCACTGTTGTTAAATAGTCCCTTGGGATCTTAATGCTCGTGGCGCCAACTGTGAAAGTCTGCAATAAGCGTCTGTGCGCTGGTTGCCGAGTCGAGATGTGTAACCTTCTCTTTTACTATGTGGACCTTTTTCTTTCCCGGACAAGTTAACAGCCTTCCCTCGGCCATCTCGGCGAGAACTTCGAGAGCAGTTACCAACTGTTACTCAGCAACTTTTTATTTAGGGGCTGGTTTAAGGCATTCCCGTCCTGATCTGAATCATAATTTGACCTTAACCCTGCTGGGAAGGTCCCCTTTTCTAAGTCCTAACTTTGTATTTAGTGCTTTCCTGGCTCTCAGAGAGTATTAATATTGATATTAATAATTTGGTTTAAATAATATTGGTATTTACATGGAAACGAATAAAAGATCTTAGAATTCACTACTGGTGAGGCTGCTGGAGTTTTTATTGATTCTTCTCTTCCTTTTCCTCATTATGATCAGCTAATTCCCCGACGAGGGGAGGATAGGGCCAGCTTTCGGGTTTCCCCTCTGCCTCTAATCTCAGCCATCAGAACGACGGCCAGTGAATGGTAAAGCGGCCAAACTGCACCTTTGCTTCTGAGAAGACATTCACCGGAAGTCCTCGGGGGTCCTCCCCCACCCCCCACGGGGCAGGAAGCTGGCTCAAATCAAATGCCACCACTGCCGTCCTTTTCCTCAGGACTTCTTGCCTCGTCCTGGACCCTGAAATGGCCTCTTTGGGCAACATGTCCCTCTCCTTAGTAGTGATTACACCTGCAGGGTCAAGAAGAGGTCCCAGATCCCGGGGGCTTTGTGTGCACAGTTGGCCACTGTGACTCCTGTGCCTCCTCTGACTGTGCCTCTCTGCTCCTGGAGATGCTCCTTTGCCCTGAGCTCTCTGAGCTGTGTCCTGGCTGCTCTTTCGCACTCTGTTCTCTGCCCTCCCCGCTCTCCTTCACCTCTCCATCCTCTGCCCACACCCTTTACCTTCCTCAGGGCCTCATCATTGGCCCTGTTCTTTCTCTACTCCTGAGGTCACAGGCTGGTGGCCAGCAAGCCACCATCTGGCCTATGTGTGTATTTAGATTGAGTTTAGTTGCCAATTTTTAAACATTTGGAAATTTCTGGCTCCTTTGGACAAAACAAAACAAAACAAAACAAAACAAAACAGAACAAAACAGGTGCTTGGCCCTTTTGGAATGGTGGCAATCACCTCAAGCTGAGTAGCAGCCTCCCTCTCTGGAGCACGCTCCTTTTCTCCAGAGACTTCCCCCCAATTCGTACACTGTCAAATACGCTTATACCGACTCACTTCACTCATCTGCTGCCTGGCTGCGCTGTGATCTCTGTTCTAGACACTTGGCCATTTCATCGACTCTTATGCCTTCGACCCCTGCTTACGAACCAGCGATATCTAAAACCAGTCCCCAGCTTGGATGTCTTCCATGCCACTGTCACGCTTTCTGTAATCATCTGTGTTATTAGTAATAAAAATGCCATTTATTGAGTACTTATGACACACCAGGCATTCATATTAGCCATTTTATATGAATTGTTTAATTCTATCTTCCTAACAACTCTTCAAGGTAGGTATTATTGTTCCTATTTTGCATATGAGAACCCAAGTCTCTAAAAGGTAATTTACACAAAGGCACGTAGCTAATGAGTGGTGGAGCTCAGATTCAAGACCAGGGATGCTTGGCACTGAAAATTATGCCCTTAGCCCGGATACTTGGTTCATGATGTTGGTTAGAGGAACCATAATCATTCCTAGAGCCAGAAGCCCCAGTACCATCTTACCTTCTTCCCTCAGCTTGTCCCCACCCATGCACCTGCAGACTGTGACGTCTCCTCATTAACTCTCTTTTAGACTGCTGCAGTAACCTCGCCAGCCCGACGGACCTCGGTGAGTCTGGCTGGATTAAGAAGCAGATTCATCCTAGTTCAATGAATTTCTTTTCTATTCTATTCTTTATTCTTCTTTAATTTTCTTTTTCTTTCCTTCACTCCCTCCCTCCCTTCCTTCCTTTCCCTCTCTCTCCCTGCCCCCTTCTTTCTATTAACCCACTTTAAAATTTACTTTCCTTATCCATAAACTGGGGATATCACTATATACCTTCGGGCTTACTGTGAACCTAAGAGTCCCTGGTATTTTGCTTGGGAAGTAGTTGATCTTAATATCTAATTATTATTAACTTACAAATGCCACCTACTCCACAAGGCAGAAAGTAAGTGCCAAATGAACAGCAGAAATATGGGCCCTTAGGGATGGAGAGAACCCTGAAGCATAATGAAAGAGCTCTGTAGGAGTTAGACCAGAGAAGAAGACAGAAGGAGAACACAGCAGGGGAAAAACAGTGTGTGCAAAGGCTGAGGGGTAGGAATTCTCATGGGGTTTCCTGGGGACCGAGAGCTGCCACAGTGGTTATGGCACTCACTCAGTCTTTATTGAGCAGATCCTATTTTCTAAGATAGGAATTTATGTTTGCTCATGGTTGGAGATAAGGATCCACGGGTAGTTGGAGAATAAAGTACTGGATGCATAAAAGACACAGCTGAGAATTTTGCATCATGTTCTGTAAAGAAAGACATTAAAGATTTTTGAATAAGGAGAATTTATCAGGATTTGGGGAAAGAGGCCTAAGTTCTTGTCAATATCACTTCTCATTTTGACCCTGTTCATATGAATACCTCACTTTCTCTCAGCTGAACAAAAGCTTCAAATTACTTTTACTAAAAGAAAATAAAGGAATGTCATAAGAACTAAGTTTTTAATACTTTTGGCAAAAGATACCCAGAGAGCTTCTTATTAAATCCATAGTAAAAGTTCAATGAAGACCATACAGGGGGATTTTTACAAATTATTTTTTAAAAAATGGCATTTTAAAATATCAACCTGAGATGTTGTGAGTGCTAAAAAATAATCCTTGAGGATTTCAATCACTCTGCACATTTATTTATGACTTAAATATATTCTGTTTCTAAAATTAATTATTTTTGGCAGTGCTTTAGAATAGCCTATCATCTATTTACCTATCTATCATCTATCCATCTATTATCTATCATCTACAATTTTCTTTTCCCTGCAGTAGCCTTCATCCCAGAACATGTGGGTGGCCTGGAATCTTCCACAATAGCATCTTTAGTAATGGCTGTTATAACCATTTAAATTATGATCCAGGGGATCGAGACATGGGAAAATGTTGTTAAAATTTAAATGTAAATATTATTTCAGAGAGGTGACACACTGGGAGTCTATGAATGCTTTACAACCAACATTTTCCCCAACAACAAACTGGTCAGATGGCTCATTCCAGTCTCGAGGGCATGGGACCTAAGGCCCTATAGTTCTGATGGATGCCTGGGGGACCACTGGCGAAGCATTTAATCCAGAACTAAAGCAGGCAGGGAGTCACCTCTGGAAGAGGATGCCCAGCTACCATGGTATTCTACCATTCTGCCAGATCCCCTGAGAATCTGAAGCCACTGTGCTGGGGGCATGGTTAACACGGGCCTTGAGCAGCCTTTTGGTTAAGGGAGCTGCTTGGTTTTGTTCATCTTCCCATGGCCTATCTAGGGGAGGGAACCAAAAGATGCTAGGAGCTGAAACACAGACTCTTTGCATTTGATTTTCTTGGGAGTCACACCAAGATTGAGCAAATACTTTTGTTTTCGTATATATTCTCTACTGCTGATGGATATAAAAGACCTTTCATTTTCCTCCTAATTTATGTGGTCTCAACCTTCTTTGGTTTTTGAGGTTTGAGGTTAAAAGAATAACAACAAAATATTCAACAGGAAGACTCGATATTATAGAAATGTTAGCAGGATATATTCTCTAAAGGTCACTTCAGTCCAGCTCTCTCCTTTCATTTAGTACTCACTCTTTTTAAGTGACAAGCTATGTCCGCCCCTGATAATCAGATTTAAGAGGTAACATATAATCCCATGACACTCCTTAAGGCAACGTGAACCTTTCAATTTATAAAAATCTCGCTCACTATTATAAATCAAGCAATAGTTACGAAGTCCACATACATTTTCCCCAACAGTTGCTACTCTTATGTCTATCTCCACCTTCCCCCTAAGACACACACATTACCCAATTGCACTTCAAAGAGGCATTGATAAGTATACCATGTTATTGTTATATTTTTCATCAATCCTATTTCTAGCTCCTTTGATCATGTTCACACTATTTCCAAACCTTGAAAGTGGATGTAAACACAGTTCTTTTAGGTGACTAATGAACAATTCTCATTCCATTTACAGTTATATCTTAGTTTGTGAGAGGTCAAATATACAGTGTTTTTTTTTTTTTTTTTGAAAAGCCCACATGTGAAAGTCCAAAATAATTTTTCTCTATGATTTTTTGTCCTTAGAGTACTGAATTCATAAGATCAGGAGGCCAGAGACAGCATCAGCAGACTTCTTATCCAACATTTCTGATATAACTAATGCTATTTAATCCATTTGCCCACAAATAATCCTGAACTACTGTGCGTTACTATGTGCCTGCTGTGATAGGCACTGGAAATATCAAGACAAATATAAAATAGTTTTTTTTTCTATAAACTATTGAGTATAGTGTGTGGTAGTAACTGGAGTAGAGGGAAGCTAGAAGCCAGAATATCAGATAAAAAACTGAGTATTGGTGAAGGTAAAGAAAGAAATGGATCCAAAAAATATCAGGAATGAATAACAAATAAGACCTGGTGATTAGCAGGATGTGGGTGGCAGATAAAGGGAGAACTTCATTTGTTCAGTCGTTAAAAAATACTGCTGTTTTGAAAGCCATGAAGAAATAAGGAATAAGCAAAAACAAGAAAAAAACCAGAGTACTATGCTAAAAAAAAGAGGTAATCTACTTTAAATTGGGAAGTGATCTCATTGAGGATATAACATTTCACTCAAGATCTGGATATTGGGAAAAACCAGCTCTGCTTGAAATTAGAAATGTTGGCAGAGGCCAATGAGTTGAGAGTGGAGAGTGGAAAAAGCAAGACAACATTACCATCTATATGCATCTATGACCACGTGACCAATTTCAGAAATGAGGACAATAAGTTAAGTGTATTTATTCCTTATTTCGATATGACCATATTTATGTATTAATCAATGTTTTGCTTCCACTGTCCATTCCTCTGACACTAACAGGTGTTAATGATAGTTACCTTTGCATCTTATATTTTAAGTTACAGAATATCAAAGAGGGAACGTGACTTAGCTTGAAGAGTAATGAACATTGTCCAAAGATGGATAAATGAATTTTGGGGCAGGGAGCCAAGATGTTTTTGGTTGCACAAGGAGCAGCTGCCTCATTGGGTGGAAGGAATATTTTGCTGTGGTCTTTATTTGGAAGTAAAGTAACATTAAAGATGTCACGTCGACATGTTCAAACTGTGCAAACTGTGGTGGGTTTGTATGAGGTATAACTCCTAGAATTCCTTTTCCTGTAGTTACAGGGAGACATTTGCATGAGATTTATGAAGTAGAAATTAAGGAGCAGACATGTTTATACTGAAAAGTTTGGAGCACATGTGAGGCACTGTGGCAACTCACAGCCGTTGTGTCTGACCTGCTGGCTCACTGCGTTTCTGTAAGGCAATGCCCGAGACCACAGCTCATTTAGCTCTCCTTCCAGACATCCTTTCACAGCTTCTCAGTCCTAGGCCAGGCATTTGAGCAGCTTTCTGTTAAAGAGATATAATTTCTCTTCCAAGTTACCAGGGCCAAAGTCAGTGGTTTCCAGAGACAGATGTAGGTTCCAGCTTGTCTCCACGGGTCCAATGTTCAAGAGAAAGTGACAGTATTGAGACTAGGCAAAGACCCAATATATGAGATAACAGGACTCCTTGAAGAAGAAAACCAATACAGAAGTCTGAAGAAATTTAAAAAACTGTAACTTAAAAACACTCTTCTAAAATAGAAAAGATTCGAAATTGCGTATTGAGAAGCATAGTTCACACTGGGGAATACTGACCCTGAATGATCAATATCAAGGCATATTACAGTAAAATTACTGAACTTAAAAAAAAGAAAAGAATTCAGCAGGTGTCTTTGCAAAAATATCACCAGATTCTTTGAGATTAACGCTCTAGTAGTTTCCTATTTCTGCCATAACAAATTACCGCAGTTAACTGTCTTAACACAATAGAAAGCTCTTCTCTTACAGTTCCATAGGCTAGAAGTCTGAAGTGACTCTTACAGGGAAACAAAATCAAGCTGTCAGCAGATCTGGCTTCTCCTAGAGGCACGGAGAAGCCATGTCTTTTATCTTTTGCAGCTTCTAGAGGCCATTCTCATCCCTTGGCCTCACATTACCTCATACTTTTCTCCCTTGCTTCAACCATCACATTGTCTCCATTCTTTTCTGTATTCACCTCTGCTTCCCTCTCACAGGGGTCCATCTGGATAATCCAGGATACCCCCCACCCCCCATCTTAAGATCCTTTTACTTAATTACAACCACAAAGTTCCTTTTGCCATGTAAGGTAACACTCATGGGTTCCAGGTACTGGAGTGTGAATATCTTTTTCTGCGGGGGAGGGGGGGGCATTATGCAGCCTACATAAACACTCTAAGCCAGAAAAAATGAGCCAAGGATTTTATAACTAACAAAACTGACATTCATATAAAATGGGCACAGGTAAATTGTTTTTAGTTTTTAAGAACTCAGAAAATATTGTTTCTTAGAGCTTTTCCTCAAGAAACTATTAGAAAATGAGACAACTAAAATAAATAGATAGACCTTAAGCCATGAATTTGTGGTGTAAATGAAACACCTAGCTTTTATAAAAATAAGGCTTAAAATAGATGATAGTATATACTGGATACATCGTCTGACAATGTATAACCTTAAAATGGGTAGGGAAAATGGGGAGGTTTTGTTCAAAATATGTTTTAAACTGTTGTCACTAATTGTATCAGTGGGACTCAAGTGGTGCTGCTATTGTGAAACTGTGTCGTGTATGATGTGGAATAAATTGAATGTATAGTCATCATTCAAGGCACAGCTAAAAGAAAACTGTGCCATTAAGGTCTTCTTTAATTCCACTAAAAAGAAGGAATCTTTTCTTTCTTTGGGTTCCTATTATATATTGTATAATTCATGACACTTAGTATTTTCTATTTTTCAATATAGTGATTTGATGCGACGTTTTTCCTCAAGCACCACGAAGATGAGTTTCTGTACTTGGCATACTTCTAAGCATATCAAGTTGGCCAGTAAATATTTTTGTGTGTATAAATAAATAATTTATTTAGAAGCAACTTAGCAGAAACAGAGATAAAACATTGATATTACTTATCAAATCTTCACACTGGGCCTACATTTCTTTTTCCCCCCAAATGATGCAATATCTGAAGGAGAGAGTATTTTCATTAATGATATTTCCTCATTAAATAGTGAAATGTTCCTTCTATAAGTCCAGGTCCTGTGCAGCAACACCTCCCCCCACCCCCACTGCCCTGTGATTATATTTTTTTGTCCAGGTGGGTATTTTTGAAATAACTCTCCAAGGCCCCAAAGTTTTCCTGTTTTCTGAAGGTAGTTATTGCTTTTGAATATAATTTGTTAGACAAGCCTCATAAACCATAATTAACTACCTACAAAAAGGCAATTACCCTGTTATTAGTTACCCGCCCACAACTTTCTTGCACACAGAACAAAGTACTTTATACAGACTGTAAGGAAGCTGCAGCATTCATTCTGAGTCTAAAACCATGTGCTTACACGCCAGAGACACTGGTAAGATGAGGCTTCAGCCAGCTGGTCTTATACCAAAAAAAAAGCATGACTTCTTTCTGGCTTGGCAGACGGCCCTGTTAATTTAGAATCAATTAAAAGAATAACTAACATCCATTCAACAGGAGTTTTTCTGGAAGAGGAATAAAATCTAAGAAGACTGGAGAGGAAACAGTGTCCCATGCTAAGTCTAGATATGCAGACGGCTGAGTCTAGATCCATGTTTCACAAGAAGGACTGGCTGGAAAAAATAGTTTTTCCCATAAATAAAATAAGACAGAAAACTCTCTCAAATTACAATAAGCATGCTCTTCGTTAGACTTTTGCCAGAAATTCTCAAGTGACTAAGTTGCAGTACTGTGCTTCCTATAACTTCCTAAATATCAAAAGCTTCCTTCTCAGAGGGGCTGAAATGGCCCGTGAGAGCACCAAGAAAAGAAGGGAGGCAGAGGCAAGGGAGGGAGAAGCAAAAATAATTCAGGCAAGAGAAAGACATGAACTCGAGAAAGGGACGATTTAAGTGTCCTTCAAGAAAGTGGATCTATGCTAGAGGTTTATCCAACTTGAGGGTAAATGAGATCCAATTCAACTTATTTGAACAAGTATTTTTGAATTTTTTTTTTTTACCAGCTGCCTAACACTGTGCTAGGTGTTCTGGGAATCCAAGAGAAGGAGGAAGGCAGCAGAACAAAACGACCAGTATAAACCTAAGATTGAGACCCCATCGAGGCTTGAGTTCAAGGTAGAACTTTGCTATCACCTATGAGCTGTGTCCTTTGGCTAATTAATTTATTGTAGGTCCCCTACTCATTGGCTCCCCTGCTCCGCCATTGTACAAATAGAGACAGTGAAACCCATCTCATGGGATTGTTGTAAGAATTAAATGAAGCACCAAGCAGAGTTTAGAGTTCACGGCGTTTTTCAAGACATTTACTAATCTCAGTTACCACTTGTGGAAATCACAGTCCCTGTCCTGTAAGAGCTTATTTCACAGAAACCAAAGCCATAAATGACTCTAAGGGAAGTAAAGGAAGATAAAAATGTAGGAGCAAGCAATAAAAATAAGATAAATGAAGTAACTTGCATTATCAGCAAATAATGGTGAAGACTTTATAATGTGTGTGAAATGGTAGCTTTTTGTTTTATTATTGGGAGTTCTATGGGCTTAAGAAAGGTTGGAAAAAAAAAGGCATACTTGCCATTTGAATAATAAGAAAATTAAGGTTTACACTAACAGAGGCTATTCACCAATCAATAAATAAATGTTTCCTCTTCTTTCTGAGACTCCCAGCCTCCCTTGCAGTTCGAAGTGGCCATGTGACTGAGTTCTAACCAACGGAATGAGAGTCACACTCCATCCCACTTGCAATCATCTACATTCTTGTCCTATCTACTGGCTGGATAGCGACCTCCAGGACAACTCTGAAGCTTTCTTTGGCCAAGGTCTGTAAGTGCATGGCATAGAGACTCTTCCCCTCTCTGGCTGCCAACCAGAAACATCTGTTTGGTCTCTAAATGCAAGAATTCTAGTATTTTAAGTCATTGAGATTCTGGTATTTTTCTTTGACATTAGCTAGGATTGCTTAACAAAAACACTTGGAGAGAATAATAAATTGACTATATATAGAACCATTTTCAGAGCCATTTTGCAAATCTCAGAGCATCAAGGAATAGCACATAAATCTATTTCTATTATGTTTCATACCCCCTGCATCTTTAGACATAGCTTAAAACTCAGAAAACTGTGTTAGTCTGGTTCCTGTCAGTGCTAAGGTTGATGCAGGTCAATGAGGAATAATTATGTTTATATTTGTATGAAAAATACAACTGGTCAAATGTAAGCTTCACATCACTCTTCTGTAACTAGGTGACATCTGCTTTTTTGTACTTTCTAGTGTCGTTGGACAGGTTACATCAAGCAATATGGCAGTCCCACAAATACTATTCTTTAGAAAGCTAAATATTTAATAAAAATATTAAAATAAAGCTTGCATACGAACAGCAGTGGAATCTTCAGAATCTTCCAGAATCAAGTCTGCCACACACCTCATTACCGTGGGCCTTAGATCTGTAATTTTTCATTCTTAGTATGAAGAAGTTCTACATGTATAGAATGGGCAAAGCTGTCAGTATAATCTCTAAAATTTCTGAATCTAACACTCTAACATTTAGAAGAATGCCTCACACACAATAGCACTAATAACATATTAGCTATTATCATTATGGTTTTATTTATGACCTGGGGAAAATGTGATGCCATCGTTGAGGCCCGCTATCGAAGCCCACTGAGGCATCGATGTCCTTATATCGCGGTCAGCTTTCCTCACCTGTGTGTGTAAAGAGCATGGTCATAGGTACAGGAGAAGTGTGGTGGGTATTTTGACCCTGTGTGGGGGTGGCTTTTAAATATGAGAAAGTATCAGTAATATTCTGATTCCTCAGTTGGACAGTGGGTAATGGAGTATTAGTTGCTTTTTGTGTTCCATGATGCACATAGACGTCTTATATTGCATGCTTTTAATATTTCATCAAAAACAATAGGATTTGTGAAGTCCTATTTATGAATTAATATAAAATTACATAAATGGATGTGCACATGTGATAAGTTTTTAACATGTAAGAAATCAGGACCAGCATCCTGTGTACCTCAGTCATAGAGTGACACCCAAAGAGCTGGGCTTAAGGCAATGCTGACTTTCTTTGTCCTGAAGAACAGGGCTACAAGGGATGATCCACATCAGATACAATGTGAAGTGGGTGAGATTTGTCTCTGATGCCAACGGGATCCTTATCTTTACTCCTTTACACTCCCAGTCTCACCTTTTATCCTTATGAAATCATACCTTTTGGCCACTGTTACTTATTGCCTGGTTTTGTTTGACATCTTCCTAATAGGTCCCCCTTGCAACCAGTCACATCCCCTCCAGTTTTGTCTGTACACTGCATCCAAGAGGTCCTTCTTGGCTTGAAACTTGGCTGACTCTGTGTCCTTAGGATAGAGTTAACAGAGTGTGGCATAGTAAAGACTGCTAGCTGCCATTAACATCTTTTTCTCCTTTCTTACTAACAGAACCCTGATTTTATTAGGGAAAGCAATGGTGGCCAGCTAAGAAACCCTATTTCCCAGCACCCCTTATAACTAGGTTGTATGACTAAGTTCTGGCTAATGAAATATAAACCAAAATTTCAATTGCGGCTTCTAGAAAAATTCCATCAAAAAAGAACTCACTCAGGGGGCTATACCTGTTCCTGTTGTTTTTTTTCTCCTATTTCCTTGACTGGAATAAGTAGTGAGTGGCTTAAGCTGAAGTAGCACTCTTGAAACCTTCACATGGCCTTACAGAGAGAAGGCCTGCACTGAAGATGGCAAAATCAAAAGCAAGAACAGGCGGAGATCTTTAACGGTTCCTTCGCCATGGAGATCGTTTGGACTGCCTACTCCTGGATTTGTTTTAAATGAGAGAAAAATAACCGTTGATCTTATTTCAAGCATTGTTTTGGAGACTTCCATGTCTCACAGCCAGATACAATTTCAAAATAATATCCATGGCTTTAAGGCTTGGTGTCTGCCTGTCTCTTTAGCCTTGTCTTCTACCATGCCTGCCCCACTTTGTCCTCAACCCTCAAAGACCTGCACCTCAAGCAGAATACATTACTTTCATTTCCCTAATCTTGTTGCTCTATTATCTCCACCTGAAATAGTATCTTCCCTTCCTTTGATGAGTTTAATGTCTGCTCTCTTTCTATTTTTAATTATCACCACTTCAGAAGAGTTTCCTTTTGTACTGGGCAGCTATTTTCCTGTGTGCCCTCACTGAATCCTATATTCTTTATTATGTCTAGTATCAACTGTAACTGGTTGATGGCTTGTCCACTTTTATTAGCTCTTAGGTTCAGGAGAGCAAGAGCTCAATTATGTCTACAGTGTTATCACTAATATCTTGCAGCAATGCTGGCACCTTAGAACTGTCAGTAAATGTGTGGTGACTAGTGAATGAATGAATGAATGAATGAATAGGTGAATAAATTCACACCAAGGTGAAAATTGTGAATTTATCTGAATGGGCTGCTTATGGCTGGGCTACTTCGCCTGTAAAAAGAGGTCAGAGTGTAGCTTCTCTAAAAGAGATGTGTGATCACATTACAGTCTCCATTCCACGGAAGCAAGAGAAGATGACACATTTTGACTTTTGTCTATGATTTATCTGTCAATATGTACTCCTCACTCTTCTCTCCTACCCTTTCCACATGCTGTGGCTTAGAGGAAAACTTAATCAAGAATGAGTATTTCTTCAGAGAAAACATCCTCTCTAATTTAAACCACACACAAGTCAAAGAGTCATTTTGGCTCTTTTGAGGTTGAGTAATGGGTTTGGAGGAGTGTGTCTCCGTGCACAGATACCATCAACTCTTTGCGTAAGTTTGACTTTTTCCTTCCAGTTTTTATTGTTACTCACACTCTCATGATTTTTGTTCTCATTCTGATGAAATAATAATTTGCCAAAAGTTGGTTAGTCTTGGGGTCTGCATCTATGGAGAGACTAAAACTTAGTTGGATATGTTTGTTTGCTAGGAGTGAATTACCTTGCTTATGACTTACGTCTGAGATCTTGTGAATCCAAGGGAATTAACATAAAATTGCTTTAAAAAAAGGACCTCACTGGGATTTTTGATAATTCTTGCAATTTGGCCAAGGAATGAAATGTCCACCTTCGAAGACTAGCCAAATAAAGGAGCTGAGTTTTGAGGGTTTGAAACACCAGTTCTTCATTTCCCTGTCTTTATGTTCTGTCACTGAATAAAGAAGTACTTTTTAAACTTTCTCATTTTAAGGTACTCAGATGGAATTCTGAAAGTAGAGAAGGAGTTTGGGACTGAGGACCAGAGCAGCTGCATTTTTTAGACTGATGTAGCAACTTCTGTTTGTGTTTGTGTAAAAATTACTTAAGATACATATATTGAAAAATTCTGATCAACAGTCACCTACTTCTGCCTCCCTGGTCAATGTCGGAGTAGACTGGAATATAAATGAAATTCACAGTGTAACTGGATTCTTTTTGGAACTAGAGCTAATCAGACCATAGTCAGCCAAATCTTTTAAAAGGTGTTGTGGAACAAATGGGTAGAGAGCTTTGAAATGCCAACTTGAAAAAAGAGGCTTTACTTAAAAATCAGTGATAACTTAATACACTTGAATCTCATACCCACCAATCGAAAGTTGGCTGGCAGAAAAGAGAGGTAATGGTGAGGAGAGATGGAGGCAGAATGAGTAGACAAAAATAGGTTTAGGTGTCTCCGAGGCTGTCAGCATCCCCCTTCCTGCATGGCAGACACCACAAACTGATTTAGACATTCTTTTCTGCTATGTCCAATTTAGCTTCATGATGCTTATTTACCCGAAGTTTCAGATAGATGCCAAAATTGGTTGACATTAATCAAGTAAAGAAAAACTCTTTGTAACTAAAGTGTCAAAGAGGTTAAGTATTGGAGGTACTTAAAACTTAGGGAAAATCTAACCATGGAGATGGGCTCGAACTTGGGGTTGCAATCAACGTAGTTGAGGGATTGAGTTGGGATGTGTGTCTCTGATCCTGTGCAGAAAGGCTGAGCCTCCTAGGACCTACTCATGCGGCATAAACTGCAGAGATCCCACCTCTTTCGTTTATGGCTGTGTGACTTTGCACAAGTCTCTAAACTTCTCTAAATTGCTCTGTCTTCATTTGTACAATTTCTGGACAAAGTTGTGAGAACTAAATGAGATAATCAAAAGACTTTTGAAAATTATAAAGTATTATGAAAACCTAGGATTGAGAGACTATGGGTTTGTAACAAACGGTAGCCGGCTAGACCTACCCAGTTATTTCGTCAGTGGATGTGAAACTGTGAGAATATTGGAAGGGTAAAGATCAGACAACAGTCAACCTGTGGAGTAATAGATCCTTCAAAATTACAAACCAGACCACAAACTGGAGAAATAAATGGCAGAGGCGGGAATGGTGCGGGGCCCCTGAGCCTGGACCCCACAAAGACAGAAGTGGGAGGGGACCCTGGAGCTCTCACTGGGGAGATGAATTGAGCTGTTGCTTTGGGGGTCCTTAGGCTGTCGTGCTGAGTGTGATTGTGTGTGTGTGTGCATGCTGGGGACAGGAAGGCCAGGCCACCTGCCCTGCTCCCCACTCATGATGGACAGAGGTGTGGAGGGTGACCAGAGGAGGCAGCCCGAAAACTCAGTTCACCTAGACAAAGACGAGCAAAGCCTGAAGGGAGATTCTCACCATAAAAAGGGGTCCCAACCCCAAAAAATGACATTGGAAGAAACTCCTGTGAGGGAGAAAGGACTGACTTGACCTCAGGGCAGGGTGTCACCAGATGCTCACCTGGATCCAGCTGTTTTTGAGGGCTCAAGGAGGCACTGACCTACGATCTACTTCACAAGTCACACAACTTACTGTGACACGTCCTCAGTACTCACACTTCGTTTTACAGAGTCTTTCTTCAGAGAGATGTGAAAAATGAGCTCAGAAGCTAACGGCACTTCTGGCATTGACACTGAAGTGGCAGAGATGCTGAGACTAGGGTGGCACATGAGCACGGAGTTGCATACATTCGGTGGGCAGGCTCCCAACAAGCACGAGGTAGGGTTGGGTGCAGCCTGAAACAGTGGCAAACTTTGATCATATGACCTCAGATTGTTCTTCAGAAGCTTACTACCCGGTGGTGTCCTGACCTAAATGTGACGCTTCTCCAAACATTTGCTGATCGCTTACTGTGTATCAAGCATGAGAGGCGCACGCATGAATGTCTGTGGGAAATATCTGCAGTTGGAGTTCTCTTCTCTGCACTCCGGCTGCCTTCATAAACACGAGCATCATCAAATAACAACATAGTGGAAGATGTTAAAAAGTGCAGGGGAAGGGGATGGACATGGATGGCTACTGTGTTGGAAAAAGAAGCCACCGAGTTGAAGACCCCTGAGATGTCTTTGTGGATTGGTAGCCAGAGCTGATGGTTAATATTTCTGCCTGATCAGCCTGTTTTAGCTTGGAAGCTTCTAGCAGGAAAAGGGACATGGTTGGCTGCTTCTCTATCTTCTTATCTTCTCATCTTTCCCTCAGAACTTGCTTGTCAGGGAGTGAAAGAGGAGCAGAAAAAGCATCAATTGAACTGACTGAATCAAGTCTGTTTAAACATGGCAGATGTTTAGAGCAGAGTCTCTTATGAAGCGCTTTGGTGGGAATTTGGAAGCTGGAGGGACGTCTCTCAGACTTCAGTTCTCTTGTCCTGAGCAGACACTTCTTTCGTCTCCATGGTTACTTGTGCCTTCCACAGCTTCTGGGAATCGGGCATTCACCTCCAGCTTTTTGCTGCTGGAGTTCTGCTGCCTCTTCAGGTGGTTGCACAGGATAAGCACCCAAGGTTACGTCTCACCCAGTTCCTAGCCACATCCCTTGCCCTCACAAACTCTAGCCGTGTTGGCCAGTCTCAATATAACCACACTTCCTGTGTCCTGGCCACAGCACAGTGAGCTTGCATTTCGAGTTGAGATTCTCTGGAAGGGCATTAGATCTCAGACTCCTATGGCAGGAGTATGGAAGCCCCTCCTGTAATGAGTGAGATGAAGGAGTCGGCATCTCTTTCCAACATCTCGTTATAGGAACAGAGGACAGGAGGACAGGATGGGTTCTGTTAAATGTAAAAAGCTTTCGAAATTTAATAAACTGAATTCAGCAAACGTTTATGCAGTGCATAGTAAGGCCCTGGATGTGCAGAAATGAACAAAACGTGGCGCTTGCTCCCTGGGCGGCAGATTTATAACTGCAAACAAGTAATTGCAAAATAGGATTGATCAGGGAGAAATGTTGGCATAAACCGCTCAGGTGGAAAGATCTGGTCAGAGGAGCAGATAATTAGAAGACAAGGAATGATGTAAGCCTCATTAACTCAAGGGAGAACGTCTAAATGTTTGAGATGGACAGGAAAATAAGGGAAATTTTGTAATTGGGAGAGAAGATTATGCTGGGAATTTAGCTCTGAGAGAGAGTTTCTGTCTAATTCGCTGCAGGGGCATTTTACATTGTGATGTCATGTCTTTAGCACATATGTCAAGTGACATCTGGGAGGCTCATGACTTTAGACATCTGTTTATTTTATTTATTTGGCTTTAGGTTTCTAAATAAGTTGTTTGAGAACAGCAGTGAATCTCAACAAGACTGTCACTTAAAAAAAATTCTCTCAGGGGACTAAAAGACAACCACCACAAATTAGTTAATGAATAGCATTATTCATCTTGAATCTGAATAAATTAACAACAGAAGAAGGTCTCTAAGTTATGTTCTCTGGTCATGGAGCAATACAATAAGAAATGGCAATACTTTAGTGTTATTACTATTATTGATGCAAAAATTTAGATAAATTATAATAAAAACATGTCATAAATGTTTATGACTCTCCCATATAACCACTGAAATAAGATGTAAGCTAATTAGTTAATAACAGACTTTGGAGAAAATAAAAATTAGATATCTTCAGAATACAGAAAATCTTTGAGATGAAGTCACAGAAATACTCAGAGGTCAATTTATAATCTTCAATACTTTCGATATTAAAAGCAATAAAGAGGAAATAAAAAATAAAGCATTTAACTTGATTATGTAGGAGAAAAAGACACATTAAAAGTCCTAAGGGGCCTGGAAGAAATGTAAGAAAACAGAAGTCCCCACCACCCACAAATAAACTGCTAAGCAAAAAATGTTAAAGCAGAACTAATAAACCCATGAGCCATAACCACACTTAAAAGACTGCAGATTTTGTTAAGGAAGAAAAAAAATGAAAATAAAAAGGAGAAAAAACCCTGTAGAAGAGACTATCCTGAGGGAAAGTTGAATGCAGGTGTCATTGCATGCTTCACTTTTCCCCCATCAGCAATGGCAGCTAAAAGACAAAAGCCAGCAGCCTGGAGACAGTGGGTTTTATGCTACTGTCTTTCTGGTTTGGGCAGAGCCCTAAAGCTGATCTGCACTTGTTAGCATGTAGTGAGCAAAATGTCTTAGACCAACTGTCACAGCTTATTGCTCATTAAGGAGGAAAGTGGCAAGTGGAAAACGAAACACCAGTTCTCAGTGACAGGAGAGAAAAGATGGTGTATGTTTAGCAGCTTCTGCCCCTATCAGTGTGCACCAACCGTGGCACGGACGATTCAGAACCCTCTTTCGACAATTGCTATGCATGAACCGATAATCAGAAATGATAAATAATACCTGAGAAGGAAGCAACCAGAACACCGATCTGCAGCGATTAAATAGTACCTAATGACAAGATTTTATTACTCCAGAGGCCAAGGAGGCAAGATGATTTCCAATACAGGTCACTCGATGAAGTTCAGAATATGTAACCCCAAAATATGGCGCCTTGGCATGGTGAATATTTTAAGCTGAAGGAATCTGAGATCTGGAAGGTGCAGGAAGGACCCGCTGACCTCCCCCTTGTGTCCTGAATCTCCTCTCCTTGTACCTGGAGCAAAGGAATACTCTGAAGGAGGGACATGGAGGGCCACCCGAGAGGAATCTGCATGAACAGGCCTTGCTGATTTCCCCCACTTGGCCACCCTGAGCTCATATCCTGTTGTCCTGTCACGTGTTCCTGTGACTTCCCACTCTTCACCAAACCTAGCATAGAAAGCCAGGCTTAGTGGTTTCTTCGAGTTTTCATTTCCTCATACAGTCTCCACTGTCCCATAAAACGTACATAAATTTGTCTACTTTTCTTCCGTTAATCTGTCCTTGTCAGTTTAATTTCTAGGCCCAGCCAGGGACCCTAAGACGGCCGAGGAGAACTGTGCTGTCCCCTACACTTAGAGACACTCCTGCAACAGCTCCCAAACATGCAATGGCTCCCATCATCTGAGGGCCATAAAGATTCTGGGAAAAGAAATGAAAGCTGCTCCCTATTATGCAGATCCCACACACATTCTCTCATAGCTGGGGGGGGGGGACAATGCAGTAAAAAAGTGTATGGGAACATAATCCACAACTATTTTCTCTTTTTGCCCTGGGGCAGGCATACATGTGTTCTGCTCGGTTCTGCTTCTTCCATTAAAAAGACAAGGTGCCCAGTCTGTTGGTTTGGCTTTGGGCTAAAGCTGGGGTACAGGTCATTGCCGCTCTGAGCCTGAATCTTATATAGGGCACAGGTGTGCAAGAGGGAGACCCCGTGCATGGCTGCACAGACTCAAGGGACTCAATCCCTCCCACCCCCACCAGCCTTCTTTCCCACATCACAGCGGGTTTTGAAAATATACTCTGCTCCTGCCACTCCCGTTTGATCCTTCCACTACTGTGTCCCTCCCTTCAAAGTAAAACCTAGGTACCTTACAGAGGCCCATTCACTCCAGCCATTCAAAACATCTGGTTTTCCACGAAAGTATCTATGTTCCCAGTCTCTGGCCACCTGGGTCTCCCAAGCTGAATCAAAAATTCTCAGTCCAAGGGCTTTTGAGCTTGAGAAAGAAGCTGGTAGAAAGGGGAGAGGGAGAGGAAGAGAGAGGGAGAGAAGAGAGAGAGAAAGCGAGAGTGAGGGATCAGTAAAAACACCTCTGATGGTAGAAATGACAAGTCAAGCGTAAGGTCAAACTCGGTGACCATGTTTTAGCCAAATGTGGAGAAAACCACTCAGCAGTGGCCGAGGGTGAGGCTTATGCGTAGAAAAATGAGTAAGAGACTTAAAGAGAGGCTCGGCAGCACTGAGTCCCCAGTTCCAAGTGGGTTTGTTACGCCATTGACCTGGCTGGCTCCTGCCCTCCTCGAGAGTCGTGTGAGGGACACTGCACAGAAACGACCTCACATGAGAGCCGCCCCGCCCCGCTTCAGTGTGGTGTGCTTGAACCAGCATGAGATGGCAAAGGACCAGAGACATCCAGCTACTTCTAGCCTTGAACCTGACTCAGGGGAAGTGCCCAAAGAAATTTTGATTTTCTTGAGGCGTTTATGTACTTTTTTATTTTTTAAAAAAGTTTGGAGGCTAATGCTTCTCAGCAATTAAGACAAGATCTGAGCTTTGTGAACGTGTCTGATAACTGGAACTTGAAAAAGGTAACATGTTTGGAGTGTTCGATGGAAAAAAACGCAGGTTGTGAAATATTTCTTTTCCTTCTGCAAAGTGGCCCTGAGGGGCCAGTGGAGCCTAGCAATGTTTGGAATGCAAGAAAGAATCTCAGGAATGAAGTCAGAACGCACGGATTACCTGAGAAACTTTTCTGTTTCAGGATTGAGCAAGCTTGTGCTGTTTAAAGGTGAGCTGTGGAAACTCATACCTAGGAAATTTCCCTTTCATTCTTAGCACAAGTCATCGCCTGGGAAACTGCTTGGGACGAGGTGCCATGGGTGTGCCCTGTGACAAACTTGGCTCAGCTCTCCCCACCTCAGGGCAGGTATGACTGAGGGGGGTCTAAGGAGCCAGCTCCGCAGGCTGCTGCTGAGCCGGGGACCACTAACCCAGCAAAATGGAAGAGGGAGACAAGGGTAGACATAAAGGACAGGGGTTGGCGCCTTGGGTCAAAGCACCTGGATGTTTACACCTGGTCTGCACACTGGAGTCCCCCTCAACCTACAGGTACACCAAGGATTAAGAAGAACATGCTGGGGTGTCCTTTCCAGGATTTATTTGAAAAAAAAAATTTATTCTCAGACTTTATGTAACAGGAAGCTCATAAAAAGGGAAGAAAAGAAAATATTGTACCTGAAAATATTAGTCCCTGTGATTAGTCCCTAGTCAGTGTTCCACTTGCATATTTGCACCATTTCAAGAAATCATTATTCCACGTTCATGGGTGCAGAGTCACCCTGGCACTGAACCCGGGGCTCAGTCCAACTCCTTGTCTCCGAGTCTCCCCAGGAGCAGCCCCATCTCCTTCGTGGGGTATTGGAGAGGTGGGACCTCACTGGGCCACTAAAGAA
Organism: Cynopterus sphinx; assembly: GCA_030015415.1. Lineage (NCBI taxonomy): Eukaryota > Metazoa > Chordata > Mammalia > Chiroptera > Pteropodidae > Cynopterus > Cynopterus sphinx. Next base: position 3,530,209 of record CM057392.1, on the reverse strand, counting down.
CCTGGCAGTTGAGGGAACTGAAGGCAGGTGGACAAAGCTTTCAGAGAGGCCCTGGGCTCTCAATCAGGAGCAGAGGAAGCAACCCCCCACTCCCAAGCCCAGTCTCCCTCCTTTGCTTGGCTGACCCCCCAAGTAGCTGTGGCTTCTCAGGAATGTGTTAAGTCAAGGAAGCAGACGGTTGGTTTCACTTTAAAAAATAATGACTCAGAGAAACTGGCAGAGCCCAGATTCCTCCTGGGCTTCTACTTCTCAGTGATGCAACTGGGCCAGGAAGAGGGGGGCAGGTGGGGGGGTACGCTGTGATGCAAATAGCTCGGGCCAGCCCGGGAGGAATCTCCAGTGGGAGGAATACTCAGAGGGGATTTTCTTTTGTTTGAATAAAAATTGGCATTCCTGCTCAGTGGGAGGAGCAATTTGCCGACTTTTGCTTTCTCAGATCGGCCACTGAATGAATGGAGACACAGCTGCAGGGTAGGAAACCTGCATTCCCCATCCCTCTGCATCTCTGATCCCCGCCTCCCTGCCCTGATAGGAGGGTCTTTCTTTGACTACCTAAGCGACGAATAAGAGCTTGAAAGGCTTGTAAGATCCACCGGTAAGATCAGGCTGCTGCCCAGTCACAAGAGGCTTGGTTACAGAAAGTAAGAGGCAGCCCAGACTAAATAAATGCCCGCCCTTCGACCATTTGTGTAAGAACCGAAGCCAGAGTTCCTCAGGAGGTTGCTCTGTCCCTCTGCGTCAAAACAAAACTACTGACTTCGGCGAAAGAGTATGTGCTTTGCAAGATCACTTCCAGGAGTGATGACAGAGTGACGATGACCCACAGGGCCTTGTGCTTAATTTAACTGTTGCACACACTCTGGCTTCTCCTCCCCACAGAAGGGTTTGTGGCGGCCTATTACAAAACAAACACCATGAGCAAGTGTGTGATCTCAGTAGAAGCGAAAGAACTAAGACAGGTAGAAGGAAGTGCCTGGCTGGTAAAGATGCCAACAAAGAAAGTCAGTATTCTTAGTGTGAATTGCACGTAGGCCTTCCCTTCCCCCACCGCACTTCCCCTTCCCCCTGCCACCCCCCAAAAAGAAGTCAGAGAAAATAGCTAAGTAACCAAAGAAAGAAGGAAGGATCCAGGAAAGGGAGGAACTGCCACTTACTGAATGCCTAGCATTATGCTGACTGCTCCTTTCATAGCTTATGGCCTCCAGTCCTTAGAACAGCCCTAGTGGGGAGAATGAGGGCAGAGAGATTGCTACATCAGCTCTGCATTGCAAGACTAGTTGTTAGAACCAGGATGCAAGTTTTTCTTTCCATCCTCAGTGAGGATGTGGGAAGATTCTGAGGCCCAGCCCTCAAGAATGTGTTCTAGAGAACAGGCTGCCTGGGTTCAAGTCCTGGCTCCACCAAGTCCTATCTGTGTGCCTTCTGGCTGCATCTCTGAAATGGGGGGAAGGAAGGCGACATGAGATGATCTACATAAAGCAAGTACACTAGCATCTGGAACACGGTGGATACTAAACAACTATTAACAGTTTTTATACAGAAACTGGTAGAAGTGGGTGGGACACCAACTAAGTTTTGTTTGTTTATTTCTTCCTGGATTTCTGTCCCAGTCTATCCTGGCTGCTATAACAGAGTACAATAGACTGGGTGTCTTATAAACAACAGAGATTTATTTCTCATAACTCCAGAGGCTGGGAGGTTCAAGATCAAGATCAAGATCCCTGGCAGATTGGTGTCTGGTAAGGACTTGCTGGTTTCACAGATGGCCAACTTCTCACTGTGTCCTCACAGAGTGGCTGGGGGAGTGAGCTCTCTGGGGTGTCTTTTGTAGGGTTGCTAACCCCAGTCTGGAGGGCTCCACCTCATGACCTAAGCACCTCCAAAAGACTCCCACCTTCTAGTAACATCTAATTGGAGGTTAGGATTCAACACATGAATTTTGAGGGGACACAAATCAGTGTATAGTGATGTCTTTTAAAAATGAGATTGAAACAGTGTCTGTCTTACACTCCTATACCATAATTATCCCACATTTGTGGCTTCATCTCTTTAGCATCTCTTACTGGTGAATACTGTTGGAAATACTCTATAGAGACAATAGAAAGGTAATTAAAGTTTTCATCTAGGCATAGCTGATCATGATTTTTGGGGGGTTTATATTTTGGTTTCTGTTTTGTCTCAATTAAAAGAAATAGGCTACTTTTCAGAGCAGTTTTAAGTTCATAGCAAAACGGAGAGGAAGATAGAGATGTCCCACACACCTCTGTCCCCACACATGCACAATGTCCCCATCAGAGTGGTACATCTGTTACCTTCACTGACACCCCATAATCACCACAATAGACATTAGGGTTCACTCCTGGTGCTGCACATTTTTTAAATCTCAAACACTTGTATGAGCTATAACTTACTGAAGAGTCACATTTAATGCTTAAAGGCTTCATTTCACAGTATCATAGCTCAACTGAACATCATGTATTGTTTTCTTCTTTAAGTTAACGTGAAAATTGTCAAAGAGCTTCGATTCTAGATGCCATTCAGGGATTGGTTTTAATAAAAACATCACCCACTAGTTGTAAAAAAATTAAAGTTCTATGAATAACATTAAAATAATAGTTGATAATTAAATCAATGTGCTTTGGCAATGTTGAGAACCTGTTCTTTTCAGAATTTATTCCACTGAGATTAGTATATCAGATGAGGCACCAACAGGAAAGAGAAGTCACATGAAACTGGATAATTTAAGGAACATTTTTTGTCAATTATTTTTTTAATTAAAGTTATTGGGGTGACACTGATTAATAAAATTATATAGATTTCAAATGTACAATTCTATAACATATCATATGTATGTTCACCACCCAAAGTCAAATCTCCTTCTGTCACCATATATTTGACCCTCTTTATACTTTTCTGTATTCCCCCACCCGCTTTCCCTCTGGTAACCACTAAACTGTTGCCTGTGTCTATGAGTTTTTGTTTGTCTTGTTCATTTGTTTTTTAGTTTTACATCCCACGTATGAGTGAAATGACATGGGTCTCAACTTTTCCTGTTTTACTTATATCGCTTAGCATGACAATCTCAAGATCTACCCACATTGTTGCAAATGGCAGTATTTCATCGTTTCTATGGCAGAGTAACATCCAATCATCTGTCAAAGGGAGTTATACATTTTATGGACAAATGTACAATGACACGTACCCACCGTTACATACAGAGTATTTTCATAGCCCTAAAATCCTCTGTGGTCTGCCTGCTCATTCCTCCTCCTCGCTGAACCCTCACAACCACTGATCTGTTTACGGTCTCCATAGCTTTGACTTTTCCAAAATGTTATAGAGTTGGGATCAAACCGTGAGTAGCCTTTTCAGATTGGCTTCTTTCAGTTCGTAATAGGCACTTGAGATTCCTCTGTGTCTTTTCATGGCTTGATCACTCATTTCTTTTTAGCACTGGATAATATTCCACTATCTGGTTGTACCACAGCTTACTTATCCATTCACCTATTGAAGGACATCTGCATTGCTTCAGAGTTTTGGCAATTATGAATAAAGCTGCTCTAAACATCCATGTGTAGGATTTCGTGTGGATAGAAGTTATCAGCTCCAGTAAGTAAATATCAAAGAGTACAACTGCCGTTATATGGTAAGAGTATGTGTAATTTTGTACGAAACTGCTAAACTGTCTTCCAAAGTGGCTGTACCACTTTGCATTTCCACTAGCATTGAATGAGAGTTCCTGTTGCTCCACGTCCTCACCAGCATTTTATGCTGTCAGTGTCCTAGAATTTGGCCATTTTAATAGGTGTATAGTGGTTAGTAACTCATTTTGTTTTAAAATGTATTTTCCCTGACATAACATGGAGCATATTTTCATATGCATATTTGCCATCTGCACATCTTCTTTGGTGAGGTGTCTGTTAAGGTCTTTGGCCTATTTTTTAATTAGGTTGTTTGTTTTCTTATTGTTAAGTCTTAAGCACTCTGTCTATCTCTGATAACATCTTAATCAGATGTGTCTTTTGAAAGTAATTTCTTTCTGTCTATTACTTGTCTTTTCATTCTCTTCATAGTATGGTTTGTAGAGTAGAAATTTTTAAATTTTAATGAAGTCCAGTTTATCAACTCCTTTGGGGACATCACCAAACCCAAGGTCATTCAGATTTTGCCCTGTGTTATCTTCTATGAGTTCTAAAGTCTTGCATTTTATGTTTAGGTCTGTAGTCCATTTTGAGTTAGTTTTTGTGGAGGATATAATGGCTGTGTTTAGATTTTTTTTTTTGTATGTTGTTCCAGCATCATTTGTTAAAAATAGTATCTTTGCTCTATTGATTTGCCTTTGCCCCTTTGTCAAAGGTCAGTTGACAATATTGATGTTGGTCTGTTTCTGGATTCTGTATTCTGTTCCATTGATCTGTTTGTTTATTCTTTCACAAACACATTTGTATTTTATTAATAACAGCTGGAAATGTTTTCTCATCTTCACCACTTGTTATTAAACATCATAGCTATAACTTCTTGCCTGGAATAAAGCCTCAGAGGACTCCTGACCTGAGTTCTAGAAAGAATGACTGATGACTGCTGCTTCAGCAGGTAGCCCAAACTGGCCAAGCTTCCGAGCTTCCAGTTTCATATTCTTACTGGGCTAGTATAAAAAGGCCCTGAAGGCTGAATCACAGAGGCTTGCAAAGCAACATCTCATTGGCATTCTTCCTGGGGTTAAAGATGAGGTCCAGATGTCTGAAGAGGGCCTCTCGGGGCACGCAGTCCCTGGGGGCCAGATGCATGTGTAGACAGTACCAGCAGCCTACAGATCACATGCTGGCCTTTCCTTGGCTGTACCTTTCCCTGGTGAGGCAGTGGCAGGGCCAAGTAGATTTGCCTACGTTGAGCTTGTGGACTACAATACTCACCCAGGTCCAGGCTTCCCTGCTAGAGCCTTCCCTCTGGGTCCACCCTTCAGAGGGCAAACTACACTTGTAGTGTACCATCCCTAGGCCTCACAGTGGCCAGGGCAGCAGTTGGCACCAAGGATAGGAAGTGAGGAGGGCTGTGGACATAGCTTGGATGTGTAAGTTAAGGTGCTGACACACACACATGTGTGAGAAGGAGCCAAACACTGGACGAGCAGGGGCGGAGGCATGGGATGGGTGCAGGCTCTTGGCAGGATTATATGTCACACCAACTTTGAAGAGACTCAAGAATTCTGAATCTGTGCCTGGCCTTCCAGATCATTACAAAGGCATATTTGACAAAGAAAGAGGATAGGGCATATTTTACTGAACAGTTTGCTACTTGATTTTAACTTTTACATAGCTAGGTGGATGGTATATAGTGTAGGACCTCCTTCTGTACTCTTGCCCATGGCCCCACAAATGTTGGGGGTGGATCTGGAAACACAGTTCAGTATTCTGAGCTCCCATGCCAAAATTCTTTCAACTCTTTTAATGAGCTTGGCTCACCTTTACTAAAACAACTGCTTCTCTTGCAAGGGCCCAGTGGCTTGTACCGTAGACTATGAGCTTCTCTGTCCCCCCCCCCTCTCTCTGAAATTCATCCAAGGGATGACCTAAGGGTAGGCCCAAGGGCTAGCCACAGGACTGCCATTTGTAGGGATACAGAGCTCAGATGGGAAGGCTGGAGTATCCATACACATGTTCACAACTCATCACAAATTCTGAATTTGAACTTTGTCTTCCAAACTACTACAATCCACGTAAGATGACAAAACATATTTAACAGCCTCTTAGTTTGACTTGGAACTTTCAGATATTTAGACTACGGTATGTGGGTCTCCATTTATTTTTTCACATTTGGACCTGAGAATGTTAGGAGGAGACTTGCTGGAACATTCCACCTCCCAACCTCAACTACCCCAGGATATGCTTCTCTTCTTTCTGGAGAAAGGCCTAATGAAGTTTCCATGAAAACACCCAATGTCCAAGGTTGACAGAGGAGACTTTCAAACCTCATTACTGGCTGATCTTTACCTTCTTGCTGGTTTAAGGTGAGGGGGGTCTTATACAACTTTTCACATTGGGCCTCAGCTTGTACCTGACTTTCTTGTGTCTGAAGATTCCCCTTAGCCTGAGTGTGTTGAGAATTAGCAGAGAAGGGTAAAGTCTTCCTTTAGGAAAGGATACACTCCACCCTCTCTTTTTTTCCACTCCAACTTCAAAAACACACACATATACATGTGCAGAGCCACATGAGATTCCCGTCAAAACTGGAACCTGTCTCACCACTGAGACTTTGGAGTTTCCTTCCTCTTCTTTCAGCTCTAGGACATTTTCCACTCAAAACCATTGACTTAAAATAAGAAGGAAAAAAATACTCTTGAGAATAAAGAAAAGGGAAGGATTCTTGTCAGAATACGGAAAATGAAATTCTAAAAATAACTCATATTCTCATATTCTCCTACACACATGATGCAAGTGTTATCAAGTTGAGGAACCGCTGACAGCAATAATATGATTTCTGGTCCTTTGCTTTTCTTTCTTTCCCATCAATGTTTTCTCAAATCTGTGTTCTGGGCAGTGACTCTTGAATGCAGCCTTGCAGAGGAGCGCCTGCAGATGTCTACTATAAAATCTTAGCACTGTGCCTCCTTTTCAACTTGCAATTATATTTTTATAAAGATATATACTAACTGGGGGCTTATTTGCCATAAATAGCTCTTTACATTTTCCTGGTATGGTGAAGGGGATTGAAGGAGATGTAGATGGACACACATAACTGGAAACAAATCAAATTTTAAGAATCCACCAATGCTTTTGACAAAACTGGGCACAACTGAACAGGTTTTCAGAGGGTCAGACATTAAGATAATTTATCAGTTCATTCATTCATTCATTCATTCATTTATTTGTTTATTCATTCAAGTAATATTTCAATTTCATTCATTCTACTAAAACAAACAGGATTAAAGCAACTAAATTGTATTTATTTTGTTAACTCACAAGGTTTGTATATGCATTTCTGGGAAATATAAGATAGTGACACAACTGTTTAGGAGCTCAAAACTACTGGGGAAGGAAAACATGTACGTGAGAAAGTTAAAACAATATAAGACTTCATCAGAGACATTATACCCTCAATAGTACCTCATTTCCCCAATCTACATTTTATGTTATGACCAGAGTTATCTTTCTAAAATGAAAATCTCATCATAGAAATTTGCTTAGAGCCCTTCGGTGGTTCTCCATTATTGGAAAAATTGGAAGGGCCTCAGCGCTGTGCACATAGGGTTCATGAACTTGTCCAAGTCTCCTTGTTTACTGGTCTTTCTTGTCTCCCTCTCTGGTTTACTCTGGACTCACCTACAGTCATCACTGCCCCTTCCTGCATGTGGAAGGGGAGCTTCCCAAGAGCCATGGCTGTGTTTACTCATCTTCGACTTCCCAGTGTCATCTTGGAGACCTCAGGAACCTTTTCTTTCCAATTCACAGAGCCTTTTCCAACCATCCATCTCTTTTCTAAACCACTTTCTTGTGGAATTTAACATATTCAGAAAATTTCAAAGAAATGACCACTTGTGTAATTACCACTTAATTAAAAAATTAGGATGTTGCTGGTTCCCCAGAAACCCTCTGCATCCCCTTTTCTAATGATATGCCCTTCTCTCCCTGTGAAGGTAACCAGTCACCCACCTATTTGTCCATTCTTAGCTCAAGCCACAATCCCCATAACCCGCCTTACCTCTGCAATCTTTCCTCTGATCTCATAGAGCTCCCTAAAGGCTCTCTCAATCTCTCTCTCTCATTTTTAAAGCACCTATTTTCTTTAGCATTCATCTGGCATCGTCAAAGCATCTCAAATAAAATATTATGTGTTCTATAAAGTTACATTTATGCTAATCTTGTATTGTGCATAATATTTTGTCTTTACTGTAGGTAAATAGACTTTTTGATAATTATTCTCTATATGGCTATTGTCTATGTTTTAATTTTATAGTTAAGATTTCATTATAGATACTCAATGAATATATATCAAATGGGTAATTAGTGACTGAGTGAATGACAGAGCAGAGCACATAAGAGGCAGAGATTTATTTACTGAAAGAGCAATAGCAGAGTATAATCTACACAAATGAAACACACACACACACACACACACACACACACACACAGATTAGCAAGATGTTGTTCTGACATAGTGCACCTGCATATGGAAGAGTTTTATATGCTAAAAATAATTCTTTCCCTTGCTCCTACTATTCACTTCCTCAAACCAGAGCAGATAATATCAGATATGTTTCTGATATTATCTTTACACAGTTTAATGCCACTGATTTTGAGCAGAAAAGACATTTAGGATTAGGCAATGCATGTTTATCTTCAGCATTTTACTAAAGAAAACACCAGAAGAAACATGGCTAGACTACGGGTCAAACTATGGGATGACCTCTGACATGGACATCCCAGGAGGGGATACATCGTCATGAATATTGGAAGAGAAGACACTGGAAATCCATTTCCTGCTTTACAATGGCTTGGGTAAATGAAAGCCACTGGCAATCTAAACATAATAGTGAGCTCTGTAGCGTGACTTAGAAATTAAGTTGGTGCTGAAGTGCAGGTCTAAGACACGGGGTTGTAACTCAAACATCTCCTAGATTCCCACCAGTAAATACAGTTAAGGCTTTTAGCCAACCTATACCCATCCTTCCAACTCTTGGATGTGATAATATATCTTAAACATGTAAACCTGAAGTATCTTTCCTTGCTTTTCATACACTATTCAACCACCACTGCTCATCCGTACTTTTCTTGCAGAATTCAACTCATTCTTTGAGATTCAAATAAAACGAGTCCATTTTATATGAAGTCTACCTTGATTCCTCATGAAAGTCAGGGGTTGTTCATTCTTCTCCTACAGCTTTTTTCTTAAAGAACTCAACACATTGTATTTTGAAGGTGTATTTATCTGTCCCACAGAATCATAAGCTCCTTGACTTTGAGGATTGGGTTTAATTTAGTGCTTGACCCATACAGTAGGTGCTCAATATTTTGAGTGGACAAAAACTACAAAGTGGTAAAATTTGAGACACAGAACCAAAAATAATAAATACCCAGTGCCACAATGAATACCTTATGTTTTCCAGTAACTAATGAGGTTCTGAGAAAAGGCAAATAAAAGGCAGAATAGGCACTTATATTCCAGCAGAGGAAACAGAGAACTAAGTGAATGTGTGCAATGTTGTTGGAGGGAGGAAGATGGTTTGGGTGCTGTGGGGAGCCCAGGAGACTGGTCTTTGATTCAGACTTGGGAGAGAAGACAGTGGTTCACGTTGGCTCATTAAGAACAAATAGTCAGGTGGAAAAGGGGAAGAGGTAGAGGGCATTCAAGGCAGAGGAAACAGAAGTGTTGGAGTCCTCTATTTAAAAAAATATATTGTCACATGGCCTTACATGAAGATTCCTGGTGGTGATAACAAGCACCAACATTTGCTTCTGCCTGAGGGACCATAGCCCTAGTACTTCTACTGGGTGTAACAGAGAGGGAAAGACAAGAAGCAGAGTGCATGAGAGAATAGTTGGAGAGATTAAATCCATGTTCAACTAGAAGGGAAAGCAGTCTGTTTCTCTCTCCCTGAGAAAAAGAGAAGAGATAGAATTGGGTCACAAATGGACTTGAATTGCATTTAGATGTACAAAGACAATGAGCTCCTTTCTTCTTTTTCTGTGACCTGTTTGACCTTCCTTACAATTCCCTCCTGTCCCCTTTGGAGGTGAGGAAACAGACTTTCAATTTCCCATTTTTTACAACACAAGCTCTTTCGGTTTAAATAGCGCATTTTGAATGACTCAGTCTCATTTAGGTAAATGCTTTTCAGATTTCCTCTCCCCACCTCTACCTCTGCCTCTTTCCCTTGCATTCTTCCAAGGATAACTTAATGGCAACAGGGAGACAAATGATCGAAACTCATGTAACATTTTCCAGAACCTTTTGGTCTTCTTTGGACTCTGACATCAGGCAGCTATTTAGAAATGCTCCCTGGACTGGTGACCTTTCAGGTGCAACTGGTTTCATTTGATCTTGTGGAAGACATACAAGCACCTGTGACTAGGATCCACATTCTGGGGCATTTATGTGATATTTTAAATGTGGTAACCATTTCATTCAGATCCTGGATTCTAGCTAGGACGCTGTTCCCATCAGCACCTCAATGTCTCATCACATGGCTGAGTACGATGTACAGGCCTTGGTGAACAAAGAAAGACACTTTAGAATTATCTTTTTGAGCATGTTCCTTCAGGGTCTCCAAATATATGCATCTGGATATTTTTTCATGGAGTCACTTCATTCTGAGTGGGGAAAGCAAAGAAATGAAAAATCTCTCCATAGCAGTTAGTGGACTCCTTTTTCTTTCTCATAATCCATCAAGAAAAAAGGGTCAATTGATTTACTTCTTCCTTCTTGGCACAGTCTTTTCTTATATCACCTCCTCCTTCTTTCTTAATCAAAGAAGGACTATTATTTCTATACTGTGAAAGACTCTACAACTTGAAAAGAAACCTTAAAATCTGAGTGGACCAGGCCTGGCTCTTGATAAAGGATAAATAAATGCTGTTTTAATATTCTCACAGATTATTCTAATTACAAAGCACAGTCACAAAAAGCCACATGAACTAGAAAAATGTCCTTAAATGGAAGAGTGAGAAAGTCAGTGAAATAGTTCTCTCATAAAAGCACAAAAAATACTGGCAAAACAACTAAGATCATGCATTTCAGAACTCTGGAAATTATCCAAGGCCACAGAACAAACTTTAGTTTCTATTTCAGAGAAAATAAGGGAGTAGTATCTACGTCATTTTAGCATTCGCTAAAATTCCCATCCCTTATTCCTCTCTACTCTAGTAGTGTGGTAGTCATGAAAAGCCAGAGTATCATACCTAATGACAGGACTGAACACTTCTGGAACTTGATTAAAAGCCCCATCCATATAATATAATCAATATTTTGTTGGAATTAGCAACTACCTGGAAAACTTCCATTCCCAGGGTCTTGAGACTCTATGATTTAACTCATAGCTTAGCTCAGCAACAACAAAAGCTCTAACCATAAGATATTACCTAAAATAATTGCAATCTGCTGACAACATCACAGCTGTTGGTCCAAGGCTGTAATTTTAGTTGAGGCAGAAAAGAACATGACCAAAAGTTTATAAGGAAGTCTTGGAGATCTGGATGTGTAGGGAACTTCAGGAAAATCCGAGTCATTTTGGGGTATGTATAAGTTAGTGTGTGTATGTACAGGACTTGACCTGGGAAAGGAGAAGGTTCTAGTCATTCTAGTCCATGCCTGGCTGACACTGAAGTCCTGTCCAAGCAGGAAGTGAAAGTTTGGTCTGTTTTGCAAATTGTCGGAAGTCTAAAGGCATGCCTTTATATACACATACCCTTGGCAAAGGGTGAAAGATATAGAGACAAAGCATTTAAGGACATCTCCTAATAGATCACTGGCCAGCCACTAAATAATATTGACTTAAGAATGACCCCTAAGAACATAGCTTAAAAATAAAAACAAAAATTTAAAAAAACCCCAAAAAACAAAAAACCTAGCAGAGAACTCAGTGGTTGCATATTGTAGAATACCAGCAATGAGAACAAACTTTGGAGGAGAGGGAGATCTGGTATCATAGCTGTTACTATATATAGTATATTACCGAAAATATCCAGTTTCAACAAAAATTATGATATATGAAAAGAAAAGCAAAAATATGGCACATACCCAGGATAAAAAAGGAGCCAAGAGAAAATGTCCTGGGGAAGGGGAACTGATGGTGCACTTAATAGACAAAGACGTTAAACCAATTAGTATCACTATGTTGAGATAACAAAAGATTTAAAAGAAAGTATGATGATATCTTGTCAATTAGGAAATAATTAATAAAAAGAAGAAATAACCTCAGTAGGCATTCTGGAGTTTTAAAAGTAGAATAACCGAAACAAAAAAAGTTCACTGGATGTGCTCAAAAACAAGTTTGAGGTTGTGGAAGAATTAGTGAACTTAAAGATAGGCCAAATGAGATTATTTGGTCCTAGGATTAGAAAGAAAAAATGGGAAAAAAAAATGAACAGCACTTAAGAGACATGTGGATACAATCGAGCATATAAACATACACAAAGAGAGTCTCAGAAAAAAAGAAAAGCGGGAAAAAGGAAGAAGGAATATCTGAAGAAATAATGGCCCTAAATTCCACAAATTTGATGAAGAGCATGGATCTCCACATCCAGGGGCTCAGTAAACTATAAGTAATATAAACTCAAAGAGATCTACACAAAGACACATGATAATCAATTTTGGAAAGACGAAGGCAAAAAATCTTGAAAACAGCAAGATAAGTGACACATCATATACAAAGGATCCTCATCAGAAACCATGGAGGCCTGAAGACAGTGGGTGACATATTTAAAGAATGGAAGAAAGAGTGTCAACCGAGAAGTCTATACCAGACACAATTATCCTCCACAAATAAAGGAGAAATTAAGATATTCCTGGATAAACAAACTCTGAGGCAATTTGTCACTGGCAGAGTTTTATCCAATAAGAAATACTAAAGGAAGCCCTTTGGGCTGAAATAAAAAGACACGAGATGATAACTCAAACTTGCAGGAAGAAACAAATAAGAAACATTGGAAAATGTTAGCACATAAGTAAGTATAAAAGGCAGTATAAATGTATTTTTGTTTCTAACGTTTTTCTTCTTTTATCTGGTTTAATAGACAACTACATAAAGCAATAAATATAAAACGACTATACTTGGAACTTCTAAATATATAATTTATATGAAAATAATAGCACAAAGAAAGGGACAGGGAACAGAGGTATACTGAAATAAGGATTTGATATACTATTAAAATAAAGGTAGTATTAAACTGAACTATTTCACTTTAAGTTAAACTGCTAATTTTAATCCCTAGGGCAACCACTGATAAATAATTTTAAAAATATAGTAACAGAAACAACAGGGAATCAGATCGCTATACCTGAAAATGTGTATTTTGTAACACAAAAGAAGGTAATAACAGAGGAATAGAGGAAAAAAAAGACAGAAGACATATAAAACACCAATAACGAAATGGCAGAAATAAATTTTGCCTTATCAGTAATTACAGTAAATGCAAGTAGATGAAACTCTCCAATCAAAAGACATAGGTTGGCAGAATACATAAGAAAACAAGATCCATATACATGTTGTCTACAAGAAACATGCCTTAGATTCAAAGACTCAAATAGGCTGAAAGCATAAGAATGGAAAACAATGTACAAAGCAGAAAGGAACCAAAAGAAGCTAATATGGCTATGTGACATAAGACAAATAAGATTTTAAGACAAAAATTGTAACAAAGAACATTTGTAATGATAACAGTCATCAACCCATCAGGAAGACATATGAAGTATAAACATATGTACCTAAAAACAGGGTCCCAAAATAAATACTGACAGAATTAAAGGAAAAAATAGATAATGAAACAATAGTATTGAAAGATTTAATCCTAAAATATCAACAAAGAATTAGAAGACTTGAATAAAACTTCTATCGACTATATTTAACTGACTGACATCTATAACATGTTCCACTCATCAACAACAGGATATGTATTTTTCTCAAGTGCACAGAAAGCTTTGCTAGCATATATCATATGCTAGACCGCAAAACAAGGATGAGTAAATTCCAATGTCTTGAAATCCTATAAATTATTTTCTTTGACATCATTGGAATTATGTCAGAAATAAAAAGTGAGAAGAAAATTTGGGAAATTTCTACTTATGGAATGTAGCTAAAATAGTTTCAGGAGAAAAATGTACAGCTGTAAATGCCTATATTAAAAAATAAGCAAGATCTGAAATCAATAATCTAATCCTCTCCCTTCAGAAACCTGAAAAAAAGAGCAAACCAAAACCAAAGCAAGTAGAATAGAGGATATAATAAAGTTCAGAGCAAAAATAAATGAGATGGAGAATAGAAAAAAATAGAAAAAAAAAGAGGACAAAAGTTTTTTTAAAAAGTTCAACAAAATTGAAAAATCTTTGGCAACATTACCAAGAAAAAGAAGAGTGAAGACTCAAATAATATTCATATATGTATATAAATACACACACCATATTTTTATTTTGTCTATCCATTTATCTGAAAATGGGCATTTGGGTTGTTTCCATTTTCCAGCTATTGTGAATCATGTTGCCGTAAAAACTAGAGAACAAGTATCTGTTTAAAAACCTGCCTCCAGTTCTTCCGGGTATATATATATCTAGTAGAATGGCTAGGTCATACGGTAAGCCTATGTTTAACTTTTTGAGGTACCATCAAATTCTTTTCCACAGTAGGGGCACCATTTTACATTTCCACCAGCAATGCACAAGGCTTTCAATTTCTCAATATCCTCACCAACACTCTTTCTTTTTTGGGGGGTGGGGTGGGGGGGGGTGGTAATAGCTATCCTAAGAGGTAGGAAGTAGTTTCTCATTGTTGTTTTGATTTACATTTTCCTAGTGGCTAGTGATTCTGAAGATACTTTTGTGTGCTTATTGGCCATTTGTATATCTAATTTGGAGAAATGTCTACTTAAGTCCTTTGCTCATTTTTGGATTCACTTGTTTGTTTTTCGTTGCTAGGTCGGATTTTTTAAATATATATTTTGGATGTTAAATGGCTTTCTGTTTATTTATGTATTATTTAACTTCTTTCAGTAGTTTTCTAGTTTTTAGCATACAAGTCTTTTGCTTCCTTAGTTAAATTTACTCATAAATATTTTATTCACTTGATGCTAAGTGGAACTGTTTTCTTAATTTTCTTTTTAGATTGTTTATTGTTAATATATAGAAAGGCAACTAATTTTTGTATGTAAATTTTGTATCTGGAACTTTCCTGAATTCATTTTCTCTAACTGGTGTGTGTGTGTGTGTGTGTGTGAGACAGAGAGAGAGAGAGAGATCTTTAGAATTTTCTATACACAATATTGGCTTATCTGTGAACAGAGATAATTTTAGTTCTTTCTAATTTGGATAACTTTTATTTCTTTTTCCTCACCTAACTGTCTCACTGCCGTTAATCAGTACCAAATAAGGAAATAAGCTCCTTTGTCCAAAGCTTCTCAAGGGCAATCTGGATTGTATTTCTCTTTCCACGTCTCTTTTTCCCAGGCCTTCCCTTGTTGTCTCAGATATAGCTACTCAAAACCCCTTAACTTTAAGACTGTAAAGTGTGCTGGGAAAACAAAAAAAGGGGTGCTTAATCTTCCTGGGAAGTGCTAAGACCGAGTTATGTGGGTCCGGGTTGATATCAGGCCTGACTATTCTAGAAAGAGTCTCAGAGTAAAATCTCTTCTTTCAAACATTTCCTCTTATGTCACGGAGTGCCCAGCACGAGGGCATGAGCACTATATTTGTAATCAGGATATCTGGGCTAGTGTCCCCATCCCATCTCTTCCCTCCTAGGCTGTCCTAGAGAACCCAGCAATCAAAAAATGAAGATGTCCCTTTGGCTGAGTTCAGTGTTCCCCAGAGACCAAGGAAGGATGCACTGAAGAAGCAGCAGGAAAAGCAAACGCAACAGTTTCACTTTCACACCCACCAGCTTCTTTGGTAATCCTTCAAAATTTTCACCTCTGTGTGAATTTAAATTTCTTTTAAGCAGTTAGCCACTTGACAAGATAAAGCCATACCTGCAGAATGAGGCAATGCCTTTCCATTCATAAAAAAAAAATTATAACAATAATAATGATAATAATAGCAAAATGATTAGAAGGTCACAGGGTAGAGAAAGAACCATTTTTACAAGGTCAGGCCATAACCCCATTCGAGTTGATTTAGAATTTGTTTCTGGACCACTAGGTTTTGAGACCGTCAGCTTACAATATCACACCAAACTGAAGCACTGCCAAACAAACACACAAACAAACAAACAAAACAAAAGAAAGAAAACATCCTCGACTGACACACTATCCGACTAATTCTACTGAGGTTGGAAAGCAGTGATTCCAGCAGCCAGATCAGGTTTTCCTTGAGAAAAATCTCCCCAAGAACTTATTATATCACGGAGAACTTAGAAAGACAAAACCAGAAAGCTTTATTCACCAACTTTCTTTGAGCGGAGACTCCCTGAGAGACTGCAGACCTCAAAAAGGTGGGGCCTCCCCTGCACTCAGCTGCAGCTCCAGAACCTGGCACAGAAGAGGGTGACAATAAATGCCTGCTGTGGTGAGCTGGATGGCCGAGAATACTCCTTCGCTAAAGAAGCGATAATCTGCATCTGGACCAAACCATCCCTCTGTTAATAAAAAAATGTCAGCTCTGGCCTCTGCCTCACGCCCTTCAGAGAAGAATTTGTGCCTCAGAAAGAAAAGATAGGCTCAAGGTTTTCCATCTTTGCTCTACAGCACATTTGCTTCCTCTCCCGGGCTAAGGTACAACGAGACCTCTCCCCTCACTCCTGAATCTAGAGGGACCACGACCTCTTTCAGTTGGTCCCCTGTCGTGTCTCAGATTTTGGCTACTGTTTCACTGACACTACATGACGGCTTAGTAAGAGAGCATTTTCTTTTTAAGTCACTGGATCTCCATGTTTTATTCTTTTTCAGCAATAGACTTCCCCGCTCCTCATATTCCAACAAACACAGTCTCTGCACAATTTTGCACACACAAAAATTCTGAGGCCAAGTTACACCCAAAGATGATGGTAAGTCACAAGCAAGGAGTCACATGACAGCTCGTTTTGCCCTGTCATGAGGAATTTTATTTGCTCCCCTTCTCTGACTGTCCTCCAGGGCTCATTGGCAGCCTCTCTCCTCCACTCCTTCACTCTCGAATAACAAATGCCTCTTTTCATGTTTCTCCTCAGTGTGGAAAGCTCATCCTAAAATCCCCCTCATTTAGACACCACATTGAGCCATGTTCTTGCCAGGGCCATTTGTTAGTCATATTTCTTTTCAGGCTTTCTCAGCTTCATTAGCATATCTTAAATATTTAAGACCCCCACATTTCCATTTTAATGCGTATACCTCTGTCCTTTTTCTGAGGCTCCCTGCGATAGATTTCTCTGGGAGTCGGTTATCATAATGAGCCTCATCACCTCATTAATTGATTTCTATTCTCAAATCCTAAGAAAAAAATCTGAAGGCAATGCTTTATAAATCCAAAATTACTGGCCGATAATTCTCTTTAAAAGAGATTAGTGAAATCAACAGAACTTAATTTGGAGGTATGATAACGAAGCCCTTCACGACTGGACTGGCCTTGTGGGTTTATAATCTGCCACCATCTGTCTGTTTGGGTGGAAGCTGTATCATTGGCTTGAGACATCAAATTCATTTTGGATGGAAAGCTTTGGCAGGAAGGGAAGGTAGGCAATAGGAGAACAATGCTCTACAGTGTGTGTGTGTGTGTGTGTGTGTGTGTGTGGACTCTTGGGCTATAAACCCCAGCCTGTGAAGGAACACGAACAGCAACATCTTTATAAGCTGACGTGAACATTCCAAAGAGGCATGTGTGGTCAGCCAAAAATTGTGCTTCAGACATGAATGGCGGGCCATCGGGCATGCAAAGTTCTTCCTGGGGGACAAAAACAGGGAGTAGAAGAGTGTCTGGGCTGACGCTACTCCAGGTAGAGTCTGTGCAATTGGAGTAATTCTGAATTCTGAGCCCATAAACTCTAGGCAGTTACAGCTCACAGTAGCTGTGGTCCAGCACCGGCCCAGGGCATGCGGGATCTCTGCAGGGCCTAGAGGTGCAGCATCTGTGTTCTCAGTAGCCCCTGCCCCTTGCACTATTTAGTCTCCCTTTGCAAGCACTGAATATCAGAGAACTTGAGAGCAATGTATAACACCTCCAGAAAAGAATTTTATGTCCGAGTAGATGTCTACCCATACTTTCTAGAACTTGGTTAGGTATCACACCATGCCTTAGGCTCACTCCAGCCTAGAACAGTGCCTGCAACAGTCATGTCCTTTCCACACCTTTTCAGAAAACCACTTCTTGCCTTCCTGATTGGAAATGTGACATTCTGCCACAGTCTTACAAATCTGTCTGTCATGGGAGGTACTGTGAGCTTTCTCGAGTGTAGAATAGACATTAACTCAGGTGGAGAATGATGCAAGTGAATTTAAAACACATACATACCAAAAACATACATATACACATGTATATGTATATAAATATAAAATTTATAAAAATATATTTATTATATTTATATTTTATGTTATAAATACAATAAATATTTGACATACACACAAACACACACAGAGACTTATATTGGACATATTATGATGAGTCCTCGTGGGGATAAAGCGGATGGGAATGGTAATTGGAGATAAGAAAAGAGAAACAAGCCTACTTTTCATGGACCAGCGATGATATACCAGAGAGCCGAAGCAAAGCAAAGGATGGGAAGGGATTTTCTCATGTCGGGAGAAGAGGTGGGAGAAGATATTAAGCAGAGGGAAAGGTAGACAACTCATTCATTTATTAATGAACTCAACCCATGTTGACAGAGCACCTACTGTGTGCCCAGCACTGTACACAAGGCAGATGTCAGCCCTGACTTTGCCAGGCACAGTTCCAAGCATATGATGTACACAACAGAGTCCTTGCAATAACCCTGTGAGACAGATAGGTGCTGTTTTCATCCCCAGCTGAGCTAACGATATAGCTACGGTGCGAAGAGGTTAAATGACCTGCCCAGTGCTGCACGCCCAGTAAGTGGCAGAGCCAGGGACAGAACGTCAGCAGCCTGGCTTTGGAGCCCACCTGGGCACAGACCCAGTCACTCCTGACACTTGCCTGTAAACAGATAGCAGTAGCACGCGAGCTGAGTACTAACGCAATCCAAATGCTCCAAGTCATTCCAGCTTTCTCCTGTCCCCTTTACTCCATCTCTAAATGGACTGATCCAATCTCCAATTCAGAAATGGCGGGCAGTCTGGTTCATTTTCCACTGTCAAACAGTTTTTGGGTGTCCAGGGATGTGGGCAAAGCTACAGTGTCCTCTCAGTGAGTCAGTTCCACAGCAAAATTCCTACTCTACACCTACGTCTGGCATGGCTGTGTTTCCTCTCTGCCTGGTCAATTTTGGAATGAAGTGGTGTATGGTTCCTTTTGTTGCTTACGATCTTCCACCTCCCCATCCCCAGGACTACTTATGAAATATATTTGCAGCGGAGTTTTACTAAAAGTTTCACAGTTAATTGGCAGGGGAAGAGTTTGCAGAACAGGTCTACACAGGCATAGACTTGACAGAAAGTCAGCTGTTGCCATCTCGAACATCCATCAGCTGGTGCCATGGGCCCAGGAGAGCTTAACTTCAGCTTGGTGACAGATGCTCTGCTCTTGCTCTCTCTACATACTCCTTCTGCAGCATGGCAATCTCCAAACCCTAAAATCCAGTTGGGTTTCCTGTGAAATGCAATTTGGCTCTCTGTGTTAACTCTCTGTTCCTCAACGTACCTAGCTATTTGGGGGTGGTCAATGAATGGGCAGAAAACAGGCTTCACAGAAAAGAGATTTTGAAACATCTGCTTTGACAAAGAGCCACCTCACCTGTATCACTGCCCTCGTGTATGAAGGTTGCTGTAGCCAGTTCTTGTTTTAATAGGTGGCGTTTCTCTCTGCACTGTCCCAGAGGCAGAGGACAAAGTACATTTGGAGCACGTGGGATGGACATCTAACGCAGACTGCAGGGGTGGTGGAGGGTAGGCCGGCAGAGGCGATAACTCTACACCAAAATCTTGAGGGTAAAGAAGAGTGGGTCAGGCGAAGGGGACAGAGGGAGCGGTCAAAGTGTCCCAAGCCAAACAGCCTAATCCCAAATCCAGGAGTGAAAGAACACCACTCAACCCAAAGACAGTGCTGCATTATGAGAGATTAAAGGTTGATGAAGTGAGTGACAAGAGATGAGAAAAAGGGAGCAGACTCTTGGCTGCCAGACTAAGGAACCAGGATTAATTTGAATGTGGTGAAGATCTATAAAAACAGTTTTATGGGAAACTATTGTAATCAAAGTTTTCTCCTCCCTCTCTTCCTCCTTCCATCCTCTCTCTCCTTCCTCTCCTTTTTCCTTCCTTCCTTCCTTCCTTCCTTCCTTCCTTCCTTCCTTCCTCCCTCCCTCCCTCCCTCCCTCCCTCCCTCCCTTCCTTCCTTCCTGAAAGATCATGGCAGCTGTGGTGTGGAGAATGAACTGCCGGAAAGCAAGAGTGGAAATTACCGCTGTGACAATTTGAGTAATGGTCGTGGGGCCAGAGAAAAGTGAGACAAATTCAAGAGTTATACAAGATTTATATTGAGAGGAGAAGCAATGAGGAAGAAAGAACAATAAAGAACTGGCTACTGGATGGGTTAGGGGGCAGGTGGGGGCAGTGACAGATCCCCTAGGATAGGGGATCCAAGAGGGAGGAAGCAGTTGAATGAGCATCTAATGCATTCAAATTTGGACATGTTGAGTGAGAAGATTTTCAGATGGAGATGACCAGCTGGGTGGTGGCCATGTGCACCTACCTGGTGCTCTAGTAATGTCTGTCTTAAAATATAGAGCTGGAATTTGTCATCAAACAGGTGATAATTGATGCCCCTAGAGTGGCTAACAGCACCTAGTTAGAGTGGCTAGATGACAAAAGCACCAAGGACCTAATGTCAGTGTAGGCCAATATTTTAAAGATGGACAAGGAACGAGGAGCTCACCATGAAGACTGAAGTGGATGAATGGAGAGCTGAAAAGCAGGACAGAGAAACCAAGGTAAAGTGTCTAAAGAGGCACAGTGTAGTGGGCCATATGCAAGCTCGGAGACTTGTCCCGGGAGTGGTGCACCTGTACCTTACTGTCTCCCAACTTCTTTATTAGCTCCTCCTGCCACTGTTGAGTGTGAAATTTGCACATAAGAAACACTCCTTGATTGACAGCTCACTTCCCTTTCTCCCGCCCAAGTATCGCAATTTGTGCTCCGCTGATAGAACAGACATTGTTGTCCTTTGTGAAGAAAAACTGGTTCCCTCTTAATAAAACTTTAGAAGTCTGAAGCTGAGACCTCGTACAGGTAAACGTGGGAGAAATTAATTTCCTGGTATGCCATCGTTACGTGGCAAGTACTATATGCTTTAGAAAAGGATGGCTTTTCTCCCAACTTTCTCTTTTACTGCCTACTAGGGTCCCTGGGTCTACCTCTTATTCCTTGAGGCAATTAAACACTTGAATAATTCATTATCTGTTAGTAAGTATAGGAAATGGGCTGCTGATAAGTACTGAAAGGGAGCAGATCTCTTAGGTGGCATGCTAGAGCTGGTACAAAAGATTAATGAATACTTGGTTTTGCAGTCCACTGAGCAGTTTCTGTTTGGATTGAGCAGCATTTAAAATTGAGCTGACTTCAAAAAGTCTTGTCACAGTTCTGGAAATTGTGTATCCCACCAACCATTCAGAAGAGAAAAATAAGTTGGGAACATGCTTCTGGAAGTTAAAAACAGGAATAAAAAAAACTTTCACTTCCTTTAATTAGTATGAAATTTTTTTGCTCAGGCTTGTGAGCGCGTGGAAATCTTTTTCTTGGAAGTCTGTTCTTTTTTTTTTTTTCTTTTTTCTTTTTTTTTCCATTTGAGCTCATTTTGATTCAGAAGACACTTAAATCCAACTAGAAAATCTACGGTTCTGGCAGCCATACTCACTTTCCCTGGAAGAGGAAACAGGTCCCAGCTGCTCAGGTTCTCTAGAGGGTAGTAGCCGATTGCTGGACTACATTACAACACGTTTGTTTACTTAACTTATTATTCTTCAGATGCAAGAAGATAAATAAATCTGATTCTCACCTTTTGCATTTCTCACAAACCGCCTGGTGGTATCTATCCACAAAAAGACCTCCTATAATTTGTCAGCACAGGGGAGACCTTTTAATTCTCTGGCTCGTATGAGAGTGTAGGTTCTTTCATTTTCCCCCCAAGAATTAACTTTTCTGGGTCTCACTATTTCAGCTTCTATAAGTTGGCTGTCATCTGACATTTTATATATTGTTCTTCTGCCCATATACAGACAGGGTCACTTGATACATTTGAATACTATTTTAAGTCTTATATAAAACCATAGAAGAAGATATTATTAAACATTATCTACAATTCACTCATAGAGATACATGGTTCTAGAAAAAAACTTTTTTTTTCTGCAGATGATTTTGTGGCCTTAAAAAACACTTTTCACATTGCTTCCCTTTTGAAATAGCTGTCAGAGAATTCACAGCCCAATAGATGGCTCAAATACCAAATAAGCTAGTTGGTCCTTTCCCTGATAATACTCACTCTTCGGTTTGGTGTCTGAATGGCTCCTGTACTGGGAACTGGATGGCCTTCCTCTACAGTCATACCAGTTCAAACCTCGGTTCTGCCTCCTGCTACTTGCATGAAGCCACCTGACCTCTGTGTGCCTTCATTTCTGTTGTTGCAAAATGGATCAATCTATCCTCTTTTCATCAAGTTCTTTGTGAAAATTAAATGAAACTCTGGGTTGTGGCCTTCAGTAGGAACTCAATTAGTCTACTTTCTTTAAGCGGGACCACCCTGAGTTTTATTCTTCAGTTTTGTGGGGTGCTGACCTGAAAGGGGATGAGCTTCTTTGCAGCAGAGCTAAAAGGCCCTCACCCGAGGAGGACACAAGCCTGCGGCAGGCCTGCTGACAGTCTCCTAAGTAATTTAGAAGTTGAACTTTCTTTGTCCTTATTTGGAGCACATCATGGTTTTGGAAATCTGTTCAACATGCTGCTTCACGAAGCCACTACTACGGTTAGAATGAGAGAACTAAATGCATTTGGCAACCCTACGTTGTCACTTAAAAACCTGGGCGTGTCTTGGTGAATCTCTCTTCTAACACACACACACACACACACACACACACACACACACACACACACACACACGTGTGCGCGCGCACGCGACAGTAATTCGTGTGGCTTCCTCCACCCTCTCTTCTCTGATTTATACTAGAATTATAGAAATCCTTTTTGAAATGGCTATTGGGAAAAATCAAGGTGGTCTCTGGTCATGGGATGAATATTTAAAGGAAGATGTAAGAGGTTCAAAGCAAGCAGGAAAACTCACCTTCAGTTATAATCTCTATTTTATTATCAATCTCTTGACTAGCAAGTAGTTAAGCATAATTTAGTTTGCCAGTGGATTATTTTTTGAAATCAGAAATAGAAGTAGTTCAATGTAGAGGCCCAAAGCCCCAGACTTTGAATCCAGACTATTGGACTTTCGGTCTTGCTTTGCCACTAGTAGTCTGACGTTGGAAAAACGACTTAATTTCTCTGTGTTTCAGATTTCTGTAAAATGAGAACTTAAGATCTCTGTGCTGCAGTTATTTCATCTGTTAGAAGTAAACCGTAACGATGCATATCAATCAGAAGGCTGTTATGAGGATTCAAGGGTTTAATACTTACAAAGCACTTAGAATAGTGCCTAGCGTGCAGTAAGTTCCTAACTAACTAACTAACTAACTAACTAACTAACTAACTAACTAACTAATTAACTTACTAACAGCCAGTTAACAATGAAGGAAGCATGGGCAGGTGCTTAGGCATGTTGTTATTGAAAGAGAAACACAGTCTTCAGAGACTGGTTGAATTTAGACTCTGCCACTGGCTGACTGGAGGCCTGGACCGGTCAGTTTTCCCATCTGAAGAATAAATTTGTTAGTTGCTTTGCAGAATTGTCTGGAGGGTTGTTCTAACCTGGGTAAATAACCAAGCTCAGTGTCTGGAACGTGGGAGGTGAGCATATTAGAAAAGTAACTATTTAGATTGTCCTTATAAACGCATAAAAAAGTAGATAAGAGCTTACATGCATAGCAGGAAGGATGTGGATTAGCCAACAGGAAGAATTTCCTGGCGATGCATCTTATAAAAGGGTGGAATGGTCTATGAAAAGAATGTGTGGATTCTCCCTTTAAAGCAAACCTTAATCCCATGATAATTAGACATCTGAGTCATTTTGGCTCACTCCCCTCTCTTCCTTCCTTTTGCACTGACTGCGAGCCTATCATGTGCTAAATTTGTCTGGGTCCGAGGCAGTGGAAGGACACATATGACTGGAATTCAGTTCTTTTCCTTCAGAGGGTCACTAGTTAGTTTTATCAGTGGAGAAACTCTTCTGGCGCTGAACATAAACTGCAGATATTAAGAAAGTCAGTGAGGCTCTTGATTTCTACACAGCAATCTCCCCTTCTCCTAGCCTTCCCATCAGTCAGCCAACACCTTCTAAGCTCCCAGTGCGTGTCAGGTGCTATAATGAGCTCTGGGAACATGAAGCTTATAATACAGTCTTGCTCTCCAGGTGCTCACAGCATCATGGGAGGGATGAACGTAGATACAGGTGACAGCCAGGCATCTTTGAGGTGCTGGAATGGAGACAAGAGCAGGGAGTTGTAGGAGGAAAAAGTGCTTACATTGTCCTGGAAACTTCAGGGAAGATGTCGAGGCTGAGGAAATGGTGCTTCCTAGATGGACTGTAGATTTCCAAGTAGAGGGAGGAAGACGAAGACCTGAGTGTGCCACCTTTTGAGGGAAAAGAGATACTAAGTGACCTGTAGGCCTGAAGACACTCATAGACGGGTGGCAGGGAGGAGGACATGAAAATAGTCAGTTTGAAGAAGCTCTTTGAGAAGGAGCTCAGACTGGTCTTTTAGGCACTGAGAAGCCAACAGAAAACTTAAGAAGGTAGTGAGTGCTCTGATCAGTTTTTCAGCAATGTATTGCTGGTGGAATAGGAGAAAATGGTGATGAAGGGTCTAATGAAGAGGTTTTGATGCAATAAGCTAGAAAAGATTAAAGGAAGGCTTGAACCAGGTCATGAAGAAAATAATACACAGTTTGAACAGGGAAGTTTGAAGAGCTGTTTTTAGTTATTTCAAATTTTTAGCTATTGTGAATAATGCTGCGGAGAACATGGCTATATGACTCTCTTTGAGACCCTGATTTCAGAAGTGGAATTGCTGGATCGTATGGTGATTCTATTTTTAATGTTTTGAAGAACCAGAACCGTCATACTGTTTTCCCTAGTGGCTGCACCATTTTACATTTCCACCAACAGTGCACAAGTGTTCCAATTTCTCCACACCCTCACCAACACTTCTTTTTTCTTTTCTTTTCTCTTTTCTTTTCTTTCTTTTTCTTTTTCTTTTTTTGGATAGCAGCCATTCCTAATGGGTGTGAGATGGTATCCCTTGTGGTTTGGACTTGCATTCCATAGTGACTGGTGATGCTGAACAGTTTTTCATGTGTTTATTTGCCGTCTGTATGTCTTCTTTAGAAAAATGTCTATTCGAGTCCTTTTCCCATTTATAAATTGGGTTGTTTTTTTTTTGATGTTGATATTTTAGATATTAATGTCTCATCAGATATGTAATTTGCAAACGCTATTCTCCATTCCGCAGGTTTTTCACTTTGTTGATAGAGTCCTTTGATGCATTTTTAAAAATTATGAATTTCAATTTGTCATTTTTCCTTTTGTAGCCTATACCTTTGGGGTCATAATCAAAAAATAATTGCTAAATCCAATGTTGCGAAGCTTTTGCCCTTAGTTTTCTTCCAAGAGTTTTATAGTTTTAGCTCTATAGTTAGGTCTTTGATCCATTTTGAGGTTTATTTTTTTGTATGTGGTGTTAGATAAGGGTCCAATTTCAATCTTTTGCACATGGATATCCACTTTTCTTAACACCACTGGTTAAAGAGGCTATGCTTTATCCATTGTATAGCACTGGTGCCATTGTCAAGGATTATTTGACCAGATACATGAGGGTTCATTTCTAGACTCTTTATTCCATTATACTATATGTCATTTTTATGCCAGTACCATAGCGTTTTGATTACTGCAGTTATGTATTATGTTTTGAAATCTGGAAATATGAGCCTCCAACTTTTTCTTCTTTATCAAGACTATTTTGGCTATTTGGATCTTTGGAGATCTTGTGTGAGTTTTAGGCTCTGTTGGGGCATCCTTATTCCATGGCTCTGCAGGGTGATCCCACACACCAATAAATTAAAAGACATACAATGTTCGTGAACAGGAAGACTTCGTATTGTTAGACGTCAGTAATACTGAAAGAGATCTACAGATTCAAAATAATCTCTATCAAAATGCCAAATGAGATAATGACAGAGACAAGACAATAGGACCTGGAACTGCAGAATAATGAGAAGCAAACTTGTATGTGACTATAGAGAGAGACCACCCAAACAAAGAAGTTTCATAAAATAATCACCATGGGCTTCAAAAAAGTGAAACTTGAAGGCTACCTCACTAAAGAGTGTTTAACAAAGGGTTGACACATTAGGCTTTATGAAATCTATTTATATAGCTGAACAGAGAACCGCTCACCAAAACAATTTCAGCAAATGTTGTTTTCTATTTGATTTCCTCCATTTCTTAAAACTTTGTCTTCTGATCATGTGTCACCTCTTACTTACTGTTGCTGTTTCAAGTGATACTTTCGTGGTTGAAAAATTGAAGGCCAGAGTTCCCCTTTCTTTGGTATAATACCTTTTGCCACCCCCTCTGACTTTCCTTTTGCATCCCATTCTACATCTTAAGGACACTAGAAACTTCTACTTTAATATATATTTTATGTTTCTTGCCTAAATCCAAATGTGGTAACTCATCTTTACACACTTTATCATTCAGAATTAAAGAAACAAGCAAAGAAGTAGTTCTAAAGAGATCAAGATGTGAGGTCTGACTACAGGAGGAGCCAGTTAATTTTGTTCTGATCTAAGTCCAGAGAATGCACTTACCTATAACTCTAGTTTATAGCCCCTTCAGTGTATGCTTTTGGCCTTTAAGGAACATAGGATAGAATGTGTGAATGGTGATGGGCAAGCCTACTCCTACTTGGAGAGAGAATTCAAATTATATATAATATTTGAATCAAAAAGGATCCATATATTTTTTCACTTACTCATTCTCTCACTCTTCTCATATACATTTACTGAACACCCACACTACGGGAGTGAGGCACTGTGGATATAGAGATCAACACAGTTCCAGCCTCTCACAGGCTCGTGGTTCAATACAGAGATATAAATACTGTTATGGAGACAGGTACAATACAGCAAGGTAAGTGAAAGGAAGGAGAGCAATGCTGCAATTATAAGCTGACAACAAACTCCAGGGTTTCTTGTGCAGTATGTCAGCTGCTTAGTGCATTTGAGATGAGCCGATCACTACCATCCCTCTCCATAAGAATCTACTCACTGTACTTCTTTATTAAGGATGTGGTTTTGTGGCAGGCCTTACATTACAGCATAGCTTGATATATATCAGGAAAACGACTTACAGAGTAATCACTTGTTGCCTATAGAGTATCTAGTAAGATCCTGGTAATTACAAATCACACAGGCAGGGTGCTACGGATGTACATTTTGAACATGACTAATGTGAAACATGTGATATAAACAACAGGATTTATGCAACGCAATGAGCATAAACACTGGTCTGCTTCCTTTCCTTGGTGTCATTTCAAAGCCCTCAGCAGTCAGAATTTCACAGGAAAAAGAGGCTGGAGCATTACGACCAGACATTAGACCAGCAGATCTTAGCCACACAATAAAAATGCTGTTACTGGAATTATGATGCTCAGGGGTAAAACCACCACGGAGTTAAATGTGAAGCAAAAAATTACTGGCCTCTCTGATATTGGTACTTGTAGGAAGCAGATTCCTGCCAAAAGCTAAGACCCTTACTAGCCTATTTTGGGGAAGGGGTTTCCTCTGAGCAGGAAACCAGGAGAAGCACAGTGAGCATCCTTCTCAAGAACCAACAAGAACTGTAACTTCTAATGGCTAGACCCCTTCAGTAGCAGAACTGAGGCTGTTTGTCCCCTAGTCAGAGACTTGTAGTGCATCAGAGGGAACACTCGTTAGAGCTGAGACATGTATTCTAAACAAACCCTCATCTCACACTTGGAAAACTATTATGTCCAGTTGTGAGTTTGGGTAATAAGCTTGAGTAATAACTTTTCTAGTGCCTAGGGCTTCCTGGAACACTTTCTGTTGACATTTTTTACACTGTTTAGCACCAAAAAAGAGGAAGAAACATTCATGTGAAATAACTTTATTATATACTATTCTTAATATTCCTCAATATTTTAAAATATATTTTTAAAAACTTCCAATAATAGCTACGTCTATTAAGTATGGATACTTTGCATTCACTAAATATTATTTTGTGGATTTTTAAAAGACAATGCCAGATATGCTATTATAAGTATAAAAAGCAAGTTATATAATAGCATGAAAAGTGTGATGTTAAATTCATATATATATATATATATGTGTGTGTGTATATATATATATATATATATATATATATATATATATATATATATATATATGTAATGTATTCATCTTCTTACCCTTCAAATGCCTTACCTCTTGATGACTAATGGAGGAATTACTATAGAGACAGCTCACAGCCAAGAATACAAAAATGGATATTATGCTCTAGGGTTAAATTTCTCAGTTCAAAAATTCCCTGTTGCATATTTCACATAGGGGGCATTCCACCAAATTTTATTGCAGCCTCTCTTTTCCTATATAGATAGAATGGCTAGAGGTGGTGAAAAGGGTAATTTGCAGCAAGAAAAAAATATTAGAAGGGCATCTTCAAGGACAAGTGTTTTCATGGAGTTACCCCGTGTGTCAGAGGTCATGGCTCCTCTTCCTGTCCCACTCCTGCCTCCCATCTCTGTAGAGTGGGGCACATATTGATGTCACAGGAATCTGGGCCATGTTGTGTAGGGAGTAACAAGTGGGGAGTGGCTACTTATCTCCAAAGACTGTCATGAAATATGAACCTGTGTGTGTGTGTGTGTGTGTGTGTGTGTGCGTGTGTGGTGGGGGGGTGGTCCCTGGAAACAACCCACTGGGAGTGGAGGGGGGCTACAGCCATGCTCTCCAGAGGACTCACTGACATCAGAAGACAACAAAGAGCCAGCTGGCATCCTGTGGTAAGCAGAAGGACCACCTGTAAATGTTCCCACACTAATCTCCAGAACCTGTGAGTAAATTACCTGATGTGGCCAAAGGGACTCTGCAGAGGTAATTAAAGTTAGGTGCCTAAAATAGAGAGATTATCCTAGATTATCCAGGTGGGCCTGAGGGATCATAAAGGTCCCCCAAAACACAGAACTTCAATGTTTGGAGTAGGAGAGATGCCACAAAAGGGGCAGTCGGAGAGATTCGAAACATGAGAAGGCTTCGACCCACCATTGCTGGCTTGAAGGGAGGGGAACTGAATTCTGCCAACTATCTGAATGAGACTTGAAGCAGATTTCCCCTCAGAGCCTTCAACAAGAGGCAGGCTGGAGGACATATTGATTGTAGCCTTGTGTAGTCTCACTTGTTTATTTTTATGTTTGTTACATTTTCTTTTTGTGTCAGATCCCAAAAATCACTGCTAAAACTGATGTTGAGTACCTTAGCCCTATTTTTTTTTTTCTAGGAGTTTTATGATTTCAGGTCTTACATTCAAGTCTTTAAACTGTTTTGAGTTGATTTTATATAGAATGTGAGGTAGGGGTCCCATTTCATTGTTTTGCATATGGCTGTCAAGTTTTCTCAACACCATTTATTGAAGAGACTATCCCTTCCCCACTGTATATTCTTGGTTCCTTTGTTGTATATTAACTGATCATATATGTGCAAGTTTATATCTGGGCTACCTAATTCTTTCTATGCCAATTTCATACTTTTTTGATACTATCACTTTATAATATAGTTTGAAATAACAAAATGTGATCCTTCCAATTTTGTTCTTTTTCCTTAAGATTGCTTTGGCTACTTGGTGTTTTTTGTGGTTCTACACAAATTTTAGGATTTTTTTATTCTATGAAAAATGCCATTGGAATTTTAATAGAGATTACTGAACCGATAGAATACTTTGGGTGGTATGAACATTTTAACAATATAAATACTTCCAATCCATGAGCATGGAATATTTTTCCATTTATTTGTATCTTCTTCAATTTATTTTATCAATGTCTTATACTTTTACAGATCTTTCATCTACTTCATTAAATTTATTTCTAAATATTTTATTCTTTTTGTTGCAATTATAAATGGCATTGTTTTCTTAATTTTGCTTTCTGATAGTTCATTGTTAGTGTATAGAAACACAAATGATTTTTAAATATTTATTTTGTATCCTGCAACTTTATTGATTTCATATGTCTAAATAGCTTTTTGATGGAATTTTTAGTTTTCCATATATAATGTCAAGTCATCTACAAAGAGAGACACCTTCTTTGACCTTATTACAGTCTTTGGCTTAATGTCTATTTTCTCTGAGATAGGTCTGCCTACCTCTGCTTATATTGATTTCCATTTGCATGAAAAATCTTTTTTCATCCCTTCACTTTTGGTCTGCTTGTACCTTTGTGTGAAATGAGTCTCTCGTAGACAGCACATAGATGGGTCTTGTTTTGCAATCCATTCAGCCAGTGTTTTATTCTAGTGGGAGAATTTAGTTCATTTACATTTAAAGTAATTATTTTAAAGCATGAACTATTTTCATTTTGTTAATATTTTTTCCTGGTTGGTTTATAATTCTTTTCTTCCTTTCCTACCAGTTTCAATATGGGTTTAATTTTTCTCTTTCACACAATATGTTAAAGTTGATTGACTAGTTTCTGGATTTTTTTCAAGGGAATTGCTTAGTGCATAGCTGTACATTTAATGTGTCAATGGGAAGAGGTGAGTTCAGGAGCCTTCCATGTCACCACCTTGAACCAGAACTAGCACTGCAATACTTTCTAAGAAATTACTTAGAGAAATAGTAGCAGTTCATCAAGAGTCTTAAGTAGTTTCTCCCTGTGTACTGTGGTACTCATAAGGGCTACTTCATAACACTGTTGTGAAGATTACAAAAATCTATTAATGCCTGTGAAAGTTTGACCTTTAAACACAGTGCCTGGAAAGAGCAGGCTTTTAAGACTTCTTTCCTTGGCTATACTCTATAATTTTCTATTTCCTTTTTTTTTTAGTTTACATTTGAGATTAGCACTCAGTAGTATTGTAATCAGATGCTGCAGTGATCTAGAAATTCATGGAATAAAGGACCAGGAAAGGATGTGAGAGGCTGTGTACGTGTGAAGAGGAGAACACCCTTACTTTCAGCCAAAGAGATTCCCTTTAGGCTTCTTGGGCAGTGAAAAAATTGAAATATTTAGGCCTTATCTTAGCATAACAGTCATAGCTATTTCCTTACGGTTATTTCTTTATTTAGCTAATGGGAACTGCTTGCTATCTTCAGTTGGAACCATTTCATCAATCAGCATTCCACAGTGTTGTCTGTGGTTCAATGTTTTTTCCATTGGCATCCCAGCCAGAGATTTCCTATTCGAGGTGGAATGTTCTGCTGTATTCACAGCTAGAGTCAACAAACTGGATTGACAAGTATCTTAGCCTAAAGAGCTCTACATGCTTTGCTAATTTGCAGCTGAATTGAATTAACTGGCAACTCTGGGGAAGTTACATAAAATCATACCAAAAAGGTAAGTGAAACATTTTGAAATTAAAACATATTTCCAATGTGTTTCCATGGAAGGATCGAATGTTAAAGAATCACCAATTTCCAGACAATAGATTCCTTAAGATCAGAGACCCCGCCTTAATTCTCCTGCATTGCCCAGTGCCAAGTGCCTAAAACAATGTAAGATACACACACACACACACACACAGATGCACGCATGCACATGTGCATGCACACACATTAATATATCATATATATTGTACTATTTATAGGATATATGATATATACTTATATATCATGCTGTTTAGCAAATTATCAATACATAACACATACATATTACATAGTAATGAATTTACTGAGCAGTGGTTGATTAGCTTAGGGGAATGGGATGTTACGTGGTGTTTTCATATAGCTAATCTCTCTTTAGACGCACATCTCGACCTTGACGTTGCCTCTTTTCTAAAACTTCCTTTTACCCAGAGGGAGGTCAGGTATTTGGTTCTTATCCTATCATTACAAATCTACCTGTATTGCCTTCTATATTTATTTCTTTTCCCAGCTACCTATAATATCCAGACCAAACTAAACAAAAAAGCAAAAACAAATCTGAAGGTAGGAACTGATCGCTGCTTGTCGCTATTCAAGTTTCACATGTTGCACTGTGTACAAGAGAGATTCAATAATATTTTCTAAATGAACCAAAGGAATAACACATCCTTTTGCTGTATTTTGGACTCATTTCATATCAAAAAGCCAACACCTTTCTTTTCTCACATAGGTTCCTAGTACCCAGACCAACAAAGTTAGCCATGAGCCGCAATATCTAAATTGATTGGTGTGAGGTCAGTGCTAAAAATGGAAAACCAAGGAGATGGTGTCTTGTCAATTCCTGCGTGAACAGTGCCTCAACTGGGTGTTGAGTGCAGTGAAGGTGCTGGTCACTCTCCACTGGTGGAGCTGGTGTGTGGGTGCTTGTCAGATGAAGACACCAAGTAGAAGAGCAAAAGAGAACTATCTTCTGCAGAGCCTCCCTGCCAGGGCCATCCAAGGAAATCCAGGAGATTTAGTCTCAGGAATATGAAGATCCTCTTATTTCAGTTAGGTTGACAGGTGACATATACAGTTCTCTGGTAGTCTGTGTAATACTGGGCAAGATATGATCTAATAGCAATGGCCACTCATCATGGCTTCTGGGGTGATGTCAGATGGTTTTTAAGAGGAAGTGTCAGGCCATATTGCCCAATGGAAAATTTATTTTCAGTTCAAATTCTAAGCAGGAAGTAGTCCTTCCCATCAAAAGGTGTTTAAGAAGTTCCTCTTATGGCCAGGATACTGATAACAGGTTGGTTTGGTGAAAGGACACACATGCACTCACATATGCACACACACATACTTCAAAACAATAACAAGCTGCTCACAAAGAGGACTGAAGCTAGAGAGATATGAACCTACCATCCCACACAGCCTTTCTCAAAGATTAGTGGTAAGGCAAGTAGGAACCACAGGAAGGCCTCCATGGAAACTGGCCATTAGTTTGTTACTTAAAGGCTATACTTGAGCCAGTAAAACAGACAAAACAAAAAAGAATCTGGCAAGGGGTCCAAAAAAGTGGACATGCAAAACCAACAGAACAGGACAAGACAATGTGGGGCACAGAAGAGGGTCCCTATGTTCATAGAAGAAAAACATAGTTTGGATTAAAACTAATCCCTAGAGTCTTTAATTAGGGTGTTGTTAGTTCCTTGGAGAGAGTGATCTGGAGATTGACATGAGAAATCTCTGTATTATCTGTTAGAATTTATTATTAACATAATATGTAAATATGTGCATAAATTGGTATATGTAGATGTACCAATGTACTTATTTCTGTATAACGGGATGTATACCACACTAGGCAATTATAAATCTTAACAGATACTGTTGTTGTTATCATATAATCCCACGTTTAAAATCTTAGTTATGTATCATATCTATTTTCTATTATTGTATTCTTTCTTTTCTCTTTTCTTTTCTCTCTTTCCTTTTTCTTTCTTTTTCTTTTTCTCTCTCCCTCCCTCCCTCCCTTTCTTTTCTTTTCTCTTTTCTTTCTTTTCTTTTCTTCTCTCTCTCTCTCTCTCTTTTTCTAACATCTATTTATCTATGTATCTTCAAACCAAAGACAAATCTATCACAAATGGAGTCTATTTTTTACTATTTTTTTCCTGAAGTTCCTTATTTTGCAGTTTCTAAAAGAAAACTACCATTCAAAAGGTTGGTATTTTGTCTTTGTTCATATTGAGTTTTTTTAAATTTCTAACATTTACAGATGTTTATATCTCTAAATATTTATTGCTCAAGTTTTATCACTCCCTCAAGAAAAAGCTCCCTCCTTTCTCCTCTCAAATATTCCATTTCCAACCCACCTTCTCAACTATTTTAGCTTATGCAGATCTTTCTGTACCTTGAGGCTTTGTCTTCCTGTGTATAAGATTTTAATTAAGTTGGGTGGCAAATTCCTTGGCAACTGTGATTTCCTTTATATCCCACAAAGCTCTTTGCACAAGAGTGGGATGACAGTAAACGTTTAAGGTGAATTTGCTAGTTGAACTTAATTTAAAAAATAAATATTGTTCCAAAATCTGAACCAGTGACAGGCCATAAATACAAACGCTTGGGTTTGGTGCTTATTTATCCCTTGTCACATTTGGAGATGTCACATCTGAGATGTCAATTCTGATAGCTTACACCAAAAAGATACCAACGGTGATTCACTAATGCAGAATATCAAAAAGCCCTCCAAACTGTCACTTGTCCTAACCTGAAATTTCTTCATTTTTGAACTCTGTTTCTGCAGCCCTGGAATGCATTCCTCCCAAGATAAGCATGTCATCTTTCCTAGGTTACTTACGTAAGGTTAAAATGATTAATCAGGATGCGCCAGAGCCTAACCTTGGTTAAAAGTAGAAGGTGCTGGACTTTATTTGGAACAGTTCCTCATGTGAATAAATGTTTGCTGAAGTGAGTAAGCAGAGGGAGTTCCATCCAAAATTTGGAGAGGTGACAGGTCTAGAGCAGATTAGGAAAGCTGGGAGGAAAGAGTCTAACTTTTCAGTGGCCAGTTTAAAATTTGTGCTTGTGTATATGTATTTCAGACATGATACGGGTGTGAGAGTTATAGATACAAACACCACTCTTCTTCTAGAGTGAGTTTATTACTCATTCCTGCATCACAGTATCTAGTACAGAGCCACAAAAACACTGCTGTGCTGAAACTTTATCTATCTATCTATCTATCTATCTATCTATCTATCTATCTATCTATCTATCTATCTATCAATCATCTATCTATTATCTAATTTTAGGTGAGGCAACCCTTGGTTGACCTCACAGATTGCAAGGACCTTGTCAGCTTACAATCCCTTATTTTTTATTTTTACACTTACAGCACCTTCTTCCTAGGTGGTCTCCCATCCAAGTATACTAATCAGGCCCGACTGCTTCAGAGATCATACGGGATCGGGCTTGTTCAGGGTGACATGAAACATTATTTTTGTGTGACTTTTTTCTTCAGAGATAGTTTATTGATCAAGGTACTACAGAGCCCAATTGAAAATAGACAATCCAAAGAGAAATACTGCTGCAAATGGTATGGTTTTAAGGGAAGATGTTTGGGTTATAAACCAGTACTTTCTTTCCATTGCTATGCAGTCATAAGTAGTGCGTACGTAGACCATTCATTTGATTGTACTTAGCTTCCTTTTTCATAAAGGAGGATGTTAAATCTCTAGATGTCCACTCTAGTTTTCAATACAATTTTGCATTGAATCTTCTGGTTTTTAAGATTGTGAGATATGAGAAAAAAATTGTCTTCAAAGTACTTTCATTTTACTTCCTTTTATGTAAATGAACTTCAGCTGAATTATACCTTGTGGTAAATATGTTTTAAAAATCATTCTCTTCTAAGATTTTATAATTCAATTTTCACAACAACTCTAAGAAGGGTAAAGAAGAGATGAACACTTATGGAACACCTTTTAAAAGCGAAGCCTTTGACATTTATTTCATTTCTAAAAAGCCTATGCCATGAAAATTTTCTCCATTTTACAATTAAGGAAACTAAGATGTCAAGTACCAGGCTAAAGGTCACTGGGCAGGTAAGGGCTGGGCAGTGCTAAGCTCCCTTCTCAGGTCAGCCTGTATTATAAGCCCATATTCTTTCCAGCACAGGATGCTGGCATTCTACAAAAAAGGTAGGTATTCCATTTAAAAGATGGAAAGACTGATGTACAGAGAACCAGAGGACTTCCTCAATCATACAGTAAATCAACATTTTTGGTGTTAGGAAGAAAATTCAAGGTTTTTTTTTTTTTTTGGAACAGAGTATAAGTTCAGACCGGGAACAGGGTGCAAGGAAATATCCTTTTGTGTGATAACTTTATTTCTATTTGATGGCAGCATTAAATTTTCTGGGGTTTAAGACTGTGATATGTGAGAATCGAGTTTGTTGTATTTACATATATTTTATATCAAATTCTAGTGATACACTTGGTGCTGTCTAGACACTATCTCAGGATAAACATTTTATATCCTAGATATTAATAAAACTTTATTTTTTCTAAATCATGCATTGTAGCTTTTTTAGCTCCTCCTACCCCCCCTTCCCCCCACATACACACATACATATCTGATGTATGATAGGGCTTTACCTTGAACTTTATTTCTTCTTATAAAAAGTGATTTTTCTTATCTGGAAATAATTTGTAATGCCTCATAGCACTGCACTTCCTCTTGCTTCAGGAAAGAATTTCTTTTTTTTCCTTCTGAACTTCCCTCGTGGTTTTTTTTTCCCTCTGTATTTGTGTTGGCTTTTAGCCTTCCGTTCTCTTCAATGCATTTGGCCTGGTACCAAATGAGATTCAGCACTTGGCCTAGAAGCGTCGTTTTCCAACTCTCAGAATCAGAAGGAAAACCCCGCCTCCTACACCCACTCTAATTACCATACTACAAAACTGACTTGTTGCATCACTTGATCATCATTTGTGAATTTCTGCTTTTTGCAGTTGCCATTCTTGCAGCAGATGAGTTTGAGACACATGGAGAACCTGCCTTTGCACCACTCAAGCCCTCCGGGGGCACAGAGACAATCCTGGAAGCGCTGGCTACTCTACTTATTCATAGCTTTTTTGGCATTCCTTTACTTCAGTGCACTTCTCTTTACTCTTCTCTCATCCAAGGTAAGGAGACAATAATACCTAAGGTTGCTATGTACTGTAATCCTTTTGTCTTTTGTAAGTCTAGTTATTATCATTGTCACTCAGGATTGTTAGAGCTAGTCAGAAGGAGAGACATGTGAGTATAGATAATGTAATTATAATTTCAATTTTGTCATGGCATATGGCTTTGGAGGCTTATCTAAGTGTTTTGAAATGAAAGGTATTAGAAAATGGTTAAGTGTTTGCTGCAGAATAAAGATGAAGAGAATCACTTATTCAAATCAGTCAACTGATAGATTGCCTATACAGTCTTTTTCCCTTTCTGGAACTTTGCTAAATAAACCACCTTGACAGAATAAAAGGTGTAAAACATGATGCTTGCTCTCCAGGAATGGGATGTAAGTATAGTCTTATTGAGGGAAAAGACAAAAAGGTAATGAAAGACAGAATGAAATAAGTGACAGGTGGTTAGTGTATCTCTGTGGAGGGAACTAGCACAGAAGTAAGAGTAAGAAGATCCAGATTTTGGTTCAAGGTCTCCCAATAACTAGCTGTTTTGAATTTGAGAAAGACATTTTATCTTTCTGGTTCTTTGTTTCTTCATCTAAAAAACTGTAGTAAGAAAATGAATTAATGCCCTTTTTAGCAATAAAATAGAGTGATTAATAATCAATCTAAGGGTAAAAAGAAACATAAATGCTTTAGGAATTCAAAGGGTGGGGGGCAATGCCATTGGGCTGGGCTGATCAGGGAGGGCTTCACCGAGGAAGGATAAAGCACATTCCTATTTGGGAAGCCCCTGATGCTTATCAGGAATTTCCCATCGAGCTCCAGTCCAAGCTGTGGGTCGAGTGAAGGTAATGGAGATACACTGGGTTCTTATTAGAAGCTTTTATAACTGTTGATTACGTGGCATTAAGCACCAAAAAAAAAAAAAAGTTTAATGTAATTTAGGATTTAGCCCATTTCTAGGTATGTTTGAAGATTCTGTGCTTTGGGGAGGATAAGATGGCACATGCCCATCTAAGATACGGCTACAGAAATTTTTTTTAAAAGAGTATTGGCTCATGAATATTTCAAAGACACAGTTCTACTAAAGATGTTGAAAAGTGGTTGAGAGAAGAATGCAGGAACAAGCCATACACTGTTGTTGCTGGCACTGAGTTGGGGCATGGGTAGCCCTGGCCAAGTTTTTACACAGTGGCCCATCAGTCTGTACTCCTGAGTAGACACAAGGAGATGCGTAATACGTATGGGAATAGGGGAGTTTCTCACCACATCTCCACTCTCTCAGGGAAGGTATCAAGCAGAAGGCTGAACTTTCTAGAACAAAGAAGCTTTGAGCAGAAAGAAAAGAACTGTCAGGAGTTCTGAGTGTTTACATTTCTGAAGAAAGGGAAGGGAGAGAAGAGCAATAGCATAAATCTGGAAGCACCTTTTCCTTCTAAAGACCACCTTGTCTACTTAGCCAGAAGACCCCCAAAAGCATAGGTGTAATAGTAGTCACCTGTTCCTGCACACGATGGAGAGTACAGAAGACGAGGGGAATGCCCTTCTCAAAGGCACACAGTGGCTCTTGCCAAGGAACAGAGGAGGTCTAGTAATTCGGAGGCACTGAGGACACTTCTTACCAGAATCGAGCTTGATTGGTCCCATGTGTTTGAGCTCCGATTCCGACCTTCTCTCCTAGATAACATGTAGCTTCTCAATGAAAGGGTCTCCCACTAAAGAAAGAGCCCAGAGTCTGTTCCAAATTTGTGGACGTTTAAGAGGTTTCCCGGATATTGTTCTGACAGAATGCCATGTAGGTGTGTTTCCTATGAGAAAAGCCAAAGCCTGGCTGACAATGCAGTGATGCTAGCTCACGTGTTCCCCTTGCCACTTGGCTGCACTTCTTTTTCCCTATTGACCACAAATATATATTTTTGGAAAAGAGGACTGAGTGGCTAGTGGATAACAAATCATTATGAAGGGGCTGCTTCTACCTTCTCAATACCCATGAACCTTGGAGTTTATGTTTTAATTTTAATTTTCCCTCTAGTTTTTATATACAAAATCCCACTTTCCACCTTCTCTATGCATCAATTCACAAAGCTTTAGGACAGGAAGATTGGGTACTTCTAGACCAAGAGAAATTTCCTTGGGAGAAAAATTTTTTCTTATCACCCCCACCCCTTATTTCAGAAGACAACTGATGAGAGGATGGGCTCTGAGGTCTACCCTCCAGTTAAAAATCACCTCGTAGAAGTTGTCCTTAAGGAACCACATGACTAGGAGGGTCCCTCCCTTCAGTAGGATGAAGGCTACCCCCAAAAGAGGAAGCAGAGCTTCTGCTAAAAGCAGAGTAGATCCCATTTCCAAAGGATGATCTGATTAAAGTTGGCTTGGAGAAAGAATCATTCAGTTTTTGCCATTTGAAGCCAACAATATCAATCTTGGCTTAAATCAAATGGGGTCAAACAATCACCTGATTCTTCTAAGCAAAAATAGAGCAAATGAAATCAAGCCGAAAGTCCCAGATGATTCTGTATAAATGGATATTCATTCCTTCCAAACATTACCAGTCTTATAAATAGAAACTGCCCCACAGAGTGGAAGGGTGAGACCTGTGAGTCAGATGAGCTCTGGATTGCAGCCTGGCTGCTTGTCAGCTTAATATCTCTGTACTCATTTCCTCACCTGCAAATGAGCATGCTCATTCTCGTTTTAGAGTTGTGCTAAGGATCAGTGAGATAGGATGGTGCTCCCATAATAGGCTCCCAGTAGATTGCAGTGATTCATATTTGCACTACTATTATTAATGACACTTGAGTGAAGATAAATTAAAAAAAAACTTTAACAACATGGGTATTCCTTGCTTATCTAGTTTACTTTCTCAACCAAAGGCTGTACCTTCCTGCCAAATAGATTTTTGTGATTAGATTTTTATTTGTGAAAATAACTAGAGAATATGGCAGTAATGAGTTCTGTAGCTCTAAATAGACAGTATAGCAGCCCATGGTACAGTATCCAGGATTTCTGTCTCTGGCAATTAATTTGTCTGTGGCCTGAGGTTTCTCCACACTCTTTACACATGGGAATAGATAGCACAGATCCTGCTGTGGCTCATATTTTGGTATTCATTTATATTTAAATGGTTACCCAGTGTCTACATGTGTGCAGCCATGTCTTTCTAGAAAGATTATAAACTTCCTACGAGGCAAGGACCATAAATTACATTTGTTTCTCTTGCTTATGATGCTAGTATAATAGTGGTATGAATATAGGTGCTTAAAGTTTTACTCAGTTCTTTAATAAAATCAGTATCGTCATCAACACAGCTAATATTTAATGAGCCGAGCCTGACAGACTGAGTAAAGCCTTTCATAAGAACAACCTCACGCCATCACCAATCTTAATGAGCTAGGTGCTGTTATTCTTCTCATTTTATAAATGAGGAAACTGAAGTTAGGGGACTCTCTATCACATGCCTACCATGGGTTGCCAGATTGAATTTCAACATCTCTTCTAAGAAACCCAAAAATGAGGATGAATAATTGCAAGAGCAAAAAAAAATTGTAGGAATCCAGTGATTTATCCTAGAATAGTGGCTTCCAAACTTTTTGATTGTATACCCCATTGAAATCAAAATGTTTTTTTACTTTAAATCCTGATATAGATCTTATAAATCATATACAAATATTAATACTATGCATATTAAAAAGGTACACAGAATAGAAGGTTATAAGGATGAATCAAATAATATGCTTAGCGTAGTTTATTTACAGTACAAAGCCATTTTGCTATATTTTGCTACCAAAATTTTATAGAATGTGTTAATATAGACCACACAGTTCTAAAATAATTGAAATAATATTTTAGTAGAGAAATTTAGTAGAGAAACATAAATATGTTTCTTTTGGTAACACTGTGAAACAATAATTTGAAGGTTATATTCTAATTTACCTTGTCCTGGTTTTGACTGCCATAACTGGAAAATTAACCTCACAAAGAAATGTATTACCTCCCCAAAAATGAAGAACATATCTTTGAGTGTGCTTACAATGTTATGACATTGAATTTCTTAATTCAATGGTACAAAGTTTTTATTTTTAATTAAAATAACATTGTCTCTTTCTCAATTCACACCTTTCCTTCCTTCCTTATACAACCTAAACTCCACAATCTATAATTATAACTCTTACCTTGCATTAACCCACTCACTTCTGACACTCTCTCTCTCTCTCTCTCTCTCTCTCTCTCTCTCTCTGCTCATATTGAAATCTTGATCCTAGAAAGTCTGTGCGTTCACAGTCGAATGTAGCTGAGGAAAAAGACTTTGTTGAAAGGTCTTACTTTAAATTTATGGCCATTTACTTCAAGTGATTTCTCCATTCCATTATTTCTTCTCTATTAGACTCATTCATTCTTTTGACTTCTCTGCACATACACAATGTCTCTCCCTCATTCTCTCACCTGATACCCTTGCCTCCAGGTTCTGTGACAAAACAGCAGTAGTCAGAGAAAAAGTTCCAAAGCTCCCTATTGTATCTATCGCTCACCTGCAATTTAGTCCATGTATATTGTGTGAATTGTTCAGGTACCTATCTAAGGCCACTTATGAACTAGATTCAGTCCCCTCTTACCTACTCAAGGACATTGCTTTAACAATGATCTCCTAGCTCTCACCTTTCCACTTTACTGAACCATTCCCATCAAATGGCAACAGAAATGATGTCATTTCTCTCACATTAAAACAAACAGAAACATCTCATCTCCACCCAAGATCCACTCAATTTTTCCATTCTCCCTTATGCCAAAACTCCTCAAATTTCTCTTTTCTAATTTACTCTTAAATCCTTTCTAATTAAGCTTCTGTCCTCATTATATCATAAAAACTACTTTGTCAAGGACCCAATGATTGCCATGTTGCTAAATCCATCATCAGTTCCCTGTCCTCTTCTTCCTTGACCCATCAAGAAAATTTGACACAGCTGATCACTCCTCTTCCTAAAATACTTTCTTCTCTTGGTTTTCAAATATCACACTCTCTTTGTTTCCTTTCTGACTCCCTGGCCTTTCTTTCCTAGTCCCCTTTGCTGGGCCTTCCTCATTCTCTGACCTCTCAACATTGCAGTATCCCAGTCCTTCTCTTTACCTACACTCACTGACTTGATGATCTCACACAGTCTCATGTCATCCTTCAAGCATCACATAGAAGCTGAAGACTCCAAATTCATAGCATCAGAACTCCTTAACTGCCATACTCATAGGTCTGATGGCTTAGTTTACTCTCTTACATGGATATGTAATAAGCCTCATGCACCTGACGTGTCCGAAAATGAACTCGTGGTGTTTCCTTCCCCCAGTGTCTCCTTTTAAGTCTCACTCATTTCACTGATTAACAATTTTATCTCTCCAACCACTCATGCCCCAAATCTTGGAGTGTTCTCTTCTCATTTTCTCATTCCATATCTGTGTAAGGACTCCTGCTGCCTCTATTTCCAATCACCTACTATCATTCCACTGCTAGAACCTTGGTCAGAGGCACTGTACTGTTTTGCCTAGATGATTACAATGATTTCTTAGCTGGTCTCGTTGCTTCTGTCCTTGCCTCCCTTTAATTTATTTCTAGTAAAGCAGACAGAAAAATCCTACAAATAAAAAATGTACATCAGCTTTAAGTTCCAAATTCTCTTAAACACTTTGCCATAAGGAAACCAATGAACTTTACATAGTACAATTTTTTTTGTAGTTATACCTTATCTTATAGGTATTTGAAGTATTTAGGAGTTAAATACTTGTATTTATAAAACTGACCACAATGATGGCTTCTTGTAGCATATAAACTGTGGTATGTTGCAAAAATTTGAAACTAAGGTCTTCTCAGGGTATATTAGTTACTGTATGTGACATATGATTGTCAGAATATTAAATAAGGGTGGCTCTGTCAACCTGAGTTGTGAATATTTCTATAGCTTAAATTTCTTATTATTCAAAATAAAAATAAACATAATATAAATTCTATTATTTTCTTTTCATGTGCCAATAAATCAGCTTGTGCAGTCTCTGGGGTGTGGAGAGCACTGTTTACAGAAAATTTCTGTAGCTCATGAGGAGGAGGAACCGAGATCAAAGTGCTGTCTTGTGGGAAGAGGTTAGGTGGATGGAATGAGACCATGACTTTTGCCATAAGCCTCCAAAGGATAGCTAAGTAATGAAGGGTAAAGAAGAGAGCCAGCCATCTGTACAGGGAGGCTGAGAGAGCTGAGACAAGGTGAAGGGACTGTTTTATATAGCTAGGAAAAAGTTTGCTTCAGCAATCCGAAGCTCTCAAGTTGTGACACTCGTCATCCTGACCAATTTCCCTTTTTATTTCTCTACAGACTGTCAATGAGAACTGCGTTGCTAAGTTTGGTGAGTAAACTGTCTTTTCTTAGTATTTGATGCAAGAAGTCAAGTTCCTGTGCTGTCAATGAAGACTTTATTCTATTTTATTCCTTCTTCAGTTACTATTTATAACTGTTTATCATGTGACAAACAGTGGGCTAGGAGCTGAGGCTTCGGAGGTCAGCCAGACAGACCAGCCCATGCCCTGATGAAGCGTACATTCAATTCACGGTCACGTTTCTGAGCTGGAATGTACATTGCTTTTAGAAGCCTAGGAATCTGAGATCCAGAAATCTACTTTTAATTCTGGGTTTTAATAAGCACATGTTTCAGATTTCTACAACCTTTCTCTCTGACAGATTCAAGGTCTTTCTCACATTTCACATATTG
This sequence comes from Cynopterus sphinx, assembly GCA_030015415.1. NCBI lineage: Eukaryota > Metazoa > Chordata > Mammalia > Chiroptera > Pteropodidae > Cynopterus > Cynopterus sphinx. The sequence continues at coordinate 3,486,761 of CM057392.1, read as the reverse complement.
CTGGTGTCCAGTAGAGAGAGTGTGTGAGTGCCATTTTAAAAAAATGTTTAAATATATTATAGAAAAGGAATAAGAGTTGGAGAGGAAACCTACTTGCTTTCTGAGTTACCTTCCTTTATATCTGGTAGTTGCTTAGAAAGCACTTTAAAGTCTGCAGTTAAATCAAGCCTTGAGGTATTTCTTAGAATACATACAAAATTGACGTATACCCATAAATTGATGAGAAAAGCCATAATTTAGACATGATGTGCATATGGGGTGCTGAAGATACTACAAAGAACAAAATAGAGAAGGACTTGTCCTCCAAGTTGGTATATTCAAGGTGATAGAAAATAAACAAATGAACAACTTCATTTAGAAAATGCTAGCTGGTGACACATTCTATGCAAAAAACTAAAGCAGGGTAAAGGGAGAGAGTGAGGGGGAGCACTATTTTATATAGATTAATGAGAAAGGTTTCGTTGATCAAGCTTACACAGTAAGTAGCACTTAACATATACCTATGAAAATAAATGACTGAAAGTCTTGACCCCTTTCTTACCCCTGTGACAAGTTTGCTAGGCTTTGGGATCACTGGATGTAGAGGGAGACTTTGCTTTTTGCTTCTTTATTGCTCCTTTATTCTCCGTCAGAGTCTATACTCAGAGCCTTATTTCAGTCATTTATATATAAAGAAGAATTTAAGTCAATGTGTTTCCTCATGCAGGGTACCATCTTACCAAAGGTTCTTTCTAATTATGAGATAAAAGATTTGCTACCATAACAAAAATTATAGAAAATTAGAGAACAGGCCAGATAAGTACTTTGTGTGGTAAAAACACTTCCTGGAGCTCTGAAATCACACTGCAGTGTACAAATAACTAATATCAGGAAAATATGTAAATCCCATGTATACCTATGAAAATAAATGACTAAAAGTCTTGACCCTTTTCTTACCCCTGTGACATCATTAATCTAGAGATGCTTCTATTTAAACAGTAGCACTTAGATAGAAAAGCATAAATATACATCCTAACTACCAATCCAGGTTATCACAATCCTGGTGTGTGAGTCCTCTCTCCTTCTCTCCTTTTTTCTTTCCTTTCACAGATATTTATCAACAAGAGATGCAGTGCCACCTAAAACTTAAACCATTTTTCTATTCCAAATCCACTTTCTTAGAGCTCTCCAAGCAAGCAACACACTTAGATTTGCAATTTCTCTAAAATGAGGAATGTATAGATATTTAATATACTCAAATTGTGATAGGAGAGAACTAGTGTAGGCCAGGTAAAGAAACAACCTGTAAGAACGAACTAAAATTAAGAAGATGATGAAGTAATTATATAAATTATATTTTTTTTCTCCCTTGTAAATTTCTTCTAGGACCATATCCTTTAAAATGGCAAATGGCATCTCCTGAGCCTTCTTGTGTGAAACCGATAGCCGAATGGAAGCTGAAGATACGTCAGGACGGCTTGTATGCAATTTATGGTCAAGTGGCTCCCAATACAACCTACAAGGAACCAGCTCCTTTTGAGGTGCGGCTGCGTAAAAATGAAAGCATCATACAAACTCTAACAAACAACGCTATGATCCAAAATGTAGGAGGGACTTATGAATTGCATGCTGGAGATGTGATAGACTTGATCTTCAACTCTGAATATCAGGTTGTAAAAAATAACACGTACTGGGGGATCTTAATGCTAGCAACCCCCCACTTCATTTCCTAGAGTTTTGACGCAGTCTCCTCCTTTCTTCAGCACATGCAGAGATGCTGGTGGGCGGGTTGGAGAAGGCAGATTCTCAATGCTTACAGTTTGTCTGGGCATACAAATCAACACAACAAACAGAACTGCTCATTTTCATCTCTCCAGCTTATCTGAAAGAGACCCAGAGGAAGGGCCAAAGACATTGGGTTACCAGACATTGGGTTGGCAAAGACACTACTCACACATGACAAAATGTATATGGGTGGCTAGAGGACAGAAGCTTTTCAAAGAGTCTTTGTCTAATCTTTGAGTCTTTGGGTGGAATAATGAGGTCTTAGTCTTACGGGAATCTTATCAGTATGCAAAAAAGGATTCGGCACAGTAGTCTGGCCTTGTTCTCATATTCTTGGGTTGTTTCACTTTTTTCTTCCCATACTCCCATCTTCTGAGACCCTCCTAATAAAGAGTAGTGAGATCAATAGGGTGGCCACAGATATGCCAACAACACCCCACTTTATTTGTGATAATTTTAGAAGATAGAGAACACTCTCAGGATCTATTGAGACAGAGGCACAGGTGTCAGGGAATGGAACGCACTTTATTTGGGAATTTCCCTTGATTTCCTCATACTTAGGATACAAGGTGCTTTTTAAAGCCAGTAGGTCAAAGGGGTCTTTCTGCACCTTCAGCTAGGGCTTCACGAGAACTCGCTATTTGTGTTTGTATCTAAACATTGTCAATGGTAAAGGCAGAGTAAGCATTAGTGTTACAAGATCTCACCCCAGAAATCGGTGCTACCCTTGCTATAGAATGTCATGTAATGATTTCATATTTGCAGCTGGCTCTCTACAGCTTACAAAGTGCTTTCATGTATCACATGGCAACTCCATGAAGTTAATGGAGTGGGTATTTTGGGCAAAACTTTAGCAATGAGAATACGAAGGCAGATGGAGCCTAGGTAACTTGTCTCAACCCACAGAACTAGTGATTAATGGGGCTGATGGCTTCCAACTGTTATCATTCACACTGTCTCAACTTTAGAGCTGGTATATTGTAAGGCTACGAAGTTCTGCAGATTCAGTTTTCAGGAGTCAGACTCCCTTTCAGACCAGTGATCAGGTTGGTTTGGAGGGAAGCCACAGCATCCCTTTCCTTTCTCAATGAACTTCTTTTCCTTTCCCTGCCCGAAGTGGGGAGCACAGGGTGTTGCCCAGGCCTTACTCCGACTGAACCCCCTTCCTTCCCAGCCACTGTGTTGATGTCTAAAATTTCAGTCCTATGTAATAGCCTAAGGTTTGCAACTCTGTTAAATTAATAAGCTGCTTGTGGGTTCTTGTTGAAAGCTATATATGATTACATGTTAACCCAATTAAAAATATTTATGGATATTTGTATAAATAGTATACTTGCATGTGTTAATAATATCACATTTCAAGCTAATTTAAAAATATTTGTATTGTGTGCAATAAAAATTGCTTGGGAGTGGGCTAACCTCAAGGCCAAGTTTCTTTTTCTTTTTTGGTAATTTTTAAATGTTAAATGTATTGGGGTGATATTGGTTAATAAAATTATATGGGTTTCAGTGTACAATTCTATAAGACGTCATCTATATGTTTCACTATGTGTTCATCACCCAAAGTCAAGTCTCCTTCTGTCACCATATATTTGACCCCCTTTACCCTTTTCCACCTCCCCTATTCCCTGTTTTCTCTCTGGTAACCACTACACTGTCGTCTGTGTCTGTGAGTTTTTCTTTGGTTGGATTGTTTGTTTGTTGCTTTCAGTTTTATATTCCATGTATGAATGAAATCCTATGGTTCTCAACCTTTTCTGCCTGACTTATTTTGATTAGCACAATAGTCTCAAGAACCAACCGTGTTGTTGCAAATGGCGCTATTTCATATCTTCTTATGGCTGAGTAATATCCCACTGTATATAGGTAACACATCTTCTTTATCCAGTCATCTATCAAAGGGCATTTCTGTTGTTTCCATGTCTTGGCCGCCATGAAGAATGAGCCCAAGTTTGTTAGCGTTTTTTACACACCTGCCAATTAGCTGTAGGGCCAACGATCTTAACCAATGCCTTATTCCTCTTGCATTTGTATATCTTCTCAGGAAATTTAGGTTTTATCACATATATTTATGGAAACTTGGTGGTATTGAGCTTTGTTAAGTTATAAGCAGCCGTGGGCTGACACTGGCTCATGAGAGCTGACTGTTAAATTTTCAGAAGTTTTCAGCCTGGTTATTAATTACGACTATCCTTGAAGCTAGCCATGGGAAGGCTATATATGCCATGGGAACTGGCAAACACCACAGGACAGGACTTTTTTTTCTTGGAGAGTCTCTTCACCAGCATACCACTGTTTGTAAAACTCTCCTTAAATGACACCTCTTTGCTCCTGCCTCATTGCTGGGAGAATCGAGGCAGGCAAGGGAGTGAGTGAAGTAGTCATATTCTCAGCAAAAGCCTCACCTAACAGTGATTTGTCAGGGCAAGTAGAAGTTATTTCATTTGTGGCCAGAGAGACAGCTACCAACAGGTGATCTTCAAATGTCCCTGGTAGTGTAATTTTAGCCTCTGTTTTCAATGCCCACAGTTTCCTGGTCTCTTCAACTAGTTATTTATATTTTAAACCTATAATAAAGTGTATCTCAGTAAGTGGGCTGTGGCTGACTTATCTGTGGGTTATCGGGCTAGAGTTAGTGATCTAGAGAAGGTGAAGGTACAGCAGAGAAGTGCTTGGTCATATGAAAACACTGCTTGCCAAACATTAGGAAAAGTGAGAGCTGGATGCAATTAGCTTTTGGTCGTAACACAATTTCTGATGGGTTAATGAGATAATTTTGCTGACTTCCACCCATGTCCTCAACTCCACCCTGTGTACTCATATCATCAAAGCTGTCAACAACCCTTCTGACACCAAGTTATTTTTGCCTTATTACATCAGCTCTAGATATAGAGCTGATCTAGAGTGTTTTACATTCTTAAGAGTTAAGTCTTTAATTCTGAAAGTATCAGTTAATTGAAAAATGATTCAGCCTTGTGCATTTGATGGAGAAGACTAACTCCTTACAGGAAGTATATCTGTGCATGTTGAAGATGAAATTCCTGCCTTTGTGTGTTCTATCTCAAAGAAGCAATCTCCTTTGTGGGGGTAGGAGGACATCTTTTTATTAGAAAGAGAGCAAAAACCCAATTGACTTATGGGTGAGTGGCCTGAAGATCAACTTCAAGTAGAAGCTATAAAGGATGCCCTGGCAGGTATACTTTCCTCGGCCTGAGAGGATGTGTCTCTATTTGGAGTCACTTGTGACCCTGATAGAGTTACTCCACTGGTCATGACTCTCCTGGGAGCCCCACATCTATCTATAAGAAACCTTTGCACATGCCTTGGCTCTGAAAACTCAAAGTATGAGCTCACCCTAATGCAGAAAGATTCTGTCTCTACTGCTGAGGGGTTGGCCCATTTCTTCTCAAAAGATTTCCTGGGTTGGTCAGACTCTAGCCCACTGTCAGCTTAAGCTGTCTCTCAGGTGGGAGTCAGGTACCATCTCTCTGTATCCCCTGATTGAAAGAAATACATTTCAAAGCTCTTTGAGCATCTTCCTTGAAGTCTTGCTACCAGGCTCACAGTTAGAAAATTTCACTGCTCCACATCTCTCCTGCTAATGAAGGGGGTGAGGACTCACAGTAGGGCTGCAGTCTCTCCTTCCCTCCAATCTGGCCTCTTTTTAGGTTCTTGATCTAGCTGAAGTATCTAAGAGTAGTGGGGAGGGGGCTGATCTTGATTCCTTTTGTAAATTCTACATGTCGGTGGGGGCAACTGCCTTACTCTCAGTTTGACAATGACGTCCAGGTTCTAATCATGTCATGCCTGAATTAAACATGAGTCAGGAGGATTCCCACTTTAACATGCAATTTTACTCTTCTGTGTCTGAGAGGGGTCTGGGAGCCCTCTAATAAAATACAGAAATATGAAAAAAACCCAAACCAAGATCACAGGAGCAATGTAAGAAGAGCTTAATACAAAGGCAGGAGGAGAAAAACATTCTTGTTCAGAAAAGCAAGACTTAAAACATATTTACTCAGGATGCTTGGGGATAAAAACAAGTGATTCCTGGGTCCTATTCACAGTCTACTGAATAAACATTTTCTAGGTGTGAGACCATGGGACCCAGTTTTTAACGAGCTCTGACCCTAGGTTATTCTTAAGCACACTAGAGTTTAAGAACCACTGCTTTCTGGCATGCAATTTTTAATCTCAGCTGAATATTTCTCCAAGTACTTCATAAAGTCAAAGCTTCTAAATGAATAAACAAAATAAAAATGCAAAACAAAAATGAAGTTGCTGTTCCCATGAGGCTTACCACAATCCACCTCTCATCACAAAAGCCAATGGCCTTCTATCCTCGATTTGTGTCTGAAAACCAAGGCCAGGCTCTTCACTTTTCCATGCTAATGGCAACTTTGTCACTTGAACCTTGACAATCTAAAGTGTGAGAGCCTTGTCACTATTAACATGACATCTCTAATCCAAGTTGCTCTCATTTACTTCAGACTTATAGTCAAGTGTCTACTCAACACATTCACATTGAAGATAATATGGAAACCTCCAATTACACATATCCAAAATGAATCTCTTAATGTTCCTCCAAACCAGCTGTGCTTGAAGCTCCCCACCCCCACCCCCATTTCAACTGCACTGAATAAGCCAAAAACTTCCAGGTCATGAAGTCACTCTTGACTCCTGTCTTACACACATTTAATCTGTGAGGCAATCACGTCCTTACTTCAAAGAGAATCTTACCTTCTTTCTGCTATGGCTCTCGTCTGTGCCACTCTCATGGGAGTAAATGGGTCCACGAAAGAGAGGAAGGAGCACCTGACCAAGGACAGTGACATGGGTGATGAGGATAGGGAATAGATTAAGAGAAGAATCATCAGACTTCTGTGATTGTGGTAGATAGCACTGGAGTTTCTGCTGAGCTCATAATGATTTCCTTACCAGACTTTCCTATCCATGGGGATGGGTTTTGGCAGACTCATTTTCACCATGGAAGTCCCATTCTCTTAGCCAGAGTTGACTTGTCCAGGGTTAACTAAGCTGGAGTGGTCTCTTGACTAAAAAAGATAAAAATTTGGGAGCTACAGGGTAGCCCATATTCCCTCTATAAAATGGACTGCGGAGCAGAGAAAGTCAATCTGGCCAGGACAGAGGATGAAAGGGAAATGCTGAGAGAAGCAGAAATGAGAGATGGAAAGGAAATGCCATGGAACCATTCTAGACCCATCGAGGTCCAGCTACATTTTGTCCTTGGATTCTATGAGAATCACTGTAGTTTTATGACAAACTGTCCTGCCCTTTCCCCATTCAGCTAGCTTAAGTTGGCTTCTATTAATTGAAATCAGAGCCTTAACTAATAAATGGTTGCTTTGCGGGAAGAAGGAGGAAGGACTTTCCTGGACACAGTGACAAGGACGGTGGCATTGTCAAGGGAGGGGGTATGAAAAGAGAGAGAGTTGGGGGTGGATGAGATAATGAGTTCAGTTTTATAAATGCACAGTTTGAGATTTGTAGAATACAAATGGGCATGACTAGTAAGTAGTTAGAACTAAGGAAAAGTCACATGGGTTAGGATGAATATTTCAAAGTCAACAGCCTTTGGGGTAAGGTCACTGATGGGGGTGAAATCACTGTAGAGAGAGTTTAGAGTGAAAAGTAACTAAGGCCTGAGTTGTGGGGAACATCACCATTTGAGGACAGACATTGGCAAGGAATTCTACAGAGTCAGAGACAGGTGAGGTCACTGAGAGAGGGTCTACAGCAACATGTCAACAATGCAGTGGCTTCAACTTGCCAAATACTCTAAGGCCTGAAAATTGCTTGTTGGAGTTTGATGGTCACTATCTGTTGGCAATATCAGCAAGATCAATGCCAGGAGCTCAGTGGAGGAGCAATCCAGATTCCAAGGTTTGAGGAACAACTAGGAAGTATGATTGCCATATGAGGAGCAAATGAAAAGTGAGAAAATAAGTTACATCACTCTTTGTAGACACTTGGTGGTGACAAAAACAAAACAAAACAAAACAAACAAACAATAAAAAAACAAAGAGGTGTGCATGGTGGAGGGTGGGGAATATCAGGGCCAAGGGAGAGGAAAAGGCATCTACCTGTCAGTTGGACCAGGTGGTAAAGTTGGCTGGTCAGGGCACCTGCCCCTCGGCAGAGTGCTGAAGACACGCAGTGCCAGCCAGCTGTGTGCAGTACAGTGAGTGCACAAACCCAGTTCCCTTTCTGAGGAATTTGCTCTAGATCATGGGCAGAAAAAGTACGATTTAGTAGAGGAGAAGAAGTCAGTGACGTGGAGTTGTTGACAGGCAAGAAGGATGGGGCTGATGGAGAGAAAACGCATGTGTAGGAGAGAGGAAGAGACCATGCAACTCGGTGGAAAAAAAAGTTGAGAGCTGCCAATGCTCAGAGATGCTTCGGTGTCTGATGCAATTTCAGTTCCTGTTCAAGGCCTTGAAAATCACTTTAACTACCCTTTCTCCTTGCGTTACTGTAAACGAACCTCTCCCTTTCACACAATGATGTCCCTCAACTCTCTAAGATGTCTCTTCAAGATATTTGAAAACACCTGCTATCGCCTAGGCCTCATCACCTCATGAAAGGGCACTGAGCGTGGTGGTTAGGAGATGGGTCTGGATGTAAATAGTCCTGAATTTAATTCTTGACACTGCTACTTACACATTACGTGAGCTTGAGCAATTTGTGTAACTTCTCTGGGGCTAGGTGTCCTCATCTGTAAAGGAAGGTTAATTATTTCTACTGCATAGAATGGTTAAGGCTTAAAATAAAAGCATGCATAGAAACAGCTCAGCTCAGTATTTGGCAATAGAAAGTTCAACAAATGCCCACTATTTTTGTGTTATCATCGGTTTACAACTAGCTGTGTTAGGTAGCCTTTCCCTATCTTAAATTTCTTCTATTTTTAACTTTTACGAGTTCCTTCTAGCAACCAAGTGCATATTCAGCCTCTGCACACTTTACATATTTGCATACTGATGTTTGTATAGTGCTTGGAATAATGAATATTGAAAAGCTCTAATCTCTATGGGTTTTTTTTTTTAATGCTAGTTGCCTTCTTAAAGATCTTCTCTAGAAACATAAACGAAGGGTATTCTTTGGTTAAAAACACTTTATTTGCATTAAAAATTAATGGTGACTCACTTTATGTTATACAAAAATACCTAATTATTCATTCATTCATTCATTCATTCACTCTCCAAATATTTATCAAGCTCTTTCTAGGTACAATGTACAGTTATGTACTACAATGTGCAGCTTTATAAGATACTAGGATTTAAGAAGCTACATTTAGTTAGAAAGATAGATGGATTCAAATCACAGAATTATAGAGCAAATACAGTAAAAGGTACTTTAGACAAAGATAATGAATCTCAATCTCTCATTTCCAAATGGGAGAACTGAGACACAGTGAGGTGAGAGGGTCATGCAAGAAGTGGAATTGGGATTGTCCAAATCTTAGCCCAGTCTTTTCTCCACTAGATCATGTAAGACAATAAAAAATGAAGCCAGTGCAATGACAAGCATAGGGCTGTAATACAGGAGTGACAAGTGAGAAAAGGGGGCATTTACGGTGCTGGGCTGCGGAATCTCTGCTTTCCTATTTAGAGGCTTTTAATTTTTTATTTTAAACGTTTATGGCTTGGTGGGACCTGTTTCAGGGAAGGTAGCTTCGGTGGCACAGCGAAAGCTGGGAGGGAGAAGCAGCAAAGGACCACTCAGAAGTCTATGAGGCTGGCCCAGGTGAGTGGTGGGTGGCCCGCAGGGGCCCTGACCGAGGAGCCGTAGTAAGGAAACCTGCAACCTGGATAATAATGCATGGTTGTAATAATAATGGTTTTAGTTGCAATTAAAACAAAATTTTCAATCTTTTAGATCGTCTTGTTTTAATAATACAAGAATTGCGTTATTTTTTTTTGGTAAAATAATCAGATGCATCTTAAAATTTTGGTAGTTTAAACAGCATGAGAAGTTGTTTTCCAAAATCATTTCCTGAGGTCAAGAAACCCATCTGCAAAACTCACCCACCTATCTTCCTCATTGGAACTGCTTTTCCTTCAACAACCACCCAAGCGGAACCAACGGGGCTGTCTCTGGACCACTATGGTATCAGGGTACATTTGTTATTATAGTTTTTGTATAAATATCTATTTCCCCTAACCTACTACAACCTCCTCGAGAATTGGAACATGCTTTCACTTTGTTTTCCTAGTGTCTGGCACGGTTGTCATCGTGTGTATCATCACGTTCCTTTCCTGGGTACTTAGTGAGATCCTTTCTAACTACTTCCCTCCCCCTTCCTTTTTTTTTCTTTTTTCTTTAATAAGAATGGCAAAGTTCCTTAGTAAAATCCCCTAGGTCTACACAATCCCTTGTCCATGCCAGCAAAACATGAACGCCCAAACAGGAAATGTCCGGGGGTCTAAAATGACTTGTTAGTGAACTCGCGCTGTTTCTAAAATATCACCACTTCCTCTTCTGTGTTAAGAGTCTTTTAAACCTTCTGTTTTTGGAATTTTTATGTGACTGAGGCCAACCACTTTGGTCTACCATTTACAGAATTATAAAACAGTGCATAGTTATTGAGAGCTTGCCAGGTGCTACGTATTCTCCTAAGCACTCCATGAAATTTTCACTACAATTTCTTTGAATGTATCTTTTCATTCTCCCATTTTATAGATGAGGAAACGGAAGGTTGAAGATGTTCAATACCTAGGTTAAGGTCACATAACAGTAACAAAGAAAGCCAGAATTCTATCTTGGCACTCTAAATCAGGAGTCCATTCTTTCAAACAATCCACAAATTGCCTTTTATTGAATCCTTCCTCTTAAAACTGAAAATCTAGGTAATATTTAACAATTTTTAGTGTTTTGGAATTTCTCTGGTTCTCTGCTATTTCCCTATTTATGCCAGGCATTATATATATATTTAGCAAACTATAAGAATTCACTGGGGCTCAAAAGAGCTAGACTCATTCAAAATGATAGAAAGTTCTAGTATATTCTTACCTTCTATCTGCTATCTTTTATTTTCCTTTCCACTTGGTACAGCATTTCATTGACTGAGATGTTTCAGTTTAAATGATATTCTTTCTGTAAATTCTCCTCTAGAACCTCCAGTTTGGATATTTTTCAAGTTATGTTTCCCCTAAGTTTCATATTTACTTCTATTACTATAATTATTTTAGTATATTTTATACTTATTTATTTACATGCCTGTCTTCTTACTGGACTATCAACCTCTTCACAGAAGAGATTGTACCTCCTTCTCACAAAAGGCATGGCATTTGGTATAATGCTTCACGCATAGCAGGCGCTCAGTAAGTATACTGATAGAAATTAAAGAAAGCAAAGCTGGTCTTGAGAAACTCAGGTTTCTCTGTCATAAAGGTTAACATGACACTTCTGTCCCCAAGGAATCAGGCTTATTCTTTCCCTGCAAGGCTATAAACAAGCAAAAAAGAAAAGCACAAATAAAACAGTCTTTTTTTTCTTGCTTCAGAATATGTATTTTTTCACATGTCTTAGTTCTTCCTGGACTATAGTAGTCCTGGTTCTGTTTCGGGACATTTGTGCCACTGTTTTAAACTTTGGGGTCTAAGCCCATCAGAAAAAAACACATGTTACTTACTCATCTGACAATGTGCTATTGTAGTGTCAGGAACCTCTTTTTGATAGTTTCTCTTCTTTCCTGAGCCATTCGCTGTCTCTCTTCCAAATGCACTTCATTGAATTATAACTTTGAAGTTTTTGAAGTCTGCCTTCTTAAAATATAGGGATTGTATCCAGTGACTCTTCACTGGCAATTTATGTAATAATCTCATGTGCATTTTCACTTTCATACTTTGGCCAGCATGTGAAGGAACTGAAGTTAGAAGAATTCAGTAAAGTACTCAAGGTGAGACATCTTCCTCTAAATGGCAGGGAACTGCTTAAAAACAGGTCTGATGCTAAACCACGTGCTCCTGGTTCAAGTTACACAGTGCATGATCATAAATCCTATACTACATGCTGCAGGCCTCAACAGCCCCACTACCTAAGATATATCTAAATGCAAGCTTGTGCAAGACCAGACAAGTGGTACCCAGCAGAACCGGTATTAGAAGCAAAGTTTCTGACGGCTAGTTCAGTGCTTTTACTACTGTGCCTTGACCTCCTTCTATTACTGGAGTTAGGTAGAAAAGGCAAATACTGATGGTATCTTATATGATATTTTAAAGAATTAGAATTAATTTTAAGAGTGAAAGTTATAACACCACTAGATCTCAACATTATCTTGGGAAAAACCTGGTCTCCCACCCTTTACTTCCTGTGTTCATTCTCATGGAGTGGGAATAATTGGTATGTTCCATTAAAACTTTTGCTGATGTGACCTTAAAGTTTTAGGCAGATGGCACTTTTTTTAGAGTCATTGTTAGGGCATCCTCCTTCTCATTTTTCCACTTCTGCTTTTATAATAAAAATAGAGAGAGACAGAAAAAAAAAGAAGAAAGGAAAATATTGCAAAAACTCTTGTTCAGAAATTTTCTCTGAAAAAAAAAACTTTTTAAAATGCCAATATTTATTAGGAGATATAGTTTAGTCAGCTGACCCTTTCTTGTTTTCTGGCTTTGTCTTACATTCTCCTTCAGCTTCCTACGCCTTCAATGATAGTCATCCGGCCTTTGCTGATACCCAGTTTCCTTAATAGGTATCTGCTATCATTTAAGAGTAGGTCTCCTTCATCTAATTCCTTCCTTATTTAACAGCCATTCAAATGCTGGGAGAGAGTTAACATTAACCAGCAAGTACTCCCTCCTTAGTCTAAATATTGCAGTTTTTATGGGTTGGTACAGAAGGAAGGATGAAGGTCTAAGAGTCAATGACCTGGCTCTACCACTTGTTAACCATGAAATACCTTTTAATTTCAGCAGTGCCATCCATGAAGATAGATATAACGACATTTATCTCATAGGGTGGTTATTTATCTCATAGGACAGGGATCAAAACCAATATCGAACTTTGCATCTAAGACTTGCACTGCGTCAACTGATATATAAATGTGGTTATGGCTGTCCAGCTGCTGCTATACTTAAACTGGAATAAAACACTTCAGAATGGAGCTAATCTGTAGAGGGGATTAGGAAATAATTTGCTCTTTCAATGAAAACACTTCTACTTTCGTATGCCTAAAGTGGCATTAGATGTTGCTAGTAGCTATGCTGGCTCCTCTGAAACGTGGTAAACTGAGACACCTGGGTCTTTTTCTCAGGCAGCCTCTATTTTGTTCATATGCACTCTCAATATCTCTCCTAGATGTAGGCATTAATCTTTGTGCCAGTTATATTTCACACTGTTGAGTCTTGGTTCCATGTTTGAGTATGTTTAGAATATTTAGAATATTGAGTGAGTCTTTCAGATGAGTTTTACTACCTGGCTTTGCAGTATCTGAAAACAGACCAAAGTTTTCCTAATATCTTTTGCTTATGGCTTATATAAGACAGGTCTGTCTTCTACTTTTCCATGGTAGGGCAAAAAGAATTTGCACCTGGAGATGTAGGAGGTCCTGAAATACTTTGAGATCTTCCAGGGTATGTGACTCTATAATCCCTTCAAATGTCCAAGGAAAGCCCCACCGCTTGCATTTTGTTGTTGATTGGGTTGGTGGTGTGGAGATGATGTATTATTAGGTGTCTAACTTTTCTTACTAATGCTGTGACAGGTCTCTACATTTTGATGAAAGATTGATAATGTCCCAGTGAAAGATGATGATCTGAGACTTTCCATTTGGGTTGATGCAATGATGAAAGAAAACAGCCTGACTCATCTGAGGTCAAGATTTGAAGACTTTCCCCACTCATTTGTTGCATATGAGCACTTTCTTTTTTTCACTGGAATGGAGAAGAGTATATTCATTTGCCAGAATTTATTTTCTAAGTTGTCTTAAAGATGTGTGACTTAACAATTTTAAACATCACCTTAACTTCATCTCACAGATGAAGATAAGTGAATTTGTTCCAACATGAAAGTGTCTTATTACAGATAGGACCATGTGACAAAAAGACAAAGGTTTTCAAGAGCATTAGTATAGATTAAGTGGCCAGAGAGAGGGCGATGAGTAGGGTAGGGCTGGCTTTGGTACTTGAGCTTGAAAAGTATGCACACAGATCTTTTTCTGAGCCTTCCTGTTCACCTAAGCATTTCATTATAATTCATCCCGTGTATTCCGCTTCCTTAATCTTTGTAATTATTGAGATATAATTGACATGTAACGTTATATTTGTTTCAGGTATACGACACAATGATTTGATATTTGTATACACTGAAAAATGATTGCCACAATAAGTCTAGTTAATATCCATCACCATACATAATTACCAATTTTTTTCTCATGATGAAAATTTTTAAGGTCAACTGTCTTGGCAACTTTCAAATGTGCAACACAGGATTAACTATAGTCACTACCCTGTACATTACTACTTCCTTAATCTCCAATGGTTTCATGACATCACTAATTTCTGTCTTTATACTAAGCCTTTCCCCTGTGCCTTCAAATACGTTAAAAATTTTCTATACTGAAAAAAACAAAAAACAAAAAACTACTTCCTTTGATCCAGCTATCAACTCTAGCAATAGAGGAATTGAACTTTTAAATCATAGTCTAGACACTTGCTTGTCTTTCAATCAGACATGGAGCTTTTCTGTGTTTTCTATTCCACCTTAGTTTTTGTCTTGTCATTACCCTTAAAACAAAGTCTGTATAATTTTGGTCCTTTGTCTAACTCTCCAGCCTCATCTCTTGACTTTCTGTCTTGCATTTTACACTTCTCAAGCCAATATTATTTTTGCTTCTTGATAAGTGCTAATTGTCTTCACTTAATTCCGGGCCTTGGGACATACTGCCTCCCTCCTCCCACCAGCCTGGGCAGGAGCACTCGTCACCACGCCCACTGCATCTGGCTAACTCCTTACTCATCCCTTATATCTTCGCTGCAATGCCAGCTCCTTCAGGAGGCCTCCTCCGGCCTCTGAAGAGGATCCATATCACAATGTTTATCTTATTCATTGTTATTATCTCTTTAGCTGTCAGTCACTTTCATTAAGTTATAAGTTTTGTAAAGATTTGGTTTCTTGCTATAACTTCCCAGAGCTTAATGCTTACTTATAATTAATCACTAATTGCTAAGTGAGTGGATGCATAAATGAATGAGTGGCCATCCATTCTCTGCCATGTCTACTGACTTCTCTTCTTCTGTATTTCCATGTATAAAAATTGGGATAATTATATCTCTCACAACTATTTCACAGAGTTGTGAGGGTTAAGTGAGGTAATGTATATGAAATGACTTATTCACAAATTATTAAGAGATGTGCAAATATGTCACTATCTATTACTATTGTTCCTTCATTAATAAGATTTAGTCTTTTATCTCTGGTAAAGAACACCCTCAAAAATATTTCTATTAGGATAGATGTTGTTTAAGGGGACAATGAATAGTGAATAAGCCCTAGAGGTCTAATTCACAGTACAGTGAATATACACAACACATACTATAAGAGACTAGAACTTAATTATTCCAATCACTAGAAATAAAGGATAATTATGTAATGTGATAGAGGTGCTGATTATCATTACAATAGCAAGCATATTATAACATATAAATGTATAAAATCAATATGTCATACACCTTAAATTTAAATGATGTTATATTTAAATATACTTCAATTAAAAAATATTAAGTATACTTCATTTAAAAAACGTTTCCATTAGAATTCTCAGGGACTTCTGAGATTGAAAAAAATCACATTATTCTGATTAACCAAAGATTCAAGAGACCTTGGATAAGAGTTGTAAAGTCACAGTCACAGATATTCCTGTGGCGGGTTCTCAGGATAGCTTAAAATTTGTATTTTGCAGTGTCAAGCCACAGGAAATTTTTAACAAAATAATTCCTTCCTAAAGTTCTCCTTCTCTGAAAGTGAATCCGTAGTAAACAATGTCTTCCTCTCTTACTTTGGGATCCTCTTTTTGAATTTTCTTTGCTTTCGGTGCCAGGAAGTCACTCACCCTACTTATTTGTTAATCAGTGCACCATGGAAATACAGAGAGACAGCTTTGTGAAGTTACTGGATCAGGAAAGATTTTTATTTTCATCTACCATTTGGGGGAACTCTTGAAGTGCTTTTAGACATTCCGTGACAGTAGAGTAGAAATGAATATTATTTTTTGGAATTTATCTTGGGGTAAATCCAAATCCTAGAAAGGGGGAATTTCTCAAAAGTTTGCCAGACAATGCCATCTCAGAATTAGAAATAAGATAACTTCTTGACACCCACTGCAAGAAGTTAATTAATAAGCTGTTTTCACATGTTATCTTGTCTACGACACATTCCCAAGCACGATCCTGTTCCCGGTATTGGTGCCTGGCTTTGGTCTGATCAGATAACGTTTCAGAAACAAATCATGTCTATGAGACCTTGGAAACTTCTTACTGTACAGTGGTCTGGCTCGTACTAGTGTTTTATTGGGAAGGAAGTAGTGAAGAAAGGAAACAAACGCAGGCTGCTGTCATGTTGTCATGGTGTGCATCTCAGATCACTGATGTTCATTCGAACTTGGACAAGTTGGCAGCCCTGGGTTCCACTCACTGTGCCCTACTCCAGCTCCACGGTACAGTAGGATGGTCTCTGTCCTTCTACATGCGGCCACACAGGAGGGAGTGGTATTTACCTTCGTTAGACCCATAGGTGACGTAAGAGTGTTTCAGAGTGGAGGCCCCACTTAAGAGTATAGAGACAGTGTGTCCAGCTCTTCAGGTGGCCAACATACCCTCTCGTGCTAGATGAGAAGAATAACTAATAATAACTAATAATATCTGCTGAACATTTAGTGTACCAAGTACTGCTTTAAGTACTTTATGTGGGCCTTCTAATTTAATTCTCGTAATAAATCCACTCCAGATGAGAAAATTGAGATGTAGAGAAACTTGCCCAAGGTCCTGCAAGAAATAAGTAGCAAAGCCAGGGTACAGGCTCAGGAAGTTTAACTTTGAAAATGAACTCTTCCGTCATTCTGCTGTATCAGGTCACTCACTCTTCCATGCAGACTACGAGTCTCAGTCAAGGCATAAATCTTCTCCAGACACCATGACAGGGGGAGAAAAGTTGCTGCCTAGACTGAGAATAACAATGATAATGTCTATTGCTAGTTGAAATGAAAATCAGAAATGAAGGTATCATTTAATAATGTATTTATTGAGTACTCCATAACCGATTTCTGGGAGAAACTGAGGGAATGGTGAAGAAATGAGAAGTAGGCCTTGGCCAGAAGGACCTGGCATGTCAAAGGTGACCCAAGGGACGTGGAGAAGTCAGCCACATACTTTGGTAACCTGCCATTGGTGAAGCATGTCTGCTGTCACCAGGAAATGGGGTTTTCACACAGGTTCTGACACTGAAGCTTACCCCTATGAGATTACCTCCGGTTAAAGGGGATTATCTATTTTCTTTTACTGTTTTCTGAGGTCCTAGGATAACTTCTTGACTTTTTGCATCTCAATGACACAATCAGACTGTGACACAGGAGACATATTCCAGTGAAGGAAATATAATCAAATGAGAAAGCTGAGAAAATTTGTCACGCATATAATTTGCTTTGTCACTTTTGCGTTTTGGCTCCATTAGGGAAAATGATGGCTAATCCTACTCTCTTTTCTCTCCGGCACTCCAGGAGACATGTTTACTTAGGATAGAAATGCTAAACAGACTTGCAGGATGAGAGATCCCATTGACAACAATCCATCAACTGTTCTTTTCTAAGTACTTAGGACAAGTTCAACACAACAAAAGGCCAGGCAATAACTAATATATAATCACACTCTCTGATCCTCAAGGACTTTGCAGCTCATTAGAGACAAAAAGCACTTCTATGAAACAATAGATTGTCAACTAATGGTGCTAATAAAATGTAGAATTACTCTTAAAAAACAAAAAACAAAACAAACAAACAAAACCCCAAACACTAGAAGACCCAGGTAATAAAAAACAAATTGGGTTTTGTTATCGCGTGGTGTTTACAGAAAGGGAGGTGAGTGAGAGCTGGGTAGCCAGGGACCAGACCCAGAAAGAAGCAGGGATGGGACTGCATGAGTGGTGTGTGTGTGTGTGTGTGTGTGTGTGTGTGTGTGTGTGTGTGTGTGTGTGTGTGTGTCTGTGTCTGTTGTAGTAAAGAGCACGAGGCTCAGAGCTGTGCTGTGATGGCCAAAGGAGGCAACTGTGGTCTACGGCTCTGGGCACTTCTTTTGTCAATATGACTACACCATTCCACCTCTCTGCTCTTTCTTTTCTTAGCAGAATTACCAATCGCTCTAAACACAATGTCACTTGATGGTGACTCCTTTTAAATACCAGGGTGAGATAAATTATTTTTAGTTAGCTTCTGAGTTGGCGATAAAAAGTACTAAGGTCCAAAGAAAAATAAGGTATACTTGAAAGTGGCTAAGAGAGTAGATCTTATAAGTTCTTACGACAGGAAACAAAAATCTAGCTCTTTATGGTGATGGATAATAACAAAACTTATTGTGGTGATGATTTTTCAATATTTACAAATATTGAACATTGCTTTACACCTGAAACTAATACAATGCTATATGTCAATTATTCCTCAAAAAAGACACTTTTTAACATTTGTTAATGATAAAAATGAGAAAAAAGTGTCTTTTTAATGAGTTAATTATATGCTGTTTATCATGGCTTCTTCACATGTGCCTGTGATACACCCTTCAATTAGTGTACAGAAGATGCTGAGCATGCCTGATAACTCAGAGGCCTCGTGTAAGAAATGATAGGCTTCTTCATGAGATGAGAACAAGATTCCAACTTAGAACACACAAAAAATTCTGAAAAATTGCAAGAACTTAGAAATCAAAGTCTTGGTCTGTGTCCTCTTAAAAAAAAAAAAGAACAACAAAAATGGTGTTAGAAAAAACCACGAAGACAGTTTTTCAACGTCTGCGGTAGGTGTCCAAAAAGGCCACTGACTTGTCAGTTTATCTTGACTACTTTTCAGAGACATTGGGGAATTTTCTTTAAACACAACACTTTAGTATCTTGACAATTTAATTTGTGATACAGATTTTCTTAATTAACCCATATAATGTTTTGTTCTTTTCCTCCTCTAGTTCCCCATCTGGTTTCAGAATGCTCATTGTTGTCTCTTCTCTCTTCCCCCTTCTCTTGGGGGGGGAAAAAAAAAGACTCCAGCATAATGTACACAAGAACTTCTGGAAAGACTGATAAATCCTATATTTAGAGGGAAGAAATGGTTTTCTAAGATCAAATGATGAAAAGTAATGTGGTCTTTTGTATCCCTTCTCCCCCAACTCCAGCACACTTTCCTGTAAGCTGGCCCTCCCTTCATCACCCAAGACACGAAGCCTGTCATCGTGTGGCATCAGCACCTGCTCTAGCAATAAATACCTGAAACACCGTATCCTTAGCAAAATCACCCGGTGGGATCATAAGGCCTTGCTCATAGCTGGCCGCCTCTTTGGGAAAGACCTGATGATTTAATGAGAATATTTAGCCCTTTTCGGTTTAAAGGCACTGTGTTGGGTAAAGTTAGCATTCGTTTGTTCGTTCGTTCGTTCGTTCATTCATTCATTCATTCATTCATTATCTTCTTTGTCCTAGGAAGAATTTCAGGACGATGGCTAGAGCCCAATTTCCTCTCTTTCTGCTTGTTGAACACTCAATAGGCATTAGCCAATCCTTTAAGCATTGGGGTACAAAGATAAATGTGATGTGCATGACAGAGTATCTTGTCCTCGAGTTGCTCACAGTCCAGCCAGAGAAATGCAAATGTCACCCTACTTCTGGATTGTACCAGGACCCAGTAGCAGGTGGGAACTTGTATTCTGGTCAGTGATGGGAAAAAAGGCCTATGTATGTGCTTTTTCCTGAGAGGACAAACTGCTGTGACAGAGAATTTGTTCCTTTGCCTCTTTTACTGGGAAAGTGCTAGAAGAGAACGAAAATTAAAGCCAGAAGGGCTGAATGCTGGCTTTGTTATCTTGAAGCAAAAAGATAATTGGTGAAATTTTCTTTAGAAAACAGCCTTCCCTTTGGGCTAGAGGCCAGTGTGATGTTAACGTGCTGGGTTCACCCAAGTCTTCCTTGCTGTGAGCAGCTCTTCACGATAGTGGATGGTGGTGCTGGTGTGGGTGGGAGTGAGCGAGACACCATGAGAAAATGATAGCTGCTTGTGCCAGGCCCTTGCTGTGACTAACAACTGGAAGGGGGACACAGCACCCCTCTCCCATATGGACCCCTCTCACTTCATGCAGCTCCTTGAAAGACTGTCTCGGGTCTCCCTGTTGCCCCTTTCAGGGGAGGTCCTGGGGTTCATAGATGGACTCCAGCACATGAAGAAGGATGACAGGGTGAGTGGAGGGAGGTTTCATTTTCCAAGCATTCTGCTTCTGTCATTTGGTCTCACCCATCCATAGTCCCACACACCCACTCTGTACACTTGGCCTCTGTGGTTTTAGTTCCCACTGTTGGGAACACCTTTCTCTGCCTTCCTCCTTTTAACCTGCAAATCCTCCAGGGCTCAGCTGGATCCCTCTTCCTTAAGTCCTTTCCATCACATAACTAGGGGACTTGGTTGCACCTTGAACCCCCTTACACCAGGACTCCCATCATGGAGGTTTGGATTATTATTTAGATAACTTGCAGTTCTTTAATTCTTTTGAAGGTACTCACTCTCTCTTATAAACTTCACAGAAAGGGGGTTAAGTCACAGAATTCACAGAATCCTTTCATATGCTCAATAGAAGGTACAGGGTGGTGGGTCCACAGCCAAGCCGTATAGATATAAGCTGGCTTGGTTGACTCTGTGGCAGCCTGTACCATGAGACAACTGCAGTGGGTGGAGGAGTGAAGATCAGAGCTCAGAGAAGATGCAAGGATAACCAGGATGTTGATAATGATGGTTAGGACCCTCAGAGAGCACAGCTTGGTTCCAGATATTCCAGATATCCTGTTAAATTCCAACTTTATGAGACTGTTAAGGAAAAGAAGGCTACACTCACAGGATGAGAATGGAGGATCTTCAAGGTTCTCAGCTAGATGAAGGCTGGCTATTAAAAAAAATGCTGTCAGCACCTCCTTGATGAGCCCTTGGCTGGCCCATCCCAGTCTCTGCTTTTGTCAGTTCTAGTATTTATAATGCTTTGTATGAAAGCATGATGCCAGTCTGCTTCACTCACATGGATCTTGGAAAAGAATGAAAATGTTTTCTATGATCATCATGCACTTGACCTTTCTGGAATGCTCTGGACCCACCCGAGCTAAGAAGTAAGTTTATTGTTGTTAGTGGATTGCAGAGTGTCCCTGGTCTCAAGGACCAAAAACATGCACACAGCCACCCAAGCAGGAGCTCACATCTGGAGAAGTAAGAGCTGTGCTCTGATGTATCTTGGGTGGTCTATCGAACTTGAAGATGTAAGGATGTGGGATAGCTTTCTCTCTTTGACAAAAAATAAAACCATAATCAGCATAGCACAGAGGACATTCTATAAATCTTGTCTCATTTCCTGAGCAGCCACAGGGAGTAAAAAGGTCATGATACCAGGAGTTACCCTCCTGAAGCTTGGCCCGGCTGAGGGTTTCTCAAGAATCCATGGTTTGGTGTGGGGTGTTCTATTCTGGCACCTACAAGCAGTTTCATCTAATTGGGCAAGATAAAATAATAGGGTTTTAGGCAAAAATTCCAATAAAAAGCCCTTTGTTCCCAGTGACGACATCAATAATGCTGAAAACAACAACAAATAATTGAGCGATCACTATGTACTCGACTCTGGTCTTAGTGCTTTATACATTCAGGTTCATTTGATCTTTACAGTAGGTCTGTAAGGTAGTCACTAGTATTTTTTCCATCCTACTGATAAGTAAACAGATGCCCAGGGTGGGTAAAAGACTTGTCTAAGGTCATAGAGTACATTAAGTGAAGGAGGTAGGCTTCAGGCTCTAGACTCTGCTCAGATAAGTGAAATATAAAGACAGGTCACAGGATCTTGATAGGACTTGAGCTAAAGGAGAAGTTCAAGAATATGTGTTTTGTGGCTGGCTGGCTCCGTGAGTACACGGTGGGATGGTCAGGGCTGCCTCTTTTCATGTGCTCTTCCTGCTGTGGTGAGAGTCAAATCCAGGGGAGTATGGGGTTTGGTTCTCTTGACGCGAGGTCCCACATGTGGTTTTAAAGGGCAGTGAGGCCATTTGGTTCCTTCTGTATACTTCCTATGTTAGAAAAGTCCAGAAAGTGAGCTGAAGCTGTTCCATCAGGCCATATCATAGCTGTGGTTTCTGCTGTTGTAATGGCCTTGGTTTTAGCTGCTTTCTCACATGAGAGCCTAAAAATGTATTCCGATAGTGAGGACTACTTTTCCATTTGTTTTTCCCTACTTTTTCTTCTCTCCTTTCCTCCTCCTATACTTTTATCTTTCATCTTCTCTCTTTTTCTCTTTACTTTCTATTCATTCAATGCTGCAGTCAGTTATTTAAGATGTCCTAAAAATTGTCATTTACATACATGTAAATGTATATCTATATTTATCTTTTTAACCATCATGTCTAATTGCGTAGTTGTGTGACTTTCTACACATGAAATCTCTAAGTGGGATATAATAAGGCACATAACTACAAACTTTAATTTTATTCCCACCCCCAGTGAATTTCCAGCTGAAGACATTACAATTTAATCAATTTAATCGTCTCTCCGACTTCTAAACTATAACTGTAGTATCCCCCTTTATCTATGGTTTTGCTTTCCCTGGTTTCAGTTATTCATGATAACTGAAAATATTTCAACCATGGTCCAAAAAAATTAAATGGGAAATTCCAGAAATAATTCATAAGTTTTAATTTTATACGATTCGGGTAACATAATGACATCTTGCACCATCCCACTCTGACTCAGGATGTGAATCATCTCTTCATCCAGCACATCCACCTCACTTTGTTTGAGAGAGGGCAGTGGGGAGAGGGAGAAGGGCCACATTTGCATAACTTTTATTACAGTAAATTCTATCATTGTTAACTTCTTACTGTGCCTAACCGGTAAATTTTGTCATTGAAATGTATAGATAGGAAAAACATAGTATTTATAGGATCCAGTACTATATGTGATTTCAGGCATACACTGGGGGTCTTGGAACATGTCTGCTATGGATGAGGGGCGACTGTATTTGATCAGAACTAAAGCACTTAGTCTGAATGAGAACCACGTAGTAATCAGATGGTGTGGAACTGTCTACATAGACACAAATACAGTAACTAGAGGTTTCTGGTGGATGTGTCTTTTGGGTTGCTGAGGTTGCATATGGCACATCCCCACATACAAGATATTTCCCATGTTAGAGGTATAGAGCTCACAATAAAAGGCTAAACATTTTCTGAGAAATCCTGCTTGCTATACCCTCCATAAAGTATCACACACAGCAAAATTCTATATATAACCAATATTGCCTCTGAAAACACAAAAAAGGTACAACTGGTTGAACACATCCCCTCTCATTTACTCTGCTTACAAAGTTTTGTCTTCCTGGCTCCTACACTCACTTGAAAGTGCTCAGGCTACAGTCACTGAAGACCTCCAAATAGTCAAATAAATGGCACTTCCTAGCCTTTACCTTGCTTGACCTCTCTGATGTATTTGATGCTATTGACTACTTCCTCCTTCTCAATACACTCTGTCGTGACTTCTCTCCCATCTCTCCAACATCTCTTATCGAATTCCCATCACAGACACACTTCTTCGACGCTGTCATTCCCTAAAATTCAGTCCTTGGTCATCTTCTCTTGTCACTCCTCACAGTTTTCCTGGGTAACCAAAAGTTACTGGCTTATCTGTACAGTGATAATACCCAAAGCTGGATCTTCTGCCAAAATCTTCATCCTGAGCACCAGAATTAATATAACTAACTCTCACTTGGATATCTCCAAATAGATTTGCCACAGAAATCTCAAAAAGTTACCTGATACTTATCCCCTCTTGGATTCCCTCTGTGGGTTAACCAAAACACCATTCAACTTAAAAACCCACATAAGAAAGCCAAGAATCATTCCCTTCTTCCTCGTCATAACACTTATGCAGCTGATTACCAACTAAATCTTTCTCAAAATAGATTCTTTCTGCTCCTGACCATGCTACTGCCTCAGTTCAGGTCTTTCTGGCCTTTTATCTAGATTACCATCCTAGCTTTACAACTGGCTCACTGACAATCCCTCCCTTACTCCTACTCATTCTCTATGGTGTTATCAGCATGTGCTTTCTAAAACACTACTGGGGAGCAGGGAGGTAGATGAAGGCAAAGGAGGTCAAATATATGCTGATGAAAGGACATTTGGTTTGGGTGGTGAACACACTATGCAATATATAGATGATGTATTATTGAAGCATACACTTGAAACCCATATAATGATATTTTTAATTTTTTTAATTAAAAAAAAATTTCTAAAACACTATCTATTCATTGCTCTAAACTTCTTATACACCCTGTCATTGCCCAGATAATAAAGTCCAAAGTCCTTAACATGGTATAATACACAGAATTTTTTTGGTCATAAGTCAATTTAAAGTGGCTTAAGAAGAACCCACGTAATGAGAATTTCTAGGAATTTGTCAAAAGCTCAGGTACAAGGCTCAGGGGACGTCACCAGGGTTCCATCTTTCCCTTTCTTGTGTGCTCTCTCATTCTGACCCTGGATTCTGCCTTCCTCTGTATGTTTATCTCATTTGGCAGACAACTTGTAGGTAGCTGGAATAAGAAGCTACTTATAACTTCCAGGCTTACATAACCCACATGGTTCAAGATTCTAAAGAAAGAAAGGCCCTCGATCTCAATTTCCATATATCAAATCTTAGAGATCTTTCTTATTTGCCTAGGTTGGGTCACATGCCCTGACCTAATCATTGTAGCCGAGGAAGACAGGACCCTTAACTGGGCAGTATGAGTCATTTTCTGTTCATAGGAGGTTGCCATGAGGGACAGTCCAATCAAGATGACAAGGAGTAAGGAAATGTGGTTCCCCAAAGAAAATCAAGTTACAATTTTCACTTGAGTGGGGAAGAGATGTCAGACATAAACAATGTGAGTGCACACCCCATGACATATGCAGCCCCCCTATGGTCTCAATTGCTGTCCATCTCTCTGTCACCATCTATTCTTTTCATCTCTGAGGTATGTAGAGTCCTGCAAATGGCCAGTCCATTTCAGGCCTTTGTGCCTTTGCAATTGCTATTTTCTCAGCCTGGAATGTCTGCTGGGCTAAGTTTTATTCGTCTTTACAACTCCAGCTGAAATAGCTTCTCTGAGAGGTCTTCGCTGACCTCCATCTCACAGCCAGTTACTTCCTCCTCTGTGCCACTATTATCTATAGTACTTAGAATATTATTATTCCTTTCTCGCTCTATGCTTCACTTACTCATTTACATGTCTGTCTAGCTCAATAGCCTGGAGAGTGCAACTGGATCCTAGGAACAGAACAGATGCAAAGTAGGTGTTTGGTACATTATTGTATTAATACATGTTGAGTGAACAAACATGTGAATGGCTGAGTTTTTCAGCAGTAGCAATAGTATAGAAATCTTATAATTTTTCCTGGGTGTTAGAAATATCTCTTAACTCACCTTTCTGCTTCTTCAGCCTATCTCTTGACACAGACAGACAGACAGACAGACAGACACACACACACACACACACACACACACACACACACACGCAACCATTCCTCCAAGGGAAAAAGAGAACTACCTTCTTAGCCCTACATGAGGTTGTCCTTAGTAATTGTCCCTTTATGGCCTTCATACAGGCAGAAAGTTAACACATTGATCTTTGAAGTGTTTTTTTTTTTTCTTTTTGGATACATGGAGAGATGTGAAGCAAGCAAAATCCCAACACTGGGTCTAAAGAAGAGAAGAAGAAATGAGATGGAGGGGAACAAATGGAGGAGAATGACAGGATCGTAATGACAGACTTCCTGGACATGTCACTTTTGCGTATGGCTGAATCAGTCTTTTTAATGGTGAGACAATATATATGGCTCTGCATCTCATGGCTCTGTTCAATAAACTTAATTTCTCTTGAAGTATTGTTCTTGGAAAATGTATTAGTAGAAGACTTGGATTTGCCAAATAGAACGTGTGTGATTTTAGACCAACAGTCACTAAACTCTCCTCATCTATTTAATCCCCTGCAAAACAGGGAGCACTAATCCTGCTCTGACTTTCATCCTCAAAGGGTTATGTGAGGGTCTTAAATAAGGTGTGCCTAAGTTTTTGTAATGTGTTAAGGGTAATATGTACAAGAGTGAGTCTTTAATATTAGAGAATGGTAACAACTTCTCCATAGAATGATGTCAAAGTAAAGGCAAGCTGCATTTTTGAAGTTTAATTTTAAGTTTTTGCTTTACATTAAAGATTGAAATTAAATAAATGTTGTATGTCTATATATACAACATCTTGTAAATACAAGATAAGAGTAATATTATCTTCCATAAGTAGGCTTAACATTTTTCTAAATTCGTTTATGTGTACCCATCCATTGAAATTTATGAAGCAAAAGAGTATGGGAATTTTATAGGCACAATAATTAATTTCAACATTTATTTTTATATTTCAACAATTGGATTTTAAAGGTGTGGTAATAAGACTGTGGTACATTTATAAGATTTTCCTGCCAAGCTTGTGAATTGGATAAATGGGCATTGAAAAATTTTTGCTGACAACACACACATTTATTTTACCTGAGAGAAAAGGAGAAAAAGCAAGGGATGGAAGTGGGGGCGGGGGGAAAGAAAATACTGTAGCCAAATTCGTTAATGAGGATGCAACTGTTGGGAAAACTGAAGCGTTTTGAAGATCTAGGATCACAATCAGGAGCAGCAATGCGTGATCGAGAGAGATGTCAAGGGGGCTGGGTTTAAATTCCAAGTCTTTTCTCACTTGCAATGTGACTGTGGGAAAACACTTCTGAGTTTCCTATCTGGAAGGGTCTGTGATGATGGAACGGAAAAAAGAATACCATGTAACCACGAGATCAGATTCAACTGGTAAATATACCGTTTTAAAAATACCCGTGCTATGTACAGAATCTGAGCTCATTAAATATTGTTGAGTGAGTACATGACGGAGCGTGGGAGTCAGAGAGGAAATGAGGAGAAAATCATTACACGCTTGACCTTCAACGTGTTGTTAAGTTTAACTTTTCTCTCTTTCTCTACCTGCGATGTGGGATGAAGACAATTTTTATACTGAGAATTAATGTCAACAGGGCATTGCAAAGTAAATACAAGACAAGAGTAATGTTACCTTCCATGTTAAGTAGGCTTAACATTTTTCTAACTTCTTTTATGCATACCCATTCATTGAAACTTATTGAAGCAAGAAACTATGGGAATTTTATAGGCACTATATTTAAACATACACTCTTGATTGTTTTCTCTCTTGCCAGTAGGACTAATCTCTACCTCATCCTCTCTCCCTCTTTCTCAGGAAACATGAGCCATTTTAAGGAATGATGCCAGGTTCCATCCATCCACAGGTCTAGCCACTTGAGACAAGTGTGGGCAACTGGTGTGATCAGGTTCTCTTGGGATTGAGAAACTTACCCTGACTTTATTGCCTCAGCAAGGCTGGCAATTACCTAAAGAAACTCTTTCTTCAGCCCCACCCCTCCCTTTCACGCTTCCGCTGTGGTGCAAATGGGATTACCTGGAGGGTAGGAGTACCCAGAGGAAAGAGGGGGAGGTAAACTCATGCAGAGAAAGTATCAGATCACTAGGCAGCCCTGAGATAAAACTAGGTGCTTCCAGATTCACCTCAATCTTACTGTCAATCAGCATACAGAACCTCATTTAACTTCAGATGACACTTGGGAGAGTGAGCCCCAGTTAACAAATGTCCAGGGGAAAGATTTTACTTCACTTCACCACATATAGGATATAGATTTGGGTGAATGCAAGGATTTAACATGCTTTGCCATGACCTTGTGGGGCTAGAATCTAGATATTGAGCTCTGTCTTCAGAACTGTTGAAATCTTAACCATCTGAGAGATTCTTTCTGCAAACTCATTATCACAAAGGGGATCTGGAAATTCTTGCAAATTGAATCCTGGGTATTATCAAATGTAGAAATCTGGAAGAACAGCATGCGTGGAAGTAGAGAGTAGCATGATCTCTTTATTCCTTGATCTTTTGTATGAATCTGTCAGTTTTGACAGGGCAGAGGTGAAATTGTACAGCTCTCTGTGTTATGGATGCCTGGGTCATGTAGATGATAACTTAGTGAATACTTGACAATGATGAGTATTCCTGACGTAGCATGGACTGATAGCAGACAGGAAAGAGAAAAACAAAACTTTTAAGAAGTCCTAAATCTTTATTTTTGCCTTGTTAGCATGATGCTAAAATCCACTTGAGCCAGCTAGTTCCTGGTGTTCCCTGTGGGAAACCGGGGGAAAGACAATGGCACCCAACACACAAAATGTCTCTGCCTTTTAACTTCTTCCTTCACCCAGACAGTTGTTCCAGAAGTTACTTCCATTAGGCCAAATCCATCTTACCAATAGTGAAACAACTCAGAATATGGTACCTTCTGGAATAAAGGCTGGTCATGTCCTTTTTGTTTTTAAGTGACTGGATGACCACTTATTACTGTCAGCCTCCTCACAGCTGAGCACGACCAGTTTTCCAAGGTGCCATGTAAGACAGAGAGGTGGAGTGGTGGGGTTCCATGTAGAACGCTAAACTATACTATGTACCTTCTCCTAGATAGAATGAGAGTAATCAGTGGGGAAATTTGTAATGTAAGCCCAGTCATGAAATCCTGAGCACATATTTCAAAACTAATTGCTTTTTAGGTTGAAAATAAAGATATAAAATAAATCTATATTCTGTTGTGTATCAAGCCCTATGGGAGGTACTCAGGCTACAGAGCTAAATAAGATACTGTCTCTGACTTCGTGGTGACGAACACACAAAGAAATAGCTGCAACATGGTGTTAGAAGTATGTACAGGTGGCTTAGAGTCAGTTGTAGTGTTTCTAAGAAAGCTTTGCAGAAGAGAAAATATTTGAAGTAATTTTGAAAAGAGGTCTAGGGATTCCCCTAGTGACTGTGTAGGTGGGTAGCTGGAGATAAGTGAGAATATTCCAGGCTGCGGGTAATAGGAGATGCCTCCATTTTTCTTCTGCATGCATTTACTCTTCCATATATAATCTCCTGGCCAAGTTATTTTGATGGTTGACAGTGATGTAGGGGCAAAGGACATTAATGCTGACATGTCTTTTCACATAATTAGAGAGAAGTCAAAGTCTATTATCCCACAGCTACACTTATGATCTCAAAGTTCCACTAAGCTTCCCTCTCAGACCAGTTTGGGATAGCATTGGAGAGGAGTTGGAGTTTGCCATTTTAATACAATTTAGAAGCTCTCTGCAATGAGGCTGACGTGGATCTTTAGTTGATTAGACTATTCAACAGAGGCAAAACCTGGCTTAAAACTAGATACTCAATCATCTGATTCAACTAGTGCCCCTTGTTCCTCATAAGATCCTATTAACTGTGTCTTCATGGTCTTAATAAGGCACCGGGCAATTCAGAATGCATAAGTCAAACACTTTCATGCTTCCCACCCAAGCATTTTTGTTCAGTCATCTTTGGTTCTATCAAAGCATAAAACGCATCATGCAAAGTTAAACAGGCAAAGAAGACTTTATTCTAGGCACTGCAATAGGGGAGCAATGTCAGAAGTCAGCCTGATCTCAACTTCATTGAAACAAAGGGCAAGAGGGTTTTTAAGCACTCATGCAAGCAAAAGTCATAGGCCAGCTGTGTTTGCTAATTGGTTTTATCCAAAGAAAAAACAAATTTCTCCTATTTTCATGATAGTTATACAATTAGAGAAAGGTACCCCTTAAGGTTATGCACTGCCCCCCCAGAGACTACGTGATGGGGTACTTATTATCTTCCTTGATGACAGCAATAAGAAATTGCTCACTGGTCCTCCAGAAAGACATTGTTGGGTTATAAAACTAGCAGGAAGCTTCTGAAAAGATTTACAATTCAAAGAATCAGGAAAAAGATTTATAATTCGAGTTTTCTAAGGTAAATTCTCTAAGAAAAAGGAGATCAGGGCAGCGTTAGCAGGAAGCCTGTTTAAAGTATAGTCAGCTGAGGAAAACGTTAAGTCCATCTTCATCACAGATGGCATTTTGCCCATACAACTTTACCAAACTCCTTTTTCTTGCATGCTTACCTTTATTTCTTATTTTTGTCAATCTTTTTCTCTCTAGGGTAATTAAACTCATGGGCAATGATGACAAAGAAAAAAGAAAAACTTACCGCAACAAGAGATGGCTTTAGAATCCCTCTACACTGCTTCCATACACTAGAAATGGAAACAGGGTTGGAGAAGCAACAGAAGCAATTCCTCCTGAGTAAGTGTTCCTGGTTGATGCAAAAACCATGGTCGAAAAGACCAGGTACCCTTCACCAAGGTAGAGGATGCCAGACAAGAACTCATGCTGAATTTGAACAAGACAAATTTGAGAAATGTCCTTCTAGAGAGCCTAGACTATTTGTATTGGCAAGAAAGCCTGATTTTTTCCATTGCCAATTTATATATGTTGTTCCAGATAATAGGAAAAATTAGTATTGCCTAACTCATTTCATGAGCCTAGTATAGTCTTGATTCCAAAAGCAAATAAGGATGATTCAACACTTATTTACAATTTTTAAAAAATCTTAGGAAATGGAATAGCCAGGAAATTCCTTAGCTTAATAAAAGTTGTATATCAAAAAGCTTAGAACAAACACTGTGGTTAATGAAGAATTCTTAGATGCATTCCATTAAAGCTTAAAAATAAGAAATGGGTATATAATTACTTTTCACACAGTACTAGACATGCTGGTTAATGTCCCCTGGAAAGAAACAGAAATAAATTCAAGAATTGGAAGAAAAGAGATAAAAACTCATGATTTGCAAGTGATATGATTATCTACCTAGAAAAACCAACAGAATTATAGACCCATGCTTAGAAATATTGAGTTCAACGCGTCTGCTGGATTCAAGAATACTTTGTAATAATGGGAAGAACATGTTTCTTCATTAGTGGTAATCAAAGAGAAAATGTAATTTTAAAAGAACTCTCTCCCTCTCAATCACAACCAAATAAAGTTATCTTACCCAGGGAAAACAAGATTTCTAGAAGATAAACTGAACAAATGCAGAGACAATTTATTAAATGAGAATAAAGAAATCAACTCATACCACATTTACCTATAAATTCAGTGTAAACGCAAAAGAACTTTAATCTGGATCTCTGAACACACTAAAAAAAACCCTCTAACATCTCAGAAAAATAAGACTATAGAGATAAGGCTTACCCTATTAGTTATTAAGAATACTAAAAAAAAGAAAAAATCACAGTAATGAAAATAGTTTCAAGACCATGAAGTCCAGAGACAGACCTGTGAACACAGAGCAGAGGCAGT
This sequence comes from Cynopterus sphinx, assembly GCA_030015415.1. Taxonomy (NCBI): domain Eukaryota; kingdom Metazoa; phylum Chordata; class Mammalia; order Chiroptera; family Pteropodidae; genus Cynopterus; species Cynopterus sphinx. Next base: position 3,455,443 of record CM057392.1, on the reverse strand, counting down.
TTCTGAAAATCAGTGGCAGAAAGGGCAAGTGTTTTAGTGGGTGGTGTTAAGAAAACAGACTTGCAATATGTGGAATAATAGAAATGAATCCCTTCTTCAATGATAAATGCAAATGGTGGATTGCAGATGAGTTTAGGGTCAAATGTTAAAACCAAATCTATAAATTCTATACCAGAAATGTAAGAGAATATCCTTGTGACCTAGAGGTGTGGGAATATATTCTTAAACAATGCTTTCCCCTGTCTATGGCCATACCACCTTGAACATGCCTGATCTCAAATGATCTCAGAAGCTAAGCAGGGTCAGGCCTGGTTAGTACTTGGATGGGAAAGGATCCTTCTCCCTAAAATAATCTCACAAATCATTAGCAAAAAGACTAAACCAAACCAAACCAAACCAAACAAAACAAAAACAAACAAACAAAAATCCTGATGAATTTGATTGCATCATAATTAGTCTTTCCTGTTCAATAAAGGATATCATAGATAAAGTTTACAGACAGATTACAAATTGGGTAAAGATGTTTAAATGTTTAAAAACCTTGAGAGATGAATATGCAACATAAGGAACACATGAAAATCAACAAGCCAGGAATTCTCAATCAAAAGATAGGCTGAGGATGTGATTAGGCAGTTTACAGAAGAAATCCAAAATGCTTATAAGCACATGAAAAGCTCCTCAGATTCATTAGTAATCAGAAATGTGCAAATCAATCAACAATGCGACATTGCTTTACACTTCTTAAATCGTCCAAAAAAAAAAAAAAGGCGAGAAAGCTGGACATTGCCAAATGTTGCTAGAGATATGGGGACATCTTTCTCCATATGCCTTAGTAATCATACTTCTGGATAATCCACCCAAGACATTCTCACATAGTCCCATGTGGAAACATTTCCAAGGAGGCTCATCACAGCGCTGCTTTAGGTGATGAAATTGGAGCCCAGAGCTCCATAAGTGGCTGCTAAAAAACTTAGGGCTGAGCTTTAAAAAATAAAGTTGAGACAGAAACAGGAGTGAAATCTATAAATAATTCCATATGCTAAATCTGAAACACATACACATAAAATGAGACTCTGGTAAGAACAAATACATTTAAAAGGATACATATTAAATACATTAGAATACTTGCCTATGATGTGGGGTGCAGGGGTAAAGAATAAGAAGGGGAAAAGGAATAAAAAGGAATGAAAAAAGGATGAAAGAAATTAAGCAAGAGACTAGCATGGACCTATGACAAAGTATGCATTCTGAGGAGAATGATGAACTCAAATTTATGGATGGATGGCTGTCTGTCTGTCTGTCTGTCTGTCTATCTATCTATCTATCTATCTATCATCTATCTATCAACACAGAAATTTCCACTGCCAGGTAAGAGTACAGAATAGAATCATAAAATGTCCTCAATGGAAGAAGTTGCTTGAGATTAAATTTTATGCATTCTTGCCTTCTTGTAGAGTCTCCTTCAAACCCTAGGTCCTTAACTGGGAGTCCATGGCAATTCCAAAAGAAAAAAAAAGAAGAAGAAGAAGAAAGAAAGGAATACAGACAGGCTCAAAAAAGTATCATTCGTTATTAATATAGTTAAAATTCTCAAGAGAATCTCAGTTATAAAAGAAAAAAATAAAACCAAGGTGAAGATTAAATAACAAATTTGTCATATTCAGAAAACAGCTCAATTTCCAGGCATATTAGTTAGTTCGGTCCAAGTATAGCTACTTACATCTTTTAAATTATCATTGTGGAGACTAAACATAGCAAGACAGACTAACTTTCAGCTGAATCAGTGGAGTATTCTATTGTTGGGCAGAAACATCATCAAAGTGTTGTGGTGTGTTCCCTGTTCACAGTTCATTTGAAGGTTTGAAAACTCCTAGAAGAATGTCATCTTATGCTTTGCTTAATTTAAATTGCATTTATTTTCTCATTTTTGTTACCCAAGCAAAGGAAGGTGACTTTTCAGAAATTTAACATAAATTGTTCACTTAATAACAGCTGCATCTGATATAAGTAGATAGACACCCATACTCAGGCAGATACTTCAGTTTCTTTTGAGAAGTTTTAACAAAACAAACACTCTTCCCACACAAATTTTTAAAATTTTTTCCTTTTGGTATTTGTTGAATGTCTCGATAGAAAATGTAGTTACACCCAAATTGAAGAAACTGAGTGTAGAAGTATCAGAAATGTTGGATGAGAGAATGAGGCACATTTACTAGAAGGGAGTTGGGGTCAGAGGTCACAAATGACTTCCCACTGTCCCGTGAAGCAGTAGATGCTCAGGAGAATAATTCTAGGGCTTTTATTCATTTATCCAAAATATATAAAAGACCAATTTGTTCTCCATGCACTGTTCTCAGAACTGTAACAATGAGAGGAAGGGAAGAGAGAGCAGGAGAATGGGAGTGTACCTTTCGGCAGGAGTGGTGTTCTAGTGAGAGTGCTTACAGGAGCCTTATGCAAAGGGATCACATTGTAAGTGCAGCTGAATGGCGAGGGAATGGGATGATAGTGGAGAAGAGTGTTCTAGGGAGAGGGAACCGAATGAATGGGAGAGAGATGGAGATAGATGGGGGTAGAAATAAAGCCAGTGTAGTTGAAACACCATGAATCAGTTGATAAACGGTGGTAATCAAAAGGAAGATGGGGGTTATAGCATGTAAAACCTTAAAGAATAGGAGAAGGATTTTTATTACAAGGGCACAGTCTTGAATTAATTTATATTTTGAAAGATCGTTCTGGTTTCTGGGGTCTGGAACCAGAACAGACACATTAGGAGGCTCTTATGGAAGTCCCAGTGAGTGGTGATGGTGGCTTCAGTTAAGATTTTACCAGGAGCAATAGTCATGGTCCAATTCCAAGTACACCCTTGGAGGAATCCGTATGTAAGGGAAGGAAAGAAACCGGGGACAAGTTAATTCTGAGATTTGTTATGCAGTCAAGTGGAGAGGTCAACTAAGCCACTGGATGTAGAAGCCTGAAGGTCTTTGGTGAGGTGGAAGCTGGAAAAATAATAATAACTGAATGGGGGCGGGGCGCTCGGGTGAAGTAATCTTTCTAAAGAATTGAGTTGATATCTTCCCATCCTTTAGAAAATCTTTCTAAAATATGTCTCTGGTGACTTGTCTTAGATATTCATAATGTAACAGTAGGCACTCAATAAACAGTACATGTGCAATGAATGCTTACTAAGTGATCAATTAGTAGTTTATCACAGTGATGGTCTTTAACCTTTCAATGTTGATTGAAGAATCTCTTTGGGTGAAGTGTTTACCTGGGCAATTTCTTCATCTCTGAAATTAAAGGGCTCCAAGTGAAGCTACCTCAAGGAAGGTGTCATGTCAGGAAGTAATTACTCAGTTGACAAACACTGCCTGTCAGAGTCTAGGCAATGGCTCTGAGTGACCTGAAATTTATGCAGTTTGACTTGTATTGAGCACCTGTATTGCTGGCCACAAGAAGCCCAATACTAACATTTTTGGCATGTATTTGTATGAGTCAGGGTTCTCCAAGAACCAATAAAGTATGTGTGTATCAATATCTATCTACCATCTATCTATCTATCTATCTATCTATCTATCTATCTATCTATCTTTCTTCTTTGTCGTCATCGTCGTCATCATCATCATCATCATCATCATCATCTATCGAGATAAATTAATTTTATGGAATTGGCTCATGTGATTGTGGGGCTAGGAAGTCTGAATTCTGAAGGGTAGGGCAGAAGGCTAAAGATCCAGAGAAGAGCTGATGTTACATTTACAGCTCAAGTTCAAAGGCAGTCTGAAGACAGAAATCCTTTGTTGGGAGAGGTGAGTCTTTTCCTCTCAAGGCTGTCAACTGATTAGGTGAAGCTCACCCATGTTGCAGAGGGTAATGGGCTTTACTCAAAGTCTACTGATTTAGGCACTAATCTCCTCTAGAACACAGCTTCACAGGGACATCTACACTGATGTTGGACCAAATATCTAGGTACTGTGGCCTAGCCAAGTTGGCACATAAAACTAACCGTCCTTGTGTTCATCCTTGAAGTTTAACAAAAGTGGCATTATTATTCTATACAATAGAAAAAAAAGTCCCCAGCAAACTGTAAGAAAAGGCATCAGTTATTAAAATTCCAAAGTAGGGCAAACTCATTCCACCTCAGTTCCTTCATTTGCCGCCATCATTTTCCGACAAGGTAAGATTCTGTTATATTGCGGAGCTCGCTTAAACCTCCAAGCTTCTATTTTCCCTACTCCTCCTTCTTCCCCACTCCTTTCTTATCAAGTATCTGATGAAATGTAGTTGTGAGCAATCTAAAAAAATGTGTCTTTAAGGAAGAAAACAAATTATAAGCAGAAAGGAGACACTATTCCAATGGACAGTATCAGCCATAGTAAACATGTTGATAATTATTGCTGGGGCAGAAAAAGGGCAGTGTTGAGACTCTGCTCTGGGCTTTTATCCAATGCTTTCCTCTCACACAGGCCATGAACTCACTGCCACTGACTCACAATCAAGAGATGATGGTGGGAAATGAGAGTTCTAGTTCAGCACGGCGGTTTTCAGTTGTGTACTTCTCAATGACTTTGAAGGGAACTGACTAATTTGAACTAAATGAAGTAAACACTTAACAAACACCAGAACACATCATCAGCTTTGTTCTTCTAAGCAGAATATCTTGAATAATTTGGAGAGACGTTTGAGGTTTATAGGACATATGCTGGTTATGTTTACCACCCAAATATTTCCAAGCCCAATTATCAATCATTAATAAATTCAAGTTTATTTACTTCCATCAACCTGAGGGGAAGGCAAAGATCTTAAGAAACTGTGACAAATATGTAAGGTCAGGGAAAGGTTCACCCCTAGTTCCAGGTAAGAAGTGTGAACAAACCAGTCTGGCCCAAGGAGAAAATCATACCGCAGGAGAGTTTTCATATGCCCTCAGGGTCTTGTAACTTTTCCCACATTTGACGGAAATTCCATTCAAACCGCCAGTTTTATTGAGTTCCTGCCAAGTCCCAGGCTTTGGAGTAGGTACAGTGATAGTGGTAGGAGGGAAGACTTATACACGGGTAAACTAAAGTCTCTTTGTAATTATAGTTTAGAAGGAAGAATAATAGCAGGACGTATATTCACTAGACAAAGGAAAATATAGTGAGCAACCCAAGAATAGAAACATTTATGTATGTAGGTTTTTGTTGTTGCTGTTATTGCTGTTTTGTTGTTATTGTTGTTTTTTACCAAAATCTCTTTTTAGACTTTCAGAGAAAGTGGGTTGGGATAGCCAGCTAACATCTACTATCTTTGAAAATATGCCCAGTGGCCAAGAATCTGCAGAAGAAACTCAAGCTTGTTTTTGCAAACAGTCTCCAGCTCTGACTGCGAAACCTTCTGCATCTCTTTATTCTGCTCTTAGTCTTGAACTTTCAGTCTCCAGCCAGAATCTAGAAACATGCTTCTGTAGCTGGCATCCATCCAACATGGCACCTGATATCACATGTTTCTTTAAGAGATCCAGGCTGTAGATCCCAGAAACAAAATGAATATAAAATGTAATCAAATGCTCTGTGAGCCTTTGCTGATGACTTAAACCTGGACCTCTCATCTAGTTCTTACTCCCTTGGTCTTCCAGAGATCTTTGTTTTATTTATTTTGACAGAAACTACCAAACTGGCTGACTTTGGCCTTTCCTTGTGCTAATTTTTCAGTTTGAATATTTGCCCTGGTTATAGACATGTTAGTCCAGTTTACTAACTACTTTCATTACATAATTTAGAGCTTAGTCCAGATTGGCAGCTGGCTCCAGCTACACCTTAGTTACTAATTCAACAGCTGCTGAGTTCTAAGGAAGCTTCCGGTGTAACTGGAGGGAGCGACATGATGTCAGCACAGCAAAACCACACCTCGCTCAGTTTACACTGTGTTATAAACTGATTACAAAGTTAATTCAAGTGCTTTCTTTTGAGGGATCTTGACACTTGCCACAAAAAATAAAGCCAGATATTTTTAAGGAGTCCATTCCTCTCTACCCACCTAGGGCCACTCATAAAATCAAAGGCAGCTGCCTTTGGAACTTGAACTCTGCTGATGCCAGCCATATAAAGTTATTCATTAACTATTTCTAGGGAGAATATATTTTCCCACTGCTTTTGACCATTGTCCCCCCATTGTTTGTTCATTCAATCAACCATTTGGTTATTTATAAAATATGTATTGAGTTCTTGCTATGTGACAGGAATGGTTCTAAGCACACGGAATAGATCAGAAACAAAAAAGACAAAAATTCCTGCCCTCACGGAGCTTATTACAGTAATAGTGAAACAATAAATACATTGGCATGTTAAAGATTATTATTAATGGTCATGATTGGTATAAAAAAATTAAAGTAGTGGAAGGGGATCTGGAGGTAGGGGTGAGAGGTGGGATCAGGTGAACGAGAGTACTTCTCTGTTAAAATGCTGGGAGATTGGGAAGACCTGGACAAAGGGAAGATTGGGAAAGAATGGCTGTGAGGTCAGAGGAAGACAAGGGGCACGTGGTTTTGGAGACTAAGATGACGAGAACCAAGAACTGATTCACCAAAAAGGAGGCCGTTGGTTATTTGACAAGAGCAGTCCCCCTGGGGTGATGGAGGTACAAGCATGATTGACGTATGTAAGAAACAATGGGAGAAGAATATGAAAAGGTTTAATATCATTGGTCTTCTAGAATATGCAAATTAACACCATAACGAGTGACCAGTACACCCCAGCAGGTTGGATCAAATTAAAAAAACAACAACAGTCGAGTGTTGGCGTGTATGGAAATTTGCATTGTTGGTATCTATGCAAATTGATAAAACCACTTTGGAAAATTAATTGGCAGTGTCTTCTGACCTAAACATGATGGTATGACACAATGATTGCACTCCTGGCTGCACGCCCAACAGGATGAGTGCTTATGTGCAACAGAATACATGAAAGGATGTTCACAGCAACTTCATTCACAAGAGCAAAATACTGGAAACAATTCAAATATCCATCGAGAGAATGGACAAAGGGGAACATAAGAAATGAAAAAGAATGAACTACTGCTGTGTTCAACAATTTAGATAAGTCTCTAGGAAATAATGTTGCATGAAAAAAGCTAGACACAAAAGCATGTACATTCCATTAATATAACATTTAAAACATGCAAAATTACTCTGGTGATCAAGTAGAAAAAAGCAATTGGGAAGATAGTGACTGAGTAGGGGGATGAGAAAGCATTTCTTGAGAACTGCTATTATTCTAATTTTGATCAGAGTCACCTTTAATTAATGTATGGCATATGATGAGCTAAAGTATTTGTGCAGATCATGGGATGTAAGCCTTACATTAATTTAAAAAAACATTTTAGAAGTAGAATTGGAAAATGAGAGGAGGAAGAACTTTTTCATGTCTTCTCTCAACACTAACATGAAGTTCTAAGCACAGAATCTCAGAGTGAGAAAGCATTTAAAGACCATTCATCTTGTCCAAACTCCTTCCATAATAGCCAAAGGCATACTGCTCTCCTGCAAACTGGAGTTTGGATGTGCGTCTTCCAGTGTTGATCATTTTTCTAGATGTCTGCATATAATTTTGGTTGACTGTTGCGATTATGGTAGTGTGGCAGCCAAAAGACAAAGTAAAGCAAAGGAGATTTAGGGTAAACTCAAGGATCATCTCCCTCCAGGTTCAAAGACGCTGAAAGTTCTACATGGAAATGAGGCATCGGGTCCAGATCCCCCCAATAGTTTAAGAAAACATGCTCTATTCCTGAGTTGAGAAGATGTATTTCCGGTAGAAGGCGACAGGTGAGCCAATGCAAATCCTGGATTGTTCCCACCTGATGGCTTTCCATGTAGGAAAGAAAAGTAAAACTACTTATGGCTTGAATGGCATCAATGAGCTGGTATATCACCTGAACAAGCATCTAGGTGAGCTGATATAAAGATATCACAACCAAAAATGCTGGAGGTCATGTGGTATGTCCAACGGAACCGCTGTGCTGCTCATGAGGCTGCAGCTCACCTGGCTCTAGTGGGCCTTCCTCTGAGTGTTGATTTGGAAACAGCTAATGACAGCATGAGGCCAAGCCTACTGCCAGCTCTCCTTGCCACAGAACATACCCTGAGCCACATGAAGGTCCCCTGTAGGGTCCTCGACAGTCCCATGTGACGGCAGTGGTGCAGCCGGCAGCTCAGGAAGCAGGAGGGTGCTAGCCTGGGTGGGCTTTTCCTCCAGCTTCGCTCCTGGCTGCGCCAAGGCCACGGGGAAAGGGAAGTCTGTTTTCTGTGGCAGAGGGTGGATGCTGGCTGTGGGAGCAGCTGGTGTGGCATAGGCAAAGCTGCTCCTTCTGCAGGAAGAAGTGGGGTGCCAGGAGCGGGGAAGATGGTCAGGGAAACGCTGTCCTACTGACTGTAATCAGTGCTGAAAGGGGTTATGTAACCAAAGCTTCGTCAGCATCCAGGACGCAGAAGCCAGCATTATCCACCTCATGGGACATGAGTCATCACTTCACACATGTGTACATACCCCAATCTAGACGGTTACCTCTTCCAGGGACCGTGAACTTAAAGACATTCATCCTGATTTTAGAAGATGGGAAGATAATAGAGACCACTGAAAGAGTGAATGGCTGTTGGCACTAACCGGGGCCACAATACAGGCACAGAAATGGTACCCGAGAGATCAAAATCATGCCTCATGCAGAGCTGACTGAGAAGTGAATGGATTTGGCTAGTAGGCCCTTGAGAGATAAACTTGGAAAATTTCTAAGATTGCTTTAAATAATATATTTTAATTTTTCAAGTCCTAAATTAAAAACACATTTAATGATAATTTGAAAAGGTGGATTAAAGGGTGGGAAAAAGGAGACTTGTATATGACCTATAAATTTGTATACATTTTTCTGTAAAGCAATTTGACGATATGCACCAAAAGTCTTAAAATATAAATTTTATCTACCCAGTAATTCTAATTCTAGGAATTTTTAAGGATATCATTAAAACTGTTTTCAGAGACTGTGCTACTAACACAAAGGGATCATATATTAGCATTAAAATGATGTTTTTAAGAGTATTTCTATTGATATAGAAATGTGAAAATTTGTTCAAGGTAAACTAATGACTGGAAAAAACATATTAGAAAACATTAAAATACAGAATAGTATGGCCCTATTTTGTGCATAAATGTGTAAACAGTTACGTACGCATCGAAAAAAAAAAACAAGATAAACTTTTTAATAAACAGTATGCATCTCAAAATGGTTTCTGTTGAAAAGCCCCATCTTTCTTTATGGCTTGGTTTTAAAGAGTCAGCTGGAAATAGGGGGAAAAGAGAGACAAAGTAATGGGATGTGAGGCTTAATGGTAAATGTCTCAGGCACCAGACTAGTGTTTCTCAGCTTGATATGTAGTGGTTAGCATCACTGGGGACTGTCTGAGCCAGGTGAGCTTCCTAGCTGACTCACAGCCACAGTTGGGATCTAACGTATCAGAGACCTTGGTCCTCAAAAGGCGGTCCCTGGACCAGCATCATTAACGTTGGCTGAGAACTTGCTCAAAGAGGTCAATTACTGTTCTACAACCTAGACCCGCTGAATCAGAAACTCTGGGAGTGAGGTGCAGCGAACTATGTTTTAACAAATCCTCTAGGACATTTTGATGCTGGAAACCTGTTTTAAAAAGACCTGCTCAGAGCTCTACCTGACAGCAGATGGGACTGACCAATTCTAGAAGTCGGCATAATTATAAATCTCCAAACTCTAGAACATTATGTTGGGAAAGAAAATGCTCTTTGTGCTGGTAAACATATTCCAAAGCAGGCTAAACCGGCATGTGTGAGAAAGCTTTGCTTCCACGTAAGCACATAATTGCTTGTTCCCAATTCTTGGAAGTGTTATTCAGTTGCTGCAAATAATGACCCTTTCCCACAGTAACACTACAATATCCATGGTCCAGCCAAAGAAAATTTCCACATGTGACATTGATCATGGGATCTCCACACCCAGGCTTAAAAACCTCATGGCTTTCCCTTGACCCAAGCTCAGGACCAAAATCCCCACCATGGCTTGAGACCTCACATATTCTGACGCTCACCCACTTTTCCCGCCTCGTGCCACATGCTGCTCCCTGGTGAGTTCTGTGCTTTGGCCACATTGGTTTTCTTCCTGTCCATGGACTTTCACCACCCATCTTGTCAAGCCTCTTGTCAAATGCTGTGCCTTCCGGCTCAGACACACCCCTCTCCTTGTCTTTGTCTATTCAATTCCCACTCATCCTCCAAATCATCACCTCTACAAGGCAACCCTTCCTGATCCCCTGACCTGGTCATGCCCCTCTCTTACATGTTTGAAGAGAAGATGCTCTTCCTCAGATGGTCCTCGGTGTGAGCTTCTAATGATCTGTGAGGCTCATTGACCAAAACCTGTTCCCCCTGCTTTCTGGTCAATTCCACACAAGCCAACTCTCCTTTCCATCCCTGGCACACAGTTGGCGCAGGGCTTGGTATATGGCAAGGGCTCGAGAATGCTCTCACTGAGTGCATAAACGGATGAATGTATGAAAGGCCGAAAGAAGTAGTTTGGCTAGGACTTCCTACTATATGAGTTGTTGACAGCAGTCACTGACTTGCATCACGCCATCCACCTCCACTGCACGTAAACAAAGCATTCTGAAAGTAGGTGTGTCGCTTATGTATCATCACCACAGCCTGAGTCTTGAGATTGGCTTGAGGGAGAAAATTGGACTAGAAATCAAGAGTGTTTTTCTTAGTTATAACTCTGTCTTTGTTAGCATGTACACACTAGCCTTGCCTCAGCGAGTTGGATGTGAATATATATACTGCTTCCTGGCATCATATTAGCAGGCTCTGCCCATCGATTTCTCTCCCTTGAGCTTGTTTTGACAAGCTTAAACTTAAACACACCAGGAACCCAAATCAGTACAGTAATTACCTAAAGTCAAAATAGGCATTTAACACCTGTGGAGGGGTTTATGCGAGAGCAAAGCTTTGCCTAGGTAGCTCATGACATCGATCATAACGGCAGCTCAGTTTGGTTGAGGGGACGAGGGGCCCCTGTACGCATTGTGTCCCAAGGGAAGAATATGAATTCCCCCTCAAGGAAATGGTCAGACTTATTAACAGCAATAGTGGATGCAAAAAAAGATAATAAAACTCTGTTTCTAAAGCACGGAAAGAAAGGGACCTTGAACTAAGAATTTTACATCAAGTTACATTGTCATTCAAAAAAAAGCTAAAAAAAAAAAAATTCTCAGACACACATGGCCTCAGGTTTACCCTACAAAGATGCTACATTGAATATACTTTTAGAGAAAGTTTTCAATAAGAAAAACATCCAGGAACTGCTATAAGAGATGAGAAAATAAGGGTGATCAGATGTCTTGGTAAAGTCTATTGTTCTCTTTTTAAAAAATCCAGGACTAAAGAAAAGCCAAAAGGAAAGTATTTAGTCTAGAACTAAAATTTAGACACATAAATATATGACTATGGAGAGAAAACAGTATTTTTTAAAGCAAGATGGAAGTATTGCTACATTGAGCAACCGATAAGGGTGTATAAACATAAATATGGATCTTATGAAAAATAGAATATACAGCATTTAAAACAGAAGAAAATGCAATCTATCCCCTGAGAAGTAGAAACAGAGAGTAAAAGAGTTAGAGGAAGCTAAGAAAATGAAGAAAGACACTCTCTGGGCTGCTCGAAGGTAGTGAATTGGGGTCTGGCATCGGCTTGGGGAGGGGGCCGGACTGAAGGACAAAACCCTTGGTGACCTCAACATGGTCATTCACCTTTTCCTTTCTGATCAGAGCAGAGCTGGGGAGATCCTGAGGGGCCTATTTGGAAAAGAGGAATTTTGTCTCCCCTGCCTTGGTTCCCAGGGGGAATTCTTGGAAGTGTGGCTAGCCCTCAAATTTCAAATTAGAGAGCTGGCTGTCAGAGATAAATGGCAGGCCAGGCCACTAACCATCATGACAAGTGGCATCAGCGTGCAGGATGCATGGCCTCTGTGTGAGGATTAAGGACAAATGAGCCGTGGGAGATGTGTGGCAGCGCTATTTGCCTAACAAATTGCTAAAATTCAGGGGCCAGAAGAGCCTTAAGACACAAAAATCCCTGAGCACTGGAAGCTTGTGCATTCAACTTTTCCATATAAGTAGAACCCTAAACATTTGAGCTTCATAGTAAACTCAAAACGAAAGAATTGGCTTGCATGGGAAGGAACTGACTTTCTGGGTCGGATTGGACCGACTTGTGTGGGCATTAAGCCCTTTCCTTGAACATTCCAGCTTCAGAGGGACATATTGACCTTCATGTTTTCCATACAGAATGGTGATGAAGGACACATGTATTTCTGGTGTGCGACAAGCCTTGTTGATAGTTTCCCAATTGGCGTGCATGTTGCCTGGCTTGACGGGACACTGGCGGAGCTGGGCCGGCCTGGACATCCTCAGCTCTGGAGGATTCCTCCAGGGGGAAGGGCGTCTATGCGCCTTCCTGTAGGGGCAGAGGTTCTAACACTGATTTGAGCAAAGTCAGCCCCAGGGTCAGATGGAGGAGTGTTCTAGAGTGGAACACCTCCTAGCACGCGACAGAAAGCAACGAGAAGCTCATGTCACGACTTCATTCCCAGAAGAGATCACGGAGGTCACGTGCTTGGCCACCATATACAATTAGCCTTCTTCTCGAGGGAAAACACAAAACGAGTGAAAGAACATAGGAAAGGAATTGAGGGCCCGCCACTTAACTCTCACTAAGTGTACTTAATTTTTCTGGCAGCACAGATTAAACAGCATTCAAACACGTTTCTGTAACCTTTCCAAGGTAATTGTTTTCCTGACCACATTGCTGACCGGCTCATCTTGCCTCCCTAATGTTTCAGGATGCCCAGGAATTTCTAACTTTTAGGATAAGCACTCATTTGCAAAGTTGCGTTAACAAGTTTAGTTGGTAGAAAAGACTGTGTCACACACATATCCAACATGCGGGCTGTGCGACGCTGCACACACATGCTGGGAGGGGCTCCCAAGTCTGTCAACCACTTCCCATAATCGGACCTGGAGGTCTATGTATCTTTGTAATTCAGGCCTCATAGTTTACCTCTTCGATTCCACAGAACTAGCTCAATTTAGTCTTCACCACAAAACTATTGTTTCTTCTCAATGCCAGAGGATTTTCGGAGGTTTAAATACTGGATGGCTGAGTTACTGCATTCTAAAAGTTGATGGATTAGCCTGGGGCTATGAGTTGGCTACTGAGGTTTTCTTCCCCCCTTTCATTTTCTGTAGTAAGAAAATTCTTTTATTAATTTTTTTACCTCATATTTTAATTATTAAACAATTTTGAATAATCCAAGAATATATGATAGACGAGTTTAGTAAACACTGTTAGATACATAATCTATATACAATGATTGTTCATGTTTTGAAAACTATCTCTTGCTCCTTCCTTCCCTTTCTCCCTCTCTCTTTCCTTCTGTCTCTCCTTCTCTTTCCCTTGTGCCCTCCCCGTCTCTCTGTCTCTTTCTCTCTCTCCCGAATCCATTTGAAAGCATCATGACGCTTCATCCTAACTTATTCTGCTGGGATTTCCTCAAATTAGAACATTCTCCTCCATCAACAATAGCATGAGCACACTGAACACACTGAACACATTAACAGTAATTTCTTAGTCTGTTTTTAACATCCCATTAACATTCAGCTTGCTCCCAGTCATCTCTAAAATGTCTTTTGAGTAGAATTCCATTTTTTTACATTTAGCATGGCCCACGCCTTTCTAGTTTGGTTGTGCTTTTATGAAACAGGCTTTTTGACAGGACCAGGAATGCTGACTTGCAGAATATGTCACAACCTAGATCTGTCTGTTTCCTTGTGCTGATGTTTTAACCTGTGGTTCTAATCCTGTTATTTTCTGTACACTGCAATTAGGATTATGCAACCTCAAGGTCTCATGTCACCCCATCTGCTTCCTGGAGAGAGGCGGAGAAGATCTTCATCAGTTTTATTGGACAACATCTTCTTCTCTCTGCTTTACCCTTCTTAGCAAGTCACTTCCCAGGCCCGCTGACCTCCAGGTCTCTTCTGCCCGTCAAGTCTGCAGCCCTATGTCAAAGCCTCTTCACCCTGAGTTTCAGGGCTGCCTTGATACAGGAGAACAAAAGTCTTCTACAAGCCTTATTTTCATGGCTTTCTACCTTTGGTCTGAATCCCTGATGTTTAAAACGTTGTCTTCTTCGAAGCACATCAGTGACATCCACAAAGATGGCTTTTATGGTCTTAGACTTTGAAAGTTACTTCAGTCCCTTAATTTACATATTAACTAATTAATATGTAAATGTTCTAGGTATATCGCCAGGCACAGGGGACAGAAAAAGGATTAAGATATAGTTTTTACTCTTGTCAAATTTAAAGTCGAATTGGAAAACAGATATATTAAAAATTATCATCTCGTCCATGAAAACTTTTCCAACTTTCCCATTTTGCATTAAAAATAGATTTGCTGCCTTACTTCATGTTTCTACAGCATTCTTGAAATACGTGTGTTTATCTCATGGCATCATGATCAATTATTACTTTGAACTTTTTTCCACTGGACTGAGAGTTCCCTGTGTGTTTTGAGACATTTTTCATCTTGGCATCTAGCATTGATCCCTAAAGCAATAGATTCCAACAAATGCCTGGCAAAGGAATGAAGTGTCATGTGTGAAGTGTTATTTGAGAGATACCTATTAACAGTAATTATAGAGATAGGTATGAAGTGGTGAGGAGAGATTGAGAAGGTGCCTTTGGAATTGGAGTTCCAGAAGATGAACAGGTAAAGAACAGGTAAAGCAGAGGGGACTGCATGGAAAGAAGCCTGTAAGGTTGCCAGAGAAGGAAGTGACATTTCAAAGAGCAAAATAAGAAGGGGTGGTTATGTTAGGGGGATATTGGAGAGAGGCTGGTTGGGAGCAGACTTGAAGGGTCTTGACCGCTGAGTTAAAACTGTTTGCATGTTATCCTGAAGGCAATAGGGGGAAAACAGAAGCTTTTTAAGACAAAAAAGAACATGATCACTTCTGTTCCCAGCACAACTATTCTAGTAGAGGACTGGTGTCAAGAAGGAGAAACAAAGAAGAAAAAAGATACTGAGAGAGATGCAGTGACTTGTCCAGCACCACAGCGCTGGTGAGTCATCCCATCATCCATCACTGGGAACCTGGAGCAGGGCAAGAGTAGCGGGTTCGAGGCAGTAGGATGTGGGCAGAAGTGTTGCTCTGAGTGAAACCATGGGTTAAAGAAGAATTAGCTGGGTCATGAAGAGATCCAAGGATTGTCAGACGGGCTGAAAGGGGGGAAGGCATTCTAAGAAGAAGTGGAAACAATGAGAGGCTGGACAGATTGCGTTGTATGTCTGCGTGTATGTGTGTGCGCATGTGCATGCATGTGCTGGTACTGACCTAGAGCCTAGAAGAAACGGGGCTGCAGACATAACCAGGGGCTGGTGTGTTTATGGCTCTTAAGTTAACAACATTAAAAAAATACACACAGCTCTGGATTGTTACTGTCTGCAGCTCCCTTCTGGCTATCGGAAGTGGTTTATGCATGAGTCGTTTAGCTAGACAGATGAAGGGTTAGGTTAGCTTGCTAGCTAACCCTTTAGAGCCCCATACCTTTTGAAGGACTGTTTCCTGGCTATGCGTTTTCTACTTGGTGGTGGTGGCTAGGCCCTAACTTCTGAGAACTAGATCAAAGTATCGTAGGCTTTCTCATCAATACGCACCACAAGCGAAACTACAGTTGAAACCCACTGACAGGCTGACAGAGTCAATGAGGAAAGCGTGCTAAGACAGGACTCCGAGGACCAAGCACGTCGTGAAGAGGTGCCCACACGTCTCTGTTCAGCGTGGTACAAAGCCTCGCCACGTACACCAATCCCCACCCAGAGGAAGAGGTGTGGCTGAGAGGAATTTTGCCATGGGGTGCGCTTCCCACGGATTCCCATGCAGGCCTTTGGGTGCTGACAGCAAATAGAGGTTTATCGAGTCCTTTTCATACTGCTTGGTCCAGGAACTGGGGGAAGGGCAGGCCGAGATGCAGCTCTCCAAGGGGGACTGAAAGCTTCTGCTTCGTTTCCATTGATTTTGGTTCTCTCTACTGTGTCAGGGCATGTCCTGGAAGCAGGAGCCATCCGAGTAATTAAAAATGGAGGGAACCTGTTAAACCATCCTGCTTCTCCCTTCCCATTCATCCAATGACTCACTCACACCAGCATTCTTTCGCTTGTTCGACAAATATTTAGGGAGCCCCTGCTGTATGCAGATACTGCTGTAGGCCCTTGTGTATCTTTCACATAAGAGGAGGTGAGGGAATTCGAATGTTAATAAAGCCACAAGCAGAGACTGCCATATGCTGATCAGCCAGGCCAGGGGTACACCTGCAGAACAAAGGAAGGTTTCTGCTGGGATCCCGGACAGCCCATTCCCTAC
This sequence comes from Cynopterus sphinx, assembly GCA_030015415.1. Taxonomy (NCBI): domain Eukaryota; kingdom Metazoa; phylum Chordata; class Mammalia; order Chiroptera; family Pteropodidae; genus Cynopterus; species Cynopterus sphinx. The sequence continues at coordinate 3,438,964 of CM057392.1, read as the reverse complement.
ACCATAGAGAGGAAACATGAACAACAGTGTAGCTGCCATGCACAAAATGAAATCATTCATTCCTGATGGTTAAGACCACGGGGAACCTATGGATTCAAGGCTGGGAGCAGCCAGCAGGCCTTTCACACTACTTACCTTTTCACACTGCCTGCTCTGCACTTTCCTCCTTGTGTCCACATCAAAGGAAATGGGTTAACGAAGTCTTTTAAACTATTACTCACAGGAACTAAAGGATGGTATGTGAACTGAAATCCTCTAATACTCAGGGTCTCTCTCACTGCCCCTCTCACTCTCTGCCTCACTGTCTGTGGAGCGTGACCCCTTTTCTAATAAACTTTCTTTTGACTCTAACTGTGGCCTGTGTGTTGAATTCTTTCTACACTCTCTGCTGAAGGCCCCTCTTCTCTTCTTGGAGCAGGCTTGGTCTCCCTGCCAACTCAGAAAAAGGCATCCTGTCCAACATCAACTTAACTCCATGCAGAGATAGACAGACCTGAAGGAAGGAACACACAGGGAAGAAAAGCATTGTGTAGGTTAGAAGATTACAAGGATGATGGAGAAAAACGTATAGCAAGAAATGAGAAGCTGAGAGGTCAGGGGCGATAGAAAGGAGGTGAGAACCATAACCAAAACAAAACAACAACAACAAAATGGTGGTTGGGGAGGTGCTGGGAAAATGGCATTGTGTGCCAGGAGTTCTGCAGTTGGTGCTGTGTTCAACTCTTCCAGAGAATTCTCTTTGCGATGGAACTTCCTTTCATCACAGATACCAATAGCTGGTCGGAACCAAACCCCTTCGCCTCCACTCAAAAGGCTTGGGTTGCTCTTAAATCATCTCTGTACCTCCTGCTATGAAGAATCTACTAAGGGATGCTCACCTGGTATCGGGAGAACTCTGAGCTCCCTCAAAAATGAGAAAGGAGTGTATGTCACTGACTGGTTTTTGAGCAGGTACTCCGGGCATCACTTTTCATGCTTACACCTCACAACACACTGTATTAGTATTAGTATCACTCAGTATTGCAGACATGAAAATTAAGGCTCAAAGAAGTTACACATCTTGTCTGTGGTCATAGTGCTAGTGTATTTAGATTTGAACTCAGTGGCATCCTCTAGAGCCCACAGGATGTCCAGAAGTCACTTTTGTGTTCACAGCTGGTCACTGCTAAGCCAAGTTCAAACTTTATCCTTTAGGAAGATTTTAGGTGCCTGATTCAAAGTATCTTCAATTGTGCCTTCCTATAATATGATACAATATTTGATATTACTTTTGCATCCAGCCCCTCTCTCCCCCCTAAAGAAAATTTAACAAGCTGCCTACCTTAATTTCACTGACACTATTTCCAATTTACTCAGACTGCATTTGATGAGCTTTTACTCCATGCCAGTCATGGAGTTGAGGGCACTGACATAAACTATGTTTCTCCATGGCAGCAGTGACAATGGTACGATTAGCAACAATCTGGGTTTTTACTGGGTTTTGCTGCCACACACTGATGAATGAAAAGACCCGATTAGAAACTGTGTTGCTTTTTAAATTTTCTTCCACGATATAAAAAATTTTAAAAACGAAGTCTTGAGAAGTAAAACCTTTGGAGAAAAAAAGAAAAGCCAAAATTGGGATTTATTTTGGTGAAATAAATAGTGGTTTCCTGTGAGGAATGCATACTGGTGATGCCTTCGCAGGCCGGTGCCTTTCCACCATCATTTCTGTGAGGCCCGTACCTGGTGTGAAATCAATGCTTGGAGCATCTCCCTGGAAGGAAGCAGATTCTCTCCCCTTATCTTGAGTTGGTGGGGTCAAGAATTAGTGGACGGTATGTCCAATGTCCAAGGGACTCTTTCTCTTGATCCATGTGGGAACAGTCTTTGTTCTGGGACCAGCTTCTATTTACATCTGGGAGGAAGTTATACAATTCTCTTCCATTTTCTGTTAACTATAACAATTTCTCCAATCTTGCCTGAAGGTTATGTAAACTGAAAGTCAACAGTTGGCTATGTGGATGAAGCTCATCCACTTCTTAGTGACTGGGCAAGGGAAGTTCACCATGGTTGTTGACATAAGAGAGTCAGCAAGATGTAAATCATTAACTTCGAAGTAAGGAAGAAATTCATCGAGGTAAGAAGAACCAGATTGACGATGATATGATTTAATTTATGATATTTTAATTGATTAAAAAAACATAGTGAATTTCTCTATAAAGAGGCATTTTTTTTAAGTAACCCCTTGGTGACATGATCTTCTGAAGAGGCCAATTGCTTGGGTTTGAATGCCTGCAGTAGATGGTAAAGCTGGAAAAGACAGTGAGAGAAAGTCCAGGCTGCGAAAACGAATTTAGGTGGAGCTGCTGTTTCGAGGGCAGTAATGGTCAGGACAGGGAAATGAGAGTGGGTTTCGAAGTGCTCCCTTTGCCCTGATGGCTCAGCCCAATTTTGTTCTGCAGATCTGCCACCTTTTTATCCCAGGAGAGGAGACGGCCACCCCCTTCCCTCCAGAAAACCAGAAAATTGGCTCCTAGCCCAGTTCTCTTGCCTCCTATGGCTTTTAGTGCTTTATGTTTCATCTAGAGAAGCCTGACCCAATTCGAATTCCACTGAAACTGATTTTGCCTAAGCTGACATCTAGGTGCCAGCAACTTAAGTATGCTAAATCTTAAAGTATTTAAACAATTTTCTCTGACATAGCCAAAGCAACTTTCCTAGTTTTAGTTTTCTGTGTGAGGTCTACAACATTCTTAAAATACCATTCTGCCAGATGGTTCATATGCTTCTGCTAACGCCCAGGGGAGGATGTGGGTGCTCAGACTGTGGTTTCCCCTGGCAGAAAATCAGAAGGAATCTCAGAGCTGGAAAAGACCTCAAAAGACATCTGGTTCTTCATTCACTTCTATTGTCAGATGAGTTAATGACTAGTCCCACCTAGGCAGATGTGTTTGCAAAACGAGAAACAGAAAATGGCACCGGTTGGACTGTTGACCCAGGTACCTGCTTCACTGCCATGGTGCTGCTGCTCCTGTCCCTGCTCCCTGTCAGGCCGTGAAGGCATCCACACCCACCCACCCTCATATGGGGCTTGAACTGATGACTGTCCAGGCTGGTCACCAAGCCCTGTCCTCACATCCTCCCCTCCCTTTCTCTGAGCACCAGAGAGTTGGCTTAGGACATCACATGGCTGACCCTCTTTATAACCAGGCCTATGTTCGTTGACAGTGGTCATCCTCCTTAACTGTTGTTTTCAGATCTTATTACCCCTCCTTGAATGCCCCTGCCCCGGATAACATGGTGTGGCACTTTAAAAGTACAGTCCCGCAGATTTTTGATATTGAGGGGTTGGACCTATGATCTGATAGATCTGGTCTCCAAGGTTGTTTGGCCAACAGAATTCAGTGGATGTGATGCTGTGGCTATTTTCACATGTTGGCCTTATGAAACTGGCAGCCTCCATTTCTTAGGTCTTGGATGTCCCACTTTTGGAACCCAAGCACTATGCAGCCCATGGAGTGAACTAGAAGAAAACACAGTGGGAAGAAACAGAGGTCCCCAGCCTTCGGGCCCTGATGAGTTCCCAGCCGCCAGCCAGTACCAACTTGCCAGCATGTGAATGAGTCACCTTGCAGGTGGATCCTCCAACAGGCCCCAGGAGATAGCCTCAGTTGATGCCACATGGGGCAGAGATGAGCCTTTGCCATCAAGGCCTCTCCAAGTTGTAGCCTCATGAGTGACATAAATAATTGTTCTTTTAGGGGTCTAGGTGTGACACATTTGTTACAAATAGAAGCTTTCTTTCCCTCTAAAATTCTTCTATGAATCTACACATTTTTTTTAAGTGGGTAATTTCTTGGTTTTTAGTTGAAAGCCAACTTTGGTTAGTTGTTTCTATGGCATTGCCCGATTTCTCCATCAGATTCCTCATTGTAATCGGAGCCTTCCAGTAGAGTTCCTGAGCTTAGACAAGTAACTTGGCACTGAGCAAGAAGCATTTCTTTCTTTTTTTGTTGGATTCAGCATAATTGGGGCCATATGTATCCCTTTTAATTTAGCCAAATAAAAACAGTATATCCTGTCTCCTTCATGTGCTCATTAACTAAGTTGACTCATCTCTTAACTAAGTAACATTTGTGCTTTCCACTTTGTCTAAGGCTTAGAAACCTCCAACAAAAAATTCTTTTCTAGTAGATCTCTAGGAAATCAAGAAAACACTAATATTCACTTCAATTGGAGAAAAACAGACTTTGAGTGGAGGGGCAGTGCTCATGCTTAAAAGACACGAATAGTTATTCTCCTTTTCTCCTTTTACCTATCTCTCTTCCAGGAAGAGGAATCGGCCAATCCCTTCTCTTTCACTCCCATCTCTGGATAAGAAGAAAAAGTAAATAACAGAAGAGGAGAGAGTCTCTCAAGAGGGTAGGATGGGAGGGCATCCCACATTTACATTTTTAATGCACAGTAAATGTTTTAACAAGGTGAGCTTCTTGTGAGGTTGATAATAGAATTTTACTTTTGGGGCTTTGAGAATTAATGATTTCCAGGACATCACATACTTTCTGGTAGCCAACAGCCTGAAAACTGAGTAAACTCAGGATCATTCAATTAATGTTAACATCATGCCCTTACAGTGGGGAAAATGACAGAGGCCAGCCACCACCCAGGCCCCGAGGAAGATGTCCAAGAATGCAGATGCTGCCCTTCCAAAGTCAACACCCAGGCCCGCCCTCTGGGGGGGGGGGCATCTCAAGTAACCCGGTTTCCTCCTTCCGCTTTCCTCCAGACCAGACTTCCATCGCCTGCCTCAATCCCTCCAGGGTCTAAGAATGGGGTTCAGAGAAGAGCTCACAGACTCCCTTGGAGGCAGGGTTGGGAGAGGAGAGATGGACGCATTGCCAGGGTACCCTGTTATCTTCCCTCTTGAGGCTCATTTGTTTCGCTTTGTTGCTGGATGGAGGAGAGGAGGGAGAGTCGTTTGGGGTGCAGCAATCAGTCCCCTTTACCGTGTGTCAGCTCTCCCACCCCCGGGAAGCCAGAAGAGCAAAGTGAAGCTGCTCTCCCATGACCGTGTCCTGGTCTGTCCTTCCTTTCCTTCTATTCTCACCAGAGAATTAGAATGAAATTATATCTCCTCAAAAAAAAAAAAAATTGGTAACATCTGTTTCATCATAAATGTCAGAGCCAGAAGTCACCTTGGGGCCCTGGAGCCAGCAGTTTCAGGCTGTTACATAGTGCCCTCAGGCTCCATGATGGGGAAGCTAAGCAGACTTCTCTGCCCTCTTAAGGTTTTGTTGATGAAAGACTACTACTATTTTTTAAAAGCATTTACTCCCATCACCTTCTTTTGCAGGTGGTATAGCAAAGGCCAGGTAAATAAAGGCTTGCCCAAGTACCTCTATGTGTGTCAGAAGCAGGGTCAGCACCAAGGCCCTTTAACCAACCCTTCTGAGTGCTTCTAGGCCTTTGCCTGCTCTAGACCTGCATGTTATGCAATGGATTAGTCAAGAGGAAGCGGAGGAGGGCAGTGCTGGCACAAAGGAAGCTGACTGACTCTGGATTCCACCTTTCCAATGAGTAAGCCACATAAGAGGCTTTGCCACCTGTCATTGCTTCATGTCAGCTGGGGGCACGGGACTCTGTGCAGCTCCAGGTGGGCCCTGCTGAGCCACACCACAGACTCAACCACAGGCCTGTGGAAGGCAGACGTGTGTGCTGACAACATCCTCCTCCAGGCTTGTCATGTGCCCCAACTCCAAGCCTGTCAAGTGCCCCAACTCTAAGATGATGCACATATCCTTTAAGATGGTGCATGCAAAGCTTAGACAGGATATTAGTTTCCGAGATGATTCTGGAAAACGCCACATCAGAAGCAACTGGCAGATACAGAGAGCAGAATGCCATGTTCTTAGCAGGCTCCTAGATGCCCCAGGAAGAAAAAGAATTAGGCTGCGCAGGCTGCGGGACAAAAAGTATAAATGACCTAAAGGCAGCGTAGGCTGGCCAAGTACAGAAATGGAAAAAAGGTGACGAGCTCGCAGACAACAACCAGAATGAAAAGTCACTATGCACTAGAGGTAATAAAATGACGACCTCTCTTCCGATGCTGAACCCAGACGACCCTGTTGGCACTGTGTGACAGCAAGGCCCAAGAACAAGGGGTGACGGTTTGGAAAGTAGGGCCAGGGTGGCCCGGTGTGGACGAGCCAACCGCAGCCTGGCAGAGGGCCCTTCCCCAGAGCCGAGCCTCTGAATGGCCATGTTCAAGGTCACCAGGGTCCGGCTGGAGCGTATGGTCAGGGAAACAGCAGCAGTGGCCGGGTCGGGAATGGCCAGGCAAAAGCTCTTGCCAGAGGCAGGACAGGATGAAGACGGAGGCTTCAGCTTGGGCTCTGTGCTCTCTAAGTGGTCCAAACCTCTGGTCGGAACTGTGTCTGATGTTCTGTCACCAGGAATCTCGTTATTCCCCTGGCCTGGTTGGGGAGGGGAAAGAGGCCCCGTGTCGAAGGCGGCGTCCTTGGACACTGGCCTTCGGGGGATGGGTAGGAGTCAGATGAAGTGGAAACCAGAGAGAAAAGGGGGCTCACTGGGCAGTGGGGGATCTCAGGTACCCAGGAAGCAGAAAGCATGAGGACGCTGCAAAGCCTGGAAGTAACAGATGAGAAAATTCAGAGACCAAATGACTTTTCTCAAAATGCACAGGTCATACATCACTATTCTGGGAATCAGGAAAGCTTGAATGCACTGTGATCCCAAAGCCTGCATTACTGTCCCACAGAGCTCACGTCCACCAGGACAAGACACTTAGTGCAAACAGGTAGCTAGGACATGATGAGTGTTTGGAAATTGAAAGCTGTTTCATTACTTTTCATTTTCATTTAAGTTGTTCTTTTCATGACATGTTGAAAAGGAAGTGACCTTGCTTTCTAGAAAATATTTATTTCCTGAACTGACATCACCAGATTAAATCACATGGGGGAACAGTGGTGACATAATGTGGTACAAAGCACAAACTGGCAACTTTCTGAGGGTGGTGTGATGCTGAAAGAGAGAGAGAGAAAGAGGAAATAGAAACCTAGCAACAGAGAACAGGCAAACTGCTTAGCTCCCAAACGTTCTGAATTAAGCCGATTATCCTTTTCTGTAGAATTAACAAATGTCCCTGCAGGATAACGTTTGAAATATTTACACTGTTTGTAATAACAATCAAAAGGGCCAAGTTTTGATCTACCCTCTCCCCGCCTGAAATCAAAATATATCTTAGGTGCCATGTAAAGAATGACCAAACCCCTTAGTTGTATGCTGACAGTAGATCAGGTATCAACTATTTTGTTTACTGAGCAAACACGTCACTTTCACTCAGCACTTGAGTAAATCTGGTTCCTGGAGCTAACAACCACATCTACACTGGGTGAGATTTTAAACTTTCTAGAACAAAATGATTTCTGTGAGCAATGTAAAAGGCAGATTTGAGTTCCCGGTCCCTGTAAAACAATGCCACCTCAGCTCTAAGTTCTACTACAATCTAAAATTAACACTCAGAATGAACTATACACAGGAGAGTACCATGTGAAGTCACACTGAGTGGTTCTGAGTGGTCTCCATGAAATCTTTCAACACTATTCTCAATAATAATAATAAAAAAAGTCAATTCCAGAGGTTGTGTCTCTGCTGGGTCTCCTGTGTGGTCTTCCAAATGTTATTTAATAATGATAAAATATTCCCCAATACCAGAAAATCAGGATGGTATTACTTAAAACTGTGTTTCCTTCAGCTGTAATAAAAAACATCCCCAGCACTAGACTTATGAGGGGGGACCACTTCTCAAGTCCTATAAATGTCTAACCAGTGGGCTGTATTCCTGAAAAAAATGTCATATTGGACGTGAATTGTAATTAGATTTTCTTTGAATTAAAAAAACCCTCCAATGATTTTATATTTTCACAGAACTTGTCATGTAGTCTCTCAGCTATGTCTTCAAAGTGATAAGCAATATTATGCCTGGTTAGACTTCTGTTTCCAAATGGTCATCCCTCATTAGTACACATTGTTTCTGCTCATACGACTGACGCACTATTATAAAACTGTCATCAGTGAATGCTCCCGATTCCAGGAAAGCTTTTCTCACTTAATATGTAGCTGCCTTTCACAAAAGCAGCTACATAATAATTTTTTTAAAAAAATTCTAAGATGGACAAACCAAAAGACTCCAACTGCAGTTGACAGCTAGAGCTTTCTCTGGCTGACAACTCAGAAAACCATCATTCCAAGTGTCATTTTAATTCCTTTTATAAACACAATGGAACTGACCCATTTTTCTTTTTTAATTCTTAAGATGGGGGGGGGGGGAGAGAGAGAGAGAGAGAGAGAGAGAGAGAGAGAGAGAGAGAAGGACACTCTTGCTGCAGTGGATGCTGTTGCCACCCTGTCCTTAAGGCATGAATTAAGTCCTGATGACAGGTTACGTCCTTTTGTATTTGACTAAGTTACATCAGGGACCATGTGATGGGCTACTTCTGAGCCTTCTTCAAAATGTGCTCACCCTCTTCCTTTTCAGTTTTTCAGTGGCTTCTCATCACTTTCCTGCTATAAGGCAAGCTCCCTAGCATGACATATAAGTTCAGCCTCCCATCTGCATCACCTCTGATGTCTGATTTTGTCTCATCCTTCACTCTCGATACCCATCCAATGTGCATCTCCCTGAACTGCCATCATTCTATGGATTCCATGGTTTTGCATATACTGTGACTTCCACTTTTAAAGCTCTTCTTTCCTTCCCCCATGCCCACCACTACCAGGGGTGAGGTGGTGATTAAAGAAAAAAATATATACAGATGTATATTTTGGATACAACTGATTCTTGCTGTGGTTTTGCAGAAATGAGCCTAACTGGAAGCTTTGGAAATTCTTACCAATACATCACTACAAATTACTAGCAGAGCAAAAGATTCCAACTGCAGTTAACAGCTAGAGTTTTCTCTGGCTGACAACTTAGAATACCATTTATTCCAAGTGTCATTTTAATTCCTTTTATAAAAAAAAGTGAAACTGACCCACTTTTATTTTTTAATTAAGATGGAGCAAAAAAAAAAAAAAAAAGAAAGACACATCTTTCTGCAGTGGACGCTGGTGCTACCCTGTCTAGAACCCTGTCCCCAAATGGGCATAGCCACCCTCCAGCAGCACTGAGCATTGCCACCCAGAGCACACGCTGCCCATTCTCCACCTTCCCTCATCCCTTCCTCCACTTCTTCAACAAATGGTAAATCCATCTCAGGGTCCACTCCTAGTGAACCTGACCTAAGACACCTTAGCAGACCCATCTGGCTCCCACTACGAAGACCACTTGGGTCCCAGTACTCCGCTGTGGTCTGAAGCAAGTGGGATTCCTGGTCCAGCCTGATACCTCTGCATCTGGACCCTGTTCAAGGACACCTGCTGACTTGCATCCTCCATTAGAAATTCATTCTGCTGTGGACTTGCTGTGGACATATCTCAGATCCAGATACGGCAACTTGAATCAAATATATATAGCTATCCCCATCTTCATTGAATACAGATCTTCCCACATGCTCCTAGCAGAAATAACCCACTAAAAAGTCCAATTCTTGTTTCTGGGTCAGATAAGAAAAACAGAGAGAGCAAGACAGAGGAAAATATTCCCATGAAAGACTAGAATTACTAATTCGTCGTTGCCATGTATTATTCTTGCTTACTGAAAGTTAGCCGTCACTGCCACCCATGTGGAATGGCAAAAGAACTTCATGGATTAAAACTGCAAAGCAATGAACTCCAATGGCGCTGAAATATTAGAAATGGGAGCAAGCTGCCATAAAGTTTTCACAGTGTTTTAGACAAGCTTGTATGGTTTTTAGACAAGACTAATTTAATTTTGCATGTGAACGTTCAGGGCACTCCAAAATAAAACTAGCAATAAGAGGAAACGACAGCACTGTAAAAGGTGGAAATTTCCAACTTGGGAACTAGACTCTAAAAAAAAAATCATTACCAAAATGTAAAAACGAAGAACCTTGTAGATGTCAAAGACCAACCAAGAGCAGGACAGGTAGGCTGGGAAAGACAAAATGGCATCTAAGAGGCAGGTTGGCTTCTATCCCAGTTTATGGCTTCCTGGTGCTTGCTATTTACTGAGTTAGTCCTCTCCTGAGAAACATCGAGACCTAAATCAGGAGCTCTCGGATGCTAATGGACTTTCAGAAATCTGAGTTTGGCTCGAATACCATGGGAATCCCATATAACTGACCTGGAGGTTGTTTAATATGACCTGTCTGAAGCAATGTGTATGAGGGGGGCATGTGGGATGGCAGAGAAAGAAACTGTGCTAGAATTTTACAAAATCTCTAATTCTATCATTTTTCCACATTTTGCAAATTCTCTAATTTACACCTAAAGAAATTCAATTAGTGGAAGCCTGCTGTATGGAGCAGAAAAATAGAAGCCAGAACGTAAGTGATTGTGTTGACCAAATCATGGACCAAGACTAAGAGTTTGATAAGATAGTTACAGAATGAGACCACACTGGAAATATTGGCCTGATTTCTCCATTCTGTCTCCCTACCCACTGGAGTGAAGAGAAAACATTTTGAAGGGGATTCAGCTGGGGAAATTTGGCACTTACAATCAGAATGCCCTTCGACATAGGTCCAGAAAGCGTCACACCTGGAGATAGGGACACTGCTGCTGGGGTCAGGTAAACCGAGTTCAGGTATCAGGTCTCCAAATTACTAGCTGTAGAAACTTAGGCCCAAGTTTTCTGAATACGGCTGAGACCCAGTCTCCAGGGGTAACTGTGGTGCGTTCCTCAGAGGCAGGTGGGTTAAGATGAAAATAACACAAATAAACTTAAGCCAGTGTCTAACAAATAGTAAATGTGAGTTAATGATAGGAAAAAGTGAACGTGTTTCTCTTTCTTCAGCTCTCTAGAGTCATGCTCACTTACCCCTACTCTGCTTTTCTTTTTCATCTACCTTCATTTTGATTCCTGTTTCCTAAGGTGATAGTTTCTCATTGCTTAATTTATATTTTATTCATTATCACCCATTATTGCCTATAAGGTGACCAGATATTCCTCTTAATACACAACAGATCCTTACTCTGTGACCCCCACAGACACCCAAACATGCACACGGGCATACCTCCTTCTGGTTCTGTTTCTCTAGAGAACCCTACATTTTCAAAACTTAGGTAGATATATTTTAAATTCTGTTCCTTTTAAGTGAGAATCCCTGGGAAAGAAATTGATCATTTTTTTTTCTTCCAAGTTCCCAGCCTTCTATTTGAAAAGAGAATAAAGCATAAAAGGAGGAAATACCTTCTTCCTAGCCTCTGTGTGTGTGTGTGTGTGTGTGTGTGTGCGCGCGCGCATGTGTGTAAGGGAACAGCTATAATATGGTTTGGTTTCTAGGGAATAAAGAGAGAAAATAATGAGAACTGTCAAAACAGAGCCATGTTATTTTATGATACTCATATCAAGATGCTGCTTTATTTTTTCAAGCGCCTAACTGAAAGAAGAGTGACAATGACTCACGATGAATGCTTCCAGGAGAAATAGGCTCTAGCTGAGCGGGGGTGAGTCCTTTTCTTTAGGAAATGTTCCTCTAGTTATAGGAAATTAAAAAAAAAAAAAAAAAAAAGTTGACATTTCCCCCTAGTGGCAGAAAGGAAGTAATATCCAGTGAGGAAAACGACCTGAGATTAGAATGAGATTAGAACCTTGGGCAAAGAGAAGAGGCCTTCTTGCTTGCTTCTTTTTCTGTGTAATCACTGATTGCCAGTCAGGGGCTACACACCGCTATAGATAAGGAGTGCCCGGAATCAGAGAATTTGTAACCATGCTAGGAAAGGCGTGACACCACATGGGTCCAGGACAACTTTGTGAAGAAGGTGACACAATAATAGGTGATTCTCCCTTTTCCATTATAGTCTTCACCAAGCACGCAATGATAACATAACTTTCTTTCCCTTCAATGCTACCTCTAAAAATATTCTGGTCCTTTCTCTCCTGCTCCTATTCCCTTCCCCTCCATTAACATTTACCTTTCCATGTTCCACTGCCTCACAGTGCTCTTTCCTTAGCATTCCTGCTCCTCATTGGTGATCTATACCCCCTGTACTATCATCGGCTTTATTTCAAAAAATTCCCTGTTTTTCTGTCTATTCCTCTCCACACCCTTTAAATTTTAAACTCCTGCCAGGCATGATCTAAATTTTATTCATCCTTAAATCACGAGTGTCTAGCTTGGTATCTGGAAGTCACTAAATCTTTGCTGAAATAAAGCACATGGCTGGTGGAATGTAAAAAGGTGCGTCCACTCTGGAAAACATTTTCAGTTTCTCAAAAGTTTAAACATGGAGCAACCACATAACACTGAAATGCCACTTTTAGTACACACCCAAGAGAAATCAAAATATATCCATGCAAAAACATGCACAGATATTCATAGCAGCATTATTCATCATAGCCAAAAAGTAGATACAACCCAAATGTCCATCAACTGGTGAATAAACAAAATGTGGTAGATTCATACAATGGGATATTCCCTGGCCGTAAAAATGAATGAAGTACTGATACACGCCACAACATGAATGATCACTGGAATCATTATGTGAAGTGAAAGAAGTCAGTTACAAAAGGCCCCACGGACAATTCTATTTACCTGACATTTCCACAACAGGCAAAACCACAGAGACAGAAAGTAGATCAGTGGTTTCCAGGACTGGGGAGAGGAGGGCATGGGATTTTTTTTAGGGGGTGATAAAAATGTTTCAGAATTAGAATACTGATAATCATATAACTTTATGAATATACTAAACACTAACTGATTTTTATGGTATACAAATCTCATTTAAAAAATCAAGAGCGGTCTAAATCAACTAGTTTTTATACAACTGCTATATTGTGGAAACATGCTAGACACACGCACATGTGACGTAAAGGTCCATGGCTTGGTAACCCGTGGGTGTCAGAATGCCTGCGCTCTCCAGCCACCTTAACATCTTTCTTCCGTTGACCTCAGTGTGCTTGTCCCTCTCTTTTCTTCCTAGCCATGCCTTTGTCCTCCTCCATCTACACTTGTCATTCCCAGTGTAAATCTTAGCTCTATGTTTTCATATTCTAGACATCACAATTTTTGACATGTTCAGTGACTATGTCATTGTGAATGCTGTCCAAGGCAACGCTTTTCAAAGTATATCAAAATCACCAAGGGAGAGCATCTTCTAGAAACACTGATTTCAGAACTGCGTACTCGAGCAGGAAATCCATCTTGATAAAGCATCCCAGGAGACTCTTGGGCACACTCAGGTCTGAGAACTCTGTCTCTAGACACTGGGCAAGGCTTGGCCTGGATCCTCTGATTGTTTGTTCAGTGATGATGATGATGGACAGAGTACCCATTCCTGGACCTCTGAATTTGCCACTGACTGTCTCCTTTGTTACTGTGCTTTCCTCCCACTACTACTGCCCACCTGGATGCTCCTGTCCCCGGGGAAGTGCACGAAGCAGTCTTCCCCACTCCAGGAGTGCCATGTGGGAGACCTGGCTCTTTCTTTACACAGGGGAAGGTCTCTGTATCAAACTCACCCATTAAGGTACAGACTCATCAAGGACGCTGAGGCCCACCTTCCCTTCTGCATCTGGAAGAGGAGAACAAGAGCATTCTGGCTGGGTGTCAAAGAGTCACTGGCAACATGAATGGGCCAAATCAGAGGGAACAAAATTCTCAGCTGTGTCCCTCAGAGGCAGACAGGAAATCCTTCTGATGCTTATCTGGCTAAGATACCTGAGCGTGGCTGTGACTCACTCTCCATTCCCTGCTGAACTCCTAGCAGGTTCCTTAACCATAACTTGGGCCCGTAAGGGCCACCAGGTCTTTAGAATTCCCCTCCATCCCCTTCCTTCTATCTTTCAGGCAGCCTGAAGTCTGACAAGGACAGGCTGACAAAATAATAAAAAGGTTCCAATTGGTGGCTGGAAAAAGTGACATCACAGGGGAAACAAGAATTGAACACTGAGGCCAAGCTTACTGTCACTATTCTAATAAGTAAGAATTGATCTGAAAACAAGGCCTCTGAAGGCAACCGAAACTTTTTTTTTTAACAACCTACATCAAGACCAAAAACTAATTAATTACTTATGAAGTAATTCTTAGCTATTATTGTTTTATACCATAATAGGGATTTCTTTGAACATTTAAGGGTGTAAAGTTTTAAAAGAAAAGTGACACCTCCGTCTCCCAATACCTAAAAATATCTTACTTCCTAGAGCCACTGACTGAGTCATTTCCAGTCCAGCTGTCCACTCGCACCTGAGTTTCTCTTCCTGGTTGTTTTTTCCTGTTCTTAGGCTGACGATGATGAATACCAACAACAGCCCCAAGAAATGCACCTTCTTCCTTTTCACTCTTTCAGCTCCATTCTGGGAACTGAAAACTTGGCCTCAGGGGAAAGTAGAGGCTAGGGCATTGCCTGCTCAATGAAAAGCACTCAAATATCCTGGTGGTCAGGCTACATCTTTGACTACTTAAACCAGAATCTCTGGGCATAGGACCCAAGACTCAGTCTTAAACAACAACAACAACAACAACAACAACAACAAAACAACAACAACAACAAAAACTCCTCAAGTGTTTCCAATGAAAAGCCAAGGTCGATAGCTATTAGACCACAGAGAAAGACAGAGCCATTATCTGGAACTCAGTGTCACATGCAATTTGATTCTATGCAATCATCCTAGAAGCTCCAAGATCCTAGCCCGGCCACCGGCTCCCAGCATATGGAGGAATCACCCTTCCCTATATGCAATGCTTTAGACTGGCATTGCTCTTCCCCCCCCATTTAAGATGACTTCAAAGTTCAAATTAACTTGGCTTTATCTTTATATACCTAGTTTTTTGTTGTCGTCGTAGGGCATTATTATGCTTTTTTGACAGCAAGGTAGATAGAACTTTCTAATCACAAGCTATAACTTTGAGGAAGACAGATAGCAGACTATCTTAGCTGCTATGTAAGTAGCCAACGATTTTTCTATTCATAACTTTTTAAACTGTGACACTTTAATGCATAATTTGATGAATTAATTTTTTCTGGCTTTATTTGTGACAAAGTTTCTTAAGATGTATCATGGTTGAGTGGCCTAGCTAGAGTCTAGACAGTTATTATGATGCAATAAAAAAATTGGCAAATAAAAGGAAACATTAACAAAAGCATTGATTAAAATAACAGAACAGTTTATATCAGGCTTCTTTTAAATTTGCATTTTCCAAATTTTATCTTTTGGAAGATGCAAATCACACTAAAATATCAAAGTACTGTAAGTCAGCTTTATTTTATACATCCAAAGAGAAAAGAGTTGCATTTATTTCTGTTAAATCGTTTTCTTAACTATTTCCCGGAAGCCAGACAATTTATGCCAGTAACGAAAAAGGGCAAGTCAACCATTGCTGGACACATAGCTTTGTCCAATTGGTATTTGATTTGAAGAAGTCAACTTCTTAATGAACTAAAAATGTGAAATGCATATAACCCAGTCTCTGGACAAAATTGTTCCCTTGAAGTTTCTAAGAAAACTTCTATTTCCATTATGCAGACATTTGCTCTTGTCTTTTGACACTGAGCGTGTGACTATATCAGTTCTCAGGGTGCAGTTAAATGAACAGGAAGAAGTCAGTTTCTGCTACAAAGGTATCTAAATAAACTGAAGCCTAATTGATAACATCTGTGCCAGATATAGAGAATAATACCTTCCTGATAAATCATAAACACATTTACAGATTACGCACTGTCAGGCAGGTCTATGTGGTGTGTTTAGGATAAGACAGAGACAAGGCCACACTGCTAACACGAAACGACGGAAGAGCCACCCATGTGTGTCTGCTACTTTACCCATGACAACTCTACACCTCAATTAAACCTCCTGCCTCCTAGATACAAATGAATAAACTCATCGGTCATGAAAAAAAAAAAAAAACAATAAAAACTCCACTTCCAATCCATGCCTGGTTCCAACTTCTTTACATCTTCCTCAGAACTCTCTGACATAGGTCTCCTCCACACTATGGAATGCTCCTCTCACTGCTTCCTCTGGCCCAGAGATGACCTCGGCTCCTCAGGGGTGTGCTCTTCTGGGAGAGATGGGGGCAGGGAGGGCGGGCCACAAGTTCAATAACTGGAACTTTGACTCAGCTCTGTTCCAGACACCCTTTCATCAGTGGGCCTTATAGACTGTGTGATTTATGACCTGGCTCTCCCAGGAGGGGGCATGCTCTTGATGATTGAATGAATCTCATAAATACATCCCAGAGGAGACAAAATGATGACAGTTTTAAATCAGAGAAGCCAACTTTCGTTCCACAGTTGCAATGATAGAGGCTGTTGTCACTTTAATTCTTCAAGGTGCTTGGCACCAAAGCACTTCTCATGCTTAGCAATTTTTTTTTCTTGCTATGGGAAAGAACAAATTCTGCATTGAGGAAGGTTGGGAGGTCCAGCTTCCATTCCATGTTCACCTCCTGGAGATTCATGCATCTTTAAAAAACTCATGGAGAGCAGGTGGCGGGCACTGTCCAGATGACCCTTTGAGGAAGGGTGTGTGATTCTAGCTGTTGGGATGCTGTTGGCACTGCTTTTCAGCTGTCATCCCCTCCAGGACTACCTGAGCTGCAGTGAGCTACACACCCGATGACTGATCAATGAACGTTTGAAGTCCTGGACTTCTGGTCCAACTCAGGACAACCGTGAAGGGGTACTTTGCATCTGAGCCACCCATCAAGTTGACTGAGGTTGTCATGGGTCGGCGTCATAGCTCAACCTCTTCTGCCATGTCCTGCTTTCTTTTCCTTCCTTTCTCATGCGTTGAGCATTGGGGCTCCCTGAAGTAACCACTCTGCACACTAAACTCTTAGAGTCTGCTTCTGTGGAGCCCGACTGAAGACAGAGCCAGGTATGGGGGGTGTGGGGGATGTGGGGGAGGGTTTGGAAGAAAAACACGCTGTGAACGGTCAAGACCATAAGTAAGGAGAATGTGCGGCTGCGGTCTGTTGAAGCTGGTTCTCCATTATCGAGAACTTTCGGATGAGTCTTCGGCTTTGCAAAGCACCATCCATGCCTCCTGCACCGTGAGGGCAGTACAGGGCACCTGCACGGGCTGGAAGAGGGCTCAACAGGGCCCCCCACAGTTCACTTGGCTGCTGAGAATCTTTCCACGTCCTCTTCCTATAAAGCTAAGTAGACCGCTTATTCGCTCTGTCTGTGTGAGGGGGATCATTTCTAACCCAGCGATTCAGGCAGGTGTTTTCTTTCATTTTCACCCAAGTTCAAGCCTGGTAATAAAGACTTCAAGTTGTCGTTGGTGGCAAGCTAGGCAGCATTGGCAGCAGGGGGCTTGAGGGACCATGACCTTCAGTCTCCTTCTGCTGTGTTTCCCACCAAGCTTCCCGTCCCGTCTGCGTCCATGGATTTTCTTCTAGCTGGACAGCTCCTCGCTGGGAATGCACACAGCCGGCTTAGAGCATTACTCCTCTCACAGGGCAGGGACTCTCTTGAGGCTCCAAACACGACTGTGTACTCAGGAGCCAAACGTAAAGAGCACAGTTCATGGAAAGAATAAGGAGTTTGGCTTTAGTTACAGACACTTAATTCATCGATAAATATTTAATGGTTCTGCGAGGACAGCACTATTGTAAATCATGTTAACAACTGGCTTAACATGTTGATAGGGTATTTTATTTTTATTTTTATGTGTCTATGTCCAGCAAACTGCCTGCTAACCCATCTCCTGTCTCTCCCTTGTTGTTTTCCAGTCTACTTGCTACACAGAAGCCAAAAGAGTCTTTTAAAAATAATTCCATTGTATTCCTTTCTTCCCCAAAACTCTCAATGACTTCAAATGCACTTGGAATAAAATCTAAGTTTCTTTCTAAAGCCTACAAGAATCTTTACGATCCAGCCCCCACGTACTTCCCTGTCTCCTCTGCCACTGTTTTCCCTTTCCGTGCTCACCAGCCTATTGTCAGCACAGTCTGGCTACGCCTCAACGAGTCAGCCTCCTTCTCACCACAGGGCCTTTGCACTCACTGTTCTTGCTGTTTTCATATGGCTGGCATCATTTTTGATCATTCAGGTCTGAAGCCAAACATGACCTTCTCCAAGAAGCATGAGCACCTTCTCTACATTAGCTATTCTTTCCGAGTCTGTATAACACTTCTTTTATGCTGCACCTATAATTAGCTAAACAGACTGATCTATATCTATCCACCCGTCTCTCTAGTCATTCACTTGTCTGCATGGTGGCTGCTAGTACTTCGCTTTTTCTCTTTCTCTTCTCACTCAGAATCTAAGTTGCACAAAAACAGGAGAATTTTCTATCTTGTTCATGCCTAGATTCCCAGATTTAATAGGATAACAAATGTTTTCTTAATATATAAGTGAACAAATGCATATGAGACACAGAATATTTTGAAGAAGAGTAGTATATAAAGTTCATTATAAAAAAATTAACTGATCATTTATAAGACTATAGAAAAATAAAATTAAGTCATTACGTGGCATCATGTTACAAAATCTGAATTAGTCAGGGAGAAGAAAGGGTGAAGTCTAGACACACTTTCAATACAGAATACTGGCATGCAAAGCATTACAAGTTTATTTGGTCATGCTCTTCTCTCAAGGAATAAATGCTTGCCAGTCTTCTGGCAGAAAAAAAAAAAGGCTCTTCTCTTTGAGCAAAAGCATCAGCTTCTTCCTTTTGCCCACAGTGAATCTCTGGGATCTGGAATGTGGTAGGAGAACACAATTCAAACTCAGACTGCCTCCAAAAATATCATCCCAGAAGCCAATTCTGCAAACCACATTCACGTCCTCTAATAAACAAACAAATGTGACCCATCCAGTGGGTGAACCTACTTGGCTCACAAGGTGGGGTCTCTCTTTCAAGTAAAGGAGAAAAACAAAGAGGATTTCCAAGTGCCATTTTCATTTGAAAAATCTGTGCCAGAGTTAAGTGATTTGAGGGAAAAACATTTCAGAATTTGAGGAGAACCTTGTAAATCACCCAGCCCAAATCTGTCCCCAGGGTGAAATTCCCACCTCTCGTCACATCTACAATCACTTCTCTTTGATCATTTCCAACCTGTTATCTCATAAGACAACCCTTTCCACAACTGTAAAATCTGAATGAGCAAATTCTTTCCAATGGTGTGTTTCAACTTGTCTCCCCGAAACTCCACTGTCCTCTGCCCTGTAGACCAACGAGTCTGTTTCCTTCTCCAGCTGACATTCCTTCACACACGGAATCACACCATTTCTTCCTTTTTCTTTCTCGCTCTCCTTCCCTGTATCCTTCATGACTTGTTTCCAAGTCCCCGATAATCCTGGTCATTTTCCTTTGCACAAGCTCATTCATCATCTTCTTAACGTGTAAGCTCCGGAGGTAGAAAGACAGCTCCATTGCTTCATGGTGCATCTCTTTATGTTGGTTCTGTGCCCAGGCTAAGATGGAGTTAGCATTCTGGCAGCTCTGTCAGAGCTGACTCATGTTTAGAAGATATGGATTAAGACTCTCTCATATCAGTGATGCCCTAAACCCTCTGCCAGATGTCACACGAGGGTATGCCATGACAAGGGGGAAATTATGCTGCTCAATTTAGGACCTCCTAAGCTTCTGATGATTTCAGCAGAGCTACCAATAAAGGCAAGAGTTCCCTCTCACTTGATGCACTTGCCAGGTGGGATGAAGGTTCCTTTGAAACTTAAACTTAATGCTGGTTTTTTAGATTTTGTTTGACGGTTCTGTATCAGCAAGCCCTCTCACAATGTTCTGGGTCTCAGAAAGAGGCTTCCAGAGGCAAATAGCAGCAATCTGAGAGCAGCATCTCAAGCCTCTTGTTTCTTTCCAGGGACCATCTCAGATGCTAACTCATAAGCCTCCCTGCTTTGAGGAATAATTATCATGCTTCTCTCTTTTTTTTTTCCTTCTAAATAATATCCACTCTTTAATACAGGGTGAAGTACAATGCTGCAAATGCCAGGACTGTAGTTCCAGATGGTCAAACATATTTTCTGCCAAGACCTCGGGAATTCCCTTCGTCTCTTGTTCTAACAAGTACTGACTTTCTGACCTCCAGGGTATGCACTAAGTTTTGTGTTTTTCAACAGTCATTCCAAAGCATTAGATGATCTAATCTATCTAGGTCCTTCCTGCCTTACCTTAAACCTGCTGTTGGCAAGTAGGATGGAAAATCGTGTGGAACTAAGCCTGAAACATTCCTGACTCGGGAACATACTGTGATTGTCATACCTTATGATCTAAGGCATTTGTAACCCGGATCACTGCTGCACGTCTCTAGTTACTGTCCATCCACAGACGGTGCAATCAGTCAGCATGCGTCCAGTGAATGGGGTGGCTGGCATGCGGGCCCCTTCCCAGACATGCCTAGATGTGCAAGTCCTCAGCCTCTGTCACTGACCAAATGGACCAACTCTCTGCTTTGCCCACCAGATTCTTGGAGGGGCCAGGCAGAGAGCTGTTATGATAAAAGTTGAGGAATTAACGAACAAACAAACAAACAAATACATACACAACCAAATACAGAAGCTGGGCCCCAACATACCAAAGTCTTGTTCTTTAGTTTCTAGCAAAATGCCTTTGGGAAAATCGAGTCTGTGCCAGTCATGCCAAATGAAAAATCAAAATTGATTTTGGCTGTGGAAGTACTTGGATCAGTGTCTTAGGAGAACACTGTACCTTTGAGTACAGGATGAGGGAGTGGCTACAAGAATACAGGACATAATCTCAAGGGGTAGACTAAATTGGGGCTGTCGGGGCAGCTCTGCTGAAACAGCTACCCCACCTTCGAGGAGGACCTCCTCCCAGAATTCTTCTTTGTTAAAACATTTGGGGTTCTATGTCTTGGCTGCTCCCTCTGAAGATAGCAAGGCATTGATCTGACAAGGTGTGCATGACACGAACAGGATGCAGAGCACAGATGGAGGGGCTGACCTTACCCTGGGGCACCGAAAACACACCCATTTCAAAAGGAAGGGAGGCAGAGCCCGTGGCTGCAGGTGCAGGGAGCTGGAAAGTTTGATGGGGAAGGACGAGGTGGTTCTTCTCTGATTGCTCTTCAGTGAGCTTTCAAGTGAAGTAATCAGCTGAGAGGGAGGGAGAGGAGGACAGCTGGAGGTCTGGGAGCGTAGGGAGAGGGCGCAGGCTGTGCCAGTGAAGACAGAAGAGGGTGACTAGAATAAGGTTCCATGGAGTGTAGAGAAGGGTTCTTCGAAGACTTGAGGTGGAAACATGAGTGGTGAGCAGAGAGTTTGAGGGAGGTTCAGTTCTTGCCGATTATATTGTCCAGGGACGGGGTTCCCTATGAGAATCTAACACCTGAGGATCTGAGGTGGAGCTGAGGCAGCGATGCCGGCGCTGGAGGGTGGCTGCAAATACAGAAGAAGCTTCGCTCGCTCACCCACCACTCACCTCCTGCTGTGCGGCCTGGTTCCTCACAGGCCATGGACTGGTACCACTGTGCAGCCGGGGGTTGGGGACTCCTTCCCTAGGGTATTGCAGTGGAAGTGGACGACTGAGGTGAGGTGGGGTAGAGGTCAAGAGCGTTGGAAATGAGATCAAGGAACTGGGAAACCAAGTCCAAGATGGATTATCTCAGGGGATACTGAGACATCAAAAATTCTAACAAGAGTAATGAGAGGTGAAAAACAGTGAGTTGGCAGCTAAAATTTTTACTGGAAAAACGGGGGGGACCTAGAGCTTAGAAGGTAATGAGGGTGATGTGTAGAGAATCTAATGACAGGTGTTTTCAGAGAATTTTGAATGAGGAGGTTAACGATATTTGGAAGAGGAAAGGAACTTGGGCACGCACCTCACCGTGATCCTGACCACGGGGCCTCCTTGCGTTTAGCCTGCAGGCAGCTACCAGTGGTGAGGTAAAGAGGAGTACAGGGGCCACACTGCCTGGGGGACCGGGGAGGTTCTCCGCAGAAGAGTGCAGCACTCTCTGAGCATCTCTGCAATCCTGTCAGGGGAAGTCTGTAGAGGCTCAAAACAAATTCTGTGGGCTTGCTTTCAACCAAGCAGATGCTAACCAGTAATCGGTTTTATTCACTTATAGGTTATTTATGGGTGCCTACATACTACACATACGGGATGCTGTTCCAGACTCTGGGTAAACGACTGTGGCCTCTGTTCTCCTGAACATTACAATTTAGTGGAAGACAGACATTTAAAGAAAATAAACCAAAACCAAAACCAAAAAAACCCAAAAAACAAAACAAAACAAAACAAACAAAAAAAAAACCCCACAATAGCCAGTTGTGCCAGTTACTACGAAGCCAAAGAACAGAGTGCAACAAGGTCATATAACAGGGTACTTAGTGGCATTTGAGTATACGTGTTGCCTGGCCGCCAAACTAGAGCTAAAAAGTAAAACTCTTCTGATCTATGGTCAGGTTTGATTATTTTCTGAATGAACCAATGAGACTGAAGGAGGTGAGACTGTGAGAGGTAATGACACCAATCCCCTAAAGTCACCCAAGAAACGACTGATTACATCACAAATGTAATCTCTTTACACGTCATCTTCTGGCTTGAATATAGTCCTGCGCCTGAGTCAACTCTGAACTGTAATGTACCAGGCACTGTCATTTGAATATGAGAAAAGGTTGTGTGGAAGTCACTTGGGAAGAGAGCAACCAGGTACGAATAGATGGGAAAGGCCCAGGCTCCATTTCATTTTTCTGGGTGGCGGGGGTGGAAAGTCGCCAGGGACAGAATGTGGAAGCGCCTTCTGCCAGAATGTGCCCTGAGCCCATGAAGTCACACCAGGAAGTGTGAAGCTGAGTGCTCAGAACTGCGTGCTCAGCTTCTCCTCCGTATCTCCCCTCTGCTGCCTTGGGTCTTTATGACTCACGGGCAGAACATGATTGAAAGCATGTAGGACTCAGCAGGCATGACTGACAGGAGAGTACTTGCCAGTGAGAAAATACCAGATTTTTTTTTCACGTAGCTTGGGATTTTTCTTAGGCAATATGGGATTGAAAGAAATGTTACATGCCAATCTCCAGACAGGAATGTGAGGCTACTTCTAGTGAACTCACCATCTAGAGCTAGGAGCCCTGAAACATTTCACAAGGCCAGGAATGCCAAGAGCGAGGCTTGGAGAGGCTGAAAAAATTTCCCACCCTACCTGCTAACTGAAAAATAGGACAACTTTCAGTCTCAAGGGCAAGAAACTAAGTGCATCGATGATGCCCCTTTCCCAGACCAGCTTGGGGACTTTACTGTCAGTATTCCCCAGGAGTGTCCCTGCTCAGAGGAAATTTTAAAAAAAAGAAAAAAAGAGAAAAGAAAGAAAGAAAGTGATTACTACCACCATCTCACAGCAAGACTGGAGACTTCTAATGTAACCATTTTGAGAATAAGCTTAGAAACCACCCAAAAGGTGAAGGGGTGAGACAGGTTCTGTTCACCCAGAATTCTTTGTGCTCCTCTGGAGACCGACACATCCATCCATCTATGTGCCCATTGGGTTATTTACTTAGCAACAACTGGCTGTGCAGTCACCAGGTATCCAGCTGGGTTTCTTGGGTCTACAAGATGCATTTCTTGTCCCTTAGGAGCTAATTTATAATATGAGAATAAGCCACCAGACACCCATACCAGCAATTTCCATGCTACCTGGCAGTTATCATGACAGATTTCACACAGGTACTATGGGGATACATGATGAGGGGAAGTGGGGAGAGTTACCTTGCCCAGTGTAGGGAGTTGGGTAAGTATCTTTAAGGAAGTGATCTCCAGGCTGACATGTGAAAGGAGTAAGAGATATGCAAAGGAGAAAGGAGAAGAAAGAATATTGATACAAAACAAGAATGTTCTATTTATTCCTAGGTAAATCTATGACTGCTAGACTTGTAACTCAGGAGCAAGGGACCCCCTGGGCCTCCAACATCCACTCAAACCCAAAGCAGTGAATCTGCTGATCTATGGAAGGTGGGGTGATGTACATGTTTTCAGAAGATAAAGTGAAAAAACAAAAAAAAGCGAAGTGAAGAGATTGAACCATATGGTAAAATTCTTCCCTCACAAAGGTGACTCAGCCAGGACCTAAAAGATGAGTCAAGTTAGGTGGGTGAGAGATGGAGATGAGCACTCTAGAGCAAATGCCGTGTGCCCAGGCAGCGTTTGCAGTACGGATCACAGGGGGCGAGCTTGGCAAGATGAGGTGAACACTTAGGAGAGAGAAGACTAGGAGGGTCTGAGAAGCTGGTTCCAATGTGTGGACTATTATTTTGAGCATTTCCAAAGGAGCCAAATCTTTAACCTATGAAGGTGATTACCGAAAGCCGCTAAAAGCTATTCAGAACCCAAACTGATGCACAAAGCAGGTGAATGGTCTAGAGGAGTCTTTTTTAGTCTACAACAAGGTTCAACTTATGAAATAAGATAGACAATCTCGATTATAAACTGGCTCCCTCCCCCAAAAGCCTCCTAATATACTCTCAGAAATAGTATCTTCTTAAAAACATGACCTCTAAAGCCACCGTCTTTAAAGTAACACATAGCACTCAGTAAGATGCACATCGATTTCGTCAAGCTTTTTTTTAAAGGTTCGACTTGGAGATGTTTGATCACCTGAGAGCATCCCTTAACAGTAGATATTTACAAAGATTGGAATTAACACTGAAAAGCACGCTGTACACTTTGGAGCTACGAAGTGATTGTCTTTGTGAAGAATGTAACCAGGACCCTCTCACCCTAAGCAGTATCCTTATCCTTGCTTAGAATCCCCCAGAGTTGCTTAGAAGAGCTAAGTAGACTGATGCTGATTTTATATCATTAACAGCTACCAAACCTTCCAGGGGAAGTTCCCTCTTGATTTTGTATAGGAGGTTTAACAAGGACCAAACTATAGTGTAGGAGGGGATGGGGCATGCATCTCAGGCTTCCTGGAAGATCTTTGTTGCCCAGAAAGGGTGAGACAGGGAAAGCATATACAAAGTCATTCTGAGCAAGGAAGTTTGAACTCAAAAGGAGCTGCGAGTTGGCTGTTTGACTGGGGCACAGGCCAGGGCGTGGGGCTTAAACCTCATGGCTGAGTGCTCCAAGTCCTTTGCCTGCATTTCAGAGAACCGTGGTTTGCTTTGTTCTGTCTTGTTTCTCCGTAGGAGACTTAACACATTTGCAGTTGTCTTTTCTTCTAAACATAGAACTGAAACCAATGAATAAGAATCAAGGAGAGGTAGATTTCCATTTAGTACATGGAAGAATTTTGTAATAATTAAAATTGCTTGCAAGCTGCTCAAACGATTTGACAAGCAGCTATCCCGGGAGCAGAACTCCACCTAGCGTGGGTGAATCACTCACTGGTCAAAGGAGGTCTGTTCTCTGACTTGTCGGGGAATTTTTCTCTCCTTTTGCCCTCTCCCACAAAAACTGTCTCCCCCATGTGCTTCGGGTCAGTGAGAGGAACCCTTTATTTTATCAGCCTGGATTATAATTCAGGTTGGGAACCACTGTTTTAGATGCCATTTGCAGGTCTCTTCTTGTGCCAAGATTTCTTGATTTCCAAATAATTTGTTAACTTTTGCACCATGCTACTGAGGTAGGAAAAACCCAGACCTGCACGGAATGCACTTGACCCGGCCGGGAAGCAGTGTCCTGACCCGGACAGCACCGGCCTCTGAACTAGACCGTGGGAGGGCTGTGCCTTGGCCTCTGGGCAAACAGGATGCACTTGGTGAAGCGTTCAGGAAGGGCCACGGCGAAACAGCGGAATGTCTGAAAAAAAAAAACCTTGGAAGTCCTCTCAAGTCGTCTTGTTCTATTTTTAAACCCCGCTAATGTAAGAACAGCAATATTTAGAGTAAAACCTGATTTTCACTTCCTTGATGGAGCTACAGAAATAGATGCTCCCTGTCCGGGGGATAAACAAAATGTCTGGGAGGACAGCCAAGTGCACTCTCAGATGTCCCCTGCTCTGCTTCGGAATACCTCAGTTTTCTTTTTGTAGTAATAAATCATTTCTTGTCATTGCTTTGACTGATAACTCCAACATGACATAACGAAAGGTCTTTTAATAATGAAGTCACTCTCATTGGGGAAGGGGCAAGTGAGCTATTTATGTAGAAAGCCTGTTCCTTAGAAACCAAACTCTAGTGAACAGGGAAATTTCTTCTCTAAAATGGGCAAGGAAGAGCTGAGCTCTGCTAATCAAGTAAACTGACCTTCTCCTTATCTGTCTCATAGTAGACAATCTTCACCTAACAAAGGGTCGGGGGAAAAACACTCTTGTTTTTCTGTTCCCGCTTTGATATGATAGAATCTCCCCCAAACCCATGATGGTTCTCTTCTGTAACTTCTTTCATCTTCAATTATGAATTCCTCATAGGAAAATAGGTCAGTTACTTAAGTGCCGCAGGGTTCAAGTGATCTTGCAAACTACATCTTGCATTTGAAATTCAGAGGACTCCACTAGGAACGTCCATCTAGGCTATGCATAAATGTGAGCACACTCATATATTGATTCGCATAAAAGGAGCATTGATTTGCAAGAGATTCATCAATAAGTTGGAAAAAATCAATAAGTAGGGCGCTATGTTCTAAAGTCGCATCGTTGCCTCAGGTGGAAGCCTAGGGAAGTGATGCTTTTGTGTGATCAGGAGAATTTCTACACAGATAATCCACCAACACGTCACTTCTGACAGCTTCCAGGTGCTGCCGGGAGGAAAGGAGTATGAGAAAGTGTTTGTGCGAAATTCCTCCATCCTCTGATGATTCACGGTGTTCCTTCCTCTTGGATAACTCCTGCGTGAGAGGTGGGAATGCAATGGCTTCATTGTTAAGTCCCAGAAGTGGACTACAATAGCAACAGTATCATTTTAAAGTGATGAAAGTCTTCATTTGCTAGAATTAGGATGGGAACTGCCCCTCTTGAAGAACGTAGTCTTTTCTAAGGGTAATGGAATGTTCCTGAAACCTTTCCTGAGACAGGCTTCTCAAAAGGGGGTGATGAAGGGGCTGCTGGGTCAGACAGGAGAGGAGAGGATTTGGAGAGAAGGAGCTACTGTTATTATCTACCATGAGGCACTTCAAGGACAGACAGACAAGAGCAAAGCTCATTTAGGGAGTCTGCTTCATGATGTTCCACCTAGTTGCTCTCTGCTTCTGCTTCCAGACCTCTGAAAAGCCCTACAAGATTTTCAGGGTTTTGAGAACTGGATGATAATTCTTTATAAGTGATACCTATGGTGGTTTGGTTTGAGGCCAGAGCCAGCTGGGCTGTTTTTGCACTTATGAAATAATCATTCACACCAAGTTGATTTTTGATAACAGATCAAGAAGGGTAAGCCCACATTTGAAACACCTGTGCTCAGGGCTGGGTCTTATGAGAGGGAGTCAAACCTGAGCCAAGCATCCTGGGGCAGTCTCTTTACCAGGATATTTCAAACTGGCGAGCTTATGAAATGGCACATCTTTTACCGTGGCTTATAATTCTTAATAGTATTGTTACTTTAAGCGCACGCACGTGTGCTTCTGTGTGTGTGTGTACGTGTACACAGAGGTTCCCCCTGCCCCACCTAATTTAGATAAAAGTGAGGAGAGAAAAAGATGTATTAGGCTCCTTGACCAACATCCCAGAATAGGATTAGTGGCAATCACCCAATTTACTTTCTGATAATTTAATCTAAAATATAATTTAAAGGGGCCAAGATGGTCTATACCATCTGCTATATTTATAGTCAAAGAGAACAATAATTAAATCAACTCCATGATCACAAAATTCAAAATAAAAATTGAACAATTAGTTCTTTGTATGAAAAAAAAGTTTTATGGCTCAGAACAAGAATCCCTACCCTGGTGAGGCACTAAAAGTGTTTCTACGGTAACCAGAAACTGAATAAACATAACCATTATCAGCTTCATTACTCAGGATTATTTTGGAATTACTAATTTGTGTGATTACACAAGAGAAAGAAAAATCATAACAGAAGAGGCAAAATTATAATTTTTTTCAAATAATAAATATGTACACCTGGAAAACATTAGGATTAAAAAACTGTTACTAACAACCAGAGAATCAGCATAGTGACTGGTTAAATAATTAATTCACAACTATCAACAGTTTTTCAAGATTAAAATAAATGAGAAAATATAATGAGAAAAAATACCATCCATGATAAAAACAAAAGAGATAAATACCTAGAAACAAACTTAATATGCAGAACCTATCTAATCAAAACTTTAATTTTTTTACAGGAACAGAGAAGAAATCTTGAATCAACAGAAAAATAGTAGTTTTTTTTTTGATAAAAATGTTAGTATTTAAATGAGACTAATTCTCCCTAAATTAAGGTAGAACTTTAAAGCAAACCCAATAAACATACTAGGAGGATTTTCTTTAACATAGCAAGCTGATTCTAAAATTCATGTGAAAATAAACAAAAAGTGATCCTCAGAAGAATTCTGATACCCAAAACGAGAGATATATAGTGTACTAGTGACTAAAATAAGCACTGCTGTATTCCAAACACACAGACGAATGGCGGTTACACAGCAAGATTTCATGAAAATGTCGGATAAAGGCATAAAAGAATGAATTTGAGCCAGAACGACAACTATTTGGTGCTGGTAGAGACATGAAGATCTGTGGAATAGCAAAGAGAGTCTAGAGACATACTCAGATCCAACTGGGAAATTAGCCTGAGATAATGATGGCTCCTGGGTTAGTAGGGAATTTATAGGATAAATGATATTGGACTGGGATAATTAGCCATTCAGAGAAACAAACAAACAAAAAAACAAATAAAGCCGATTGCTACCCCACTCCTTGTATCAAAGTAAATTCTAGATGCAAAAGAAACTAGAGAGTTAATTTTATCATGTAGGCAGTCCTTTCTAACCAAAATCCAAAAAGTAGAAACTTAAAGAAAAAGGTTCAAAAGTTTACATAAAGTTAAGAATTTAAAAAATTGAGTAAAACCAAATCAACCAACCAATTAAAAAAAAATCACCATAAACTAAGTAGACAGGCATGACAAACCTGAAAGACAAATTAGATTTAGATTAATTTGTAATAGAAACTGAGAGAGGTGACATTCAGAGAAGAGCCAAGAACACCACAAACAATGCCAGGAAAATGAAAATGACTGAGCTCCAAAGGTGGGAGTGAAGGGCAAGGGCAGGCCTCAGGAGATGAATGGGAAGAATTTATCCCTTCTGATCATTTTCATCTGGGCTGAGCATCTTGGCAACACAGCTGTGCCTGCACAGCACAACAGTGTGGTGGTCCTTGTTTCTGTATGAAGTTAGCCGTGAGGCAGGCCCATGCCTAGACGGGGATGGCCAACATGCAACCTTCCAGTATGTAGGTGATCTGGGAACGATAGATGCACCTCGTGAGCGTTTCCAGTGGCAGCAAGCTTCTCCGAGCTGGCCATCACCTGGGCTGACAAGGAGAAGCAGAGGGACTATGCCCTGGCAGCCCACACCCACTCCCTGGGCTGTGTGGAAGACGCATCTCTTGGTGTTTGCCACTGAATGCGACAGCTGTGCCCCGGCCAAGCAGGTCGGCCACGCTGCCTGTGCACAGACGTGGGTGGGATATCCCAGAGCCGTCCTACACTCCATGCACCTCTGGTGTTGAATGAGACCCTAGTTACCAAGGAAGATGTGAAAAGAGTGAGGAAAAAGGTGAGGACAGGAAAAAGTTCTGTCCTTTTGCCCTCTTTAAATGTTGTTTTTTCTGACATAAGGACAGGAGTGCAAGGACCAAGTTCAATGAGAGGGCGTATTCTTGGAAAGTTAGGCTGGGAAGTGCTATATTTGAGGCTCTGGAGTAAATGAACCTCAACCTTGCCTGTGGCTATGGCAAATGCTTACAGTTGCCAATCTTTGAATATCCCTCGAGGTTCCTGGGGCAAAGGCAAGGTTATTTATTTCCTCTCATCTCAATTGGCCAGAAGGGCACACGCTCACTTCTATCTCATGGTTATCCTTTTCTTGTAATATATGTATGAAAATGATCAAGTCTGGACTTCTGAGGCTTGACCCTTCCAACCCCACAAGATCAAATCAGAACATGTTTCTTTAATGAGGTGCCCCCACCTCATGGTCTGAACTGAAGGTTTTGCTCATCTTCAGTGCAGTACAGCTTTCAGACTTTTGTTGTCCACATTCCCCGCAACACCCCGCCCCCAATTTCATTTTTTTGTTATTTGTTTGTTTGTTTGTTTTTGGTACCACAGGTAATGAAACCCATTAAATTCACGATCCACTCGACGTGATGAACCGAGAGTAGCAGTCCCCCTTTCAATTTTTCCTACTCCCTTGGCCTGGTAGGGCACCCTCACCATTTCTCCATACCCCAGCTCTTTTGTAATCTGGATTTTAGATAAAAGCACCAGTCCTGTAGCAATCAATTCTATTTGATAAAAACAAGAACAGAAAATCTACAAGAAAATTCTGGAAGTCTCTTGAGAGATGACACATTTTTTCAGTATCTAAAAGAAAGTAATGACAGCAATTATAAAAATCCTCAGTGGTATAAGATGCTTCTCTCAATTCTACGAGAGTATCTTTATCTCTCATGGATGAAAGTACAGTCACAAAGAATCTGAAGCCTTACCATAAGGGTAAGTAATTTACCTAGTTCCTTGGCTTTCCATCTAAAGACGTGGCCAACTTCTTTTAGTTTTTCTAAAAAAAAAAAAAGTCAAGGGGGTGACACTGGAGGCAGGTTCTTGGCAAGCCTTCGGGTCCACGTCTGAGAGCAGGATGTTTGGTGAATACACAAAAGAAGCAATCTTTTAAAACGCGATTACTAGTCCTTGCAGGTAGAAAAGGAAAGGACAGCTTCTGAATGCTGACAACTAAAGGAACCTCTGCCCCAGCAGATGCTATGTCACCAGAATGCAGAAGAGGCAGCGTTGTCTCTTTTCCCCTGGGCTCTGAGATCGGCAGGGACTCGAGAGCAAAGATGGAGGAAACTCAGCGCTCTCACTGGGCACCAAGTCACCTGTGCCTGGCAGCAAAGGGGAGAAGCTAACTTGCCCACTGGAGCCCCGAGGGCCAGAGCATGCTAGACCTTGTGGAAGTGATTTTTCCATTGCCACGGTACTGAGTTCATGTGAATGGAATGCTGTCCCACAGGATGTCCCCTACCTATGTGCTATCTACCTACCTATGCACCCCGACCTGTCTTGACACTCGTCAAACACAGGACCTTGTAAAAATGTCATGAAAACAATCCTCTGTTTAGTTTTAGTAATTTACTTCTAATTTATGTCTTAGTCAAAGTAAATGTATAAAACACAATTTCATTTGTTGGTAAGGAAGATGCCTGAGCCAAGATAAACATTATCAGGGTTTTAGGTTTCTTTGTTTGCACCTGTCCCATCCACTCCCACCACTTTTCTAATCTGTTGCCATTCTAGAAAGCTATGGGCGACTTGGATTCTGACACTGGACATTTTCCTGCAAAACTCTCCTCTAAGGTCTCTGTTTCCCAGGCTTTGGAACTGTTTTGTATTGCTGGTCCAATGCCATAACTATGTCTGTGTGCTTTTTTCCCTTTGCCAAATATGAAATTCTAATGGGATCATCCAGTTAATCAGGTACACGCCCATGAATTACTCTTGAATTTCAAGACCCGAAGAACTTTTCCTCTGAGGCCAAAATGCTTGATATATTTTCAGTATCTCATGAAGCAGACAGGATGAGGCAAGGGGCATGGTCAGGTCATTTAATTTAGTTCACTGTTTTTGACACTTGATATTCTTCTGACTTTTCTTTCTTCTTCTTCATTTCTCCCTTTTAGTGATCATGTGCTAGGCACCTCCAGCTTATATTTAAAGAGCTGTGTTGGAATCAGTGACAATTGGGGATAGACAAATAGATTTGCATGTCATTTGCAAACAGATGACAGTTGAATCCAAAATCATAGAATACACAACTGAGCACAGAGCTGGTCATCTAACTTGACAGAGATTAGGTTTGAGGTTGAGTTTCTATAGTGGACACTGCTGGAACTCTTCCCAGATCTCCTCCCGTCGTTTCTCACGTTTCTGTGCATCCTCCCCAGCTTCTGTGTGTTTTTCTTTTACTGACCACATATGACACTCCCCTCTGATACTTCTCTACCTACTAGGGCAGTTTTTCCTGCAAAGAGAGAAAGCTAAAAAGTCTGGGGAAGTTGACTTTCCCCACCACCATTAGCCAACGACTGACCAGGGCAATAGAGTAATAGTCCAGCTCTCTCTGTAACCCATACCCCAGAGTTCTATGGGATGACCGAAGAAGATCTCTAGGGGATGCTGCCTGAATCTGCACCCTCGCTTGACTCCTCCCTTCCCTGTATACTATTTTTCCAGATCCCTTACTGAGATCTGAGAAATCCAAAAATCTAGGAAAGCACAGAGCAAGAATCCAGACTCATGCTGAGGGGTTGTGGGTTAGCATCCCTGAGGTAGGAGAATATAAGCTGAATCTTAAGTGTCAGAAAAGTGAACTGGACAATGGAGGTGAAAGACAGCATTTTAAACATCACATGCAAACCCCTGAGGCAGTAGGAAAACATTCTCCAATTTTAGAAAGATAACTAGTTTTTACCAACCATCAGGAAAATATCCCCAAAGGACTCAACTCTTAGTGTTCTTTAAGAATTCCAAATTCTTTGATTCAAAACTTTCCTAAAATATACAACAAAAAAAACAATCAGTTTATTTTGGGTAATTCAGATATTAGGCTTGTGCAGTTCAGCCACTTAGGCAAATAATCACGAACACATGTTGTTTAATTTCAGCTCGAACAAATTTTGCACTGTGTTTAGTGACTCCATTCAAGGGAGCAAAAATGCACCTCACCTTGATCCACTGGGAAAAGTGATCTCAGAGACTCTTTGAAACTCTAGGTTGGCCTTTTAGCTCTGAAACCCGAGGGGCTGGAAGGACACCACTTTTAGTGTGGGTCACAGTGAGGATGTGAAGAAAGAAAAAAACTCCTCTGGTTAATGAAGATTGGATGGTACTTCATTGTCTCAGTTGTGGTCTGCACACAATTTCAGAGGGAAAAGGAATAAATATGTGTGAAGATAACAGAGAAGATACAGAGCCAGCAGTTCCTTTAGAAAGACTAAAATGGGAGTGGCATTTAAGAAGCAGAAAACCCAGAGTACCAACACCGAAGGAAGACATGTTACTGGACTGGGTAAAAACTTCTAAAGAGCAGTAATGAAATTCCCATGAGTTAAAAGAGTTGTGACTTGACTAGCCTAAAAATTAATGGCAAATTTCCCTCTAGATTTTTCTCCACCAAAAGACTCATTTGTTGTAATGAAATTTCTTACTCCCCATTTCGGTTTTAATAAATAAACTTTCCCTCACTGGAGATTAAGGTGTTTAAATTTAAGAGATTTGCAAAGGAAGGTAATGACCTTCAAAAGTCCTTATAAAAACCACAAAAGTGAACTTAAAGCACTTGGTGCAAGGAAACAGTATGTTTACTTAACAACAGCCATGAGAGAACACACATGGTTAGAGGGTTGTATACTTTGACCTATCCTTAACTCCCACTTATTAGGAATACACAAAGAGATCATCAAAAGTTTAATTAAAAGTCTTAAAAACTCACTAAAATAATTATGTCAGTCCAAAAAAATATTACTTCATTATACATTCTCAGGTTCAGGCTATTTGCTAGAGTCAGCATAATGTCACAGTTGGGCCAAAAGACTGCACCTCCCCACTCTCAAGGGGAACATATTACAATATGTTTATAGAACATATTACATTTAAAAACCTAAAAATCAAGTTTTCAATTCCATTTCAAATATTACTGCCCCAACTAGCAATGCTGAGTTTGGGCTAACTTCATTTAAGTTCTGAATCAGTGAACTTGTGTTGACTTCCAAATTTATATATTGTTTTATGACTCTCAGAAGACTTGAGTATAAAGTTTCTTCAGACATTTTTGTCTTCAATGATTCACATGAAAAATTTCTTATGTAATCTAGTCTTTCTCTAAAGTGGCTGTTGTCCCATTTGTAACGAAATACAATCCACTAAAAAAAAAAAAACCAACCAATTCTCCATTATCTAAAAAAAAAAGAAAAAAAAAGCAAGCTTATCCAGTTAGATAATAAGCTGGCATTTGCACCGGTTAATGCTGAATAATTAAGAAAATCATAAAAAATACTAAATTATGATAAAGTTTTATGTTACATGCTGATATTGCCACATTTGATTATACAAAAATTATATAGTTCCTCTATGTATGTTTTCATCGACACACCCAAAGACTCAGTGTCTAACAATGTCATTGGCAGACATAAATTAACAACACTGTGAGTCACTGGATCTTAAAACGGGCTACTGTACATTCTGAAACCTTTGTGAAACAGGACAGGTTTGTTTCATTTTACCACAAAGATAGTATTCTCAAGTCTTTTCTAAGGTCAATGCTGTACCACATTCTCATCATGACATTTAATTTTAATAGAAGAGAAACTAAATGACCTGATTTTGAGCTAAACATACTTTTTTTCTAAGCTGAAGAATATCAAACATACATTTGGAAGAAGACATCAGTTATCTACACTACAATCCTACAGGACCAGTTCAAAATTCAAAGAATTACAAAAAATACTTATTTTGGAATTATTTTAAATTGCTTTCACATTCACTAATTTGAGATATACATACTGTATAATACACACACACACACACACACACACACACACACACACACACACACACTAATGACAATAACCAAGATGACAGAGTTAGTTCCAGGTCTTGATGTTAAATCTCCTCATTCAAAATTAAGCTCTCCTTTCACTATGTTCTTTGCCCCAATATTATTGTAATCTAAGGGGATGTGATAGTGCAGGATGCTATTAGGTAATTCAATACAGAACTCAAAGTCAAAAACACTGAATTTTATTCTGATTCCATAATTAATTCATACATTGTTTAACATTCAGGGTTTTTTGTTTTTTGTTTTTGATATGGGAAATAAACTCTAAGAAAAATTCAGGACCACTATGACTCTAGTGCTTTGCTTTATTAATTCAGACTATGTCCCAAAGCCAAAGTCAGAATCACAACTGTCAACTCTCAATCACTGAAGTTAATAATGAATGAATCTATTATATTTGCTTTACACTTTTCTTTCTAAGTTTCGCATGATCCAGGACACAATTCTAAAAGTCTCCAAACAAAGATTCTAAAAGCTTTCCAAAAAGAACAACTCAGAAGAGTTAGCCCTTGATCACGTGGTGGGCATAGTTCTCTTGTTTTTCTTTCCTTTTTTACGTAACTGGGAAAATTCTGATGGAAGACAAGACTGATAAATAGTCACAAGAAGAGTGAAAGATGATTTCAGGAGTTTCCTTCACTCGTACTAAAGTTTCCTATTTTACAGCTTATGGACATTAAAGTGTCCTTGTTGAATCCTCTACTAACTCCAGAGGTTGAAAAATATTCTGAAAAGTGAGGATTCCAATAAAAGCAAGTGTCACCTGCACACTAGTAACTCATTTATTATTGGAGAGGAATAACTCTTTAGTTAAAAATTCCTTCCAGAACATAGTAGTAACTGAGTGTCATTGGGGTCAGATTGTTAAAAAGTACAACTTGAGAGTAGGAGTAAGAGCCCTCTAGAATGAAGAGAGCCAAGACTCACAGACACCACCCACGAATCTGTGAAAGAGCCAGGGATGCCTTGATGAGGAAGGTCAGAGGGGACGTGGAGAGCCACAGAAAATAAGACACTTTGGAGATAGAATTGAGAGGACTCAACCAATAAATTCAATGGGGTGAGTGAGGTGTCAGAGTCAGGGTGATTCCAGAGTTTTTCACTGAGATCATGGAGAAAATGAGGGGATTAGTAATAGGGAAAAGGAATGCAGGAAGAGGAACAGGGATTCTTAGTTTCCACTGAGGTGATAAAAAGCAAGGGAGAAATAACAAGTCCTAAATTAGACCTCAGGTATATCTTCAGGAGCGAGAGAGTGGGAAGAGATTTCTAGGAAGCAGCTAGAAGTGTGGATCTAAAGTTCAAGAGAAGTCTGGGAGGGGGTGGTCAAAGACATGTTTTTAGGGCCTAGAAGTGATAGCTGGACAGTGAACCATTAGAAATGCTCTGAGAAAGAGTGAAGGGCAAGAAGAGAACAGAATTTGGAATTCTGATAAACAACGACTAAGAGACAGAGGAAGAAGAGAGAAAAGGGTTGAATAAAGGAGATAAGAAGAAAAGAAACAGAATATCTCAAGGCTAAAAAAGAGACTTTCAAGAAAGAGGAAGTGGTCACTATTGTTAAATACCATACCCAGATTCAAAGAATGAGGATGGCAAAGAAGCCACTGGATTTGGGAAATAGGATTTTTTTCCCAATGACCTTTGAAAATGTCAGATCAGAAGGAATAGAAGTCAAATTTTAGTAGGTAGTAAAGTATGAAGGATAAAGAAGCAGAGGTGAAAAATAAGACTTATTTCAACGAGCTGGGTAGGAAAGAAAATAAATGGCAGTGAAGAGAAAGTTGGGTGGTGCAGGCTTTTTTCCAGAAAGGGGAAATAATAAACACATCTGTGGGCTGCACGTTTGGAACTCACGCAAAGAAAGGGGAAAAAATGGAGATGGAAGGAATGAAGCTGTACAATGAAACAACATTCCCAAGGATGCAGGAGGAGATGGGACCGAAAAGAAAGGTAGAAGAATTAACCTCGCGATTCAGAAGAAATATGTCTGCCACTTCAATAGAGGAAAAACAGTGGGTGAAGATATAGGTATGATATAAGAACATTTTTACTTGAAAGTTTTTTTTTTCCTCAATGAAAATAAGGACCTGGATCATCCACTGGGGCTTTGAGCAGAGAGGAGACACTTGGTGTGTTTCCTGTAGGGAACAGGGAAAAATAAAGAAAGTGTTAAGCAAGTTTGACTGAGATCAGGGATAATAAATTTGTAATAAAATGCATCAATGGCACCATCCACTTTCTCTCCAGGAGGCTGTAGCCGACCTAATCAGAAACAGAATCATCAGCACAGTACATTGAGTGTTTTAATTTAGTAGAATGATGGAGAGATGAGAACGCTTGAAGGATATGAACATGGTGTACTTGAAAGTAAAAAAAAAAAAAAATGAAGGCAACAGGGACTTGGGAAAATAAATCTAATGAATCAGATCGAGGGAGCTAGAATTCAAAATTATTTCAATGACAAGATTTAGTAGGAGTGAGGGAGGGAGAAATAGAGAAGGATAAAAGGTTGTGGTCAAAATGGAAATTCTGCAGTTTTAGACTTCAGAGGCCAAGGCATAGCCATATAAATGTGTCGCTGAAGTAGAGAGGTAGCCTTGATTGAAGAAGGAAGATAAAGATACCATGAGAGTGTTAGATAAACCATCAGGATAAAGAATAGAATGGAATGTTGAGGACCAACTGTGGACCAGTTGTTAGATTTGCGGAATGGTTCTGAGGAGTAACCTTCAGTTGGACAAGTGACAACAGAGAGGATGAAAAAAGGGGAAAATTCAACTGCAACAAATATGTTGCGTAAATCACACAGGGTATGAAACTGCTGCTGCATGAATCTAATGAGAGAAGAATCTGATGATGGC
This sequence comes from Cynopterus sphinx, assembly GCA_030015415.1. Lineage (NCBI taxonomy): Eukaryota > Metazoa > Chordata > Mammalia > Chiroptera > Pteropodidae > Cynopterus > Cynopterus sphinx. The sequence goes on along the minus strand of CM057392.1, from coordinate 3,401,335 downwards.
AGCTGGATGACATGACTTGCAGTGTGATAGAGGCTATTGAGCTGAGGGCTTGGGGAGAATTTGTGGGTGAGCGGAGAGCAGACTCAGCTTCCCAGGCTGTGACAGAACCAGTGCTTCTAACGAAGGGGGTTTCACAGGAAGTGAAATCCAGATAAAAGGTGGAAAAGGCAAAATTTAAGTATAGGTGTTATTGAAGAGATAAGAATAGAGACTTTCTGAGAGTTTGGTGCTTGTACTTAATATTAAAGCATAATATAAAAATAGATTTCCTACATAATTTAAGCAGGAGACTAGAAGATAAAAAAGAACACACTGTCTTTTTTATCATGATGTCTTCAAAGTCTAAAGTATCACAGTTACTCCAAAAGTATTTCATAAATGGATAAATAGATAAATAATTAAAATATTCTGTCCACCTACAAAGGATGTGAGGTTTAGGTCATTTGACTACTACTGATTTGTACTGAGTCAACTGTACCCTCTGATTCTTTCATCCTTGGCTCAAGTTTTATTCATAAAAGCCTGAATTTAAGGATGCAGCCATGACTATAGATATCTATAAAGCTAATTTGATGTAAGAGCCTCATGTGCATGCCTTAGGCCTTTTCTTGAGCCATTCTAGCTTTATAAAATAGATCCAAGTGTTTATTTCTAAAAAGATGTTCTAGAAGAGGTAGATTTGTTTGGAGGTACTCTAGGGATAGCATAGGAGCCAAGATAAGACTAAGGGGATGCAAGTCTATGCTTCAGACTCTACTGTCCACTTTCAACCAGAGCACTGTTGTTTTTAACTATTTTATATTTGGGACTTTTCATATTAAGATTTTCTTTTGTTGAAGTTGGTGTCATGGAAAATGTTATTTCTCTAGAAAGAGCATAGATTTTCAAATTTAACTAATGGTCCAGGGCTCACCAAGGGAGTGTGCCTGTAAACTCTCCGATTTGGAGAAGTACCCTGGGAGTAAGTGGAAGGCAGAGACAGACCCATTCCACTTGAGCATGCAGCCCAGATGCCAATCAGACCAACGCCTGATATTGCACTTTGCTGGAGCCACGTTGCAAATTCTCCAGGGGCCTGACAGGAACAAATCTCTCTGGAGAATTATCATATGATTCTAGGCCTCAAATACTGTTTACATGGAATTTGTCAAACCAAAGTTTAGCAGATAATTAGAATTAATCATACATAGGGAGAGACAAGGCCACAGCATCTGTGGTTATCAGATACAATAATTCTGCTTGTTATTTTCAGAGGAATAAAAAATAATATTGAGGATTTCAGTAGAGACTAAGAATTTTTTCTAAGTAGTAAATCTGAAAAAGAGCTATGTAAACCCTAGAACACTGAGGACAACCAGAAACCTATACTTCCCCCTCTCCCCAAAACTAAATCTTTGAGCAGAGAGGAGACACTTGGTTTTAGCTATGAATCATGTTGTTTTTTTCCTTCCATGCCACTTACGAGAAAGATTATTTTGACTACACACATTAGCGATCAGTATCCTGATTCTATTCATAAGAATATTACTATAATTCTTTCTACTCTTTTATTACCTCTGCTGATAAAATGGAAAAAGATTCCATCTCTAATTACATATAACTAAACCCTTGGATGAGAAACAGTAGTGTTTGACCTGAGAAGTCATTAAAGACAGTCTGGCTGAGGAAGAAGATGTTATGAGAGAACCTCCAACAATCAGCTATTTTTGGCCTAAAAGTCCACCGCTATCACTTCATGCTTTTAGAATAAGCTCTGATTTGTCTTTTTCTAGGTTTCTTTGAAAGGACAAATTCCTACTTCAAAAGGACAACTCAATAAATTCCTGTCATGTTAGTGTAAATTAGTTCATTAGATCATTCTCCCACAGGATGAGAAGACTAAGTCAACATGGGAACATCAGGTATTTTCGTAGAGAAAATTGGCTGAATGGGAGTGGACAACAGAAGATGACAGGTGACAGCTGTAAGACCTTTGTCTTTTCAGCTGTATTTAAGAAGTTTTCAAGAAAAGGGGTCATGTATTCTCATACACTTTCCCTCTTAAAAATAAAGCACGTACTTACATATGTTTAGATAGAAAATTAAGAAACTATTGCATATAAATCCTAAGGTCACACAATATTTGATAAAAGACTTATGCCATTAACCCAAAGATTTCTGAAATCCTTTCTTTATATACTCCTTTTGTTTCCTAATTTGGAGGGGCTCTGTGTGTAACTACAGATATAATAAAATTCACATGCTTAGAATAAGCCCCAATGGCAAGTGCTCTTCATCACATTTGTTACCCCAATGTCACCTTTTCCAAGTCCCAACAACCAAAGGAGCTCAGTGCTGCCAAACCCAGGTCTGAAGGTGCAGAGATGGATTCTTTTTGATGGTGGGGCCACAAAGTCACACCATAAAAAGTAGTGCACACAGGGATGAGAAGGATGTCATGCCATTTCTGCAAAGCACAGACATGAATAAGGTGTGGAAGGACACTCCGTAAACTGAAAATATTGTCACTTCAGGGGAGGTTTCGTGATGGAAGCAGTATTTTACTCACTTGTATTTGACCACTTTGCTAAGCATTCATTAACCTCATAAGTTTTTTTAAGTAAAAAAATTTAGTAAATATAAAAGCTATAATGATTACATTCTTATCAACGAAAGTTTTATTTTATGAAAACCTTAATTCATCAGCATGCAAAAAATAATGGAAAATAGAAAGAAAACACTCAAATAGACCAATCTTGTAATATCATAGCACTAGTGAAGAAAGAGACCAGATCAAGAAATGACTTCACTGGATGATCTACAAAATGGTTTTGCAACTTCACAGCTCACAGATTGTTCTTCACTGCATACATCTAGGCTTCTGCTGCTAAGTTTCACTTTCAAATGTCGAAGCCATCCTTCAGGAAATACACATGCTCAGCCCTTTACTTAAAAAATATCTACTGCCTTGTCACCACTGATGGATGAAAGGACATTCTCGGATCTTTTCACCAAGGACCAGTCATATTAAACCTCCTCCAGGCTCTAACTTAGTAATATGAAATGTACAGTACAGTCACAAGTTCTTTTTTATGACTAAGAATTTGCAAAGAATCTGACCAAGTGTCCTTTCCTAGTTTGGGTGTTATCGAGGCTAGGGGAACTAATATCACAATGACCTATAAAAACATCTCAGTGTTTGCTCCTCTCATCTCCCCTCTTCTCCTCTCCTCCCCTCCCTCCCCTTTAAGGTAAGTATTTTTGTACTTCTGTCCTCACCAAGGGAATCTGAAATACAAATCATATGCTAGTATTTATGACACATCCCGTCTGTCCTGTGGCTTTTGCAGACCCTACTGTTTGTTAGAGTGCTTAGTTATCACTTACCTGACTGCATCCCGCAGACTACGGGACCGAAATCATTTGTACTAAAGCATGTCAGAGGGAGGCCCTTTGTCTGGGCGGTCCCAGCCTTCAGGAAGTCATGTCAAAGATCTTCCCTTTGAGAGACATCTCTCCACCATGTGGGTGCCCATCAGGCCCTCTCTGCCCAACAGCCAAGTACCACAGCCTGGATACAGGTCGTGCTGCCTGACAACACAGAAATATCCAAAGGCATGGCACACCAGAGCAGTGAGTGATGACTCCCACCCACCAGTCAGTCATTACCCCGAAGGTCTTTAGTTCTAGATGTTGTTAAGTCACGGTTTTAGAAATCATGTATGTGAAAGCCATTTGATCTGGTAAAACGAATGACTACCCTATATAGATTTTTTGACTAAAATTTCTCCAAGTGAATTACTCTAAAACAAATTGGTTAAAATCAGAAACTGGCTGAAAATAAAAATCTTTCCAGTTATTGCTTTTGAAAAAAAAGGGGGGGTACTTTTTGTGTATTCTAAGACTGTTTAGCAACATTTTATGCTACTATTTATTCTAAGTCTTTTCTTCATAAACTATTTGTTTGGGAACCGTGTCTGTTGTACTTGTTTGCAAATGTAAATTTATATTTCAGTATTTTAATTTAATTTTTAAAACTTATAAAATGACTTTAAATTTCTTGGTTCACATCTTCAATAATTATAAAATAATATTTCTCTATCAAAGTAACTTTACTCAAAATTAATTCATTAATATTTATAGTGTCTAACCACTCGGTCATATATATTCATTTTTAAGCAACCTACAACAATTTTCAACTTTTAAGAAGACATCTTACTTTGTCCACTTTCTATGATATTTAAGTATTATTCCTAACTTTTTGTAACATAAGAAATTGTGGCAAACCATTCTTTATAAAGAAAAATAGAACTTCCAAAGCAGTGTGAAGAAGGGGTGAGAACACCCCCGGGACCCACCAAAGTCCATGCACTGGGGAGTCCCTAGGACATTCCACACCACTGCCATCATGCTCAAGAGAGAGGCTGAAGGGGACACTAAAGGAGGCAGTGGAGGAACCACAAATATCCACAAGGTGATCTGCTACACCTGCTCCTCCAAAGCCAGAGCCCAGCCCTGAAAAGTCTCCTGCAGAGAAGGGAGAGAAGGGAGAAAGGAGAAAGCTGATGCCGGCAAGGATGGAAATAATCTGTAGAAAATGGGGACGCTCAACCAAGCCAGGCACAGGAAGCTGAAGGCACTGGACAGGTCGAGGGATGAGTGTGCATTTTTAACAACTTTGTACTTCTGGTGGCTGTACAGTTTGAAATATTATTTTTTATCAAGTTTTATAAAAATGCAAAATTTTACCTTTTTTTTTTAAGCTATGTTGTCAGCACACAGCACAGTTCATTATTTTGGGGGGAAGAAAATACACTGCTAACAGAATGCCTCCAGAGCTGGATTGATGTGGGGGAAAAGCACCTTTCCCTTCTAGTTCTGAGAGACTTTCTCTTGCTTCCTGTGAGGAGGGCGCCATTAATGTTGGCACACATTAGCCATCCTGGCACAAACACCTTTTGGTGTGGAAAAGCTAAAATTCACTTTCATGTCTTTTCTCTCTCTCTACCTTAAGCATAGACTTGACTCCCTTAAACTCAGAGACCAGTTGGGACCTGATCCCCCAAAACTGGTTACCAGTAAGGCAGGCAATCCAAACTTTCTAGTGTCACCACTGAAACGGCATGTCTCAAAAGAGCAGCACTTCCTTTTTAGATTGTGGACCTACATATTGATTATTCTGCCATTTCCTGAAAGTCAGGGTTGACTGGTGAATAGTTGTCAAATATCTTCAATGTGAGAGCATCGGATGAAGCCTTCGTCGGGTTTCACTGTGGCTTTCTGATTTTGTTAGTCTGTTGAACAATGGAGTTTGGAAGTTGTATACTGTTAATGATTACCTGCACATGTCCTATCTGAAATACCATGATTGTTAACGAAAAAGATCTTTAATAAAGCTGGATACGGTTTGGCTTGGGAAAAAAAGTAAAACGTCCAAAAGGAACAAATATATGCCTCATTTTTTTCCCTTTGTCAAATATTTTTTTAAAAACGTTATGGTTTTGAATGCTATATTAACATTGGAATGAGAATTAAAAAGATTAGAGATACTTTCTAGCTCATTTTCATTTAGTTTTCCAATAATCACAGGCATCATTGTACCATCCACCCTAAATACTTGATACATGATTAGCACTATTCCGTTTTATGAACAAATGATTTTATAATGAAGTGGTAAACATCCCTTGAAAGGTACAGAGATTGGAAATATTCATTTTTGACCAATATCCTGATTTTAACAATTGTTTTCAACCTTTCTCAAAATAGATGTTGAGAAAATCACCTAGCTTTGATTTGCCCATATTTAAATTTTCCCTTTTTATATTTCAAATGCACAAGTTAATTTCCAAACTCAAAGTGTTAGAAAATGAATTCTCACATCATTTGTGTAGTCTAAGTATTTACTGAATGCAAAGGGATTCATTGTCATCCAGCCTCAAAGACAATATTAGTGATAGCCTCATCAGAAAGTCTAGGCTTAATTACCTCTGACACCTGAATGTCTCTTCCCCTGGAATTTTAGGAAGTCCTTCTTCAAAAAATTTAATTTATTGGGGTGACATCGGTTAATAACATAAGTTTCAAGTGTACAATTCTGTAATGTGCCATCTCTATATTGCAATGTGTGCTCACAACTATCATGTTTCATTCTCCTGGTGCTCTAGGCTTTTAAAAGATATTTTCATGGGAGTCTGATCAAATTTTCTTTCCTCCTGTCCTCCTTGTGCACAGAAGTCCCTCTGGGATTCTGTCTTGTAGCACAAAGAAGGTCTAACTAGAATATGGATGCACGTGCGAAACTAGAGACACTAGACAAGGAGCCAAAGACCAGCCTTGCACTGTTCAAGGCAGCATTCTCCTCTGTGCAAGGGCAGGAGTTTGCTTTTGCTGGCAGAGTTCATGCAGTCTCTATGGTTCCAGAAAACTCACTGTCCTCCCGACAAGCAGGCAAGCACTCAGGGCTGCCTCCACCACTAGCACGACCACAAGTAATTCTGAAAATGACAGTTATTGGTGTCTGTTTTGGGAATACCCTTGTTCCCAGAATTACAGTGCTTGTAGCACTGGTGGCTTCCTCCTCCTCATTCTATCAAGAAGCCAGAGATGTTATCAGCCTTGGGAAGAAAAGGTCAGCCCAGGAGCCAGGCCATTCAGGATTTTCCCAGGTAGGCATTATCATGAGACTTCAGAGATTATGTTGCTTTCTCATGCGTGGAATGTCGAGAACTAGCAAGAGAGGAGGATAATACAGGTAAGAGAGCTAGCCCGGCAGGCAGCAGACTGCCAGTCCCAATGGGTGTATAAATACCCATTCCGTATTGCTTTCCAGAGTTTCCTCTCAGGATTGATCTCTCTTCCCTTCAGGGACAGCACACCCTTCATTGGCTGCCTTCCCTTCCCTGTCTCACTCCTCTACTCCCCTTTTGACCTTTCAAATGAATGCCTCACAGGTATTCATCCACTGAGGGATCCCACACTAAGATGCGGTGAGATTGCACATGATAGAACCAGGTCCTGGAAGATGAGGGAGAAATGAGAATAAAGGCATAGACCAAGGAGCGAGTCCAGCAGGAGGAAAAAGGCACCTTTCAGGATTGGGGAACGTATATACGCCAAACTTTTTCAGCCACTGCTTTGGGCTTCTCTGAGGGTCATGGGCCTTTTGGCACTTCTGGCCTGTAAAGCACATGGGTAGAACAATTTTCCAAAGCTGTGAGATACAGATCTTGGGCCCATGGCAGGTGTGTGTAGGGTGGATATCTGCCTCTCCCATTACCCTTTCTTTTCGATAGAGGAAGAGAAAGAAGAAGCAGGGAAGGGGAGGAAAAGTTTACCCCAAAAATAGGAGAGGGAGGGAGAAGAAAATTTGATTTCACTATTTCCAGCATCTACTAGATATAAGGCACTTCACTGACTTCTCACAAGCGACAGCATGACATAGGAATTTAATTATTCCCATTTTAGAGATAAACATACTAAATTTAAAGAGGTTAAGTAAAATTCTCCCAAATCACACAACTGCCAGGTTAAGGAGCTGAGATTCAGATTCGGGTCTTCCTTCCCCGCTCAAAAATCCTTTAGCAGTGTCCCATTATTTAGATATAAGTCCTCTCCATGGTCTGATCACACAATCTAGTGGAATCTGAAAACTCCCAGCCCGGGAGTGAGAAAAACAGATCACTAGTTCTGGATCTGCCAGTCACGACCCCACTGGGACTACGCTCTAGCCACCTCCTCTCCCTGGGTTCATTTTCTTTGCCAGTAAATTAGGGAGCTAGACTAAATGATGGTTAAAGCATCTGCCAGCTCTCACAGTTTAGAGTGCCTTCCACTTTTACCTTCCGTCCCCCTGGTCTGGAGGGACACATTCCCAGACCCCCGGTGGATGCCTAAAACCGCGGCTAGTACTGAACCCAATATAAATTGGGCTTTTTCCTATATGTACAGACCTATAATAAAGTTGAATTGATAAACTAGGCACAGTATGAGATTAACAGCAATAACTGATTATAAAATAGAACAACTATAACAATATACTGTAATAAAAGTCATATGAATGGCTCTGGGGCCATTATGAAGTAAAATAAGGGTTACCTGAACACAAGTGCGGTGACATTGTGGCTAGGGATGTGATATGATCATCTCCTACTAAGCAGCTAAGAGGTGGGTACCATCCACAGTGTGGCTATGCTGGCCAGAGGTGATTCACGTCCCTGGGGGAGTTATCCTGCTATAGAATGGCATGCAATTGAAAACTTATGAATTATTTATTTTTAGAATTTTCTGTTTAATATTTCTGGACTGTGGTTGACTATAGATAACTGAAACCACAGAGAGAAAAACAAGAGATGGGAGGAGGAGGACTACTGCATATTCCAACAAAACTGGAAATACCTTCCTTCTCCTAATGTCTTGTCCTTTTCCACCCCAACTACTCTGCCCCAAAGGCTGTCCCTGCTTAAACCCTTCCTGTTTAAGTCCTCCATGTCTTCCGAATGCTCTCTTCCAGAAAAGTGTGTTTTATCCCTCAAACTTCAGCATCCCTTGTTTTTTTGTTTTCCTCCTATAGAAGTTCTATAGTAGAAACTGTCTTATTTACCTTTTTTGTATTATACTATGTTTACGTTAAGGTCTCTGTGGGGTTCATCATTTTCTATCAAAACACAGAACATGTATTAGAAGCTTAGGTGTGTAATTTGTTGAATGAATAAACATAGAAAATATGGATGAGTCATATATACCTTATATATATAGACAGACACTGGTACTTCTCCCTCTAACATACTACATAGTATGAGATCCTAAAATTAAAACCTCTCTAAATTATATATTCTATCTTCAACTCTAGTCAGGAGTAAACTTTCTTAGGTGCTCATTCACAATAAAAATAAATCTCCATTAATTTTTTCCTGTAACACTTTCAAGTGCCTGACAGAATGTGTTCCTCTGTGGGCAGAAATTTGGAAGGTCTGAGACACTGGAAAGAACCCTGAGTGATATCTTTGAAACAGTCTAGAATATCAATTAATGATTCTTTAAATCAACATGAATTAGTTTCTTTACAGATAAGATAAACATAACTTTTCTAGGTATTGGTGATACCTTCCCATCACTAGGGGATGGCTTTCAAATTTCCCTTTATTGTTTTTTAGCCAGGTTGATTGATTAAATCTACAATGCTGGCTAAACAGAATGTCGTGGTCAGAATGAAGGGAGTGAAATGAGTTTATAAGAAAGTCAACAAGTACAGCTAATGTCTCATTTTCTTTATCACCCATGACTTTGAAGACATTGAGAAGGCATGTATTGATTACCATGGACAATTGTAATCATAATATTATTAATAAACTATAATGTCCTTGAAGATAAAGTATCTTATTCATCTCTAAATTTCCTAATTCCTAATACAGATGGAGTAGATATTGTTGGTTGTCTACCCAAGTCCCTTCTCACCTTCTCTCTTGCCTAAAGAAACCCAGCTGTGCTGAGGTATTAGAATCCCATCTGCATTCTGGGACATTGACTCTCTCCAGCCCTGGGGGACAGAGGTGAATCTTTATAATCTTTAAACCAAGGGTGGCAATCTCAACCTCTTTGTCAATGATACATTAGAAATGGGCACATGACACAATTCTGTTTTAGAGAACCAAGGGGAAGCCTCCTAGGAACTTTTGGGGGAGTTGTTATCTTTGTCCTTAAAAAGGAACCAAAGACAGATATTCTCCTTTAAGCCTATGAACGTTGAAATCTGCATGTGATGCCTTGGAACTGTAGCTGCCATCTAGAGCCTTGAAAAGATTTAACCTGGGACAACAAGAAAAAGTCTGAAGATGACAGAACTGAAAGACTGGATAAATATGGCTCCCCAGTGACACTTTTGAGTCACTAACCAACCCTAAAACTCCCCACTCTCTAGACTTTTTGTAAGAAAGAAACTTTGGAGCTGATCTCTCTGTTACTTGCAGCTAAAGCATTCTAGTTGATAGAGTTGGGGTATTTGTATAACTTACTACATAAGTAATTTTTTTATTATTCTTAATATTAGTATTCATAATATCTAATAATAATATAAATAATAATAATTTATAACCTTTACTCCACTCTGTGAAAAACAATGTACTAGGCACTTGTATAAACTATTTCATTCAATACCAACAATTGAGATAGGTGTGATACTCTCATTTTACAATAAGGAAAATAAGGCCTATAAACCATCAGAAACTTGACATAATGTTCACAGTGAAGAACAGCATCCAGAATTAGAGGCTAAGTCAATCTGACTGGATTCCACCATCTTTTGACAATCCTATGTTAACTTCTCAATTAGTTTGTCTTCAAAATTACATTCTGAGCAGCTCAGGATTATTATCCCCACCTGACTGAAAAAATCTCAAATCTTTCTATTAATACTTTACTACACCTATAATAAGAGACTGAATTCCTCATTTTATAAGTTCTCTCACACACACAAAAAAAGCCCCAGAGTATGTAGCTCCACTGGTAAATTCTACCAAATGTTTAAGAAAGAATTTATACCTATTTTTTACAAACTTTAAAAAATATATATAATTAGAGGAAATACTTCTCAACTTACTCTATGAGACCAATATTGCCAGATACCTGAACTACACAAAGATAGCACAAAACAAACAAACAACACCCATTTTCAAAAAACCACAGAACAATTTCTTTATAAATAAAAATGCAAAAATACTCAAAAAATACAGGCAAATTTAATCCAGCAATATTTTAAAAAGATTATATTTCAAAATCATGAGATAACTATCTTCCTGGAACAATTCCAAAATGCGAGGTGGCATTAGTGTAGAGACTCCATCAGTGTAATACACCGGGCATATCTGTAGTGACTTAGATTAGTGGTTGCCTTGGGGCCACATGAGGAGTGTGGGGAGTGACTACTAATGCACTTGGGAGTTGTTTTCAGGGCAATACAAATGCTCTAAATCTAGACTATGGTGATGATTGCACAATTGTGTGAACCTACCCCAAACTATTGAATTGTATACTTTAAATGGGTAAATGTTTTGATGTGTGGATTGTATCTTTATAAAGATGTCAAAAAATAAAACAACAACACGTAAATCATTAATTTGATCTTAAGTGTTAATGAAAACTAATGAGGCTTTCATGCATTTTAAATATCTCTGCAAAATTTATTCTACACGTTTTATTTTCACTGCCATCTCTAAGGTCCAAAGGATAGAAGTGAGCTCTCAGAGACCTACTAATGATTAGTTTCTGATTGGTTCTTTCAAATTTGAATTTCTGTAAATTCACCAAATATATCCTGAGCATGTGGTATGTACTAGATACTCTAGTAGGTACTGCAATAGGAAGACACAAAAACGTTTAAAAACTTCAATTTAGAACATGATCGTAAGAGCATCTGTTCTCAAGACCCAATTATTTATTTATGATTTAAAATGCAAGTCTCATTCAGGATTAAATGTTCTTAGGAGAACACCTTGAGGTTTTCAGTTAGCTAACCTAAATATTATCCATTTATTAAGTATTTGTGGAAATTTAATACTGTTATATACTTTTTAAAAAACTATTTGAGTTAACACCATATGCTTCATATTTAACTGGGCACAGTAAGAAAATGTGAGCTTGTTAGCTACTCAAAAGTTCTGGGCGATTCTGTACTCCATTACAATTTCTACCTTAGGAGTTATTAAGCTTTTACTTGATTCTAGTTGTTAAGGTGTGTAGGGATAATAAGTTCCACCCATTTAATAGTTAGGAAAACTATGTTCAGAGTAGTAATTAGTTATTCAACATAGCTGGGAAGTGATTTGGACCTGATTCATCTAATTCCACTGGTCTTTTAAATTAAATACCTTCAGTACCAGAAAGCTGCCCTTATATGAGGCTCAGAGAAAGGCAGGTAGAATTAAGTGTCCGAACTTATTTCCTGGTTACTCAACCCTGGGAAGGTGTGCCATAGGAGAGTTCACTGTGGGGTGAAGGTGCCAGTGCCAAACAGGAAGGAGAGGCAAGCAGAGATGTAGTAATTTATTCAGTAAGAAACCCGGGCCAGAGTCAGGAGGCCGGACCCTTGTTTGGGGTCTGTCATAAAGTCCCAGTGTCATTTGAGTAAGTCATTTGAGTGCCCAAGACCTCCATTTCTTCATCAGTAAAATGAGGAGTTTGGGTTAAACATCTCTGTGGTCTTTTCCAGCCTTCTCATTCACTGGCTCATTGTTAGCTCAGGTCCAAACAATCGCTCCCATTTTCCTCCGTGTATTCAAAAACCAGGAGAAACTCAGTTGGCATCTCTGTTCTCCTGTCATGCGGGGTGATGTCTAGACCATCTTCAATTTACTGCTCTACATGTAATTGTGTTAACACACCAATTACTGATTTTTTTATTGCCTTGTTTCTTTTCTAACCAACCCTTACTTTTAAAACAGCATTATTCTCTTGCGTGTTTGAACATTCTCTTTCTACCCTGTATGAAACACCGGTGCCTTTTAAAAACTTTCCTCTCTACCTTTATATTTAGAGTTTCATCAGTGACCAGTTGAATTTTTATATTTTTCATGGACATCTTCAAAAAGCGTTGGCACTGTGGTCAGTTTAAGCATGATTTGTGGGCTGTGACCTGGGCGAAAAGTCCACTCACATTCTCAGAAATGGTTCCATGCCAGGTACCAGTTTCTGCACAGGATCTCAGTGTAGCCTGAGATCCGTATTTGACACCCTGGGAAAGTAGTCATCCTCTAGGTCAACAGAAAGGCATTCAATGCCACTGACCTTGCTACATTTCTATTGCTTGAAATACACTAGGAAAAATGGGAGGAAATGGGATGGTGAATACTTTTTACCAAAACAAATATAAGACAAAGAGGACTGAGAGGCTGGCCTATTAACTTTAAAGAACTGACCGTGCAGGATCAAGGGGGTTGGGCTGGCAGAGGCCACTCGGGAGAAGGTGAGAAACCGGGGGATCTAACTGGGCTGCTGGACAAGGCACCACTCTGGAAAAAGACTCTGAAAGATCTGCACTTGACCTAGCACCTAGCTTCTCTAGCATGAGGGCCATATACTCATTCATTTCACTTAAAGCTCAGAAAGATTGAATATCTTTTAGTTTTTTTTCATCAATGATGTGACATATATGTTTATTACCTAAATACAATCAAAATGTCACTTGGGCATAGGCGTACTACCAGTAAGAAAGGCACAGTGTTGCCGCTGACAAGTACTGAACTCAAAAAACCCTGAAACAAGTCAAAATGGTATCAGCACCTCTACTCAGATGTGTTCCTTGGTCTTCATTAGAGGTGTTTTTTAGGTAAACTTAGGGTGTGAGAGTCAAACTCAGTATCACCCAGTGGTCTTAGACATCACTATATTTTAAGACTTGTCTAGGTGATCAAGACTGGATTACATCATTGAGAGGAACTTGACACATAAAAGTGAATGGGCAGGAGATTGAGCAGGTACTTTGTCTCACTAGAAGGGACTTTGAAAACAGGTACAATTCAGAAATGGGTAGATTGTGTCTTCTGGCACCTTCTCTAGGATCTTCTGTCCCTATCGAAGGACCCCTTTTCCTCAGGCTAAGTGGGGCCTATTTAGCTCTTTGAGTCACCTGCCCTATACCTTCTCCTCTGTCAGAGCTCATTACACACACACGCACCTGTGCACACGCACGTATTCCACTGACATCTTGTAAACTGGTGTTCCCCTCCCGTGAATTATGAATAAAAATTTCTATCCACCACCCAAATCTCAGTCCCCAGGCAGTCGGAGGGGCAGGTGGGGAGGTGGGGGCATCTCATTACGGTCCTTCCCACACGTTTGATGTCCTGCGTGTGGTTCTGGACCTGGAGGAAATGGCCACGTGATGTCATGCTCCAGCAGTCCACACCGCCTGTCACAAAACCGACTTGGGCTGAGCGCAGTGGTTCCCTAAGGACACTCAAGATACACTCTGAAAGTCAGTGTGAGGGCAGGAGGGCATTCGGCTCTGTTAGGAGGGCAGAGACTGTTCTAATGCCAGCCCAGCTCGAATTAGTTTAAGACGCAGGCAGAAGCCCTTCCCTCTTGAACACGGCATTGGGTCTTAAGGACCATGGACAGCTCATGGCCAGCTCCCTCTGCCCCTCCTGGAGCTGTGTGAGCCCCGTCAGGAAAATGTCTTTCCCTGGGAACGTGTGCTGCATCTCTCTCGTCGGCACCCACAGACTTTCTGCAAAGTCGGGAGGAAGCTAATGATTTTGTGAGTCCAAGCTCACACCCCTGCCACCCTGGTTGTATTTACCTCCTCTGTGCTGGAATCTCATTTTTCCCCCTTGTACTTTTTCCTTTGATGTTCTTCGATTTACAGTACAAGGAGCAACCAAAGCCAATCCACCCTCTATCAGCATAAAATTGGTCAGCGGTGAGACAACATAACAGAACTGAAACTCGAACTGTGGACAGACTCACTTTTCTGGAGATGAGTCTGCCTCCTTGGGGTGACAGTGTGTTGTCACTATTCTATAACTGGCAGGATCTATTTCCTTCCCGGTATTTTGTTCCTCGGCCCCTGGGGGAGGGAAGAGCCACCTGCAAACATGTACAGGCCCATGCATTCTGGTGAGAAATAGGGCCAGGTGGCTCAAGGAGGGAGCGAACATACGAGGGGCATCACTTGCTGCTCACAGAGCATCGCTAGGGCTGGGAACTCATTCCAGTGGCTGGACCTCCCTGCCAATGGAGTGTGAGGGAGGAGGGTGCGAGGTATCTGCTTCTTGCAAACTGGGGAGTAGAGACATCGTCCCCAGAAGGTGGCCCATTCTTACCACACACACCTTCTGCCTAATGACCCTGTTCTGTCCCCACAATTCACGTATCCAGGCATTTGGCCAAGGTACTCTCGCTGTCCCCTAGAACTTCACGTAGCACGGCTCCTTTGAGTCACTGCTGTCTCAGCCCCAATGCCACCCTGCAGGAGAGTTCCCACCCCCGCCTGTGTCACTCCATCCCGTTACCCTGTTCTATCTCCTCATAGCACTTATCTGTCAAAAACCGACCTCGTTTCTTGGTTTCTGTGGATATGTTTCATGTCTCACTTTCCTCACCAAAACGCAAGGTCTGGAATGGGGAAACCTGCCTATTTCAGAGCTACTGCTTCTCTCCTAGTACCTGCAATGGTACTTGGGACACTGGGTGGGGGCACAAAATATTTGTGGAATGAAAGACCTTATAAATATATGAGACGCACTGCAGGATAAGAAAATTTCAATTGTATTTAGAACCGGGAGCCCCATATCATTCACTTTGTGCTTTTATGTGTCCTGCCTTCACCTTTCCATAAACAGAGCAGGTGCATGTGTAGAACGATTCTCAGGTCAGACTATGAAGTCAGGGGGACCAGCTAAAGGAAGGAACCTAATACCACAGACTCATTTCTCTGAAACCCAGCTTATCCAGGCAGGTAAGCACTCACACCTTAAAGGGCACTGCTGGGGGCAGAGCCCAGCCACGCAACCGGCTTAGGAGTGAGACCCCGAGCGAGTTAGTCCATGTTGCAGTAACCTTACCTGTGAAGTGAAAATAGTCAATTGCTTTCCTAATTGGGCTGTGAAAATTAAATGCATTCATGTAAGTGGTAATGTTTAGAACAGTGTGTAACATGTCATAGCACCACAAACTATTATAATTCTCATTTCTTACACTACGCCTCTCAGTCAAGAGAATTTGAACCTTTTTGAGCCATAGATTCTGATGGTCTGCTGAAGCCTGAAGACCATTTCTTACGTTAATGCCTCTGAACACAGGAACTACATAACATTACAAAGGAAGCAAATATATTGAAAAATATTTATCAGATTTTTAAAAATCTGACACAGAAATATATCTTCTTTTTCAACATATTAAATAATAAGATATACTGGAAGGACTCTACTCTCAACTAGCATTTTTAAAGTAGTGGAAAGCATAAACAATATTTCAAGATTCTGGCAATAGAATCACACCTTCTGCTAATACAATGGTGGTTTGTTGTCATCACTAATAATTGAAGGGAAAGCTAAATTTCATTAGAGGTTAGAGAAAATGAAATGCGTGCGTGTGCGTGTGCGCACACACACACACACACACACACAAACGCTTATTACAATCCATCTGCAGTGGTGAGGGGCTGGAAACGGCCCACATGTCCATCAACAGGAATTTGTTAAAATGATTTGATTTACCTGTACACTGTGAAGTACAAGTTTTGTCATTGTTGGTTTGTAAGGGAGACGATAAAGGCTGAAAACTGTTTATACTGACTTAAAAGACACTTAATTGAAATCACAAAGTCACAAAACATACATGGCATTATTTCATTTTTGTAAAAACACAGTTAATTATATAGATATGTTAACGGTAGTTATGGGGGTGGTTGATTATGGGAAGCTTTTGCTTTCTACACATTTCGGTAATTAAACATATTTCCCTCAATAAGCCCGCATCTTCAATGATCAAAAATATGATAATGATTACTTTTGAAAAACCAAACCCAGCTCTCCCAGGTTTCCTGGCATCCAGAAGCTTATATTTTAGTGTATGTGTAGAAAACCAAACATTTATTATTATCTGCATGCCTGCATGCAGTCTCAGAGAAATAACCTCTGGGCCATTTCCCAGAATTCCTACTTAAGAATGATACTGTGGTTCGCAAGCCACAATCTACCCGTTTTGTGTTACTCAGACGTGAACTAGCATTTAATCTCAAAAGCTTTGAAATATTTTTGGTCCACACGGTCTTGTCTGCCAATACTTCCTGTTTCTGGATCCTTCTATCCACCCACTCATCAGTACTGCTGCTCTTTGATGTACTCGGCCGGGGGAACAACATCCAGCTGCCCATCTGGTGTTCTTCATTCTGCCTGCTGGGAAACATTGCTGTCACTGCCCTCCCTGAGTACTTGGTCCATGCCTGCGACATGCTGTCCTCGACGAGCTACACTGCACTTGAAGCTGAGACAGGAGACCGAACTTTAGGTGAGGGAGGCTTCTGGGCCCTACAACTATCCATTTATCGTCCGGTATGCATCTTTAAACATCTCCCTGCAACGCCAAGTCAACAGCAATGATTTGTTCTAGGAATCCACGTTTCTTTGAAAAGAAAATCGCCACCTCCTCTTCCTTTCATTTATATGTCTCATCCCTTCTCAATTCACAACAAGTGATCCAGTCCCCGTCTCCAGCACGGATCTCTCTGAAGTCTCCTGCAGGCTCTGTGTGTGCTGCTGCTCTTTCTTGCTTGTCCTCATGATGTCTGACACTGTCGCCCTCTGACCTTCTCCACTTTGGGACGCCGTGCTGCCATCTTCCTTCCTCTTCTTCACAGACCCTTCTTTTCCGCTCTTAAATGTCAGGGTTCCTCAGGGTTCCATGTGTGGCTACAGGCACCAATAAACCCAACACGTCCAATCTTAGATTAAGCATTTTTCTTCTTGAATCCTCTCTTATTCTCCATTGTCTATCTGAAGGCAGGATACTCTGATTTTCCAGTTGCTTGGGGCCAAACATTAAGCATCCTGCTAGAATCCTCACATACCTAACCTCTCTTTTGATTCTATAGCTTTTCCCCCCTTAGCTCTCTTCAGCCCATGAATGGCACCCATTACTGCCTTACCCGGCAGCCAGGCAACCAGTACCCTCTCCCAGAGGGTCTCTTGCTCCTGGTTTGTTTAGCCTCTATTTGCAAATGCTTATGTGATCTTTCAAAAATCCAAATGTGGTTATACCATTTTCTTATTTAGATTTCATAGATCCTCTACCGCTTTTAGCATAAAAGAACAAAGTTCTTCACCTGCTGACTGAGGCCTTCCGTGATGAATTTCTAGAAGCCTCCTTCTTTAGGCTTGTTCCCCGCCACACTCACCACACACAGGTCAGTTCCGCTGCGTGACATGATCTGCTTGTTTGCTCTGAACATATGTCAAACGCCCATGCACTTACACATGGGGTTCTCTCCATCTGAAGGACCCCATTTCCACACACACCTCTTTACCCTCATCGCATATACCCATTAATACGTCTGATAGAAGTCTAGCTCATCTGAACCCATTTTTGAAAACTCAGGGTCGCTATGTTTATTGCTTCCCTTTTCCTCACCTCTTCCCAAGCTGAACTACCCCTCACAGCACTGATTAGATGACACTGTTCCTCCACTAGGCCAGAGCTTCTCAATCACAGAAGCCACGTCCTATTGGATTCGGTGTTGCCAGCACCTACTGGGTACTGAGCAGACATCTGTGGAATAAATAAAGAGATGATTTATTTTGTGACACAAAACACCATCTGCCCCACCATCCAGTCTCCGCCTGCTAAGCAGCTCACGTCACTCACTTTCTCACAAGTCTGCTTCACCTGATGGTGGGGAAAAAAGTCTAGAGTCCTCGATCTAGAAAGCAAAGCTTCATGATCTCATCCCAAGCTGCCTTTCTAGAACGATCTCCTACCACGCCCACCCCAGCCGCAGCTCACTCACTACGGCCCCATGGACTAATCGCCCTTCTCCGAAGCCTCATACTCAGAACTGGGCCTATTTGAAGAACTCGCAGGTCAGTTTTATTTGGTGAACTTTGCTCATAAGTAATTCATTTCGGGAGAATTAATACACTCCTAATACAAAATGCCCATATATGGTGTTAATTATATTGTGCCAGTTTTAATGCAATTGTCATGCAAGATGGACAAACCCTTGAGTTCCACTTTATGCTTTGCAGCCTATAGTCAACGGCACAGTATTATATACTTAAAAATCTAAGGGTGTAGATCTTATGTTGCGTCCTTATAACAAATGATAATAATAAAAGAGGGTGAGAGGAAGCTTGTAGGAGTAAGAGGTATGTTTATGGCATTGACGGAATGGTTTCAGGAGTGTTTACATATCTCCAAACTTACCAATCGTACAAATTAAATATGTATAGTTTCTTCTATGTCAATCATACCTCAATAAAGTGATTTAAACAAAAACCCTGGAAAATACAAGTGTCATTCAGTGACAGAAAAAAATTTCCTAACTATTGTAATAACATTATTTCCAACCAAAAACCAGGTCCAGCTTAATGGATATGATATTTGAAAGCAATAATAATAATAATAATTAATAATAATAATAATAATAATATTCTCTTAAGAAGGTGATGCTTTCTGCAAAAGAGGCATTTGTTACAGTCAAATAAATATGCATTTCCCTGACTGATTTTAGAAGAAACAAGATTTAACAAGGTATACAAGGAGTTACACCACAATGATGATTCAAAGGTATTTCTAACGAAGCCAGTGTTGTTGGAAAAGACAAATCCCTGTTTGGGGTGATTGTACAGAATGAAATGAGAATCCCTTCATTAATACAGAACTTGAAGGGGAAAATGAAGTGAGCATCTCGACTTTATGTTGGTGCTCTAACAAGCTGCCTCTCTCCTCTCAGCCTGTCCTCACTTTCTTTCATTCCTCTCACAAGCCCAGGGACATTCTGACCCTCTCCTGTGTCACTGACCAGAGATGAGCACACTGGCGGAAGTAGAAGTCGCAGCTTCCCTGGGGACTGTGTCAGAAACCCGTGCATTTCTCCATGTATTACTCAGCATGCAACACCTTTAGTAAATCATGGCACAGCCTCCTCTGTGCCTCAGACAATAACATCATGGGTGAATCTAGGTGAAGGCGGAGGCTGGGGCAGGCAGGGGTGAGGTCAGGGTGGTAAAGAGGAAAGAGAAAAAGAGCAACGCGAAGGGGAAGCCCCTTCCCTGCTCTGGGCACAGCTTTCTTTTCTCTCTAAAGTATCAGTTTGCATCAAACCCAGCTTAATGAGCTTCACCCTCTGCTGGACCCTGTGGGGAGGTTCCAAAATTTTTTTTCACAAATTTGTGGCTCGCTCTGTTATTACACATGGAAAGTGATTGGAAAATGACATAGGGCATTTTATCATCAAAGGTCAGTTAGAATCAAATGATTCAGAATTCTTGCTTTCGGTAGTCAGGACGAACAGATATAGGAGCCAGAATTTATAAAGAAGTTTTTTTTTCTTCTGGAGAACGCAGAGCCTGAACCTCTTTTGGAAATGCAAACTACTTGGGCAGACATTACATGTTGTCAGAAGCTTGAAGGAAGAAGTAGAGATTACCCTTTCTTGCAAAATCTTGGAAACTTAAAATCGCTCAAGGATTTTTCAAAGGTCATTTTATTTTAGGCTTTGACTCAATTCCGCTTTACTTCTCCATTGTTATTTAAAAACGTTAACAATACACGAACTTTGATTTGGTGCTTGGCTGTCTCTCTGCGTAGAGTCTAGGATTCTAAAAAATAAGGAACAGTAAAAATAACACCATCCTCTTCCTTTTGACCCTTCCCTGCCCTTCCTGAACAGTGTAGTTCAAAGGTATTCGGTAGGGCTAAGGCAGATGGGCAGGGACATATGGGGGTAGAAAGGGGACATCTCTAAGGCACTGGAGCCTGTGAGGGGTGAGGACAGTGTCCATGAAGAAGAGCGACCTGGCTGTGACATAGAGGTGTGAGGCAGTGGTTCTTCTGGCTTCTGTAATGAATGGTGACCCCACATGGCACATTGAGGATGAAAGGAGAGCCCACATGAGGGTGTAAATGACACATCCTCGTAGGAAGCTGGGGGGATATTCACGATGTGTCCAAGCCTCAGAAACATACAGAGGGTGTCGACATAGGGGGGTGCAGAGCGCAGGGCATTGGAGCCCCAGTGGCACGTGAGCAGGCTATCTGTATGGGAGGACAGCCTGCCATGGGTGTCAGAGTCTAAGGAAGTCAATAAGGGCATTTACACAGGTGGGGACTCCTGTATGAGGTGTCTGTGTCCAAGTGGGATGATGGGGGCCAGCCCAGTGTCAAATGTACCCTGAGCAAGGTGTGGAGGGAGTCCTGTTAGGAGCACTCAGGCCTAGGATGCCCCAAAGGGCTTCAGCATGAAGATGCAGTCAAGCACAAGATATTCGAGCTCCGGTGGGGCTGGACAAAGCTCCCTTTAGGGATTAAGGGGTACCCACAGGACCTTAATTACAAACAGGGAGGCTGATCGAATGGAAAGCACATTCGGGATAATAGAAGCTTTCTTTCTCACTGTTGGGAAAGAGAGTTACAGATTCGGAAAGGAAGCAAACTGGAATGAATCATGTGGTTTTGGATTAGAACAGAAGGTACTGTCCTGGAAATATAGATTATAGTATATATAGACAAAGAACTATAGATGAAAATGCGTTTGTATACAAACACACACACAAATACATGTATCCCTCTGTCCATTAAGAGGGCTTGGGAACAATAAGACATCTCACTTCCCGATGATGGTTTCTGAATACCATTCTCTACTAAAAGAGACCAGAATTCCTTAGAGAAATGACTGATTCCATTGCTGGGGTAGGAAAAGTACGTCATGCTATGTCATAAAGTAAGAAAGTGCTCAAAGACTGGTCAGGTTGTATCCAAAAAAAAAAAAAAAAAGCCTCACTACAGATAATTTGAACATCTAAAATAAATAATGGTAATGATGCATTTTAACCTACTTAATCCATTATAGGAATCCATAACAACATATATTAATCTATGGTAATATAATTAAGTAAAAAAATAAAGTGATGACAAGTGAGGTATTTACTTAGTCTCAAAAAAATTCCCTTCAAATAACATATGAATTATACAGAGATAAATAGTAACTTTACAGTGCACTAGTCTGGGTGAGAATGTCTCAATGAAATGAGCGTCGCTCCACTCTGTATTGTGACAAACCAAAATCATATGCCCCTTGGTGCAGTGCACCAAGTCACCCCTGTGCTACGCTTACCAAAGAATAACCTGAATCTAATCACTATGAGACATCAGAGAAAATCAAAGTGAAGCGCACTGTACAAAATAAGAAATCTTTAATCTTCCAAAGTGCCAAGGTCATGAAAGGCAAGGAGATAAGACTGCATGACGATGGAGGCACACTAACAAGAAACCACTAAATGTGATAAGCGATTTGAACTGGATCTTTTTTTTTTCTTTTTTAATACAGAACATCATTGGGACAGTGACTGAAACTTCAATGGGAGGCTAGGAGAGGATGGTAGAAATATATCGATGTTAGTGTTCTGATTTTGACAATCGTTTTGTGGTTCTACAGGGACATGTCCTTGTCAAGAAGACACGCTAAGCTTTTCAGGTCTAAGAGACGTTCCATCGACAACGTACTCTCAAATGACTTAGAAAAACAGCTGAGTGTTGCAGCTTTTATGTAGGTTAGAGATAGCTTCAAAATTTCTAAAGATATAAATGGTTATGGACGTGGGTTGGATTGGTAACAGTCTGACTGACAAAGGCCTTAAGTGGGATCTCTCCTGAATGGCCCAGTGTGGGGGACACAAGACTTCAGTGCAGCATGGCACAGAGAGTCCTGTCCCAGCAGACCTCCCCGACTCAGAGACCAAGGCAACAACGTGTCTTCACGGGAGAGATGCTCTCTAGCGCTTTCTAGTTCTGAGTCACCAGGTAAAGTGCACGTCCTCTGATCTTTTCAGTGTAAATGACAGAAAAGGCCATTTGCTCTGGAACCCATTCCCACGTAGGTGAGCATCTGGTGGTTGGGAGGGAGAGGGGGACAGCACTGGGTTTGGAGAGTTAAAACCGGGTTTGACCTTGGCTTCTCTGAGACTCCTCCTTTCTTTCCTCCATGGTTACTGAACATCCAATGAGATAAGTGAAAACTCTAGGAAAAGCTACGGAAATGCTAGCATCACGGCAGAGGCCCCCACCAACAGAGCTCATACGTGGCAAAGCTAAAGTGTCGGAGAGGTGGTTTTCGGTTTCTCTCTTCTAGTTTCCTTGTCCCCACTTCTTGTAACCTTCTGACCCCATGTTCTCAGCAGCCCAGGTACCTCCCTGCCTGAAAGCATCCCTCCCTTCTATCAAAAATCAGCCTGCAGAGGACAACATGTGCCCTTCCTGCAGGAACAATGCCAAACGTAACAAGCAAAACCTCTGCCTTTGAAAAGCCTTCTCTTTGTTCAGATTTCTCCAGGTTTTTTTACTCACTGATCTCTTTTTCCCACTTTTGAACCTGTTTAGCTGTGTATGTCCTCTAATCTGTAAGAATTTCTCACACTTTCCTTGTTTTTCCATGACTTCGACAGCTTTGTAGTATATTGCTCACGTATTTTGTAGAATGTCCCTCCATTTGGGTTCTTCTGAGGCTTTCTCATGATTATACTGAGGTTATTCATTTCTAAGGAAGACTCATACAGCGGTGGAGTATCCTTTTCATCATGGCATTATCAGCACGTTAAAGACATTTTTTTTTAACAATGCATTAACATTCGTCTCTTGGTAAGGTGGTATCTGCCAGGTTTCTCTACTGTAAAGTCACTAAATTTCCCTGTCCATACTCTATTCACACGAAGCAAGTCACTGAGTCTAACCCTTACTCCAAGGGTGGGAATTCATGTCTATGCTCTGGAGAAAAGAACACCAAAAATTTGTGGACATGTGTTAAAAGCACCTTGGCAATTCTTATTCAGGGGAGTTATTTTGAAACTGTGGATATTCTTCTCCTGAAAGTTTTGACCACTAATTTTAGTATTCACCAGTGGACCTTACCTGCATCAATTATTACTCTGGCATTGTAATGCTGATTTTGCATTTCTCTCATGATTTCTACATTTATTATTTGGAATTCTTCTGTAAGAAAAGTTTATCCATTCTTCCTAATTGATTTATTTATTCCATCCTTTATATCAGAGTATATAAATTCAGTATATATAAAATCCTTCTATATAAACTACACACTACCGACTCATAAACGTTTATTAATTTATTTTAAATTTTATCTAGAAATGATTTCAGATTTACAGAAAAGTTCCAGAGTTTCATATATCACTATATCAGTTTTAGTTTCCTCCTTAGGCTATCAGCTTACATCACTAGGGTAAATTTGCTAAAACTTAGAAACTAACATTGGTGCGTCACTATTCACTAAATTCCAGACTCTATTTAGATATTGCTAGTTTTACTATTAATGTCTCTTGTCCCAGCAGCCAATTCAGCCAATGCAATGTTGCATTTCATGGTCACTTCTTCTCTCTGGTCTGTGATGGTTCCTTTCGTCCCTATCCCCTTCAGAAGGTTATGTCATGCACTTGTAATAGAGTCTGATTCATTTGACAGTCTGTGTCCCATCCCAGAATCTCTCCAATTTCCTGGTTGATTTTTTTTTTTAATTTGCATACAGTGAAGTTCACTCTGTGTCGTATACTTGTTTAGGTTTTATTAGACGTGTAGAGGGATATATCTGCTACCACAGCAGCATACAAAACAGTTTCATCACCCCCCAAATTCCCTTGTGCAGCCCAGTAGCCATCAAGCCCTCTTACTTCCTCAAATCCTTGGCAGCAAATGATCTGTTTTCTGTGTCTGTAATTTTACCTTTTCTAAAATGTCACAGAAATGGAATCACACAATATGTAGCCCTCTATCACTTAGAAAAATGCATGTAAGAATTATCCATGTTGTTGCATGAATCATCATCAAATAAAAATTTTAATTTTGAGAAAGTTTAGTTTATTAATTTTTACTTTTATTGATTGTGGTTTTGCTGTCATATATAAAACTTACAGCCAAATGCAATGTCTTAAAAATATTTATGTTCTAGAGTTTAAGCTCTTCCATTTAGGTTTATAATCCACTTTGAGTTCATTTTTGTCTATGGTGTGATCTAAAGATCAAGATTGCCTTTTTTTTTTTTTTTTTTTTGCATAGGGATAACCCGTTGTCTTAGGACTGCTTGTTAAAAAGATCATCCTTTTATTATTGAATTGCTTTGGCATCATTTGCTGAAAATCAATTGACTCTATAATAATGGGTATATTTCTGAGCTCACTTATGTGTGTCATCAATCTCTATACGTCTCACCTTAGCTCACTACTCCACTGTCTTCATTACTGTAGCTTCATGGTTATAGCTTTATAGCTTTCTTAAAACCAGGAGGTGTGGAGACTCCAACTGAGTCCTTCTTTTTGCAAACTGTCTTGGTTATTCTAGGTCTTTTGCATTTACATGCAAATTTTATAATCAGCTTGTCAGTTTCTACAAAAGAACTTCCTAAGATTTAAACTGAGATTACACTGAATCTATATATCAATTTTAGATCACTGATATCTTCGAAATATTGGTTTTTCTGATTCTTAAACATGATATGTCTGCCTGCTTATTTAGGTATGTTTAATTTCTCTGCGAATAAAGTGTTTCTTCAAGACAAAATAGTAAAAAATGACAGTTAAGTTTCACACAGCAAAGACACAGGATTTAGGACTATCCGAGGCAGTTTAACGTGGTGGCAAAACGACAAGTAGCTTTATACATTTCAAAATCCTCTCAAGCAAATGAAATTTAGTACTTGATATCATAATGATAAGCCCAATTCATTGAGGGTATTATTGAATAAGGCAAAATGGTATATACTTTTTTTTTTTTTTAGAAATCTGTTAATATTAAAAAAAATAATAAAATTTGATGCTTAAAAGGATAAGTTTCAGTGAAATGGAAAATTCATTATAAAGGATTACTTCACTTCTAATGAACCCAAAAGACTGTGGGATTCTACAAATGACATCCTTCATCTAGAGAGTTAAAGGAGTAAATCACACAGGCCAGGCTCCTCCCTCTGTCTGGGGAAGTCCCTGAGACAGACAGTAGAAGTGTTTCTTTCACTATATTCAGGGCTTTGCAGGATGTTGTTTGATCTTGTTTGTGACTTCAGAAAGTAGCTGCCAAGGTGCGGGTGCCTCTAAGAACTTCCCACAAGAAACGCAATCTGTTTTCTCTCAGATTAAAAAAAAAAAAAAAAGGAAGCCCTGGTTTTCATGTAGATGCTCTTTAGTTTCATAGAGCAGAGATGAAAGCTGACAGCTCTGTTCTTCTTCTTCTTCTTCCAACACTAGGTAAATCTCCTTCAACCTCCTGGCATTGGCAATTGGAGACCCAACCAACAAGATTAAAAAGAACAGTAAAAGAATTTCATTTTGGACAATTTGTGTTATAAGCCACACTTTTTTCTAGATGAAAAGAAGGAGCTGAAAAATCTGAGGTTGTTTTAGATGAGAGGATACCCTTATAGATGGTCAAGACACTGAGATTAAATGTGTGACTAATTAGGCATGTGAGAGGATATTCATAAAGGTTGAGGCTGTGTCCTTTATGATCTCAGAGGTGAAGCTGTTCCAAACAGTGACAAAGGTCAGTATATGTCATTTGCCAAACCAAGGTGTGGGTCAAGGTTGTTACAGATAATGTCAAAGACCTCTGAGGCTAAGGCATTGGGTGCTTTGTTCTCTAATCACTGAAGTCCCCCAAGATAAGTATGACTTGGGAGTTGAGATGCAACCCTTGTGGGTAAGTGACTATGAGGAAAGTAGATGACACTGTCCAAGAGAGGGAGAGGACGGTGTCACAAAATGGGATGACTTTCGAATGAGAATAAACAAGGGCAAAAGGATAACACTCTGAAGGGTGGTTCCTGAACTTCACTGGGTTGAGAACTGCCTGGACAGCATGTTAAAACACACACCACCAGGCCCCACTCCCAAAGTTTCTGTTTCGGTAGGTCTGGGGTGGGGACAAGAAATCTATGTTTCTCACAAGTTCTTGAGTTGGGGGGTCACTTTTTCAGAACCACCATTCTGGAGTATCATGAGACTCTGACAGAGCTGAACTTGTTGGATGCAGGAGAAAAAGCAGCCTCCACAAGATAGGATGGGGGAGAAGGAAGCAGAGGTATCAGAGGAGAAATGCATTTTGTTTCAGCTAAGGGAATAAGTAGAAAAATCATTCATCAGAGCGACTGAGGAGGGAAGGAACTCCATTTTCGTGGGTAGGAGTTTCCTGAGGATGTGGTGAAATAGCTTGGAGGAAGGTCAGCGAGGGGTGGGTTAAGGCTCTAAGGAAAACGTACAGGCTGTATGAAGAATAAAGGACCCATGGGCTGAAATGGAAGGCAACAGCTGATGACATCTACGTTGCAAAGCAAAGGCTAAGATGCAAATGGTTCCAGGTAGACCCAGAGCTGGGTCACCACCTGTAAACTCTGCTACTCTTGAAACAGAGCTTAAAGCCCTTATGTTCCTGTGGTGAAACCAGGGGTGCTCTGAGATACGGGGACTGTCCCAAAGCTCTCTGCCTATGTGTCGGTCAGCCCACAATTCCTTTACTTAACATTGGGAAAGTGGAAGATGGAAATTCCTGGGGGATTTTTCTCCTGATTCAACAATGTTCAAGGGTGCTGGCTTTGGTGACATAATCCTATGTGTAATATCAAGATTTGGGGTGATGTCTAGAGATGGCCGGATTGTTTGGAGAGTACCTGGAATTTAGATTTTAAGTAACTCATACAAAAATATAGGTCCTTTAAAAATGTTTTAAAAATGCTGAACCCTGATAGCTTTCCAGGGAGGCCTTTGAAGAATATTAATAGAAAACATTTCAAACTTTGTCACTTGTAATATTATAAACCATACTTTAATAATAAAAGCTCATTTTAACAGCTCTTTCAAATTTTGGTGAGCTCTACTTAGGCCGATGCATTTACATGCCTTTTACACAAGGTTACTTCTTCAGATTACCTGAAAGTTTCTTTTTGAATAAGAAGTTATTTTCCTATGGATCTATAAAAATTCACATGGTAGTGGTGGTTACCTGAATTGGGGAGACAGTATTTCCTGCCTTTTCCAGTTTCTAGAGGTTGCCTGCATTCTTTGGCTAACAACTCCCTCCTTCATCTTTAAAGCCATGGGACATGATCTTCGAATCCCTCTCACTTTGACGCTTCTCTCTTACAAGGACACTTGCGTTTACATTGAGACCACTGGGATACTCTCATCTCAATGCCCTTAACTAATCATATCTGCAAAGTCACTTTTACTACCTAAGGTAACATATAGATTGAGGGAGACATTATTGTGCCCATCAGAAGATGGGAGTTTTGATGATTTATTTTAGACTTTCCTTCTTTTACAATGTATCCGTGTAGTCCTATAATTTTTGATATCTTGTATTTTTGTTTTCACTCACTCTGGTGCATTTTTTAATTTTCCTTGAGGTTTCCTTTTCACCCCCTGGATTATTTAAAAATGTGATGTTTGATTAGCAAGCATTTTAAGACTTTCCAATTATCTTTTTGTTACTGATTTCTAGTTTGCGTTGTGATTAGAGAACAAATTTTATATAGTTTCAATACTTTCGAATTTGTTGAGATTTGTTTTCTGACCCGGGATTATGGTCTATCTTGGTAGATAATTCTTGGGTTTGTAATCAATTCTGCCATATTCAGTAAATTGCTCTATAAATGTCCAATATACCCTATTGGATAATGGTGTTGAGTTCTACACTTCTGTTCATTTTCTGCTTAACTGATATATAAAAAGTTTGAGGGATGGGTGTTGATGTTTCCAACTTAAAATTGTGGATTTATCTATTTCTCCTTCAGCTTTCAGGTTCTGCTACACATATTTTGCAGCTCTATTATATGGTGCATATGTATTTAGAGTTGTTCTGTCTTATTGGCGGATCAATTATTATATCCTCTCCCTCTGGTGAGTTTTTTTGCTTGAAAGTCTAATTTATCTCATATTAATATAGCCATTCCTGCTTTCTTCTGATTAACATGTGCAAGATATTTTTTCTATTCTTTACTTTTCAACATGCCCACATCATTGTATTTGAATTCTTTGATTTGAGTTTCTTGTAGACAACATAGCATACAGTTGCGTTGTGGCTTTTAATACACCATGGCAATTTCAGGCTTTAATTGGTCTATTTAGACCGCTTACATTTAAAACGATTATTTATGCTAAAACTTATGTCTGCCATTTTAATTTTTGTTTTGTTTTCCTCTCTGTTTTTCATTTACCTGGTTTCCTTGCCTTCCTGTGGGTTGCTTCAAAATTTTTTACATTTCCATCTTGATTGTCCATAGAGTCTTTTCATTGTATCATTTTGTATAGCTTTTCAGTAGCTGCTCTAAGTATCACACCATACATAAATAATTTATCACTGTCTACTTTTATAGCTACTTTACCAGTTCAAATGAACAGCAGAATCCTTGTATTAGCCAGAGTTATCCAGAGAAACAGAACTGATAGGATATAAAAGTATAGACATAAGTAGACAATAGGAAATTTATTGTAGGAATTGGCTTATGCAGTTATGGAGGCCAAAAAGTTCCACAGTCTGTCATCTGTAGGCCAGAGAACCAGGAAAGCTGGTGGTATGATCCTGTTTGAGTCTGAAGGCCTAAGAAACGTGAGGACCACCAGTATAATTCCCAGAGTCCAAAGGCCCAAGAACCAGAAGATCTGATGCCCAAGGGCAGGAAAAAATAGAATTCCCAGCTTAAAAAGAGAGAAAGAATTTGCTTTTCCATCACCTTTTTATGCCATCTGAGCCCTCAGCATAGTAAGCAATGCCTGCCCACACTGGAGAGGGTGGCTCTCTTTACTCAGCCTGATGAATCAAATACTAATCTCTTCCAGAAATGCCCCAAAACAATGCTTTACCAGCTATATGGCCATACTCTACCCCATTAAATTGACACATGGAATTAACCATCATAGTCCTTATCTCCCTTTACCGTCCTTTACCTTCCCTTGTTTATAGTATAATTGTCTTATTTCCTCTCCATACATTTAGTGCCAATTAGGAAAATTCATATTTATGCTTTGATTATCAAATATAATTGATAAAATTTAAGTGGAAACTGAATATCTAAGTAGTCACTCATATTTTTGTTTACTGTGCTCTTTCTTCATTCTTAATGTTCCAAGATTCTCTTCTGTATTGTTTCCTTTGTGTTTAGAGAACTTCATTTAAGCTTTCTTGTTTCTTTGAGGTTTACAAAAAATCTTTAAAATTTTTTTCTGGCTTCATTAAGGTATAACAGACATAACTGTAATATATTTAAAGTGTACAATATGATGATTTTATTATGCATATATATCATAAAATGATTTCCTAGCTTTCATATACAGTAGATCTGGAAACAAATTCTCCTAGTTTTCCTTCATCTGAGAATGTCTTAGCTCTTCATTCCTGAAGAATATTTTCACTGGATGTAGGATACTGAATTGATAGTTCTTTTGTATCACCACTTAAAAAATGTACCACTTCCTTCTGGGCCTACCTCGTCTCTGAGGAGAAATCACTGCCATTTGAATTGTTTTTCCTTTAAAGCCAAGGTGGTGTTTTTCTCTTCCTGCTTTTAAGAATTCTTCTTTGACTTTACTTTTCAAAAGTTTGACTATGATGTGCCTTGATGTGGAGTTTGGGAGAGTCAATCTTGTCTGGAATCCCTTAATTTACTGAATTTTCTTGAATCTTTGAGTACTCTTTCTTGTCTTCTTCTGGGACTCCGATGAGCTGAATGTTAAATATTTTGTTGTAATCCTACAGGTATCTAAGGTTTTGTTCATTTTTTCAGTCTTTTCTTTTCCTTTTTTTTTTTTCATGTTCTATCTTTAAAATTCACTGATTCTTTTCCTCTGTTCCTTACATCATACTCTTAAACCCATTGAGTTTTAAATTTTTGGTTATTATATTTTTAAGTTCTAATTTTCCATTTGGTTCTTCTTTATATCTTCTAATTCTTTACTGAAATTTAATAATCTTTTGCCGAAGCTCTCAATTTTTTCATTTGTTTCCAGCACATTTATAATTACTTATCGAAGCATTTTTATGACTGTTTTAAAATATTTGTCAGATACTTCTAATATCTCTGTTGTCTTAGTATTTATATATATTGATTGTGTATTTTTGTTCTGTCATTCAGTTTGCGATCTTTCTGGTTCTTGATGTCACGAGTGATTTTCAATAAACATGAACATTTTGAGTATTATGAGAGAATAAATCTTTTTAAAATCTGATATCGTTAGCTTCCACCAACACTAGTCTAACAGGGGAAGAAGGCAACGCCACCTCATTATTGCCGGGTGGAGACAGATGTCCAGGTTGCTCAGATGGCCTCTACTGGCACCCATGTAAGAAACTCCTAAATACTGATGGGAGGACTAGGGGTCCAGCTTCTCAGTGCACACTTCTGATATTTCCCCCTCTGGAAGTAGTAATAACACCTTATTACAGCTTTTTGTAGCCTCTAGTGACACCACAAGGGAGGATGTGGCCTTACTATTGCCTGGCAAAGATGAAAGTCTTTGGGATGAGGAGTACTTTTGTGGCATTAGTCATCAGAGTTTGAAGGATTCTTCAGAATGCTCTGCATTTACTTACTACACAAATGACAAACCTGAGGCCCAGAGATATAAAATGATTTACATAAGTGACAGGACTTTTAAACCAGTTACTGTAGAATGCTGAAAGGGAAGTGTTCTTTTACTTGAACTTTAAAGACATAACAGATGCTTGGACAGAAAAATACTCTTGCCTTGACATTCCGAAAGCAGGAGTGGCACGTCACTGGCGTGTCTGTGCCAGAGTTCCTTCTCCCGCAGTGATAACCATCCTGGGCTCCCTTCCCTCACCAGCTCTGACCCAGTCTGAGGACCCTACTCAGCACAGTGCTGTAGGCACCTAGTCATGATGCGTCTGGACTTTCACGTGACTTGAAGTCATTTGTCCCCCCTTCCTCTCAACGAGGTGTCCACATGATTCCAGATGTCACCACACCAGACTTCCGGGCAGAAGAACTTGCTTTGACTTCAGACTCTGCTTGTCCGAGCTCTGTGACCTCTCCCACCTGGTCCTTGCTGCCCCAGGAATCGCCCAGGTGCTGTCCCACGCACCGGCTGCCTAGGCTCCGGGCAGCCGGCTCTAGGAGGAGAAAGAAGTCTACGCTACCTGCTCAGCCTCCCTGGGGGAGTGCCACAGTTTTTTCTGTGCTGTTTGGCTGGAGCAGAGCAGTTACTGTCTAAAAGGTTCCTCAATTACGAGATTGCCCCTTTCCTAGTCCTGCCAGAGATAGCCAGCTTCTGTCGGGGCGTTTTGCTCATATCCCTTAACTTTTTTGGTTCGTGGCCTTCTTCAGTTCTGAGTCTGGGATATGTAAGGCAAGGAAAAAACCCTGGAAACTTCACATTGTGACCTTCCGAGTCCCAAGTTCTCTACTAATCTGCCTTCTTTTCTGTCTTCCAGGTCTTTCTTACGTTTGTTTTATATGTAATGTCCATGGCTTTCAGTTATACTTAGAGGGAAGAAAGGGGAAAATGATCTCTACTCCATCTGCTCAGAAATGGTATCGCTTATCAGTTTTTGTAGCTGAAAAAAAAAAAAACCCTCAGAAAAAAAAAATCAAACTTTTACTACATGGAAAGTACTGAGGGTGTTCTTTCGCGAGCACAAAGTAATTGAACTTTATTTTCAACATTAAAAATTTTGCTCTGTGATGAACAGTAGGAAGCAAATGAGAAGACAACCAATCGACTGCGAGAACTGAACCACTGCATGACCAAATGATAAGTGAAGGGAAATGTCCCCACAGAAAATTTATCCAGCTAAAAATGAAAACAAAATGACAGAATCATACATCATCATTTTGCAGCCTTCAGTGAACTAACAAATGTGGGTATGCTGTTAACAGTGGCTAACAGCAGAAGAGAATAAAAATTAAGGTTAGATTCCTCCTGATGAAAAAATATTACATTACCTCTAAATTTGCCAAAGGAAACAAACCTGAATTTTATCGAACCTCTGGATCCAAATTTCAGAAACTACAGAAGAAGAGAAACATGTTGACCTTCACCACCAGTTACGCAATCAGCACAATCCAGTTTATGGCAAACTGTGGGTCTACAGCTCAAGTTCTTCAACAGATACATTTTAAGGAAAAGAAAGAAATGGAAGGACAACCTGTAGATTAAAAGAGATTTAAATGGCATATGAACATTTTTATTTAATGGTGAGACTAAACTAGAGTATCTAGGACAGCACACTTGGGCGATACAACTATAAACACACACACACACACATGCACACACACACTTTTTTTTTTAAGCATGTCAAAAGGTCAAAAATAAAGGAGAGGAGCAGGCAGGACAAAATCTGAAAGCTGAAAAGTAGATGACACGTGGTAATCTAAGGTAGACAAGAAGCTTAAACTTAAACCAGCAGTGGGCAAACCGGCTTGGAAATTGGTGGCATTTATTATCCCTAAAACTGGGGATGAGGCTGGGCTGAAAATAATAGAACTGGATAAATGATCTGTTCAAGAAGCAGGAAAGTCCAGGTAAACCCTTGCACAGTACATGATTGGAGCCGGTCCCTTGTCTGTCCCAGGAGGAAACTGGATGTTTATTGTCTGGAAAAAGATTAATAGGAGAAGGGTAGGCTGATGGATAATAGGCATCATCAAGGGGTCCATGCTAACTCAGAGTGTTGAGTAAAGGTCTACATCTTAAATGAGGAATCCCCATTCTGTTTTTCTCACATATTGACCCAAATGCCAACAAGGCTTATATGCTTTAGGAATAAGAGGAGAAAATTTTTATTTGAGAATTCAACCTAAGTTAATAAAAAAATACAGTGAGTTGAAGAGTTCCCCAAAATACATTCAGGTTAAGTCCCATGAAGCGAAGCCCAACTGTCAACAAACCCCACCTATGTCCACAGAGCTTTCAGTTTCGTAGTGTCTCTTTCAAATTCAATCAGAAATTCAAGAATTATCAATTATTTAAGGAAAGCTTTCAACTGCCAAAACAGACATCAAGCAACCTGGAAATAACCCAGCTCATGATTAAATCATTATTAATATTTTCTCATAAAAAATACAATAAATTAGAAACAAAATGATGTTCCAAGGGAAAATAAAACACATTGGGGGTGGTGGGGGGAAGAGCTCTTGGAAATTAAAAATATTAGCAAGAAGAAAAAGTGTCATAGAAAGCTTAAAGGATAAGGTAAGAAAATAGGAGAAAAAGGTTTGGAATTGAGAGAATAGTAAAAGATATCCAAAATCTGAATAGCTTGAATTCCAGTGAAGGAGAAATGAGAAAAAACGGGGAGAGTATTATCAAAGAACTAATTCAAGAAAATTTCCCAGAACAGAAAGATATGTTTTCAATCTGACCAGTCCTACCAAGTACTCAGCAAACATTACAGAGGAAATAATCTAAATTAAGAAGCACCACCATGAAATTTCAAACTGTCTATAAAAGGAGAACATTCTAAAAGCTTCCAAGGAGAGGAAAACAAAAGAGCATATATAGTAATTAGGTATTAAAACAGCATTGCATTTCTCAACAACAAAGCTGGAAGCTAGGAGACAATAGAACATAAATTTGAAATTGTTGAGTAATAATGATTTGCAACCTGGAAATGTGATATCCAGTATAAACAAAATCTGTAAGGGTAATGGTCGCTATTACAAGTAAACCTCCAAATTTCAGTGGCTTGATACAATAAAATAAGTTTATTTCTTCCACTTGTTGGTTCAGAGACCCACCTCCTAAAATATTATGGCTCCCCTCCTCCTAGACTTTGCAGTCTTCTGCCCTCAGACTAGATATAAAGAAGAGAATGGAGGACACACACATACAATCATTAAACTCATTGATCTGAAAGTGACTTACATCACCTTCCTTCACATACCATTGGTGAGAAAAAGTCATCTGTCACCTCCTAGATGCCAGGAATCAAGAAAATAACCTGGATGGCCAACAACTTCCCCTCTGCATCTCTCCACAACGGAGGGAAGGGCACACACTGCTGGTGGACAGGCAGCCATTTCTGCCACTCGAGCCAATGTATCAGTTCAATGCAAAAGAATGAAAACACTTTTAGACATGTGAAGTCTCAAATAACTTTTCTTCTATGTACTCTTTATCAAGAAGCTCCGTGAAGAGATACTCCAACAGAATAAGGAAACGAAGATGTTATTCAGTGTGGCAGAGAGGGGAAGGAAATCCCCAGGGTATGGGCAAGGGGGATCCCAGAGCCACAGGTGTACAGCAGGCCTCGAGAACAGCCAGTCCAGATCTGAGCAGTAACTCAGAAGGCTCCAAGAAAGAGATTTCCAAGAAGATAAAATGAACAGAACCTTTGCTGTTTTATAATTATTGGGAGGGTTTGCATTTATGGTGAACCTTAGAACACTAAAGGAAACATACCAAAGGAAGACAATGATTAACTCTATGGAAAAACAGAAAACAAAAAGTCGTACAAGAAGAGATGTGTCTAATTGTAGCTTCGTACATGGTATGATATGGTAAGAAGTAAATTCGACCTTTTCCCCTCCTTCCTGGCACAGGGCTCTCTTGGACTTTCTTTAGTGATAGGAGTGGGATTTTTTTTTTTTGTTTGTTTGTTTTTGTTATTTGTAACAATCCCTTTCAAACACACCTGAGTTTATGCTAATGGAGTGAGTCCTGGGGAGTTCCTAGACAGCTTCAGAATGGGGGCTGGTACCAGACGCTCCTACCACATGATTAGAAGGTTGGAGTTTTCAGGGCCCACTTTCCAACCTCCGGTGGGCGGAGGGAAAGAAAGGGGCTGGAGGTTGGGTTTAACTGACAATGGCCGGTAATTTCATCATTCATGCCTCAGTCATGAAATTGCCATAAAAATCCCTAAACAGCAGGGCTCGAAGGGCTTCTGGTCGATGAACTGGCTGAGGTGCTGGCAGGTGGTGTGCTCAGAGCGCGTGGAAGCTGTGCGCCTCCTCTCTTCCACATGCCTTGCCCTGAGCATCCCTCCCATTTGGCTATTTATCAGTTGCATCCTTTATAAAAAACCCATAAGGGTAAGGAAAGCACACCTCAGCTGTGACACATTCCAGCCAATTATCAAACCTGAGGAGAGGCTTATGGGAACCCCTGGACTTGTAGCCAAGTCAGACAGAAGTAGAGGTGACCTGGGGACCTGATACTTGTGACTAATATCTGAAGTGAGGGCAGTGAGCCCTTTAACCTGTGGCATTCAATCCTAACTCCAGGAGTAGGTGTCAGATTTGGCTGGTGCCAGGGAGGAGAAAAAGCCTGAGACATAAGTTGGCTTTGAATTATGTTTACATAATTATGTAAACTGAAAATTGAGCTTACAAAAATTATAATTACATAAATACAATTACAAGATAAAAATAATTGAAAGAAAAAGTTTCTGTGTGTGCATGCACGTGTGTGTACGCGTGCTGCGGCAGAGGATGAGTAAAAGAACACCAAATCCTCACTGTCCATAGTGCAAAGTCAATAGTCGATTCCTGAAACTGAAACAAATCAAGACACACCTTATATGAATGCTATTTATAAAGATGAAGGTAAATGTCAAAAGAATAGCCTGTGGGACATAGGAATATGATGGGGGGGGGTACATAGATCCACTTTATAAGAATTCTCCTAGAATTTTTTTGTCTTTTTAAACTATGTATATGTGTAAGTTTGACAAATTTGAAAGCAAATTTATTTTTAAAATCTTAGCCCTAAAAGATCAGTCTAGAGATAGCAGGAAGGCGAACAGATTATAAACTCATGGGAGGCAGTAGGTGGAGGGACAAGTGAAAAGCCTCCAGCAGAAGTTCAGACAGAGAGAGAATTCATACTGAATGAGAGCTGTTTCAGTGGGGACGGAGGAAAAAGGACAGATCGAGGTGGTCACCGACCATCAGGGAGGAAATAAAAGAGAAGAACACGCAGGAACTGCAACGTTTTTGTCTTTTTAACTGCACATATGGCACTGCCATTCTTAGAGAGAGGGAATATAGAGGAAGAGCAAATTAAGCAGAAAGAAAATGAGATCAATTTTGGATTCAATGGGTATGAGATCCTGAGTTTCAGAGCCCAGAAGAAAGATTAGACGTATTGATCTAGATTTACCCAGGATCGGAGGGAGTATCAGTGGTAAGTAACTGAAGCTAAGGCTGACCAAAACAAACAAACAAACAAAATGGTCCGAGTAAAGCTTACACAGTAATAAGATAAGAAATGTCAACAACCTAGCCCTGGAGAACGCCAGCATCCAAGAGCAGAGGTAGCAGCAGCATTGCAAAAGAGGATGAACGTTGGCCAAGGGGCAGGTGCCAAAACGCAGTGCTATCTCCGCGTGCCAGAGAAAGAGGAGTGTCAAGAGGAGAGAAATCAGCAGCGTCAGTGTGAGAGGGAAGTGAACACAGCAAGCCTGAGAGTGTCCATTAGACTTGGCAGAAGTGGTTTAAAAAGAACAGGAAGTTAAGAGCAGAACGTTCTGTTGGGGAGAGTGGCTACAGAGGGAAGGCAAGAGAAGAGGCAGAACTCGCATGGGGAAATGGGTCAAAGGAGGGTCGTTTGTAGGTTTACTCGAAGTGTAATTTTATCTTCTGATTACAGAAGTAACATATGCTTTATAAGGAAAATTTGGAATATTATGCAGTCATGAGAAAGGAGGATATTCTGCCAGTTGAGAAAACATGGATGGACCTGGAGAACATTATGCTAAGTGAGATGAATCAGGGAGAGAAATAAATACTGAGTGTTCTTACTTATACACAGAACCTAAAACAGTCAAACTCGTAAAAAGCAGAGAGTAAAATGGTAGATCCCAGGGGATAGGGGGATAGACTGATGTTGTTTAAGGGTACAGATTTGCAACAGACAGTAAATAAGCCATAAAGATCTAATGCATAGTAAAATGAATACAGACAACAATGTCCTATAATTATGTAACGTGATAAAATATCACTGCAGCAGCAATCATATTACAATATATAAATGTATCAATACAAAATGTTGTATACATTCATTTACACAATGTTACATGTTAAATTTATTTTTTAAAAAAAGAAAATTTGGAAAATAGAGATCATATTTTGATTTATTATCGATATATTTTTCACCTCCACTCCTTTTTAAACCTGTCTTTTTCCTCTTTTAAACAAAAAGGTGATATATGCATTTTCTCAAAGGAAGGAAATAGTTTAGAAATGGAGACAAAATAATTGGGGGTTTCAATATGAAAGATTTTTCGTTTGTAACAGCCTACTATTTTGAGAGTCAAGAACATTTTACTTTACAGAGCACAATGTACCTACCTTGTGCCATAACTGAAAAATCGGGAAGAGTATGTAATATATAAGAATCAACCTTCCCACCCCCACAATAGATAAGACTTGGAAGACGGAAAGGAGAAAGTAAAAAACTGACTGTATTGATCTACCCCGAGTCAGGCCCTCCCCAGACCCTGCCTCCAGGTTAGAATCGAGGGGGCAGCGATAAGACAGAAAATCCAGGTGAGTCTGAATGATCCCCAAGAAGAAGAAATCTGATTTTCTATGTGTAACCTGAATAAAAAGGCAGGTTTTGTGGAGTTCCTACACCTAGCATGGTAAAGGAGCAGTAGAGGTGACATGGCTACATGGACAACTGGGATTTACACCTTGAATATCTTGCACCCTGGGTGGCACAGGAGCACCCAAGAGGACTACAGGATTAGCAGAGAGAAACCTTGCAGTGAGATGAATGCAGAGCCACGAGCTGTGCAAATAGGAAATGACATCTGACCTTCTGTTCGTACAAGGGAATAACGGCACAGAGCCAGCTGGACCCTGAGGCCTTGGCCTGTTGGATATCCCTGGAACTCAGTCATGGCTCCAGTGACACTCTGTGTCAGTTTTGACCTCCCAGTACAAGATAGGGCTTGAAATAGATCTTAGGTTTAGTAAGAAAAGCTAAAGAAAGTTGTGGGGCTTTTTTCTTGACTCTATTTATGGACTGAGATCTGTGTCCCTTACATACAAGACAGAGCTATAAATTCCCCCACAATACCAGAACTGAGAGATAATGACTGCCAGCTCTTCAGGGTGTTTTTTATAGCCTTTTATAAATCTATTTGTATATATATGTATTTGCAATATGGAATTATATTTGCTACATAGTTACATATATATCACTTTTGAAAATTTTTAGTGTCACAGATTCATCATATGGTATATATGTAATATTTTTTAGGTTCACTTTATAATTTTGGTCTAGGAGATGAGACAAGGAGAATGTGTGTTAAGTTCATTGATGAACTTATATGAACTCTGATGAGATAACAATGAACTCTGATGAGATAACAATGGTAGTAACTTTGCCTGTTAGACTGCTAGAGTTTTACTGTCTACATTATCAAGAGAGATAAAGTGGTTGAATGAATAATCATTAGCTCCTTGATCTCAAAAAATAAGTAAACTAAGATGAAAACAAGGCAAAAAAAAAAGCATCTCTTATTCTAGTGGAACAATGGGCCCCACCAGTTGATGGTGGAGATGGGATGGGGTGGGGGGACACCTGAGAGCATGGCTCAGTTGACACAGTTTGACTGCAGACGTATACATATCCTTGTGTGACTCTGCATTCTAACACACATGAGCTCTCAGAAGTCATCAGGAACCTGAATTTTTAGCAAAGACTAAACATAGCACAGGAAAGTCACTAATATCACCTATGGAATCAGCCACATCCATCCCAAATGTTAATTACCAAAGCCAGAGACCCTCTTACTCTAGGACTAAAGAAGGTGTATTCAGGATGATGGGCTCTTAGTACCATTGCTGCTTTGTTTTGCAGACACAAGACACAGAATTTTTTTTCTAGGAACCTATGCTCGGTTTGAGTTTGGCTCATGCATATGTAAAGAGTGGACATTTGTTCATCTGCCTTTACTTTTTCTAGCCAAGTGAGAACCCCCTTCAACATAGCTTACTAGTATCATTCATTAAATAAATCACACAGTAACATTGAGGCTTTGCGAAGGGATGTGATTTTATTTGTTTCCACTTTCCCCCCTCCCAAGTTATATTTCTAAGCAGGGAAAGCCTGGGGGCTAAAAGAATAAATATTTTTAGAATATTTACTTATTGTCAAATTGCGTTCCAGAGATGTGGCACCCATGGTTATTTGTAAAAGGGCCTGTTGTGAAGCAATGAGAGCTGGTTACGGTAGTAGTTATCACTAAAGAGTGGAGAGATGGCAACATGTTTATAAGCTTTAAAGAATTAACTAATAGAGCATGAGAGGTTGAAAATACAACATGGGGAGGAAGTGACTGATGAATAAAACATCCCAGTCCTGGAGAGGAATGAAGAGGGAATTTAGAGTCTAGGTAGCAAAATGATCCTTAGGCAAATTTTATGATAATTACCTCCTACTACTTAGAGCAGTAGGAATGAAGTCAAAGGTATAGATAGATATAGTGGAGATTCAAGATAAAGAGATCATGGAAAGTGAATAAATATCAAATTATCACTTTCTACAGGCAAGGCTCTCTGCCGCAAGAATGATGAGTGAGGGTTAAGAGGTTTAAATGGAAAAGACATGACATAAATCCCTCTGGAAGAACACAAGGAGGAGTGAATGAAGTCTGGAGAGAAGGCTTGCTCAGCAATGCTCAGCTCAGTCTGAAGACTGTACAGCTGTGATTTTTCTCCCGGTTTTTCTCCAACTGAGCGCACTAGCCCAGGGGGAAGCACAGAAAAGACAGAGGGTTGGGTAGGTCCAACATTGAAGCATTTTAAGAAAGGGTGGAAGGAGGACTGAGCAATCAGGACGGTGAGGTTTCTGGCAAGAAAGCCGCTGGAGCAGTCCCTCCTGGGGTGTAGATCAAATGGAAATGGACATAGAACTAGAGGACAGGAATTCTTGATGATCTGAATGCTGGAATCTTTAAAGCTTAGGGACACGAAAGGAAGGGGCAAGTGGCGAAAAACAAATGGAAAGAAAATCCTGAGGTCCATCAAAATTCAAGGAGCCACCAGAAGCAGATCCAGAACACAAGAGACGAAGTCAAAGAAAGAGAACTGGGAAGAAATGAAGTTACAGAAACAAAAGGAAGAGAGAACTTCAGGAAGAGAACAGTCAACAGTATGAGCACTGAAAATAGAGCCCTGAGTTCGACCCCTTGGATGTTAGTCACTGAAGGAACAGCAGTGGCCACAGAATGGGAGAGAGGAGACCAGACCAATTAGGGTTCAGGCAAGAAACAACTAGTGGCCATTACTGGTTCTGAATAAATCAGGAGGAGGAGGCACTGGGGCTGGATGCGTGGGTAAGAGCTCAGCAGAAGGATGAGAGGTGGAGTGCAGGTAGGAGTCTAGCCTCGGAAAAGATAGGCCTTACCCCAAGATGGGAGAGGAGGTCTCTACAGGTAAGTTTGGAGGTGAAGAAAAGGAAGATAAGGGTCCTGACATTTTCCTCCAAACACCAGCATAGGAGGTGCTAAACAAACATCATATTGATTCTCTGAGTTAAGAGATTCTAAAATAACTTTAAAATAATGAAATATTGTCTCTTAATATTCTTTTGAGAGCTGGCATTAATCTCAGAAGTCTTGTATTAGAATAAAACAAAATTATTTGTTTACTCTCTCTTACAAATCTTTGTGTAATTATTGTGATGTCTTCTCTTCCATGTAAACACAAACCTTTTATAATATCTACATATCAGACTATCAAAATGTGCAAATTGAATTGCTGCAAATAGGTCTCATTTGATCGTACCTAGTACTTACTGTTAGTTTTCCAGTTTTTTATAAGAAAGTTTTCAAAAATGAATGTATTTTGTGTCTCAGTGGTTTGCCAAAATAACTTCCCATATATGTCACTTTATAGAAGAAAAAAATTACCACACATATCTGAAAGAATATCAAAGTCAAGATTTCACAATTACATTTCTGTCTTACAATATTTTAACAAGATCAGAATCAATTTTCACATTTGTACCTGGTGAGACTGAAAACTTTGTAACAACAGCTTTTGACTTTCTAAAGCAGAGTCGGCAGGCGGGGCAGTAAAGAGTTCTAAGTCTTGAAGGGTGGTAGGAAGGCCTCACAGTTTCTGGTGAAGCTGCTCAACTCACTATTACAAACAGCCATAGATAATATTGGATAAGAGAGCCTGTGTGCCAATAGACCTTTATTTACAAAACAGGCAGCCAGCCAGACCAACTCCTGCTCTAAACAAGAATATTTCCCACAATCACCTGACTTTGTTTCATGCTGATGGGACCTTACGCTCCAAACACAGGGAGATTAGCTGCGTCCAAACCCAAGACCTAAACTACGACTTTATTTTGTAATGCACTAGGCAATCACTGATTTCTCTGACAAAAGCTCAGTGATGACAGACCATATAATCTTTACATGAGAAACTTTCATAGCGAGTTTATTGTAGTTCTGAGAGCTGTGTCTCTGACAACAAACCCGTGTCACTATCATTTAATATTGACAAGAGGTCAGATTTCCTGCTTTAAATCTGGTTTAACTATTACATTGGATTTTAAAAGTTTGAAATGGGTTCTCGGTTTTTAAAGTGTACTTTTTAATATTTGGTTATAAGTACACTTTGTGTTCTCATTTTGATACTAAAATAAAATGGCATAATTAGTAATTTCCAAGTTAAAATTAACAAATACCATAGGAATAGCATCATCATCAGCTGTGGCAATCCATTGGACTGTTGGAGGTGCCGGGACATTTTTTAAGCTTCATTCTGGGAGTACAGCAACTGGAGAAGTGGTGTGAGGTACACGGCAGCAGCCATACAGAGCAGTGGGGGTGGGTTGTGTACATGCTGTTTTTGGAAGTCATAAGCACGCAGGTCAGCTTCCTTAGGAGGAGTACAGAATAATTTGGGGGAAGAGAACTTTTCTTTTTGGAGAAACATTTCAATCAGCTTTTACTTATATAAAAATAGACCCATGTTTAGTCTGGAAGAGGAAGATGGCTCACAGGGAAGCTAGATTTCTGTTTAACAGACAGACAGAATCCTGGCATTCTCTCCTGGTAGGAAAGAACTGGGGAAAGAGGGGGCGGACACATCAGGCACAGTTGTGCTCTGAGGTCACCTGAGGCCTAAACAAAAAGGGGGCCGGAGAGAAACTGGCCCTGTGTGGATGCTGACGAACATTACGAGAAGAAGATACGTAAGGCATGGAACTGTACTGTCTTGTCATCCCTGCGATGAACCCGGACAGACAACAGCCTGTTAAACGCACTGGCCTTTGTGTGATGAAGGGGATGGGTCCGCATTCTTCTGCAGAATGGAGAGGCAGGGAGGGGACAGCAGACTGGAGAGGTGACAGGAGAGCGGGACCCAGGGGTGTGGAGCGGGCACACAGACCTCCCATGTCCAGGACAGGGGACCACCACCCGCGTCCCTGGCCACGCACCTCGCTGGCTGTGTTCACTCCCTAGCTCGGGGCATTTCCGAATGTGGGCTGCAGCCCGTTGGCGGATTGTGAAGTCAATGTAGAGGAAAAGGACCAGGATTTTTAATAAAATCACACACACACACATGCCCTGGGGTCTTGCCCGGATTGTTATAGTCTTCTCCTTCTTCTTCCCTTGACCTTTCAAGTCTATTTATAAAAGAGCGACCAGAGTGCACCTGTGCAAATATAAATCAGCACACATCCCTTCTCTACCTGAGAGGCACCGAGGGCTTCTTGCCCTCACTCAAGTCAAGTCCCAGGTCCATATAACGACCGCAAGGCCCCACGTGAAGCTCTGTGCCCACCACTCTTCTCCGACTTCATTGAATAAGACTGCCCTTGTTGTCTTTTCCCTTCCAGACACTGTCTCCCTCTGGTGTTGCACTGACCAGGCGTGCTCCTGCCTCAGGGCCTTGGCACATGCCACATTCACACCACATACCTATATGGCTGATCCTATCATTATATTCAGGCCTCTGTTTCAATGTTGCTTCCTGGATAAGCACATCCTCCTTCTACTCGCTGTCCCTGGTTTCCTATTTAATTTTTCTCCATAGCACATGTAACTACGTGTATCAGAAGGCTTACCTTTTTAAGACATATTTACTCATAAAAAGAACGAATGATATCAAAATCAAAGAAATCAAAGATTCTTTACACATTACAGGGTTTGTAAGAAAAAAGAAAATGAATAAATGAACGAGGATAAAAGTGAGAAACAAGAAATGCAAAGTCTTACAAAAATGGTTAAAACTTAAAATGCGAAAACTCATTAGTTTAAAAATAAATAAAAACCTGAACCTGCAAACAAAAAAAAAGTCACATCAAAAAGAGCTACTCAAAGGACAGTACCAAAACAAACAAAAAAAACAAACAAAAAAAACCAACTCTTCTTACAAAAGACACTAATGATGACAAAATATAAAACTATCTAGCTTTTAAATAAATAATGGGCCAAAACTGGATGAGATAAGGAGCTTACCTTTCAAAAAACACTCAAACTGTCACGGCATTTGTGTCCCTTTACGGCCACCCAGCATGCCCCCGACCACTTCCCCCTCACTACTCTCCATTGCCCCGGGGGAGCCGGATGATTGTGTGCTGCCATTTTCCAGGTGTGTGGCTCCTCTGGGACCACCCTCTACCAACCTGAACACAGCCATCTGTCCCCTCCAGGCCT
Organism: Cynopterus sphinx; assembly: GCA_030015415.1. Taxonomy (NCBI): domain Eukaryota; kingdom Metazoa; phylum Chordata; class Mammalia; order Chiroptera; family Pteropodidae; genus Cynopterus; species Cynopterus sphinx. Next base: position 3,357,010 of record CM057392.1, on the reverse strand, counting down.
GACTCATCAGCAAAGGTGCCCTAGCACCCTTCCTGCCTCTCCCTTGCCCTCCATAACTGGTCAGTTCTTTCTCAGAATTATCATTCTACCTGATATATAAATCGGTCATAAGTCTGCAGCTCCTTAAGGGAAAGGGGTACTACCTGAGGACCCAAACACAAAGTGCAGTGTCTGACACACAGAAGCACGAGCTCACTGACTGGAGGGGGCCAGTGGACAGTTGACTTGCCTGACTCTCTCTCTGGGCTATGAAGTCTGCAAGGGCAGCGACTTGCCTTACAAGTTTTATCACCGCATCTCCAATGCTGGCTCAGTGACTGCCATATTCTCAGTGCCCAGATAGCTACTGGATAAACGAGCTGGTGGAAAACTGACAATCAACACCAAAATGGAGTAGCTATCCCATGGAAAGGTAGGAAGTAGATATGGAAGAGCGACATTATTTATCGTGACATCAAGCTCTGTCTATAAATTTAGGCATTTAGCCTCACAATATGTGCAAATTGGAATTTATCATCCCTTTTTGAGCAGACAAAGCTGAAACTCAGAATAGTTGAAGCAATTCACCAAAGATCCAACACCTAGAGTCAGAAGTCACATTTGAACTGAGGTCTCACTGACATTTAAAATTCCACTACTTATTTTTTATTCCTAAGAAGGTTGCTACTTAAATAATAAAAACGGGAGACAATGCCAAGAGCTGAATGCCAAAGGGAAAAGGTGGCAGTGAAGACAAAAGAAAGAAAGGCAGGGGCAATTTGAGTGTTTGGGGGAGGGGTTATGCGGGTTAAGGGAGACAAAAAGATGGAACAGGAAGTCACAGGTGCTCAAGAGAAACAAAAACAAACAGGGTGAATAATCAAAATGGAGAATTATAAGGAATAAAGAAATGGAGCCCAAGAAGCGTAGGCAATAAAAAAAGAAAAATGAGTTCAAAGAGCCTATTAGCAAGGGCAAGAAATGCTCAGTTTTGGAAACAATTTGAACATTATCAAAAGCAAACCCACAGGCCCTTTCTGCACCTTCAGCACCTCCACTGCTAAGCGAGTTACAGTAAAATCCAGAAGTAGGGCAGAAGAGCAGATCTGCGTGGGAGTTCAAACCACGTCAGCTCCAGGCAGGGGGGATTGCCCCAGGGGACAGCCAGGGACCTGTCCAAGGTTCGAGAGTGTCATCAGAAGCAGGCAGGGACATGGAGCCCATCCGCCTGAGGAATCTGGAGAGACAGACTGGACCACTGAGGAGTCTGTAAGGGGAAGAATGAAGAGAAAGATGGTGTACAGGCAGCAGCTTCATGCGTCTGTGGCACCCAAGATGACCACAAAAAGCTCTAAAGGGTGGGAAGGATGCAGATGAGCAGAGGGGGAAGGAGAGGACATTTTCGAAGGGGAAACACCCTGAGCAAAGACTCTAAAACAGGAATTAGCATGCGAGTGACTGAGCATGCACCCACGTGCGTTTGTGCAAGGTGTGGCGAGGACCCATAAAGGGGCACCCATGTTCGCACTGGGAAGTAGAAAGAGACAGAATTGGACAGATAATTTTTGATCTCTAGCCGAGTGTGGGCTGAAGTTCTGTGTGGAGTCTGTTTTTCAGACCATGGCATCATTTTAAGACGAGATGGGACATGTAGAGAGCGGCCTCTCAGACCCCTCATGAGAGCTTATGTGACTTGATCAAGGCAGCATGAAAATAAGAACTATAATCACATGTCCTGTTGCTAAATGAACTAAAGGATGCTGCTGCTTATTATTAGGACTTTGCAGAGACACACAAGGCTCTGCCACCTCCCACCCCCCAACCCCCCACCTTTCTGCCTGCCGCCTGCTTTTCTTCCTTCTTTTTCGACGACCTCTCGCTAAATGCCAGCTGTATGCCAAGCACATGGTAGATGACCCTTGCTTTCATGGAGTTTACAATCTGCGGTGACAGGTGGAGGGGGAGGGGCAAGACTGCCTCCACTGGTCCCGCATTTGGCTCTTTTGTCCCCAGTGAGAGAAATTAGGTGGTTTGCACTTGGCTGTCCTATTTCCTGGGTATATTTCTAATGTTCCCTTAAAATAGCTAAACGTAAAAGAATTAAAATGGTGTGAGCAGTTTATAGATTAACAAACAGTGACAAAACACGAGAGAAATGTTCAGCCTGTGTTATCATCAAAGAAATGTAATTTAAAACAAGGATGAGGCACTACTACACATTTACTGAATTAATTCTAAAAATACATTTATACGACTAAATAATGAATTGGTTCAATCACTTTGGAGAGCCATCTGGCTGTATTTAACAAGAGCTAGTCACGCCTTGTGATTTAGCACATCAATGAATGAATGAATGGATGGATGGATGAAGAAAAGGTGGTACATACATACAACTGAATATCAGTCATCCTTAAAAAAGAAGGAAATCTTGCCATACGTGACAACATGGATGCAACTGGAGGGCATTATACTAAGTGAAAAAGCCAGTCACGAAAGGATCAATATAAGGAATCCACTGATAAAAAGTCTCTGAAATAGACTCATAGAAACAGAGTGGAATGGTCGTCGCCCAGTGCTGAGGGGAGGGGAGAATGGAGAGTCGCTGTCTGACGGGTATCTGGCTTCAGCTGTGTGAGGTGAATCAGTCGTGGACATCTGCCACTCAGCACTGCGACCAGATCATGACAGTGTGCTGTGCACTCACATGTGTAAGAGCATAGATCTCATGTTATGTGTTTCTATCACGATAAAGCACAAGAGCCATTTCCTAAAAGCAAAAGGAGAACTATATGGGTAATGACCGATATGTACTGTATAATACTCATTTTCTTTGAAAGATGTTAACATAGAAATATACCACAAATTGGTATTTCGAGTTCTTAAATAGATATGGAACTATTATCTGATCTATTCTTAACAACCCTCTGAAAGAAATATCAAACTTAGGTCTAAGAAATCGACTTGAACCTAACTGTCAGTGTCTTGGGACGGGAAGTCACCGTCTTGGGCCTTTTCATCTATATAACAAGAGATTACACTGGATGACTGCTAGTTTTCCTACCAAAGTTGGGTTTCTATAATTCCAGATTTAAAAAAAAAATGTTTTTGTAATACTATTCACATGTGCTGTGTTCTGTCCAATGGCACAAAAAGTCAACACTCAAGAGAGCTCACGGGATACTCACTACCTGAGGGATTGTGCATTACACAAAGTTCTCTCTGCTCCCAGCTTTGCCTCCTCTCTCAGGGCTATAACATTGGAGGATCAATATCATTGTCACAGAAAAACAACACCAAACTTTCATTTTCCAAGCTAGTCACCACAACAAACACACATTCTCGCCTGGGGCTTTGAAGAGCTCCCTTCATTTCCCCTGTTACTGGCTATCAGTGGGTTTGGGTATGACACACCTCTCTCACTCAGAACCAGAAAAGTAAAGGGCACAGAGAGAGAGTAAGGCTCATGAAGCCATGACTCATTTTTGCATCTTTTGGTTTTTGATCAAATGCCAACAGATGGCAAAAGATAAATAAATGAGTCTTCAATAATGGGGTAAATGAGAACCAGTAACATCATGGGTGATTATTCAAGTTTCGTTATTAATTTTCTCCTTCCTAAAATTGTAAATAAATGCAGTACAATAGGCAGAGAATGCAGCACCACACGTTCCGGGAGCAGACTGAAGTCACACTTTTCATCTCCACACACGAGCTTGTTAAGAGGTGAGGTAGTAACTGCTGGTCATAAATCCTTCAGGCTTCAGATCACCATGGCAAAAGTACGCTATTTATGTAACAAACTCTGAGTCTTTCAAAATGCATTTATTTTCTTTCCTTAAAAGCAGCACAAAGGGGAAAATGCTTTTAAAAGGACCCAGACGAACATCTGACACATCACTAGGATAGAGACTTGGTAAGAAACTGAAAGAGTCCAGCCTCCCTGTTTTCTAAGCAGCCTACATACAGTTCAAAGAGGAATGTCCTGCTCAGGGCGCCAGAGTCAATGAAGAATCATGCGGAAATGAGTCTGGGTCTCCGGGGCCTTTCCCCAAATCCTCTGGAAACGACGGTCTCTGAATTCTGAACCTGTATTCCCAGGAAGTGTGGCATTCTGAGAAGCCACAGAAGATGAGAAATGGTCCTCTATAAAGCACAGTGCCGAGAATGCAGCAGGCACTTATAAATAACCGTGGAATAAATACATCAAAAAGCCTGTCTCACCGGGACAAAAACATTCTGACTTAACAGTGACAGACAAAAAATAAGTCGTAAGGATGATAACAAATGGAATTTCTCTAAGTGTTCCTTGATGTAAGCCTTACCTTCTCAACAACAGTTTCAACATTGTATGAACTGGGACTATGTCACTTATTTCCTTTGCCTCCCCTACACCACAGTGTAAGAAATGTTGCAAAGGCTATCTTTTTAATCCTGAAATCAGAACGTATAATATTTAAAAGGATTTTAGTACTGCTTCTTGGGGTGGTGAACTGTCTGGCAGATGGAGTTTTTGTTGTTGCTGTTGTTGTTGTTGTTGTTGTTGTTGTTTAAACAACTTTGATATAATCCATATACCATACATTCACTCATTTAAAGTTCACAAAATTCAGTGGTTCACTATGTTGTGAAACCATCGCCCCAATAAATTTTAGAACATTTTCATCACCCCAAAAGAAACTCCCTTAGCCATCACTTCTACCTCCACTCCAGCCTCCAGTCCATGGCAGACACTAAATCTACCTTCTGTCTCTACAGATTTGCCTCTTCTCAAGTTTCCACTGCGGATAAATGGAATCGTACTGTATGCAGTCTTTTTGTGTCTGCTTTCTTTAACTTAGCATAATGTCTTCAAGGTTCATTCATGAGTCTATGGCCACACCACCCTGAACAAACCCAATCCTGTCTGATCTCAGAAGCTAAGCAGGGTCGGGCCTGGTTAGTACTTGGAAGGGAGACCACCTAGGAAGACCAGGTACTATTGCGTAAAAAGTAAAAAATAAGGGATTATAAAATGACAAGGTCCTTGCAATCTGTGAGGTCAACCAAGGGTTGCCTCACCTAAAACAACAGCAAACAGCATATTAATGGCCAAATAATATTCCATTGTAAGAATATGGCACATTTTGGTTATCCATTCATCAGCTGACAGACATTTGACTTATTGCCACCTTTTGACTATTATTAATAATGTAAATATAAATATATATACATTTTTTCAAGGACATAAGTTTTCATTTCTCGTGGGTATATTTCTAGGAGTGGAATTGCTGGATCATTTCATGGGCAGATGGGATTTTAAAACAAAAATATTTTAGTTAGCAGGGCTTTTGTTATGATTTCTTCAGGAAATGGAAAACAAGTAATAGAATAAGATCTGTCTCATATAAATTGTTGCCAAGCCAAGGGGGGAATTTATCAATCTCTGTCAACCCAGCATTAAGTCCAGGGCCAAGCCTTATCATTTTCCTATTGTAGACCACCACAGGTTTCCTTAGTATACCTCTCTCTCTCTACTCAAGAAAGCCATGAAATAATTTTAAAAATGCATAATTACTATTGGGAACGATAGAGAGGGTAATGTAGACGTGTAAAATTTTATCTCCCATTTTCTCGGCCAGGTCCTTAAAGAGACGTGAGCCACCTGGATAATATCAATGAGGCTTTACATTCTAAAGTTGTAAATAAAATTGTCAATTGTTAAAACTAGCAGATTGTTTTGGGTAAAATGTATAGAATAGTAGAGAGATAATTTATATGCTATAGATGTACTTTAAACTCTACTGCAGTCCTCTTCAGGTTCAATGTGAACTCGGATTTTGGTTCACTTTACAAAATCTACAGTGTGGCATTACTAAATTATAACATATTCTTGTTTTCAAAATCATCTGATCTTATGTCTGCTTCAAGTGATTAGGAAGCAAACATATGACCAGATGATTTTTGAAAATCATCAGTAGTTCTCGATCGGTAGGACAATCTTCACCTGCTGTGCAGCATTATGTATTTGACAAACCATAGTCCACTTTATATGCTTTATGTCTGCTTTGTGACATAATTTCCAGGAACTCATTGTGGTGAAAACTGGGGACTTTCTGCACCAGCGTGTTGGACTGTACCTTCCCTGACCTCACCATAGCAAAGCTGAAGATGACTTTCCAGCTGCATTATCAAGGCGGCACTGGCAAGAATGTGGTGTGGCACCCCTGGACAGGGTGGGCCAGCCTGTTGGCAATCCACTTCATCAAAGACTACCAGCTAGTGATAAGGCAGTGCTCTCCATCTCTCTCTATTCAGGGAAAACTGAAGGTCTCTGCCAACTGTTATTTACCAGGCTGATTTAATCCCCCTGGCTGTTGGTCTTTAAAATTTGAAAATACAACTGAAAAGTCAGGCATTTTCCTTTGTATTCCAGCCCTGAATGGCAGACTAAAATCCACCTATTCCTGAACTCTCAGTTCAACTGTCTTATGGCTTTCACACTAATTACAACCCAGGCACCTTCTCAGTTACAAATTTGTAAAATATGATCAGGTAGCCTGTTTTAGCTATCATGGTTGGGATTATTCTATTAAATTCAGGTGATGTGGGATACAGGGAAAGAAGATGACTTTGTAGAGCCTACATTCAAGGTTTGCCTGGCTCTTCTGTTTGCAAGATGAGTACTTCAGATAAATCACAACCTACTAGCAGTTCAGTCGACCCTTCTCTAAATTAGAGGTGATTACAGGAGGTCAGAGACAGTGTATGTGTTCACCAAATTCTATTTATTTTCCTCTTACTTATCAACAGAAAGACTGTATTTCTCAGCCTTGCAAGCAGTGAGTGTGGGGCCACTAGAACTAGGCTGTGGACAGAAAAATTTGATCTTTAAAACATCCTCTGGGGACCTTTGGCTCTCTCTCCTTCTGCTACAGTAAACTCGGAGGCCATTTGTTGAGATGTGTTCTATGTCTTCTTAGATCCCATATATGTCTATGTGGCATCCATTAACCAAACTAATCTAGACCAAACTAACGGCCAAAGTTGTTTACATCTCCCCTGTGATCCAGCTTTCATGAAGTCACAAAAATCACATTACAAACACTCCAGCCAATCCCAAATCCATACCCCAACCATCTTCTTTATCTAACTTTCTTCAATCAAGCCAATATTTTCCGTGCCCTGACTTGGCGAGGGCCAGGTACCACCCTAGAACCCAGAGCTCACAAGCACTATTCAAATGTGCCGTTCCTGAGCTGTCTACCCTCTCTGGCCTCGCCTCTCCTGTGGGCAGCACGGGGAAGGCCCTGGCCTACGCTTCCCTTCACTCCTGCCTCTGCCCCCCACCACCCCGGTGCTTCCCCATGTGGCCCTGGTGTGACAGGCCTCTTGTTTCTGGGGGAACTGTGTGTAACAATGAACTTTTAATGGTATCAGCCTCTCCATGTCATGGGCTCAATCCTCTTTACAAGTTAAGATGCAGGTACAAATCAAGATGATGGCCTCATAAGATGAATAATCTTTTCTGACCAGCACTGGACTTTGCATGACTGGATGATAAATGTTTGTTTCGCTAAACCATTGAAATTTTAGGGGTAATTTGTTACTGCAGCTTAGTTGCCCCTGTCCTCACCAATATAAAACCTCCACTTTCTTGGTTCATTTCAGTGATAAGAAGAATTAAATGTATGTAAAGTATGTAACAGTTCACAGTACAAAGTCTCGTGTTTGAAACTCAAAAAATGATAGTGATGGCGATGATGAATTGACAATGCCTAAATATAACATATATAAATAAAGCAAATATGGCCTTCTGTTTATTACAACATCAAACAAAAATTCCAAAACAAGTTTTCACCAGATATGAAGCAATTGTTTGAAACACTGACTTAAAACAGAGATTGTGTTGTATAAAAAATAGACTTTGGCACTTTCTTCAAACAGATAGAAAGTCACCCACACAGAGACTGGAAACAAGAACGAGGAGGCTGTGCCATCAGGAGTGACACTCCCTGGGCTGGCCTTTGCAGACAGAAAAACTGCAAAGCAAACCCGGGGGTAGATGCTATAGATGCAGGCCATTGCTTCGCTATGCTTTTCCTTCTCCCATGGACAAGCTATGTCACTAAGGGGATTTACTTATTAAGAGGTAGTCAGTGACAGATAGCAGTAACGATGCTGAGTTCGTGTAACTCCTGACAGTTTACAAAGCACTCTCACAAACTCTCTGATCAGAGCCACATGGACTGATCACATGGGAAGTCACATACTGCTGACACACAGAAGTCTGTCTCCTGTGTGTACGGCATATGACTCCCCTGCCCAGTTCAGTACATAGAGACAACATTTTTCTCTTAACAGTAAAACCAGAAAAAAACATAGAGGCAACAGGCGGCGTTAGAACTCACATGTAATCTACAAGCTGGCTCCCCACAGTGCATCTGCAGACCAGCCACCCAGACGTCACCTGGAGCTTGTCAGAAATGCAGAATCTCGGGCCCCCAACCCCAGAACTACTGAGTCAGATTCTGAATTTCAACAAGATACCCAGGAGCTTCCTCTGCACGTTCGCATTTCCAAAGCATCACCTTACAAGAGTGTTCATAACTGTGTGTTAGGGGAAATAGCATAGAGAGTCCAGGAAACAAGATTAGAATATGATTACAACTGAGAAATCGGAAAACTCAACCTCCTAGTGTCTTCTGTCTACAGGTGGAACCTGTTCATGGGAAGGGGGACGGGCTGCTTAGAGTCTAGAGAAGAGAAGCAATATTCTCCCCATGTTTTTTCATTATCTGATATCGATGGCACGTGACCTACCAATTCACAGTTTGTTCTGAGGGGTAATTGGTATATCTGATCATTGAAGTTGAGAGCCTCATATAATACCCTCATATTCTAATTTTATGTTTTCTGTTCATTCTTCTGATTATAATTTGACTTCCCATCTCATGTAGTTTTTCTACACAGCAAGAACTGACCAAATGATTAGACCAAAACATTCGAGATCACTAGCAATTGTACCTTTCATTGCAAGTTAACATGTTGGCTGCCTACTTTCAAAATCAATTGATTACGAATTTGCCTAAGACAAATAAGTCTACCCGAGTCCACCATGAATACGCCAATAAAATATGTCTTTCTGTACATTGATGACCACTTTCCAGAAACACAACTGTCTGAGGTTATGGTGGAACAGCCACATGACACAGCTTGACAACAAACATTTATTAAGCACTTAGTATGCCCCGAAAGGACTTGACCTCAGTTAAGTAATTTAATTCTCACGAGCCGTGTAGTATTATCCCCGCTTCAGAAATGAGAAAACAGACTAAATAATGATGTGACGGAAACAGGATTTTAATCCAGGTCATCTGGCACCAGTGTCCGCTCTCCTAACCACCATGCTCTCCTGCCTCTATCCTGTCTCTCAACCGTTACATATTGGTTTTTCCTCTCTATGTCTCCCACCCATCCTTTTTAGATTAAGTTCAAAAACATTAACAGTCATAAAATACCAGGAACTAAAAACTCTTGATATAAAAAAGAAAAGAAAGCTCCAGCGTCAGTAGCGACAGTTTCCCCTATGTGGCTGAAGATGCCACCGTGGGCTTAGAGGTTAAGCCACACACATGCTAAATCCTAAGGAGACGTTTTCCACCTTTTGCCTCCTCAATCAGCTTCCCTTGTTCTTGAGAACGAGATGGCACAGACGCCAGGGCTGGATGGGGCTGAGGAAGTGGCAGGGGGTGGAGTCCGCTTTGTTGGGGGCTGAGGCAAGGAGGAGTCTAGTTAACTCAACAAGTCACACTGTCAGGGTTTGGGCCTAGTTCTACAGAGATGCAGAACAGACTTCGCGTCCCTGGGACCTCTCTGGCTATAATTCTCTTGGGACCATCCCAGGGATGTGGCTGTTGCTACGCAGAACTCACGGATTTGCAACCCTGAACCTCTGGCCAAATATGGGCATTAATTACATGACAAATGCTCAGAAACAGTATGCCATTTGAGAGATAAGAAAACTGATATGCTGTGGAATGAACACCTTTACCTCTGTTCTGATGAGAGGGGCAGAACTGACCTGGAACCGGCTCTCGCAGGTATCTCCAACAACAAGGATTGTCCCACGAATTGTCCTTGAGACAGGAGATCAGTGGTTTTCAATCTTTCCTCTTCCCAGCACAGCTGTGAGCAAGAACACACCTCTGTGTAAGTTACAGCAACACTTCAGATAAGCTTCGTGATAAGCTACAGGCTCCTGCTCCCGCCAGCACTAAATAATGATGTAGTTTTAAGATGCATTTGGCAATGTGCTAACTACATGTCATTGCCTCAGGGAGAGAAAACAGGTTAGTAAACATGAGCAGTGGTACAAGACTTCGGTATAAACTTAAACTGAACCTGAACACTTAGCCAGTTCAAATATGTCTCATGACTGATAACTGGGCTTCTCCTATCCTACCACCCGGCCCGGTTCATGGCAATGTCCAAGGCACAAAGACTGATCAAACAGGTGACAAGTAATAACCACAGTGACTTAGCGTTTATTATGTATGCATAATTTATTTAACCAATCTCCCAATGTTTCCAAATATTTGTCATCTATCTACCTATCAATCCATCTAATTTGTCATTTCATAGAAAAAACACGATAAATTTCCAATGGTTAGGACAGAATGGTTGGCACACAATAACCCCAACAAAGGAAAATGCTCAAATTTAGTGTTAACTAATTTTTTTATAAGTGTTGATAATGGCAGTGGGCAGGCTCAGGCACAGCTTATAAGAAATTGTACAAGCCTCTAAGTATGTATTCATAAATTTTTTTTAGAATCTAGATTTAGAATTTTTGCAATATGTGAAGTTAAACAAGTCACCTATGTTTAACATAATCTGGAGTATAAAAAGGCTTGCAAAAACTGGGCGCATTTCTGACAGCTTAAAGTATTTTTTTTTTTTTTTGCATTTCTGAACCACTGCTTACTTTTTCAAAGGTTTACGAGTTTAAAGAAGTTCAGAAATCATTGATTCCTGTGCAGTCAACTGGAGTGCAAGACACTCTGCTGAACTGTAAAAGGCATGTCCGTGACGCAGTCAGTGGAGACCAGACAGTCTGACACCCCGAAAGGAGACACAGCAACAATGAGGCGGGCAGAGAATTCTGAAGGACCAGTAAATGAACAGAACTAAATGCCATAAATTAATCAATAGAAATGCCGGGTGAAAATAATATGCCGGGTGAAAATAATCCATGTGTAAGAGCTTAACATAAGAAAACAAGATACAATTAAGAGAACGTTACCACAAGATACTTGGGATAAAAGAAATTCAATGTATACAATAATTTTAATAATTACTCAGGTCAACCAGAAACAGTTTATGTTACACCTTATATAACTAATAAGCAAAGCTGAAATGAATACTTTTATATGGATATATTCATGTCAAGCAACTATTCTTTGGTTACATTTGAAGAACTCTCTGAACCAAATCACTGGGTCAAATGTGACCAGTACAGCTGAACTGTCTCCAGAAGGTGTGTGTGAGTTTACTTTTCCACCAAGCTCCTATCTCCCATACGGTTGCTAATTGTGGGGATCATTTTTCAATAAAGATTTTTCCCAAAATATAATTTTTCCAAATTGCTAAGCAACAAAATCACATCAGATTATTTGATTTTATATTTGATTTCTAGTGCATGTTTCTTGGACTTCTGTATTTCTTTTAGAAATTTCCTGCTTATGCTCCCTGCCACTTTTCTCTTGGAATATCTGGTTTTCTCTTACTGGCCTAGGAAAGCTTTCATACATTCAGGCTACTTATACGCTATGTGAGTTGAAAAAATGTTTCTCAAGATAGCTTTCTGACAGTCATAAACAAAGTGTTGTCTATTTCGGGGCATGAGACTGAGCTACACTCTACTTAGACTCGGAGCAACAAATCTGTACCTAGCCAACCTTACACACTCGTTGGCTTTCAAAGGCTCTTCTGTTTATCTTAAAGAGGAACCTCCCACAGCTCACACCGGCCCTCTGCCTTTCTCCCCCACATCTCTGCCTTCAGAAGTTCAGTAGTTTTCACAATGCTGAGCTGACCATTCCCAAATCTGTACACTATCCCTGATTCAGTCTCCTCTATAAGCCCAAGAGCATGGTTTCATGTGCCTGATGAGCCCTTTTCACTAAGATTTCATTAGTTTATCCACCCTCACAAATGCACCCAGCACCCCTTTGGCACACCTAGTTAATATGAAACGTTGACACATTTCATCATCTCAGAGATTTCAAACCAAAGTCAGCTGCCGCCCCACAAACCATTCTTCCACTCCAATTTCCTCTTTCGTTCATGGTATCCCCAGCTTCTGCTGTTTCAAAAAACATCATGACTCTTCATTCTCTGTTCTCGCCACGTGCAATTAATTCTTGTTAATGATTTCTCTAATGGATCAAAATTAATTCTTTCATTTTTGCCCACAGTAGCTATTCACAGTCACCTGAACTGCCATAACCTCCTTCTGGCTTCACTGATTCCTATCTGTTTCCAACTTCAATTCGTTTTGTGTCTCGTGCTCTATTACTCCTCCTACTGAATGACTCTGAAAATGTCACCCCTCTATGCAAGAATCTCAGGTGCTTCCTTCTGCCTATGGAAACAAGCCCTAAATTCACCAGTCCCTCATTGGAAGAGTCTAACAAGCTGATTCTACCTATCTTAATTCATTTCCCTCCTCACCAGAAACATAATGTCTGCTCAGGCTGTTTTTGCACTGTCCTCCCCACAAGCCTTCTTGTCTTTCCTTATTCAATTCTGTTTGGTGGCAACACTCACTTCTCTCTCATAGTCCAAACCCCATACACCAAACTCTTCACGGCACAGCTCGAGTCTTCTCTCTTCCAGGAAGCTGGCCCGACTAAAACCATAGATCTTTTTCTTAGAACTGGAGCAGACTCCCCAGAGCACCCTCAAGGACTCTGAGCCTCAACAACCTTAAATCCTGTTCGACAAAACTTTACTGAACACTCATTAGGCACTAAGCCCTGTGCTAGGAACTGAGTACAAGAAAAAATGAATACAATGGAGCCCTCCTTTCAAGGAGCTTTTCGCCCTGGGGGAGACAGATACATAAATCACTTCATTAAAATATGGGAAGTTCTAAGTTGGAAGTAAACAGTGCTGTGAGGGTAAGATGGGGGCATTTCATCCAACTAGGGGTTCGAGAAAACTTTCCAGAAGGGATATCATGTGATGAGAATATAAAAAGATGAGTAAGAGCTATGAAGACACAGAAATGTAGGGAGGGATTAGAGCAGGACCGCAGACTAATGTAAGCAAAGGCTGGTGAGAGGCAAGACAGAAGGCAGAGGGAGTAAGCCTGGCAGGTGTCGTAAACACCTAAAAATTTTGCTCTCTGATCTGGAAGTGACAAGGAGCCACTAACAGAGGTTAAATGATTGGGTTTTGTAGAGTATTTTCTCTATATTTCTTAATGTCAGAACACAGGAGAAAGGAGGCTATCTACTGCAATACTCCAGGCAAAAAATGATGAGGACCTGCAAGATGAGACTGACATTAGGGATAGGGCTGAAGACACAGATTTGAAAAAATATTGAAGAGCTAAAAGCATTAGATCTCACCAGTTGCCTAGACATGGAAAGTTCGAGTAAATGAGAAGACTCACGTGACCCCTAAAGTCTCTGGTTTGGGCAACTGGATGGTAGTGCCAGCATGTAAGGAAGAAATAAAAGAGCCACAGCACATTGCGGGGTTGGCGGGGAGGACTGATGATCAGAGGATGACAGAGGGACAGAGTCTATCCATGTTGAGTCTGTGATTCACATGGGACATGCGAAACTGAAGACCTCGTATGAGGTCAAAGCGAAAGATAAAATTTGGTGTTGATCATCGTTCCACTGAGAGAGAACAATGATAGCGATGGGATTCCCCAAGCACAGTGTGTACAGCGGGCAACGAAGACTTGGGGTCGGGACAGAATCCTGGGGTTAATGTATGCAGAAATGTAAGAGTCCGTAAGGACCAAAAAGGGGCATCAAAGAGGCAGGAGGACTGCAGGATGGGGCGGGAGGGGAGAAGCTATGTTCAAGGTCAGGTGGAAATAAAGGCTGAGAGTGTCCTTGGGCTTGATGACATAAAGTTAACGGCGACATTTGGAAGAGAGTGTGGGCTCCTAATCGCGACGAGCTGTAGTGGACAAGAACGTCATGTGCTACTTCACGGAGAAAGGAAGACGAAACAGGTGGTCCATGACCTAGCAGTCATTATTCAATTGACTGCTTTAAAGAGAACAAGAGAAAACAGTTCACAGACACACCGTTCAGTGTCCAGGGCCAGAAAAGAATGAAATCACATGCACTGGCACTGCCTTTCACACATTTTCACGCACGGGAAAATTATGAACTTTCTGCTCTCGCCAGAAACCAGGAGCGGACCGCACAGGTCAGGCAGCTGGAACAACTCAGCCTGGGGTGTGGTCATCTCCTTTTCTGGGAACCTGGGCACCGTTTCTGGGAGGAGTCACTGCGCCACCATGTGGCCGGCCCTGAGAATGGCAGACCTCTCGTCTGCCCCCAGGCAGATTCTGGGTGGGGTCGCGGAGAAGGAGACACTTTACAGTCCCAGGAACAGGTGAGGAGATCAAAGGTGACTTGCCTAATATTTCAAAATGTCTTTATTTTATCTTGTTTATGGATATCTTGTGCATATAGGAGGGACTATACGTATAATACATATGTGTGTGCACATGTATGCATGTGAATATATATATATACGTATATATATATTTTTTTATCAGACAAAAAAATAACTCATACACAATCTTTACATTTTCATCCGAACTCAAGGATGAAATTTCTACAAGACTGTTTTAAGTGCAACAGCTTGACAAAATGGAGCAATATGCCCAGATCATTGCTCCTAAATGAATCTTCAGCAACGCCCATATTGCCTGCCATGAGTTAACATGATAATTTGTAAAAGTGGGGGCATTTGAAGTTATATTTTTCAAAGGTGTGTGAACTCAAATGGAATGGTAAAATAGAAAACCTGTCTACCGAGAATCTATTCTAAGGTGGTTCTTGGAAGGTGTTCATTATCTTAAGATGTAAAAATTGGTTCTATAATATCTTTTCATCATTTTGCTTTTCTCTTTATCATTTTTCTTTTGGTAATTAAAAGACCAGATGTCATAAAGAAAACTTAGAGATTTCAGTGGGGGAAAAGGCATTTAAAAAATCATTCAAAATCCCATAACCCAACAAGAATCTTTCTTACTATTTTGGCACTTTGATCCCTTCTGAATGCTTTAAAATAATGATTTCAAACTAGTCATTGTATTTTTTCCCATATATTTAACTGACAGTTAACAGAAAAAGATTTCTCCTATGTAGATAAGTTTTTTTTTTCTCTTTTTATTGTAAGCACATTTAACCAAAACAGCCTCCAACTGTGGGACTTTAAACTGATGTCAGAGTTAAACCAAAGTTGAGGAGGTTTAGGCCACCCATGTCTGGGGTGGCATCTTCATCCAGGCCATTCGCTTGCTTGTTGACATTGCCCCTCATTATTTCTCACTATTGTTAAGGTGTCGGCTTCTTCCTGCACCTTGTGATCTGCCAGTCAGTCCAAAGATGCTTCCACTGAATTCTAGGCCATTTGGAAAGACAGTGCCCTACACTGGCAAAACCGGAATGCCGGATTCCTCCTGAATGCAAATGTAATAGGCATCTTAGAAGCGAAGGTGATAGGAATTTATGAAGCTCTCGTAACACGAGTGCTTTAAAAATCTCTCATTTATTTAATCACCGTAGCGACCCGATTTTACACACATCTATTTTCGCTCCTTCCTAAAACCAGAACTAGAGTAAAGGAAGCTTTCAAAAGACACGAATCCTCAAGAAGGGAAGAACAGAAGACGAGGCCATGGCCACACAATCTGGAAGCTGGAAAGAGATGGACAAGTGACACTGACTTACCGGGTCCGAGAAAGCTGAGTCTTGTATGAACAGTAGACAACGCTGAGAAGAACAAACCCAACTCACACTAAAGAATCTTCAAAGGGATCCAGAGCCAGAAGCCCCAAGCTCTCCGAAGCTTGGGGTGACAGGGCTGGCTGGATTATGGAAGGCTGAGTGAATACTGTTTCAGAAGCACTTAGAACCTCCGGGTTCTCTCACCTTCTCCCCATTTCCCTTTCCCCAACTTGGCAGAAGTGTGAAGATTTGTCCTCTGGAAATGGTACCCGAGGGTGTCTGAGTGTGGTGGGATAGCAGGCGCTGTCGAGGGCCTTGGTACCGGACCCGAAACGTGGGAGTGAGGGGCTGTGCAGAGGGAAAGACGAATGCAACGAGCTCTTGCTGCCTTCTCTCGCTCTGCTTCGAGAGCTCTGGCAGAAAGACCCTTACACTCCAGGCAGGAAGTTGGAATCTGGCCAATGGGTCTAACTGAAGCCATGTGATGCACAGGACAAAAAGGGAAGGTGGTCATGGGGACCATCTTCGCTAAGACTCTCACCTCAACTGAACCATCTTTATGACTTGAGTACAGAATATGCTCGTGGGCCAAGTCCAAATTCTTCACTGTCCTGACCTTGGGCTGACTGCAGTTCCTACCCTCTCCTCCTCTACACCCGTTGCCCTAGGCCAGCTGAAGACACAACTTTCATGCAGAGTCACCCTGCTTCACCCCACTCCTGAGGGCTGTGGTGGGTGGTGAGATAAGAAGCAGAGAAAATAAACACCCGCTCCATTTGACCACACTTCTATCAGATGGGGTGTCAGGCCCACACGACAGCGCTGCCAGAAGCCCCGACCACGGTCATCCCTAGATTTCTTGCTCATGACCTTGCCCACTGACTCCCCAAGGGATTCTTGTAAGCCCTCAGAAAAACTGAGGCCAAACTAAGACTCAGAGACTCTAGTCAGTGTATCATGTCTTGGGAGTATCACATAATAGTGCAATAGCATCCTTTCCACACACAGATTTCAATCAACAACTACACAACGCACTATTTAGGAAATCACGTACGAGCATACTTGTCACAGGGAAGTAAAGACATGAATGTGCGCAGCATGGTACCTGCTACTTAGAGCACGCCTGGCCTGGCATGGACACTCTTGGCTCTTAGCCACCTCAAAGACTTAGGAGACCCTCTGGGAAACATGAGGCCATGAACATCACCTCTTGGGGGGCTTCTGAAGGGATTAACACAGAGAAGAGTGAGGCCTTCTCCTCCACAGAACCCGCCTAGCTCTATCACCTGAGGGCATGCACTAGTTGTGTTACCTGACAAAAATGAGAGGTGTTATTTTGTTTGTTTTGGGGTTATTTTTTTTGAACATATAAACGATATCCCTTGAAAACCTCCAAGTGTTCTTAGGTAATAAGGATGATAGAGAAAAACATCAAGAGATTGGGCTCTGCGATTAATTCAAACCCAGACTCCAAAGCCTATCGGCTATCTCCTTAGTCACTTCACATAACTTATAAAAAGACAACTACTGTTAATGAATAAATAACCCTTCCTTTCTGTAAAAAAAAAAAAAATTACATAACTTATGAGAATTCATTCTTTTAGCTGTAAAATAAGGTTGTTATGGTCACATACTTTTGTGTTGTTTAATCCATACCATTCACACATGTGTTAAATGAATACTTATTATGAACCTATTATGTGCCAGTTGCTGTACTGGCATATAGGATGCATCTATTAAAAAAAAGAAGAAGAGATTTATGAAAATTCTCTGTCTTTTGGGAACTTATATTCTCAAGAAGGATTTAAGCAAAAAAAATTAAAAAAACAAGTAAACATAGTAAATATACAGTATGTTAGAAGATAAATCCTGGGTGCAGGGAAAATGGGATTGAAATCCCAGGGTGAAGGTGCAGTTTGCAATTTTAAATAATAGGGTTAAAATGGCTTTGGTGAGAAAGGAACAATTCAGCAGGGACTTAACGGAGTGAGGTAGGGACTCTACGTGCTCTGTTTGCACATCGCTCCTGACACAGTAGGTGCCCAATAAATTACGATGGTGACACGAAGGAAAAAGGAAAGAGGAAGTCTGCACGGGACCAAGGTCCTAAATGAGCAGATGAGTGGGGTCCTGGGCTGTAATTTTGGGGCTCTTCATATGAAGGTGACATGCTAAAAATAGTAACTGTCATTTATTGCACATTGCCTATGAGCTAAGCGAAGTGCTAAATTTTAAAATATTCTACCTCATCTGATACTGGCAAACATTTCTACGAGGCCCAACTGAGGCTGACAGAGAGAAGTCATCGCTCAGGGACAAGGAGCTGTCGAAGAAGTGGAGGTGGGTGTTTCTGACGCTGGCGCTTGTGGCTTCCATTTTGCTGGGGAGGAAGCAGAGGCAAGGAGTGGCAAGGGTGGGACTGTGTCACTTCGTCACTCCACCTGCATTGCATCACGCTGCCTCACTGGGCAGGCCTCACCCGAACGTGATATGAAACATATAATGTCCGCTGGACGACAGCCCTGCACTAGCAGAACAGAGAGACACGTTGAAGAATCCAAATAATAGATGAAGACTTCTTCAGGGGAGATGGCCTTCCTTAAAGTGTGCTTCTCAGCATCCCAGGCCCCAAAGATGCTGCACAGGAAGGGGACAATGGGCTGCAGTGTCCACCCGGTGTCTGGTACAGGGGAGGACTCCAGAGAATCTATGAGACCTGCTTTAACCCCATGTTCCTCAGACACAGGCAGCCATGGAGGCCACTCAACCTGAGGAAAAATTGGGTGTGATCACTGAGGCACGGAACTGCAAGCACAGCACTGCTCCTGGGGCGGAAATGGACGGTGTTTTAAAATTTCTCTCAATCTAAAGAGAAAATGTAGTTTAAACTTAAGCTCAAATCCATGTTCAGACAGCTCTCTGGTGCATTAAAATGTTGGGGGAAAAGACTCAAAGGCCTTGAAACACAAAAAACAAAACTAGAAATTTTACTCCGTGCCATAGTTTCACAGAGTAATGGGCAGAAACTGAAATCAACAATATTTCACCTTCTAGAACCTTTTATAGCCCAGCAATGTTCTCAAATTATCTAAAAGAAGTGAGAAGTCGCCCGGCACAAGGCTGGAGTACAAAAAAAGTCTGTCAAGCTTCTCAACAGATATGGCGACTTCAAGGGCTCACATTGACACAGAAACACTGAAAAGGAGGGGAGAGAAAGCAAGGCATCACCCCGCCCCCCCCCACCTTCTCTGAGGCTGTGAAGGTTGCCCCTTGCCGCATGAATGATGACACAGACTTAGGCAGCTCTAGCACACTCCAGAAATGAGGGAAGTGACACTGAGTGACATTCTCCATGAAAGAGATGAGTAATGGTGTCAAAAAATGCATGGTCTACTGCATGACACTCGCCTCACCGAAACAGTGAGCCAGCAACAAACAGCAAATGTCACAGCAAACAAATCTCTTAACAGTAGGGTCCCTCCTCAGCTGAGGTTTAGAAAGGAGGCGGCCAGCCGAGAACACAGAGGTGGCAAAAAGTCACACCACGAAACCCTTTAGTGGTGTCACACATGGGCGACATAACTGAGTGTCCCTGTGCGTCAGGGTCGTGCTAAGTTTTTCGGTCTTTTTTTTTTTTTTTAATACTTTAGCTCATTTAAATGAGCATCAAGGGGACCCACCACCAACTTTGTTAGTAATGTGAATGCTGGAAACCCAAGGTGGGGGATGTGTTTTACACACACACACTCACACGCGCCCCCGTCCACCCCAATCTCTTGGTTTCTGAGGACAGTCACAGCAGGCAGCCAGTGTGAGCCAGGCTGAGTTGCCTCAGTTCCAGCAGAAGAGGGACATGGTGAAAATAGATGAGCAACCAGTCCCTCCTAATGCTCTCTGCAGACCACCGTGGATGGTGCCACTTCCTTATTTCCCCTTCTGCTGCTGCTCTGAGTCATTGCACAGCTTTGGCCACAGGCACCCTAAAGGTGGCAAAACTGAGCATGGGGCCCTGGGGCAGAAAAATTTGATCACCTACTCAGAATCTGATCAGGCTGGGGCTTCGATTTAATGAGAAGGGATTAGCAGGGCTGCCATGCGATTGCCCTTCCATCATCACCAAGTCAGCACTGCCACAATCTCTTTCTTGTCCCCGAACTGAGTATACAACCAAAGAGACATGAGTTAGAGGATAAAGGTGAATTCTCCTCTCTTGTTTACTGAACACATCGCCAGTGCCTATAGTACATATCTGGTTTATAGTAAATTAAATATCTGTTCAATGATTATTTGCTATTAAATGAAAACAGAGTAGTCTTTTTTTAGGAGGGAAGATGCGTAAAAAATCACTTGAAAATTTGGTCACATTTCTCACATTTATGTAAATAGATGAGATGAAGAAATGGACCCCATGAAGAAGCTTTAGAACGCATCTCTAGGTTTTCTTGTTTTGTGATTTTTGTGTGTGCGTTTTCATCAGCTGCTGTGAACCACAGTCCTCTAGGATGCATATGTTATTCTTACAGGGTCTTCTATGCCACGAGCACCTTGCTGCATGTGCGTGTTAGAATACTGCTACATCATAGAGAAAGGTCAAGGGAGATCCTTGCACAAAAGCAGACTTTTTGGAAGAGCTGAAATAGGAACAGATACTAGGCACCCCCAGCACCTCTCCCTTGAGAGTCCTTGACCTTGCTTTATAACCTAACATGATCTTAGCTTCACTTCATGCAGATCGGGTGTCAAAGGCATAGCCTCATTTATTTTTTCTTTCTTGCTGCCATAACCCAGTGGCCATTTTTCTCCCAGTCTTCACTTTTTCCCACCATTTGACCTGCTATTATTTTTTTCAACCATTCCTTCAAAACTGAACACTATTACACTTTTCTCCTTTCTCGACATTTTTTAAAAGTTCCCATTTTTGTTCCTACCTTGCATATTCCCCATTCCCCTGTTTGTTTGTCCCATCTTTATTTCACACATTCATTCTTACTCATCCAATTTGCTTCTGTATGTGTTTTCCTTGGGGAATTACTCATTCATATTTGTTCTTACCTTCTTCTTTCCATCTTCTTCCCACCTCCCCCTCCTTTTAAAGCCTTTCCCCTTTCTAGAATTCCACTTCCTTACTCTTATTCTTCTGCCTCTCTCAAATTATATACAGTTTGACTTCTACATTCTTATTTAGAAGAAACATGCTATAATTCTTACATTTTCTTTACTCATACCCTTGGATTTTATCTGACCTTTTTTTGGCTTCTTCTAGAGCTTTTATAGACCAACACTGATGTATAGCAAGAGTCCTGGAAAGTTTATTCACTACAGAAAAGGAGTACACAAAAGCCTTAGCAGGTTAAGAGGTACAAGGCTGACCAAATTATAGAACAGCCAACTTTCTCTTCCTCTTCTTATTTCCCCTTTCCTTATAGTTTCTCTCTGCCAAATTGCACCCTCATTATAACTACTTGAATTCTGATATGCAGTGACTATTATAAAAAGTTATATTCCTTAATGACGAACTACATGTTATTCATAAGTATGTAATACATATTTTTAATTTATATATGTGTAATATTTGTGCTTATTTATGTCTATATTTATGTAGATATATACTTACACACACTTATACATACATATACTCACATTTGTAAGTCCCAGCGACCACTAAATGGACCTTTGGAAAATCAGGTATAGAAACAAAGGCACAAATCAATAAAGGGGAAAAAGGCTAATATTTCTAGCTAATTCTCAGTAAATGGTATTGAACATTAGTAGAACGATGATATGATACCAATTCTGGGGGAAGCTATAGTGTAAAAATTAGAAATTTAAAAAGTAAAAATTCTTTTTGGGAATTCAAGGTGTTAAAGAACAGGCTGCCAAAGAATCCAGAACAACATGACTTCCTTTTTTTTCACTAGGGAACCCAGGATCTGTCTCTTAAATGAACCAAAGCTAAACAACTTCGATAATATAGTCTCACATAAATCTTATGTAGCCTCACAGATCTTGGCATCTATGGTTAATTAATTAATTTGAGTCCTCTGTGGGGGGTAGTATGTGAATAACTTCATAGCAAAAGAAAGGGAAGTACAGCAACTGAAAGACAAGCTATGTTGTCCCTCTCCATATCAACCTGACCACGTTACTTCATTCTTAACTATACACGGTCTTTAAGTTTTGCATTCCTCATTCTTGTGCCCTACCATTAACCACAAATGCCTTGAGAAAAGAGTCTATATCATGTGAGAGGGGAAAAGGAGTAAAGTTTAATTGTGAAGCAGGTGCTATTCTTTAACATTGGGTTAACTTATTACACCATGGTTACCATTTTACAAATGAGAAACTTGAATTACAGAAAATGTAAATATCTTATTCCATATCACCTGGATAGAAAGTAGAAAAACTGGGATTCAATCCCAGATTAATCTATCTTTCTGCTATCCAAGTCTTCCCACCCACACAGGATCTACCCCAGCTCGACATACGTGGTAGGCACTCAGAAAATGATCCTCAACTACAAGTAAAGCTAAGCAAACAGTCTCCCCTCTCATCTCATGTTCTAGTACTGCCCCAAATCCTGCTTACTACCCCAGTACTGCCCCCCTCAGACCAGACACTTGGGCTTCCTGTTCCCTCCCGTTCCTGTTCTCACTTGAGAATTCTCTACCTAGCACCCGAGGACCTGACAGTGCCTGGACTGTCTATGAAACATTTTATTCTTGTTATTGTCCTTTTTGTCTCTTCGATTTCTATTTGTATCTTACCCTCTCCCATAATTTCTGTATTTTTATTAATGTTTTAGATTTGGTTGACAATCATTTATATTCTTCTTTAACCTTCATAGATGGTTTCTGCTAGTTTTAGGACCATATGCATGCCTAAGAAAGGTATAACAAAGCTCTAAGCTCTCAACTCTGAACTAGAAGCTTTGCACGAGCAGGAAGAAAGAGATAAGGCAGAGCAGTAAATTTCTGGCATGATGAAGGCCTGCCCAACACACACACAGAACCTTCCAGTGATGAATGGGAGATGTAATGATGAAAGACTTTAAGGAAATTTCCATTCAAACCTTAGCTGATCATTAGGAACGTAACAGGGACATCAGGGACCTCACACAACCAAGAATCCAGACTTTATAAAATTAATTCAGGAAAGTTAAAAATCAAATAGCAGTAGCAGCAACAACAATAACAACAACAACAACAACAAAAAAACTAGGGGATAGGAGAGCCTAATTTCCATAATTGCCACATTATATTATTTTAAATGCCTAATATTCACCCCCCACACACACACACACAAAATTAAAATACACTCCAAGGAACAGGACAACATGAACCAAACACACCAAACCCAATAGTCAATAGACAGTGTTCCTAAGAAAACCCAAATGTGGGACTTCATAGACAAACACTTCAAATATGCTAGTATAAATATGTGTAAAAATTAACAGAAATATCTGAAGAATTAAAGAAGAGTATAAAGATTGCCAACCAAATGGAAAACACCAGTAAAGATACAGAATTATGGGTGAGGGGGAAATCAAACAGAAATTCAAGAGATAAAAATGTACAATAACAGAAATAAAATATTATATGAAGGGATTTCCAGTAGATTTGAATTAATAGTAGAAAGAATCTAAAAACTTAAGATGGATAAATTAAGATTGAGATTGAGATATCCAGTCTAATGAACAGACAGAAAAAAAGAAATCTAGGCTTTGTGAGACACTACATAGAATACCAACATGCACATGATGGATTCTCCAGAAGGAGGGGCTAGGGTTAAAACGACACATAAAATACTTGAAAAAATAATAGCAGTAAACTTCCCAAATTTGACGAAAAACTTTAAACAGTACATCAAAAAAGTCCAACAAACTCCAACTAGGATAAACTCAAAGATATACACACCTACGCAAATCATAGTCATACTGTAAAAAGACAAAAAATCTCAAAAGCAATAAGAAAAAAAATGACTCATCACATGTGAGAGATCTGCAATGAGATTAGTAGCTGGATTAATGGCTGACTTTTCATCATCAACTATGCAAACCAAAAGGCATTATTAGGACATGTTCAAAGTACTGAAAGAAAAAGACTTCGAACAAGAATTTGATATGAAGCAAAACTCTCCTTTAAAAATAAAGAAAATATGATATTTTCAAATAAGCAAAAATGGAGAGAATTAGTAATGAGAGGGGGTCCTTTTGGGCTGAGCTAAAAGGACCCTAGAACAGTAACTTGTATCCACACAGAGAATTAAAGAGCATAAGTAAAGTACATAGGCAAATATAAATGACAGTTAAATGGGTTTTTTTTGTTTGTTTGTTTTTGTTTTTTTGTTTTGGGGGGGGATTTTTTGGTAATTTTCTTCTACCTCCTTTCAAAGAACTGCATAAAGCGATAATTATAAAATGGTGTTCATGGGTGTATGATGCATAAAGATGTAATTTGTATGACAATAGTACTACAATGGAGGGTGGAAGCAATGGAACTTTAGTGAAGCAAGTTTAAGAAGATTGTTTTTAGTTATGATATTAACTGCAAGCCCCAGGGGAACCTCTAAGGAAGCAGCTGAAAAATATATCATCCAAGAAACAACAGGAACACTGAAGTTGGCAGGCTAGAAAGTAACATACAAAGAAGCAAACGGGAGGAGGGATCCCCCTCCTTCCCTGGGACTTCTTAACCCATGACTTAACTTCAGAGCCTTTCCACTTCGGCCCTCTTCCCCTTGGGCTCTCTCTTCCTTTCTCCCCAGCTCCCACTGCCTTCTGCTCTTGTCCTCATCACAGTCACTGCCTTGCTCCTTCCTCTAACTCTAGGAACTTCCCTCGGACCCCCTCTTCCTCCCCAGGTACCTTACCTCCCCCTCCTGGTGTCTCTGCTGCTGCCTCCCCTGGGCCCACCCTCCCAATATGACCACAGAACGAGAATATGTAGGTGGTTGGAGCCATGTGACAGTCTCCCAAAGAATGAAAGTCCACCACCAAATTTCCCCGCAGGGTGTGTGATGGAGAAAAGTTGCAAGTAACTCTTCCCTGTGCAGGGCAGGCTCCTGAAGACAGAAGCATCTTCACTTCCTGCACTGGCCGGTCCCATGTTCCTCTTGACGCCCTCGAGCTCGTGTGAGCAGTATTTAACAAGAGGAGGAGAGACCTCAAATTTCACTTCTCTGCAGAATGAGTAAGTCCTCTCAAGAGGCTCAAACTTCGTTAAGCAGAACAAATTCACTGTGACTTAGGCTATGAAGTGAACATTTTGCATCATTACAGGCCACCCCACAAACACCCCCACATACCCATACCCTCCTGTGACTAGGGCAACTGTCAAATATTTTTTTGTGGTAGATGACCTTCTCTTTCATAATTCTGAAGTTTTCCTAAGAAGCTGATTGACTGGATTGAGTGAGACGGCTCTAACCCAATTCCTCGCCACATCTCCTCAGAAGTGGGGGTGGGAGTGTCTAGGACACCTCATATTCCCAGGCTCTAGGCTCTCAGGAATCCCTGTGACTGAAACCAAATGGCTCAATCAGACTCAGGGTTGGAAAGAAGAGACAAGTTGGGGGTAACAGATGGGGCTTCAATGGCTCCCCCACTTCTCTTTCCCCCACCCCAGAGCTGGCTTAATAGGTCCACAACCCGTGCAGTTGCAAAGAGCCATGTGTCTGGCTTAAGGCTCTGATGCTGCTGAAATTCTTAATGACTTGTGAACTTGGGGTGGGTCCTGCATTTTTATTTTGCTCTGAGCCCTACAAATTATGTAGCCAATCCTGGCCGGCTGTCTGTCACCGTAAAGAGAAGGGACATGTGCTAAGTCAGCTT
The DNA here is from genome assembly GCA_030015415.1 of Cynopterus sphinx. Lineage (NCBI taxonomy): Eukaryota > Metazoa > Chordata > Mammalia > Chiroptera > Pteropodidae > Cynopterus > Cynopterus sphinx. The sequence goes on along the minus strand of CM057392.1, from coordinate 3,331,237 downwards.
TGGTCCTCTTCTGCCTCACCCCCCCACCCTTGCAGGATGTAAGGGTAGAGAGGGAAAATGAGGGAGAGGCGAGGAGAATACAGTTTTCTCAGCTGTGTAAGTAATCAGTCCAGGGTCATTATTCTAGACTTCCCTAGAAGAGATGGGACTTTTTCAGATGTGTGGCGTGTGTGGCGTGCGCATGTGTGTGTAAAGAAGCAGTTACTGCGTGCCAGGCCTGGCATCAACAACTTTATGTAGAACAAACGATCCTCATCCAACTTGCAGATAGAAAAAATTGATGCTTATTAGATAAATAACTTGCCCCAGATTTCATAGTGAGCAAGGAGCACAATTGGCTGACTCCAGACCCAGCCTAATGGTGAATCCCATGTGTCCTATCACCATGCTGTGCAGCCTGGGCTGGAGCCAATTTGCATGTAATTTCAATGGGAAACAATCACTGAGTGCTAACTATACGCCAAACATGTCACACCTATGAACTCCATCTTCACACTATTCTGTGAAATAGATACTTTTATTATCTCTACTACACAGATGAGGACTAAGTCCCAGAAAGTTTAAGTAAATAGGCCAAGGTCACACTGCTAGTGTTGGAAATGAATTTTTAAGTCACACTGTCCTGCTCTGAATTCTGAACTGTTAACCAACACCTTCTGTCTCAACATGGGAGAACCTACATAATAGAACATAATCAAGGATCTCTTCTGAGCATAAAGAAGTATGAAAAATTACCAGCTTCTTTCTTTAAAATCATCCCTTCTCCTAAACTGGCTAAGGAAAAGAATATTCTGGCATGAGCAGGCCCTGATAAATCTACCAGGATCCATCATTCAAGGACTGCCGACCAGCACACCACCCACAGAAGTCACCACCTTTCCTTCCAGAATTCCTCAACTATCCTTGCCTTTCTCCTTCAGTCTTCGTGGGGCCCTTAGCATTGATCTTCAACTGTTCACATAAGAGATACGAGGAAACAGATATCCGGCTATCCTCTCACTCACTCCCACCAGGCCATGCTGCCCTTCTCCTGGCCCGAGTCCCGCTGAGCTAGATCAGGACCAGCTCACTCACAATGAGAGGGATGGCCTGGGAGGGCCAATGGTCAACTGGGAGGAGTTCCAGATGAATAAGATGACCTTCAGGTCCTCCTGTGTTTTCTCAGCCTGCCATCTCTACTCAGTCAATTCTGCAGTGAACACTGATTTTCATAAAAAAAAAAGTCCTGTTTTCTGTCCTGAGAGTGGCCACAGTGTAGGAAACCACACTCTGACCTATATGAAGAGATGGCCTTGACATATGTGGCTTTGAAAGGTACCAGTTTTGCATGGAGCAGGTCACTAATCTTAGCAGCAGCACTGGATTGTTTCACTGGTTTTTCGTGCAAGTTCTAGATATAGGAGAGGTTTTCCCCTGATGGGGTGTGGAGGAAAAAGAAGAATGAAGAAGGGGAATTACTCGTGACATTCTCTTTCACACTCTACCAAATGATTTGGTAAAAATAAAGGACACTGCTCAATAATATTAACAGTTCTGGTGCCCAGAAAGGGCTGAATTGCTGTAATGTAGTATACAAAGACAAAGCTGATTACTTTTCCTCCAAAACACCTACAGCATGCCTGAAGAAGGTTCTCAGTCAGTGTCTGATGAGTATGAACTTGCATTTGTTCTCACTCATTTTGTGGATGCACTTTTGCTCCCTACTTCCCCTGCTAGACCATCAGCTCTGTGAGGTAAGGAACCCCCTTACAATTCTGTTGCATAGTCTATTCGACATTTCACAATTTTGAGCATACTCTAGGAATTCATGATTGAGGATATCCTAGAAGAATCTCTGAGAAATAGATTCCACCAAAAAACAGTGACAACATCCTTCCTCGGAGCACCTGAGATAACTTGGAACTTTCCCAGGTTTCCAGGGTACAAGCTACTGGTTAGTTAAGCCATCTTGAGGTGGAGCAATGCCTGTGCCCAGGGCTTACTGTAAGGAAAGGAAATTGGACATTATGTTCTTCAAATCATACATTTAATTGTACAAGAATGATAGGTGAATAAATAGCCAAAGTGTTGTACCCTTCAAAAAGGGAAATATCACCCAGAGAACTCTGGGTTTGGCAAGTTCTACTGTCTTGAAGAACATGCTATGTCCTTGAGGCCCAGATGAATTTACAAGATATTATCATTATCTCTCATCTTCTGCATCTTTTTAAATAATAAGCTCTTACATTTGCACACAAGTTTATATTTTTCAGTTTTCATGTTTATTATAAAATCTGAGTTCATTTTGATCTAATGGGCTTGGGCAAGGAAATACACATATTCAGGGAAATTAACTGACTTGATAACTGCCAGAAAATTCAGGGAAACAAGGATTAAAAACCCAGAGGGTGCATATTATTCCTCCAGAATCATTTACTTCATTGACAACCATCATTTTATACAATCTAATGATAATAACGCCTTGAGTATGCATTTCAATAGTTTCCAAAACACACACATTACCTCGTTGCACAAACCAGAGTCTAATTGTGTTAGCTCATCCAGCTTGTAGAAATCGCCCCAGATCCCAAAGCATCTTATTCCTCTAACTTAGTCTTAGTCTTGGCTGTGGTTCACAATTTTTAATTTCTCATGTCATCTTATTTGTAATTTCTATTTTCTGGATTTGTGTTTTGGCGAGTTCCTTGCTTTTGCTCAAATTATTTCTGCTTGCCCTTAGCAGAGACAGAAGAGACAGAGAGACAGAGACAGAAAGACAGAGAAAAAAGGTGGGAGTGGGGAGGGAGGGAGGGAGGGAGGGAGAGAGGAAGGAAGAGAGGGAGAGAAAGAGAGAGAGAGAGAGTGTTGACCACCACCTACAGTTTATTTAATCGGTTTTTGCCTTATGTACAGTTTCTCTTCTTACAAAAACGTAGATTCTTTTGATCATTTTCAAGTAGTATATCAACACATTTCTGTGTTGAATTTTCATGCCCTGAAGAGTTGTTTTTTTAATGGTTCCATCTTAGTTTGGGTTATACAAAAGCAGAAGCACTTGGGTGCAGGGAATTTGTTTGGGAAGTGATCCCTGAGAAAGTGAAGAAAATAAGACACAGAGAAAAGCCAGTATAAAGGATGTGTCAACTAACATGTGGGCAACTGAGGCTGATCTCTCCTGAGGACTTTCTGATAAGATAGCAGGACTGCATCTCAGGATCAGACCCCTTTCCCTGGAGATGCACGCACACACACGCACACATACACTTCTAGGTAGCACTGCTTCCTCTGAAAGTTGATCTCAGAAATGAGGAACAAGACCAAGGTAAGGAATCCACATGGTGCTCATATATTTCAGAGAAGAAATTCTAGCATAAGAGGTATAAAGAAAACTTTGCCGGAACTGGAACAAACTCCCTTCTCCCCTCAAGCCTAAATGTCTCACATGGTAATAGAAACAGTCAAAGCTGTTTTATGACCCATGAACAGAAATCTGACCATTATCAGATTCAGTCTTCAAATGTTGAGAGCAATCTACGTCAAGATCGAAGAATAATTAAGGACTACTTAAAGCCAATACTAGAGCAATGTCATTTGAAAATAAACTCACAGCAGAATAAACCTGTGAGGTGCATCTGGGTTTCTGACCTTGACCTTTGTCCTGACATCTGAGATCCTAGGGGATGATGTGGTGGGATAAATGTAGTTGTTGCTAGTTCCTCTCCAGATAATTTATACTCCTGGGAAACATTGCTTTGCTAGGTTTTCCAGTAGTTACATTTTATTCTACATTATCTACAGATCCTTATCTGAAGCCCCTTCCGCTATTAAAGAGTCTACTGTTTGTAATAACATGACAGGCTGAGAATCTTGGTTTTCTTGAACCTACGCAGGTTTCCATTTGAAGACTGACATTTATTGACCCCTCCCCCTCTTTGGAGCTTTAATCTTGCTACAATATCTCATCACCACATCAACATGTCAGCCTTTAAGGGAAAAGGTATCTGACAGGTATGTGAGAAAGAACGTCAAAATAAAAGCAAAAATGCTGCCACGAGGACAGAAAACTTCCCTCCCAGAATTAACCAGAAAATAGCAACAAAGATAGTAACCAGATGCTAACAAGTGATTTACACCCACAGGTAGGATTTACCAGTAAAAGTACTTGACCATGTGATGTAACCCAAAGCATTTCAGGAAAATATGTGAGTGTGAGCCCTGCTGTAGAGGACCCTAGATAAGTGATCACACGTTTCAGTTTCTAAATCTGATTAAGAACAGGGTAGCAATCTAGTGGGTAAGGTATTTTTCATGGACACCTTCTACAATCCTCCTAAGAACTTCATGGAATAAGGATGATTGCCTTGATTTTATGAATGATAAGATGAGGCTCAGAAGAGTTCAATGATTCACCTAAGGTCACCAGCCTTCAAGAGGCAAACCCAGGACTTTCTCTGGGATTTTGAGATCTAAACTGAATCTATTGCCATGGGGGCTAGGGCTGGTTTCTGTGCATGGGAGCAAGCTGCCTCTGAATCATTTTAATTACAGGCACAAGAAAAGCAATAAAATAAAGAAAAAGTTAAAGAGGAAGCAAAAGACTGAAGGGATTTATTAAATTATTAGTTTCAAGTGTACAGTACATTGCTTAGACATTTATAGTGTATGAAATGGCCCCCCTGCTTGGTCTATCTTCCCTCTGGCCCTACACACAGCTATTCCATTACTGTTGTCCGCATCTCTCAGCTGAGTTCCCCACCCTTGTGAACATCTACCACCTGCTGATTTGTGCTTCTTTAACCCTTCACTGCTTCCTCCCAGTCCCCCTACCTTCTCCCCTCTGACAGTCACCAGATGTCTTTAAGTCTGAAAATGGTAATGGTTTCTAAGCAGCTGAACTAAAAAAGCCATTTTCTTAAAAAAAAAAAAAATTCTTTCTGATAGTTCTAGATACTTCACTATACCTGTACAATCTGTCTTATTTATTTAAATTTCAGATCTTTTGATTTCTAACCCAGCGTACCAATCATGAAGCAATTTATTCAATTACTGGTATCAGTTATTTAATAGAAAAGTATTTATATCACATGATTTAGAGCATATATGTATGGATCTGTACTGAACTTATCTGGAACTAAGTATTTCTTCCCACTCTCTGCCGAGTGTACACGTGGAGGTTAAATTAAGCTCTCAGATGCCTTTTTGACTGAGAATCATTTCTTGTATAATTGCCCCTAAGTTCTCCCATTTCATTAATCACTACCATATGAGAGAAAAAGAAAGTTTATCTCTGGCTATTTTTAATGATAAAACGCATCACTGAATATTAATGATTTACTCTATATAGTGCTGAACAGATGGCAAATAATAAAATTGAAGGAAATACCAGATACTGAGAGACCCAACTGGAGCTACACTCGATATCTTCTTTCTTGCCTCACTGCACCTTCTAAGGCTGTTAATGCCCACGACACAGCTTCCCTCTGATTTCTCCACCCCTGCAGATGACATGTCTCAGTCACTTCACTTCCAAAATAATGGCCTGTTAAAAATCACAAAAGAATCACAGGATCGAAGAATTTTAGAGTCCAAAGGGACCACTGAGACGATCTCTGCTTCCCCGATGCACACAGAGGCGGCAGTGAAAGCTGTGTGTTGCTACAGGTATAAGCAGGGGTTTGAAGTTGCTTCTTGGAAATGAGGTGTGATTTAGAGATGGCAAATTGGAGTGAATCAAGACTCCCTCCCTTTGAGTATGCTCAACCCACATTCAGCTTGTTAAAAGGAAGGGAATGGGGTGAAGATAGAGAAGAGGAAAAATCCATAATTTCCTTACATTCAGTGAGTTACTATAAAGTACTGAATGGGGTGGAGGTGAGGGTGGGGCTGAGAGCATCATGTGGAGAAATATCGCTGTCAAGATGGCCACCAAGAGGCTATAAGCAATATTATGAGTTTGTTTATGACTCTTCTCCCCCTTCAAAAGGATATTATTTCTACACTGAGCCAGTTAATTTAAAACAAAACAAAACAAAACAAAACAAAAAACAGCTTGTTAACACATGTCAGCTTTCTGGTAAACAAGAAAAAAAATAGTTTCTGTTATTTGAGTTGATTCTCATATTTCAAATGGAAAACAAAGCAAACGACTTTTAAATCCTTTCATCTGACTTCTCCAACAAAGGGCCAGAGCTCTCGTCGACCTCCCCTGCTCTCAGAGACTGTTCTGAAATCCCTCACTTAACTAGGCCTGCTCCCACCGAGCAACGTTCACAGAAGACATCTGCCGGCACGCCACCTCTCCATTAGAGAAATGAGAATAGTTATGAAACTCACCATTTCCAAGGAGTCGGGTGCCGCATGACGTTTTTCCTGGGCCCGGGTGTGGGTCCCAGGCCTGGCTATATGATCCAGGCTCGCAGCTAGAGATGGGACTCGGGATTTAAAATGTTAAATTAGTGTAGTAAGGCGCCTGCGCCTAACGTGCAAGTCTGCCTGCGCGTCATTCACCACGCACGCGTGGCAGGATGCCACTATAGTTCTCTGATACATGTGAAGCCCTTGCGTTCCCCTGGCGCAGAAGCGCGCGCTCCCCGCAGTGCAGTTGGTGCCGTTTCATTCCCATGTCGGTCCCTCATGCGTCCTTCCAACTGGGCATCTCACCACCAAAGCATCCCCTTCCTTCTCCATCAGCTCAGCGCTGTCCCCAGGGGACCCTAGAGAGTCCCCAGCTGGATTCTTCTCTCCACTGTCCCTGACAAGAAGAAAAATCTGTCTACCCCTTCTCAGCACCCCCAGGCCCTCCTGTCTCCCCCAGCTCTCTTCACCACTGTCATCTTGTTTTGCCACCTTCACTCTCGGCCTTCTTTCCCCCTCGTCCAGCCCCTAAAGCTGCCATCACACTCAGCTCTGAAGTGTGACCCAGCATGACACCCAACTGACACATGATATTTCAGTGGAACCCATACAGATGGCCTGGTAACAAAACAAAACAGAAACATCCCGGTCATGTTCCATTCTAGAAAATTAAGGTCATTCACTGAATTCTGGCAGGAAATGAGTTATTCCTCTCCAAATATCTGCAGTTACTTTAAACCTAAATGCTAGAAAAGAAACAAATATGCAGGGCTGGCCTTACACGAAAGCAGTAGGTCTTTCAGGGGACGCTGGGGACTGGGGAGGATGGTGGAGATCCAAATGAGAGAAGAATGAAACTACAGGATCACAGAGCTACCGGAAACTTCAGAGATCACCAGACCCAACAGCTTAACATTTACAAATGAGAAGACAGAGTGCCATAGACTGTAAAAGATTATTCAAGGTCACCTTGCTGCTGAGAAGCTGCCAAGAGTTAACTCTCCAAGGCAGCAACATAAACCCAGCAACAGGGTTTATTTTCTAGTTGCATTGCTTCTGCAAAAAAAGGATGCATACTGTTAATGCCGCACCACCCATGTGCTACATACCCTATAACCAGACCCCTTTTCCTTGCCCTAATAACTGGACCTCGCTTTTCGCCTGCTGCACATGTGAGCACTCTCTCCTATCTGGAAAGCATGTGACCTGCTAGCCCTCTCGTCTTGACTGCTAGGTTTAATAATTTGGGGAGTGACTCCTGGCACTTCACCAGGCTCTGATCTTGTCGCTGGTGTTCGTTCACTCTCTGCTTAATGCCCCACTGCTCACCACATGATGCCCCGAACAGCTCCCACTCCCTATCTTCAACTCCTTGTCCCCATTCATTCCATGCGACCCTCAGAAATGAGTGAGACACAGCTCCCTCCTCTCCTGACCCCTCGCCTGAGCATGTAGGGAACCCCTTAGGATGGTCGCCACACCTGAAGAGACTCGGGGCTAACTGTTAGTGCGTCTAAACTGCACTGAGTGCAAGTCCTGGGCATAGAGACCCTCGTGACAAGGACCTCCTCCCAGCAGCGCGAGCGTAATGTTCACAAGCCTACAACCCTGAACCCAGAGCCAATGCAACGAACACCCATGGAAATCTGAGTTGCCACATCCTCAACAACGAACAGTCCTTCAAAAGTGCACCCAAGCCCAGCTGTGACTGACTGGAGAAGACCCTAAGTGCCTCTACCCCATAGCTCTCTCTCCTCAGACTGCTGCCCACCACACCTCCCATTTCTGGTCTGTTCTGCCCTCCTACCCTTCTAAATCTGCATCATTGTTGCTGCCCTGAGCTTCCTCCTCCTTCTGCCTTCCCCAAAAAACCTTGCCATGGGACCTGCCTCACTTTCAGTCACCCCCAGGCACTTCTCAACAGTGTCACTCAACATGGCTCCAGATTTCACAGGTCGAATTCAGTCGTCCTGGTCTCTAAACACCTTTTCCTCTCCCATTGTTCTCACTCTACTTCCCTCCCGGTACCTGCTTTTTTATTTTTAACCAGATCCACCATTCCAAAGACCCTCTCAACTTTCTCCACGTTTGTCCTTTCGGCCTCACTCCTTCCCACCTGGCACTCTGCTCTAAATATTAAAAAATGCAGCACACCAATCCTGGGCAGGCTCAGCCATTCCCATCGGGTGGGACGATGCCAAATATTGTGTCTCCAGCTCAGACCCTTCTCTAAAATTCTAGGTCTTCTCTGAAATGCATTAAGCTGACCACCCCTTTCTTGCTAGCAACTTCTTAGATACCAAGCACTCAACACCTCTATAAATTGAACCAATCATTTTCCCAACAGACATTGAGATAGAGTGGACTCGTGGCATCCATGAGGGAGAGGACTCTGTTCATCTTTGCAGTGACTGCTCCCTGACTGTTTAATAAATGAAACAGAACACCTGCATCACAAGGCGTGCACGGCAGCTGCCAGCACCTCCTGGAGAAAGCACAGACTCAGGTCTCTAGATGGATGTCAGCAACAACGCAAGTGGAGCTGCTCTCCGACAGAGGTGACAGAATCAACCCGAACGGCTGCAACTCCAAAAGCTACTTGTGTCGTCCACACATTTCCTGGCTGAGCATGTTCTGGGTCTTCCCATTGTGAATCCCAACAGACTTGTGCGACAACGTGACCTGATGACACTGCCTTAACCTCTTCGGCCTGTCATTTCAGGGGCAGCCTGCCTATGACCTTTGCTCCTGGAATCATTTCTGCTCCAACATCCACCCCAACCCACATGTACCCTATAAGTTCCCTATAAGTTTTCCACTGTCTGGTGACCCATTTAAGAAACCAATGTTTGAGAGTTTATTCGTTACCTAATTTTTACTTATTCATTGCCTGAGTCCTGCACTAGACTACAAGCTTCATAAAGACAGTGATATTTTCATTTACCACGTTATCCTCAGTGCCTGGAACAGTAGCTGGTGCATAATAAGTGTCCAACAAAGACATGTGTGTCGATTACATTTAAAAAATTGGCTCTCAGTCTACTAGGTGGCAATTAATGGTTGGAGGAGAAATGAATAAAAGGCTGTTACTTTGGACTTTAGCAGCTTATAAGTAAGAAAGTTGAAGGATAAGAGAAATACTGGGAGGAAAAAAGTCAAAGTATACATTAAGCAAATAAGTATACTAAATGCATAAAGACTTGATTATGAAAAAATAAGAAGGTAGGGAACATGCAAAAGATTAAATAGTTATTAAGGAAAAAGAGTTGGGGAGGAAAATGCGGAGAAGGCCAGGAACTAGAACGGTGCCTAGGTAATTAAGAAATATAAAAATTGCCCCTTGTTAATGAAGCTCTCCCTGGTTGAGGGTTTAATCTGTTTTAACGGTAATAACAACAGCTATCATTGATTGAGCTTTAATTATGTGCCTTGTGCTAATAAATGCTTTGCACACAGAACTACAATGACAACACACTTTGGAACAACCGGGCAAAGAAGCTGGAACGCAATCACCCGAGCTGGGCATGGATAATGAAAGCTGAGTGAAGAGAAACCAGATCTGGAGAATTCTCAGCAGAAGACTCAGCTGAAAGTGTACAAAGCTGAGTTGTGTGACACCCCGGTACTAGGATCCTCCGAGCTGTAATAATGTAACTCACTGAATTCTCAATTGTGGGCAGACTGTGATGCTGCCTGTGACTCACTAATCATCCTACAATGCTTACGGTCCCCGCCTTTGTGAGAAAGGTGATGGGGAATGCTTAAGAAATGCTTAAGACAAGTCTCTGTCCCCGAAACAGGGACCTGATGGAAACCAGATGATTAAAGAAACAGGATGATGATGCCTAAATAGGAGCCCCAAGTAGAAGGGACACCCTGACACAGCAGCAATAATGGGAACAACTGGAGAGGGCTTTTCCATGAGCAAGATCAGAGACGAACTTCTTCAGGAAGGCATATTGCCTTGGGGGAAAAGCATATTTTGTTTCAGCACTGAAAACAAACTGAACGTGTGTTCCCATCTGAGGAACCGCGGTTATCCTGGGCTTTCTCAGGCTGCTACCCTACTCCACGACTGCACCCTCTGCCACCCAATCTCCAGGAAAGGGGAAGGCCTCCTGCTGACCTCTGATGCTCCTGTCTCCATGGACACCTTGTTCTGTTGACTATTCAACTTCTCTTGCTACTATTTCTCTGTCTATCGTCTATAAACTTAACTTTGTCCTTCCCATCCAAACCATACTTTTTTTCACTGTACTTCATCTTTTTTCTATTGCTTTTAAGATGGCTTGAAGATTAATGATATTGATCATCTTACTGTTATGGTAGTCAAACTCAGCCATCTTTTTCTCTGTAGATTCTGAATTTAGTGCCAGGCTCAAAGGGTCATATCTTTTCACCCTAAGACTATAGGAATATCCATCATGCTGGAGACCAGGATGGGCTAATCACTGTCCTCAACTCGTCTCTGGGTTGTAAGTGCTGAGCAGATAGATCCTCAATGAGCCAATGGGTGGGGGCACAAACATTTATCAATGAAGGCCCAATACCTCCCTCAGCGTGGAGCCCCCCACTGAGACACTCAGTGTGGACTTGTGGCTTTCCAAAGTTCAGAGCTTGGGAGTACCATGTCTGTTAAGACAGTGACATGAATTCATACGCAGCTGCTCCATGGGCCTATGAGCAGTATGATAGAGGGGCCAGGAAGGCCTAGGACAGCGAGGGGCCTCTAGGCCTACAGGCAGGAAGCAAGCTCCCGCCCCCAGCCAGCTGCAACTCTCATGCAGAAAGAAGCCCAGGAGGGAGGGGGTAAGAGAGGGAGCACAGTGCCCTTGCCCGCCCACGCCATGCTCAGTGCAGAGAGAAAGCCTGAGGTCTGGGCCCAGCTTTTAAGTCAACGCCTGAAGTCCAGGACACAAGCATGGTCCAGAGCACATCAGACCGTTTCCCATACGGCTAATACTGCCTCCTCCCTTGGAGGGGAGCCTGGGAGAGGTGGAAAGGAACCCAGAAATCCCCTCTCAGGTGCTTCCCCGGAGGGTGCCGGGTTGGTGGGACTTCCTTTCCACATGGGCCTCAGAGGAGCAGGGAGCGGGGAAGAAAAGGGTCTTCTGCTAGAATCCACCTAAACTTCCTGTTATTCATTTCAGAAATCATCACACTTTCAGGTTTCCTACTAATAAATAACAAGCAAACTTATCCACCTCACTCCACGGCCAAGCTCTGGTGGCATGACAGGCTGGGTTGGCCAAGGGGAGGGACAAGCTCACAAGCCACCCCGAGGCTCGTTTAGAAGACACTGCTGCATGTGGCGCATCAAAGACCCTCAGAATTTGCTTGAAACTCAATAAAATTGGGCCTATTTTGTTTGGCAGGAGCCACAGACCGACTAGCGATGGCGGCAGCCGCAGCGGTGAACGTGAACTATTGCCTGGGCATGAGCTGTGGTGACATTGGGGGGCAGGGGAAGTGCAAAGTTCTGTCCCCAGCTTCTAGGTCTAGTCAGGGAAGTTGCTGTGAGCAATGGAGGGAGGGATATGTTTTCAAAGAATTCAAATTAAGCAAGGTCGCACAGATATCCTATCTTGTACATTTTTAAGGATGCCTGTCGAGACAGGAATTAAAAAGGTGTCCTTTGAGGATTTTGATAGACGACATTACTATTTCTCCAGAGTCCAGTTCCCCTTTCTGTGGTGTCCCTCCCTACAGGATGATACATGACCTTCTGTGACATCGGAATCAGCCATGCTTCGGTCCATTAAATGCAAGCAGAAGTAAAGTTTGTCAATTCCAAGAAGCTTGCAAAGCCAACGTGTGGTTCACTGGGCTCTATATCTCTCCCAGGAGCCTGGTGATGCCCCAGACAGAAACCACACCATCACCTGGGCCCCAGCATGAGGGGGCGGGGAGCGGAGAGCTCAGCTGACCAGTGGCAGACATGTGACCTGGGCAAGAAGCAAATTTCTGTTGAGAGAAGCCACTTGGAATTGTAGGTCATTCATGACCACAGCATAATGTCGACAAGCTGACTGACATGGGTGGTTCCAGACACATCACCCTCTGTAATGCCACAGGGTCAGGTGGCAAGTCCATCTGAAGCAAACCTTCTTGCTCAGGGTGGACACATGTAAAAGGCCCCTCTTGGATATGTGAAGATAACTTGAGCAGTATGGTCCAGGGAAGGCAGACTGCCTTGAGTCTACGAGCTAAGGAAGGACAGCCTCTTCTGCAATAACAGACAGATCTCGAAATCTCAAGAACTCACAGAGAAACAATGTATTTCTCAGGCTCACAGGGTCTGGTGTAGGCTGGCCACTCTCCCGGGTGGCTTTCCTCTAAGCAGTGGCTCCAGGCTCAGGCTAATCCCAACTTATAGCTCTGCCATCTTGCAAGACTTCTTCCATAAACAGGACCTACCTGTTAGAACACTTGGGGATCCTTCACTTCTAGCCACACGAAGAGGAAAAGGAGCACATGGATGGCCTCATGAAAGAGGTTTTATGGTGAAGGTCTGGCACGCGAGGCCATATTTTCTATGCAGACCTCATCACAGGTCCCACCCAGACCCCAGGAGAGCTGGAAAATGCAGTCTTCCTGGGAGGAAAATAGAATGGTTTTATGCACAACTACATTTTGTCTACCACGAAACACTTTTTACAGAGGAAGGGTATGAAAGACAGGTGAAATTTTGAGTGGCTTTAGAAGGCTGTGCAGCCATCCAGCTCATTAGGAGCATCAGGAAAGAGGGAGAATGTTGACTCTGGTCCTTGGGGTAGGTGACAGTTGTTGGAAACTGACTAAACCTCTCAGGGTTAGTCAGCCTGTGTCCCAAGGTGTCTGTGCATGTGTAGCGAAAGCTTGTTCAGCTAGAGTCACAGTCACAGGAACAATGAACAGATGGACCACTGCGGACAGTGGAGGAGTCTGGGCCACCAGGGGCATCGCGGCCCAGTGGACAAGTGTGGCTAGAGACTCGTGCAGGGCTGGTCTCCCACAGCAGTCCCCAGGGTGACGAACAGCCAGCACCTCGTCCAGAACAGGGTGACGGGCTGCTGCAACTGCCCCGGGTGCTTGGCCCACACAGACACAAAGCCAAATGGGGTTCATGGTCCCCCTGTGGGTTGCCCCTATGCAAACCCCAGCTGCACAGCTGCTCTTGCTGGCGAATCCGTCCAGACAGGGAACACGTGCTCACGCACCTCCCTGGGATGGGGACATGTCTCTGCTCATGAGTGTGGCTCTCCTTGACCACTGTCTCTACCTGCTCTCTGCATCCAGTGCCCGCGGGGTCTGTGAGTGTCATGATAGCCCTGAGGACAGCCGGGCCCCCTCTGCATGGGCCAGGAGCAACTCGAGCACCCTGGCCCTCCCAGCCCAGAATCTTGGCTGACATGGGCTCCAAGCCCCCAGGTGTGTCCTTTCCTGGGGGGCCTGGGTGGGTGGGCACTGCCCTCACAGCTGCTGCTCTGCCCCAAGCTGGCACAGGCCCCTGGCAGTGGCCCTGGCTCCTGCCCATGCCAGAAGACCAGCACCGAGCAGCTCCCAGGCCTGCCACTGCGACGCCTGCCTCCCTACCCGGCCACTGCAGGGTCTTCTCCAGCTCTGGGTCAGCCCCCAGGAAGGCCTACTGCCTTCAGTCCCAGCGCCCTCTACCGAAGAACCAGGGAATGTTCCTGAAGACTCAGTGGGTCACGAGGCATGGGGCAATGCCAACGCAAAAGCGCCCCCAACATGACCCTCCTGGAGGCACAGTCTGCTGTCACAGCATTCTGCACAGTGAGCTCTAAGCCCGCAGGATGAACCGATGAGAAAGACACTGTCCCTGTCCTTAAGGAGCCCCCCACTTCAGTGCCACTCCTGCCCAAATGGGGCAGGCAGACAAGCCAATGAGCGGGCAACTTCTCGAGCAAGCCTGGCATCGCAGATGTTCCAGAAGACAGCACAGAGTAGAGACGGTTCTTGGCAGACCATAATCATTGGAAAGAACCAAGGAATTCCCCAGCTGGAATTAGCAGTAGCACCTTCTAAAACCTTACGGTGGCTACTTTTGAATGAGCTTGAAGGAAAGGAAAAACGAATTGTTAGTTATTTGGTTTTCCCTTCTGACAAACTGCCAGATCATCACGTTCATGAAGAATCTGCCGTCCCAAAGCAATTATGCTTTCTGGGTAGCTCCCCAGAGAGTGCAAGTCGAACTAAGCAAAACAAGAATCTCCATGAAAACCCAAAAATTAGCTGAAGTGGCCACACTGGGTCAGCATGCAGGTGCATAACCCAGAACAATCAACTACAGAGGTCGAAAGCAATAATGATCTGCCAAGTTCATGTTACAGGAAAGATGTAAAGGAGTTTCGTCCTCACGATGCCCCTTGGTACTTTATTACAAAAAACACCCAGGTTCTTCAGAAATTTCCCAAGGTCAGCTACCCAGAAGAGAACCTGATGCTTATAATGTATGCATGTTATACGCCTGGGGAATACTGAAGGCTGAGCTCCATCTAAACCCTTCACTTCCCCTACCTTCTTAAGATGTGAGTCTTATGGAAGTAGCCGTGCTTGGGAAATGTGGCTGTGGATGGACCTGAGTCACCCTGTAGCCTTGTTTTCCCTGAAGGCATCTCGACAGGCCAATGATTTCCTAAACTGAATGGCAAGCAGGAGGAATCATGGAATGAGACTGGGAGGGGAGACGGTGGTGTTGATTGAGGCTGGCAAGACAGGTTCTCAAGCTTGTGAAAGGTCCCTGGACCATTGCTCTTTAGAATTTAACTGTGAATCAACCTAATGTCTGCTTCAAGTTTGTACACTGCTACTCAGTGACTCCCCCTAGAAAATATGGGGTCTCCGTGAAGCGGCGTCTCAGTTTCCCCAATTACTGTTTCTCTCCTCCCTCACCACAGGTTTCTTCCATTTAATACTGAACATTCTACCTTCTACTAAAAGATAAAGGTCAGAGTCGAAACCAACGAGTTTCATAAAAACAATAACTGCTTTGTTCTCCATGACCTCTCTCTACCCCATAACCCCCCAAAGGGGAAAAAAATATACAAGAAGGGATCTTGGTTTGAATGGAAATTGATTAAACTTTTTTCCAGTATCAACACTATTTTTTTTAACTCTTGGTTTCTAGTGACCTTTCAAGTACAGAATCATCAAATGCTGAAGTTGTTATAACTGAAACCCTAAATTTAAAAACCATCCAGCTATTTTGCCAATCTTAATTACGGGACACTCGAGACCCTGAAATTTCAGTTTCTGGGTCACCTACTGACACTGCCATCCCTGACCAAGAATGCCAATACATTATAAGTAATGAAAGAACTAGGATTCATGGCCCAGACATTTCTGCTAGAATCTTATTCTATCTCTAGAAACCCAGTGAGAAATGTTCCAGAAATATGTTCAGCTGTAGAAATACAGAGATATGGCTACACCCCCTGGTGCATCTCCAGCATACTCTCAGATAACTGTCGACAATCAAACACACTTCCTATGTTGCACGTTTATACACAATCAGATTCTGCTGCCTGGACATCCCTAAGCACTCCAGCGTTTGACATGAGCGTTATTTAACTACTCAAAAAAAAAAAAAAAAAGAAAACAAAACAAAAAAGGGTACAAGTGCAAGCTGCAAACTGAGGGCATCCTCACTGGAAGACAAGAAATGAGAACAGGGTCCATTTCCCCCCGTGAGTCCCCGCTGCAGCTGACCCTCCATGACGTGCTCGCTGTCTCCGACACCGTCTCGCCCACACGAAATACTAGTCTTTCTTCTCTTCATCCCCCAAAGTACCACTAGCTTATAGCTGTTGTGTGTAACAGAAGTTGGATGAAATTTTAGGAAGGAGTACGGCAAACCTGAGAAATGCACACGAATATGAGACCTAAAGCCCCGGACCACCTCCACCCCAGATAATGTCACACATGCCAAGGACTTCTTCGGGCTCCCTGCTGGGCGCCCCTCCATGGGTGTCCCCCATCTCCCATCATCTCTCCCGGGGCCACCATGCGAATGTGTCCTCTCGCTTTTATTCAGGGCACTTCACCTCTCTCTTTGCTTCTCCCTCTCCCCAGAACACTCACTG
Source organism: Cynopterus sphinx (assembly GCA_030015415.1). Lineage (NCBI taxonomy): Eukaryota > Metazoa > Chordata > Mammalia > Chiroptera > Pteropodidae > Cynopterus > Cynopterus sphinx. Next base: position 3,314,819 of record CM057392.1, on the reverse strand, counting down.
AAAAGACCCACCGAGGTGATTTTTCAAAGCAAAACACTGTTTACTTACTTACGATGGACTGATGCTATACCCAGGGAAGGTAGAAATGGCTGTAGCTGGTTTTTACTCCAAATAATATTCTTGTTCACTACACACACACACACACACACCAGCATCGAAGTGTGTGTGTGTGTGTGTGTGTGTGTATTCAACTATTAAATATATAGTTAACTATTGAAAAGTTTATCACTGACCAGCGAGATGTGTGTGACCTCTACTGTGCGTGTATTTTGTATAAGGTTATTTTTAATGCTCAGTCCTACTTTACAATTTAGAAAGAAAAATAGAAAGAAAAACAACATTGTAAATGTTCTCCACATTGCACCCTTCTATAAGTTCCATTTCCAAAAGTTCTTTGGAGGCTTCTCAGTAAAACCCAAGCCCATCCCCAGGGCCCTGCAAGGGCTGGTCCTCACCGCCCTCTCTGACTTCGCCTCCTGCCCCCTCCCTCCTGCCGTCTGTGCTCTGAGTTTACCAGGTAGAGCACGTCAGAAGCCTCCCTGCCCCAGGCGCCAGATACTGGCTCCCCCTCCCCATGTGGCTGGTTTCTTCCTAGTTTGCATGTCCTCAGAGGCCCTGCTCTAAGTGTGCTATCTGAACTAGGTCCTGACGTTATCCTCTGACATTATGTCATAGTAACAACCTATGATGACTTAAGTCTCAGTTACCTGCACCTCCAAGTGGATGTAAGCTCCATGGGGCAGAGACCATGTTCGTTTTGTTCTCTGTTGCATCCTTTACAAATTAATTCAATATATAGCTAACAGCAAGATGGATGGATGGATGGATGGATGGATGGACGGACGGACGGACGGACGAATGGATGGAGCACCTTCTCTTTGGAAGGTGTTGTACCAGGAACTTTATCCACATAGGTATAAAACTATGACCTGCACCCTTTAGGATCTTACCCTCACACAGGAGGAAAGAGACTTCTGAATAAATAAAGACAAAATGTTTAAGGAATTCAGAAGAGAAGGAAGTGCTAAGTAAGACAAGCAAAGGCTTTGTGGGTGAGTGGGTTTTGAGATGGACACTGAGGGAGGGGTGAGATCTCAAGGGATGGAAACTATGATATTCTGGCTACAATGAGCAAAAATGTGAGTATATAAAGTACGAAGCCCTCCGGGGCGTAGTGCATGGAGCAGTTTTGCTAGAGGAGGTTTGTGTAGTATGAGTTATGTAGAGGAAAGCAGATGGGGGACCAGATTTTTAAAGGTTGTGAATATCAGAATAAGAAATTAAAACCTTCTGCTTTTCAAGAGAATATTGACATAATCAAAGTAAGCTTAGGCAAGAGGGCTCTTTCCGTGGCACATACGACAAGTTTGTTGGGGCTGCCATAACAAAGTGCCACACGCTGAGTGGCTTACACAAATAAATTTTTTTTTTTTTCAGCGTTCTGAGGGCTAGAAGTCCAGGTTTGGGCAGGTTTGGTTTCTTCTCCCACCTCGTTCTTTAGCTAGCAGATGGCTGCCTTCTTCCTGTGTCTCCATGTGGCTGTCTGTGCTACACGTCATAGGTGTCTGTGTGTTCTAATCTGCAATTACAGGACACCAGTCCTATGAGATTAGGGCTCACTCAATGACCTTTTTGAAGGCCCTGTGTCCAAATACAACCACTTTCTGAAGAGCCTGGCATTACGAATTCAACACATAAATTGGGGTGGCAGGAGGGTGGGGGCCAGGAACAACTCGGCCCACAGCTGCAAGGGAGGAGAGGAGATGATGTTTGAGGCTGAGTGTCAGGGTACCTCATGTTCCTCCCTGAGTGTCACAGGGCCTCTTCTCCGCTGGTCCTGGGTACATCCGAGCAGAAAAGAACCCCTGTAACGTGGCTGGGAGGGACCTTGGCACCACAGCTCCTGGTCAACGGATGACCCCTTCCTTCCGACGACAGAGATCTGACCAAAGCCAAAGCCAGATTTTTAAATTCTGAATTTCGATCGATGAACAGCCCAGGGGAGCCCATGGAGGCTCCCCATGGCCTCCATGTTGGGAACATCCCTCTTCTCCTATGCCACAAACTGTCAGCTAAGGGGTCCTAGTCACTCCATGAAAAACCATGTCCACCGCCCTCCCTGGTTGAGGACAGGCCAGCTTTGGAGGCCAAGGGCCAAATTCTGACCTCTCCATCGGGCCATCCAACGTTCCCAGCCCTCCCTTCCCGAGGGCTCCTCATCTACTTCATTCACTTTTTTTTTTTCATTTTGTAAGCTTTATATGCTTTCTTAGATCCTCTCCCCACCAAGGTAGAGAACTTTTAAAGAATCAATGTTGAATTAACACTGATGGCAAAATTCGATGTTAAATTTAAGAATTCTGTCTCATAAAAGAAGTCCTACAAATCCCAGTCATTGCTAGACAGACATCTATAGGACTGGCAGTAATGACAGAAAGAAAGTGGGTGTGGGGAGAAAGGAGGGGACCTCCCATCCCAGGCACCCACATCTTATGGGTGTGGCCCCCCACACCCCACAGTGGCAGGTCTGCATGTCCCCCAGGTGCCAACGCCACTCACATGCTGAGTCATTCCTCCTCTTCTCTGTCCCTCACCAGCAACCTGTGCTCATCCCTCTGAACTCCTTTAGCCAGGAGGTGTCCCTTGTGGTCAGAGCCTATGGCCTAAGCCTGGGCAGCTGTCACCCAGGTGACATGCCAGAGACTCCTGTGACACCCTCAGCTCACATTCTGGCTGTGCCTGAGCTTCACACACACCCTGTCCAACAACAGGGTCTGTTTTATATTCCTGTGTCTTTTCTCTCCAGGTCGATCATCAATTTGAAAGGAACATTCCTACCTTTTACTTTCTGTGAGCTCTTCGAATGTGTCCCAATGCCGGGACATAGAAGTTTACCACTAAATACTAATGAATTCTACTGAATTTGGTGCCTCTAAAAAGGGTAGAAAAGCTAGAAATGGCAACAACTAAAGGAGAAAAGGGAAGCTACTGGCCCAAGAAATAACCTCAACCAACTGAGCCTGTGTGGGGGGCTTTACCAGGAGACTATACAGACCACACTGGGCTGGCCACAGGACACTTGAAAGAGAGGGATCCGAAGGAAGGAAGGAAGGAAGGAAGGAAGGAAGGAAGGAAGGAAGGAAGGAAGGAAGGAAGGAAGGGGCTCATAATGCTATTGGGAGAATTATTTAGCCTCAGAAAAGGAAAACTGGCAGGCATAAAGTCGCAGGTTATCCAGGTGGAGAGACACACAGGAAAAGTAAAAGGGGCGGGAAGCAAAGCCATTTGTTGAGCACCAGTGCCCCATTGCAGGCGGAATGCTTTACGCGTTTCCTGTAATCTTCCCTATGTCCCTGTGGGGTCGGCGCACAGGAAACAGGCTGTGGGAGGACAATAGTTTCCCTAAATCATGCAGCTCATGAGACGTGGAGCTGAGGGTGGAGGCTCGGCCTGCCTGATCAGGCAGCCCAGGCTCGCATCTCAGTGCTGTGCACTGGGCATCAAACGTGAGGGGTCCAGACGGAAGCGGACACAGTGGCAGGTCGATAAGTCAGGAGGGAAAGATAATAACATGGGATGAAGTTCAAGGTCGAAGCTTCGGGATGAGAAATCATGAGCACCAGACTCACGCAGAGAACACACATGTCCCATGAGTATGCGGGTACGTTTTTAAAGCGGCTGTCAATCCCAGTGATGTCCATTTTATTTCACAAAATTTAGTAATTCAGATAATGTTCCTCCTGGTCCCTGTGCTAATTCTCTTTAAGATCTCCTCGTTATGAGAACTTAACTTTTTTTACTGAAATGAAACTTCCCTGCCTTCCTCTTTCATGCTTTCGGGTCACAGTGACTGGGCCCTCCCAGGAAACCAAGGAAACTGCTTCCTTGGGTAATGCACCTCATTTTAAAAAGACAGTCCCTTAACAGAACAAAAAGATGAGCCACGGATGGAAAAAAATATATCTGCAAAACAAATATCTTATAGAGGAATTGTATCCAAACGTTATGAAAAGCTCTAAAGCTCAGATAAGAAAACAAACCAACAGGCAAAGGCCCCAAACATGGTACTGAAGAGGATGGAGAGATGGCAGATCTGCACAAGAAAAGATGCTCCACATCATGTGTCATCAGAAAAATGCAAACAAAAACATCAGTGAGACGCCAGTACATGCCAGTCAGAATGGCCAGATCTGGAACCCTGATGACACCAAATGCCAAAGAGGACATGAAACGACACGAACACTCGTTCACTGCTGGTCAAAATGCAAAGCACACAGTCACTGTGAAAGACAGCTGGGTGGTTTCTTACAAAACTAAACAGCCTTAACCATATGGTCTAGCCATTGTGCTCCTTGGCATTTGCCCAAATGAACTGAAAATTTACGACTATACAAAAACTTCCATGTAAATATTTATAGCAGTTTTATTCATAATTGCCCCAAACTGGAAGCAACCGAGATATCCATCAATAGGTGAGTGGATGAATAAATTGTAGTACATTCATAAAATGGAATATTATTCAACAACAAAAATGAGCTACTGAGCCACAAAAAGACCTTAAATGCACACTGCTACGTGAACGAGGCCATTCTTAAAAGGCTCCAGACTGTACCTTTTCAACTATATGACATTCTGGAAAAGGGCAAAATGATAGAGTGAAAACACCAGTGGTTTCCAGGGATTCAGGGAGAAGGAAGGAGGGATGAATGGGTGACACGGGGGTCGTGTACGCTACTATAATGGTGGGGACAGAACACATTTGCCAAGAGTCATAGAACATACAACACAAAGAATGAAGCTTAATGTGAACCATGGATGTTAGTTAATACATTTTTTTAAATGTGCAATACTGATTTATCAGTCGTAACAGGGAGACCACACAGGTGCAAGGTGTTAATAACAGAAGAAACTGTGTGTGTGTGTGTGTGTGTGTGTGCACACGCGCGCATGTGTGTGTTGTGGGTGGGGGATAACATGGGAACTCTGTGTACTTCCTACTAATTTAAAAAAGAGGAGAGAGAGAGAGAAGAAAAAAGACAATACCCAAACATGTATGTCTATTAGGCTCAAACTAATGGTGTGAAGACTGAACCTAGAAACGTGTATACTTGATGGACACTTGGCTAAGCTTTGGCAAATTTTAATTTTCCTTTGTCCTTTGAGGCTGTGTTTTATCTTGAGAACAAATTTTAATATTATTTGTCATCTGAAACAGCCACATCTGATAAATACATCTTATTTTTCATGTGTAGAGAATGTACCAGAAAAGACCTCTAACTCTAACTTAGTGAAAACTTAATTTCAGTGCCTCAAGATGTTTTTAAAAAGAAAGCACATCCTGTTTCACAATAATGAGAATTAAAGGGGTCTTCCTCTCTGAACTCATTTTATTCTTGTTTAAAAGAGAAATCCTTCCTTTGAAAATCCTCATCTCATTTCAACTATACCCATCAAATCTCTTATTAAGATTCAAATTACATTTGAAGTATCAAGAGCGAAAGGAAAAAGAAAATGACTAATGATTCCATTGCTCCGACTAGAAGAAATGTAGTCAGTTTGAGACGGATTTCCCCGCACCCTCTCCCGACACACAGATTGAGAATAACTCTGATGTCCCCGCCTGGGTATGATCATTCGTTTGTTATGTCGTTATGTGGTTTCATAAAAGGCAAGGGATAGTCATCATGTCATAGCGCTTATAAAAATAGGGAAGAAAGAAGAGGAAGCAATAGAACTCCTGGAAGGCTATGGCCCAAGTGAGGAATAAAGCTGAGGGGGTGCTGGGACATTGGGGAAAGTCCTCTAAGGCTGGAAAGCAAAAAAGCTGACTCCAGATTTTGAATGTGTGGTTTACGGCCCGTCCCAGTTTGAAGTTTCAGTCAGAGGCAGAAAAGAGTGCTGATGTAGGAGGGAAGTATTTGTATTCGAGAGCTCTCTTGCTCGCTCTCGCTCTCGCTCTCTCTCTCTTTTGCTCGCTCGCTCACTCGCGCTCGCTCTCACTCTCGCTCTCTCGCTCTCTGACAAATTTACTTCTCCAGATAGTTTTCCACATCAAGGTACATGTTCACTTCCCTGCTCGTGTTGTTGTCACCTTTCCGTAGTGATGATAAAGACAGTGACTATATAATTCATGGCTCCACTGAGCGTTAAAGCCTCATGAGACCATTTGAATGGGGACGGTCAGTCCTTGTCATATTTCTAATTCCTTCTAGCAGGCCCTAGTGAGATCACCAATTCCTCCCTGGAACCTAGAGGCCAACTAGACAAAACATCAAGAGCTCTATGTAAGAATCATAATCCTCTGTACTGTCCCATGACCAGGAGGATCTGGGGACAAATGGCTCGTCTCGGCCTTTCAGCAACGCCCCTGACAGCCCCTGCATCCCCGTGGGGTAGCAGCCCACCCACCTCCTGCCCAGGTCTCTGAGTGGCCATGGTATCCCCATCCCCTCCTCCGCCCCAGGCATCTGCCCACTCTAGGGAGCACTGTGCTGGGTTCCAGCCAGTAGATAGGGGGCTGGCTACTGACTCCTACCCATGACCAGGCATCTCCTCTGAAGTCCCTGTGCTCCTTTTGAAGTAAGGAGGTGGGAAGTACCCAGGTATGATGAAGCAAAGAAACTCAGTGAAGGTGAAGCAGCCAGCTGGGATGAGGTGAGGTGTACGATGTAAGGGCAAAAAAGAAAATAATCAAAACAGGGAGTGACCAAGATGTAAAAGCATCCAAATTGCTTTGAAAGCGTCTCTGAAATAAATGTCCAGAGATCACCCAGATGCAGTGAGTAAAAATGGCAGAGAGTGGAGAGGGGAGTGTAATTTTTATTTTAGATGCTCTACAAGTGAATTTGATTTCTAACCCAGTTTATAGCAATTGGTTAAATATGGAGAATGTGTGCTAAGCCAGAGCATTCATATTTGATGCTGTTTTGTGCTGATTTTGAAATAATAAAGTGTGAAGTAATCAGGTACAAAGAAACAACAGTTATTCATGAATAGAAAGCAATAAACTACAATATCAATTCTGTGTTGTTGTTTTTTTAATTGAATAAACTTTCTATTTGGATCTACAAAACAGTGCTTCTAAAACTTCCCCTTTTAATCAAAGAAAATATATGAGAATGCATGGTTTTATAATAAGAAATCAATCAACCCAAACATAGAGAGAAGAGAATTTCCAAATGAATTCTATAGTTAACCTACAGTTACCTCCTTTTTGTTTTAATTTTTACCGCTCTAATATTTCTGGCATTTGGAAGTATGAAACATTAACAATCACTGTTTTTCAGGTCATCAGTCTGAAAGTTCACAGTCAAATACATCAAACATAAAAATAGGAATAGCATTTTCAGAAAATAAACTGAATCTGAATGGGTCCCTCAGAAATTTAATTTTGTCACTGGGCTTTTCCTCCTAAAATTGAAATGTCTCCGAAAATGAGTTAATTGGTCATTTTTTTCACTTGTATTCCTATTTGTGAGCATTTTACTGCATGTGAACTTGAAAAGAAAACCACCATACATGTGTGAGGTGTGAGGACGGGTAGAAGGCATTTGGTACAACCTAGGGGGCTGTCCCCCATAGGTGTTTCAACACCCTATTAAACACTCTGAAAATCCCATAGGGCTTGAAGCTGTCACATGGGCGGATCCTAGTCAGAGGTGAGCTTACTGGCATCACCCAGAAAAAAAAAAAGGCAGGTCTGTGTGGGAGTCTGGGGAATTGACGAGTGCAACAGGAGACCTGGGGGCTGAGCAGTCACGGCTGTGGTTAACTAACAATTTCAGTTTTGAGTTGTTAGGGCCACCCCCTTCACCCCCGCTCCCTGAGAGCAAGAAAAGTGATGTTGGGAGGACAGATGCCAGGCATTCGCTCTGAAGACCTCCCACGGCCACCCTCAGGTGCCCCAGGGGCAGGAAGTGCTCTGGGGGACCGTTGGCACCTCCCAGCCTCCAGTCACTTTCTTAAAGGCCACGTTGTAGAATTGGAGTCAGGCTCCTCTGTTGTTTTCCAGCTCTCAGTCTAAGGTAGTCAGGTAATCAGAAAAACAGTTTCATCTACCGTGACTTCTAGAATTGATTTCTTAGAGTATGTTGGATTTGAGTTTTTAATTTATAAGTATAAATAATCCACGGTTAGACTTTTACTCATTCTCCAAGACCATTTGGGTTTCACCCCCAATATAAAGCCTCCTTAAACTGCCCCAAGTAGCTAGGCACTCATGTTTTATGTTGTCATTGCATTTTATGGATTTCTTCACTACATTAAAACATATAACACGTCTATCTCCTATGAGGCAAAAAGCCATGTTTTATTTATATGATACCTTTGGTCCTTGGTTGATTCTAAACTCCATAAATATTTCTTGGGGAAAATAAAATAACAAGAGAGAAGAACGGTGAAAGGACGGAGGAAAGGGGGAAAAAGAGGAAATTACCTTTTTATCTTATATTCGAAAAATTATTTCCAGATGACAAGAATTCAGTTCTTCTTGTACTCTAATAAATCGTTACTGGTATGAACCAAAACATACCTTCATAGGTCAACTTTCCTTCCTGTGAGGCCATATCTCGGAAGTAGTTTACATCCCGGAAATGCTCAGATCACCATGTTTGGGAACTCTGTACTTCCTTTGCTGGGTAAAAAAGTCAGTCTGTCTTTCTAGGCCAAAAGCTCGTAGGAATGGCCCAAGATATGCACCCCAGTCCTCCAAGTGAATACAAGTCTAAGACTCTCCATATATCACCTGCTCAATAAAAACTCAGCAAAGCTATGTAGGAATGCCTTGAAGAACGAGACAACTGCACTAAAGTGAATTCATTTTTGCCTGAGGGAAAATGAAAAGTGTGCACCAAGTGCTCTCGAATAACAGAATGAACCTGGGCTCAGCTCCCAGGTAGACCTGCGGGCTGGCACTCTTCCCAGAAACAACGAGGTCAGAGTGAATAAACAGTATTCTTAGAACTAAAAAAAAAGTTGTTTTGAAAAGCAGATCATTGAGGAATGACCTGCAAAAGTCACGCTACTGTGACAACAGACTTCTGAAGGACAAACTGGGTAGAAAGAAGTTCAGAAACCTGGAATTCTGGCAATGCTGTCGACCGAAAGTAGACGGGTGACTTTCACCAAGTTACGTCAGTTTTCGGTGCTTCAGTTTTCTGATTTTTTCAAGAGGAATACTGTATCTCTGGTCTACCTCAGGCCTGGGATTCCAAACAGTTGTGTGGTCCAATTCTCAATACTCTAATCTCCTAAGACTTCTCTAACAACAGTTCTCGGTACATGGACAACCAAGGGGAAAAGGTGCAATAAATGCAGTGGACTGGATCAGAATAAATTCTCTGCTTTCATTTTTTGAGTTTGAGGCCACTTAATTTTTTTAGATCAATCAGGTGAAGAGTATTCAGCAATACCCAATAGCTTTCAAAAGCTCAGGTCATTGTGAGAGCTTGTTATGTTGCTGTTGTCATTACTGTTTTTGATCAATTCAATATTTTAAGGAGTTTTTACCTATAAGATAAAGATGGCAGGAAGGAGGTAAATAGAGAAGACATGCTCTGCCTGTAACCCATTTCTGGTTCTCCTTTTCTCTTGACTCTTAGATGAGGCCACTAAACCAAAAAAACAGAGCAGAGGAACAAAAACATCACAGATGCAAACAGAAGGATCCCAATAAGAACCAGATATTTGAATTATTAAGGAGACAAGCAACACTTTCATTCATCAAAAGAAATCTTTCAAATATTGTCATAATAAACTTATTTCAAACATTTGTAAGTACAAGTGACTCAATTCAAACTTAACAAAATTGTAAAACAAGTAATAATAGGCAACTGCAAGGCTGAACTGCTAAAAGTGAACCAACAAGAGACAGAAAAAAACCCTCTGCTAAGTCAAGGAAAATAACAGAAACATAATGACAGAGAAAAGAATTGTATTAGAGTATCACTATCCATGCCACTTAAGAGAGTGACCAGGTCCTCTGGTGGGACCCAAGGAGACATTGCTCCAGAGTTTGACTAAAGGGACTTGGGAAAGAATAGAGTGTGATGATTGCAGAGGATGCTAACTGAGTTTTTCCAGGCAAAAATAACCCAAGAACCATCAGTACTGAAGTATAACCTGTCAATGTCTGGATCTGTTGCTCCATTTTTTTTTTTTTTTTGGATATTATCCCAAAAATTTACCCAAGTGGGACCACCCAACAGAGTTGGCTAGAAGAAAGCCCTTCTTGTTTCTGGTGGCTGACTATGAGATCCATTCTGATTCTCGACAGGCCTGCTGAGATTTTTTAGGGCCTGGTCAAGTGGTCCAATTTCATGAGCTCCATAGAAGACAAGAGAATCGAAGACACAGTAATAGCAAATACTTCTCTTGGAAACTTTCCCATCAACTACCAGCAGGCCAGATGCAAATTCGCCTGCATCCCTCTGTGGACCCTTCAGCCATTACCATCCCTCCAAATGGTCAGTGAGAATAAAAAAAGACTTGAAGGTCTGGCAAATATTCAAAGGTCCAAAACCAAATGCCTCTTCCTAGTTTACAGCGCTTCAAGAGATGACACATACCACTCCCAGAAACTAGCAGCTACCTACACTGGTAAACACTCTGGCACTGGTGGCCTCTGGTGTTTCTTCTTTCTAGTCATGTAGTCCTTTTGAGCAAGGGTCACTCTTACTCCCAGGAAGAAAGTCAACATGACTCACTTGCAGAAACTGAAAGTACAGCATGTCCACATGAGCAGGGCTGCCTACTGTGTAACCACAAAACCACATCAGAAGAAGTCAGCTGCTTAGGAAGGAGAAGAGGCTAAATGATTACTCCCCCTACAACCCCCGTTCCAGAAGGCCAATCTCCCGGAGGACCCGCAGGCTCTTTGCTAAGTGGAGACGAATGTCAACGAGTGCAGTCAGGGTCTTGCCTTCCACCTACTGAGCACACGGGCCTCCCAAGGCCACATGCGAGGCAGCGAGGTGTTGGCCTCCTTCTTCCTTCCCTTCCTTTGGCACGTCCTCTGAGAATTTCTCCCCTCCCTGTGCACTCAGCACTCTCTCACCAAGCCTTTTGTCAGGAGACTTTGGGGAGGGTCACTCCGGATGTGATGCTGCCAGGATTCTGTGGTCAGGGACTCTAATAATTCCTACCCAGAAGATATGAGGAATAAATCGTGCCTGAGACTTTAATTGGGAAAGCAGCGGTAGTCGCTCATGTTCATCAAAACGGGCATGTTTGGTCGTTTCCGTGGTCACTTTTGGACACTGTCCTTGTTTTTGCATTCAGACGTAATTATGGAGTGGTCGTACTTTGCTTTGCTCCACGTGGCCACGGAGTGTCCTTGTCAGATGTCCGTGCTCTGTGAGATTATTTCTATTCAAAAGGAGAACACCAAAGGCCACGAGTGGGGCCAGCCCAGCAAGCCAAGGCCAGGTCCTGCAGTGTAGACCGATATCCTCCCAGCGTAGCCCCTTCCTCCCACCTCTGGCTTCAGACTGCTGTGATTTGCAGTCTCTCCTTGGGACAAGTCATGCTTTCAACGTGGCAAAAACTAATCAGGAGAATCCATCTCAGTTGATACAAGTCAAACTCTGTCCCAGTGGGTTGGGGGTGTCTTGTGCTGGCATCATTACAGTGACCTTCTAGAGACAAAAGCTGACCCCACGGAAGCCACAGTGGTGAGCCTGGGAACAGAACACACACTCAGGGCCTCTTCAGTTAAAGCAGACAGGCACCCAGCCCGGCTGTCGGGGCCAGCATGCAAAGCATGTCATGGCCCTGTCCAGCAGGCAGGTGGGCCAGCTCGCTGAGACCCGTTCCTGTCCCCCTCGCCTGTCTTGTTTTCACGTAGAAGCGCTATCCTTGAATCCATACTGGAGCTTGACCTGCCAACGCTAATGAGGTGCTTTCAGAATAATAACGACTGTCCCAAGGAAGTCCCCTTCTCCTGCTTGTCCCTCAGCTCCCCTGCAGGCAGAGGACAGTCGCCTTGGGACTTCTCCCCATGATACTGATACTCTACTGCCACCTGGTGGAAGTTCATAACCAAACAGACCGCTGGAGTTGCCCTTGACTTTCAACTTGTAGACACCCTCAGGGGAACAGGAAGGCGGCAGACAGGCCATCAGTCTACGATCCCCGGCCTAGTAGCATCCACTGCTCCTGGAGGAGACCCCTCGGCTAGGATTTCAGACAAGCCTCACCTCTCCTCCCTCTCCTAAGCCCTGGGCCCCTGAGAGAGAGGCCACTGGCAGCCGAGAAGCATCTAGTTCTTTGCTAAGAGTCCACACGGAGAATGGAAAGGAGACGAGAATTAAAAGGACCTGGGCCTGAAGGGGACGTGAAGCTAGAAATCCTGAGGAGGTCTTGTTGATTCTTCGCAGTTTTGTCTATAATTGGTCTTAAGAAATAAATGCTATGACAGCATTCATGTCAAAAAAGAAACAAGGAACGAATACCCCTTGATTTATCTGCTGCTTACACTGGGCCAGACATTTTGTTTAATCTTCAGAATAGCTCCTTGTGATAATGTGTTACTATCCCCTCTTCACAGATGAGGACACTAAGGCACAAAGACACTAAGCAGTGTGCCGAAGGTCACCTCATTGGCTGAGGAAGAGCCGAGGCTAAACCTCAAGAGCGACTGAATTCAGAAGGTCCTTCTAACTACTCTGTTTCGCTGATTCTTCATCTGCCCTCCGGAGCACTGACCACTGGAGAAGAGAGAAAGAGAAGGAAAGAAATGCTCTGTCTCCTTCCTGAGCCCGTACCCTCTAGCCTCTCCAATTTTCCTGGAGTCTTGGGCCAGACTTTCAACTTTCAAGGCCTCAAAGAACATATAATTAATACCAATCACCATTCTTCTGTGATCCAGATAGCTGTAATAAGGACTTGGCAAGAAAAACATGAAGTCTAAATTCTCCTTGAGTTCTAACTATTAAGAAATAACAGTTATTAAAATTTGGATGTAAATATGTAAGCAGAACACAATATTTTGAATGAAAACCTGAAAACTCAAAGAAGCAATAGATTTGAAAAGAAATTTAATTTTGAAAACCAAAGTAGTCACTGAATGGATTTTCTGTTCACAAACAAACCACATCTGAGGCAAGAGAAGGACACCAGGACAGAAGGGGCCGCGTCCCCGCCACCTGCCCCGAGTGGCTGGCCTGCAGCTCGCTGGTGAGCAGGGCTGGGACACACTCTGTGAGGTGGTCAGGGGTACCTTTGCCTGCATGGAATTGGGAGGGGAGGAGTTAGCAAACAAAGAACTCCCTCGAAGGACAGTTAGGCAGGGTCCTTGGCCACCACAGAGACCAAGAAAGGAACCCACAGGCTACTCTCTGGAATAGACATCACGAAGCCACTGCCCAAAGGCCCACTCCATCCCAACGATGAGTCAGTGCCAGCACTTAAAAATCAGGCAATTTCCATACATTTGTATTTTTGACTCTTCTTGAAATATCATTCACATGGGAACATGATGGGGTCCTCCAGGCCTGGGACCCACCCTCCCAAGGTTTTCAGTTAGCTTCCCTCTGGGACACTATGAGCATGACTCTTTGGCTTATGACCCAGCAGTGGCTGGGCCAACACTGAGAACAGTTTGCTGTCAGTAAAACTGCCAACCCTCTTAGCACTCAGCACGTCATGGGCAGGGGTGCCACAGGAATCAGTAACACCAGGACTGTGGCCCTCCAGCTCTTGTAAGAACTCCATAATTTGATGCCAACTTGGCTTTCCAACTTCCCTATTATTTCCTTCACACAGCTCCTGTCCCAGCCACACATCGATTCAATGTTTGCTGTTCTCTAAATATGACACCCAGATCTGTCCTCTCTGTTTGAAATTCCTCCTCCTCTCCCAGTTTTCCATCTCTGTATGTCCAGTCCAGACTCATCCTTCAAGGTCCAGCTAAAACTCTACTTCTGTGAAGCCTCCTTTGATTTCTGAAGTTAGAATTAATCCCTCCCTCCTGTCTCACTGTAATATTTGTTGATATACCTACTATAGGATTACCACAATCTAATTTATATTATAGCTATGTTATCTTTCCATCAACTCGTAAATCTCGAAAGGTTTGCCTCTCATTTATCTTTGTGCCTCCCCCAACTTCATTCCTCATTGTCCTAACTACCTTACCCATAGTAGATTGTCAATAATTATAATTATTGACTATATTCTTTATAAAGAACACTAAGTAGGCCTTGGCTCCTACTGTCACCTAGTGGCTATAGTGCAGAACTATGCCTAAAGACAGGGCCACCTTGTAGGAACCACAGATATTTCAAATCCATCCATCCATTTTCTTCCTTTTCTCCAGCACCGCAAACTACGAGGGGGAAAAAAAAAACAACACACATTTCCGGCCAGAGGAACCAGAAAAAAGGAATCTCATCATTCAAAAATAGGAGAAGAATAACTTTCTCTCCTCTCTCTTTTCTCTCACCCCTTTGCCCTGAGGGTCATCCCAGTCGTGCAAGACGGTGGGTAATGTGGTCACTAGAACTTCAAGTTAAACCTTATCTTTCTAGTCAGGTGACCCAGGGAAAGGAGAAGATAGAGGGTGAGGAAAACGCTGGGGAGGAAAGATCTAGAGAAGGAGATCTAATTCTGTGGATAAAGCAGCGAGCCCTGAATTCATCGCTGAGTCCACAGAACAAATACACACACAGACACACACACACACACACATATACACACACACACATATATATAATATTTAATAATATATATACATTACAGAGAGAGAACCTTTTGAAAATAATATGACACTAATTTTAAAAAATCAAGAGACCTATGTAATTGTGGAGGTATACTGTGTTTATGGATTGGAAGACTCAGTATTATTAAGCTGTCACTTCTTCTGATGTATGGGTTCAATACGATCCCAATCAGAATCCCAGCAGGATTTTTTTAATATAAAAATCAACAAGTTGATCCTAAAATTTACATGAGAAAGCAGCAGAGGAGCTAGAATGAGCCAAAACAGTTCTGAAAAATAATAAAGCCTGATTTTCAAGATTGACATTATAAACCAGTGATTCTCAGCCAGAGGTGTTTTCTGCCCATCAGGTGATATTCAGCAATGTCTGGAGAGTTTTTCAATTGCCGTTACTTGGGCATGTTCTAGCATCTAGCAAGTGGAGGCCAGGCATGGTCGCTGAACATCCTATGATGCTTCCACAAGAATTACCTGACCCATATATGAACAGTGCTGCAGTGGAGAAATTCTGCTCTAAAACTACAATAATAAAGACAGTGTGTTACTGACAATAAAACCTAGATCAATGGAAGAGAATAAAAAGTCAAGACATAGACCCGCACATATAAAATCAATTGATTTTGACAAAGATGCAAAGTGGATTCACTGGAAAAACAATGCTCATTTAATGAAACAGTGCTAGGAAAACTGCACACTCCTATCCACAAAAATGAACCTTGTCTCATACCGCCAGCAACAAAAAGGAAAGTGTATATTTATAAAGGTTAACTCGAAATGGATCAAAGACATAAATGTATAACATAAAACCACAGCACTTCTAGAAGAAAATGTAAGAGAAAATCTTTGTGACTTTATGTTAAAGAGTTCTTAGCTTTGGCACCAAAAGCATGACCCTCCCCCCACCAAAAAAGAATGATAAATTGAACTTCATGAAAATAAAAACTTTTGCCCTGCAAAGGATACTGTTAAGCAAATAAAAAGACAACTTACTGACTGAAGGCAAAACTGTAAGAGCAGACCTAACTTGACCTCAAGCTCTGTGGTGAGTAATAAGTAATATATAGAAAGCATCTAGCATAATGTTTGGTCATATTAGAAGTTCAATGTCAGTTTCCCTCCTATGTTCCTTCTTTTTCATCTCCATCTATTGCAGCCTCATATGTGGAAGAAGTTAAATTCCTCTGTTTGGGGTTGGAGAGGATCCTAGTGACCCCTAGTACCATACTGCTTACCAAGGGTTGACAAAGGTCCTAAAACAAAACACATGTCTTTTCTCTACACAACTTCAGGTGACTTTTTTACCAGGATGAGTAAGTCCTGGATCTACTGTACTGCATAGTTGACGATATTGCATTGCGTGCTCAATTAAACAATTTGCTTAGTGGGTCAATCTTACGTTAAGTGTTATCACAAAAAATAAAATTAAAATAAATCAGGAAGATGGGAGGAATCCTTTCAAGGTGATGCGTATGTATTTAGCATTGGCTGTGGTGGATCTCACAGGTGTATACTTATCGCTCATAATATACCTCAATAACTCTATAAAGGGGTTTAAAAATACTGATTACTTAAGTAATACCTACAATTGCCAGCAGGTAGTGCCCATGAGCCAAATGTGTATGGAGTGTGGGGGGCAGAAAGAAGTGGAAATAGAACAGGAGAAACAGATATAACCAATATTAGTTAGTTGTTTCCCTATTCTTATAACAGCCTTCGGGAAGAGGGAAATGAGCCCTGTGGTATAGCGTGTGATACATCTACACATACCCCTCCTTCAAGTTGCCTTTCCAAGCCCTCAGTTTAATGTCTTAATATCCCTGAGGGGGAAATATAGGTAGTCATCAGACAAGTGATAAGACATTAAAAATGGCAGCAGATGAAATCATCAGCATACATTTCTAAATACAAGTCACTATTCCGTTTGTTCAAACACTGTGTAAATTTCAGCTGTGCCTCATTCCAACTCTATCACGCTCATGTGAGTCAAGCTTGAAAATCAGACATTATTTCCCACCCCTTGCCTTGTATAGTAAAGGAGGTTTAAGCTCAGAGGTTAAAGTTCCCACAATTACAGCCTAGCAGAGCCGGGATCCAAATCCACATCTGCCTGGCTTCAAAGTCTTCTGTCTTTAAATCAAACATGAACCTTGTAGAAAGGGTCCCTAAATCACGACTGAGTGTACATATTGTTTCCTGGGGGACCAAAGAAAGAAAAAGGCCCCTTTATTTCTGGAAAAATTCCTCTGCTCATATTTCACCCAAAGTGGCCAAGGCCAGCCAGACAGAGAGCCAAGAGCAGAACCTGGATCTGCAGACCTGTTCAGTAGGAGAGGCAGACAGAACAGATGACAGAAGAAAAGGCGAGGTGGCACGTTATGGGAAACCATGACTCCAGGATGACACTGACATAACCACTGCTTATAATTATCTGACCCTCCCAAAGGTCAGGCATCCTGCCAAGACCTCGACAACCATCCCAGGGTACTGTCCTTGCTCACCTCTTAGCATCATTTTGTCCCTTTTTCCTGGAACGACATGCATGTTTTCCTTTGGGGGACTGACTGTCCTGTGTCCTTTGAGTGGTGGTTGATGTGGGTTGGACCCCACCCTCAGCTCCATCATCCTGCCCCTCTGGCCCACAGACTGTTTAGATGGTATTCGTGAGCTAATTCAGGCCTTCGAGACATAAGGAGACATTTGCTTGGTGCTTTTTGAAAAGGAGATTCTACTTTCTTTCCTGGGAAGCAACAGGAGACACACTCTTCCCTTTTACACAGCGGGGTGTGAGGACACAAAGGCCTAGAATGCCCAGAACCTTTGTAGCTTCCCTGAGCACGGTAACCTAGGGCCATAGCTGCCACAAGAAGGAAGACACAGCAAGAGAAGTGCAGAGAAAAGGAACCAGAGCCCAGATGACACTGTGAGTGTCTGAATCACACCACACCTGAAACCAGCCCTACATCAAGACTGCACAGATGCACAAGCCAATATAGTTCCCTTTAGCCAGAGTTTTCCATTCTCACAGCAAAGGCATCTTGCCTGAAACGGATCAGCACTAGCATTATCCCTGTTTTAAGGACAAGAAAATGGGGATTTATAAAATCTCCCAATCTCATATTATTTATGAGTAAGGTTTGACCCCAAGCTCTCTGGCCCCACAACCTTAGCTTTCGATCGCAAGTTCCAAGCTTCAGAGGCCAGCACCCCAGGGGGCGGGTTTTAGATGGAACCTGCTAATCCTCACACTCTCGATGGAACTTCCCCTGAATAACCTCATCTAACCACACTCACAGGGCTAAAACGTCAGAGGGCCACACTAACCGCATGAACTCAGAGAGACAAGCGAGGTTGTTCTATGTGACTTTGGAGGCGAGACCTCAGAATGAAGCTGGCCCAGGAACGGACTGCCTGTCTTCACTACGGATTCATGACCATTTCCTCTGCCTAGACAGAGTCATTTCTGGATCTCTTGTGACATTACAGAAAAACGTGCCTGGTCATTGATATTGCTGGGCCAAGCAGTGTCAAAACAATATTGCGACAACGTGGCCTTGTAAACACTGCTCATCGCACAGTTGCCAAGAGAGTGAGAGGCTGATCGTGAACAAACCCAAAGCACCATGAAAAGACCTTCATGACACCCCTCTGTCTCACGCACGGGTGCCATCTAGAAAAGGAAAAATGGTTCCCATGCATCCCCACCCCCAGCTATGCTCAAATTGTTCATCACCCACTCAACCAAACTTAACAAATCACTCTTTTCTAAGGTGGAATTGCAGGATTTAATCATCCTTTAAAAAATAAAATAAAATAAATCTTCTCATGGAGAGAAGGGAGAGGAAGTAAAAACTCTTCAGAAAACTTTTCGGTGAGATCCACCAGAAAGACTTGCCAAAAATGTCTTCTCATGAAGTAAGAGGACAAAACAAAGTCACACATGCCACTTGGAAGCTAAAGTCTTCAGTCCCTGCGATGGAACCACTCCGTCTCTCTCAAACTTGTTGTTCAATCCACTTTTTTCACTCCCATTCTGACCTTTTCTATCTTTTTCACATGCGTCTCCACCTCCGTGTCCTCCCTGTGCATGGCCCCTGCGCTAATGGAACCCGAAAGGTGTACCCCAACAGCTGGGCCTTTGATGTGGGTTTTGCTACATGGTTTTCTTATCAGCTATTCAAAATAATTTCAACTATTTTTTTCAGTCATGATATTTGGTTTTCTGTTTGTACTTGAATAGGTCTCCCTGGAGAGTGGCAAAATAAGATGAGTCTCTGAGTTTTTCCACCCCACAAGAGTGGGTCGCAGGGAGGGGGAGGGGAGGGGGCGAGGACAGGAAGCCCTGCCGAGGCGTGAGTGGAGGAAGATGAAAGAGAAAGCTTTGAATGGCACCAACACTGCTTCTGCCAAGAGGGAGAGAAGTGATGCCTTTTGCTGCGTTACCTGTGGCTCTGGGGGGTAAACCCGAAAATCTGCAAATGGCCGACTTAACCCTCGCGTAGACGACTGCTGCCCTGTGAAGAACAGTCATCACAGCGCATTAAGGGGTTCCACTGTTGAACGATGGGCAGGTAGCTGACCTGAACAATAACGTGACATGTGGCAAACACTGGGTGCCTCTCAGGACCGTTCCGGCCCTGCCACTGCCCAGAGCCCTGTGCGGCTCCAGCAGCACCTGACATGCCTCGGACCTGCTGCTCGGGTGTCCCCCCAGAGGTGCCATTCGGTAGAAGAGCCCCTCCTGGAGGAGGAAAGGGAGGTGCGGTGCACCCCATCTTACACTCACGGCGTTAGTGCAGGGAGCGGTCCTGGAGGTCGCCTAGTTCAAAACCCTTATTTTCTAGCTAAAGAGATGAAGACCCACAGGGTGAAGTGACACGCTCAAGGTCACGAGCCTAGTGTATTAAAGATCAAGGAAGAGAACCTAAACCAACTCCCCCTCCCCATCTGTTTGGGCAAATTTCATCAGTTTTGGCCAATTTCTAGAAATCAGATTACCAAATGGCAAAATCCCTGAATTTCAGTGAGTAAAGGAGATGTCGTTCCTGACTAACGGGGGTGGTGAGGGGCTTAGCAGGGAGAGAAATTAGATTCACTTTGCCTTAGCAAGAGCCAACCAAGTTTCTCTCTCTCACTAAAGCCAGTGGTTCCCCAGCTTTGAGGGGCATTGGAACCCCATGGAAAGCTAGTGACAAAGCACAATCCTGAGTCTCACAGGGGTTTTGATTGAGTGGCCTGGGACAAAGTCCAGAAAACTGCATTTGAAACAAATACCACAGATGGTCTTTGGTCTGCACTTTGAGATAGAAGCCCTGCTGACCCCTGGGATACACACGAGACAGCGCCAACTCATCCACGTCGGTGACGGAATGGTGGTGGCTGCTCAGCACAGAGGAGGATCACTTTCCTTTTTCTGCTCCCCCACTCTCCCCTCACTAGCCTTCCTCCTCATCATCACCCTTTCTGCTTTCCCCTTTTCCACTGTTCCCTTTCCTTGTTTTTGCATTTTCCACTATGAATCATGGAGAAAGAAATGGGTGGCAGAAGAAAATGCCTCCGCCTCCCTCATCTTGATTTTCTGAGCACCAGACTATCTCTGTTGGTGTCCTCCTTAAAGTCAAGACTTTTCCATGAGTCTGAGGGTGCAACTTCCTTATACGGGTCCACAACTTCTCCTTCCTTTTTCCACTGCTAAAAGCTTTGGACTCTACGAGGCAACAGATTGGAGAGGTAAAAGGAAAGGAAATTTGGTCTACTCAATTTTATGTATTGCCTGGAGAGAGAGTCACCAGAAGAACTGAAGATAGACAGAAAGGATACCAAAAACACATTCATTCACTCATTCTTTTGTAGATTTTAATACCGACAACTATGTTTTATCCTTTTGTCATGGCATGAGATAAAAATGAAATAAAACGTAGTTTTAATTGTGGTTAAAGAGTTGTTTGAGAAATAATTAAAAATTCAAAATCCAAAGAAAATCAAATAGACAACAGAGAACTGTTTTTATAATAGAACATCGCCCGTGTTTGCTGTTATCTAAAGCCAATGGCTGTCCCTTCATTCACACACAAAAAACCAAACCCTTCCTCAGGTCCCTCAACCAATATATATATAAAGTTTCATGTATATAAAATATCATTTTTACAAGAGAGCCATAGAATAACAAAGAGCTGCAACAATAAACTCTCGATACTATAATTATGTATCAAATTAAATAATCTTTACACAAAATGTATTAGCTTAGGTACCATGAGAATTCCTTCGATGAGCACAGCTTGATATTAGGCCCTTGGAGTCTGACTGAACATGCCTGAGCGAGACGTTAGCCCATCATCTCGGCCAGCAGGCCCATTTTTAAATTATCTTTTCTAAAGAAACCCACTAATTTCTCTTAGGAATTTGATGCTAAAAAAATAAAGTATTCCAAATGGATTTTTATGATTCTCTTTATCAAATAACAAGATCTATGTCCCTGTTTTTCAGTTGTTACTCATTTTGCTGTCAGAAGATCAGAGCTAAACGTAGTGTTTGATTTTATTGACAACATTATCCCAATTTTGGTGTAAAATTGTCTCCCTTTTAAATAGTTTGTGCCATATTGTTTTATCTGTCTTGTGCTATAGTTTAAAAAAATTTTTTTTTGACATAAAACATTTTTTTGAAGTGGAAAGCATGGGAATTATGCAACAAAGTATTCTTAACGGATTTGAAGAGTATTTTGTCTTTCCCTCTAGATAGTGTCCGAGTTCTCTCCTATTAGGAAGAAATGAAGAGCTCCAATCTTCTCCCATCTAACTTCTAGACGCTTACTGAGTCAACAGTTTTCATGAGCGTTATGATCCCCGAATCAACCACTAGAAATGAAGGAGCATCTGTACCGGATGCTACAAGTTGTTACGGGGGCCAGGCCGGCCATGCCCACCACAGAAAGATTCCACCAGCCTTCATAGAAATAACCTGCCCCCATTACATTCTGGTGATTCAGTTCCCCCAAGCATTAATGAACAGTTATGCAAATATTCATGAACTGCAGAAGGACTTTGCCTTTTAAGGAGTTATTCACAAAACCAGCATCTGATTTTTTAAATCAATGTCATTGTCACCTACCCACTTTCCTTCCTCTCCCATCTTCATTCCCATCCCCCCACAATCCAGGTTCACTCACCTAATGGAACCTCCCAGAGACTTTCTAAGGCTTCCCAAAGGTTTCTAGAAAAATCCAAGGAACATGGTTCTGAGAGACTGGCATGAGCCCATTTGGATCACTTCAAATCAGGAATGAGAATCCTTGAGACTTCACTCTGCATGAAGCACCCATTGTCCCCACCCACTAAATGTTGATTTTGGCCTGACTCACTGCCAGTGAGAGGAAGTGATGAGTTTTCTTAGTGAGTTCCTGATAAAGAATAAGGAGAGCTGAGCTATGTGACTTCGGTTCTGCCTTTGACCTTCTGAAGACCTAGGAATATTTTATCCATCAGTTTCCCAACAGGTGCTTCAATGACTGAGCTACCTGGTACAAAGTACTCTGATATCTTATAAGAAAAAACTCACTATAACCCACACAAGGGTCCACTTGCAATAGCAAAGGGTAGGAATGGTTTTCTGCTTAGGAAGGAGTGATCAACTGGGAGGAGGAGGAGAAGGAAGAGGAGGAAGAAGAAGAAGAGGAAGAGGAAGAAGAGGAAGAAGAAGAAGAGGAGGAGGAGGAGGAGGAAGAGGAGGAGGAGGAGGAGGAGGAGGAGGAGGAGGAGGAGGAGGAGGAGGAGGAGGAGGAGGAGGACAGAGAAAGGCAAAACAAACCAAAACACTGAGGCTGGGACTTAATTTCAAAATGGGCCTTACATACAGTGGGGAAGATGAGGCTGGGGAGCTGGGCAGGGGCCAGTCTGTTCAGGTCAGGAAGGCCATAGTCTAGAGTCTGGATTTTATCAACAGAGCGATGGAAAGGTACTGAAGGTTTCATACAGGGGATGGTGTGATCTAATTTACGTTTTTTAAAGGACGCTCTGGCTGCTAAAGTTATAAGAAGGGAGCACATGACCTATGTAAACCAGTTTCCCTCTTAAAAGCTGTTAACGTCCTCCAGATTGAACTCAGTTTTCCAGTCATATAAGGCGATTTTCCTCGATCGCATGGATCCTGAGGGTTTGAGTCACATGTGTCAAAGAAGGCTCGCTCTTTCCTAAATGAAGCGGGTTTGCCTTTTGTTGAGGGTTTCATTTCATTCTTTAACATGCAGAGAAAAGTACTCAAATGCCCTTGACTACAGAATAGAATTGTCAGTTAAAAAAATGCAGCCTTTGTTATTGAGACTGAAGTTTCAGGAGGGACATCCAAAGAGGAAGGATGGAGAAAAAAGTTCCCCAAGGAGCTTGTCCCTCCTGCTGGGTATGCCCAGAATTGATGGATAAAGGAGTGGGGAGATGTCTGGTACTCACTTCAGGGCTGCCTTACCCCCCAGGCATTCTGCAGCTTCCTCAAGGACAAACACCTGGGTTGGCAGAAAAGAACAAAGCAATATTCTCATCTCTTCTCCCCCACACTTAGTCTCCCAGCCTCATGAAGAGGAGCAGCACAGCCTGCAAAGCTGACACCCATCGGGACTCCAGCGGAGAAGGCCTCAGACACACAGCTATTTGATGCACGGAGCACTATGCAAACCTCCTCGGGGTGTCTGATCTCCCCGTTTGGAACAATGCGTGAGACTCCACCCCCGCGGGGTTGCCTGAACAAACAAAAAGTAAAAGTTGACAAATAGGGGGAAAGATTGACAAGCTCCGAAGGCTTCTATCTGCAGTGGAAATCAGCACTCAGCAAACATGAGGCGGAGAGAGATCAAAAGAGTCAGCCTGGGCTGCTCGGTGTGTTTTCGGCCTGTCAACTGAAGCAGGTGTCTTCTCACACAGCAGCCAGGCAGCAGGGGTTACCCGCGGCGACCTCCGCCCCCTCCTCCTCCTCGGAACAGAGAGCCCAGCTTTACCTGAGAAGAAGCAGATTTCCCCAACACCTTTCAAGCACTAAGCTGTTTTGAGAACAACAAAATAAATAGAGGTAAAAAAGAGCAACCATGGAGTCTCATCAAGTTAGAGGCAGGAAAATAAAAACTAGATGTGTCTGAGGGGATGACACGGTTGGAACCTCCAGCCACGCCTCTGACCAGGAAAACACTTTACTCAGAAGCTGCCGACCAAGGACCATTATCCATGAATCCTCCCATCCACAGGACTGAGCACCAGCCTCGGCATTTGCTGCTTTTTCACCCCCGGAGTCAATGCTGGATTTACTTATCGCCGAGTTCTGCAATCTCCATGCCTCCTGCTTTTCGTCTCCTCACATGCAGTTGTTTTTTGTTTTTTTGTTTGTTTGTTTGTTTGTTTTAATTTAAATGTCTTGTCAAAGCAAAGGATCTGAGGGTGAGCTACTGGTTCCAACAGATTCTGGGAAGAGTGTGAGGGTCTTCTTCATTAAAATGCAGTTTAAATCAGCAAATAAATGTTAGGGGCTGCTCATTTAGATTTCAAACCTAAGAATCTCCATATTATCCTAAAATAAATGTGAGATGGTATTATTTAAGCAACTAGAGCAACCAAATATTCAGAAAGCCTTCATACCTATTTCAGAAAAGGTGAAGGAAGCCAGTCTTAGAGAAGATCATTTGAAGTCATCTAGGGATGCCACGCCTGGTGACCTAGGAGTTGGCCCTGGGCTGACAGAGGCTCCTCACCCTCTCGTCCTTGGGATGCGGGTTCTGCCCACTGCTTTTGCAGTGGGAACCAGTCCGAGGATGCAGCCTTGATGGTCACCTGTTGCTAAGCCCATCTGAGCACCACGAAGAACCTCCAGCAGACTCTGCAGTTCCGGAGGGCAGAGGTGTGGAGCCACTGGTCCTCTTGTGGCTATCCAAGGCAAGCGTCACCTGTTCATCATAAACCTGCCACCTACCAATCTGGTGGCCTGCCTCTTCTTCCCAACTTTCCCTGGCCCTTGTGTACGGGGCTGGTTTACGAACCAATAGCCAGTTTTGAGCTCAAGAGGGTTTACTCAAAAGTGCTCTAATTTGCATCCATGGAGAGTGGGAACAGACAGTTTGAAGGGCGATTTCGCTCTTGCTCTCGTTTTCTTTCACTCTTTTTATTAGGAGATAGGAGGAGCCCACACTGCTCTGAGGAAGTGATGGTC
This sequence comes from Cynopterus sphinx, assembly GCA_030015415.1. Classification (NCBI taxonomy): domain Eukaryota; kingdom Metazoa; phylum Chordata; class Mammalia; order Chiroptera; family Pteropodidae; genus Cynopterus; species Cynopterus sphinx. The sequence goes on along the minus strand of CM057392.1, from coordinate 3,289,921 downwards.
CACACTAAATTTAAAAGATCGTGAGGAAAGGACCCCACCTAAGTGCCAGTGTTCGTGGAATCTTGGGGTCTTTGAAACCACGGCTGGATTAGGGGTGCCAGGAAGCAGGGGGCGCCAGGGACCTCTGCGTAAGGCCGTTTCTGTTCTGAAGACCCCATGTCCATGTTCCCTGAAGGGTGTTTATGGCTGTGATCACTTCCTTCTCATTCTGGCGGGGTTTGAGGAAGACTCTGGGAAGCATCTGGTGGCCACACAGGGAAAGTGACTGAAGAAGCAGCCAGAGTGACAGGAGGCAGATAGCAGAGGTCCCGCAGGACCTGCTGGGTAGTAAAGCAATGCCAACCCTGAAGTTTGCCCTAGCTGAGCTTTCTGATGTGCGAGAATTATAACCCTCATTTCAAAGGCACACCTGAGTCTGGGAGTCCTGCTACTTGCTGGCAAAAGCATCCTGGGAGAAGGCATCAGCATGAAGCAGAAAACAATTTCTGATCGACATATTTTTCTACAGAGAGCAACCCTGGCTTCCTCACAGGCACCTCAGACTGAATTCATGGCCCAACTCCCCTCCCGACCACCTGTTCCAACATGTCAGGCACACCACCAGGCACTGGGTCTATACTGGTGAAATAAAGAAAAAACCCTTCCTTATGTAGGCTGAATTCCAGTGGGTAAAACATGCTCTAAATGCATAAATGCAAATTATTAAGGAATTTCTAGTGTGTAGGTACTGGGGACTATGGAAGCTTATGGCTAGGGCACCTAATGGAATCTACAGAATCAGAGAAAGCCTTCTTAAAGAAAGTGATGTTCAGGTTGAGTTCTGAATAGCAAATGGGAGTTATTCAAGCCAAGAGCATGTGTGTCTGTGGCTGAGGGGGGCGGGGAGGGAGTAATGGTGGATCATTTGCAAGCAAAGGGACAGCCTGGTGGCTGCAGAAAGCTGTCTGTCAGCTGTCACATTCGAAAGCCATCAGGTGCCACTGGAGCAGAGGGAGGGAGAGGTCCAGGTGGGGCTGGCGAGAAAACAGCTCAGGTACCTGGGCAGGTGGCCAGAGGCCAGGTGGGTAGGTCGGTCACGTTAAGCATGCATTCGAGGCTAAACTCTAAGTCAGCGAAAAGCCACAGCAATGAAGGGGGTGGCACAAGCAGGTGTGGGATGTAAAAGGCTGTTCGGGAGCAGGCTATGGATGGGTAGCTGGGAGAGACAGCAGCTGGAAGAGGACCAGGGTGGGAACACATCTGAGAGGTGAATGGCTCAGTAGTGGCAGACTTAATCGCGACTGAGACTCAGGAGTGAAGGATGTCAGAAATGGCCCCAAGACCTCCGGCCTGGGCGAGGGGGTGGAGTATGAACCTTGGAGCGGGGGGTGGGGGGAGAGCGATGGGACAGTGGGGAGGACCACGCACTCAGCCTGAGGAGAGCTCATGTGGAGGTGCGGCCGAGTTTGCTCTGTAGAAAAATACACTGGTCAAAGATTTAAGCAGCCTCAGAAATCTGGGGGCCTAATTTACAACACTTAACTTAGGCACAGGGAATAGTCTCACACACACCCGACCCTTGTGATTTTCCAGCTGGCGTGGCTGCCCTGACATCCCACGTGGGTGTGGGGACCCATAGCGTGTGGCACTTTACTCTTCTTTCCTGAAGATCTTCAAAGTGACCACAAGATAAGAATTCTGCTCTGCCAAGGTGACCGTAGGTGATCTTTAGTGGCGTCAGAAATAAAACTGAACCCAAAAAAAGGGTTCTCTCCCACTGCCTGAGCTTTTCGTGTTTGAGAAGGGTTATCTTCCTCCATGAGAGTCACGCCCTCTTGACAATCGTTTATTTTGTCCCAAAGGGCACTGCAGGCCATTTCGGCACATGACCTTCCACTGGCCCTAATGCTCAGGTCCACACCGAGGAAAACGAACAGCCACAGAAAATCATGTGCGCACTTCACATACGGTCTCCTGAGAGTCTGTTGTTATGATTAAGTAATGTGATTATATGCTCAGTGAGGGAAAATCTATTTCTTTTATACTTGCAGTAGTAGATATTTAATGACGATTAACCAATGTATACAAGGCACAGGTATAAGCAAACGGTCTGTACTGCATTTTCCTTGAGAAGGAAAAGATTGAAAATAAATATCAATTGCGTTCAAGTATTAATAAAGTCCCTCTAATCAAGCCATCTAAAGGGGACATCCTTTATTTATTGGAGTTTTAGGGTGGTGCTGTGCCAATAGGGAGGGAGAGAAGGAGGGAGGTTCTGGGTTTTGCTATTTTTTTCTCCCCCCCTTTTTTTTCCTTTTGGATGGGATGAGGGGCACAGAGTGGGTAGATGGGAGTGGAAATCTAACAAACAAAAAACTAAGCATAGCAATTGCTATATAGTGATGACTACAACCACAGCACTGCAAGGCACGGACGGCTGGCTGGCTGGTTGATTTCTCCAATAATCCTCACTGCTTTCCTCTTTTTGTAATAATCTCTTGCAATGATGGTAAATGGAGCAGAATGTGTTGAGATGAGTCACCATTTGCCTAAAAGCCTACTGAGGAGTTGATAGGAGTTACCAGAAGTAACTCTGGTCTAAGCCTCATCTACTTATAGCTCTTCTCCATTACGAACATTCTTGCAACCTCAACCAAAGCCTAGCTTCAGACAAGACCACAGCACCCTGCCAGGAAATGCCTTTTCATGAGAAGGGGCTCACACTAAAGCAGTTCTCTCTCTCTCTCTCTCTCTCTCTCTCTCTCTCTCTCTCTCTCTCTCTCTCTCTCTCTTTTTGCTCTGGAAGGAAAGAGGCAATTGACCACTCAGCGTGAGAGCACAGGCGGGTGAGCCAGGAGGAACATGAAAGGTCGTGAGACGGAGGATTGGTTTCAACAACCCATGCTTCCTAGGGTTAGATAAGCAAGGCCAGCGTCCTTGATAAAGTCCTAAAAGGTACATGAGAGGTCACTTGGGAGGGGCTGAGGTAAGGGGCACGAATAGATGGCTCAGAGAGCCATCAAGGTAGGGAAAGCAGGACTGGAGGGCAAAGCCAAGGTGCTCTCTGCATTTTTCAGTCTGGGCATTGTGCTCGCCTTCCATTCCTTCAGCACCGCTCCCCAACACACACACACACACACACACACATGCACACGCACGTGCACACACGAATACACACACACATGTGTACACATACACACACGTATGCTCGTTCCCACAGACATTCCCAGGGAACAAGCATTTTGCCCACGAATCACCTGGGTGGCCCCGAGCTGGGTGAGCCACCAGCTCCTTCGTGCTCCCTGTCCTCATACCAGGTATAAGCGCAGGGACACGGAGGGAAAGGACACCTCCTGCCCAGCCCACGGACGGCCTCACTAACTGGGCCGTTTGTACACCTGACCAACCTACAAAAATTCCTTCCCTCTGCCACACAGAACCCAGCAGGATGTGGCGCAGGACCTAGGAGCACTCTGAAAACCCTGACACACGGCAGGCTGTGGCCCCATCTACCTGAGCAGTACGTTATGCGCTCCTCTCTGCCCACTCTGCAAGTGCCACCCAGCACAGGGAAGAGACAAGCGTGCCGGGCTTTAAAAAGACGAGTACTTTCTTAGTTTTGTTTCTCCTTCATGACTCAGAATTAAAGATTCATTGAGGAGGGCTAGCACCTCCACTGACTAAAATGAGATGCTGAAAGGGTTCATGGGTCCCATAGGTTGACCTGTTTCCTAACTTCTCCCGAGCAACGAGAGGGGTTGATTCTGGTCCTCACCTTTGTCTGCATCTCTCTGCCAGGTCCACCTGTCCATCTCTCACAGGAGGTGAAGCCAGCTGGAGAGCCACACCTTCTTCAGAGGCGGTTTTAGCACCTCGTTGCACAGTGGTTTCCCCTCCAGTCAGAGCAGGACTGACCTGGAACTTTTACTTGGCAAGCCTGGGACTGCTTTGGTTCTAACTCTGCTGTGGTTAACTAACCATTTGTGTATAGATCCTGTCTTACCAACTTGACCATGAACTCCTGGAGGACTGAAGGGCATAGCACTTAGCACAGTACTGATTGTTCCAACAGGGGCCTTTGGTAACAGCTAGAAGTAGGTGTTACTAGGGGGAAGCACTTCAAAGATTATCAAATTCAGTCATCTCATTTCACAAATAAAATATAAAAGTGAGATGATTTGCCCAAGGTCTCAATATTAACCAGACTTAGTCTTAAGCCTCACCTTCCTCCCCCCATCAATCCATGTCTTTACTTTAATGGACTGAATTGATTCCTTTTCTACCCTGTACCCCATAATCCATCTGGGATGCAGATATAAAGAAGCTATGATTGAATTCAGTCAGAATCCCACATGTGTAAAAGGCAACAAGTTGACAACGAATCAGTTCCAAATAACTCCGGGAAAAGACAAGGTGCCATCGTCCCCAGTAACCAGGAATTTAAGGGAAGGGACCTGGCCAGGCGCTCATCCCCGCCAATGAGAAGCCACCATCGTGGCTTGGCGTGTCCTGGCATATAGTTGTTTCATTTACAAGAAAAAGAATGACTTCCGCCCAACACCTTTTTCATCACTTTTGATCGAGTGAACACATAGAGCTGCTTTTCACTGGAGGTGTGAAGAGGTTGTGATGTGTGCCTGGGCAGGGAATTTTGTTTTGCTGTTCAGAATTAACACTGACAGCGCAGTAAAGTGAGGCAAATATCACCTAGGTTACCTCTTACTTTTATGCTAGTAAGTAAATGTCATTAATGTCCACACCCCTCTTTACTCTTCATCGACCTTATCGCGTTGATTTCTTTTCCGCACCTCTCTCGGATTTTGTCGCATGGTCCCGTCCCTTGATAAGATGCTGTACTTTACTATGAAAGTCCTCAGGCAAGTTTCCACATACTCACTGCCATTTTTCTTCCCTTATTTTTCTTAAACTCGTTCCAATTAGATATTTGTCTTGAAGGCTCCACTAAATCTGCCCTCACCAAGGGCACAGGTGAGCCCCGCTTTGCTGGTTCCCTGGATCAATTCTCTGTGACTCCCAACTCCCATCCCAAGGGACCTAAGGGAACGCTTCACGTTGCAGGTCATTCCCTAGTCCTCGCCACGTTTTCTCACCCTCATTTCTAGGACTCCGCACTTCCCCTGTTTCCCTCCTCCATCATGGATATTTCCTTCTCCCTCTCCTTTCCTGGTTCCTCCTCCTTCCCAACATCTTAATACTGGAGGATCCCCAGGCTTGGTCCTTGGTCCTCGGTCCTGCTGCACTGACATTTTGCTCATCCTTGGGGACTCCAAGGACCCTGAGTACATACTGTGACTCCCCAGTTTCTCCATCCAGCCCATATCTCTCTCCTGAATTTAGAACCCTCCATCCACAGTACCCTAATTCATGTTTTATTTGGAAAACTCACAGAAGCAGAAGTCTGCATTTTCTCTCTCAAACCCAAACTCCCGCCCTTTCCCCTCAGATGCCTCCCCCTTAGCTCACTGTGCTCCTACCCTCCAGCTGTTCTGGTCAAAAACTTTGGAAGCATTTTCGACCCCTGTCTTTCTTGCACAACCCAAATTCCACTAATCAGGAGATTCTGTTGCCTCTACCTTCACTTTATGTCCAGGACTGACAGCTTCTCACCACCTCTATTCCTACTGCCCTGCACAACCGTCTCTCATGGGGAACATACTCGTGACTGGTCCCTCTGCTTTCCCCCTGGCCTGTCACAGTCTCTCCCAACACAGAAGCCAGGGGGATACAGTGGGATGTGAGTGAGGACACATCACCTCTATGATCAGAACTCTGCGAAGGCTTCCAACTTCAAGCGGAGTCAAAACCAAAGTCCTCGCAGCACCCCACAAGGACCCACCTGAACAACCCTTCACCTACTCCCTTACCTCTCTGGCCTCGCTTCTTGTGGCTCAACTTGTCCTTTAGTTAACCCTAGACTCACCGACCTCCTGGCTGTCCCTGGAATATGCCAGCCACGCCGCTGCATTAGGTTCTTTGCACCAGCTGCCTAGCAACACACGAGCTCCCCAAATCTGCCTGCTTCACTCCCTCGCTCTTCCCCGAAGTCTCTGCCCAAATGTCGCTTTTCAATGACACTTGCTCTGACCATTTAATACTACACCTGCCTCCTACCTCATACCCCTGCCTTGCTCTACATCTCCTTTGTTTTTAGCCCTTATCTCCTTACAACATATAATACACTTATTTATACAATGTTTTATTTCTGTCTCCACCAGCTGCAGTAAAAACCCCAGGAGGACAGGGGCCTTCTTTGTTCACCAGCGTATCGCCAGTGCCTGGAACAGTGCTGTCACCATTGAATGAATGAGTTCAGAAAACCACTCAATTCCGGAGCAGTAGGGACCAGTTTACTGCATATTGACCTAAATAAGAAACGACACATCCAAAAGGGACTTGACTACTAATGAGAGTAGACGTTCAAGTCTTAGCATCCCATCCGCCCTCTCTTTCTCTCATATAAGTCCTGTATCGCTCATCTCACATGAGTAACTGTGTAGGAAAAGTGCAAAGGTGTGCGGATGCCAGTTGCCACAGAGCTGGGCAGGAATGCAAGGGGGATGCTATGAATTCTTACCTACTCCCCCAAGCAAGAATGCATTCTCTTCCTTCAGTAATCACTGAGGAACTGGGAACGTGCTGGTGAACAAGGCAACGAAGGGCCCTGAGCTCCTGCAGATTACATCCCAATGTCCTCACAATGGCCAGCTGCTAGAACTTATTTCCCCCAAGAGGACAGAAGAAAAAAAGCCATAATGTCGGGAATGATAACAGGAATTTTAGTAGGAGGTTCTAGATTGATGTCCTTGCTCTTTTGAAATTCACAGAACACAAGGCTGATAGCAAATAAACATGAAAATCATGTGCTAGCTCTTTGTGCAATCGTATGTCTTCGATGGGCACCGTTTAAAAGTACTAAGCAAACATACTTAAGACTGTCGGTTCCCACGTCAGACTTCCTGATTTCTAAGCTGTCGCTGTATCCTTAGTTGTGTTTCCTGGGCCAATATACTCGGCCTCACTTAAGTTTCAGTTTTCTCTTCTGTAAAATAGGAATAACAACAGTACTAACCCCATAAGTTTGTTATGAGAACTAAATGAAGTAATGTTGATACAGAAATAATCATACAACAGACATAAAAGTTTCAATTATAAGATGAATAAAGTATGTAGAGATCTAACGCACGGCATGGTAACTATAGTTAATAATTTATTGTGTACTTGTAATTTGTTAAGAGAGTCGATCTTAAGTGTTCTCACCACAGAAAAGGGGGTAAAAAAAACCTAAGAAATATTTTTAAAAGATAGATTCATAATGCCAAGCATGTAATAAGAACTTAATAAATGTTAGCTTTTATCATTATTATTTCAATCAACATCTAATTTATGAACATGTATTTTAGCAGCAGGATACACTAATAGAGAAAATCAGGGTGAGGTCTGAGGAGCCTACTGAGAAAGCTGGGTAGACCAGACCCCTCTCCGGGGAGGACATCTACCTGGAGAATGAGAAGCAGCCAGTCACGTGTGAGTGACAAGTCAGGGAAAGTAGTTCAAGACACGTGCAGATGACACAGGGCTTCAGAGCCCAGAAGAGGGGATTGGATTTTATTCATAATCCATGGAAAAGTACGAAGTCCTTTTAGACAAGGGCGTAAATTAAATATGTTTGCTGAGGCTCCACTAGGGCCAGAGGTCTAGGAAAAGTCCTGGGGACATATGAAGATGAATCAAACAGGGTGTCAGGAATTATCATTCCAATTGTCTGACTTGTGACACTTAAGGCTAAAGTGCATCTGTCCCCTCCAGTGTCCTCCCACCCCTCATCTGCCCCCTAATCATGTCTACACCAAATGCTTCCCAGGCCCAGGGCATGTGTCAGCTCCTTCGCAGAACTGTCAACATCTGTCACCTGCACGCACGGCTCCTTCACCTGCTCTCTCGGAGCAGAGACACACCTGTGGAATGTGCCTCTCTCACGCCATCATGAGTGGCCATGTTCCTTCCTGCCCTCCTTTAAGACCAAACCCACCCTTTCCCTCTCTGGCGTCTGGCCTGTTATAACGCTGGCACGTTGGCACACTGTAGGTACTCGGTAGTTACTTTTAATGAAAGAGCTAACATTTGTTAACCAGTCCTCTCCTTACAGCAAAAAAAAAAAAAAAAAAAAAAGGTGTGCCAAATTCAGCTACTCACTTCCAGACGAATAGAGACCTCGAGACTAGGGGTTTCCTTGAGGAAAATGATCTCCTTTAGTGACAACCCCCAGCAACAGAAAAAAATCTTAATCTAAAATATTTTACTAACAAGTGGACATGTATTTTCCTTGCTTTATGGTTTTCCTTTTTTTAAAAAAAACTTCAGCTCAGGGTCATTACCATAGAAACTATAAAAGGATGGATGCGCCGCCCGCGTTTGGGTCTATTTTTCTGTCTCCCTCCCGACGCACCTGCGGCGCTTCGCATGTCGCAGGAGGGGAAACACGGCACAGGAAGAGCAGCCGCACGATGAGTCAGGCCGAGCAGCGCTTCCTGTGAGCAGCCACACCAGAGGCACCTCGGAGGCAGCCACTCGCCCTCGATGTCACCTCGCGTCACCTCGCCTTCTGCACTTCGCTCATGCTCCCTCTCTCCCTCTTTCCCCTCTTGCTCTCCTGTTCTCCCAGATTCCGGCTCTGACCTTGCCCTGTGGGTCTAGGCCTGTGTCCCTGGCCAGCCCCAGGAGAGGCAGCCAGCCCATCCCAGACCCAATGCCTGGACGACACACCTATGCCAGCCCCCTCCTTATTCTCCCTCGGAGCTGCTCGCCTCCTCCCTGTCACCACCATTCCCTTCCTACGGACTCTACCCTTACCTGGTGGCAGGTGCTAACTGAATCTTCCGGCCCTGCATCCCTCACTCTTTGAAACAAATAGAGAACCTTAAGTTGATGAAGAACCAAAGGGTCATCCGATGCTACGTTAGGGTCCCTCCCAAAGTACAGCTGACCTTTGAATGATGTGACGGCTAGGGGTGCTGACCCTGTGGATTTGAAAATCTGGGTATAACTTCTGACTCCCCCAAACCTAACTACTAACAGTCTACTATTGACTGGAAATCTTACTGATAACATAAGCAGTCGATTATCACATGTTTTGTATGTCGTGTGAATTATATACTGTATTTCTACAATAAAGCAAGCTAGAGAAGAGAAAATGGTATTCAGAAAACCATAAGGAAGAGATAATACATTTATGGTATTATATTTACCAATCTTCTAAGTTTATATTGTCTGTCTGACACAAAACACTGTAGGTGTTGTACGTATAACTGAAAACAGACATCAAAAATGAAAAGATAATGTGAAAAAGAAATTATACTTATTATGCGGTATAATGATTCATTCACTGGCAATGAAGCAGCAAAGGTACTATTGCTTTCTGGTAATCCTGTGTAATCAATATGCTTGTTTCAAGGAAGAAAAGAAATCTTCAAATAATTTTCCAATATATTAATTGGGAAAAAAAACTCCGTGTATGAGTGGACCCACATGGTTCAGACACGTGTCATTCAAAAGTCAGCGCTCACAGTAACTCATATGATCATCAGTTCATGTGAACGAGGGGTCGAAGGACAAGAAAAAAGGCCAGCTCTGAGGACAGCCAAACTTAAGTGCCCGTCAACATTCAACCTAATGGCTATGTGTGCTTGGTCCCGGCCACTGTGCTAGCACGTTCACCGGAAGAGTCAGAACTCAGCGGTACTGAACCCATTCTTGGACCCCAGAAGGCAGGAGAGAAGACAGTTCCATACTGGTAAATCTGTTACCCGGACGAAAACCTTTGCTGGGGAGGAGCCAGCTTTGGGTGACCAGAACCTTATACAACCTGGGGAATTTCTGGGGAAAAAAGTTACAAGATTATAAATATAAAATTAGGTACAATAGTGAACATTTCCTTAAAATGAGAAGAGAAATTATAACAAATTGCATATATTTTTTAAAAGCTGGTAAATATTACAAATATCACAAAACCCGAGGCATCCAAGAGACAGAGCCCCGAGGAGCCCAGTGTGAGTTTTGCCAGGGGATGGTAACTGACTCTTACCCTGTGTCTTCTTGTTTCCTGCCTACATTGTTTGAAAGGTCGTCTGTCTTCCCTCCCCCATTTCCTCCCCACTGAGTGGCTTCCTAACCACAGGCACTCAGCTCCAGTTCACAGCACTCCACTGAAACCATCTTCTCAAATGTTCCCTGTGGCTTTTTCTTGGTCACCAAATCAGATGGCTTTTGCTCAGCCTTCATGCTCCTAGTCTCTCTTTAGCCCCTGACACTCCTTCTCAGAATTCCACCTGCCTGGGCGTGCCAGAGGCTGTACTGTTACAACTTTCCTATCATGCCTGCTCATTTTTCTCCTTCACCAGTGTTACTTCCTCCTTCCACCTGCCAACATGAGTATCACCCCAGGCTCAATCCTTTGCTCTTGTTCATCAGCCCACGTGCTTCCCTGTCCCCTCGCGAAGTCTCAAACATATGAGCCATGCCCAGTTCTATAACCCTAGCTCTGACATCTCTCCTGTGTGTTGGTCCTGACAGTGACAGTCCCCCTGGACCTCCAACTCAACGTGCTCAAAGCCCAACTAATTACATGTACTCCAAAACTGGTCAACCTCACTGGACCCTGAAATTCAATGTTTCTAAAACTGAATGCATCGTCTTCCCACATAACTAGCTCTCTGCCAGAACTTCCCACATTGTGTTAAAGGTCTGACGGAAGCAGATGAGTATCAAGTCATAATCTCGGCAAAGGAAGTGACACCCTTTTTCTTCTAGTGATCTTTTCTGCATAAACTCATTCATTCCGGATGGTTCCTCATGAGAACAGGAAGTGGCTCTGCGTGTTGGCTGGGAGAAGGAGCATCTGCAACCCACTCCACGGGGTTTGGTTTGAATGTCTCCACCCAGACTCAGGGGCTCCAGGCCCCAATGGAATGAAAACGTTTTTGTGGTTTAATAATGCTACTCTGATCCTCCTGGTAGCTGACAGGAACTGTGGCATTTGAAAGGGAGGTGAATGTTGTATTACTAGTAAAAAAAAAAATCTAACAAACAAACAAAAAGTACCCTTGTACTTGGGGAGTTGGGACACGAGAGGGATAACAGCAGCTAACCTTCTCAGTACCTCGAGGAATTAGAAAATGTCGCTGCAACAGGGAGCAGAATGGCAGAGTTGGCGAGGATGGATGGGCTCAATAAGAAGAGGAGGAAGGAAGAAAAGGGGGAGTTTGGGGTGCGAGAAGGACTCAGGAATGTAAAACTGGAGTCTCTATCCTCTGTGGAAGAACATTGACTTTTCGGGGCCTTCAAGGAAAAATTTTAAATTTCCTCAACTGAATGTTGAGGAAAGATGGATAGAAGTCAACTAATCGACCTCTGAGACTGACGTACAGAGAGATGGTGTCTAACATAAGTCAACCCCAGAGGCGGTACCCAGCCAAGCAGAGAAGCTGGAATGGAAAATCAAGAACAGCAAAATCCATTTTTCTTCGAAGTTAATATGTCAAGACCTGCCCTGAGACAGAAAGTGTCTTATTCAGGAAAAAAACACGGGTGGGTGTTTCTCTTGTCTACATAATGCAGAGCACAAGTGTGCATCAGGGCTCTAAGTGATTGGGTGGCAAATACAGAGAATTCAGACAGTGACACCTATCCTCATTTACATTTTAAGATGGATAATACCATCACAGGAAAAAAGACATACCTTCAATACTCAGAAGTGCAGAGTGTCCAAATGACAAAAGGCGGGTTTGGCAGTATGGCCTAAGGCTCTGTCTTTGCATCTTCTCCTAAGGTATTCTTTCTCCCTGTGATCTCACCTCATTTAGAGACCTGCATATTGAAACCCAGAGGATGTATCTTGCTGTGTGTATCCCTCCGGTTCTTTGTTTCCATCTCATTGCCACATAGCAAACTACCACATTCTATGGTAAACAAACAAACAAAACACTGATTCTCAAGCTTGTGAATCTGCAAGCTAACGACAGTTCAGCTGACCTGGACTGGGTTTGGCCAGGCAGTGGCTTAGGCTCAGGTCTGTCCCACGTGCTCATTCTGGGACCCAAACTGAAGGGGCTTTATATTGTCATAACAGGTATTGGATGTTCCTTCCCCGAGCAGAAATGCATGGTGCCTCTCGTTTAGGCTGCAGAAGGGTACACTACCATTTTCAGCCACGTTCAGTACATCAGAGCCAGTCCCGCTGTCAAGCACATCAAAGGCGCAAGAAAGTGCAGTTTTCTCATCGAGACAGAGAAAGAGGAAATGAATATTTGCTGAATAACTTCATCTACTACACTTCTCAAACTCAGTGTCTCCAAATCTCTCATCGTCCTCAGCGTTATTGTTGTTTTTTAATTTAGTGACTGTCACTGTCTCTGTCCAGTCAGAAAACGAAGACTCGTTCTAACTTCTGCCTACCCTCAGGAACTATTATGACTAAGTCAACCCCTAAGGTCTTATTCATATTTGTACCCCACACCTGGTACCTGGTAAAATCTAAGTGATGGCCACTGGCTCTTGCATAATTAAGTCCATATTTAATAATATAGCAATGATACAAATCTCAGTCCCAAAATTCAGGAGTATACAAAACACAACTTAAGAACCTTCTTTATTTTATTATCGCTCATCTTAACTGTTATTTTGCATCCTCATCCCATTGCTGGAGGAAATTGAACCTTAATTCATAGTTTACCCAGTTAATTCAGGATCCCTTTCCCCCTCCCTACCTCCTGATTGCATCTAAGCATCTTGGGCAGTAATGTTTACCAGACATGGGAAAGGGGAGCAGAAACACCAGGCCCTCAGTCTCCACTTGTCCCTTTGGCATCAGCTGAGACACCTCAATCCCATCTGTTTACAGCCATATGGGGCACAGCAGCATGCCCCTCACCCTGCGCACGAAGCCTCCTCAGGACTCCCCACTCTCTCGCTGACTTCAGTACAGCTCTTGGGCATTCAAGATATAGTTTGGCAAGTTTCACATGCCTTTCAGAGTGAAAGGACATTCTGCAAGGTCTTTCTCCTTAGCTATCATACACGGTCCTCTCTAGTCCACCACTCCCACCCTATGCAGGGTGGGAGAAACTTCCAAAGGAAATGACACCGCACCTGGCTCCACTAGGGTTGGAAACATAGTTGCCCTCAGCTCTGGATTTCCTGAGTACATAAAGGGTTCTTAGCATACGTTTTGTCCCATCTCCGGACTGGGCATGAAGGAGGGCCTAGAAAAGGGCCCTTCTCTGGAACATATCAGCACTTGGTGTTCCCGTGCACGTCACTGCTTTCCATCTGCCACGCATACTTCCTCAGAGGCAGCAGAGTTATCTAGACTCGCATAGAAAGCACTATCTCTTGACCAAGGCAATATTCTTCCAAACCTACCATATTTGTCTCTATCTTGGTGACCCGAGCCTTTAGGGACTTAGGCCATTGAGACTCCAGAGCAAGGGTTCTTATCATGCAAAATGAGTTTTTGAAACTCAACAGCTGAGTCTTTTCTTGAGGCGACAGTTATGTACTGAGTGCTACTCTCTAGACTCACTGTTTCACGTTCCACAGACACCTAGTTTCTGGGACAGATAAGTCCTTCCTTTCAAGAGTTCAGAGATGGTGGCGTCTTATTTTCCCCAGGTGTTTCCATAATTACTCTTTCCTACAGCATAAATATAGACAATCCTAGCAGATCGTACAATGGCAGGAAGGTCCCTCGGCTAAAGAAAGGGAGAGGGGAACACATTGGTTCATTCATAACTAAATGTCATCTCCCTGTGGCATCCCAAACCCTTCATGAGATGCCCAGCTCCCAAACAATCTCTTGACTCTCCCGACAAATACTCCATGCTCCAGCCATCCACAGTGCTGACAACAGCCACAACGGGCCATGCTCCCTTACCCCTCAAGCCTTCCCTGACCACTAGGATGGAGTCAGGGCCCCTTGTTGGTACTGCTGTTGCATTTTGTGTTTTCTCTTTCTATAGTGTGTATGCCACAAAGTTGTTGTGTGCCAGATGTCACCACCTCCACATGAACCAATGAGGTCCCTGAGACCTCTGTCTTTCTCTACCTAGTACAAAGTAGATGCTCCAAGAATATTTGTTGAGTGATATGTGACTTTTTAAATAAATATATTTTTTGTACTAAAAATTATTTAATGTAAGTTGACATCAGAGAGAAAATCATTGGAATGGTTTTAGGAAATGACCAGATAAAGGTAAGGAAGGGGAGGTGTCTATTAGAGAAAGTAGAATTCTGAGAAAATCAGAGATGGCCTTTCATTCAGGCTTAGGAACCAACTGGGATGGCATCAAAGGGGGAAGTGGGTACCGGGTACTGTAACAACTTCTGCCTTCCTCTGCACACAACCCCCCCCACACCCCCCGATTCTCATAGCCTAAGCCTGGGAAATGCAGCCTGTGGGGCCTCAAAGCAGAGCAGGAGAAATGACAGGACTCATTGTGAAGCCAAACAGGGTAAGAAACAAAGGTCGCTAACTAACTTCCCAAGTGTCAGCCAGTGCCTTGTTTCACAGCTGATATTTCATTACCTATCTGTGGAGTAACAATCTGAGAGCAAGGCCCTTTTAGAGAGCACTATTGGATTGTTTGGGGATAAAGGAGATAGAAGGCATCGAGGAATGAGAGGAAAAAAAATTCGCTTGTTTTAAGTCTAACACATTTAGAACTAAGAGGTTTCAATAAAATGACCAGATATAAAACTATGAAATATACAGAAAAAATTAAATGTACAAAACCCATGTGAAGAAAACGGCAGCAATTATATCACAATATATAAATGTATCAAATTAACAGTGTACACCTTAAATTTACACAATGTTATATGTCAAATAAATCCAGTTTTTAAAAACTATAACTTTTTGAAGAAATCGTTTACTCTGAATAAACACTGAGCCACACCACGTTTGCCCAAAACAGCTGATTTTGCAGTGTAATCAGGTTCCTTCTAAATTAAATTATAATAAATTTTATAGAATTCCACTCAAAAGTTGGATAGGATTTGCCAGGGAAGTGGGTAAGGGGAAAGGCATTAGATAAGTTGATTATGAAGTCTATATGAAGAGTAAATTTACAAAAATTGAAAACACTTTGAAGAAAAAGTTTTTAGAGACACAGTTAACAAATATAATAGAGTCACTAGTCCAGTAGATAGACAAATATGAAAGGAACAGAAGAGAGTTCAAAACCTAACCCAAACACAAAGGGAGGTTTCATCCAAGATAGCGCTGTCCTTTCGAATGAATGAGAAATTAAAAGATGGTGCTACTGGCTCTCTTTTTGAAAAAGTTAACTACCTCACACTATATAAAAATAGGCTTTTAAATACATTATGGAGCTGAATTACAACGAAACATTTATATTAGAAGAAAATAGGGAAGAATGTACTTATAATAACAGGGTAAGTCAAAGGGTGACAAGAAGCTAAAAAGGAAAAAATAGATTTGCTTAAAAAAAATTAAACACTTCTACGTGGAAAAAGTTAATAGGCAGATGACACAATGGGAAGAAACATTTCTAAGACATGTAACAGAAACTCATACCCTATAAAGAGCTCCTATAAACCAGTAATAAAAAAAAACAAAAGCTTAATTTTTAAAGTTAATTATATTAGATAATTCACTAAGAAGAAATACAGATGACAATAAATAAAACTAAAATAAGAGTTTCAGCTTTAAAAATCTTTTAAATGCAAATTACAATTTAGAAGCCAGTTTTTGCCTGCTAGTGTTAACTTTTTACAAATGATAAATCGTACTTACAGTACAGAAAAAAGGCATTCCCTTTGGTGTGTGTGGGAGTGTACATTGCTCCTTGTCAGGGAGCAGTGTGATAAGTATCCACTGCGAGTCGTAACACGTAGCTTACGCCTCTCCTTTCCAATTCTACCTTTTCATCTTAAAGAAACACTAGCAGAAATGCAGACATGTAGACGACAGTCATTACAGCATTTTTGTTTGTTTGTTTGTTTGTTTGTTTGTTTGTTTGAAACAGCAACGCTTTGGGACCAAGGTCAACATCCCCAAGTAGGGAAAGAACTGCGGACAGGATGCTGGTCTAGACAGAGGCAGGTCTGGGCGTGTGGCGTCAGAGGCGTCTGCTCTGTCATGCCAGTCATTTATTGAGTGCCAGCATAAAATCCAGACATGGATCTAATTGGAAAAACACATGAGAGGGAAAAAGAAAAAAAAAATACAGCAGGTGCCACACCGGAAAGAGGAGAAAGCAGGCACGAGCTCTGAGGCGTCGAGCTCCCGCGCACCTGACGCCCAGTCAGCAGACCTGAATCCTGTCATCAAACACAGCTCACGCGAGGCACTGCCCCACCCTCCCTCGGCGACCCTCCTCGGCGGCCTCTCCCCGGACGGACAGTGACACCTGAGCCCGCACCCCAGCGTGGGCGCCTACCTGTGCGGCCCCCGCCGGCCTCCGCAGCGCCGCGGGTCCTTCGTGCCGACCCTGTCGCCCCTGGTGGAGCCGGTACACTGCCCGGGGGCTCTCGGCGTGGAGGGGGGGTGCAGGAGCCACCCCGGCGGGACGCCGGGGCCCGCGTGGGGGTCACACGGGGAGGCCCCCCTGGGCACCCCGGTCGGCAGGCCCCGCGACCCCAAACGAAGGATCGTGGACGACGCCAGTTCCATCGCGGCCGCATGGATGTCGGCACGAGCTGAGCGCCCGGCGCCTCCCGCCGAGGTTCCGACAGGAGGATGCCGGCGGGAACGACCTCCGGCGGGGACCTGCCGCACCTGGCCGGCGGGAGGGCCGCGGCGCACGCGCGCCGACGGGCTGCGCCTCCGCTGCTGAGCCTTGTTTCCCCGCCCCAGGCCCGGACCACCTGACCAGGACCACGCGGCCGCCTCCTGGCCAATGAACGGCCGCCGCGGGTCTCTCGCCATCCGCCAGCCAATCAGCGTGCGGCTGGGCTCCGGCTGGGCGCCCGCCGGGCCCGCCCCCTGCCCGCACCTGCGCTCGTGGCCACGTGCGTTTCCCCCCCATCGGGGCCCTTCCGCCAGCCCCGAAGGAGCCCAGCTCCCCCAGTCCCCGTCGTTCCGGCTCGCCTCAGTGTCCCCCTGCGTTCCGGGTGGCCGTTGTCACGGCCTCTAGCGGGCCCGCTGGCATCGACGCCCTCAAGAATGCTCAGCCCGTGGCCGTGTGAATTCCAGCCTCCGGAGACAGTGCATTGTTTTACCCAAAATGCCGTAAGCCAATCCCTAAAAAACCGTTATCTCCGCCTGGAACACCCTCGAGCCCCAATCTGTGTGTCCCTGGCTCTTGTCATTTTAAACGACACCTCCTCAAAGCCTATCCTCTAATGTAATTAGTTACCTAATCTAGCTTAGTACCCTGACTCTACGTAGTGTTCATCGGTATCTGATTGATTATTGATTTATTTGTCTATTTATGTATTTATTTGCTTGTTTATTTTCTCCACCACCACCATCACCACTGCCCTCATCCCCAACTAGGATATCATTTAAAGGGAGCAAAGAACTTATCTGTCTGGTTTACTATTCTACCCCCTAAACCAGGGGTCCCCAAACCCCCAGGCTGTGGACCAGTTCTAGTCTGGCCTGTTAGGAATGGAGCCACACAGCAGGAGGTGAGCCGCAGGGGAGCCAGCTGAGGGAAACTTCATCTGTATTTGCAGCCGCTCCCCAGCACGAGCATCACCACCTCAGATCCACCTGAGATCATCAGGCATTAGGTTCTCATAGGAGCACTGGTTCCTGGTGCCAAAAAGGTTGGGGACCGCTGCCCTAAATGAGGTGCTTAGTAAATCTTTGTTGAATGAATGAAGGATGTTAGCATTATAAAGGAGACACTATAGGCCTGCTTTAGGGAAGATTCGTTGGATCAGAAAAGCCTGGTCTTGAATCCTAGTTCTGCTACCCTGTGACTTCAGGAAAATTATTTAACTTCTCTGAATCTAAATCAGTTTTTTTTTTTTTTCACTTAAAAAATGGAATTAGTAACAATTGATTTATGGAGTGCTGTGAGAATTGTAAACGTAAATGTGAGGGGAGGCTTTACATAATCTTTCAAAAAGGGAGTCAATAATTTACAACTGTTATTACTATTTATTTATTTCGCCGCCTTGGCTTAGGGCAAGAATAAGTCATGAGATAGATAAGGAGATCAATTTTTAAATAAAAAGTTGATCTCCTTATCTATCTTATGAGCCACAAGGTATGATGATATAGGTTTGGCTGCAGGGCAGAAAAAACATGCCCCATATTCACCTTCGTTTCAAAAGCAGACTCGCCTCCCCCCACTGATGACACTCCCAACCCAGCTTCTCATAACTGAGCTGTTTTCTCAAGTTCTCCTGGAAATTTAGGAAAAGCCATTCGCTGTCCTAGGCAGCACCTCTGGTGACCCCAAGGACAGAGTGCTACAGGAAGTGTAAACATCTCAGTCCCTTGCACGACATTCTTCTCTCTGCCACTCTCCCAGACCCCTGCAGAAACCTTCAGAATTTCTTAGAAGCCGGAACACAACCCACCAAATGATGCAAAGAGGATGCTGAGGTTTGAGATGTCTTGCCTTGTAACTCAAACTTTAGAGTTCTGTTTAACACCTTCAGGTCTTTCTCACCATCTGAGTCAAGGCTGTTTTCTCAATGAGGACGCGGGGTGTGGAGAATAAAACGTGTTTCATGTTACCAGAAGCCCCATTACTTTAACCTATAGGCTTAGAATCTCAGTGCATTTCCTTAGGGCCAGAGACCTTGGAAGCTTCCTGAATCTCTCACTTACCTTCTCTTTCAACCAGGAACAACCTTCTCTTCCAGAAAATGCGCACCAAGTTCCTGTCCACAGACTGGAAGTGGTGTTAGGGGTGGAGTGTGTGAGAAAATGAAGACCTAAACCAAGTGAAACTAAAAGATCTTTGCCCAGAGCAATATCTGAGATACCAAAGATGCCACTCAAACCCTCAGGTCTCCTTTGCAGAGTTCTCGTCTTGCAAAGGGTGCCTTTCACGTGCGAACACTTTCAGAGTCCACCACCCTCAAGGGTGTCTCTTATGAGCCCGCATTGCCTTTGAAGCAGTCCGTCCACAGGAAGCCAGGGCTACAACCGAAGAACCAGGTCCTGCCCCTGCTGTGAATTGCAGCTACAGGCAGGGAATTCCCTCAGCAGCTCACATTCAGGTACAAAAAAGTGGTCCAGAGACAGCTCTGGGTCTGGCAGACGATGTTAGTGTCACTAAGACCAACAGACAGCTTAATAAACTGTTATATCTCGCCAGTCAAATGTTTAAACAGCACTCTAATTGATGCCTGTTTATAAAAAAAAAATTTTAAATAGGCATCAAAATGGCATCTCACCACTCTGTGAATATAATGAGCACAGAATATATTCAGTATACTCAAGTAACATTTATAGAGATTCCGACACAGGCTGACCGCTTTTACGTAAATTGCTTCATATGTTTTAAAAACAATAAAAGAGGCATGTGAGAAAATGTTTTAAAGACTATGATAATATCAGGTATTATTCTTTCATTTCATGCCTCAGAAGGAGATTTAACTGTTGTTCTTACGACTTTGCACTTGTAATTTCTTGAGCTGTGGTAATCCCTCACCACTTGTCAAACGGTCGCCCTGTCCTCCGTCACTCTTCCGTCCTACCTTGCTTCATTTTTTTCTTCATAGCACTTACTACGTTATAACTTATTAGATATTTATTTGCTCCTTCTTTATTGTCTATTTATCATCTCTCCATTAAAATATAACTCCATAGAGGACTTTATATTTCCTTGTATCCACAGTCCCTAAGGCAGTTTCCGACATGTGGCAGACATTAAATAAACACATGTTGAGTGAACAATTAAAAGAATGAATGAGATTATGTTTTTTTTTTAATTACTGGGATTCTGGGTGACCCATTTAAAGAAATAATTTTGGCAAATTTGGAGGAGGATAACGATATCTAATACTCAGCTTTAGATGTAACTGGCACTCTGTGTGTCGTGAGGCAATCTCTCTCCATCACCTCCCTAACCTTCAGTAAAATTCATCTACACCCAGCATCTTGTGGTAGTGGTGCCTGGAGGGAAATAAAGGGATTCCATGCTGGGTGTGACAGGAGCCTGGGAGAACATCCACTGCTGGAACCCAGGTGAGAGCCGGAAGCCTGCCGTAAGGTGGACTTTTCAGAGAATGAGGCTCTTCTGTGAAATTCCCAGAAAACTTGGAGAGAACACTGGACTTCCCACAGAACATGGGTTGGAGGTCCACCTGAACACCTTCTGAGTGAGCCGTAAGGAGCGGCATACCCACTTAGCTGTCTTTGTTTCTGAGGCTTGTTGGTTTCTAGATGAATCTCAAAGGTCCCTGGCTACCATCGATACTTATATTACTTCTGAATAAGTTTCCTTCCTGAGTCCGAAGGCCTAAGAAGTGGCATTTTGATTCTGCTCTCCCAGCCCAACTTCATCCTTTCTCTGGATGATTCAAAACCCTGGGAAGGAAGGAAAGAAAAAAAAAACCAGAAAGTAAAAATTTGTCTCCATAATATCAGAACTTAAGCAAACTCCTTTGAGAAATGTACTGCAGAAGGACTGGCTTAACCCCCTAAGAAAACCTCACAGTTCCACTTGGAGAATTTGGAGGAGGACAGCGATATCTAACATTCAGCTCTCACCACTCCCCGTCTTTCAATGAGCTCTAGTTTCAAACTTGTCACTCTCGCAATGATGGCCCTTCATAGAGCCCTTTTCCTGTTGATCTGTGGTAAGTCAAAACCTACTTCAGAGAACACAAAGCCACCACTATGGGGGGCTTAAAAGAAAACCATGGTTTTGTATGCTTTTAGTTGTCTAAAAAGAAAGAAAACCTCAAACTACTGAACCAGAAATAACCCTCCCCCTGCCTTTTTTTTTTTTTTAATGTTTTACTTTGGGTGTCGTATTTCATAAAGAAATGACGGAGGATCCCATTTTTAATGAGCACCTTCAAAAGATTTGGGGTTTTGGCGTTTCTTATGCTTCTACTAAGGTAAAGAAAAATAACAGAATTCTAAAGAAACTGTCAACATCGCTTGCCTCGAATCGGTACTTAAAGCAGAGTAAGCTGAGATCTCGTCTTCGGAAAATTTCAAAGGTAACTTAGTAGAGCTCAGACTTAGAAGGACCAACGCTACTCTGAGCTGATGACATCGGGTCAGCTCAGGATGCCCTGGAGCCACCCCCACTTCCTCTTCGCTCTGGTATTATTATCTAGAAGGGTCTAATGAATAATAAAATAATAATAATAATAATAATAATATAATAATAATGTGCATGATGAAAGAGGATTTCATGGTGAGGGCTGGGGACACTCACCCACGGCCAAATAAGGGAACATACCTCAATACCTCTCTGACTTTCTCCACGAGGCACCTGGCCAGGAACCTGACCTCATACAGCAGACGAATCAACCAAAGGGTTTTAAGGAGAGCGGGCCTTTGGTCTTGTTCACTAATTTATTCAACAAATATTTATTGAGTATCTTCTAAATGACAGTTTCAGCTCTAGTCAGTTACCTGGCAGTTCTCTTCATTCACCTCCCGACTAATCCATGGTAGCACCAGGGACCAAATAGATCTGTCTCATTTTCCAATGTTATCAATTAGGATGCATGATTTTTTTTTTCCCATCTGTAACCTCAGACTCCCATTGGAAAATATATTCAAAGCTGGAAACAGTGACATACATTCATGAGGCAACCCTACTATAAATTCAATACTCTCAAAAACGTACCCACACAGCCCAAACTGAAAGACACTCGCCGTACCATTGAGGCTATGCGGTTCAGTCAACAGACATTTACTGAGAAGCTGATGTGTGCCAAGCACTGCGTTGGGTGATGTGGATACTGTGGCAAACAAGGCAGAAGAGGTCTTGCTTTTGGAACTTTCATCCTAGCAGAAAACAAAAAGAACCAGATGTCTTTTACGTGGTCAAATAAGTAATAGAGCCACAGCCCTCGCTAAAGAAATGGATCTCGTGCGGAGACAGCCTTCTCACGTGTTCGTCTCTGCCAGGAAAACAAGAAATGCAGCCATTGCTGCAGAAAGCTGAATAGTAAAGAAAAGTTTGGAGGGCTTTTTGTTTCTGTTTTTGGTTTAGTTTATCTTTTGCTGAAAAGGAATACTCAAACATATGTACCTACTGGTGGAAATGATTTCATGGACCAGGTAGGTGGAGGATCCAAAAGAGAGAAGAAAATATTTAAACGGGCCAAGCAGGGGAGAGGGAATGAGTCTGGTGCGCAAATAGGGAGTGGCCCCCTTCCTCCACTGCACCAGTGGGGGATAGGGGTCGTTTGGATGCTGGTGGGCCTGCGAGTTGGTTTAGAAGTGAGGTTCCATGCATGGAGAGGGGATGTGGTTGGTTTGCAAGAGGAAAAGATATGGTATCATTGCCTCAAATAATGGAAAAACACACTTACCAGGGAACGGAAGAAATGTGCTGGGCTGCGTTGAATTCACTTGAGGTCTGTGACCACTGACATGAACCAGGAGTGAGTCTGTCTACCCGCCCCCAGCCCAAGGACATTTGGCAACGTCTGGAGACATTTTGAGTTCAGCATGGGGGAGGGGAGGATGCTACTGACCAGTCGTGGGTAGAGGGCCGGGACCCTGCTAAACGTACTACAACACACAGCAGGCGGCCCTCACAGCAAAGAGGTCTCCGCTCAGAACGCCCATAGAGCCGAGGCTGGGAAACCCTGATGGCGAGTGATGTCACAGTTACATGCTGATCATCCCCGGAAAGCTGTGTAAGGAGACAGTGATTCTCTCTGGAGGCAGAGTTGGGCAACAGGACAGGGTGAGGACTTATTTTTACCCTATGTCTTTGGGGGTCGGAAGTTTTGTGCTATGTGCAGATATTACTATTTGAATCCATCTCAAGCCAGAAACAAATCGGTGATAGATAAATGATTAGTTGGTTGGCTGGCTTAAGTAGACAATAGATAAAAATAAAATAAAACCAGCCATTCCATTTGGGTATCTTGTCCTCAGCAACATCCAGCTGCAGGGACGCCAGGGTGAAGGATTTTGCAAGAGGAATACAGGGAGGGAAGCGGGGCATTCGGGGGTGAGGGTCTCTCCAAGGTCCTGATTGTAAGGACAGAGGATGGGATCTAAGCTGGACAGGGAGAGAGGGAGCTGATGCGTATGTCAGAAAATGATAGAGCTTATTAATGAGAGGTCTCGGTGTGGTGAAGTGTGTGTGTGTGTGTGTGTGTGTGTGTGTGTGTGTGTGTGAAGGAAACAGAAAAAGGTCCTTCAGTGACCAAGACAGGAATGCAAGACAGCAGGTGTCTGGCTGGCATCCTCAGGTCCGTGTCTTCTGGAGGATGAAGTGGCCCTAACAGAGCAGTTTTCTAATCCTGGCAGGTAGCATTCCTGACATGCTATTCTGTGCCAGATACTTATGTCCCTATCAGCCCTTTCCTGTCCCAGAAAGGTCCAGTGACCTGCACAGCGATTGCATAGCTAGGAAAGTGGAGGAACAAAGATTCAAAATCAGATTTTTTTTCATCCAAAGTCTGTGCCCTTCCCCCTGTGCCATGCCTCTGTCCCCAAGAAAAAGACAAGCCGTCCTCGGGTCTGTGGGAAGGCGGGTGACCGTAACACCAGTGATAACCCCGGCAGTGGACTCTCTGGGCCCTGGGAGGTGCGGAGGAAAGAGAAGGCAGCAAGGAGAGGTGAGCCCAGCAGAGATGGGGACATTGCTTCGCAGTTCTCACCCCGGCCCGTTTTCCTTCAAGTGGCCTTACATCATAATGAACAAGCCATGGGAGAAAGAGATATTAAGGAAAAAAACAAACATTAGTGAGTTCAAAAAAGTACATTCGTACTGCTTAACTGTTATTCTAAAATATAGTTTTTATTACATGTATTCTTTTCATCAAAAAGGCACAAAATAGATATAAATATCAGTTAGATCATCGAAAACAGCGTCGCTAGCTGATGAAGGGGTTTGAGGGCTGTTAGAGTTGGTTGCCAAGAAGCATCCGAAACCTACCACCAAACACACCCCGTATTTCCCTAACACGTCCTTCACGATCTCCCTGTTCTAATTACACAGCTCGCCTAGCCCCTCACACGCACACACACACGCACGCACACACACACGCACACACACAATGCACACGCACACACACATACACGCACACACACACGCACACACACAATGCACACACACACACGCACACACACAATGCACACGCGCACACACACAGTGCACACGCACACATGCACACACACCTATAATTGCACTAGAAATATACATGCTGCATAGGGAACAGACTGGGTCCCCCAAAGACCTCCCTCGCTCCTCTGTTAGCATCATCTGGAGGCTCAGGCTACGGATCTAGAAGATGCTGCCAGCGGAACACTGGCCTTCTGGTCCTTTAGCTTATCACGCACGCGAGCCTAGTCTTTTTCCATCCCTCACGCACTCATGTCCCATCCATATTTCTGAAAGACGGCCTCCTCTGAGGTAGACAGTAGACCCACCACCAAGGGGTGAGTTAAAAGGTGTCCCATTCAATGTGCCAAACACTCTCGGCCACTTAAGACGTGTGCAGATCACCCTGGGAGCTGCTCTCTCCGTGTCTGCTTCTGCCCTGCAGCCCGGGGTGTTATGTCCGTGAGTTACATTCGTCCTCCTGTCCGGCTCACAGACTGAGGGACTGCTAGACCCTGCGGCCACAAGACCATCTTGGTTTGTCTTCTCACTTGGCCTCCAGAAGGCATAAGAAGACTTTCCTTGAAGACGACATTCCCATTGCCCGCAACGTAATGGGGAGCATCCCAGAGTGCTTTTCCTAGAGCTTATATAAGCCGAAAAATGTCTTCGATTCCTCAAAACTGACCAGAGAGAGCTCTGACACATTCACGTAGACATGGTCAGCGCAGGTGAGGTTGAACACGGCGCCCAGGTAGCTGCTGCGGGCCCACATCTGGCCGGTAGTGCAGTAGTTCATCATCCTGCCCTCCATCAGCACCAGGTCGTGGGGGTACTTAGAGTTTCTCATGTAGACCTTGTGGCTCAGGGGCTGGTTGCTGCAGGCCTGGCCTCGGAAGTACACCTTGGAGTACAGGAAGTACAGCCCGGTGTCGTTGATCACGAGGCCGCCCTTCTTATACTTCACCCCGGACACCAGGGCAATTCCGTAGGTGTCTTCCCACTCCAGGGGCATGGACCTGGAGTTGGGCTTGCCTGAAACCAAAGGAGAAAGGAGCTTTCAGCCAGGAGCACCCTGCACCCGACAAACTAAATGTCCATGGCCCAACCGTGGGCTCTTCCTTGAGCAAATGTTATTTTTTGTTTATTTTTTCCCCATTGCATCTTTGTCAAACTGCCCGCCTCGATGTGACCATCCACACAAGTGGAACATGCGACGGGACAGTGATGTGCAGCCCCCATCGACTGCAGTGAGCAATGACTGCGATGGTTTTAGCTCTTGGGATCGAAGGTTCTATGACCTTCACGACCAGCACCCAAACAGCGAGGCTTCTAAAGCTGGAAAGACCTCAGGGATCACCTGTCTGACTCCTCGCTTCGGTGCCCCTCTGTGGGCTAGCATTGTTACACGCCTGAAGCAGAAAATGCTCTCCAGCACTGAAATGATGGCTCGAGTACGGCCTTGCCCCCTTCGATTTTACACTCCTTGAGGGCAAAAACCACGTGTGATTGACCTCCTTGTCCCCAAAGCTTGGCGTGTGTGTCTGCGCGCACACACACCCTCTATAAATGTCTAAACTGGATCGCTCTACAGCCTCTGCCCACATAATTCCAGGGCCCTCAGCACACGGCCTCCTGTGATACGTGTCCACTTGTCAGATGTTCACGGACGTCACATGCACGTGCCCAGACCACACTGCTGCCAAGCCAGGTCTCTCCACCACACGACCACAGGCCGGGTGTCCCCTAGTGCCAAGGCCTCTCCTCTCACTTCTGTTTCTGCTCTTAGACGAAGCCGAGAGAGGCTCTTCCGGAAAACCAGTGGAGCACCGACCCGAGTACTGTGCCACCCCCACCGCGCCAGCTCTCACGACCTGAGCCTTCCACCCTCCTGGGGTTTCTGGAAAGATGAAAAGAGTCATCTGCTACGGGCAGGGAAGATGCCACGATCACGACACTTCTCCGGTTCAGAACTGGGCCTGGCCCAGACTAGGGGCTCGACATGTGTGTGAGCGAGACCTGACTAGGTGTGACGAGCCCTACTGTCCACCCCAGAGGACAGTAAGCATCTCTGCTTTCTGCCACAGGCTTCCCCCAGCCCCACCTGCACCTCCAGATACGCACCTGTCAAATGGGCCACTTTCCTCGGCTCCTTCTTCTCGGAGGGCGGACTGGGGTGACCTGTGTCGTAGAGAGATGAAAGAGACATGTAAAACCGAGATACCAGCTCTCCTTCTGGTGACACTAACTGGGGTATTTAACTAAAAGAGATCGTTCTAAAGCATAGATGACAAAATGGCCTATGTATGCTAATCACTCAAGTCCAACCGGAGCAAGGTCGCCTGCATTTCAGGGGCACAAAATAAACCAAATTAACATTGCCACGTGTACCGATTCCAACAAAGCAGCCAGGGGGTGGTTGACAAAGGGCTGTCCTATCAGTTACTGCACTGAGCACCGGCCACAGCCTTCAAGACAGAGACCGACATGGCACCTCACAGAGGTGAGATGAGCTCTGCAGCTGGGTGGCTCGGCTGAGAAGACTCGCTACTCTGTCGGGGAGGGAGTGGAGCCTCTGTCTCTTAGCGCCAGATCTGGGGCTCCTTTCAGTCTGGCTCTGCCGTCTCTGGGACTCTGCAGCCCAGGGGCCAAAGGCGATGGCCACCTCACCTCCTGGCCTCTGGGTCTTGTCCCGGTGGCATTCTACAGTCTGCCCCGAATTAATCACGCTGTGGCCTCACGCAGCTTGAGAGGCCCCCACTGATCTGATCGTGCGATGGTGTCCACCTCCCCAGCACGTGGTCCAGCCCTCTCTCTCCTCTGTCACCGGGAAGGGACACTGCACACACCAGGAGTTCTGGAGTGACCTGCACATACAGCTTCCCTGCCTCCACGCCTTTGCTCACTCTGTTCTCTCTTGCCAGGAGGTTCCCCCCGACACACACACCTCTGTGTCCAGTTTCTATCACCCCTACAAATACCACCGGAAAGAGCTCTTCCTCTGAGAAACCCTCCTAAGCCTTCTTAATCAAGTGTGATTTTTTTCCTTCCTTTGAAACCCAGAATCACTCTGTCTTCATCTCTCTTGTC
This sequence comes from Cynopterus sphinx, assembly GCA_030015415.1. Classification (NCBI taxonomy): domain Eukaryota; kingdom Metazoa; phylum Chordata; class Mammalia; order Chiroptera; family Pteropodidae; genus Cynopterus; species Cynopterus sphinx. Next base: position 3,262,604 of record CM057392.1, on the reverse strand, counting down.
AATTCTGACTCCCCTTTTCTGTGGTACCCCTATGACCTCTTATTCCCCCAAATAAATGGGAAATTCCTGACTCTGTGTCAAATCCACTGGAGTATTTAGCTCAGTTTCTACCACAGGGCATGTGGCCAGCGAATGCTTGTTAAATTAAATCGAAAGAGCTAAAGCTGACAAGAGTTTTCAAATAGACCCTGCTGCTCTGGGTTCAACTATTTAGCGAATACAGCTGTCACTCAGCTAACGAATTGAGCTAAGAAATTCAAGAAAGATTCATAGAAAGGCACTTGTCCACGTCGGGCTGGGTGTGTTCAGCCTGTAACACTCCTATACGGCATAGAAATGCCCCTGCCAACTGAGATCACTACCTGGGCCATCGTCACTTCTGTCCCCACCCAAGACCACCCACCACCACCGAGGCGTCAGCGAACAGGAAAGGCAGAGCTGAGTCTCGTCTGCATTCCTAGGCCACAAGCCATCTGTGCGGCTCGTCTGGCGCTCAGCCAGGCTCCGACAGGAAATGGAAGCGAGTGCCACACGCCGCACATCTCTGTCCTCAGAGAGTCCCGTGGGGCCTGAGTCTCACCGGAGGTGCCCAGTGAAAGCACCTGCTGGATAAATCCTGGGACAAGGAGGCTGGAGATCCGTCCCGCACTGCAGTGAAGACTGTTTCCTGCCCCGGGGTCGTGGCACATGATATTTCCAATACTGGAATGCTTTTTCCTCTCCTCCCACCCCCGCTCCCCACACGCACACACACTCCTGAGAGGGGACTTTCCAAACCACTCTCTCTCAGGTACACGCCGTGTGCTGTGAGACGATGCTGCCTGTTGGCTTGCTTGTGTTTATCTCCTCCAGCTTGCTCAGAGTTCTCTAAGGGCAGGCCCCTTGCCTGTCCTGTTCTCCATGGTCACCCCCACCTGCCCCCCACCCTGCCTGGACACCCGGCCTGGCACACGGGAAGCACTCCAAGAACATCTGTGAATGACTTAACTGTGGAACAATGGAAAATAGAAAAGAAGCACATAAAAAAGGTTTTAAAAATCTGTAATAGGACCTCCCGGGGAAACCCACAGTTCATGAGTTGAAGAATAAATCCTTCTAGTTCCTTACTAAGAACGTAAAAACAAGCATATATATGTATAGAGTCGCTATTAAGTGAAACCTACTGCCTTCTAACTCGTCTTTTTATCTGACGCTGTAGAACACACGATCTCCGTGGCTTTAGGTGTCCCTCTCGCATACGATTTTCAGTTGCTGCATATTGTGCTCTCACCTGAACACCACCAGGGAGAATTTATCCAACCTCTTATTAAGAGGTATTTCAGTTTCTTCCGAATTGTTGACTATAAACTGCCTTAGAAGGAGGTGATGAACGTTCTCATATATAAAAATTTTCAGGTGCATTTTTTATTATTTTCTTAAGATAAAGCCTTGGTGACGAGATTACAAAATAAATAGACAGTTTTAATCCCTCGATATATTCCTCCAAACTGCTCTTAGGGAAAGGTTTAACAATTTACGTGCCCTCTGGCTATCACTGGTGTTTAAGCAGGCCCTTTTCTCTCACATTTTTAGCAATTTGGGTTTTTTAATTTGTCAACCTTGAGTAATTTGATGGATGAAAATGGGTATGTCTTATTCTAATTAGAAAAGTTGCTAATTTGATTTCCATGTGATCATTCACCAATTTCTGGTCGATTTGAGTTGATCTAGGGAAGATGGTTCCTTTTTGGGGTTGGTAGAGCTGACTCATCTGTTCGCTTGACTTTTAATCACTAAAATGACTCCAGAAAGTGGGTGAAAGATGAGTAATTAGGTACCTGCTTCACCAACCACATTCCACTGATTTTTCGAAGCTATTTTTGTTCAGAAACCTTGCAGATGCTTTATTTTTTCAGCAAATGTTTCTACTCTGGTTTGTGTGCATTTGGGCTTCCTAACCCTTGGGGACTCAGAACCAGAACTGGGGACCAGAGCATCCCACTGGGTCACCGGCAGTGGGCGCATCCTGAGGAACTGGATGGCCAGTGCTGCCTCCTGTTTTCTTCCCATTTTCTAAGGGTGAGATTTACTTATTGCCTTTTCAGAGACACCTTGCTTGTCTTTTTTATTTCTCATCCCATGATCAGCATAGAGAGATGGGAGTTGCCTTATTTCACGAGGCACCAGTCCATATCCGGTAGGCCCTGCAGGTGCCAAGGCATGAGCAGCCTGTGCTCCCCCAGCCCCAGCTCCACACCAGTGGTCTTGGGAACGCCACCTAAACTGGCTGGTATTCTGTTTCTCTTTTGAAAAATGATTTTCTTGAGACAAAAAGATGATTGGACCCAATGCTATCTGAGCTCCCTTCCCACTCCTTCCAAATCTCAAGTTCAAGGACTCTTAGTTTAACGAGCTGGAGCATCCTAAATCTATCTGCCCACCGTTTCCAAAGCTCTGCCCTGAAATTTCATTAGGTCCATGTTCAACATGGCCTCTCCTCCCTGTCCCGGTTTTCACACAAAGGGGTACAGCTGACGTCCAACCCCAAGCTTTCCAGCAACAGCAAAAGCACCATCTCAAAGTGGATGGTTGATTTCCCACTTTTAAAAGCTTAAACATCTCCTGTAAGACAGGTTTTAGAAAAGCTTGACTCTAGAGCAATCTCTCAGAGAGTTTAAAGGGGAGAAGACCTTTCCCAGAAACACCTCTCTCTGCCCCGACGTCACCCCTCTCCCAAGGAGTTACAGCCACCGCCTGGTGTACAGGGGGACCGGAGGCCTGAGGGAGGGAACTGACCTAGGACCAGCCGCTCAGGGAACAAAGTCCAGGGTTGTGTATGTGTCTCTTCCCAAAGACAAGTGGAAATTATTTTGAATTATGTACGGTACTCGGACACTGATCTCGAAGAATTGAATTCACTTCCTAGTTTAGAGCAGCTTGAGGCACCGAAACGACCAGAGATTCAGGATTAGCCCGGATCCTCAGTGCCTGTGAGCGGATGGGATGCGAGGCAATCCGCCCAAGGGTTCCGCACCGAGGACCACCTCTGGGGACTCGATGAACACGCACAAAAGGACTCACCTATTTGCTTCTCTAAAGATGAAGCCACGTGCCTTGGGCTGGTGGACTGGCAAAGAGAAAAGACAAATAATGAATATAAAGTTCTTTTAGCAGAGGAGGCAGAATTGTCAAATAAGCAGAGCCCGGAAAGAGACTCTAAGGACCTCAGACCTCTCCTAACTCTGACTCTGCCTGAGCCCTCATGCCTCCCTGGGCTTTAGTTTTGAGATTTGAAATAGTTTTAATAGTTTTAAATATTTTTATTTTTTATTTATTTATTTTTTTTTAGTTTGGCCATTTGAACAAATTCACTTCCACGCAAGACTCAAAGTCCCTTTTCTTTCTTGAATCGATACATGCGTGGCTCAGCAGGCCGACGTGCCAATGGACAAAGGGAGAACCGGGACCGCCAGTTCCGTTCTGGCCCTGATCCTTTGACCCCACAGAAAATACTCCTTTGACTCCTAGGACTCTCCCATTCTCTGTCTGTAGAGTAGAGTACAATGAGCCATTTCTAAGATGGGAAAAGCAGGGGCCGAGAAGCACTTTGCAAGACAGTGGCCCCATAGAGCCGGCCACTGTGCCCGGCATGGAGCCTTTTGATGCCCGTGACCGCGGGCACGGCCACCCCCCCGCCCATTGGCTCACCTCTCTGAGCTCGGCCAGCTCCTTCTGCAGGTGGAAGAGCTGAAACATCCCCAGCCCCAGGGCGACCAGGGCCACCAGGATCATGAAGAACATGATGAGGAGACACAAGCCTGTGTTGTGGTCCCTGCTCTTCTTCAGAGGTGGCAGTGGTGGCAGTGGTGGCAGTGGTGGCAGCGGCGGCGGTAGTGTTGGTGGCAGTGGCGGCGGAGGTGGCGGCGGTGGCCTCCTGTGGCCAGGCCTCCTGGGCACCGAGGCCGGACAGGGGAGGACTGACCCCGGAGGAGCCCAGGGCGAGCTGGCGCTGCTGTCCACCCAGTAGATCTGGGGGTACGGGTAGTTTAAGGGCTGCTGCATGGCAGCCAGTGACTCGGGGAGGACCCAGCAAAAGGGTTTTCCTTCTTCTCGATCCCGTGAAGTCCCAGGGGTCAAGGAGGGGACCGCTGCTGCTGACTGATGGAGAGAGGGGAAGCCAGCTCCGCCTTTATAGTTTCCATAGCCAAGGGAAACACCTCTCTTTTGTTCTCTCTTTCGTTCTCTCTTTCTGCTTCTCAGAGAGACACCCACTCGCTTTGCATCTGAAGCCGAGAAGCCTCAAGAAGCTCAGAACAAACCCAGGGAAGTTTCCACCCACAAGTCAAAGCCCCAATGGCTGCTCAAGGGGCCTGAGAGGCTGCTGGGGTAGGTTGGCCCCACGGGCTCTGTAGAGCAGGCAGGTAGCAGCGCGCGCCACCCCGAGGCTTTGGCCTCTGCCCGGCCACCAAAACGGTGGCCACGGGGCACATCCAGACCCTGAGGAGTGAGAGCTTTGAGCCCAGGCCACGGGGGTGGTTTGCACTTACCTCCTGTGGGAGGGAGTCACCCCTGCTGCCATCCCGTCCCCACGTCCAAGTCCTCTGCCCCAGACCCTGACCCTGCCTAGCACCACAGCGTACAGGAGAAAAATCCAGGGATTGGATCAGAGGTGGCCAACCAGTGGCCCATGTGCCCTATGGAGCCCACAGACCCACTGCCTGATCCTTGCAGTGCTTTTTCTTTCCGCTGGCTGTCCCCCTTAAAAACCGGGATATTCCACATTAAAATATGCATACTTCTGCTCTGTTTTGAACCACTGGAATGTCCGACGTCCTCAAGGCCACCCTTCTGAGAATGTAATTGGCTGGGGCCAGGCAGCAGCTGCCCGGTGGACAAGACACAGGTGCCCAGGCCTCGGGCACACCAGCTGTCTGGTTAAATTTGAATTTCAGATAAGCAATAAGTAATTTTAAGGATAAGTATGTTCTAAATATGACGCGGAATATACTGAAACGATTATTCTTTTTTTATGTGACGTTTGGATTGAACTGATTATCCTATTTGTTTGTTTGTTTGTTTTATCAAAATGGCAACTCTACCTGGACCGACCCCACCCTTTCCTCCGGCCTCAGGTGCCACTCACATGCCATTACCTTTCACATGCTCAGCTCCGGCTATGATCATTCTCCTCTGTACGACACATAAACCTCCCATAAATCCCTATTTTCCATTTCCTTGGAGGGCTCTACTTTTCAAATTTCATTAGTTTCTGTACCACGTGTTGGCATTTCTATCATTCTGGCTCTCCAGCTGGGTCTCTCTCGTGTGGACTCACAGGATCTCCTTGTACTTTATATTCTAGATATTAATCCGTCATTAGTTTAAGACACTGAGAACACTTTTTCTCACGCTGTCAAAAATTGCGTGTTTAGGCTTGAACTTATCTGGAGTTCACCTTTGCTTGTGATACCAAATAAGGGTCCATCTTTGTTTTCCTCCACGTGTGAGCCAGTTTTCCCAACAAAATCCACCTTTTCCCCCAGCGAGTTGCAGTGGTATATTGATCACATATCAAGATTTTACATATAGTTGTGTCTTTTTCTGGGCTCTTTTTTCTGCTTCATTGATTTCTTTCTTTATCCCGATACCAAAGTCACATAATTTTCATAATTACGGCTTTGTAGAATGCCTAGAGAGCTAGTTACAGCAAATTTCCTCCTCTTTGCTCTCATTTTTCAAAATTGACTTAGCTACTTGAATATATTTAATCTCCCTTTAATGTATTAGGGGGGAAAACACCATCATGTTTCTAAAATATTCTACTACAGCACTATTCACTGTAATTGTATTAATTTGGGGGGAAGTATTGTCATTATAATGCCTTTGTCCTATCCATTTCTTTTTTTTGTAATCTTGAAAATGTTCTCCAGGATGGTTTCGTATGTTCTTTCTTAGATTAATTGCTTGACACTTTGCCGTTTGGTTGTGATGGTACGTGGTGTCTTATTTTCTGTGGTATTTTTAGATTCCGTGGTAGGCAGCCTTTAAAATGACCCAGAAATCCCCTACCTCCTGGTATTCATGCCCTTTTAGAGTGCCCTCCCCTCGAGTCTGGGCTGGACCTGTTGACTCACATTTCTAACTAACAGATACAGCAGCAGTGATGAGGTATCACTTCTGAGATTAGGTTATAAAAAGGCTGCTGCTGCCGGATTGCAAATGGCCAACTTCTCATTGTGTCTTCATATTTTGGTAAAGAGGGAGGGAGGGAGAGAGAGAGAGAAAGCTCTCTTGTGACTCATAAGGGCACTAATCCCAATCACAAGGGCTCCACCTTCCCGACTTCATCTAACCCTAATTATTTTCCAAAGGCTCCACCTCCTAATGGCAGCACATTGGGATGTAGGGTTTTGACATATCAATTTGGGAGGGACACAAACATTCAGTCCCTAACATTCAGTTAAGTTAAACTTGGATTCCTGACTCACAGAAATTGCAAGAAAATAAGCATATCTTTGTAGGCCATTACATTTTGGGGTCATTTGTTAAGCAACAATAGATAACGAATACAGATGACTATTATTGGTTTAGGTCAATGCCCCTTATTTTGTAATAAGTAATCTTGAATCTTAGAAACTTGTTGAATTCTCTTTTTACTTCTAATAGTATGTATGGATTTGTTTTATTTTTTTTATAGAGATATATATTATTAGCGGGAAAAAAATGACAATTTTTAACCTTCCTTTCCGATCCTTCCACCTCATTTTTCTTTTTGTATGATCCCAAACCTCGAGAACTGTATAAAACAGTAACTGTGATTATGGGCATCGGAAGTTTTTCACATTAGCTGTGATGTTTTCCTTAGGGTTTTGTTTTTCATATATTGCTTCTGTTAATAAGTGACGTTTCCTCTTGTATCATCGACATCTCATCAGCAGATGAATGAAACTCAAATTAGGAGGGCTTGGCAGGGGCTTAATAAAAGGGGCCGTTTACAAACATATCGGTCGACTGTAGGAAATGGAAGGGGTAGTGTGATGCTCTAGAGCTGGAGGGAATGAGATCCTCATGGCCACTAGGACAAGGGAGCCCATCGCTATGGCCCACACAGGGAAATCAGGATGGGGAGCGTGGTCCCATTCCCCACTGCCGCCTCCACCATGTCGGGGCTGCCTGGGTCTTTCATTCTGGTTCGTGATGGGTGCTTCCGTTTCCTCTGGCCTCTGATTCAAGGGGTAGTTTAGTTGGATATACATTTCCAAATCAGACGTTTCTTTTCTTCAAAACTTTGCAATGATAACACTTGTCTTCTCGCATCCAGAGCTGTCATTGGGAAGTCTGTGATCCCTCCAACTTCTACTCCTTTTCAGGCATTTTGCTTGTTTCCTCCAGAAGCTGAGAGGCAGAACACCAGCGGGGTCTGGCTCGTCTCCAAAGCCTGTGCTCTTTCTCTGGTCTTCTTGTATTTGCCCCCTTCTCTAGTCCCATCCCCCAAAATCTGACTGGCTCGGGAAAATCTGTGAGATGTTGAAAGTTTTTTGTCTCACTTTAGTAGGTAGACAGCCACACGTGCTTTGTGCTTCAATTTGTCCTTGTCTCCGAGAGAAAGTTGACTTTGACGTCCTCTTCCAGTATGAAAAGTGAGCTGGGGATGAGCTGTTAGGCACAACTCTTGTTTCTCCAAGTTTCCCTAGGTTGAGGGGCAAAATCAAGAGGCTGTGAATGGCAGTAGCAACGGGGTCAAAATCATCCTTCAGCCCTGCTACCCGACACAACTGTTGGATCTCAAGACACTCCTTTTCCTTGCATATCAGTCGGGGGTCTGGTCAGGAAAACAGATGCCACTCCAAATTTGCAAAGTCATAAAAGGATTAACACAGGAATTTAAAGCTGGGCAAGCAGAGGTCAAGAAGGCCTCTTCTAGAAGGTTTCAAAAGGCCTAACTCGTGCTTCAACTGACAGTTTCAGCTGCAGGTGATTCGTAGGAGGACGTGAGAGGGCTCTGGGAAAACGCCACCCCACCTCCGCTGTCTCCCACGTGCCTTTCAGTAAGCTGTCCTGGCCAACGTGGCTCTCGGCCTGTAATTTCTAAGTTTTATGCTCACAGGGACAGGGAAGAGGGTCAAAGGACAGGGATGGCGCTGAGCACGAATGAATTACGGGGGCTACACTGTGTCTAGTTCACTCACTGTGTACAATTCCGTGTCAACAGAACTCATGAAGGTGGGAGGGTCCCGGGGCAGGAACGGGACTCGGGGGGAATTAATGTGACCTCATTCAGGGACGTTGCGTGCCCCATCTCCTGATGACACTGCAGAGGCTACTGGCGCCCGAAGCTGACGTTATTATGAGGCGTGACGACATTCCAGCACCTCTGCCTCTGGGTGAGAAGGGGCACATCTCTCCTTTAATCGCCACTGATTCAGAGGGAAATCTGATCGAGTAGGGCTGCCGCTTAGAATCACACTTCTGTGGCTTCCCATCGCCTTTAGAAAGAAAAAAACGAACCCTTTATGGTGACTTCCAACCAGCGCTGGCCCACGTCAGGGCATTTGCCGGGATGTCCTTCGCCCCATCTGTGCCCCACGGTTGTCTGCCAGCTCCTAGAATCCTTCAGGCATAATCCAAATGTCACTTCATCAAACAGGCCGCCGCTGGTCACGCCTTCTAAACGAGATCATCCGAGTTAGCATTCTCTCTCAGAACACTCTGGAGCTTTTCCCTTCGGTGCTCAGCACGGTTTTGTGTGTGCGCGTGTGTAGAAAATCGGGTCACCTTCTGCACTCTCCCGTATCCCCGGCCCAGCGCAGTGCCTGGTAACTAATAAGCCCCCAAGAAATAAACATGGAAAAACTCTAACAAACTCATAGATTTGGGATTTAGGGCTCTCAAACCCTGCAATGAGTCAGAGACATTTGGGGGGACCATGCAGGCCTTACTCGCAAAGATGTCCATTCCAATTACAATCCCACGGGGTCCCAGGACACCCTTAGGCCTTTCCTGCCTCCAGACGACCTTCTGACACCCTAAAGATATCCCAAGAAGCCAAGGAGAGACCATCCCCTCTTCTGAAATGGTTTACTACCATTCAGTGTACTCACTGTTTCTCTCACGAGTTTCCCCAAGTTCTGCTGCGGGTGGAAGCTGGTGGCTGCCCCTGACCTGGTCAAGTTCGGGCTGAGCTCTGCGGATGGGCCATCTTTTCTTTCCCTACGTGCACAGCCGGAACGGAGCCGGCGGTCACACACTGTCGGCGACCGTCTCAAGTCCCCAAAGAGAAACAGCTAAACATGAATTCTAAACCCACAATAGTGCCCGGCATTAGAGACACCCCGTACGTATCCGCTGTGTAGACCGATGCTCAAATAAGTTTCGTGACTTGCCTAAGGTCACACAGCCAGTTGGTGTTTGAGCCGAAATTCTAACCCAACCGGGCATGGCGTGAAAGTGATTGTGCTCGAGCCCACCCCAGGAACGGCACCCCCAGGGCACGGGCTGCAAGCCCAGGGCCTGCAGGAGAGCAAGGAAGTGGGATGGGGTGTGAGGCACACCCCAAACAACATCTATGAAGACTGGCGATGCCTGGGTCTTGTGGGTTCTTTTATGAGCCCCTTATTGATGTTTGAAACACCTCATTGCAAAAACATGTGTCATGGTGGGTTTGTGGGAAAGTCAGATGCGCCGAGGACAGGCTTAAATGTCAAAGTCGTTGCTTTTGTCACCCACTGCTTCCGCTGAGCGTCTAGCAGATGTTGGTCAGGGCCGTGCAGCTGGATGCCTCGAGAGCCTTGCACCCCTGGGGTCAATCTCACAAGCAGCGGGTTTTGCACACGCGGTGCCCGAGCCTGGGATGGGCTTCATGGACCTCGCGACAGCAGGAAAAGGACAGCCTCAGCCCACAGAGTGACGGGCGAGCGCCAGGCCTGGTACCCATTTGCCACTTCACAAACGAGGCTCTCTCCCCCGAGCCTGGTTTGCAAACTGGCTACAACCTGTCTCACCCACCGGGAAGGGTCAGGGCTGCAGAATCTCGGTGCTGGGACAACGTGGAGATCGCCCGACCGTGGCCCTTGTTTTGCAGACGTAGACCTGAGCCCCATAGAGGTGAAGGGGTTTCCCCCAAGACCACAGCCGGAGTTGGGAGAGTCAGAAAGCAAATCTGTGCTGCCTCCTCATGCTCCCCACGCCCGTGCTCCCCACACCCCCGCCCACGCCCCCACCCCCGTCTTCAATACGTGAACATGACAAGCGGCGGCCCTGTGCTCTGGTCAGTCCCAGCCACACACGTGGGAGCCCTGTGAAGGGTGTGAAGACGCAGCTGTGATCACAGCGCCGACTCCTGAAGGAGTGAAATGTCACGACCTCTCCGCTCAGAAACCTCGTCTCCCGCCCCGTGGCCCTTCTCTCGTCCGCAGACACACAGTCTTCCTCTTTTCCCCATCTTCCTACACCCCCTGGAGAGCGCCCCGGGATTCACAGTCATGGGAGTTAGGACTGAAGTTAATCCCAACACTCAGTCCTCTGCTCATCCACCCACCCACCCACCCATCCATCCATCCATCCACCCACCCACCCACCCATCCATCCATCCTTCCATCCATCCATCCATCCATCCATCCATCCATCCATCCATCCATCCATCCATCCACCCACCCATCATCCATCCGGCACCAACCATGCACCCCTGTGTCAAGCATGGACGCCACCCTGGGTTTCCGCACAGTGTCACCATCCAGGATGCCTCCCCATCGTCCAGCCAGAAGTCTGAGGTGAGAGACGGACCGGAACCGCACAAGCATCGTGGCCGGCAGCACATGACCTCCGTCAGGCAAGTACCTCGGGCGCTTCGACGTCGCGTCCACGAATTCAGACGTCTCCTGCGTGGGGACAGTGGGGACCTCTCCTCTCCCCCGCACCTCGTGTTGTCCACGCCTGCCGCACGCAGAGGGCTCTGCTCACGGCAGGTGGGCGGCTTCAGCACAGGTGGGCGGACACTGGGCAGTCGATTGTCCCAGAAACTACGTCTAGTCCACGCTGAATGAAGATCCCCACGGCCTGGTGGCATCTCTTGTCCTGAAGGAACGGCTGAAAACTATTGTCCCTCGCTCCCCTGGGGTCGAGCAGAAAGGCTGTTTTACTCGAATCCTGACAGTGCCTGATTTTTGTCATCTACGAGTATGAAGATGGTGCCACCAGGATGCCGTGGGCTGTGACGTCGGCTAAAAATCAAGCACCTTGTAGGGGGAGCAGACGGTGCTGGAGAGACAGCACCTGAAACTGCAGACAAGACTCCTGAGACCCAGGAAAAAAGCGAGGCCCTCAGGCTGGCCCGGGTCGTGGGCGGCAGAGCTGGGGCCAAACCCTGCTCCCCGACGACAGTCAAGGGCAGGTGCGTCCGCAGCGGGCTGTGCCCGCCCTGGGCTCCAACCACATGACGTGTGGCTCCATTCAGAGCGCGATGCTCTTTTGTCCCCCGGATAATTGGGTTTAGAAACTTTACCGTGCTTCTCGACTGCCCCTCTGGACTGGAACAAATGAGATGGCGTCTGACGGTGACCCGCCCCTAGAAAACAGCGAACTTTCTGAAAAGAAAAAGAGGAATACCAGCTCCTGCGTGGAGCCCGGAGGGCGGCCGGGAGGGGACGCCCCATCTCAGGATCCCCGGTGGTGAGGAACGAGGTTCCTGCGTGAACTCCCTGGCCCAAGAGGGGGAAGCAGGCGTCCTCTCCGACGGCGGCGCGCTCGTTTGTCCTGTGACCACCGTCCCGATATTTGGGTAACGACATTCCAGTGTTCCTGGAGGAACCGCTTGGCCCCTTGCCACCCTGTTTACGTGGTTCGGTTGCACCTGGTCCCACCTAGATGTCATCCTGCTCCAGGGGCGGGCACAGGACTCAGACTCGGCCATTGAAACCCAGCTGGGCCATCACTGGGCGGCGCTGAAACCTTTTCTGGAAGGTCTCTGGATGCTGGGCTTGTTGGTAGCATCTGCGGGGGGAGGATCTGGGCCTGCTGGTCAGGTCATCAATGTGGGCATCCGAAGATAGCCGCCCTGAGAGACAAGCGAAGACGTAGCCTGGCGACATCCTCGTCTGGAGATCTACCCTGAATCCTGGAAATCATACAATTGTCTTTTTTTTTCTTTTTTAGTGTAAGCCTATCTGAGTTGGGTTTCAGTCACTGGAAACCAAAAGAGGCCTAACAAACGCACGACGAGGACACTTAGTGGATGCTGAGGGAGGATAAGTCTCGGTGGGAGGGTCGCGGGCCTGGTCCTGCCGGCTCCCGGCCACAGGAGAGGCTACGCCGGCCCAGATCAGGGTGCTGGCCCTAATTAGGGTGCCCGGTGGCAGGCAGAGCTCCCCGGGGGAGACTCGCCGGTGCTGGGCAGACACCTCATCCCCACCCACCCAACCTTCCAGTGAGGTTCGATGTGAGAAAGCGAAACTGCCTTTGATGACTCCCACAGCGCTTTCCAGGGCCCCAGAGTACGGCTTTTCACTCAGAGGCCCCAAAGACGCCTGCACTGGGGTTCGCCACCAGCCACGTTTTCTCTACTGTGAAAACCCAGGTTTCCTCGCCTCCACGTCCCTCCTTCTGGGACCCCTGTCCCCCCGAGTCCCTCAACAAAGGCCCGGCACGAGCCCGCGGTGACTTCCTTTTTTAGAAGATGCTTTGATTTCCCGTGGCCTCTCCGGTTGGCTTCCTGCTTATCATCAGCGCCTCCCCCTGCGTGGAGTGGGAGGAGGGGGCACGTTACAGGCCCGTGAGGCCCCACGAAGCCAGGAGCCATCGGTCACTCTGCCGGCCCCCAGAGAGTGAGCGGCAGGCTCCACGTCCCACTGCGGGTGACAGAACACTATACCCCATCCTGAGGGAGCTTCCGCAGGGGACAAGCGCAGGGGCCCCTGCCTGGAGCTCGCAGGTCGTAGCAAGGCTGTCAAGTTAAGAACCTGTCTATTTGAAGGGTGTTTATGAGGTCTCCTGGCGGTCCCCTTTCCAGCATGGGACCAGTCACTGGTCACCAGGCGTGGGGAAGGACAAGGCGCAAGTCACAGGGTCCTCTGAGTGTCCCGTGCATCACTGAGCTCCTGCCTCTAAGCTTACGCTGCCTACCTCCGGGTGGGGGGGGCGAGGGGACAAAGAGATGATGGACATCACCCTCGGGTCACCTGGAGGAGAAAGGCAGCACTGACGTAGAGAGGGCCTCGCGGAACAGGAGTTGCTTTGCAACGTGAGAGACACTCCGGACACCCCCAAATCAGAACTGGGTTAACAAGGAGAGAACCCATCTCTGGCCCGAGGGGGAGGAATGGACAGAGCTAGAAGCTGAGGAAACACTTCATGGAGGAGGCTGACCCCGAGGTGGGGCTTGCAGAACGCTCTCCACTCGCTGATTTCAGCTTTCTGCCAAAAAATAAACAAACAAACAAACAAACAAACAAATATAAATAAAGGTGTGTGGGGGGGTCCCTTCGACTGAGAAGATCACATGAAGCCAGTCCCCAGTGCAGGAGGAAATGGCCATCCGATGTGGGACCTGAACCTTCGCTGCCCATTTGATCAGAGCGCCCTGGGCATTGCTGCCCGGCCTGTCCCAGCCTGTCCACCAGGCAGGGGGTTAGCTGCAGCCGCCACCAACTGGCCCCTCCCACCCTAGCCCTCCCCTTTGGTGTAAGGCACCCGCGGGCGATGTCCACTGGCAGGCTGACCCCTTCGGCCCCCCTCCAGGGCGCAGGCCGCCCAGGCGGCCACCTGTCACCGGAGGCCGCTCCGCCCCCCGCAGGGCTGCAGCCCGGTCACTTTCTTCTGGGGCGGCTGTGACACAGCCTGAGAGTCAGGGTTTCCAGAGATGAGAGGGCGCAGAGGCTGCCCACGGGCCTCTGCGGTTGGCCCGAATGTTCCAGAGCCGATGTGCCTGATGCGCCGCTTGGCGACGCGGCCGAGCCGGGGCGGCCTCTGGGGACTGCTGCCTGCTCCGTCGCCCTCGCCCTGGACGCCCCAGTCTCGCCTGGTGCATCCGGACTTCCTTCCTCCCGTCTGCCGCCGGCGCCACCAGATAAGTGAGTTTGCAGCCTCGAGCCCCGGTCACGTCTGGTTTCGAAATCTCACCCGGACGGCGACCCCCCCACTGAGCCACGCTGCCTAGAGCTCATCTCCCCGCCACCTCCCCCGCCCAGGGAATCGGAGCGGGCCCTGTGTGGCTAACAGCATGCGGGGGAAGTGACACCGTGTCATTGGAAGGCCAGTTCACGAGAAGCTTTTCGTCGCACAGCAGATCCGACTACCTGGAGGCCTCCGTGCCGCGTGAAGAGGCCCGAGCTAACTAACAGTGGAGCGATGCCACGTGGACACAGAGATGCCCCGGCAGCCCCCAAGCCAGCCCCTCCGGGGTGCCCGACACGTGAAAGCGGCATCTCATGAGCGTACCACGACCTAATGTACTTCCCGTTCGCACAAAGTCCGCAGGGGCCGAACTCCACGCTGTCTCCATTCAGGGACCCTGGCCAGCCGGGGCCCCACCACCCTGACTGCCGACCAGCTCAGCAAGGAGGAAGGAGATGGGAAAAGGAGGCACCGCTGGAGGCGACACAGGACACCACCTCTCCTCCCCGTTCACTGGCCAGAGCCGGTCACGTGTGGCTGTGTGTGTGCGTGTGTGTGTGTGTGTGTGCGTGTGTGTGTGTGATTGTCCTAATTCTTAGAAGTAAAAGGAAATAGATAATAGTGAACAGTTTAATGTCTACCATAGATGGATAGATACAGATAGAAATAATACTGACAGCAGACGATCAACAATGATAGGTAGAGGATGGAGATGATAGACAGATAGATAGACAGACAGACAGATAAAAGAAAGAGAAACTGAGGCTTAGAAATGGTCAATAATCTGCCCGAGGTGAACCAGTTTTAAGCGGCCAAGTCAAGATCAACCCCGACACCCACGTGCGTTACAGGTCCTAGTGACTCCAGGGTCCGGAACGCGTTCTCCGATGTCAGGTCATCGCTGGCAACCGAATGGCCTCGGCCTGGGTGACAAGTTCATCTCTGAATTTTGTCTCCATGAAGCAGTTTGAGAACCTCTGTACTTTTTTGCCGAAAATGTAAAAGCTTCCTTCTTCCGACTAGCACGACGGGGGACTCAGTCAGCTCAGCCCACGCTGCTGTCCCGGAGGACACAGACTGAGGGTCTGTGACGAACACCGCCCTCGGGGTGTTTCCCAACGCCAAGAGCCACTCTCTCTTCTCCGGGAGCCCCTGGTGGCCACCATTCGGTTGGGTTCTGACACGAACCTCCTCCCGGAGTGCCTCACGGTGGAGGGCCTCGTCCCCCAGACGGCCCGCACTTCCCGGGCCCGTCCAAAGCCGGTCCCCCCTCCTCCTCTGCCTGACCAGGGGTTCGAGCTCTGCTGGGCACACCCTCGCCGAGCACCTCGATGTGCCTACCAAGCTGTGCGCTCTCCAGCCCCGTTGTTTGGAGGGTCCATTCTGTCAACATTAGGAAGCCATTGGCTGATCAGCGATTAACTCCAAAACTGTCACCAAAGGAACTGTGGAGACAACTTGTAACTTTCAAGAAACGGAAACCAGACGGAGTGGGGGGCCTCTGAGAGAAAGGAACGTCCTCAGTGCCAGAAGCTGGTTAGACGAATTACGTCTGAATATCGACATCTGGCCAATTTCTAAATGATTTTTAATAGGCGCTGTGTGCGTGGTTTCTATACAATAATAATTTTTTTTTCTCCTTTCCGAAATGATAAAATATTTCATATGACGCGTTGCAAAGATCGGCACCTGTATCGATGATGCAGATTTATAATCTCTTCCGTGAACGTGTGGAAACTGGGGAGTTCGGATAACTCGATTGGCAGCGAGGCCTAAACGGGATCCGTCTGGGGACAGTTTCTGATGGGAACCGCAGAGAGGCTGTTCAGAGCCTTCATAGCGTCTCCTCCCACGGGTGCGAATGTTCATGGAACTGCCCAAGGGTGAATCTTGATCTCATATCAGTTGGGCCATGGAAAGCTGCCCCGTGGAGAGGGTGTTACTTCAGGTTGTTTGTACCTGAGCTGGCGTAGAAACGCGGGCCTCTGGGGACGGCGTCTCCCCGTTTCTTCCTCATTGGCACAATTTGGGATTCCTGCCAGGACTTTGAAAACAGCCGGAGGAGGAGGGTTCTGATGTGCTTCTTCCTCTGTGCCCTTCAGGTCCCGCTGTAGGGGGGATGTGGCGAAACATCAAAGGGAGGAGTCCCCATTTCTGTTTCCTCCCGCCACCCACTCCTCGCCCTCCTCTTCCAAAAGACAGGGGAAAAAAAGAAGGAATTAAAGCGCATGGGACTAAACGCGGAGTTTTAAACCTGTTTGGGCATGAGAGCTCTTTGCAAACCTGATGAAAGTCAAGACCCCTAAAAAAGAATAAACTCAAAATTTTGCATGGAATTCCAGATTTCTCAAACACCGTCTGCCAAGCTCAGATTAAGATGGGCCATCGCAGACCAGGGACCTCAAAAGGGAGGGACCCTGGCCACTCCATGGGATCCCCAGGCGGAGGGGTTCAGATCCCCAGGTGGCAGGGTTCAGATCCCCAGGCAGAGGCGTTCGGATCCCCAGGCGGAGGGGTTCGGATCCCCAGGCGGAGGGGTTCGGATCCCCAGGCAGAGGCGTTCGGATCCCACGCCAGGCTCCCTCCCCTGCAGAGACGCGCCAGGCACGCGGTCTGAGAAGCCCCTTGAATACAGAGAAACGGCTTCCACATGTGTCCCAAGGAAAGGTACTCTCCCAGGGGGCTTACCTCTTTGATGCACAGTCTTTGTTCCGTAAGGAGCTGCCATGGTTTCCCTGGGATAAACACCTCCGAGGTTGACCTTGTCCTTGACTCACGTCATCTGAACTCAGTCTCCCTGGCTGTGTGTGTCTTTAGTTTCTTCTGTGCCAGTCGTTGTTCTAAAACTACGTTTTTCTCTTATACTTCCTTTGAAAATAATTTTTATGTTCTTTACAGAGAAAAGGCAACGCAGAAAATGAGTTAGGGACTCACGCCTAGAAGGCATTACAAACTCCTACGGTGTCACGGACTGCACTTGATTGGCCTGGAATAGAGCCAAGGACCCATAAGGACACACAATCGCAGCCAAAGGCTACTTTCGAATCCCAGCTAGCTGTCATCTCAGACGTAAGCCCGTGGTCACAGTGGCGGCTAGACGACACTTGGAGGCCGCTCACCTACTAATTCACCTCCATGAGCAGGGGGGCTTGTGACGGTGTCTCAGTAACGGCATCTTCATCTGATGAGAGAACGCCAAGAGGAGATGCAAGAATCTCATGGCCTCAGTCCCGGGAAAGAAAGAAAGTCCTCCTGGTCAGTGACCAGCTGTGGCTGTGAACTCATGGTCCTTGGCACCTCTGGGGTTTTCAGGGCTCTTTCTGGATGGAATGCCCCGATGACCACTTCTAGCCCCCGCCCTTCCCATCGGCCGTGATTCCACTGCCCCGTAAACGCCTACCCATTCTGCAAGACACAGATATTCCTTAGGGGGGTAGGAACTATATTAGCAACTAACGTTCCTCCGTGGAAAACTCGAGAAGTCATTTCCCTAAATGTCATCTGTAGATTGACTTTTGGTCGTGTGACTCCTTTCATAAATATGGTAGGATGGAAATGAGAACCCGCAGCCACCGGTCAAAGACTCACTGACAACTTGTCAGAAAGAACAGTCCGTGAGTGGGTTTAGTCACCATAGGACTGACTGAAGGGGACCTCATCTGAGCGGCGGCCTCGGGCTCTCACTCCTGCTAACGCAGAGGCCACAGAGGTGGCTCTCGACTGATCTGTCCTACAGTGAAAAAAACAAACACTCGAAAAGGCCGTTTTATGTATCTGATGTAACTATAACCAGGCCACCTGCAATGTGCCAGAGCCAGCCTGGGGTGGGCAGGTGGCCGGCCTTGGGCTGGGTATTTCAGGTGACGGTAGCGTCATTGCTCTGGGGCAGGGACACCCGCGGGTGCTCGTCAGGCCCAGTGGGCTCCTGCGACATGCGTGCAGGGCTATCTGGGGTTACGGGGGGGACCAGAGACTCGGGGGGGTGGGGTGGGGAAGAAGAGCCACCATTCCCGTTCTCCGCTGTGCTCGTTATTTTTTCAGAAGAACCTCTTTGATGTGATGTTCATTAGCATCTCCTGCTCCCTCAAGTCAATAATCTTTTTCATGTGGGGATTTTGAGTCATTTTTGAACTTCCTCTTTTAAAGTTCCATTAACCCCGATAAATAAGAATTCTGATTGCCTGCTCTTGGGCCGGGGGGTGGGGGCAGACTTTTCTTTACCACTGATGTTAGCACTTCATCCCTCCTCATTGCTGCCCAGTTCTTAGAACTGAGACTACGTGGAGCCCCTTAGGGGGAAGGGCTGTGGTGTCCGTGCCCAGTCAACAGTGTTCTAAACTACTTTCTTCACCTCGTTGAACAAAATACCTTTGAAAAGGACTCACGTATTTTCATCTGATAACCACATGCTGCAAGTATTCTTCCTCCACCCCCTAGACAAAGCACCACCCAGAAAGGAGCTGGACGTGAGGCAGGCGGACACCGAGCTGCTGCTGTGAGGCTCAGCCCAGACGAGTACAGCAGGGAAATCCCACTAGAAGTGCATAGTGGGATCGACACCCATAGACTCCCCTGGTTCGGCGTAACCTGCTAACTTAGGAAATGTGGTAAGGGACGATACTAGTTCTAAGGTATAATGTTGGGGCAAGAATCCAGGCCTAAGAGCTAAGCCAAATAACAATCTTAAAAAGATGATCGATTGATTCCCAACTCCCACAGATAAGAAGGACCTAAGGCAATCCAACACCCCAACTGCCCAAAGTGCTGATTCTGAATGTATATCCTCTTACAGGAATGAGCTAAGAGGGTGTCTCTCATTTTCTGCAGAGAAAGGGAAAGGAAAAGCATCACGAAGACGCAGACACGAAGTTGTCTTGGAGATTTAGGGCTGAAACGATGCTTCAGAAAATGGGGAACGAGATCTTGACGTCTACACAGAAGTCAGAGGCCGAGACAGACAGATGTGTAACAGGAGGAATGTCAGAGAATCGTTGGTAGGTACAACGACACGTTCACACACTCCTTTCCCTGGGCACGTAGGGGAACTTTATCTCCCAGCTTCACCCAGCTTCCATAGTTTTATCAAATTTCAAAAAGACTTAAATGGAGACACACTCTATTCCTGGATAGGAAAATCCAATATTGTAAAATCAACATTAATTCACACATTTAATGACTTACAAATGAGTTTGAAAGCAATCCGAGGAATTTGACAAAGTAATTCTTAACATTTATTTTAGATACAGACTACGATGAACGTTTTAAAGAGGTGAGCACGTGTAATAATTAAAATGAGCGTGGGCTCAGCAAAAGAGAGAAAGGTCATGGAATGGAAGAGAAACTCCTGAAACTGAGTTAAGACAAGAAAGGGAGTGGTCAGCACAGGAAGGGGGTGAACATGGAGCAGAGGTCGGGGAACTGAGCCTTGGGCCACTCCAAGGTGAGGGGAGAAGGGCAGGCGATCAAAAGGAGTGGCCATTGCCGAAGGAACTGCCGTGCCCGAGCTGCTGAGGGGTCACGTAAGATGAGAAACATGAGAACTGTCATGGGTCTTAGCCACCGGCAGTCACTGCTGCTCGTGACGAGGGCGGTTTCAGCAGTGACGTCCACCGTCTGATGGGAGTGGGTTCGAGAAACAACGGCGAGAAACCGGTGATGATGTTTTGCTGTCAAGTGGAGCACAGAAAGAGGGAGTAGCTGGAGGGAGAAGTGGGGCCAAGAGAGGTCACAGCAGGAGGAAGTGACAGCTTATTAACATGCTGGTAGCACTGATCCACTTGGAAGGGTAAAGAGAGGAAAATGTAGGAGAAAAAGACAAAGCAGTGTTCGCAGAGCAGGTCAATTAAGTGAGGCATGAAGTCCGGGCCACCAACAGGTCCTGGCTTCAAGGAGCTGACAGTTCATCCCAAGTGGCAGGAGGCAGGCCATACGGACGCTGGGGCTGGCAGGGGGCAGCTTAGGAGAGTCTGCTTACTTTTCTACGTTCTCAGGAAAATAAAAAGGCCACCAGCGAAGAGGAAAGACGTGCGAGATGGCATTTTGAGGCAAACGTTTGAAACAGTTCAAGAAAATCCAGAAATGGACGCGGAAAAGATACTCTGACTGTCAGCAGCATTGAGGGCCGGCTTGAGATAAAAAGCCGTGAGGTGAGCTCGGTCACGGGGTCTCCCTGGCCTGCTGAGGCCCGGGACGGTGTGCAGTGAGCAGGTGCCCGGCGGGCTTACCCAGGCCGCGCTTTGGCCCAGCAGGCACGTCCAAGAGGAGGAGGAGAGGGGGGCGAGTTTAAGGGGAGCGCGGAGCTGTCAAGCCGGGTGTTGACGCCAGCACCTCGGGCAGGTCGGGCGATGTCCAGGTTCTGGGAAAACACGTGCTTAGGCATTTAGGGGTGAGGCCATGGCGTCACAACTAACTTCCGAATGGCCCGGCCCCCAAATGTGAATCGCGTGTGAAAGAAAACCAAAAATGCTATCAGTGGAATGGGGGTAGAGGTGTGTGGATAGTCGACTTCTCCGTGGATTTGAGATTTTTCAGATTAACGAGGGAAAGCGTGAGGTTTTTCCTAGCTTTATTCTACGAAACGTAGAGTTTAGGAAAGGCAGAATTTCTCAATGGACATGTCACTTGCTATCCTGTGACGTTAAATCGAGTGTCCAGGTGGGTTAACGAATGCAGGTTTATGTTTCGTTTTCATGCCAAGCCTACGTATTCAAGCTGGGGAGACATCGAAAACTGGAAAATCAGTAAGTGGCAGCATCAGCACGACAACTGGACACACGGAGCTGACGCAGCTGCTGGTGGGAAGCGGGGAGCCTGGGGGTGAGGGTGGGGGCTTTGGGGGATGTAGCCGCAAAGAACAGAAAGCTGTTTCCCTGTACGAGCCTTATATAACTATTTAATTCCTCAAATTTTACGTATAACTCAGTATTTTGAAAAATCCAATTAAGAGAACAATTTCACTTTGTAGCCTTGGTCCCACCGATGCCTCAGTTTCCTCTTCGTTCATCCGATTCGAGAGCTTTACTTACGTAACATCAGAAGAAGTGACACGGGGGGAGGCGGCAGGGACGCTGCGAGCCTCCGCTACTCCCCGCACAAACGCACCCTTCGCGAGAGCTCACGCTCAGGTGAAAGTCCGGTCGGCCTGTGGGTGGCCGAAACGCGACCAATTATGTCATGCGATGCTGCCACCTTTAGTTTCTAAAGTGGCAACAGCTTGAATTTATGTTCAGAAAAACAAACTTGTAAGTTCGCCTTCAAAGAACAGAAGAGCCGTTAATTAATAAAGACAAGTGTTCAGATTTATTTGGAAATTCACAGTTTCTAATGGCACTACAGCTCCGTAGTCGCACACTGAGAGTCGCCTTCCCACAGGCTGGACGCGCCGCTCGGCTGTGACTCCCCGCCCTCGCCCGGACCTCTGTTCTCTGGGCTTCCATACAGTCAGGCCCTTGTGCTCTGAATGGCTAATCGTACAGACTGGAAAGGAAACTGAGTCACCTAACACATACTGTTAACCTAAAGCAGCAACTTAAACAAACAAAAAAGGCTTTAAATAAGTCACATTACAGACAATACCCCAGACAGGCATCCGGCGGGTTTAAAAATAGTTATTACTAAAAGTGCTCAATAAGTTAAGTCTTACAACACAAACGGTGAATTCTCTCCCTTTCAAAAAAGCTTCCCACGTCCACTCATTACTGTACAAACACACACCAAGAGATTCTTTTACTCAAAGGAAGAAAAGGACAAAACAGCAGACACAGCGACGTCACACGTGAAAGCCTCTGCACATCGGCCGCCAACACAGAGGGAACATCGGGGCTGCCGGTCCCTTCGGACCTGACCCGCCCGGCAAGGCCCCTCGCGCTCTCTAGCTGGTTCTGCGCCCGTGTCCACGGGACGTGATCACAGCACGTGAGGCCCGGACTCATCTGACAAACCTTCGCATTTCCTGATGGCAGTGAGAGAAAGTCTGGAGGGACGGTGCTAACTGTGGCTGTTTCCAACGTAACGTAGCCAAAGAAAACCCTGACGAGGGGTTGAACGTGTTGAAAAGGTGAATTTATAAAAAAATTCATTTCGCAAATACTAGTCGTCTGTAAGAAAAGATCTTGAAGTTTTGTTCTCCTCACTGAGTTAACAACTGAAAAAAAATCTAGTGTGAATAAGTTAAATGAAAATCCTACCACCTCTACCCAGAAGAACGGACTGTGAAGCTCCAACAGGTGCGCGTTTCCGGGGAGCTCGCGGAGCAGAGGTCTGGCTGGCAAGTCCTCGGGGTCTCTCCACGGTCTGACCCACGTCGCTGAGCTGCAGGCGCGGACCACCTTAAAGCCTTGTAGTGTTTGCAGCTTCAAAAACGAACGAACTTATCAAAGAAATCAAACGACAGACAGTTCCTGCTCCTCTTCCAGTGGCATCATAAATAGACAAAAGGCACATAAATATGGGAAGGTGCAAGAAATAGGAACAAAGCTGAAGGAAGAGGTTCAGGCTTCCATTCCTACCCGCCCCGGGAGCCGGGCGTCCACACGAGTGCGGCCCAGCTACTGATCTGTGACAAACACGTCTCACACGAGGTCGGCCGCTGTCCGTGTGGGATGCTCGGCCTCGCACGACGGCAGCTCATTCACCAAGACGAGCACGGTCCCACCGCTCCTTAAAAGGGCTGAAACCACAATTTCCCAATACTTTCCCCATTAATATTTTCTCCCTCCCCGGACCCTTCAATACCACAGACTGTTCTCCAGAGAACAACACAAAGTCTCCAGTATGAAACGTCCGACTGGTGCTAGATCCGCCCCGAGACCGCCGTGACACCAAACGTCCCCACGGTGATCTCCTTGTTCCCCCTGATGATGTCGTGCAGGCTCGGCAATGAGCCCGACTTAGTCTGTATCAGGGTTTTCAGCAACTTCCCCTGGTCTTGGACTTTGGAGCGCCTCCGTTTTAAAGCCCTCTTCTCAGTCTTTGTCTTTTGGGACTGTCCGTTGCACAGACTCGTGCAAGCTGAAATGCCACAAAAATAGGACTCTTCCGACTGTGACGACGTCTCCGAGCTGCCCTCAGACGGGGGACCCTTGTGGGAAGAGTGATAAACCCCGCCCATGTTAGAGAAGTCCCTCTGGTTCGTGAAGGGCCTCCTTCCTTTTATGTCTCCGTTGGCCACGGGGTGCGGTGGCTCTGCCGGCTTGATGGTCTCAATCTTCTCTGTTTTGTACTTGCAGCGTTTCTTCTACAACACGAGGGGAAAGAAGGGGCAGGAGTTAGGCCCGAAGGGTAGGCAACCGTCCCCTGAATGAACATGTAGGGCTGAGCTCACGGAGGAAAGTGCCACCTCCTGGTGAAAAGTAAGACAGCGTCGCGGACGGCCCAGCACACTGCTATGCTCTGGGGGGACACCCTCGCCCCCTTCTCGTTCTGTAAATACCGATCAGATCTCCCACCTGCCACCTCTGAACACTGATTCAGGGCGTGGTGACTGACGTCTGATGCCTAGCATGTGCCCGATGCCACGCTGGCCGCTTTTGTGTATATCTTACTTACTAGCCCTGAAAGGTGAGGGTTTCACCCCTGACATTTGGGTCCCTGCCCAAGTCATGACACAGGAAGTGGCCAGGCTGGGGCTGAATCACAGGCCACGAGGCTCTAAAGCCCACGTTCTTTCACCTTCAGACAATCCCCTCTAGTCAAGATGAGCACAGAGGACCGCGCCGTGGGGTGCACAGGCGAGTGCCCGCCCTGCGCTGGATGTGCCAGGCGCCCGACGTCAACGGGTACCAGGCAGGGGCAGCCGGCTTTCCCTGAAGGGCCACAGCAACTACTTTCGGCTTTGCAGGTCCCGTGTTACGTCTCTGGCACATTCTTTTTCATTTTACAGCCCTTTAAAAGTGGCTCCGGGCTCATACGGCACAGGCCACAGGCTGGATACGGCCTACGGATCGGTTTGCTGACTCTGTAGACGTTTATGTACATCAGCACCAACGACTACAAAGAAACAGGAATGTAAGGGCTCCTGAAAGGTTATATCAAACCTTTCAACCTATTTCTTCATCTACTACCCCATGACACGCCCATGCACTTGAAAACAAACAAAATTTTACCTTTTTTTCTGGAGAGAACTTGAGGGGTTCTACAATGTACAAAGCATTTGGGTCTACTATAAGTAAGAAAAAACAAAAACAGATTAAGGGAGATCACGCCATGGTTAAACGCCACAAAAACATTATCACAGCGACTTTTTCTAACAAAACCAATAAATACAGCTTCCCAGCAGGCTGCCCACGTACGTGCGCACCGTAAATTAGGAAGCCAAGGCGGCAAGGCAGGGACAGCACCCTTCTCATGCTGGGCTTCATGGCCACCTCCCAACTACTTCCTCAAGTTTTACCTAACAGCCATCTATCGGCCAACACAGTACGAACCCCCATGGGCCCAGGCCTGCCCTCTAACCTGATGAGGAAAAGGACATTACCCAGTGAGCTGATACCAAACCCACATTTCGTCTGGATTTCTCTCTACGAGACTAAACTCGACCCTGTGGCACGGACATGGGCTAACGTGCAATGAGCGGCTGAGAGCATGTGAAAGTCAGGGGAACACACACACAAAAACAGGCCTGAGAAGTTTGTTCCTACTTGCTTATTATTATCATTTACTATCGTTGAAATGATGAAATCCAAAACCTAAAAACAGCTGGAACATGCACGTAAATGACCAAGCGATCATGAATTAACACTCTGGCATGGTGAGTAAATTAGAAATATTAGTTTTGGGTTTCTAAAATTTCATGTAGCGCATTCAAGACAGCCCTACGCGCCCCACCCCACACTGACAAGGTAAACAAACATATAAAAGAGGGACTATGAGACTTTAGTCCTAGTCAAACAGTTAAAAGAGTAAATGATTCATGGCATGACGAGGCAGAATTTCATAAGCAGCAAATTCACTATAAAACTTCAGATACCACAAATCTACCAGTAGCAGGATTCAACGAGATTTTTACATTACGTCCTAGAAACTTGCTGAGAAAGTCGGTGGACACATGAACATTCCTCCAGATAGGCATTTCTATCAGATTACTAATCTCAGTCAAATTGCTTTAAAAAAAAAAAAACACAAGATATCTACTTTTGGAATGGCAGGCATCATGCAGATCAACCTCTCCAATGAAAGCAACGTAGCCCCAGGCCAGAGCTGGAGGGCTGAAGGGAAGGAGGAATCTGAGCAGTCAGTGGACACAAAGCCTCCTTGGTCCTGACAGCGCTTGGCAATGCGAGAAGCCTGGGAACCTCACTTCCGAGGTGCCAAGATGGGACAGCTCAGAAGTTGAACCTCAAGGCCCGCCCAAAGCAGTTTCTAAGACACCCTCCCTGTCCCCACAGTAAGTAGGGACGCCCGGCAGGGACTTACGGGCCAAATTCCCATCACCTGGCGATCCAACAACCTCAAGTCATGGCTGTGAAGTATTCCCGAATGTAAAGCAAACAAATTCTCTCTGGAGTAAAGACATACATTCTAGCCCTCAAATTGCCCCTACAAATAATTTTCAAAGAGAAAGACTGGCACACAAGGACAACCAAGCACACAAAGACACAAAGCACCTTGAGCAAGAGTCTGCAGAGACAATGAACAGATTCAAAAGGATGTAAGATATCAGAATGATCATGACAGACTATAAAGACAGTAATACTTACTATATTTAAATAAAAACAAACTTGAAAATATCTGTGGGAAACAGAAAATGCTTAAGAAAAATACTAAAAGAATTCCTGGAAAGGGAAAACGTCGGAAGTGAAATAAAAATTCAATGGATAAACTTAATAGCAGACTATAGACCTCTGGAGAAGGTGAGGCCTGGAAAACAGATCAGAAGAAATTATCCGAAATAACAGCACAGGGAAGCAAGAGGGTGTGAAACGAGTAGTTCAGGAGACAAAGTGGATACAGGGAGAAGGACTAACACAATTAATACAGATTCTAAAAGATAATGAGGCAGAAGTAATATTTTGGGGAAAAAAATAATAGCTGAAACTTTTCCAGTATAAGATACCAACTCAGAGAGTCAAAGAGCCCAACAAATTTAAACTGGAGTAAGAAAGAGATGTGCCTGTATCCACACAAAAAACCCCAAACTAACCTAAAAGGCAAAGTGAAGATGCTCAGCCTCATCAGTGATCAGGTAAATAAAATTACAACTGCCATGAGGTTAGCATTGCAACTTCCCACTCTCAGTGTTTACCGGAAAGAATGTAGACGAATGGGATTCTCTCCGTGCTGATGGAAGCGTCAACGGACACAGCCACGTTGGAGATATTTATCATCCCAGTGTGACGCAGAAGCGTACCCTACAACCCAGCAATTTTACATCTAGGCAGTATTCCTAGAGGAAATCATGCAACTACGTTCGAGGGTAGAAAAAAGGAATGTTTACAATAGCATTATTTGTAATAGCCCTAAATTGTAAGCAATGGCAGAGTGGATAGATACTTGTGATTCAGCCAGTTACTAAAATGCTGTGTAGTATTGAAAACGGAATGCAATCACATGTGTGAACCTTACAACTAGAATGCTGAAGGAAAGAAGACAAGGGTGAGTACATATAGATTTACATTCTATTGTCAAGGAATCCACACTGATGGAAAAAGCATTAAGAAAATAAAAATATGATTATTTCAAAAGTCAAGGTTGTAGTTACACCTCCGGAAGACCAATGTCAAGAGTGTTGGCCTTGCTCTACTTCTTCATCTGGGTTTTAGTGACACAGGTGTTCGCTTCACAACTACTTGACAAGTTGTATATTTCAGTTTTTTGTAATTTTTATATATTTTACAATAAAATGTGTCACAAAAGTCAAAACAAAGCCAACACAAGTGACAGAACTGCAAATCAAAGTATAAACACACACCTTCAAGTGCTTAATAAGGAGAGAAATTATTTAATTTGCCAATTTTGTATCACTATATATCAACTTCGTACCAAGTACTAAGCCTTATATAAAAATAAGACATGGGGCATTACAACAAATGCCACAGAGATAAAAAAGATGAGAGGAGGCTACTAGAAACAACTGCTCTCCAGCAGACTGGAAACGGAGCGCAGGACGAATTCCTAGAAGCTCACACTGACCGAGACCGAGTCACATAGACCGATCAGCAATGAGGAAGGAGACTGAGTCAGTAATCAAAACCTCTCAGCAAACAAAAGCTCAGGACCAGAGGCTTCGCCAGGGCATGCCACCAAACACTTAAGAATTAACACTGATCCTCCTGAAACGTTTCCAAAAATCTGAAGAGGAGGAAACACTTCCACGCTCATTCTAGGAGGCCGCCGTCACCATGGTACCAGAGCCAGAGGCGCTACAAGAACAGAACACTACGGCCCAACATCCCTGATGAACAGACAGAAAACCCTCACGAAACACCAGCAACCTGAATTCCATAGCACATTAAAGGAATTACACACCAGGACCAAGCGAGAGCTATTCCTAGAACACGAGGACGGTTCAACACGTGAAAATCGGCCAATGCGACATTCCACAGTAACGGAATGGAGGGCAAAGACCACGTGATTGTCTCAGGCGATGCAGGAAAAAGCACCTGCCAATCGACACCCTTTCAGGTCAGAAACACTCAATTAGGAACAGAAGGAAAGCACCGCAACGTATCGAAGGTCACTCGTGAACAGCCCACACCTAACACGACACTCGGGGGTGCAAGACGACAAGCCTTCCCTCTGAGGCCAGGAACGAGGCAGCTTCCACCTAACAGAGCGCAGGAAGCCCCAGCCAGAGCGAGTAGGCAAGAAAGGCTGTTTCATGGACATAGAGTTTCAGATTTACGAAGTGGACAAGTTCTGGAGATGTTTCCATGAAAAGTTTCAGTTATAAAAAGACATATTAGCCAGAGAAGAAAGAAGCAGGGAGGAGGAAGCGATTTACCAGCCCTGAGCAAACACACACGAGATGGGTGTTAAGTCTGTAAACGTTTGTGCTCACAGCAAACCAGCAAAGCTCAGGAATGGCTGCCTGAATGATTTAATGAACCGAAACATGCTCGTCAGTGACCAAATCCTAAAGAGGGAGAGAGAGGCCATGATTAAGAAAGCACTCCTCACCGGCATCTGCTATTAGCGTGGTTACCGTAACACCGCTATGAGGTTAGGTCTCGCGACACACACTATTGAAGTGCTGCACAGAAAAGTTGGATGTAGGAAAACGTCCACTCGGTCACACCCATTCCTTGAAACCTAAACACTTCCACTGAGTGTTAGACACCAGAATGCCATTATAGACTCTGGGCTATAAAAAAGAGGAAGACTAGATTTTTTTCCAGAAAGGCCTACAGTCCTAAACTAGAGACAAAAGGAATCCTACCTGTACAGGAAGAGGAAGCAGATAAGCACAGGATGCTATGGGAGCACATTCAGGTTCTCCATATCTGCTGAACTTTCTCAAACATCCCTTTCTAAAAAGAAATACTTCTAAACAGGAGCACGGGCAACCACAGCTACCGATGGCTAATTAAACTCGGGCCCCGCCCCACCCTCTGGGCGTTTAGGAACAAAGACAGAAATAAAGTGTGAAAATGGCCAGGTGGCTGGGAGGTAGCACAGACACAAAGGCTACTTATACCCGCTGTTTGCTGCGGATGGTCCTGAACACAGGATGTTATCCAGATGCCACAAGCAAGCCGGCTTCGACTTATATTAACAGACCGCAAGGGCACAAACATTTACCTTCTTTACCAGTTAGCTGTAGAGACTTGGATCTGATGAGTGGGAAGGAAGTTCTCCTTTTCAAATTCATATCATCATAGGAAGAGAAACACCTAAGACATTAAGAAACATCATCACTGGGTACAATGAGTAAACTACATGTAGTTTCCTCTGTAGTTGGGGCTGCACGGGGGACTCAGGCCACACGGGACTCATCTCTAAGGTAACACTCCCGTTCTTGCTGATACGTGCAAGAAAACACTGAAGGATCATTCTCTAGAAAGGACAATATTAAAGTACCTATTTCCTCTCCCCGTGAATTCCACATTCGAGCATCTTTCGCCAGCAAAACATTTCAGGGTTTTTTAGGCGCTCACTGCTAGAGTTTTCTCTATTAGTCTACAGGGCTTCCCAGCACAGAACCATCTCACTAGATCTGATGATGTTTTTGACGTTTTGATTTCAAGACAATAAGATGGGGAAAGAAATGATCTCGGTACCAATTTATCTGCTCCAATTTCTCAAAAATACAAGGAGCAGAGTTAAAAAAAGAAAGCTGAGAAATACGATGCCGACGTTACCTTTTCGGGCTGGGATAATGATCGCTTTTAGGAAGTTCCGAAGTGTCATCGCCATCAAATTGAGAGATGTTTCGACAACGTTGCATACACAGCATCAGTCCCAAGACAACACAGAGAACCAAAGACATGACGAGATAGCTTTGTCGATCTGAAACCTGAGATGAGAAAGGGATAACATATGCTTTAAGAATCGCACTGAAAAAAGAGTGGGATTTCAGTTTCAAAGAACAAATAATTTTAAACATTTTTTCAACGGGCTTCAAAACCACAAATGCAGGGCATGATCTTTCCAAATGGACTACTGGGCGTTTTATTTTTCATTTTTCCCCAGTTTGAAAATTATCAATCTATAAAAAAGTTTTAAAAAGAGTATGATGAACATATGCCTCCTGCCTTTCACCAATTTTTAACGTTTTATCCCATTTGCTTTGTTCTTCCATCTGTACTATCTCCTTTAGGGGAGGAAAAAAATCATGCTCTTTCCAATGGCTTGCAACGACCATAATAAAATCCAAGGGCTAAATGCCTCTGAAGGCCTGTGTGACTGGGCCCCACCAGCACCCGAATTCGCTTCTCTCTGCCTCTCCGTCACTCTGCTCCAGCCACAGGGCTTCTTTCTGTCCTCAAACACATCACACTGTCCCCAGCCACCGGCCCTTCATTGGGCCGGGCAGTGGTCTGTCTGAGCCCAGCCTCTGGGTGGCTAACTCCTCCTGAGCACCAGTTCTAGCACCATATCCGTGGACAGGCCGGATACCCCTCCAGTTAAAGCAGCGCTCCCCACCCCCAATTGCCACTCTGCATGCACGCCCTGCACTCTCTCCCCCACTGTCCTTTGCATGGCTGTATCCCCTGTCCCTGCCGAGGCCCTGTGAGGCCATGGACTAGTCCCAACTATATGCCCCGACCTGGGGCTGCAGACCTCAGGCCTCACATAAATTGGCTGCTCGAAAAAATCTTGTTAAATCAATGAACTATTTGCTTTGTTAAGCATCTTAAGCCTTTGGGGACTGAAAATAAAGTGTTTTGCAACTATCAATAGTTTGCCAAAGGCCTAAAAGAATGGCTTTGTAACTAACTGTATGTTGGGTAAGACCAAAACTATGAAAGCCACGCTTCCAAAAGGTTACGATCTGTACAATTTTATGACGTCACATTCTGGTGTCCTGGAAAGTTTTCTACAAATGACAATTCTGTCTTAGATACTTATTCTTAACGAGCCTGCCTTTCCGACAACCTCTCTATATGTGTCTTACAATTCCAACAGTGACAATTACCTCACGTTTTAATTCTGCTACTGTTGAGGATAAGTTCGAAACCAGCTGGGTCATGTTGGTCAGCTGTGCCTGTAACAACTGGATGGATTCAGTTTGCCGCTGATCCTGGGATGAAGGAAGAAAAAAGTATTACTTTTCTTTGTGCTTCATCTGTACATTAGCTAAATTGTAAGTAAAATAATCTGGGAAAATCTAATAAGTTCTTCGGGGGGCGGAGATACTAATAAGGAAAGCTCCTAACGAATAAATATCATAAACTTTGAGTAGAAATTTAAAATAACAAAAGACACCTTCAAGAATCTCAAACTGTTCCAACCTCCTCCTCCTTCCCCTGTAAAACCATTTGCCACTCACGGCTACCATGTGGAATATGGTCTAACAGAAGTCAATCAATTACTTTTCAAGCTACTATGGGCTCCATACGTATTAAACCACCACGTAACCAGCTATGTGCAAGAGCCACTTTGTTAATAAATACACGTCTTTAAACCAAAGCAGTTGGCATAAAGATGCTTAGAAAAAATTCTGAAGACTGTTTTCAGATACAAAGCAGGCTCATACCAAGGTTTTAAAAGTTCTATTTTATAGCTTATGAGGAACTTAAGATATCACACAGTCAAAAACCTACAGATGCTTACCTAGTCACTGCTATAATCTATTGCCAAAGAAAGAAATTCACCCATCTTTTCAGCTCTGAATTTTAGAAACTTTAATAGTCACCAAACATGTATTTATTTAAAGCATAATTTGCATACATATTTTAGGGAATTATGCATCATACTCATGGTTATAAACCTATATTAAGTAGAATGTACTAAAAAATTCAGCTTATTAATAAATTTGGGGAGGAGAAAAAGGGGAGGGGCAGGAAGCAGCCAAGGAAATCGAACACTCTAAATTAGGGCCACCTATGAAATAGCTATATAACCCAAGTTTTTCAAATTTAGACCTAAATGAGTTTTAAGTCACAACTGTGTGTTAGTGTGTGTGGGGAGGGGTGGGAGTGGGAGGTAGGTAGATATATAGAACCACAATAAAACTGTGTGTGCGTGTTTGTGTGTGGCGGGGAAGGGGTAGGGAGATACTTAAAACCATAACAAAACTTTCACTTACTCCCTTCACTATGATCCACTGCAGAACTTTCTACCCTACTCCATCTTTTTAAAATGCTAAACATGACCCATTAAACTGTTTCTTTTGACGCACATTTGAAAACACTGATAAATTCTAGACAGCTATAAACTTTTAAGTATATCAGTTAACACTTCGAATCGAGATTTACTTCCAACAGTGTTAATGATACACGAGTCTATTTGAAAGTACTTAAACAAGTGATTGAGATATCAGGCACAGACACTGCATATAAAGCAAAGAGCAAATATACAGGAGAAATCACTGTATTCACATTAATGAAGAATTAAGTGAATACTGTGTTCATGGGTCAGAAGACTTAATATGTTAAGATGTCAATTTCCTAAATTGATCTATATAAACTTAAAATAATCCCAATCAAGATCCAGTTTTTTGGATCAAAGCTGGAGGATTCACACTATCTGAGTTCAAAGTTCCTATCCAGCTACAGCACAACAGTGCAGTATCAGCATAAAGACAGACAGATACACAGCACAGAAAAACAGCCTAGAAACATACCCATATATATATATGTACATATATGGTAAATTGATTTTTATCAAAAGTGCAAAAGAAATACAGTGGAGAAAAGAGCCTTTCCAACAAATGATGCTAGAACAAAGGGATATTCATGTTTCTTCTCTCTCTCCCTGCCAAAAAAACTCTGATCCATACCTTGCAGCACATAAAAATTAAATCATAAACCTGATATAAAACTAAAATTATAAAACTTCTAGAAGAAAACAAAGGAATTAATCTTTGTGACATTGAGTTAGGGTAAATATTTTGCAAAACAAAGAGAAAATGTAAATTGAGCCTCAACAAATTAAAAATTTGTGTTCTTGAAAAGATACTTTTAAGAGAATGAGAAACAATGAACTGAAAGGAAATATTTGTAAAGCCTATCTCTGTTAAAAGACTTGTATTCTGAATATGTAAGCAACTCTCAACCTCAATAATAAAAAGAAAACCAATACGGGAAGAACTTTTTATAGAACCGCAATCATAAATATATCAAATATTGAGACTAAGATACAACTAAACTCCTCACCTCACCGCAGTTCATCATCCTTTAGTCCCAAATAAATTTTTATGAAAGTATAAAATTCCTTCATCATGGTAACACACTATAAAAACTTATTAACAAATATTACAGTTGGTGCAATACCGAAAGCTTTCCCTTAAAATCAACAGAATGAGAATGAACACTATTATCAGTCCTACTGCATGCATCATGGTATAGCTCTAGGCAAGAGATGAGGCAGAAAAAAGGACAAGTAAAAGGTATAAGACGTAAGAAGAAATAGCTGTTCTTATTTGGAATCAATTATGATTATCTACATAGAAAAGCATACAAGATTTGAGAGTTTAATGAAGTTACATAAGAGTCCACACGATTCTACACACACATACACACACGCAAATCTTGAAATGTAATATGAATAATGCTCAAGAAAATTTTCTCTAGAGATACCAATGCTAACAGCCAGATAACTTTCCAAACATGACTATATTATATGACAGAATTAATCATTAGCTATCAGGGGAAAAAGTGAACCAACATTACTTATCCTTCTTACCAGAAGACCCTACAAAATTCAGTGGAAATTTAAATAAAAAGCAAATATGGCATGAAGATGACCAACCTGCTCCTCTGCTATTCTCGAAGTATTTTGAAGTTTTACTATTGTTTTATTGAAAGCCTTCTGCATTTCTTCCATTTGTTTTCGGTACCTGTAAAGTAGGAATTGATTAAAATTAGATTTCTTATTTAATAATTTATTACTGGAAACACACTTTTGATTTCAATATATGAGACAAATCCCTTTCTGAAAATGACTCTGACCGAGGCCTGTGAGATACAGGACCACTTATACAGGTAGAATAAAGAGGTCGCATGAGGTATTTGCTACCTCAACATCAATTCTATGCATTTCAGTGCTATATAATATGTACTAGTTGTACACACGGTCAATTAATGTACAACAAAGGAGCCAAGAATGTACAATGGGGACAGGACAGTCTTTTCAATAAATGAAGTTGAGAAAAGTGAACATGCAAAAAATTAAAACTGGGCCACTATTTTACACCATCCTCAAAAATTAACACAACATGAATTAAAAACTTGAACATAAGACCTAACACCATAAAACTCTTAGAAGAAAACAAAGGCAGTAAGCTCCTTGACACTGACCTTGGCGATGGGTTTTTGGATTTGACACCAAAGCCCAGGCAACGAAAGCAAAACTAAACAAGTGGTACTACATCCAACTAAAAAGTTTCTGTATAGCAAAAGACACTACCAACAAAATAACGAGGCAACCTAAGGAATGGGAACACATTTGCAAATCATATATCTGATAAGGGGTTAATATCTAAAATATATAAAGAACTCCTACAACTCAACAGCCAAAAAAAGAAAAGAAAACTAAAAAAACCCAGACAAACTGATTTAAAAATGGGGAGAGGATCTCGATATACATTTTTCCAAAGACGTACAGACGGCCAACAGATACATGAAAAGGTACACAGCATCACTAAACGTTAGGGAAATGCAAATAAAAATCACAATGAGATATCACCTCACACCTGTTAGAATGGCAATTATCAAAAAGACAAGAAATAACACACGCTGGCAAGGATAAAAGGGAACTGCTGGTGGGAATGTAAACTGAAGCAGTCATTAAGGAAAACAGTGTGGAGGTTCCTCAACAAAGTAGAAATAAAACTACCTTATGATCCAGCAATTCCACTTCTGGGTATTAATCTGAAGAAAATGAAAACACTAACTCAAAAAGATATATGCACCCCACCTCCGCCATGTCCACTGAAGCATTATTTATAACAGTCAAGACATGGAAGCAATCTTAGTGTCCACTGGTGGGTGAATAAAGAAAACCTCTCCCTCTCTCCCTCTCTCTCTCTCACACACACACACACACGCGCACACACATACACACACAGAGGAATATTATTTAGCCATAAAAAGGATAACGTCTAGCCATTTGTGATAACATGTACGGATGGACCTTGAGAGCATTATGCTAAGTGAATTAAGTCAGACAGAGAAAGACAAATAATATATGATCTCACATGCGGACTAAAAATTAAGAAAAAGGAGGCAGGGAACCCAATTCCAAAATCTTAGATACAGAGAAAAGACTGGTAGTTGTCAAAGGCAGGGACAGAGGGTGGGCGAAGTGGGACAAAAGGTGCAAACTTCTGGTCCTAAAATGAGTAAGTCATGGGAACTTAAAACTCCTAGAAGAAAACAAAGGTAGTAAGCCCCTTTAATGGACAGATGTGATTATAAATACCGTACTACGTATATTTAAAAGCTGCTGAGAGAGGTTAAAAGTCCTCATCACAAGAGTAAAACAACGTGCAACTGTGTAGTGACACGTGTTAACTACACTCACTGAGGTGATATATTGATTCTATCTCAATTTAAAAATGTTTTACTAGTGATTTCTGTGGTTCCCGCTGGGGGTGCAGGTGGGCGTGGGCAGAGGCAAGAGCAGGTATGTGGGAACTAAGTGGGCATGTGTGCATGTGCACACACACACATACACACACACACACACAATTTGCCGATGAAGCATATGTACATCTTAGAAAGAAAGTGCCTTCAGGACACAACGATGACCACCGTAGTGACATCTCAGTAGCATTTGGTTTGAGAAGAGCTGAAAGAGGTAAGTGTTTCAGACAGGCCGGACACTGAGTGCCCAGGCAGGTACAAAACTCTGGAGGAGAAGTCTTAAAGACAGTGGATACTTAGGGATTAAAAAAGAGAAAACAGGTTGAAGAAATGGAGAACCATAAACGGGGCCTCATTGCTGACGGGCACGCGGCCTGGCCCCCGGCTCAGAGGAGCCCACGAGCACGATGACAACAGCCAGAACCAGGATTCTCGGGGTCGTGCTGCCTGGTCGCCCAGTGCCGTCTAGTCTTCACTTGTGTGAATGGCATCCTGCCAAGTTCCGCTAAGAGCTTGAAGGTCTACAGACTATAATTTTTCCCCCGAGTGCCCTGGGAATCAGAGAGTCCAAGCGGCTAAAGATAAGCAGGAGAAGGAGAAACCGATAACCCAAACTTACCGGCCTAATCACAAAGGCGCGCGACACTGAGTCCTTCTAAAAATGAACATCAGTCCTTTAAGTCACGGATCAACATGCAAGTCACCTTTCTCTCTCCAGCTCATACGGCGCCTACTACTATATCACGAGAGAACTAAGTCCTCTAGCCACAGGTCGCCCCCTGCCACTCGCCTCGCTGCGCGAGGTGCTAATTCACACTAGCGCTTACCGTTGGCTCAGCTCCTCCAGATAGCGGCCGCTGAGAGACATGTTCACTTCCAGGGCTTTGATGCGATTGTTGAGTCTCATGAACACGGACTCCTTTTGGTTGGAGCCGTGCACGAGGTTCCCATTAGCGTATCCCAGGTCAGTGGAATTCTGCAATTCCGCATAAAAATCCGTAGCTGTCCTCTGCAAGCCCCTCAAAAGCGCGTCTTCTGGGGACTGCTCTTCCTCTTTCACTTCGGGTAACGCAGAGGAGTCCCCGGCAGGAGTCAGCATCTGCTTGGGCGTGTCAGCTGCGCTCCCTCGGGCTGCCCCGTCTTCGCCGTCGGGCACGGCAGCTGTGCTTACAGCTGGCGCCTCTGTCTCCGACGGCTTTGCGAGGGCTGGCACAGAGCTCCCCTCTTCTTTGACAGTGCTTTCCATGACGTCGTTCAGCCTGTTAGTTTCAAAGATCACAGCTGGCTTCTCTGTAGAACTAAAACTCTCAGACTGCTTTTCCGTTTCATTCTCCACCTCGACAGAACTCTCTTGAGGACTCACTTGTGAGGGTACGCGTCCTGCCTCATACTGAACAGGCTCAGAGAGCTCTATTTTCGATAATGAACTGATTTCTGGAGTCACATCTAAGAGAGGAGACTGAGAAAGAGTTTGAGGATGGCTCGGTTCAAGTTCAATGGCATCTACGGTGTGATTAACCAAATCGCCTTGGGGCACGCCACTTAAGTCACCTAGAACGACAGTTTCAGCTTCCTCTTCCTCGCCCTTACTGTCCAATTCTCCACTTGGAGGCTGCAATACTGAAACAGCCACTGGTTCTGCAGGAGGCAGTAACGGTGGTTGCGCTGACACGAGATAATCCCTCTCTTTACTCACGGCAGTTCTGCTGCGCTGCCGATAAAGAGCCAGTCTAACTGAGCACCATTTATAAATGTATTCCGAAAAACTAGAGATACAACAGATCGTGGTCAGTTCGCTGCAAAATATTTGTGTCTCTGACTCAAACCAGGGCGATGATTCATCTTCCTGTTCACCACTACCCAGGAGGGTCACTGTAGACGGACTTGCCTCCTCTTCGTCCTCTTGAACGAGTTGTACAATGGGGCTTTCTTTTGGAGTAGCTGGTGGTGATGGCTCTGTGTCATGGCCATTTTCTTGGCTGGTTACAAACCTAGAAATACACACCATAATTACGAATTGCTTTAATTAGAAATCTAAAGTTAAAATTATGTTTAAGGAAGATTGATGCATCATATATAAAAGGCGAGAAAAGAAATACAGACAAAACTCAAATATTTTTGGAATACTTGTCCTCCTTCAAATATTTTCATTATAAAAGCAAATATTCAGAAATGGTAACAAAAAGACCATTTATCAACTGACCAGCCAGGTGACTCAAATCACCAAGTTTTCCAAATCGACTTTGCTCTTCTGTAATCTTTAAGCACTGTTTGAACATGAATATTTACTGAACATACAGTGTACCTTTCCTTCCACAAATATTCACTAAATCTTTATAAGCCTCATCACTCGTTACATCAGAGACTGAGCTACCCGAAGGCTATAAAGTCTCAGAGCCAGAACGAGAATCTAAGATTCTGAACACTTATAAATACTCTTTGTGCTTGAACAGCCTACTTTTAAAAGGCAGCTGTATTTACCACATTTATCTGTAGTTTATCTGAGAAATTCCAAAGTGAATTTCTCTCTCTCTCTCTCTCTCACACACACACACACACACACACACAGACATGATTATCTAGAAAGAAGAAACATATCCCCCCTTCTCAAAATAATCATGTCACATGGGCTAAATTTTTATAATTTAAAGCCAAATACTTAACCACTTTCATGAAAATCCCAGTTAAAAATAAACGAATAGTGCACCACTAACTCAATCCCATCTTTGAGCTCTGGAGTATGTCTACAGGGTAGGGAGGATGGGGGTAGAGCTAGTGGAAATACTGTTGGAAGTTATAATGTCCGTGGTTCCTTCCACAATAAGTACACGGCAGGTAATAATATAAGGTGAGGACCATATAGCATGAAAGATGCAATCTGAAAAAATAATTTCAATACTAAAAAAATACCTTCGTATACAAATTTTCCTACCCTGACAAATTACTAAGGAAGCCAGGAGATGTCTTCAAATAGAGACTTATATCACATAGTAAATGTAGGAATAAAATGGACAATATCTAAAAGCTGTACTTCCATTTTGTTGACAGTAAAAATAATAAATGGACCAAACTAAAATAAAACTAGGCTATGCTTCTCTGAATAGATGATACAGAGAGATAGAGATATGGTATAGATACATATACAGTTGCTATTAATACTTCTTACAGAGTTAGGCGGTATATAGCTTATTACCTACCAAACAGACAGTTAAAAAGAGCAATGTCTGAAGAAGTGGAAGGAAAAAAACTAAACTGAATTAATTTGGTAAAAATTAAGTTAAATATATACCATCTATATATACCCTAATCAGAGCTCTACTTAAAAAAATGCTCAAACCTTGAAGAAGAAAATAAGTCTTCTCATAATAATAACAGTGACACCCAATCACGGATTCTTTTATTTTCATTTATTTTCTTCAGCCTGACATAAATCACCAAAATAAATTTAAGAAAAATATACACAAAAATAATCATTAAAAAAAATAAACAATATGCAAAAATATGTATTAAAAACCAAACTCTAATACAGAAAATTGAAAACTGTTACATTAGCC
Organism: Cynopterus sphinx; assembly: GCA_030015415.1. Classification (NCBI taxonomy): domain Eukaryota; kingdom Metazoa; phylum Chordata; class Mammalia; order Chiroptera; family Pteropodidae; genus Cynopterus; species Cynopterus sphinx. The sequence continues at coordinate 3,223,780 of CM057392.1, read as the reverse complement.
TGCTCTTTCAACAAATATTTGTGTGTGTTGTGTGTGTTGTGTGTACGGGTATGTATATATGTAAAATGAAATCCGTTTCATTTAGTTTTGAAAATTAAGGAATACTGTGTTGTTAGCTGAAGAAGCCTAGTTACAAACTTGGGACCAGCAATCACAGCTCCACATAATTAGAAACACCACGAATATCTCTGTCTCAAATAGATTTCTTAGGAACGTCAGGTTCCCTTCACAGCTTTCTAGGCATGGCACAGGTACTTAATCGATGCTTTTAAATTTTAACTTAATAAACAGGACTTTAAAAATTGTCCTCAGAGCTGTAATAATGCAGAATTTGGTCAATTATTTTCAATAAGAAAAAGATTCAGTACTGTGAATAATAAAAGTAACATATAATATCAAAACAACAAATATTTGCTTCTGAGTGAAGGGTATTCCTACCACTCAAAAGCAACTCAAAGACGCTTTAAGTGGCTGTGGAATGTCTGCTCTATGAGCCTGGGTTTTTGGGTTTTTTTTAATTATTATTTATGCCTCCAGCACCTGGTCTTCCCAGGTGGTCTCCCATCCATGTACTAACCAGGCCCGACCCCATTTAGCCTCCAAGAGCAGATATGTGTTTGTTCAAGGTGGCATGGCTATAGACCATGGACCGTGGCTCCACTGGGGCATGAACCCAGAACCCAGGACCTTCTGCATGTAAAGCAGATGTGCTAATCGCCACATTATGGAACCACGTCCGAGTCTGAGCTTTCTACAGACAATCACTTCACACACGAATCACAAGCACTTTGGTATGTACCAGTACACTCAGCTCTCCATTCTAACAGCACTCTAATGTCACAGTATCACTTACTCAGGTGACGAAACAGGAGTTGAAACAGGAGCCGATTCACGCATGTTAGGTGCAGCTGTGGCAGTGGCATTCTCAGATATACTTTTATTTCCTATTTTAAGAAAAGAGTCCCATGTTAATTTTTAAAAGCTACTCCACGAAAATATTTCACTATAACAAATAAAAAACTTTAGTTTCTCAGGGGAGAAGAAAAAAGCCAAACAGGTTTGCTACTGCAGACTGTTTATTTTCATCAAAGTTCTTTCAGAAAGAAGTGACTGTACAGTCACTACTGTAAGTAATGCATACTCTCTCCATTTCTTAGATAATTAACACAAGTCAGATGCTACAAATTTTGTGAAATTTTACAAAACTAGTATGCCTCCTAGACACTTGAATTCCTAAAGATAATGAGAAGAAATAAATGGGTCATTTTAAGTTTGTACCTGGAACTTTGTATTTTTAAAAAACAAAAAAGGCAAGATTCTTTCTCCTTGCTAATAATATTTTTATTTGGCATTCTGTAAGGGAAAAATTATTTTCTAAATTGAGTAGCTACTTGATAAGTAAAAGAAAAGCATACTTGGAGTACCATTAAGACATCAAAGCCTCAGAAAAAGGATAAATTCATTTTACTTTTAAGCAGGAGAGTGTCAAAAAACAAATTCATGAATTTTATAGACAGGATCTGATCATACAAGAAAACTTGTGCAATTCAAATGATCAATGAATAACGGAGATTGGTAAGTAGCCTTTGATGGTTTCTACGTCTTTCAATGAAAATCAAAATTGATTGGCTTATTAATTTGCTTAACTTAGAAGACCCTAGAGTATCAGACATTGAAAAGACCCATGAAATTATTAGGTACCTTCTGTCAGGTCTTCAGTTTTTGCTCCCAGAATATTAGCGGCAATATTCACCATATTTAGAATGGCATCTAAAACAAAATTCAATCAGAAGAAATACCAATATACCTAAATACTCTCATATAATACCAGATAGCTAAAAAACCATTTTTTAATGGTCTTTTTGCATTTTTTTGGACTAACGGCTTTTTTATTCACCTTCCTCTATAAGTCCAATATAGGACCCAAATTTCAGCCAAAAAATATAATTTTTGTATTCAGAAGGAATTTAAAATTTAAATATCCTTTAAAAAAAAAAAAAGACAAAAATTTCCCCAAACTTTTTACCAAAACACTGTCTTCATCCTATTACAAAATTCAAGTATAATTCCACATTATAGACAGGGAAGAAATGTGAAAACCAAAATTCATATTTAACCAAAAAGCTTGTTTTTCTTTAAAAAGGTTCTACAGTTTAAAATAAAAATAGAAAAGCCTGGAGAAATAAAAAGCTTTCCTAAACAGGTAATTTATCATATTGTAAAAGCAAGGAAAATGGGAAGATTATTATCCAAGGTGAGCAGAAAGATTTTTTATTTTTAACTGTAAACATATAGTATCTATTGGTAATGTGATTAAATCCCAAAGTGACACTGTATAGAATAAAATTTCTCTGATAATTCTGATCAATGTTTTATGGGTAATAAATCACACAAATTCTTTTATGAATTGGGCAGGTATAGGCATAGGCGGATTAATTATGTCAAAGTCATAAAACTCTAAGTGTCACAGGTAAAGCAATCTGCACACTCGCTAGTTCTGCCTCTTTCCAAAGAGGATGCTGGATGGCGAGTTAACAAAGCGGTCCAAACCTTCACGTCTACTTTAGTAGCCGAAGGTGCAAGGGGGACGAGAAGCCACAGAACGCCAGAGGGAGCTGGTGCTGGGCACAGGTGGCTCCCTTCCAGTAAAATGATGAAACTTCAGGAGAATCTAACTCCCATTCTCAATCTAATCTCGGAGGTTAATTCATCAGTATCAGGAATTTCTCCTATTAAAATACTAAGACCTGGGAGTGTTACATATTATGCCTCAGCAGTTACTTCCATCTCAGACTCCTTCCCTGAGAGAGATCCGCAGGGCTTTTTCATCACACTTTATATGAAAACCACAGATGTGGAAAGCAGGGAAGGGTATATGGAGGAGAAGCTAGCGTGCTAACAAGGTCAGGCCCTGTCGGCGGAGCGGATCCTGTAAGTGTGTGCTTTACGGTAGGAGAAGGCAGCAGGACACTTCAGACCGCTTTAAAAGCGATGACCAGTAGACAGTTATTCAGTTTGACCTTGACATAATTATGATTCTACAATCTGAAAGACAACAAAGCAGTGGCACTTTGTTTCCAATCATTAGTATAACACACAAAAACTTTCTCTTTGCTTTTCAAATGCCTAGGAATAAAAGTCAACCTTGCCCACTGACTTAGAAAATTGATAGAGACGTGGCCTTGATTCTTATGGCTAGGGAGGTACTGTAACATGAGATAAAAACAGAAACAGAATCTCTGTACTTCCTCACAAACCAAGTTAAAGCAGCAATGGAAACTGTTATTTCCTCACAAACCCACTTTTTATCTCAACCAATACTGCAATACATAGCATCTGGTCTTCTGCTTGGCCTGCTGGCTAAAGTTTGGTCCAAGCTGAATGCCTCACAGAACACTAATTTTGGAATCAAGTCTACACTCTAAGTCTCTTGTGCTTCAAAGGGTGATCTTATCTCCAATGTCAAATTTTAGGCCTTTACTATTAAAGAACACATCTATTAATCTGCATAAAGAAAGCAGCTTCAGAGTATTATTTTTTACAGTAAATTTTAATACTCGCACATAGAATAAGGAAGACATATTATCCATCATTTAAAAATATTATTTATCATCATTTCAGAGGCCACTTAGTAACATGCAAAATTTAGCAAATTTCTACTTTCTCAGCTCATCTAACCTATAAGCAATAATTTTGCTAAGTTCACAGAACACTTTGAAATGTAATTTTTTTTTTGTTTGTTTTTTGAGAGAAAGCAGTTTTGTGAATATTCTATTCTGCCCATTCTCAACTTATATCCAAACACGTGGCAGCTGGTCACAACGATAATCTGGCCACTGAAAAGCCTGAGGTGGAGGTGGAGGTGATAATTTGGAACACAATGCCACACTAGATACCAGTCCCTAATTTCTCCAGAATGGCCAAACCCCTTATCTCTGAGGTGGGGGGCCATTCACTGCATCTCATTCCTTTAGGAACAGAATTCTCCTAGGAAGCAAATGGCATCGTGTTCTACTCAGTCTCCAGCACAGCAGTGGCTCTTCCTGACACAAACTAACTGTGCTACAACAGAACAAGACAGACCAAGGAAAAACTACTTCCTCCTCTGCATCCGCGGCTATCTCTGCAGCACGCCCACCTTCGCTCTCTTTGCATTCCAGGACCTTGAAATACATACGTTCATAAACAATGTTTGACTGCGAACAGAAACTATATTTGTCTTAAACATATACACAGAAACCAAGCCTTTAGCAGGTCTGGAAAGTCTTACAAAACGCAGACTGTATTTAGGGGTAAAGGCAGACCTACAAGAATATCAAAATAGAGTCGTCTGGGAAATCCATGTGACAAAGCACAAAGAAAGCAAGGGTGATAAGAAGAATCCTTGTTGATGTAAAACATTTAAATGTTCTGGTTCAAGAATGTAAACAAAAGAATCAGGCAGAAGAGCTGCCAGAACTGGCAAACACACAAAGCCAAGAATGCTGCTCTAAGTAATGTCTCTCTTTTTCGCAGTTCAGCTATATCTGCAGGATACAGGCTCTGACAACTGAGTCCCATTCAGAAGCCACATATTCTGGTGGCATACATTTCTTATAGCTACTAACTGCTCAACAGTAAAAAGAAAAAAGAGTTTCCATTAAGATTAAAGCCACAGAATTGTTTAGGAGATACTATATAAATATTAGAAATAAATTAGGTTCAAAATTGGCCAACGTCGAGCTTATTTAGAATGGGGTGATGATTATAGTCCAACTTGGACACTCTGGTGCCAGAGACGAGCTCTTTGGCCTGATTCCATTCTGTTATTTACTCTTTAAAGTTAAACCACCTTGGAGGCGGCAGCTAAGTCAGGCTCAAAAACAGTCCCAGACTCTTCAGAGAAAACCAGAAGGACACAGGCACAGAGGGCAGCAAGGTTAGGTCACGCCTGTGAGCTTTAGGACAGCAAAGTCTTGTCACGCAGCTCCTCCTCCTCCTCTGTCATGCTGACACTCGAAGAGATGGAGATCTTTCCAAAGCCCCTTTCCATGCACAGGCTCAGCTGACATCCTCCCACTCAGCCAGTCTCACTACACAAATTCTGCCCACACCTTGAACATGGGAGGTAAATGGCACTGCCCTTCTGGAGCCATAAAAATAAATGATGTGTCACCAAGAAACACATCTTCAAAGAGAAAGATGCAAAAAGCAGGATCTAAAGAAAATTCTACGTCTAATTGGTTAACATAATACACTGGTTAGAGAAGTAATCGCAAACGGGGAAACGTTGCCCTCTAAAATATGGCTGCGTTTTAGTGGTGTCTAGGCATCAACCCCAGAAGAAAACAGAGAGAAGCCACCGAGAACATCGGGGGGTTCCCCTGATCTAAATCCGTGGAAGGCACTGCTTCCCGAAGGGCCCCCTCCTTTGCAGGGATCGTGACCATCAGAGGGGCCAGAGACCTTTCAGTCTGGGACTGTTCTCCAGCCCCATGAATAATGGTGCTACTTCAGCATCACTGAGCTATAATGACTTTATCACCTAGACTTTTAAAATAAGAATTTAAGGACACTGACAATATTAATATCCAATATGCAAAATAGCATTATTTTTTCCCTCCTAAAAAAACTGCATCTCATAGCAGTGAATGAGGCACCTATTTTTAGTGCCATCACTGACTAGATAGTAAAGGGTCCTACTTAAAAGTACTACACTCACTAATATCCAAAAAATCAGTTGCCACCAATAGAGTAAGACAAAGTATTGAGCTAATATGTAACAAAGTTAAATATTACATAAAAGGATTCTCCTCATGCAGGTATTTTCAAGACTCTCCTTCCTGTTCCTTAAAAAATCCACCCACGTCTATAGTCTTCGACGAAGAGGAAGAGAAGGAGAAATAAAGGGAAAGAAGAAAAGATAAAGAGAAGTGACTTCTAACTCCACGTACTGTAGCTCAGGTACGTTATCCCTAAGCACATGTACTACTAGTCGAGCATCTTAAAAAGCTACAAAGACGTGTGAGAGAGACTGGGATTCAAGCAATTCAACTCACTGGAAGCAACAAAGAAAATGCATAAGCAGCTAATCTTCTATTTTACTAAGATTTACTTTTACTAAATTCAATTACTAATCTCCAAATAAGAAAACTTCTTCCAGTAAGGTTTATACTCTTCAGGACTGACCAAAAACAACCAGCGTTGGACTATAACTACCCACATTCTAGCAGTGAAAACAAAGTGTCAGTGGTGATGGTCTTTCCAGGAGTCTCCTGAGCTGGCCCACCACTAGGTTCGGTGCCAGGCTGGAATGATAAGAAACAAAACCACTACTACCTTAGTCACTGCTGCTTCAGTTTACAAAGAGTATGTTATTATTACAGTTATTGCTTCGGAGTCATTATTACAGAAAAGAATAACTGGAAACTAATCACATCCACAGATTAAAGAATTCCTGTTTGCTAGGATTTCATTGATGTGACCACCTATGAAACTATCATTTGAGGTCCTTTCCCATCCAGTATGTTCCGACTCATGTGGCCAAGGACCTCTGCCATAATTTTTTTCATACATACTGATCAAAGGATTTTCCAGCATGATATAAAATGATATTTATTCTTGTACATTAGTATATACAAGTTTTTTAGGAAAAGCATGGATTTTTGATATGCTATGTTATTTCAAGTATAACTTAGAAAACTAAGTAAATCCATAGCCTTTTCTTCACTCCAACGAATTTGCCTGATATTATGAAGAATCAACTTATGCTTGTGTTTTTTCCTTTCCTCTCTTTTCATCCACTCTTCCTATTTATTCCCATAGAAATACTTTTCAAAAGCCAGTATCTGATTTCAACTCAGTTGAATATTGGGAGCTTCCTAAACTATACCACAAGGAAAAGGCCCATGCATGTCAAGGGAAAAAGTTGAGAGACATGAAGAGTGACTAGGAAAACCCCAAAATACTCACTTGTAGCAGAACCAAGAAGGTTTTTTGAGGACTTATCCTCCCCGGTATTATAATCCAGTGGATAATCTGTTTAAAGAGAAAATAAAGGTACTTATACTGATAACAATCTCCAAGAATATGTTTTAAGCTCAGATTATGCCCTGTCAAAATTGACTGACACTTAAGACAAATTTTATAATTTTATAATTTCATTCTAAAAATTCAAAAATATGTTCACAAAAAGAAAATGAGATATAGGAGCCAGTGACCAAACAGATATAAACCAAAGAAAGTAATTCTACTGCTTACCAAAATTTTAATTGCATATATAGGACTTTTTCTCAAGCTTTCAATGTACTTTACCAACCCCTTGTAAATGTCATCATTTCATTTATGGGAAAATCAGCAAAAGGAAATTTAGACTGTTCGAATAACTAAAGGTATCTCCAAACTAAGACTTGATAAAGTAAAAATGGAGGATGTCCTAAAATCTCCTATCACTCCAGGCTCACTGGAGTTTCTCAAAGGCTCAAGGCTCAATGTGCTTGCCCTTAGGTTCAAAGCGAATCAAAGAAGTTAATGCTCAATTCTATTTCGGTTACCTTAAGAGTTTCAGAGGTTATAGGGAATGGCATAGGGACATCAGATATAGCACTGATGTTATTGAATGGAGTTCCACTTACAAATAAATGATTGGCAAGCTTGGAAAACAACTCAATACACAAAGCAGAAAAGCACTTTAGAAAATAGCTTTAAGAAAAAATTAGTTATTAGGATTAAAAACCAAGAAAACTAAAGTCTAAAGACAACCATCATGTCAATTTTTTAAAGTGGCCTATACTTACCCATTACTATTAAGCAAAATACATATTTAAAGTCACCTGTTTTAAAGTCACTTACCATAGTCCTCATCAAAGAGTTCCTGACGTTCTGACTGATACTGGGAATCAGCGATCTCTTCATATTCTTCTACCATGCTAGTACCAAACACCCTACGAACAACAATTTCATTCAGATTTCAAATAAAAGGGTTGCTAGGGCTCTTCTCTTCAGAACGAATAAAATCATTAACTTTGGTCATGTTTTGAGGGCCATGAGCTTTTAGACTCCAAAATAATGATGCTCCTTACATTGCGATCATCCACTAGTTTCCACTCAAAGTAAAATTAATCTATTCGAGGCATTTAAAAATATAATGACCAAATTTTGATATCAGTCTAAAATGTTTCCATATATTATTGTGACAGTAAAATACCAAGCAAACTAAATCAAACACATAAAATGATGATTATTTTTACTTTAGAGAGAGAATTTGGACATTTTTCTAAAATGTATGCAAGAGCAATAAAGGCTTAACAGTTTATATTTCTACAAAATGAATATCCTATAAAAAATTATTCATTTTAAATACATTAGGGTTTTTGTGTATCGCTTTTTTAAAAAAAAACCACTTGGTTAAATGTATTTTGTTCTGGATTACCTTATAAGGCTTAATGGACAAAAGTGCTCTGATCCAAAATGGGACACCAACTCCACCTACAGAACAAAAGCACATGAAATGGGAAGCCAGCACCATGCATGTAAGATTTTCTAACAAGACACTCAGATCCTTATTATGACATTTCTAAAAATAAAGTCCTTGTTTCCCCCCAAATCAGTAGTACTTGTAAAGATTGCTTTTTTGCCATGCAATAATATGCCGAGCCCTGTTATTCGATATTGCAAAAGAGAAGGTTGCTAACCTTTATGTACTTGATGAACATCTGAAGCAAGAGAAAGGAAAAGAAAATCAGTTCCAAAGTCCGGATAACATGCCCATAAGCAACATTTAATATTTATAAATTATTTTGCATAATTAAAGTACAGAAAGCAATGTATTTTGATGGATAAAATTGTAGTACCCTTAATTCTCTATGGAAATCAAAGCAATGATTTAAATTTTTACAATCACAACTAGAACAGTCTAATGAAATAAACTTTAAGGTTATTAATTTAAATAACCTACAATTCATGGCTGTTTTATTTATTTTAGTAAAGAAAGCTTCCTAAAAGTAATAAACAGTCTCTAGAAACAATCTGTGTCTTATATTACTTTAAATATTATTGCTATATATCACCTATATGTATCAGAATCTACATATTGATACATATGTAGATTACACATTAATCCACTTTGAAAATAAAGGCTACTAAAAAGTAATTAGTGGATTTGGGTTTCATTCTTTTGGGATAAGACAAACCCAGGTAAAGTTACATAACATTTAATACTATAAGAATCAGAAGTAAATATTTTTTGCTTTTAAACTTAATTCTACCAAAAAGGGCTTTTAAGAAAACTAATCGTCAAAATGCTCTATAGTCATCCACCATTAAAGGGACAAGGGAGGGAGTTTTTTCTGGCACATTTTTAGGCCATCAATAAAATGTTCTTCCATTATTTACAAAGTAGATGGCATAAAGGAGAATTCTCAGAACTATGTTTTAATATGAGTGGTCAGAACTGTAAAATTGTTATCACATATCAAAATTTTTAACATGTTTCTCCTCATTACAGTACAGAAACTGTGACTGTGCTATAAAAAGGCCATTAAACAATTCTTTCACTATTCATTTTAAAAGGAACTGAAAATGTACGTCTATTTTTCTGAACACTGTTGAGCCATTAACTGAGAATATCAACTATTTTAAAAGCAGAATTCAGCATGTTTATACTACAGCTAGGGGTACTGCAAGTTTGCCCATTTATAGAAGCCAATTTAATACATGTGAATAAGACACAGATGGTAAATCCCAGAAGACAAGTAAGTAGCTATAAGTTTTCACATTTAAGAAAAGAGAGAATCAGAGTATAGAAATGCTGTCATTCCAAAAGATCATATCATCAACAAAGTAGTACTTTAAGGTATAGCTGTTGTTTTAAGAAAAAAAAGAAGGGGAGGAGAGAAAGATGAAATTCCTGTTTTGTTTAAATCCAAGTCAAGAGTCATAATTGTGTTTGACTTACTGCTGGAGAAAGTAGCAGGAATACTGAATGAAAATGCCGACTTTATTTGACATTGGTATTTGGACACAGACTATTTTACTTAACACAGAAGAAAAGGCAAAATCTATTATAATAACAAGTATTTGGATATTAAAATTGAAATGACTTATAAATCTGATTCTAATAAGAAATCAGACCTGCTTTTAAGACTTCAATGACTAACAACGGTTTAGGTTTTGAAATAGAAATATAATACTACGAAGATGAGGTTTTATATAAATTCTCAAAAAAAAATAGTATTAATTTAGAATTTCATCAGAGCCATAAATATCAAAAAAGTGGCCTAGGTTTCCAGTTATACAAGAAGGAATGTATTCACATTTGTCTCAGAAAATAATATATCCAAGTACAAATTATTTCATTAAATCATACTTTAGAAAATTTCCTCTTAATTTTTCTGATTTCTAAGCAGGTGGGGTGAGGTATCAAGTATGAATACAGGTAGGGTTTCATTTTAGAACTCAAGTCCCATCTGTGTAAACATTACCTTCACATATTTTGCATACATCTGTTCATCTAAAGGGAAACTCTGCACGTTCCTCTCATCTCTACCATGGAAAGTACCCAGCTTAATCCACTTACTTGTAGGATATCTAGAAAATATAAAACACAAATATTCTTTTTAAAAAACCATACAACGCATATCAAGAGGTCCCATCCATCTTCAAAATATTTCCTGCATATTTTTTTCCCTCTTCAGGTGAACATGCTGACTTAACATAGTTTAAATATGAGTTAAATATTGAGTGGAATAAACATATTTTATTTTCCAACTAAAACTCTGATGGGTTCCTTTTTACAGGGAAAGAGTATCTTGATAAAAATCACACCCATATCATATAGAAGGGAAGATAAGGAGGCCACAAAGCAGGACCAGGATCACTTGTTGAGTTTTAAAACAGAAAGTAGCCAAGACTGTTTTGGAGGAAGAAGGGAATAAATACTCTTCCCGCACTGACAAATGTGTGACAATATACAGTATAAATCAAAGTACTGGTGGGCAGGGAAACAGAAAAAACCCTTTGAAATCATATTTGAATTCCAGAGATCTTACACAGTTGTACCTCCTTTAAAAGGAAATCTAATATAAAAACCTAAAATTATTTTTGTTTACCACAGCATTTAAAGAATTCCTCAAAGCAATGAGTGCTCTCTTATCACACTGAAAAACATACACACACTTGTCAGAGCTGATACGGCCATGTAACATACAAGGAAATTACAGCTTAGAGAAAAAGAAGTGATCTGAGCAAGGTTAGGGGAAGAAAAATGGATTTTGAGGTCTTGAGGTCTTATTTTAAAAACTTTATTTCTATATGCAATGCTCAGTGTGGGATGGGGGAAGAAATACCATGGAAAACCCTTTGTGATCCGCGATAGTAAAATGGTTAAATGAATAACAGCATCCTACATGGCATATCGTTGGTACGCAAAAAGTATTTATAGAATGAATCAACTCCTCCGTTAAGAAGAAAATATGAAGTACTCATTTAAAATAGTATGTTTAAAAGACAAATGAACTTTCTCGTGATGTAAGCAGTAAAAACTGACTCGGTAGGATTAGTAAATGCAGAAAAGACTGGAAGGAATATACTAAAATGCTAAAAAATAGCTATCTTTGCTTGATAGGTTGTGGTTCTTTACCAAATTCCTTACAATGTATGTTTAGTATTTCTGTTATAATCACACACACCTACAACAAAGATTCAAAACATATCTTAACAAAAACACACCTCATGACATTAAATGAAGTACTAATGTATGTTTTTAAATAACTTTTATAAGAAATGTTTGAAAACAAGAAAGCATAACAATAAAAAGTAAGGTCTTTTAAGTCGCACAGATATAGATGTGAATTTTGGTTCCACAGCTCACAAGTCATGTGACCTGGGCAGCCCACTTACCATCTCCTTGTCTGTTCCCTCCATTTGGAAGGGAATGACAAAAGTAAACTGCTTAACAAGTGTCTATGCTACGATGGCACTACAAACTGCTACATTAATATAAAAATAAAATAATTCAAGTCTTAAAAAGTGACCCATTTAAAATTTTTTATTCTGAAAACCCAACAAAAATTCAGTAGAAATCAACTTTAGAATTTACCTGTCACTGATAGAAACCAGAAAGTCTTTGGGAGTAGAAGAAAATAATTCGTAGTTTGCAATATCAAGCTGCTTTACTTGGATTGGTTCACAAAGTTCAATAACAAACCTTCAAAAAGAACACAAGGTAATTATTTAGATAAACCAACCAAAGCGACAGTTCACACCAAACGCCACACTAACAGTCTGCATAAACTAAATGTCATGAAGCGACTCATTAAAAAAGGAGGGAGGGAAGGGACTAGCAGCCTCAACTACCCATGAGGGAACATCTGCATTTCCCAAGCCTATCATGGGGTAAGGAGACTACAAATAAAACAAGACATTGATTTTTTTATCCTGTATTTTAAAAAATATTTTTTAATGACATAGATCATTCTTGGAGAATAAATGACTTCACTAAGAACAGCTAGTGATAGTATAAACTGTCTAGTCCAGAGGACAGTTTAGAATGTATACTGTTCCAAAAGGGGACATACCCTTTGATGCAGCAACACACTTTCAGAAATTTATCCTAAGGACACATGGCTCCAAATGCCAGCCCTTGTGTGTACATTCAATATACCAAAGCACAGATTTTAAGTGTGTGTGTTGGTGGGGGAGGGGGGAATCAACCTACATGATTAGCACAGAGGACTGATTAACAAGAGGACTGATTTCATTGCCCATCCAAAGAAATAACAGAGAGCCACTAAAAGTGGCATGAGAAACCCTATGTTCCATTATACATAAGTCTAGAAAACATAACTAACTTAAAGTGATAAAAAAAAAAGGCTGTAATTGTGGTGGGGGGATGGGAAGGATAAATTACCAAGAGGCAGGAGAAAACTTTTGGGGAGACGGATATGTTCATCATCTTTACTGTGCAATGGCTTCATGTACAGATGTCAAAGTTAACAAATCGTACATTTGACATGTTGCAGTTTCTGAATACCCCTCCCCTCACCCGCTACTTCCTAGGAATCACATGCTACTTCCTTCAGACTCAGCTGAGAAATGACCTCCAAGAAGCCCTCTTTCACCCTCTCCTGCAGCTACGTATCACTGCTGTTTCCATAATACCCTTGCAACAGTACTTTTTACACTATGTTCTAACTGTTTGGCTAGATCTATCACTGTCGGTTTGGTTGGCTGTTTGACCTCCTTAAAATAAAAAGCATTTTGTCTTCAACTTTGTATCACAGGACCTAAGGTAAGTACAGTACCAGCCCCAATCAAACGAATGCTTTATTAAGTAACTAGGTAATCATATCAATCTAACTTGAACATAAAAGTTTAACATATGTACAAAAATAGAAGGTACTTTGTTAAATTTTATATTACTTACCAAATTTTAGTGCTGCAAGGATTCAACATATAAAGATCCATATTTTCTATAAGAATAGCAGATGTGCTCTATTTTAAAAGGGGGGAAGGGAATAAATTACTTAAGTAAAAATATTTATTTCAACTCTGAAGTTTTCTAGGATTTCTATATTTTTAGATCTGAAAAATAGACCTAAAGACTCTGAAACACTCATTTAGGAAAAAAACACTCATTTGGCTACAATTGACCAGTTATGGTTATAGACAGCACTGTCAGCCTTGCAACACAACATTTGAACATCTGTTATTATAAAGGAAAAATAACTTTCTATTAGCTATTTCCTTTTTAAAATTTTACATGAGTTTAAAAAGTTAAAATCAGGGTGCATGCTCTTAAGTAGGTAAATGAATAAATAAACTATGATAAAAATACAGTGGAATATTATTCAGTACTAAAAAGAAATGAGATAAAACCCATGAAAAGACACAGACAAAACTTAAACACATATTACTAGAAAAAGGAGCCAGTCTGAAAGGCTATATACTGTATGATTTCAACTACATGACATTATAAAGAACAAACTGTTTAGGTAGTAAAAAGATGAGTGGTTGACAGGAGTTGGGGGAAAGGAGAAATGAACAGGTGGGGCAGAGAGGACTTTTAGGGCCGTGAAATACCCTGTATGATACCATAATGAGGGATTCATGTCATTACACATTTGTCCAAATCCACAGAATGTAGGATTCAACTCTCATATAAACTATGGACCTGGCGTGACAATATGTGTCAATGTAAGTTCATCGAGTACAGCAAACACATCTGTGGTGGGAGACTGTGCATGTGTAGGGGCCTGGGGCATGTGGGAAATCTCTGTACCTTCTCAATTTGCTATGAACCTAAAATTGCTCTAAAAAATAAAGTCTTCAAAAGAAAAAACAGGGTGCAATGTATCAACCAATACAACTAACAATTTATACAAAAAAAAAAAGTCTTTAAAAGCATAATCCTACATTTATTAGTGAATTAGGAAAAAAGCTCATGTTAAAATATAGTTCCTAGAAAATCAATGCCTATATTTAATAAAGTCACTAGTTCCTGTAGGTAGAGAAGAACTTTATATTCAAGTACCTTGGCTTCTGGATTAGCTGCCAAAATTTTGGCCCCGCATTCTACTGAGGCATAATTATTTCGATTTTTCTGGACCTTTTTCGTGGCATGTAGAGCTCCGTTAGAAGATGTGTGCATTGACTGACCTGCAGACAAACCTTATTATAAACATATATATGATGATTATGATTGAAAATAAATACCCCAGCAACACAGTGATCTCAAAAGCTATACATAGGCTGCTGTCTAGAGAAGAATAGGTTTAAATACTTCAGAAAGTATTTTAAAAATCCATTAAGAAATTTAAAATGCTTTATTTATTCCAACAGCTTTAAAATATCCCCGATAAACAGGTTAGCCACAAAAATCCAGTTACTCATGTCTAATATAACTAACAAAATAAAGCTTATCCATGAGAATCAAAGCTTTTTAAAGTATACATATTTCATTCTATTAAAGATAAATGCTATCCTTCGATCTCTAACCCCAATATTAAGAATTCTTAACTCTGAGAACTGTCCTACAAAAGCAAAAAGGAAGTGTTAATACTTTAGTCTGACTGTTTTTACAGCTTCATGACTAAGAACTTTCTAATTTTCCTCTTATAAACTGAGAGGAAAATCACTGCTTGGCCTTCTTTATTTTAACCTTATTTAATAACTTATAAGAATGAAATTTAGTTTAGATTAAAACTGTATATAATTATATACAGGTAAATTACAGATGGGTAATCCTGGTAAGTTTAACCTTTAAAAAGTTTTCAAAGTTTTATTTTATTTTACTAACTAAAAAAAGAAAAGTATATTTAAACCAGTCCCGTTACAAAAAGGAAAAAGGAAAAAGAAAGGGTCCCAGTGCACTCTTACTCTTTTCTTTTTCTACTTCCATGACTTTCTTCTTCCACTCATCAAACGTCGGTATATCTTCTGGGTCTTTGGGACTTGTTACAGGTGTAGGGTCAATTTCTTCTGGTTTTGTATAATCAGAACTCTGAAAGAAAGAAAGAGATTTCAACTTTCAAAGAATACAGAGGTACTCTTTGGAACTTAAATAGTTCCAAAGAAGACATTTTGTAATGTTTGCTACTTTATTTATGGCTGAACTGTAACATATGCCTGATTTGGTTTCATTGGGAAAATTTGTTCCTTCAAGATGCTGAACTATGAAATGCTGAGCTCCTATATCTATAAGAAGCATCACTGAAGCAGTAGAAGCCTCCAGAACGAAGTTTAATTAGTTATGACAACGTGTGAAAGAGAAGGTAGAGAATAGAAGTTCTAAATAAAAAAGAAACAAATGTGGACATAGTCTTTAAAATACTCCGATTTCGTGTATTTTGTTTCTGTTAAAGGGCCTTCATCTCTTTTACTTCCTTAATTCTTACCTGAAGGGGGCCAAAACTTCTCTGACAACATTTTTTCAGGAAATTCTGTACAGGCCCCTATCTGAAGTCAAAGGAGAACTCAGAAGGAGGAAGAAAAGTAAAACTGTGATACAGGGAGAAGCTGCCTTTACTGTTTGGATCACACTCTACAATATAAGCTGGCTTAGTTGTATTTTGCATACAAATAACAAAAGGTAAAGTGTCACTTTGAAATAATTATGGTTGAAGAGCCTAAATTTAACCCTGTACTATTTGTTGAACTTATATTCTGAAGATACTTAAATGTAATAATCATTGCTTCTACTACATAGCTCTCTAAGAACATGCTAAATAAGGACCATGCATCCAACATCAAAGAGGTGATGGTGGCAGAAAGCATTTAACTGCACATATCCATGAGGAGTTCATACCAAGAGCCACTTTACATATGGACAGTTACCAGCAGCAACACAGGGACCACAGCTCATTCCAGTTCCACATCTGACATTAACAACGTAACCACCGGTTTTATGGCTGAAAACAAAAATGCACTGTACAATCAAGCAGGAGACAGTGCAAGGTATACACCTACCTCGTTTTTTAAGTTATCTGAAGCATTCAATGAGGATTTCGGATCACCATCACCCTGGTCACTTGCTGGAACTTTTGACTCAAATTCTGATTTTGTTATCTTTCCTTTGCCATGTAAAGATGACACGTTTTCTATATGTTGGTCAACAAGGCTATTTGAAACCAAAAGACATAAACAAATTTTAGCTAAATAACAAATTCAGATGATCTAAATATTATAAGTATCATAAACAAAATAAACCAAGGAAGAAGCACAAAGAGATCAGCTTTCTCTCAATCATAAAGTGGAATTAAAGTCCACACGTCAAAGTCCATTCAAACACGACACTAGTGTTATTCCAGAATGTGCAAAGGGTAATGCACCTGTTCGCACTCACCTTTCATGTGTGCTGACAAAGGCAGGCTGGTCAGCTGGAGCATCTGCATCGAGAGCCTCAGCAACATCACAGTCGGTTTCAGACTGCTCAGTTTCAGGTGGTGTGGCTACAGGAATAGTACCAGATTTTTCTATTTCACTAAGAATAGAAACAAACGAAAAAGAAAAGCTGGTAATTTAATTGACATAATGTAGCATAAGTTAAAAATGATATCGGTGATTTCCAAAACATAATCCTAGCCAGAGAAGAATGCTTTACAGTTCTGCAGACTGTTTCCAAGAATTCACGTATTTTAAATCACGTAAAGGCAACTGCTGACTCTTGATCTGTTAGTGCCCTGAGAGTCTCAATAGCTAATTACCAAATTTGGTTGTAGCAACAAAAATAAGATTTTTAAATGATTTCTTCTAAGTGTGTCTCTAATGTTTCGTTTTCTAGTGTAGTATATGCTCTTAGTACAGTATTCTACCAATGTTGGAGTTGTTGCCTATAGCATCAAAAAATCATCTATTATTTCAAAACATTACACTAAAGTTCTTAAGGCACTTTTGGAATTTCATTTAAAAAATATTATCCTAATACTTTGTCCTAAATCACTTCCATTTCATGAAAGGGTCATGTCAAATGTAACAGGAAAATAAAGTACTGTTCAAATATATACTACCTAGCCTTAAATTCTTTCTAAAATAAGTATTTAATATTTAAAGGTTTTAAATACTAAGCACGTCTCCTGTTCCCCTGTCCCTCACAGCAATGAACTCCTAAATGGTAACTGGGACATTCTGTGTACAATTCCTTCAACTCAGCCCTTACATTCTTGAGAAGACTCGTGTTTAAAAAGTGCCTGTGGTAAAAAAAAAAATAGTAGTGACAATAATAATGACATTAATTGACATACTATGTGCCAGGTATTGTCCTATGTTTTATATGCATTAACTCAATTAATAAAGAAAATGCTTAATGTAGTATTAAGAGAATTTTATTTTATTCTTTGTCACGTTGCTTGAATTAGGAGTACATAATACGTTTTTAAAATGTTTTTCTAAATTAAGAAAACCCTAAGCCTAAATATTCTATTTATTATCAAGTTTGAAAAGGTACCTATTTACACAAAGACATAACTATGAATGGAATGCTGCAATGATTCTTAGTAGAAATGAATAATCTGACATTTGAATTTTTGATAATTACAGGAAAGATTACTTAAATAAGCATTGTGTTTCTCAAACAACTAGAACCTCGTGGCTGGGAACCAATCAGCATCACTAAGTTAAGCAGCCAAATACTCATTATGCTATAAAATCGTTACATTAAAAAATAATAAAAACACAAAATACAGTCATTATAACTTACTTAGGTCTGCTATATAGCCTAAACTTTAAAATTTTACATCGCGTATCAAGATGCCTTATTCCATAAAAGAAAACTTTCTATTATTATCTAATGAGATTCCTTTTTTTTTTAATTTTGCAAAGACTTACTCAAGCTTTGGGATTGGAATGATTTCTGAGGTAGAAGAGCTGGAAATATTTTCAATGTTTTCACTGCCCACAGCTACACTGGAAGAATCTTGTGGATCAACTGTAGAAAGTGTTTCAAGCACAGGTGGACTTAACTTTTTTGACTCCGTATTCTGTGTTGAAAAAAGGTAATTAAATGTTGAGATCAGTAAATTACCTCTTCAGCTGAACAGGATTATATGGAGTATGTCTCTAAGTGACAAAATAAAGAACATTCACTAACTAAGTACTTCCTTTCTTCCAACATTATCACCCTAAGGAATATATTTCAGATTAAAATACAAGCTCTACGTGTTTTTCATGCCATTTCATGACCTGGGACAAATGAATTTGTCTTTCTTCTTTCTTATTTCCTATTTTGTAACAGAACCTACAGATATTTCCCTCTTACTGTAATTAATTAATGCTAGTAGCAACATAGGAATCCTATGCAAATATAAAAAATAGTACAACACACAGTCCTTGCCCATGAGTAGTTCAGAAGATAATGTGTATTAATACAAACAACACAAGGCATGGACAAGAAACAAGGCAATTCATGAATCTTGCAGGCTGTGGGCCATTAGCCCCTCCAAAACACAATCAGAAATCTTCCTAACACCTGCTCATATCTAAAAACCCCTATCAGCATGTCCTCCCCGACAAACAACCCTAAACAGAACCAGCCATTCCCCTTCCTCCAGGCCTCCACAGCTCCCTGTGCAGACTTTTGTCACAGCATCCATAACATGTCAATGTCCTTATTTACATCTCCTCCTCTCCAACTCTACTATAAACATCTTGAGTAAGGACTATATTTCTTGATCTTCACGTTCCTGATGTCCAGCACAGGACCTGGCACACAGCTTGCTAACTGAGAATCAAGTGAGAGGTCCTTATGCTCAGTTCAAGAAAAAGACAGACTGTGGACTACAGTGGACTGAAAGAACCAGCACTCAGGAGGAGGTGCAGAAAGAAGCACAGACATAGACTCGGAAGACTATAAAATGTGATCAGTTGGAGAATTATTTACACTGAAATGAAAAATTCTTAAAGGAATGCAAATAGTCTGCATTTTTGGTGGAAGCCTTGAGAAATATTATCAAATACTGTATTATCATTTTGACATGTATTTGATGTAAAAAAAACTTAGGTATTTTACACTTTTTTTTTCTTTTACAAAGTCTCCGAAACCTGACATATATTTTATAATTAATTATAGCAAATGTCAATTTGGACCAGCCACATTTCCAGTGCTCAAGTGCCATATGTAGCTAGTGGCCACTGTACTGAATAGCACGGTCTATAAGAAGCAATAAACACTTCAAAATATTTGAGCAAGAGTATACCATGATGGAAAATTCTAGAAAATGAACAACAGTAGGACTATTCAGGATAGAGATATAATTATAAGGGCTACAGAGATCACTTTTCTCTTACTCTTCAGCACAAAAGTTTGACAAATGTCCTCCGAAATTCAACAAAATGAAAGTCACTATATCTCCTTAGATAACCCGATTAAGCCATAAAATAGCTGCCTGAATTTTAAAAAGAATGCTCCCTTGTACTGAGCTGAAATTTGTTTTTGTTAATATCTGAGGTAGTTTATCCTTAGTCCTTCTTCCAGCTCAAATCCCAGTTCTTTCAGCCATTTCTGATATTAAATGCTTTCCACATGCTTCAGCATTCTGGTCAGCTTACATTCTGGTCTAGTTTTTAATATCTTTCATTAAACCTAGTGTACAAAATGGAAAATAGTATTCAAGACATAACATGAGAGAAAAAGGGAAAAACATATTTTAACCTATCATTTATTAATTTCTATTTCACACTAAGTGATATCAAAATACCCTGTGTTCCACATATCAGCTTTCTTTCGTTTTAAGTTAGCAAAAAGTCTCCTGACATTTGAAAACCTAAAGAGACAAGATATATCATAGTGAGCCAAAATAAAACCTAAGAAGAAATGAGAACTTACACCCAAACTTTCACTACGAAGAAAATGGGCTCATTTATTATTGAATCAGTAATTTTGCACTTTCTCAAAAGCTGTCCTCTGAGCAGGTAGATAGTATTAAGGCCCATTGCATGGCACTTCAAAAGAAAAAATAACAACACCCAGTATGAAAAAGCTTACCCTTAAAAATCAAAGCAACGTAACTTACTTGCATATCCACAATGTGGTCATCTTTTAATTTCTGTTCTTCAGGAGGAATAGGTAAGTTTGAACCCACTTTTCCAGATAATTCAGCACTGACAGGTCCCTCTTTTTCATTCTATAGTGCAAGAAAGAAAAAAGCTAATTAATAAAAACTGTTTCATAAAACAGTTCTGAAACAATAATAAAGACCATCTCTTTCTATACCTTACAACTGAAACAGTGTCTTGTACGCACTGACTGTAATTACTTTTGTTCACACATTTACCACCCATCTTCCCGCATTCCCCTCCTTGCCCCTACGCCTAAAACGTACACCGAGTTCAAGAACCTCATTTGATTTCTTCATAAGCACTTCAGTCCCATCACCCAGCACTACGTGTTAGGCACACAGTAAGACTTCAGCAAACATCTGATAAACGAATATATTTATAGCTCTTTGGGTCATCTCTCTTTTGACATTCACTTTCAAGTTAGGATTTCGGGTACCTTTATGTCTTTAAATGTATCTTCTAGAATGTAGAATATAAGCCTCATAAAAGCAAATTTCACATTCATCTTGGTTTAAGTAACCAATATAGCACATACCAGGCATCTAAATGTTTGCAGAAAGAATATATTTTCTCCCTTAATGCTTTGCTTATAAATTCATTCTTATAACATTAAGTCTTCAAATTTCTCATCGAGAAGAGATCAGATCTAAGTTTTGCACATTGTGGGTGAAAGCATAAAATTACACTCTGGAGAGATAATCAGCAAGTCTTCAAAATTGTAATATGTTCCATCCCAGAAATATATTCTACATAACTCAAAAATTATAATAATGCACTCCAAAAATAATGTTAAAACACTCCCAAGCATATAAGTATGTATGTTCACACACAAACACACATGCAAATGTACACAAACATACATACACACGCAACTGATACAATGCAAAAGTCTGTGAATGAAGAAATATTTAATTATGACATATCTATATAATGAAATAAAAATACAGCAATATAAAAAGGTGTCTAAGAGGTAATATTAGGGGACAGTGGGAAGTCAATATGCATTCTATTTATAATATGACATGTTAATGAAAATAAAAATATTAATTTGTTTGCTACATAGTGGTATATCTAAACCTAAGAGGACAGTCTGTACATTTTCACAAGAAACTGTAAATTATGGTTCCTTTGGGGAGGAAAATAGGATATAAATATTTATAGTCAGTATAAACTCCTTCTGTATTCTAAAATAAGTACATTGATTAGGGGGGCAAATCTAGTCAATATTCATCTTTTATCATTTAAAATGATAAATAAATAACTTAGAGTCCATCAAGTTTCTTGGACTGATCTATTCGCCCTACCCAATTACATAAAAGAAACTAGCCACAGGTTGCTGACTCTCTTTATAAGTTGTATTGCTAAGTTTTTAATTTATAAGACTGGGATTTCGTTAGAAACCCTTTATTTAGTAAATTAAAAAGCAAGCCGCTAGTTTTCAGTTCTCTGAATAGGTGCTACTTTTCTCCCTACTGTAGGACTAAGGATGGTGTTATGAAATTCCAAATATAAGCCATAAGAATACATAAATATCCTAGAGATCGCTTAATGCCAAAATTACCTAAGTCCTCAGATTATAGCAAGGAAATTTACAAATCTCCACCAAAAATTGTGTCATAGTATTTTTGAAATTACTTTTATTTTAAATATTTTGAAGCAGTTTAGAAAGGTGACATACAAATAACATCGTCAACTTTATTTACGGTACCTTGCTCTGGAATTGTACATCTTCATTTTCCAGCGCACAACTGTCATCTTGAGAGTAATACGATGTAGCTGAAGAACTCTCTTTACAACATACATGCCAACTGGGAAGCCTGTAAAACATCCATCACCACCATCACCGCCAAAAAACAAAGAAAAGAAAAAAGAAAAAGGAAAAGGTGTTAAGCCAAGGGCTTGAATTCGAGGCAATAGCCACACAGATTAGATGATAATAGACATTATCTAATGTCCTTAAAAACTTAACTTAATGATGACAAATGATGTACATAAGACAAGGGTTTTTATTTAACATCCCAAGAAAAATACAGACTATTATCAGCATCCCAAGTAGGGTATTATGAATTTCATGAAATACAGAAAAGGCCTCACAAAAGGAATATTTGATAATTATCTCAGAAGGAACAGATAAAGCTGTTAAAGCACCAGGTGCCAATAATATTTTAAATTCTACCAAACCATTATGAACAAATAACTCTAAAGTACCTAAACTATTTCAAAGCGTAGAAGCTTCCAATGTATTTTATATGAGGAACGTAACAGTGATATCAAAAATTAACAGAAGGAGCACACATAATGCCATAGGTTAATGATACTTCTGAAATGAGACACAAAGTTTGTAAAGAAAACAATAAAACAAAGTCTCTAAGAACACAGCAGAGAAATAACATGCCACTGTTATGATCAAGTAGAATTTAGCACTAATACTCAAAAATGGTTTAAAATAATAAAATCTATTTATTTATTTTGCTAAAGAAAAACATCAAGATAAAATATCTTATAATTATCTCTGCAGGCACCTGAAGACATCTGCCAAACTTGCACATCCATCAAGACATTTTACGACAATAAGTAGATATTTAACATGGGAAACATATATGCATAATACACAAGCCAAAAAACCAATATCATACTTAGTGAAGGAAACTAAAAATACCCCTATTTAGATCTGAACCAAGATAAGAATGTCCAGTATCACTAGTACATAATAAGATAAAAAAGGTATAAAGATGGAAAAGGAGACAGTAAATCACTATTCATCACAGATGATGACTTTATACAGGTGAAACACTAAGAAGAATCACCTACGGAAAGAAGTCTTGGGTACAAAAATTATATTCCTAGGTAAAAATTAGGAAACAAATCAACAGACTCTACTCAAACCATTACCACCAGTTACAAGATGAAGTCCTCATTCACAACCGAAACACTAGGAACTAAATATAAACTCAGCAAGAAATGTACAATTAAGAAGAACTGTTTGAAATTGCCGATATTGGACAATTCTTTAACTTGGAAAAAAACGTCAATTTTACACAATTCAAGCTAACGTGGAAGATTTTAAAACCATACACCGACTTAAATAGAACAAAAAGCAGAAGGAAGAACTTACCCTTTTTCTTTTCCTGCCTCATTATTTGAGCTGGGACCACTCAATGTACACACCTTAATTAAAAAATACTTTACTGCTAAAATATTCTAACCATTATCTGAGCCTTCAGAGAATGGTAATCTTTGGGCTGAAGGAGGGCCCTGCCTTGATGCTGATGGCTGCTGACTGGTCAGAGTGGTGGCTGAAGGCTGGGGTGGCTGCAGCAATTTCTTAAAATAAGACAATCCCGAAGTTAGCCGCGTCAACTGACTCTTCATGAATTGCTCTGGAGCATGTGATGCTCTTTCATCACATTTTATCTACCGTCTAACTTCTCTTAAAATTGGAGTTGATCCTCTCACGCCCTGCTGCTGCTTTATCAAATAAGTTTATGTAGTAATTCGAAAACCTTGTTATTCCAACCATCTTCACAGCACCTTTACCAGTAGATTCCACCCCCCAAAAAACTTTCTTTGCTCATCCTAAGAGCAACTCCTCACCCATTCAAGTTTTATCATGAGATGGCAGCAATTCAGTCACATATTCAGGCTCCACTTCTAATTCTAGTTCTCTCACTATTTCCACCACCATCAGCAGTTATTTCCTCCACTCAAGTCCTGAACCCCTCAAAGACCCCAAACTCATGTTAATGTTGACATTTTGACCTCTTCCCATAAACTGTAAAAGTTCTTACTGGCATCTACAACTGTGAATCCTTTCCAGAAGGTTTTCAATTTCTTTTGCTCAGATCCATTAGAAGATTCACTATCTATGGCAGCCATTGCCTTACAAAATGTATTTTTTAAATAACTAGACTTGAAAGTCAAAATTAGCCCTTGATCCATGGGCTACAGAAATGTTGTGTTAACGGGCATGAAAACGCTATTAATCCTGCTGTGCATCTCCATCAGAGTTCTTGGGGGACCAGGTACACTGTCAATATCTTGAAAGGAATCTTGTTTTTCCTGAGTAGAAGGTCTCAACAGTGGGCTTAAATATTCAGTAAACCATGCTGTACACAGATGTGCTGTCATCTAGGCTTTGTTCTTCCATTTATAGATCACAGGCAGAGTAGACTTAGCATCATTCCTAGGGGCCTTAGGATTTTCAGAATGGTGAGCACTGGTGTCAACTGGAAGTCACCAGCTGCACTAGCCCCTAATGGGAGAGTCAGCCCATCCTTGGACGCTTTGAAGCTAAGCATTTATTTACCCCCGTAAAAGCCCCATCTTCCAGGACGAGGCTGTCTCATCTACGTTGAACATTTGTTGTTTAGTGCAGCCGCCTTCGTGAATGATCTGCCTAGATCTGGAGGGCTTGCTGCAGCTCCTGCCATCGGCACTTGCTGCTTCGCCTCGCACTTTAAGGTGACCGAGATGACTTCTTTCCTGAAACCTTGTGAACCAACTTCTGCTGTCTTCAGACTTTCCTCCTGCAGCTCCCTCACCTCTCCAGCCTTCGCAGAGGTGAAGAGACTTAGGGCCTTGCTCCGCATTAGGCTTTGGCCTCAGCGGGGACTGCTGTAGCTGCGTAATCTCCTGTCCAGACCAATAAAACTTTCTCCATGTCAGCAGTGAGGCTGAAGTTTCACTTTCTTGACATTCACGTGTTCACTGGAGTAGCACTTTTCATTTCTTTCAGGAACGTGCCCTTTGCATTCACAACTTGGCTGTTTGGCACATGAGGCCTAGCCTTTGGCCCGTCCTGGCTTCTCACGTGCCTTCCCCACTGAGCTGAATCATTTCTAGCTTTCGATTTAAAGTGAGAGACCTGCAAATCCTCCTTTCACTTGGCACTCAGAGGCCATGGCAGCATGATTAGCTGGCCTCATTTCAATAATGTCACGTCTGGGGGAACAGGGAGACCCAAGAGGGGCACAGAGGGGACCGGCTGGTCGGTGGAACACTCAGAACACATTTATCAGTCAAGTCTGCGTCTCATAGGGGCACAGTTTGTGCTGCCCTGAAACAATTATAAGTGACATCAAGATCACTGAACACAGATCACCATTAACAAAAAAAAGCTCAAAATATTGCAAGAATTATCAAAATGTGACACAGAGACCCGAAGTAAGCAAATGCTGTCAGGAAAAGGGCACCGAAAGACTTGCTTGATGCAGGGTGGCCACAAACCTTCAGTTTGTAAAAACAAGTGTCTGTGAAGGGCGACAAAGTGAAGCTCAGTAAGGCAGGGGTGCTGGTACCTCAGGCACATGGAGACACTCTTAGGCCCAAACGAAATCATCTTCCCAGTAGGAACTTTGATGGGTGGTGGGGGTGGGGGGGAGGTTAAAATACCACCAAGCTCTGCCTTCTCTTTAACAGAGAAGCACAAAAAAAGAAACAGCTGTTCAATGACAATGTAACCAATCAGTTTTTATGCAAGTAACTGTAATTTAAAAAAAAATTTGCAGAGGATCGTTACAAAAAGCACAATCCTGCCACCCCCAGAATTATGGCTATCTCACTCTTCTGGAAAGAGACCTTATTCATCAAGTCTCCCTATGAGGAAGTCACTGACCATCTCGTAAACACCCACCCCAGCTCCAATTGTGGCCGCCACATAATTTTATACAAGAAAGATAAAGTGAAGTGAGCCTATTGAAAAAATTAATGAAAAACTTAGAGCAACCATTAAGTTGATTAAAAATTTCATTAAAAAAATCAAAATAACTAAGTTAAATTTCAGCTGATATAAAGCTAGAACGACCTAATATTAAAAATTTTATCCTAGAGTAGAAATTGCCACAAAACTTCCTCAACACCTTTAAACATCAACAACTCCAAAAGGTCTGGTCTACAGCAAATAATTATTAGGGTCGGATGGGAAGTGGAAATAACAAAAAATAAAATGTAAGCTGGAACAGCATTTCAAGAAAGAACATGCCTAGCGTGAACATGGCTTTCATCAATTGTCTTCTGTTTAAATGTTTTCTGAAGAAGTGCCTCAAAACTAATACAAGCAAATGGGTTACCACTACATCAGCTATGTGATGATGTAAAATTATAACTACTACAATTTATAGGCAAGAGGTTTCAAGCCATGAGTGCTGATGTTGAATTTGGTACTCAGAATTAATGGAGAAAAAAAGATAAAACTTCATGAAAGGATGCAGTAGTGAAAGTCTTTCCAGTTCCTTCAGTCACAATAAGGCAGGTGTACGACAAGGATTTGCAGAGGTAGGTGACTTAACAAGAAGATACATTCAACCATGACAATTTGCTCACTGCCTAGTGTGACGGTTAAAAGAACAAGGACTAGAATCACACAGCCTGTACGATTTGGGGCAAGTTCATTAAACAAATATTTATCTGTACCTTCTTCTTCAAAACAATATTACCTATATCATGGGCCTGTTTCGTAGACTCAAAGAGAAAGCACTTAGAACTCCATGTTTTTTCCTCAGAACATGGTCTGTTGAGGATAACTGATGTAGACTGCTTCAAATCCATTTTTACTTTTGAACTATTCCTAATTAGTTCTTCTATCCTCTTACCCAGTGCTGATCTGATATAAAACTATTGTAAAATGTCCTTCATACTAAAATTTTACCCCGTTCTGTAACTTCTACAACACTGAATAAATTCTTAATTTAAAACCTCATTTGGGAGATTTCTATCTATTTGCACATGATTTCTAGGCCAATTTACTGACCAAACACTAAAGCTTCAAAGAAGACTGAAATTCCAGAGACTCAAGGTCCAATAAACTATACTCTCCAAACGCACTGCAACAAAATTTGAAATTAAAAGACAGCTAACAACAACTTAAGCCTGGAAACAAAAATTATACAGCAGGATAATTCTTCAGTTAAAGAGGAAATAGTAAGAAGCATTCTGAAATATTAAAGCAAAAGACTACAGGTCAAAATTGGTGGGATGCAGATAAAACACAGCAGGAAAACTCAAAAGAGCTTATCTTTCAAGTCAAAAAGATAAAAGACAATATAAATCCAAAGGAAAATCGAAGTATATAAGAACAGAGATCACTGAAATAGAAAGCATAAAAAGGCAAAGAAGATTAAAAAAAACCAAAAGCTGTTTCTTTGAAGAAAATATTAAGAAGGACAAACCTCTGACAAAACCAACTAAAGAGACTTGGTGATGCAAATTAACAAAATATGGTTTAAAAACATGAAATAACTATGCAAAAAAAACCCCCAGATTTTTTAATTACAAAATGTCACAAACTATATACTGATGTATTTTAAAACTTAAAAATATGGCTATTTTTTTTAAAAGTGGCAAAATTGGCACAAAGTATACAAAAATTGGAATAAACTAATGATAATTAAAGGAATCTGAGTGGCTTAATCAACATCTCGCATACAGAAGTGGGAAATCCCAACCCAGTTTTTTTCTTTCACTCTTTATTTGGAAATAATTTCAAACTTTCAGAAGAACTGTCAGTATAGCACAAAAAATATCTACAAACTCTTTACCCATATCAACCTATCGTTAACCTTTTACCCGTTTGTTCCATCATTTGCCATTTGCTCCCTGCATAGACGCTCATTCGCTCACTGCATACATTCATTCTCCCTCCCTCTCTTCCCTTCCTTCTCCATGTAATTTATCTCTAAATATCTTAATATGTATTTCCACAGAATAAGAACACTCTCATGCATAATCAAAGTACAATCAATTTCAGTAAATGTTTCACCGACACGATATTTTATCATCCATATGCGAATTGTCAATTAACCCAATAATGGCCTCACAGCACCCCCACCCCTCACTCCAAGTACAGAACTGAGTCTGGGATCCTGTCCAGCACTGTCACTTGTCCTCAGTCTCCTTTAACCTGGCACAGTTCTTGACCTTTATCCTATGTAGCACTGATATTTCTGAAGAACTTGGTCATTTTATTTTTAAATAATATGATCCTTAGTTGAGGTTTATCTGATGTTTCATCATGACCAGATCCAAGTTATGTATTCCTGGCCAGAATCCTTCCTCAGTGATGATGTGTTTTCCCTGGGTAATACATGCAGAAGCAGCGTGAGCTATCCATCTGCTTCAGCACTCGCAATTCCACTCTTAGGTACTTCTCAAGAAAAATGAAAACTAAGTCCATAAAAAGCCTTGTACGAAAATATCCCCAGTAGCTTTTACTCATAATAGACAAAAACTGGAAGCAGCCCAGATGTCCAACAACAGGAGAATAAACAAACATAGTATGTTCACACAATGTACTACTATTACATGCAAAGGGACAAATTAATGATAATAAAACAACATGAATAAATTTCAGAAACATTACCTTGAATGAAAGAACCCAGACGCAAGAATAAATTCTCTATAATCCCATTTAGATGAAGTTCCAGAATTAGCAAAACTAATACAGGGTGACAGAAATCAAATCACTGGTTGTGCACCAGGGGATTCACCAGAAAGGGATATGAGAGAACATTCTGGGATGGTGTAAATATTTTATATCTTGATGGGTTACAAAGATGCATGCATGTGTCAAAAGTGACGCAACTATATGTAGTTAATATATGGGCATTTCATAGTATGTAAATTATCTCAATTTAAAAACATAAGCAAAAAAGTCAATATTTTCCTCTCCAGGAATAATAGAAAATAGACTACTAAAATAGCAAACCTTTAAAATAATTTAGAAATTAATCTAAATAATACACAACTATTTATAACTCTGGTAATAATCATAAAATGAAGAGATAAATAAATGAAGACTACTATGTTCACAGACGGAATGCTGGTGACAGCCATGTAAAGTAATTCATGGCTCAAATGCAACTCTTATCAAAACACCTGAAGGATCCTATTGTTCTAAATATGATGTAGGAAAAAAAGTGGTCCAAGAATAACTAAATTAACCAAAAAAAGCAAAGGCATGTGGTTCACCTTGCAAGATAATTAAATTTATTACAAAAGCACTCTAATTAGACTACAGGCCTGGGATAGCAACTGACGGACAACTGGAACAGAGACTCCCAAATGCATTCACTGGCATGAAGTCCCTCTTTAGAAGCAGCATACACATAGTGCTCAATACCCACTGAATGACCGAATGACATCAGACCTTCCTGAAGGCATCTGCCACATCATTAACTGCTAGAATTCCTTTTCATGATGATTCCAGTAACTAAAGCAAATAATGTTAAGTGGAAAAAAAAAAAAAAAAACCAGAAAAAAAATGAGATCAAGAGCATTATACCATTTATGTAAATTTTAAAACAAAAACAAAATAATTTTGGAAGAAAAACACACATCTAAATAAATATACAAAGGTTGACCGGAAAAATCCATTGACTACACTCTATGATAAATGCCTAAAATGAAGGTACACAGGCACGAAACGGAAGATAGAAGATAAAAGAAAAATGATGTGAAGTGGGGCAAAAAAGGGGACACAAAAGACAGATACTCCATATTAATGCTGAGAATAAATTTAATAGTTGAATCTTCCTTCCTGTTTCAAGATCTATCAGAAACAAACAAATAAATCCAAGCACGAACACAATCTCTTCCTTCTTCATATCTCTTCCTACGTCCCTGACCTCGCCACGTGGCACTGATATTTGTCCTGTCCTCACATTAAAGACCTGAAAGCCAGCAGTACGAGGCCTCATCCTTCACCCTTACTCGCCATCTGGACAGTTTATTTTACCTCCAATTTCTGTAATCCATTTCTCCATCCTGGCTATGATCAGCTTAGCTCAACCCTCGTCTCTTACCGAGATCACCCCTAACAGAGCTTCCTAACTCCTATCTTGTTAGCTCTGCAATCCAGTCCTTCACACCATTGCCAAAAACCTAACGGTAAATTATCGGGAGACCATTCTCCCACTTAAGACCCTTTATGGACTACACATGCCAAAATTCAAACTTCCCAGAATGATATTTAAAAATCTCTAAAACTCTTTTACTGCCTAAGTCTTCAGCTTTGTCATTCCTGCCACTCCCTGCCTCCCACTTTACGCTTTGGTGAGACAGAATTGCTTGTGTTCCTTGAACACGTAGCACCCTGTCTCACGCTTCCAAGTCTCTGGCTCATGCTGTTCCTTCTTACAAGAATAGTCTGCCCCTGCCCTCACTCCCCACTATCCAAAACCTGACTAAATTCTTATTCTTTTTTTTTCTGGGGACAGGAACTAGTTAGGAACAAGAAGACTTTCCTGATTTCCCACAAGTTGGGGTTTGGTGACCCTCCTTCTAAATTCCCATAGCCCTTCGGTGGCATATCTCTATCTGATCACTAACTACGACCCAACTGAAATTAACTTTACATTTCTGTTTCTCACGCAACACTTAGCTCTTCCTTTAGCCATGGATTAAAACAGCTTTTGACAAAGAGCTTAGAAAAGGGAGAGCCCAGCACAAATCGAATCCCTGGTACAGAAACATAGTGCCAGCCATTCAATTAGAGCAGTGTGCTTAAGTAATGCCCTGCCACAACCTCTCCTCCAAAGCAGGGGGGGGAAAATGCATTCCAGGAAAGACACCTACATGAAACAAGCAGGTGGGAAAGTACAGTGAAAATTACATGTTAAAAAAAAATTACTGCCTGGAAATTTGAAAAACTACATTCCATGGAGTACCGAGAGACTTGTGGGAAAGTGGTGAATCATATGGAAGCCACTTTGGTCAAAAACTGGTAAGGAAACAAGACCAAAAGATCACTGCGCCTCCAGTGCCTTTGCTCAATAAGCACCTTTCTTTCTTTCAATCACAATGTACTAAAGACATTCTTAATCTACTATCAGCTTGGGGGCTCTTCTATTCTGCTAGGTCTACCTGCTGGTAGGTAAGAGGTCACACCGTGTCCCTTTCTCTCCCCATTTTCATTCTATTTGGCTGCCTCAGGTTCCCAATCAAATCACATCAAGCTGTACAGCTTGGCTGAAGAAAACTCTATATCCTAGGGTTTGCTTCTAAAGAAACCTTTAAATTTCAAAAGTTCTGATCTTTAATGTTCACTTTGATATACAGCTGGTCTTTGGTTCTCTTAGCTTAAATATTCTACACATCAAAGCCTATTATAGGACTGTTTCACTAAATTGGCCTTTAATTTAGATTCAACATGAGGAAGCACTTACTGAACAATGCGGAATGTTGTGTTCATACATCTTAAATACAATTAGAAATTCAGCCAATACAATTTGTCCTCAAAGCTGCTGGAATTAATCATATACCAAACTTACTTGATAATAATACATTTAGGAAATTACATAAGGTGTAGTTAGCCTATACATTTCGAGTTGCAATAGCTTTGCTACCTTAATTTTCAATTTGAAACTACAAAAATAGTCCCCAAATAAATAACTCCCAGGCTAATGGGTTAACCATGCTGCAAGAGAAAGCCTCTCTAGAGAACAATAGAAAATAGAGCTACGAGAGTAGGTTTGGGCCAGACTTCAGGCCTTTAACATGAGGGTTGAAATTTTTACCCTCAGACAAAAAATGAGCCTCTGAAAGATGTTTTAGCAAGGCACTGGCAGACTCAAAAGCTCCAGGTTGGTAAGATAAATCCAGTGGCACTGTGTAGAATGAGTCCAAGTGGACAACCATTAGGTTATTCCAGCCTCTTCTACCCCGTCTGGCTGCCAAGCAAACGTGTGAGAACTCACACCTGCCAGTTCTTGAAATACCTTCTATTTCCACACCCAAAAGCTTATCAATCTCTTTCCTCTTTTGCAAACAAAGCCCTTCTCTTACTTTTCAAGCTTTTCAGCCTTCTCTGAGACCTTTTATATTGCTGATCATTCAAATGACCTCCTTAAACTTGTCCATCCTTCAGTTCAAACCCGTTTCCTCCTTCCCTTCAGAGCTTTGCTTTGCACTTTCTCAATTCTAAGTGTATGCAGAACCTCCATGTTCTGTCAACATTGTTTTCAAAACTGGTCCCTGGATGAGGACAACTCTGGCTCAGGCTCACCTGCAATGAAGCCCACATATTAAGTGTCTGTATTATGTCTCCTTGTGGACAGGCACTCACCTAACGGCTTCTCTCTCAAACCCTTTCTTTATGAACACCTCCAAGTCTCCTAGTTGCCCAGTTTTAAAAACTTTAACTTTCCCTCTCTCTGAATTTTATTCCACAGATTTGTAACTTTAGATCACAGAATGTATTCTCTCAACCACAGAAGGCTCCATGAAAGCAGCTACTTTGTTTTATCCACCAGAATCCTACACAAGCCACAAGGAAACAGCAGGGCTGAGATGCCTAACTAGTATGAGCAATCCTCCATCCCCACTGTGATATTAAAAAATCTAGTCAATCACGGCACTCACCGAAAATTACCACTTTTTAAATGAGAGAGAAAAGGTACCATTAACAGAATTTAAGATGGCTTTTCTTTCTCATTTTCCTTAAATGTCCAATTACACAAATTCATTATGTATACTAATGTATCACTAGCACACTCATACACTAATATGTCGACCTATGACCTATAAACGATTAAGCACATACTAAACATGCACGCACAAGGTTTTACTGGTTGGCAGACTCACTCAAAAATTTTGACTATGCACTGTTTAAGGCAAAGACCAAGTCTTTTTCCTCTTTAGAGTGAGGATCGATCCTCCTGGTGAAGGGGAGTATATCAGGCTGCATAATGCCTGCCCCCCTCCATGTCCAAGTCCTAATCCCTGAATGCGTTACTTTACAGGGTAAAAGGGTCTTTGCAGATGCGATTAAGGATTTTGAGGAGATAATCCTGGATTGTCTGGGTAGGCCCCATGTGACCGGGAGAGACCCGGTAAAAGGCAGCAGGAGGATCAGTCATCAGTAAGTGTGAGGACTGCAGGGAGACGGGGAGGAGGCACAGAATGCAGGAAGCCCCTAGAAGCTGAGAAAGTCAAGTAATCGACCCTTCCCCTCAGATCCTCAAGGAATCAGCCCTGTTTGGGCCTTGACTTTAGCCCAGTTAAGACTTAGTTGGGATTTCTGACCCCCAGAACTATGAGATAATGTGTGCTGTTTTAAGCCATTAAATTTTTGGTAACTTGTCACAGCAGCAACAGGGAACTAATACGAGGAATTCTTGAGATGTGGGACTTTTCACTGCTAAATCTAGGAGAAGATGGTCACCCTATTTTTAGAGTTTCAATGCCCAAAACAGCATATGGTAGTAAACATGAGAAAAAAATCTTTGTTGAATGATTTGATGATGAAATACATAGATAATATACCCTGTTTTACAAAGATGTCATGTATGTCATCTTATTCATCCTGCTAACAGTCCTGTGAGGTGTGAATGAATTAGTTTTCCCACTTTTAGGAAATAAGAATTAAGATTCATAGGGTGACAAAATTATAGTACCTGATGAAATGCAACTTTTAAAGAAAGGGCGGGGAGAATTAAGATTCAAATAAATTCCATAACATGTCCAAGGCTGCATATCTAGTCAGTGACGGAGCCATCAAAGGCCTTCAGACCCACTCACTGTCAAAGGAGCCCAACAGTCAGCAGCCTCTGCCAGGGGTCAGGCTACCTAAATTACTTCTCTACATCGACAAAAAAATGCATAATGAAGCCAAAACAATACTTATGTCACAGGGTTGCTGTGAAGATTAAAGGTGCTAAAATGTATAAAACACACAACCCAGGCTGACACAGATAGCAGACAATAAATATCAGCTATTACATCATTCTGTATTGTAGCAACTGAAATTCATGCCCCCACTACTCTGTATTACTTGATGAAGAATCACAAAAAAGTATGCAAAAGTAAAATATAGCAACTGGAAAGAATAACAAATGGACAGGACGAGTTTTCTATGAAAGTAATCTAAGGTTTGGACTGTTGGCTGGAGAGACAAAAGGAGAGGGGATACATAATGTGACAGTATAAACAGGTGATAACAAAATTCAGGAATGTTGGAAGGAGAGGCTGGGAACCTTAGAACCTAGTGTATCCTATTATAAACATAGAACATTCAGAAATTTCCAGAATAATGTAGCTTATCACAAATTGTAGGGACAATTTACGAAAGACAAAGATGACAAAGAGGAGCTTATCAACTCTACTGCAAACCTTCCCTTTACTCCTATAATGACATCAGGTACATATATAGGTTAAAGGGGAATGAGATGTTGGGAAATAATGTACAAACCAGACTGTAGCAAAATTAAGTCCTCCAGCTGAGTCAGTGCTTTAATTTCAATATTTTAATTTCCCAACAAAGAAGAATCTCAGAAGACACAACATACCCTCTTCCAATCATCACCCTGCACAATCTTCTTCCCAACTCTCATCAGCACCCCCCTTCCTAAAATATCTCAAGCCTAAGTATCCTCTTTTATGGCCTTTTAATGTCTTCAGTAAAGAATAATTAAAATGCCTCTAAATTTGGCAGTCCAAACAAACCTCAAAATATACTGACCCAAGTGTTTAAACTTTTCAACTCTATTTAAACTCTCAACATCCATTTTTCACTGTGGGAGTCAACAAACTACAGAACTTTATGATTAATATTTTCAATATTAGGCTGATTTTTTTTTCCCTAACAGGTCACGATCTTCTCACCATCGCTAATTAATAATGTTGAGACATCATACAGAGGTGAGCTTAAGCAAAAGATAGCCAGTAATTATACAAAGTAACAGAAGTGTGGTTAATTTAAATCCACAATGATTTTAAGAACAACACTGTAATACGTGACTTCATCTCTACCATCCATTAATTTTTTAAAGTCATGTTAAAGGGTGCAAACTTGCAACTAAGTAGGTAAGTCCTAGAGATCTAATAACGCACAGTATAGTGAATACAGATGATATTGTATCACGATCATGAAACTTGCTAAGAGATTAAGATCTTTATTCCACACACACACACACACACACACACACAATCATGTGACACTGACAGGTGCTAACTACTGCTACTATGGCACTCATGTTACAATATATAAGAGTATCAAATCTACACAGGGGTGCTAATTAGTGCTACAATGGCAACAATCATGCTACAATATATAAAAGTATCAAATCTACTTGTCAGACACCTTAAGTTCATACAATGTTACATGTCAAATACATTTCAATTTAAAAAATCGGAGATACTGGTGCATTTTAACCTTGAACAAAAAAAGTATGGCTTCTTTACCCTGTGAGCCATTTCAGGAAGTGCTGATGATGAATAACATGGTCTGAGGATGGGCAAGATCAAGGAGAATGAGGAAAGAAAAGATGCATAATCTAGAAACAACTAAGCAGCCCCCAGAAAGAGACAGATATGAATACAACGTTTCGGTACCTCCTCTACAAATTTAAGATGGGCTAAGTGGACGATTTCCTACACACACTTCTTGGTACCCAACATGATACTAAAAATTGTAGAAGGGGAGGATGACATTGGTCTCATTAAAAGGGGTTTGGAATGAAAGAAAAGAGGCTAAATTTCTTGTTCTCGAAAACTTCTATCAACCTTCCGAGCAAAATTCTCAGCCAGGCAAGTGTTTTCCTTCCCCCTTACCCATGTAGTCAGCTTCAGTGTCTTTGGAATCCATTCCCCACCCATTGAAAAAAAATAAGATACTATTTTTGTTTTACAGAAATAAGCTAGACAAAAAACCTAGTTTATCTGGATTTAATAAAGAGCAAATCACTTTGGCTGAAAAAGCACCTTTTAAGTCAGCAGATGTCACGCATTTCTGAAGAAATTCCCCAGGAGGGAAGAACGGCTTTTCCGATCCTTCCACTGACAAGCTCTCTTTGATTTCATTTCCCCAAAAAACCCAAACGTACCAGGGATTTAAAAAAAAACAAAAACCATAAACTTTGGAGGCAAAGCGCTCCTCCCGCCTTCGAAACACAGGACTTATCCATCCTCCCATTACGAAGGGACAGCACCGAAAGCCACACCACCCGAAAGGGCAGGGGACACTTTCAAACCGTGAAAAGGGGCCCCATGACGCCCCCCAAAAGTTTCCAAGAACTGCAGCCGCACGTGCGCCGGAGGCCGAAGCCCGCGGAGTGCCCGGCGCCCCGGCGCGGCCCTTCCCCTCCCCCGGGGACACCCCACGTGCTCAAACGCGCACGTCGGGAACGTGCACATCCCACCTGCCTCGCGCCCCGGGCGCCCCGGGACAGCGAGCGGCCGGCCAGCGACCCCAGGCGACTCGGCCAGCCCTGCCCTCCGGACGCTGCCCGGCGCCCCCCGGCGTCCCGGCGGCGGGGTCGCTGAGCACGAGGCACTCGGGGTGTGGGGTCCCCTCTCCCCGGGCGCCCTCCTCTCCCATCGAGTCTCTGAAAACCCCCAAACACAGCCCGACAACCTCCGCCCGGGGGGCCGCCGGCCGGACCCCGGGAAAGCGGTCGCTCGCATCCCGGGCGAGTCGCGGGGACCCGGGGGTGTGACCTGAGGGGCCCCCGCCCCCCGCCCCGGCCCTCCCCGGGGGACCCCGCGCGGCCCAGGACACGCACCAGACCAGCGAGCACAGCGAGAGGCAGGAGACGAGCGCCAGGGCGCGCCGCGACCGCTTCATCGTCGCCGGCTCCGTCGTCCCCGGGCCGGGCGGCGGCGCATCCTCCCGGCAGCCGCCGCTGCCGAGGCCAAGATGGAGGAGCCGGGGCCGGGGCCGGGCCGCGGGGCCGGGAGCGCGCGTCCCGCGGGCCGCGGCGCCGGGGGGACTGGGGGCGTGGGGGCGCCCGCTCCGGGGGGCCCGCGGCGGCGCCCACGGGCGCGCGTCACAGGGGTCCTCGGGGTGCCGTTGCCGCTGCCGCCGCGGCCGCCCGCCCGTCCGCGCCCGCCTCGTCCAAGCGCCGCCGCCGCCGCCGCGTCCGCCCCATGGCCCCCCCCCCGCCCGCTCCGTGCCGCCGGCGACCAACGGCCGCCGCGGACGCGCCTCCGCCAGCCAATGGGCGGCGGGGCCGCGGCACCCCGCGCACCGCCCAGCGGGAGGCAGCCGCGTCACCGGCGGCCCCCGGCGGGCCCCGCCCCCCGCCGCCCCGCCCCCGCCGCCCCGCCAGTGGCTCGCGCCCCGGAAGTGGGCGGGACCGCCGTGACGCTACGCCTTGCTGCCGCGCGAGGGCCCCTGGGAGTTGTAGTTCGCCCTGCGCCGCCCTCCTCTTTTCCCCGTCCCTGCCGGGATCGCGGAGCCGATGGAGAGGTGAGCGGCGGCGCTCCCCACCGCGTGACTGACCCGCGGTGGGCCCGTTCAGGCCTCTCCTCTGGGCACCGTTCGGGGGACGGCGGGGGGAAAAGCCACACCGAAGCAATTTTCAAAGGCACGTTCTCCGCGTCGGCGGCCGCCGAGCTCGGCGCTGATTGGGGGGCGGGGAGGGGCGGGCCGCGGCTTCCTCTCCTCTGATTGGCCGGGGCGGAGTGTCCGTCCTCTCCGCCTCCGGCGGAGTTCCGTCCCCGCCTGGCTCCCGGCTCGGCGGCGCTCGGGCCGGTCCCCATCCCGCGGGGCTCCTGCTCGGGCCGCGCCGCCAGGGGCCTGGGGAGGGGCCTGCGGCCCCGCCGCGGAGCTCCAGGTCCCGGGTTCGCCCTGCACGGGGAAAACGGTGGCGCGCACGCCTGTGCCTACTGTCCCAGGGAAACAGTGACCGCTTCTCGACCTGTAGTGACGAGCAGGGTGCCACCCCGGGTTGTGACGTCACTGAGACCCCCAAGCTCTCTCCGCAGCTGATTTAGGGCGCTGCCCGAAACGCCGCCGTGCCCGACCGCGTATCTCCCCCAGCCCTTCTTGACGTAGCGCTCTCCTCTTCGACGGTAGAGAGGGCGGACGAAGGGGCGCGGGCTTCTGCTGGAGAAGCGTCCGACCTCTGACCTCTGACCTGATGGGTTCCTCCACGGTCTCTAGTGATACATTTGCTTCAGACTGACACTAACGGGGAAGTTAGTCCCGACCGAGGGGATAGTCCCTTTATTAGATAAGAAATGAAGCTATAACTCAGTGGTGTTTCCCTTTTAGTCTTGGCCGTAGGGAGAATGAGACCATCTTCCTCGGACAGAGGCCAGACAAACGGGGCAAGGGAGGCCCCACCTGTCTGTGCTAGGGAATATGATAGAATGATTAGCGTAAAAAATGTCTGAAGCAGGTGTTACTAAAGCATGAGACAGTGGGCCACCCATTGCCATATGGCCATAAGAAAAAAAAAAAAAGACACCTCAATCTAACCATTTAACTCCTAATTTTGAACCGTGTAATTTCCTATGAACTTTCTATGTTGAATTGGTTGACTGTATTCCCCAGGAACTTAATGATTGGACTCATTCTAAAATTCTTGATCTAAGTTGACTGGGTAGTAGAAAAATTCTACAAAGGACATTTACTTTTAGAGGCATTCACCTTAAACTAATTTTCTGGTGGCGATAATTGGGTAACAGTTCCTATGATCTGTTAATGCCAGTCTTAGTATATATCGATTAAATCTTTTTGTGCCTGCTTCTCATGGGACTAGGTTATTCAGGATCTTCCCTATTCAGGGAACAGGTGGTCCTC
Organism: Cynopterus sphinx; assembly: GCA_030015415.1. Classification (NCBI taxonomy): domain Eukaryota; kingdom Metazoa; phylum Chordata; class Mammalia; order Chiroptera; family Pteropodidae; genus Cynopterus; species Cynopterus sphinx. The sequence goes on along the minus strand of CM057392.1, from coordinate 3,184,734 downwards.
AGCTGATCTTCAGCAGGTCCCAGCTAAGGAAGTCCTATTAGAACACATGCTCATTTCAAGCCTGTCAAGTTATCAGTGCCTTTTCCATCCCCTGTCCTTCTCACTCCATACCCACAAGCCTACCCACTGTTTTTCTACCAACTCCCTCCAATTGTCTTTTGGAATATACAGCAAGTAGACAGAATTTTTCATTTTCTTTTTTTTCTTTCTTACTTTTTCCTCTTCATTTTCCTACAGTGAATTTTTATCAATACCCCCTTGATAGGGTTGCAATTTACCTAATTATTATTCAATCATTAGCTTTCTCTATTTTGATCAATAAGTATCCTTTTCTCTTTCTGCGAGCTTCATTGCCATGTTTTCATAGTAAGGTTTAATCTTTAGTCCTTTGAGCTTTTTCATTTTCTCTTAGTCACTTCATAATTTCAGTTCTCAACTATACTTGTTGACTCCCAGGTCTATATGCCAACCTCTTTTCAAGTAGTTTCTGGACATTTAGATATTCTACCATCACTTCAAATTTTATCTGCATAAAATAGAACTCACCTTCTCCATAAATTTGCTTCTTTGCCTGACGATTTTTGTATTAATTTTTGTTTTAAGACTTCAGATAATAACAAAAAGAAAAGTTCTATGGAGCTAGCTGACTTTTGAAAAGCCGGTAGGCATTTTTCTACACAGCAGTTAAATATAATGGAGGAAATTTTTTTTGTTATAACTCAATAGATAAATATAATAAGAAAACAAGAATTATATAAAATAAATTTAGTGTAGATAAATGCCACCATGCTTAAAAATATAACATATGCCAAAGAATGGCAAGGAAGAGTATAGAAAAAGTGAAACATGCGTATAGTCTGTAAGGCCCCAGCTAAGTAACCACCATTTCCCACCTCCTAACTATGCTACATTCATTCTCAACCAGGGACAGTTTTTTCTCCTGCAGAAAAAAAATTGGCAACGTCAGGAAATATCTTTGGTTGTCACAAGTGAGGAGGTGCTAGATCTAGTGGGTAGAGGTCAGGGATGCTACATCTTAAAATACACAAAGGAGCCATCCACACCAAAAAAAAAAAATAAAAAATAATAATAATAATAATAATAATAATAATAATAATAAATATATAATTATTTGGCCTGATAAATCAAAATTTCCAAGTTCAAGAAACTCTGCTATAAAAGAATATCCCAATTCAATAAGATCTATAAAGCACTCATCCCGTAAGCAGTAACTCATGTGCCTGCAGATCCTTGGGTTACTAAAAGTCACCAAGGACTGAACTGCAGAAGGAACAGGAGTTCTCACATTCCTGAAAGATTAACTACACCGAAACTCTGGACAATTCAAGTCCCTGCTCTGATAGTGATCAGATACTCTGTTTGCTGATATTAGAAAAGAACAAGCAGATCTCTAAAAACAAGCCTTTGTCCTTTATCTCCTACCTAAATCATATTTAAGAAGCCTCATAGGAGAATATTTGTCTAATTTTAGTTGACAAGCTTTACCTATTTTAAATTATTTGAAGATTATCTGCCCCTTTCAATTTTATAAAACGCTGAGATACCATATGTCTTGAAGAGAAACAGCCAAGGCTCAATGATAGAAGTTTCCAGAATAAACGGCAGATAGGAAAATAAATTTTCTGGAAATCAGTGAAAGATAGGTCAGGGAATTGAGAAAAGATGAATAGACAAAAGGGACCAAACCAGGTGGAAAGAAGGGTGAATGTGGAAATCAGCTCTTAAAATGCCAACCGCATATAGTTGCAGTCTAAGAGAGCTCTCTATTTGCCCCACTCCATTCGCCGCTGCTGCTTTGAGTGTTTGTAGATATGTGTATAGAATGGCATAGATCTGTTTTGTTCAGTCACTGCCCATCTGAAGAGAGCCTAAACTACTTTGCCAGATTTACCTTGACAGAGCACTGATGATGCGGCCACTTCCAGAGGTAAAGGTAGAACCCAGAGGGAGATAAGAAAATAAACAGCTTTTCTGGGACAACCTGAGAACTCAGTCCCTTGACAGACAGAAGAATCCCTAACTGTGATGCTGGCTTGTTCAGTTCTGTTTAGACTGCGAATAATGAAAGATTTCCCTTTAAAAAGTGTTCTACTTTACAGTCCCCGATTTATTTTCTGTCACTCGTTAACATAGGGCTATTCTGCAGATACTTGAGTTTCACAGGCTACAATAAAATCGGCCAGAGGAAGGATTCCTCGGGAAGTGGATGATAGAGAGAAATCACAGATGGTGTCCAGGAGGGTGTGTGGTCATTACTTGAATAGAAAAGCCAAGAGTCTCAGGTTTTGGGGGAAGATGAGGATGGTTTGGGGAGCATAGCACTGAGTTTGAGGTTCTGGTGGGAGTACCTAGCAAGGCTTCACAAATACAAATTTCCAAATAGGGAAAGGAAAGTAGCAACTAAAGACAAGAAAGATGGGCTTCTAACTGCTGTGCCTTTAGTAGCTCTGGTAGGATGCTCCGGATGGAGCTTACTGAAACATTACCTTCATCATGTCCTTGCTTGGATGCAAAAATCTCCAATAGATCTTCAGTGTTTGCCCAATAAAGTCCAGCTTCCCTGGCCTGGCATTCCAAGCCTCCCTGAATTCAACCCGGTTGATGGTTCAATACTTATCCCCTATTGTTTTTTTTTTTTTTCGTGACTCAATTTTTCCATCAGGCCACACTACTTGCTATCTCCTAAAAGACTCGTGTTCTCAGTTCCCATGATGGTCTGTCTCCCCAAACAGTGGATAATTTCTTTTACACAAAGAGGTAATGTGTTGTGTACATAAAGGTCGAAGAACTAAGTTTTTACTTAGCTATTATTTCCTTTGTCTAATCATACTGCTCATATTGAGTTACAATCTTCACTATAATTTAAATTCCTAGGAACAGGCAAGCATGAGGATGGGAAAGTTACAGGTAATTGGCTAGTCTACCGCCAACTATCTCTTCTACTACAGATTGCCAAATTAGCTTTGTGGCGTGAGGTTGCCTGACTTGTGTGTGATTAGATTTTTCTGGGTTTCAGTTAGCACTGAGTAACCTGGAGAAATAATGTGTTCACCAAATATTTCCTGAATCTTTCTTGTAGGAAAGGCTCTGAAAGAGGTACTCACCCCCAGGAAACCCACAGTGTCCTAGAAGTTTTCGGAACCTTCTTCCAGACCACACATCTTTGGTTGTCAGATGTCACCAACCGACCCCTCCTCAGAATGTTTATAAAGATACAAAACAAAATACATAGATGACAAAGGAAACCAATTTCGCTGCGCTGCAGTATCGAAATATTACAAAGCAAATTTGTGATAGATTAATATATGTGCTTTTTAAAAAAAATTAATACATTAATAATCAGATCTAGCAGTGGGTCTAGTAACGTCAAGAATTCCAAAATAGTGACGAGTACAAAAGCTATGCCAAGATACCGACAATATGCATAATGTGATAGGAAAGCATCTGACATTGCTATCAGTGTCAAAGTTGCAGATATTGTTAGTACTACGAAGATTAGCTGCCTACGTTCATAATGAGGGGACATTCTAAATTTCAGCAAGAGGTCAGTACAGAGAAAGATGTCATTCTCATTCTATCCACGTTCATGGACCAGCGAGTGGTGTCCATAGATCCCAGGTTAAGAAGCCTTGCACTAGGGCAATGTTTTTTAAATGGTGGGTCACAGCTCATTAGAGAGTAAGGAAATCAATATTCAGGGACTCCAGCAGCACTTTTTTTTAAAGTAAAAGATAATAATTTAGAAAACATCAGTGTCTCAGTAAAGGGAAGTTCTTGTTTCCATGATATACGTATGTGTTGGGTGTGTACATGTGTGCACGAGTCTGTGTGTGTGCCTTCTGTTATATACACATATGCACACTGATTGCAATGTGAAATGTATGATTTAAAGTGGGTTGCATTCAAAATAAAGTGAAAGCCACTGCATTGGGGGAAGTTAGGTATATAGGACATGGAATAAATGCCACAAATAATATAAATCATGCGTGGGACAAGATTTTGGAGGAGAAGGAACTTTTTTTTTTTTTTGAGGCAATTATCAGGGAGGCCCTAAAGACGGAGGAGATCTGCAGCGAGCCTTGAAAGGTGACTAGGATTTTCAGTTAGAGATGGGAGGAGAAGCGATTTCAGGCTTAGGGAACAGTAAAAACCCTAGAAATAAATTAACAACTATCTTAACAATCTTTACCTATGCTTCCTAATTTTGATTCGCTTGACACTTATTTGGTATTCTGTGTTTGAAATAAACAGTGATGTTGACCTCTAATCAAATAAAATAAAATAAACATATTGAATGCTTATATAAAATACTTCGCTTTGGGTCATGGGATAACTTTAAAGAGTAAACATGAGACATACCAGCTTCTTTCAAGCGAGACATTCAAGAACAAAATGGAAGAACAAAAGAATAAAAGAACGAAATGTGGTACAAGTACAAAGTGATCAAAGTGAGTTCAGGATAATTAAATTGGGTAAAGATAATGCAAAATTGAACACATGCAATTACCTTTGCTCACAAAATCCCACAAAACAACGGGAGAGCGAGCATGAGAACAAACATGGCCAACTGTTTATTGTCAAACCAGGATGGAAGTTACGCAGGAAGCCGTTGTACTATTTCTTCAGCTTTTCTATATGTTGAAGACTTTGGTAACAGCAATTTGCAGGGCGCATGAACACATACTTGATTCTGAGACTGCAGCCAGCTCCCCACCTGGTAGTCAGTGTCTCATTCTCCAGGCGGGAAACTGGAGAAGTCTTTTCTGGGGAATTTGATTATCCCAAGAAGAAAGACCTAAAAGATTCTGAGATGTGAGTTTTCCCGGTTCCCCTGACAGGTCATCATCAACTCTCACCATGTACTCAGGATATTTAATCAGCTTTTTACTGTCCCACACTTAAAAAAGAACACATGACTAATGATTGCCAGGTATAACAAAGTGCTCTAACATGGAAGAGACTAAAACAAACAGAGAAAAATAAACAACCTGGAACAGAAGAAAAACACTATGCAGCAAGAAGGAAAGGTAAAAAAAAGAACTTTTTTTTTTTGGCCAGATATTTTCACCATAAAATAAGAGCAGGAACTATAAGAACGAAACCAGTCAAGAATAACAAAAGATCTCTTGTAAAGCTATAAAAGCAGAAATTAAAACTCAGTAGAAAAATTGGAAGATAAAGTTTTTAAAAAATCATCCAGAAAGTAAACAAAAAGACAAAGAATTAATGGGGGGGGGGGGCAGTAGACCCACAATAAAGGGAGGAGAGAAGAAAGCCAAGAGGAAATACATGATTTTTAAGACATTTTCCTAGAGTTGAGAGATTTGAAATTCAAACTGACCTAGTCTAAATGCTCGGTGCACTACATAAAAATGACCAACACTAGGACACATCATAGTGAAATGTGAGTCAGAACAGTTTCAGACTTTACCCTTACACAGGAAGCTGAAAGCCGATGGACCGATGTCTCCAAAATACTGCAGGAAGGTTATTTCCAACCAAGAATTCTATGTTCAGCCAAGCCACGGATGAAGTGTCAGGGGGAATGAAGACATCTGGAGACAGGCCGGATCTCAGAACAATTTACCTGCTGTGCACCATTTCTTAAGAAAGATTTTCGCTCCCCCAAACAAGGTAGGAAACCCAACAGGAAGACAATGGATTCAGGAAACAGGAAATCTGACACAGAGGAAGCAGGTGAAGCGGATCCCCAGGCAGACAGTGAAGGAAGAACCCAGATGGCTTCGGAGGCAGCCACTGAGGGCAGCACCATGTCAGCAGGCCCTGAGAGACCCCTCCATGAGACGACGTCAATGGCCCATCGGCCACATCTGAGCATCTTGGGGGGAAGTTGTGAAAAGATCATCAAATTAGTGAAAAGCACTTCAGAAACTAAAACAAAACAAGTCAGAAAACAGAACTATGCAGCAAAGATTTAGCTGTGAGCGGCATTGACATAATAACACTGAAAATTAATCAAAAAGTACGATAAAACGACATCGGGAGGCCGAAGGATTAGAAGGCTTATGGGGCCCTGGTAGGGGTTTTTGGTCAGGAAAAAGAAAAAAAACTAAGTCTTCAGCCTCCACAGCAGAAAGTCAATCAATAAAGCCCCGAACTAGGGAAAACAAAAATAAAAAATAGCACGTACTATTTAAAACATGGGGGTAAATATCAAAATAATTGATTATAAGAGGTAAAAGGAGCTGATTTTTTGAACTGGGAGAACTAGGGCTGCAGGGAATTGCTGTTTTTCAAAACTTTGTTAGAACTATTTGACTCATGTGCATCTATAACTTTGAATCGTAAAAATTGAGATATTTATTGTGATGTTTGTGATTTGTGGCAAAATAAGTTCATCTTTTTAGTGTCATTTTTTTTTCCTTCCTCTTTTGTCTACACTGAATGCATGGAACGAAGGAAAGCATCTGCTGTGATGTGTAGATTTTGCAATTATTTATTCAATCACTAGACTTGAAAATCTGAAGAGAATGCAAAGAGATAACACAGCGTGGGGGTATGGGGCAAGTGAACATTTTCCTAAAAATCATTCTCCTCTTTCAGGATATGAAAGCAGGCCTAGGACTCTCCTTGCATCCCTCGCTTTCAGAGCTATTTAATGTCTAAGATGTAATCTTTTCTTCGCCTGAAATCGTCTCCTTCCCCGTTACTTATGTCTATTTTAACACCATCTTTCTAATGGTTCTACAAATTGAAGCAATTACCCGAATAATTGAGGAAAAGTTATTTTGCCTCAGTTACTCGGTCATTATCCTGGTTTGAGGCCTGAACTGTGAAGATAGACCATTATATGGATCAAGTAATCTCTCCTCTTCCTTTGGCTCAGGCAGAGAACGTGCTGTGCAAGTGTGCCGGCCCGAAACCTTTAAACGATCTGCGGGAAGTGACATTCCAGGTAAAGAGGTGTGAAAAGCTCCCACCGCGTCCTCGCGAGCTGTAAACTCAGTTTCTCTCACCAGAATGAGTCGGACAGTGCAGGTGAACTCATCGGGCAAGTCTGTTCCACGGAAAAGCATTAAACATTCATCGTTCCCCATCGCCAAATAATTAACGGAGAGTGACATGGCTGCTGCCAGGGAAGGTTGAGAAACTGTTGAGAATAAAGCATTTTTATGGAAACTTGTAGGGGCCGGTTCAGAAGCCACTTTCTCCATAAATTCTTTTCCTCTTACCTTGCAACCCTCCACTGGTGTGCATAATCGGATTCTCACCAGGGCTATAGTGAGGGTGTCCTCCTGGGACGATGGAAGTGTGTCTTCTTCCACGTCTGTGTCCTCCACGACGATTAGCATTACCCTCGGCGCACAGGAGCCGTGCAGCAGAGCCTGACTATAGGACGATGATGGTGACGACGGCCACAATCCACGAAGCAGGATCTGTGAATTTCTTGAGTATCCTCCCCGCGTAAAGAATTTGTGTGCATTCTTTTACTTAAAATTAAAACTAACCAAATTGCCAGTAAACCACACGATCCTCATTACAGGACTTCTGAGTCTGATTTACTAGAAACGTTTGGCCATCACGGGCCTTTCTCAGGACTGTCAGTAATCACAGTCCTGTCTTCCAAGGTACAATTGAAAAGAAAATTTATACTTAAGACATTGCGTGGGGGAGGAGCTGATTGTTGAAGACTAAGAGAATAAGGATGGAGGAGGAAGGGAATTTCGATCACCACAATATAAGTTCGGAGTTTTAGATGACCTTGAAAATAATTTTGGTTAATTTTAAACACGGCACTCTTTTTTTTTTTTTTTTAGATTTTTATCTTTGTTCAGAATCTACTCAGAGGCTAAGAAACTTAATTCAATGCATTTTATCAGCACAAGTGCAGGGAACTCTACCTACTTTTCTGGCAGAGACTCACATTTCCTGGAAATACCTTGACAGACAGAATATTTTGAATGAATTCATTTGCATGGTATATATCTGCGACGTCACCAGTGTAGATCAAGTCAATTTGTGACAGGTGCACAAAGCATCGAGTTAACCGTGCTTCCATTTCTTTCTTTTTTTTCTTTTCTGTTTTTTCTTTTCTTTTTCTTTTTTTTCTTTTTTCTTTTTTTTTTTACCTGCACCAGAAATTCTGTGGGTGTTCATTCCTATGTGGTAAATACAATTTCTCCTAAACTTCAGTTTCCCAAATTTTCTAGCCAGTGAGAATACAGCTTCCTAAGCCTGCCCTAGAACCACAGCATCAGAATGTCCCGGAGAAGGGACTGCTCTTGAAAGGTGGCTTTTCCTGTCAGGTTAGTCTGGAAACATCATTCCAAACAGGTGACGGAAGGCCTTACCTACCCCATTAAATTGCCCTGGGGGCGGGGGGCCATACTGCCACCCCTCCTGCACTCCTCCACCCCGGGCAGAGTTCTCTTTCCTCCAGGCAAGGCCCCAATACAGATTTTTGGTCTTAATCTTGAACGAGGCACCCAACGACTCTCTACCTCTCAAAGACACAGCCCGTGGCTCCTGTCCTGGGGAAGAGCTAACGAATGAGCCGTGCGCTCCCAGAGAAGACATCAGCCGTCAGAGACTAAAACACCCAAAGCACACTCAGGTATTATTTCTCTAACTTTTACACTTCCATGACATTGAAAACCTGTTTAGATGAAAGGATGTACGGGAGAGGGGAGGAGAGGGACAAAAATGAACAAGGGACAGGGAGAGAGAAAAAGGAGAGTGATGTGGGGATTTGGAGGAAAGGAGAAGAGGGAGCGGATAAGAACCAATCATGGCAAGTTCTGCAGCTTTGCGGTCACCATGGCGACCCCACGAAGCCATATCTCTGTCCCCCTGCGATTTCCAAATCAGTCTTTGAGGGTCGACCTAGTGTCGAAGGAAGCCAAATGAACAGTGAAGAGATCCTATCGCTTTTTCCTTTGTCATTGCTTTTACCGGCAGCGGTGAGTGTGCACTTTTAGGTGTGGCCTTTTTTGTTGTTTTAATGAAAAAGCGATTAATGAAAAAAATGTCAAAGCTAGAAGCTGAATAGTAAGAGGAGCAGTGGGCCTGGGAAATGAGGCCTCATCCTGACTTCTGGTCACAGTTGCTTAAGAAACGGAAACAGAACCATCGGGAAACGGGCTGTGGGTTCCTCCTTCTGTGCCTGAAATGCCTGGGGAAAGCTGAGCGGAGAGAACTGGCCCTTCCTTAGCACCCATGCTTCGTTCTCGGTATGTCCGTGTCACCTCACCCCCCCAGGGAGTGCCTACAAGAACACGCACCCACACCGTGCAGGCCTCACAGGATAAAATGCAAGATCGGGCCTTCCAACTCTTGGAAACTGTCATTTGTCAAAAGAGACGACAGGGCCCAAGGGATGCGTTCTACAGACAGGGAATACACAAAAGCCGAATTGGCTTTCTTATGAGTGATGCGTTGCGAGAGGAGTGATTTCGTTCCTTACTGACCCACTCGATGACTCCATTTCAATCGGACGGACAACGCCGGCCCCACGTTTCCCTAAGCGAAACCGCATTTGCCAAAAGGACACGTCCTGCCGAGCTGGCCAACGGCGCATTGCTTGGGACAGGCTACGCAGAAGGGACACTTATCTCTATGCCCCACATGGCTGCATGCCCCTCTGGTATCAGCAGCGAGCCAGTGCTTCCCCCGAGTCGCAGCTGTCTGAGACCACATGCCACACGGGGCTTCCGATGAATAAATAACACTGCATGAGGGTGGGGGCGACACAGTGATCCTGTTTACACTCCAGAAATCTCCCTCCCCGCCCCACTCTCTCTCTCACACACACACATGGGAAAGACCAGATAATTTACATCCTGCCTCATGACAACTCATGGGGAGCTCTAGTCTCCATAATTTCTATTAATTTCTCAAAAATACTATGAATTTCTCAAAATTAAGCGACTGCTTAATTTTTTGTTCATAAAATTAAAACGAGCAAAAAGAGAATGTTTTTCTCCTCACCCCTCCTCCCCCTGCTGTTAAAGTAATCTCAATGTCCATGTGACCATGTGCCGATGTGATGCTGTGACTCACGGACGAGATGGAGACAAAGGTCAATGGAAGGAGCACAGGCCACGTCTCAGAAAAGCCCGGGCCCTCCCCCACCAATGATGAGGCCCCAGGTGAGGCTCCGAATTCCTAAGGGTCTTTAAAAGGAGAACTGTGAGATGTTTCTGGAGTTGAAGCTGATAGGAGCATCTAGCAAGGGTTGGCACAGAGTCGCCACCCGTGAGCATCCATGTTGGGGCTGAATCTACATCAGAGGGTGGGGACACTCGAGAACCATCCTTCGGGGTAACGGTTCGTCCTGAAAGCAGCCCTGCCAGGTGAGGGCCACGTTTGTGTGCTGCACCTAGGAACCTGGAGGGTAATGCTGCAGTGCCTCGTATTTTCTCAACAACGAAACAATGAGTTGCGGGGTTTTTCTCGATGAATCTTTTCGGCATTCTGGGCTAAGCTCTGCACACAGTCCATGAGACCTGAGTATTTAAGTTCGTGTCGCCTGCCTTCCATGTGTACACATCCCTAAGAGCTCTGCCTGTCACGAGAATCCTTGTGTTGTGTTTTGAAAGATTCAATAAGTAACTTTGCGAATTCCTTTCCTTAATGAGGAGAAGAGCATCCTCAGGGCGTGTGAAATAGGCCAAGTCCTTTCCAGTTAGGTTGGGAGACACAACTCGAACGCACGAGGTGCACATTCTAGAGTGTCTGCACGTCTGTATTTTCAGGTCAGGGCTGGAAGGAAGTGAGTCCGCACTGGAAATGAGCCGTGAGCGATGAAATGACAGCTCGGAGGCTGTGTCAGCAGGCCAGGTGGAGCCGAAGTCTGCTATTCCTCAACCCACGCATCATGACTGTCCAGGCGGGGCTCGGTCTGAGATCACCGTGAATAAGCCAGGTGAGGACGGGCCCCAAGCGAGCAGAGTCTTGCTGGCCCGAGGTACACGCGTCATGACTATTTTATCACTCGTTTCTGCGGAGAAGAGTTGACTCTTGAGGACAGACTCACTCACTGCTGTTGGCTTACAAAGAATAAAACAAGATTAATTCTTTGTTGCTGACCATCGCCCTTTCTTCTGGAAACAGCATGTCCTCGTCCTGCCTTGCACTTGGCCCGAGTGGTCTGCGCGGGGGCTGCTCTCCCCCTCCTGGCCAGTGACTGGCCGGCCACATGTGCGGGCATGCGACCCCGGCTGTGCATTCTGAACCTTTCCCTGGGATTTTCAAACTGGAGTTTAGGGGACATGACTTTCCCCTCCTTCTTGCTGGTAGGGAAGGGATGGAGAAGGCCCCCAGGGCCTGCTCGTAGCCTGGAGCAGGAGTGAATGACGTGAGCAGAGAAGCAGAGATAAGGGAGGGAGGATCCTGCCGATATTCAAGCCCCAAGTCCCAGCTCTCTGGAGGCCACTGCAGCCCCGGCTTTCCTGGGGTCTGGCTGTGTGACACAAGGTCACCCTCTCTCACCTAAGCACTTCAGATTGGGTTTCTGACTCTCGGAATCAAAAGAAGTCCAGGTTCTGTACCCAGAGACACCCTAAAGAGTGTCATTGCTCAGATGAAAGTAGCGTAAATATCTTACGTGATACGGAGTACTGATAAACGGATTTTCGTCTTTACGATCGGTTTCTGGAAACTAATGAGAAATGACAAGCAATGCTGTGATGACTCTGCTCGACAGAGAGCACGACCCGTGTGAGAAATAACTGGGCATTTGTTAACAGCTGACTTCCTCTGTGAAATCTGACCGTTAAAGTTACTTCAAACAAAATTATTTCCTAATCATCAACCCCAGTGACCACTTTCTTCCTTCTCACATGTCTCAAGTTCACTCGTCCCACTGTCTGCACTCGGAGCCCTTTCTGCCCCTTGGGGAAATTCCACCCCATCAATTGCAAGTTTCCAGCAATTACAGGTCATCTTTTTGTGTCTTCAACCTCCAGCTCCACTGCTCCTCTCCCATCTGCTCACCTATATCCTTACAGCTTCCCTTTCTTAACAGAGGTTTTAGGTGAACTTGTTTGATTAAAATCAATGCCTTTGCATCCAAACTCCACGGCCGCGATTTAACCTCCCAAGGAGGCACCCTCCATCGCTGGCTGTATTCTGATTTGAGATGAAACCAAATGACTTTTTAAAAACTGAACTAGAGTCGACATTGTGTAAGTGTAAGAGGCACGACGTGTTGACTGGGCACATTCACATACCGTGATATGATCACGACCTCAGCGAGCCAGCGAGTCTATCGTGTCACATCTCTTTTCCGTGGTGGGGGCCACTAAGACCCAGTCCCTTCGCCGCTTTGAAGGTTACAACACAGGATTATTGTCTACAATCATTGTGCTATGCATTAGAGCTCCAGGACTTATTTATCCACTGGTTTCAAGTCTGTACCCTTACATAACACGTCCCCAGTTCTCCCACCCTCATCCCCTGGGAGCCACCAAGTGACATTTAAAGTAGAAACTTCACTAAACCAGAAAGTAGGAATGCCCCTAAAGTCCCCAGTAGACTACAACTCCCTACAGGGTGCAGAAATGTCTAGCTTATCTGCATCCTCAGCCCTTTAGCACCCTCTCTGCTTGGCACATGTTGAATGGGCGAATGAGCAACTGGATGGTTTCAGTCATCGCCTGTACAGATCCACGCTCGGATTCTCCAGCTCGCTACCTAAGCAACGTCCAGTCTCGGGCTTCTGTGAGTGCTGTAATCCTGGAGCCCAAATGCGAGGTTATTATAATTCAGTAAGAAAACTCTGAGAGAGAAACAAGAGTAAATTCAGGGCGTGATGGATCCGAATACCGAGAAGGACTTCACCTCTAGCAAAGACCACGGTCAGGTAGGCCCGGATCTGACTAGAGAGCATGTAATTTATCTCCAGCCTCAGAGCACCTGGGCAGCCGCCACCTGCAGGGAAGATGAAAGAGCGAACACAGGCTCCAGGGCGGCAGGTGTGCTCTGAGGTCGCTGTGTACTTTCTGCTTGAGAGGAATCAGGCAGCTTTAGTTGATTTATCACCCCTTGTGCTCAAGCAGGGAAAATCGCATGTTTGTGATCTGTGTCAGGGCCTATTTGTGCTTAATTCTGATGGAAGTTCGTGCTGACGAGGAGGCTTGGGATCTAGCCAGCACGAGGAGCTGAAATTCCACGAAAAGTCAACAAAGGTGTATTTCTTTTTTACAGGAGGAATTTCCCCGAGGAGCAAGAAGAAACAAGCTCTCGTTTGACTGATGGACGAGGAAGCTTATTATAGAAGGTTCTGGTCGAGAGGCGAGGGGAACCCTGAGGAGCGGCTGATTCTAGCCTAGACCTCGTCACTAACCAGCTGGTGGCCAGGGACAGGTTAAGCAAGGATGGCTGAATGATGTGGGGGCAGAAAATAGGACATAGAGTCAGACGGGCCCGCGTTCGAATCCTGCCCCTTCGTCAGCTTCCTGACTGTGGACAAAGCCTTCCTAAGCTTCCTCTCCTCGGCTTTATTATCTCCACCCCAAGGGACCTGTTCTTGCTTCAAACTCGTTCTGAGCCCAGGTCTGTTTCCCAAGCTGAGAATTGTAGCTCCTACAGGGGACCACTTGTTTGTTGTGCAAACAAGAACAAGTTTGCCCAAGGCCCTGCCTCGGCAGGAGGTTTACTCGGCTGAGGCCTTCGCGGGAGCTCCTGAGAGCGAATACAGTGCATCTGTGTCCGTTTCATCACTGGGCGCTTGACCCGTTCCACACATACAGCTGTCTGTCCGTCCCGCTAACTCAGCCCGGCACCATCTCGTCTGATACAGTCACCGCCACGTTGCAGAACAGCCTTTTGCTGCTGCCTTTATAGTATCTTTTTGCTTCTGACTTAATGGATCCTCGCCAGGGGCATCCAGGGCCTGGGGGCATGTACTGGGCTTATCAGGACTGAGTTGAGGCTGAGTTAAGTGCAACAGCAATTCACTGCCGTTTATTTGCTGATTTGTCAAACACAATATTGAAAATAATGCCCGGCGTGGCCCCTGCCTTCTAGCTGTGTCCCACCCAGGAGGAGGCCGCACCATGCGCTGGTGAAAGTCAGACCCGTGTTCTAATCCCGCCCCAGCCCCTGCTAACTGCATAAATGTGGGCAGAGCCTTTCTAAGCTGCGTGTCCCCGATCCATAAAAGCGGAATAACAGTCCTACTACGCCACAAGGTTGGTGTGATAAAGAACGAGGTGAAATACAGGTCCTGGACCACAGAAAGCACTCTGTAGGTGACATCTGTGCTACTGTCATCACCATCCTGGGAACAGCCAAGTAAAGGAACCAGGACCACGTGACGCATGACACATGCGGATGGCACCGTAAGAACTCAGCCTTACGAGAGTGGGGGAGCGGGTGCCCCGCTGAGCCTCGAAGAAGAGACAGCAGGAAGTCAGGCACGGGGAGGGCATCCAGGGAAGACGGAGTCGTAGCAGAGAGCAAAGCCTAGAGGCGAAAGGGAAAATGCTTTCAAGAAATTGCAAGTAGTTCATTACATCTGGGGAGACGTGTGGGGAAGTGGCGGGAGAGCTAGTGCGGAGGGGAGGGGCCGTGATGTCACCCCTGCTGCTCCTCCACCACGGCCCCATGTATAGATGCCGGGTGGCCCCACGTCCCTCAGGACCCTCGCTGGGCGTGAGAGAGATGCGTGTCCCCTTTGGTTTCCCGTTTCTCCCAATGCCAGGCCACAGCAGGTGTCACGGGGCGGAGCGGTGCCTGATTTAATCTCGAGGAGTTTCTCTGAAGCTGTGACTCACACTCGAGTACCAGACCAGCCTGTAAATCCCTCCGGCTCCAGCGGTGCCCTGCGAGGTAGGAGGATGTCCTAATGTCTGGGATTGCCGGGGGAGGAAGAAAAGTGTCAGCTTAGCCTACTTTGGCTCCTGCAGAAGCCATTCCTATGGCCACTGTCTTGTTCTCATTGATGACACTGACCTAGCTACAGCTTAGGAGGAGGAGGAGCTTCAAACTTGTTGCATGTCCTATAGAGAGGTTCGCTCAAATCCCATTAAGCATTACTTTGTATCTTGGACTGTGCTAGGTCCTGTAAAGCAGTGGAGTGGTCATCTGGAGGCCGGGCCCATGACGAAGAACCTGCAGGTGCAACAGAACCAGGAACCCGGGTCTGCACAACTCCAGCGCCCATGGTCTTTCTGATCCCTGACGCCGCCCTTTCCGCCTTGAGCACAACCAGTCTCACGTGGGGACAGCTAGGAATAAAGTGCAAGCCTGTGACCGTGACATTTCACATCTTGTTGACATAACTTCAGAGAGCCTGACACCATAGAGGTTTGCATTCAGTCCATCGGAGGAATAGGCCTTGCCAAGCAGGGAGAGAGGCACGATATGACCAGGAAAGGCTTAGCAGGCTCGGGTGACCTCAAGGGGGTCAAAGCCTGGGCTGCTATTCAACTGCCCTCAAGGCAAGTAAGTGGGCTCTAAGGAGCCCCTGGCAGGAGATGGGTCTGCCAGGGAGAACAGAAGGCAACAGCTGGGGGTTACGGAGGGCTGCTGACCGTAGGTGGCCTTCGCTAGGCTTGATGATCAGCGCCCGGGATTCTGCTTCATTGGGGTTTCGGGGGTGGGGGACGACGTGGAGGAACCACAGAGAGAGAGAAATCGTTGGACTTCGAAGGTCGAAGACTCCAGGAGACCGACAGAATGAACTGGACACTCACTTCAAGGCCCGGGGCCGTTGGCTCCGTTATCTCTGGACGCAAAGATTTCATCTCAGATCGGTGGGAAATGTCTGTGGAGCCCTTCGAGCGAAGTCTCACCTCTCCAGGTTCTGAAGGCCAAGGGGGAGAAGCGGTTCTAAACGCAGCCAGTTGCCTGGAAGAGACAGACCCCTCCAGCCGTACACAGAGAGGGCCTGGGACACGCATGGACGAGGAGGCTGGCCCTAGGATGCAATCCACGGGCTCCAGCTGGCTCACGATAGGGATGTTAGTTAAGACACTGTCCCTGCCTCTGCCTGGTTTTCCCCTCCCTCCCTCGTAGAGATGCCTGAGAGCTTCCCCAAGGGCCTCACAGAGTCGAGAGGCTGAATGATGCGTCACATTAACATGCGCCAAGACGCCTCGTGTCAGTGCTGGATGTGATTTCGCCGTGATCACTATCTTATCGCTCCATCAGGGCAGAAAACCTTGCTGGAGAGGCGTGCTGGCCATTTTGACATCGGTTTCTGGCCGACTTCCTCCTCCTTTCCTTCCACACAGATGACGTTAAGCCGACCTAACTGGTCTGCTCCCTCTCCCTGACGTGTCACGAGCATCCTGACTCTGACTCTCTGATCTCTTCGGGCCCCTGCATGTTCTGCCTCTTCCTCTCCATTTTTCTAAACCCAGTCCTTTCCTCAAAGGCAGGTTTCCTCGGTGAAGTGACTCTTTTTCTTATTCGGCACCGATCAGTCAGCCTTCTCCAGAGAAGCAGAACAGGGAGGCTCTACGTGATCATATGCTTTTGGCCAGCGGCACTGCCGTTTGACAGGCCACTTGTCAGGAGAGGGAGTTCATCATGTGGGACGAGCTGGCCATCTCCTGGGAACCTGGGCAGTGCCGGCAAACTCCCAGGGAGAGGCCTGCTGGCTGCCAGGGAAGGCCAGGTGGGTGGGGCAGAAGCTGGTTACACCTGCCCACCTGGCCTCCTCGGCCGCCGTGGCTGTCATGGAGCTGTGACAGGCCCGTCCCTCGGGCCAGGATGTCCTTATGGGAGCCCATTTCCTACAGGGGAGAGAGGCGGGCAGGCCGGAGCCAAACGCCTCAGGCCGAGTGGCCCTGCTGGTGCCTCCTGGGCTCCTGTCTCTGCTGGGGCGGCATAACACAGCGCCACCACGTTGGATGCTCCAGGCACAGGAGCACGCGTCACTGCCACCTGACTCCGATGAACACACTGTGGGTGCCAAACTCCCGTCCAGAGGACCGAGGTGGCGAGTGTGGCTGAGGCGGGCTGGGGGAGCGCACGTGCCTTCAGGGTCAGCTGAGAGCCTCGCGTTCCCGATCTCGTGCTCCCCCTCACTGTCCCTCTTTCCTCTCCTGTGCTGTGGACACATCGGACACAAACGAGGCCGCAGGGGCAGCATCGCATCGTGGGGCCTGTTCTCTTCCCTCGATGCCTAACCCCAGCTGCTCTGCCAGGTGGCTGTCTGTCCTTAGGCAAATTCCGTGATTTCTCGGTGCCTTGATATCCTTAAACCCACCTATACATGATAAGAGGATGGAAAAAATGACGCCTACTGCAAGAGCTAGGAGAAGTGAAAGGGCTGACACATGTGAAAGGAATAATGCCGGGCCCAGGGTCTGCGCTCGACCAGTGGCCTATTAGGTCGTCACAACAAGGCACCTTGCAGTCCTCAGCCAGCTGCCGCCCAGAGTCAGGCGGAGGCGTCCAGGAGTGCTAAGTTGCCAAAGAAAGCAGCCAGTCGGTTCCCCGGCACCCATGGGCCAGCCTGTCCCGGATCCTTGGGAAACCTGTGTTACTTTGTAACTGTCCTTATGAGGCCTCAGAATCAACCTGGACATTGACGCTCTCCTGCCCGCGCTTAAAGCTCCAGGGGCCTCTCCCCTCAGCCCACAGGCACATGCCTCAAGGGACAGGATTCATTTAGTCACTTTTTAGTGCTTCTGGCTCTTGAATCCCACTTTCGGTGGATTTGCAGGAAAAAATCAATAACCGAAACCCAGGTACCAGGTCTATTTTCTTCACCTGTGACCTAGTGTCTCAGAGAACCGAGGCCTCTGCACGACGTGACCAACGGGCCAGATGCGTTCACGTCGCCAGAGGTCTGTTTCTCCAGAGGCCTGCCTCCTCAACGGGCAGAGGGGATGTCGGGAAGGCGGGACCCCAGAGGCCCCACTGCCATCGGCCCCCGGCAAACGATCGCGGTTAGCCGAGGCTTCGGGGAGCCCCTCTGTGACCAGCCTCTGCTAGGCCTCTTCGAAACCTCCATCCCCAAGTCGGGAGGGAGGCGGGTTGCAGAACATCGGGCTGCGGTGGGAACACCTTGGTGCACAGCGGGCACGAGGTCGCTGAGGGAGCCACGTCTGCACCACGGAGTCTGGGGGCTCCGAATCGCCTAGAAGCCTCCAGAAGACACAGCACGCTGGGCCTCGCCCCAGAGCGCCAGCCAGATTCAGCAGAGCAGGGGTAGGGCCTGGGACTTGGCATGTCTAGGTTCCCAGTTTATAGACAAGGAAACTGAGGCACAGAGAGGGGTCATAATAGCAAACACCTTGTGAGATCATTGTTCGGGTTCAGCGAGAGGGCCCGCGGTCAAGTTTGTGCACCTGAGACTGTGTTAGTTACTTTTACTGTGGGGACGAGAGCCCGGAGGCCCTCCTCCTCCTCCTGAGGACGTAAGGGCTTGCTCACGAGGACGAACCATCCGGCCTCCGTCTGGGTCCTCCTATAGGACAGACACGTAAATCCTAGTCTGCCTGTCGTCCCACATTTAAGTCCTCCCACAGGAGATGGGTCAGGCTCCCGTCTCGCAGACTTTGCGTCCCCGGAGAGCTGTCACCATTCCGCGGGCCCGGGGCCTGTGAGTAGGAGAGGAGCAAGTCTGCTTGAAGCAGCGGTGTCCGTGCGCCTGGTGAGACAGGCGTCCGGGAGGAGGCCTGGCAGGCAGCTCCGGGGAACGCAGACAGCTGGCAGGCGCACCAGAGCGGAAGAGGAGAGAGGAAAGAGGGTGCCCCCAGCCCCGGCGCTGCGTCAGCACATTCCAGCGGGGCCCAGGCTTGCCGGAAGCCTTTGTTTTTCTGCCCGAGCTGGGGGGAGGGGCTGGAGCCCGGGCCTTTGCCTCTCTGCCTGACCCCCACACATGTGAGGCCTCTGTTCGCAGCTCAGGCCGGAGGGCTTTTGTGAAACGCAGGCTACAGCATGAACACGTCGCTAGACTGGGTGACAGGCTGGGGCTCAAACCTCAGAACTCGTCAGGAGCGAGTGAAATCCCCTGAGACGCGGCGTCTCGTCAGTCAGCTCTCTCGGACCATGTCTCTCGCCTCCCAGCAGTCACACTGGCTCTTGAACCTTCTCTCTGTTGCCCTGTCTTTGGGTCAGCTGGTACCTACGCAGCCCCTAGGATGTCCTCTCCCCGAGGTGGCTCCTTGATTCCCTTTCCCAACCCCACCCCACACCCAGGTGGGATCAGGCGCTCAACCTCGGTCGCTCATGGCTCCTGTTCTGTCCCCACCGTGGCCCGATGGCTTGTTTACTTGACTGTGCCCCCCAACACCAGGGCGTCGGCGTCTCACTCATCTTTGATTCCCCCTGAACCCTCTTGTCTCCTGGAGATGGACTCCCGAAAGGACTTTCATCCATCAACAGGCCAAGCCAGTGCCGGGTCCCAGGACTAGCGGTCCTGCTCGGGGCCATGCTGCGGGCTACACACTGAAACTCGTCGTGATCCCGCACAGTGAGAACCAGGGCCTTGCGCCAGGCGCAGCGATGAGCACACGCTGCCAGCGCCCTGCAGGAGCGATAAGAGGTCGTGGTGACCTTAATTCTCTTCCGAGATGTCCTCCTGAATGGCTGTGCCATGGCCATGGGGAAGCATCATTTGGAGAATAACACGCCTTTTGAGACCTTGCTTGTTGTCGATAATGCTTCCAGACGTCCTCCTCTCCCTGGTGATCTTCATCCCCATAGCTAAGTGGGGTTTCTCCCTCCCAGTGTCGCCTCTTTGATCCAACCGATGGACCAAGGGGCGGTAGCAGCTTTCCAGGCCGACGACCTGAGGAGGACCCTCGCCCTGGCTACTGCTGCTGCCGAGGAGGAAGGCCACTGGGAAGACACCGGTGCAAGTCTGGAAGGATCACGCCTACGACTACATCAGAAACCGTGCTGGGGCTCGGGATGATGTCGCCGAGGAGCGTATGGATGGCTCCTGGAAGAAGACACTCGAGGGGTACGTCCACGACTACAAAGGGTTGGCCACGGAGGAGGAAGTCGTGAAGATCGACGCGGCTAAGGATGCCAAACGACTTGAACCTGGGTGTGCGTGAGGGGCCCCTGAGCAGCTCCGGCAGGTCAAGATGGGGAGGTGGAGGGCAGTGAAATAGCATCCCGACCCGGTGCAGGCCTACGCCACCGCGCGCGTTTGTGCCTTTGCTTTTAACAAAAAAAAAAGTGTAAAAAATAAAAGCATAAATAAATAAACGTCAGGAAGAGAAAAACGTACAGGATGAGGGTACACAGAGAATGATTTTGCACAACTGTACCAGGCGCTTGTGCTGTAAGCTAAGAGAGTCAACAGGTTAAAAAAATTAAGTTCTAAAGTAACAAAGTCACGGTAGCAAAGGGTAATGAGCTGTGAAGGGAGAACAGTATTTATTTAAGAACTTAGTGTGGCCTAACAGTCTCCCGCGATGTACCGGAACGTCCTCGGCCTCCGCAGTCTCCCCCAGCTCCCCCAGGGCAACCTCCGGTCCTGCCGGCTCCCTTCACGCCAAGGGCCTTGAGCAGGTGTGCCGTGGCTGACCTCCCCGGCCTTCTCTGCGTCTCGATGAGCTTCGACACGCGAACACCTAGCATCGTGTTACAGCCGCCTGCAGAGCTCCACACGGGTCCGGGCCGGTCGCCTGGGAGCCCTCGGCCGTCCAGACAGCCGCGCCGCGCCGTCCAGGCTTGTGTGAGCGCCCCGGGTGCTTGCACAACAGTGAAATTGCCCAACAGCGCGTTTCTCAGCACGCACGGCCGTCATGAGGTGACGCATGACTGTACTTTCGGGGGCGGGGGTGACGGGCAGGAGGGCAGGAACCACGCAGGGGCCGACTTCAGCTCCGCGGGATGACTTCCCGCCAAGGCCGGCCATCTGGAACGCCACGCCGCTCTGCGGGGCAAGGAGTCTCTTCACTCTGAAGGCCTTTTCCAGATGTTTAACCTACTTTTTAGATGAGGATGAGCTTCAAAAGGGGCAAACACACACACACACAGTCTCCTCCCCAGCCCTGACTCCAGACACGCCTTTCTCTCCTGAAGAGGTGACCTCTGTCACCTGCTGTTTAGTCACATCCCTGGGAGGGACATGGGACTGGGCGCCGGCAGCTCCACGTTGTGAAGACATCCTGAACTGGCAACTGCGACTGAGCACACGCAGACCTGGATCGGGCTCTTTTTTACCTGTTTCCACAAATGCTGTGGAGTTTGAGCATCCGAGGCCTCTTCGCCCTTTGCTAGGGGAGGAGGCGCGCAGCACGCAGAGGCGGGGACTGTGTGAGCGTCTGCTTCGTATCGGGCGAGACGCAGAAACGCCATCTGGCCCCTGACAGTGCGCACAGGACACCGCCAAGGTGCTGCTTCTCTAGGTGGGAGGCGACACCGCACTGCCGAGCTTCTGTTCCCAAGCCACTGCCGGCTTCACCCAGGACCCCCTTCTCCCCTGGGGGCCACCTAGGCCGAAAGCGCTTGGGACAGCCCTGCCTGCGCACACACAGAGCCGGGGACGCACTGCCACGAAGCACGGGAGCCGGTCGTTAAACTTTGAGAAATGTCGTAACATAAAAAGAAAGATGTGTAAAAAAGGGAAAATAAAGCAAGATTTTTTCATTCTTGGAAGGCAGGTCTTGTGCTTCAGGAGGCCCCAGACTGTGCGCAAGTCCGAGAGGTGCCTACACATACCAAATGCGACTCTGATTCAATCAACTCAGATGTGCCGAGCGGCTCCATGCCAGGCGAGAGATGTTCCGGTCGTGGATTCTCCTGATGGAGGGGCTCGGAGTCGAGCATGACATTCTCACGGCGCGGGTGTCACCTCCACCTGCCCGAACTCCTCCGTCTCCCCCGTGACTCTCGCCGACGCATCTCTTGACGTGCGGGACACCCTAAGACGCTCCATCCCCCGAGATGCTCCAGGCTGGACAGCCCCTCTAGTCCACGGAGAGGAGAGCGGGCCCCTGACGCGGGCCATCGGGCTGGGCCACTGGTCACCAGCTCATGTCTCCCTCCTACTTTCCCTCGTGACTGACGAATGACTAGGCGCATTCTAGCCTGTGTGGTTGCTACAGGCCTGCTCAGGGGCGAGGGGGTCAGAACAGACCTCCCCAGGAAGGGCTGCTTGGACACGTGGATTATTCTGAGCTGAAGGCAAGTGAGACCCTGCGGGCTCAGGAGAGGCTGCTGCCCCTGCCTCAACGTAGGGGTCTTCCCACAATGAGAGTCATTACCAGGGATCATTTTGCCGCCTACCTGTGTGGTAGGGCGAGCATATCATCACTGAGCATACCTGCGCGTCACACGGCCCCGCAACGACCTGCTTCCTCCCTGAGGCCCCGGGGCCTCACCGTTAGCTCAGGATGCCACGTGCACCTCCTTCTACCTTTCCGCCTCTGCCGCTCGTGGCTGTGGGGTTCCCATACACACACGTGTAGTTAAATTTGGTTGTTTTCTCTTATTAGTCTGTTCCACGACGACGTAATCATTAGACCAGCCGAAGGTAACCCAGAAGGGTAGAGCAAAATTTCTCCCTTCCCCATCGGAGCGACTGGGCTGTGGCCATTTTCGAAAAGGAAAATCACAGAACTTGGATTGTGCCTCATCCGGAAGAAATAACTAGTCCTCTGAGCATCGAACACAGAAATATCCCTAAAAGAGATGTCAACGCCTCGGAGAACCTCCGGAAAGCCCGCTCTGTGACCACAAGCCAGCTCCATGCCTCCCCCAAACACACAAATTCCCCCCAGGGAGGGCGCCTGTCGTAAGGGCCGGACTGCAACGCTTGAGGATCAGTTGTCATAGAAACAAAGCCGGGGCTCGCATGGCTCGTGGGTTTCCTAAGCCCTCTCCAGCGAGGCGCCGCTCTGCAGAAATGCTGAGCAGACAGGGCCCCCGAGCGAAAGGGGCGGTGACCCCGATCCGAAGGCTTCCCCCTCGCGGTGTGTGCAGGAGAGCCTGTCTTCATTCCCGGATGGGGGACGACGTGGAGGGCTGCGGGACAGTGAAGTCGGGGCGATCGTCCAACGGCTCCACGGGTGACGGGCTTCTCCGCGTCCTCCCTTCCTCGTCTGCCTCCCTTTCTCTCCATCTATGCCCCGGAGTGTCACCCCGGCCTCTTTTTCAGACTCCCAAGAGCGGACAGACCAGTTTCTCAGCTCTTGCCTCCACCTCCACAGTCATCACCAAGCCCAAGCGACAGGTCGGCCTTCGGAACTGGAGAGACAGGACGTGCCTTGGACAAAGGAAACGAGCAGCCTCCTCGGGGAGCGAGGCCAGCTCGGCTGCTCCCAAGGCAGCACCTCGCTCCGACGTTCTGAGGATGTCGTCGGCAGCGTTTGTGTGTGTAGTGCGACAACAGACGACACCCTGGTTTTGTAGGTTAAGGGTTTCATCACCTTCGTCACCCCGGGGTCCCACACAGGCCACAACGAGTGTCCACGGTGTTGCCGGCTCAGCCTCACCCGCTTCCCTTGAAAACTGGGTCTCTCTCCCCCCACGACTTCGTCTACCCCCACCCCAATGTCATAACTGATTGCGTGATGAGGAGGTACCTTTGCTCCTAAGGTGCCTTGTCCTGGAGTTTGGGGCTTGGAACTCCAGTGGCCGAAAGCTAGCAGCCAGGAAGCTTAGAAGATGCCACGGCCAGGTTTCCCACCACGTGGGGACAGACAACACCCAGGCAGAAAGGGAAAGGGAAAGAAAGACTCCCCGCCAGCAGGCCCCGGCTCCCGGGCTCCCTGGGGCCTGCCGCATCCCTGCCCGCCCACCTCGTGGCTCGGTGGCCGTGGGAGAAAACCCAGGACCCCTCAGGTGGACTCTCATCTCTGTCTTAAGGTGCGAATCGAGTTTCCATCACTTGCCACCCAAAGGACTCTGGTCCTTCGCTGGCACTTGGCGGGCACCGAGTCACTGTCCGCTGAACGACGAGTGAGCTTTTTGGGGTCCAGATTTAGAGCACCGTAAAGCTGGAAGGTGCCGGAAGGGCTGCCTGGCTCCCCCTCATCCGCAGGCAGGCCCGTGGGCACTCCAGCCGGGGAGAAGGGCTCTCACTGCCCAAACCCTCCCACGTTTCACGGTCTCCTCGGTTACGGAACAAAGGAGACGAGAGGAGCACGGTCAGACGTGACCTCTGAAGTGTCTCCTCCTTCTCCAAAAGTCCCCGGCGTTCCAGCCCAGATCTCCCCTCGTCGAGCCAGCCGACGTGTTCTCAGCTGGAAACCGTCGAGAGTCACCAGTCTCGCCCGGATGACGGCGACGGCTCCAGCGTGTGTCTCCTTCCAGCGGGGCCTCCCGCCTTCCAACTCAGCCGCCAACGCGGCTACTGCGTGTGGCTCAGCCCGACTGTGTCCTAACTGGTACCTGCCGTGTCGCTGTGGCCGCATGGGTCCCATGGGGGGCGTGATGTTTTGTCCCCGTGTCTGGTTCTCTCATTAGTCTGAGCTCCTACAGGAAGGTGTGGTGCCCAGGCCACCGCTGTAAGGTTTCCACGAAGCATAGCGCCTGCTACATAGCAGGGACTCAAGACTGAGTGAATGAATGAGTGAACGAGTGGATGAGCGCAGATGCGCTGGGCCGAGACAGCTTCTGGCTGAACACGAACCCCTTCGAAACCAGTCCTGCCGCGTTCCTCACTCAGCTGTCCTCTCCTGACCACATCGCCCCGCTGGCTCTCGTACGATGTTCCACCCGCGAGGAAACCGAAAACCTTGGACGAGTCTGGGAAGGGGCCTTCCAGGCGCAGGAGCAGCCCTGCAGACAGTGACGGGTCCACCAGCGCACGCCGCATTTAAAATTGATTAAGTTTTTTAACGAAGCCTAGGGGCTAAGGTACCACCCCGTGGGGTAGGTCTGCGGTACGGTGACAGGTGAGCGTGCTCGGCCAGCCTGAGAATGGAGCCCTAGCTTAGGACCACGACGGTCATCACCCTTCAGGGGCTGCCCTGTGCAGCAGACAGGGTGCCTGCCACGTGCTCTCTGAAGTTAGCGGACGGACAATTCTAGGAAACCATCTCTGCCCTCCCCACCCCACCCCAGGGGAGAGACCCCACCGGCCACCCTGCGCAGACCTCTCTCAAAGCACCTCTGACACTGACTGCGATCGCCTGTCAGACTCCTCTCTGCCCAGACAGGACACCAGCTTCTCTAGGGCGGGAAACAGTAGCTGCCCCCGCCGCACGGGCGCGAGGCCTGCAGCGCAGGTTCGCAGCGGACGCTTCCTGCCTGGGTTAAAGCGAACGGAGGCAGACGCTGAGCTGACTCGTCGCCCTGGGGCGAGGCGGCCCGTCCCCCGATCGGGACCCCTTATTTCCTTCCCTCTGCTTTCCAAAGGTTTCTCTAACCTGGAACCCACGTCCTCTTCCGTTGAACATAGAAATTTCTCGACGCCCTGGAAAGTCACCAGTGCGCAAAAGATAGCTCGCAGTTCCTAGCCAGAGTCCGGTTTCTGGACGTCCAGCTTGTAGACTGCCTCGATTTACTTTCATGATTTTCCATGCTTACACGAGCATGTTTTCTTCTAAATATAAATACGCTAAATACTTCCCAACTGGGAGTAATTCCTAAGGCCACCCCCTCGGTAGACGACGCTGTGGCCCCACCGAGACCCCCGCTTCGTCTGGCCAGGCCCCCTCACGGGCAGCCCCTCGAACCTCGTTCGGCCACTGGGTTTTATCCGCAGGTGAACCGGACTTGCCAGATGCGAACTCCAGCCCTTGACACTTCCAAGGGCCTCCCTCTTAGGGTGCAGACACCGGGGCTGCCTGGTGTAAGGCCTGCTCACTGTCTGCCACGCTCTTGGGTCCCGCCTGCCTTCCTGCCCTCGACCGTCCACCTCGTCCCCCTCCCAAAGCCGTGTCTCTCCCGGGGCAAGTTTCATGCCAGCACCTGGCCCCCCGCTGGGCCCTCCCTGCCTTCCCATTCCAAGGGCACGACCCGTGCCAATCCCCGCGACCTGCTGAGCAGGCCGAGAGCACAGCGGTCTCCCCACCCCGCTCCCTGGAGCAGGCACATTGCGTTTCCCTCCCCGGGAAAGCCCAACGAGACCAGGCTTGGCTCTGTTTGGCTCGCAGCCAGCTTTATCCCTCAGAAGGTAGAGGATCCCACAGACGGAGCTGCTGGTTTGAACTTTGACTCCAACAAGGTTCGTTGTTGTCAGAGTCAGGGCGAGGGAGGGAAGCAGTTTCGGCCACGTGCTCACAAGGACCTACGCTCCGTTTCCAACGTGGAGCGGACACGTCGGTGAGCTCCGACCTCCTCATCGTGTGACGGGCCCAGTGACCCCACCTCCGCGGAGGCGTTACCGTAAAGACGCACCGTGTCCGGTGTCGCTCCGTGAGAAGTGCTCGCCTGACCCCCCCTTAGCCAGCACACCTCCCGGTCTGGCAGCTGCTAACGTGTGACTGTCAGCTGTTAGACGAAGGAACGGGGTTTCTCAGGGATGCTAGGTGGAAACGTCGAGAGCTTCGCAGCAATCCTTATCCTTTTTTCTTTTTTTTTTTGTCCTTTGGATGATTAAATATTTTGTTCTTTAAAAACGAACGGGTCATGGCAGCCAAGTAGGTTTCAAAGGCGAATGCACAGTTCACGAATACATAAATGGCCCTTACACGTGAAACCATGTGCAACCCCATGACTAGGGGAAAACAGATTTTAATGGTATCGAGATCCAATTCTCGTTTCTACAATGAGTTAAAAAGTAAGAAGGTTGCGGTTCTCATCGAGGCTGAGGGCAGCAGTCACCTGCATACGGTTCTGGTGGCGAAAAAAGTTAGAAACCTCTTAGGAAGAGACATTTTGTGATAATAACACACCCGCACGTGAGCTTAGCTTTAGCAGTTCGGACTGCCTCACGGACCTGCATGTCCTCCGCGTGCAGGGGCCGAGCTGCTCGTCTGCCCTTCCGCTCTCAGGGCACGTGCTGCCCTTATCGGAACAGACATTTCTATCCTCTTTGCATCGCACAGCGGATCGAGGCTCCCAGAAGCCCAGTAACTGGACCAAAGTTACACGAGTATGAAATACCGCAAGTTTGGCTTTATCCGCGCGGTTGCATCAACCCAATATGGTAAGAGTGTTAGACCGTGAATTTGATGAATGAAAAATAAAAATTAATAATTCTTCCGCAAATGGTCCTGGCCTGATGGCGCCCTACGAGATGAACTCCACGAAGAGGCTGAGAATTCAAAGACGTCTCTGGCATTCTGGAAAGCAATCACTTTGGTGTCTGGGACAGGTGAATGTTATGAGAAAGAAGGGAGTTACAGCTTTTTAGGTTGAAAGGGGCCAGCATGCAAGGCGTCATCCTTGATTTGGCTCGACTTTGAACACACCAGCCGCCGTAGCTGTGCTGGGGACAAAGCGAGGGACTCGAATATGCTCTAAATAGAGATAACAGCAAGGCATTATTATTATTATTATTATTATTATTATTATTATTATTATTATTATTTTGTCAAGTGTGAGAAGTTATCCTGGACAGACCGCAGTGAGAAAGAATCCGGGGTCACGCACATAGGGGCCAGAGGGCAGCGTGGATGCCAGCGCCATGTCACAGAGGCCAAGAACCCGG
This sequence comes from Cynopterus sphinx, assembly GCA_030015415.1. Classification (NCBI taxonomy): domain Eukaryota; kingdom Metazoa; phylum Chordata; class Mammalia; order Chiroptera; family Pteropodidae; genus Cynopterus; species Cynopterus sphinx. The sequence goes on along the minus strand of CM057392.1, from coordinate 3,157,235 downwards.
GACCCTAAGTTTAAAAAGACGAAGGGGGACGTGGGCCCCGTCACCAAGTACGTCAGGGGTTTTGTGCAAAGAGAGCCCAGCCCCAGGTCGGCAGCTTCGAGCAAAGAGCCAGGCGCACCTGCTACAGTCGCAGGAGGAATTTTTGCCGTGACTCCCAGGGAAGGGCTGAGGCCTCGTGTGGGACCCGATCACTCCTGCTTCCCGGGGGAGCGACGGAAAATTTGAGGCAAAGAGAAAGGAAGAACGGGAAAAGGCGCTTCGAAGAGTTTCGAGTGCTCCGTAAGCACGGAGCGTCGGCTGCTACCTGCCAGGACCAGGACTTCGGGAGCAAACTTCCAAGGGCCGGAGATCAAATGTCTCTTGTTTATGCACATTTCGCTCTTTACGCGACTTTCTCAACGTCAGGCCAGGGCGTCCCGACTCTCTGGCTACGGGACAGCCCACAGGATGACCCCCGCCAAGCAGGATGGGTGGAGGCCTAGCCCCCGAGGTCTGGGACAGGCTTCCCTCGAAACAGCAAACATCTGCCTCGCTTCCCCAGGCGCACCCTGCTGGCCAGGCGGCTCCCCGCCTGGTCACACACCGTGCCAGGACGAGAGGCAGCATCCGGGCAGGGGACGGTGGCTGCTTCCCCTCGGACCAGCCTTCCTGACCAGGTCACACACTCGCTTCTTGGCTCCCGTCCGGGGAGCTGCACTGCGGGTGCCACGGAGCGTGCTCCTGCTGGGATGGCCGAGGGTTCGGTTTAGGGGGGCGGGGGCCGGGGCAGCCCAGGCTGATTCACGTGCAAAACCTGCCCACGTGCTCTCTGACTGCGTGTTGTTCCCCGGCTGAGGCTGAGATCTGCAAAGGCGGGGTCCTGGCACCGCACGTGACGCTGCCTGGCAACCTGAGAACGGACTTTGCTTCCTTCCACGTGTCTCCCGAGTACATGTCCGGCCAGGCCCCGTGGGGATGCACCGTCAGCACGGGACAGCGTGCTGCTCGTCCTCACCACGTTACACTCTTCCCGACAGACAGGGATGACACGTGCGAGTCGGGGACAGTCCTTGACAAAGTGCTCGGCTAAGGGGGTTTGAGGCCACGGTGGTGGAAACAGGACCGATCACCCCTGTTTCCTCTTGAGATTCGTTAACATCTCCCCATCTCTAAATTTCCGGTTTAATCTTGATTCCCAAGGCTTTAGCATACAGGGTTGTGGACAGAAATAAGTTCCGTGCTTCCTCCTCCTCTTGGAAACGTTCTCTCTTCTGTTGGGTGATGCCTCCCTCGCCCCGAGGGCCTTCCCCAGCCAGAGCACGCGCACCCCAAACAGGGTCCTCCCTAGGAGGATGGGCAGCTCTGCCAAACCTGTCACACTCCACTACTTGGGGTCAGGTGGTTCTCGGACATTCGGGAAGATGAGCAGCTCCGCTGCGTGCGGGAGCTGGGACAAGCCCCGGGCAGGACCCCGCCCCCAGGAGCTGTGACATTCAGGGCGACACTGAGCAGAGCGCAGGGAAGTAGAGCCCTGCAGGAGGTTAAACTGGGGGCTGGAGGGGGCGACGGCCTCGTGTTATATACTCGATTTTTTTTTAAGCCACAGCCTGGCTTTTTCCAAATGCAGCATTTCCCTTCATTCCTGGCGACAAAGGAATCGTGCTGATCGACGGGTTTTCAAGTTCCCTTTTGTGGGGAAGGAAGATGAAAGAGCAGGAGCAAGTCTGACGCGTCTGTGGATTTTATTCTGACGAGCGTCGCTACTCCTAAAACAGTGAAATCGGGCTTTAGCCTTGAAACAACCGACCCCCGTTATCTCTGTTAATAATTACTCGGAACTGCGCGTGACTTTGAACCAGACAGACTAACAGGCGTTCGGAGGGAAACGGGAGTTCGGAGGGAACCCGAGTTCTCGGCCCAAGGGGACGACCCACTCTGTTCCGACCAAATCCAGGTCGTTGGGTGGCACCGTGAGCAAAGGGCGAGGAATGACGCTGGGAAACCCGCCGGTGGCTTCTCCCCACACCTCTGCCCCCGGCCCAGGCCACCCAGGCGGGGGAGGATGGGGAGGGGGACAGCACCCCGGCGTCCTTGCCCTGGGAGGCTGGGGACGCGAGGGTGCAGCATCGACGCCGGGAGCTCTCGCCCGGAGTCTGGGGACCCTTGGGTGTCTCTGAGGTCCCTTCTGGTGCGTCTGTGAAGTCACAGTTTCTCTCATAACAGCACTAAGATGTCGTCTGCCTTTCCCACTGTCCAGAGGCTGCACGACGTGGGAGGATGTCGCTCCGACAGCTATGGAAAGTGTGCAGTGCCTTTAATTTTTCTCCGTTTTAGTTTCTAACACGATAAACACCAGGAGCTGTAAACCAGATTAAAAATAAAAAAAGACCTTTAGGGCTCGCAGTATTTACGAGCGAAAACGTGCCGATGACGAAAGGCTTCAGGGCCCCGGCTTCGGCCTGTCACCCTCACCGACGACGCTAGGACACCAGCCGGCACCAGAACGTTCCTCTTTCCCACGAGATTTTCTAAGCACACCGATACTCCAGATGAAGGCTTCTCGATGCGACGTAGGGAAAGTTTTATCTCACGAGGCACGTAAGGCTCGGATTCACGAAATAAAACGAACGATGCCCGAAGCCCTCGGTTTAATCGTGACGCCTTTACAATTGTGCCCATCAACCCGTCTGTCCTTGGGAGGAGGGAGTGCGAAGATGGTGGGGACAGCAAGGATGCTGGCCACCCTCAGGACGGCGGGGCCGCGTCTCCTTTTCGGCGTCGGGGGGACGCCGGGAGTCGGGGACCGGCCGGGGGAGGCTGCTCTCCCTGGGAGGCCACGAGGGTCGGGCTCTCGTGATCGCCTATGACCACCCGCAGCCGCATCACCTTGCCGGCCGGCTCCTTCCTGGGCGCCGAGGGCAGCTGCGTCCTCTGCAGGGCTCGGTAGGTGTCGGCCAGCAGCCCGTGGAAGACGCCCGTCCGGGGCCCCAGAAGGGGCAGTCTGTAGTGGACGCTCTCTGCGGGGCGGAGGGGCGGGAGGGGAGGCCTGCTTAGGTGTGGTCGTTAAAGAAGCTCGACGTAACCAAAGGTCACCAAAGCCTTCTTCGACCTCGAGAAACGGATTCAGAGTTCTCAGGAGAACTCCCCCTCCCAGAACCATCTTATCCCCCTCGGGGGTGAAGCTTCTACGGACCTTGTCAAAGGGGCCAGGAAGGGGAGCCTCGAGATGCAACTCAGGGCCGGGGAGCCACGGCCGGTCACTCGATTAAGTTAAAAAGGAAGGTAAATGTGTCCGGAGTTGGCACGTGAGGCGACGGGACAGGGGGCTATTCGGTTTTCAGAGGCCTTTGTGGAGACCCGGATGGTGTTCCGCTCGTCAGGCGAACACGATGTCACAGAAAGGCCACTGGTTCGTGAAATGACGTCTTCCCCCTGGAAGTCACCGAGTGACTGGGGGAGCTGGGGACGGGGACTGCGCGTGGGAGCTAAGAGGTGTCACAAGGTCGCACGCCGAGGGTGCGGCTCAGTGTCATCGCTGCGACGAGGGAGCAGAGGCCCAGGGTCGCAGGCTCTGATGAACTGAGGACCCGGACCCAGAGCTCTTGGTACCGTACGACGCCGCGGCGCCAGGCGGCGGGCATCCCTAGCCGTGTTTGCTGACGACAAGCGTCTCTGAGTGTCGTGGAACTCCGGACTCAAGGCCAAGAGGAGGCCCACGAGCCCAGAGCCTTCCAGAGATGCTCTTCCCACTTCCTATGAAGTCGAGCTGAATCCAGAAAATCACACGAAGTCACTGCCGCGATCGACAAGTGCGGCGGACAGTCGTGGGCAGGACGGTGGCTGGGATGGGTCAGCCACTCGGCCTCCGCGGCCCGGCCACAAAGCAGCAAACAGGCTCTGCGGTGGGGACGTGTGTGAGGCGCGTGCCCCGCGGGCCGGGCCGCGTAGGCAGTTTCCCTGGGCAGATCCGGGAGGGTGGGGGGTGGAGTGGGAGGTAGAATGCCTCCCCGGTTTTACAGGCGGGAGCACCGAGGCCCAGAGTGTTTGCACAGTTTGGCCAAACTCGGACGGCCCGACTAGGATCGAGGCCAAGGCTCCCGGCAGTTGGCCGAGTACCTTCCCCATCGACTCAGAGACACGCACGAGAGCAAAGCTCGGCTCCGGAAGGGCGGGCCTGGCACCCACGGTGCATCCGCCGAGCTGCAGCTCCGAGCCAGGCCCGTCAGCCCTGCCCCTTCGGTGCCACCCGCAAGGCCGGTGTCCTCGAGGGACTCCGTGAGCGAGAACCAGGCCGATCTCACGAACCCACGTCTAGCTCTTGTGTCGGGCACGGGCACACAGTCCCGGGGCTAGCAGGTGGACGGGAGGCATCTCAGCGCACTGTCCTACTGAATCAGAAAGCAAGCGTGCTCGCCGAGGGGAGGGTGCGCGTGCGTGCGTGTGCGTGCGTGTGTGCATGTGTGTGCGTGTGCATGTGTGCGTGTGTGTGTGCGTGTGCGTGCGCTTCATTCCTCGGGAGGCACGCCTGAAGACCACACCCAGGTTCAAGGGCAGCGCGGCCTGCGTGGCCGGTGCAGAGAGCCCTGATGACGACTGCGCGAGCCTGTCACCCCCTGTGCTCTTGGCTTCCAGGGGATGAGGTGGCTGCGGACCGAGGACCGCTGTGGGGAGGGGGCGCTCTCTCGGCCCGTCAGCCCCCTGTGGGCCAGCACTTCTGGGTTTGTAAGGAGGGGTGCCTCGGGCTTCAGTCCCGCTCGCACGGACATCTCCAACCCTCAGCTGTCGCCTGCGTCTCTGGGCCTCCCTTTTGGCGCCCCTTCGAGACGCCCGCCCTGTCCTCTTTCCCGAGGCCGTCAGTTCCGTTCTGGTTCTAACTCTCTGTGACCTCCCAGGACAGAGCTTAGACTCCCCCCCGTGTGAGGTGCAGACGGTGAGGCTGGTTTTCCTTACGGCGTGTGTCAAACGAAAGAGAAACTGAACGTGGCATCTGTTAACATGGGAACAAACGAGAAGGTGGACAAAGTTCCTAGAGTGACAGCCTACACTGCACCGAACCCTTGAACTATATCAGCCCAAAGTCGGACCCACGCCCACCTCCCCCAGCCCGGGGTCGTTCCTCTACAAGATGCGACTCGGGTCCACGCTGCAGCAGGAGAAGAGGTGCTACCCTTTTAACAGCAAGGGAGCGTGAGAACAGCACCGGCAGCTTCTGGGAGAGGCCGGGGCTTTAGGAAGTCTGGGGTGGAAGGTTCAGGGCCTTGGCGAGGCCATTCCAGGGGGTGAGAATGCAGTCCCCCCTGAGAAGGGCATTGTTTGCTTGGTGCCCGAGCTCTATGAAAAGTCTTCGGCAAGTGGACTATGGGGCTCTTTAGACAGAATGGTGCAGAGGACCCAGGAGAGGACCCAGGAGGAGCCATGACATGGATAAAGGAAGCGAGGCCCGTAGATGGGACAGGTAAGGCCGAGTGAAGGGCGGGCTTTGGACCAATAAAAACAGGCCAAACAAACAATACGTCAAAGACAGCGGGAGAGAGAATGGAACCAAAGACCCCGACTAGCCTCAGTAATCTTAAAACAACAAGGTACACACCCCCTCACTTCCAATTATACTGCGAAGCTACAATCGCCAAAACAGCATGGTGCTGGCAGACAGACAGACACACGGACCCACGGAACTGAACTGAGAGCCCAGAAACAAACCCACGTGTATACGGGCAAGTAATTTTCTTCAAAGGAGCCAAAAACAGGTAATAAAGAAAAGCTTGCAGAGACGTTTTTGAGGGCTGAACCCCAAAGGCGAGGGAAGTAAAAGCAAAAATTAACGAATGCCATTACACCCAACCAAAAAAGCTCCTGCCCAGCCAAACAAGCCGTCTACCAAACCAAGAAGCAGCCAACGGGAGGAGATGCTTGCAAATGATACCCGCAATGAGCGGTTAATTTCCAAAAATATTTAAAGAACCACACAACCCGGCAGCAAAGGAATAAACCATCTAATTCAACAAATCGGGCGGAGGGCCAGAACAGACACTTTTCCCACGAGGACACACAGATGACCAGCGGACAAACGACACGATGCTCAGCTTCACCAGCGTGAGTGAAATGCAGTCGAAATAACACTGAGGCCCGCCTCACACCTGTGCGGACGACGAGCCTCAACGACACAAGGCATCGCCAGCGCTGAGAGGGTGCGGAGGGAAAGGAGCCCTCACACCCTGGGAAATGCACCCCTGGTACAGCCGTCGTGGAAAACGGCGTGGAGGTTCCTCAGAACATTCCGAATACCCAGCAATCCCTCTTCCGGGTAGCTACCTGAAAAACCTGAAATCGCTTATCCTTAAAGATGTCTGCACCCACGCTCACCGCGGCGTCACTCACAACAGCCAAGACGTGCAAACAACCCAGCGGAACACACACACGCACAGTGGAATATTACTCAGCCACAAAAAATGATGAAATATCACCGATTGCGACAGCATGGATGGATCTCGTATCATGCTAAGTGAAATAAGTCAGACAGAAAAGGACACGAACCATATTATTTCACTCACGTGTGGGGCATAAAACAGAAGCAACAAATAAACTCGGGGGGTTAGGGGGAAGACGGAGGGTAGCATAAAGGGGGTCAAATACACGGGGACAGAAGGAGACCAGACTTCGGGTAGTGAGCGCACAATGCAACACCCAGAAGTTGTGCTACGGACCGGTGAACCTGAAACTTATTGTCATTAACCAATGTTACCCCAATAGAATTCACGTTTTTTTAAAAAAGAATGAGAGTTTGTTCAGAACAATCTAGAAATTTTCTTAGGGATTAAACCTCTCATTCCATCGCCCGGGGGCAGTATGCCTCCCACCACACGGAAGTCCAAAAGCAAGCAAACCTGTTGGGATGTCATCATGAGGACCCTTGGGGACCGTCTGATCTCTCGGTGGCTGAAGACTCATCATTCTGGTTGGAGAAAGCAAAAAAGAAAACGAAAAACCACACTAGTCATTTGACTAGATCTTGCTGGAAAAGAAGGTGTCGTTATACACTTCAAAACAGAGACGGTCCCCGGAATCCAGCACTTGGCAGCCTGGTGCCGAGGCCACTTTGCCGCAGAGACGGCTGGGCCAGACTTGCACAAATCAGTACTTTTTAACAAAGCACCAAACACGCAAGACGAGTAGCCTGGGGAACAAAACTTCAAAAGCCTCCTCCATAAAGGAGTGGACTGACTTCGGGTAGTTCAGTTTTCGTTTAAAGTCTGCAGAGGACGATCCGATTCAAGTTCTTGAAAAGCCTGGGTCGGTGCAGGGAAATGCTAGCAGCGCCGGAGCCGGCAAAGCTCAAACACCTGTTTCCTCCACGATGCCAGCTACCTGGGCCGCACACCTGGTTTCAGTGCAGCTGAGTCCGCCTCTCACCCCGGGACGAATGGGCCCGAGCTACCCAAGGAATAGCACCTACTTCTGTCCAACATCAGCTTACAAAGAGGCCTACCTGCTCCCCACATTATTACTCTCTGTGGCAGGGGGGAAATTAAAATTGCCATTAGATCACACGTGACTTAAATTTTTTTTCTTTTTCAGTTCGTACTGACGTGCAGTTATATCTGTTTCAGGAGCGTAGCACGATGGTTAGACGTTTATATAACTTAGTAAGCCCAGGACCCACCTGACACACGCGTAGCTGTTCTAATACTGGCGACTACACCCCTACGCCGTACTTTACATCCCCGGGACACGTATGGTACTTTTGACTGGTCACATGTGAGGTCATGTGCACATTTCGGCCACCTACTGAAAGCCAAGTCTCCCTACCTTGGTGCCCGATCCAGAACGAGGCATGCTTGGAGCGTTTTAATAAAGTAAAAACTGAGTCCTTCTTTCTCGTTAGTTAAATACAGGAAGAAAAAAAAAAAAACCCTAAAATCCATCTAAAATTCGGCCTGGATTTAGTTCTGATAAACCCGGTCTTGATGAGAAGGCAGCAGATAGCCCCCAGCCGAACTGATAACAGGAGCCTTAGTTACTGGAAAGCAGCAGGGGGTGCCCGGGCCCCCACGGACCCGTGAGATCCCCCTGCCACCCAGGCGGAGGACCTGGATTCGGTTCTTCGGAGACTAAGAAGCCTCCGGCCCTGCTCCCTGTGCTGCTCCCGGGAAGGCGGAAAGGACGAGAAACCTTCCACGGCGGCGTCAGCAGCTGTTCAAGCCCAAAGGTGAAACAAGGTCCTGGGCCTACCCGGTTTTCCCGGGAAAGGAAGCCCACTGCCCGGCAGCCCCTCTGCAGCCTGCTCACTGCGTCCCTCCACCCACCATCCTGCGACCCCAAAGTAAAATAACCGGAATTAAAGTCCCGTCCCCATCGACACCTTCCACTTACTTGTGACTCAGTAAATTCTCAAAGGACAGCTGCAGGTCGTCTGGGATCAGCATGGTTCTTGGCTGCACCTGAGGCGGAGAGTCTCGTGAGGACACCACATCCCCACCCACGCGGGTGGCGCCCACCTCAGGTGACTCGAGCAGTCACTGTGCACCACTGCGATACGGATCAACCGGGGGGACCACCCTGCCACCCCCCAAGTCACAGGGTCTTCGTTCTTCCCTGGCCATGGGATTCCGAAGTTAGGCACTCACCATCGGTAACCCCTCCAGCTCCTTTTGTCTGGTTCGGCCCCCCCCCCCCCCAGTTTTTCAGGTCTCAGGGGAACCGTCGCTTTCTCACAGACACTCGACCCCGGGAGTCCTTGGCTTGTGACCTCCCTGCTCCCTAGGCTTCCGCCGTGAGAACACGCACGACCCTTCACTGCGCTCACTTGCTGAGCGTCCGCCTCCCTCAGAGACGTTTGGCTCCTGGAGGGCTCGCCCCAAGTCTCTAGTTTCGTATTTCCAGGTCCTGAGCGAAGTGCGGGTTGAAGGACTGTTTCTGGATCGAATCAGCGACTGAATGAACCCACCATGGAGCCCACTGGGAAGTGTTAGGTGTATCCGGGTGACTGGCACCACGCAGGTTTTTCCGTCCCAGCCCCGCTGGATGACTGAGATGCTGGCCCGGGGGCATGCAGAAGCACGGAGTCACCCAGGCCTAGTTGCTGCAGCTCTGTAGGCCGCTCCTCAGTTGGGAAGGGGGATTCCACTTTGTTCTCCTTTCTGCAGATTGTTTGGCTCTTCTGCCTGCCTTGCATTCCGTGGGAATTTTAATGTCTGCGTGTCCATTTCTGCAAGGAAGGGATCTGGCATGGCGAGAGGGATCGCATTTTCGACCCGTGACCATGCGGATCCTATTTACTGCGGTCTTCTTTGAGTTCTTTCTCTGATGTTGATGCGTAAGTCTGACCCTTCTTTTGCTATACTCGTCCCTCAGTATCTCCATTTTTGATGCTATCCTAACTGGAACTGTTTCCTGTGCGTTGCTAATGTACAGACATTAAAGTCACTTTTGTGTATTGATCCTGTGTTCCATCACGCTGCCGGACTCAGTGCTGGAGCTAGCAGTGAGTGTGTGTGTGTGTGTGTGTGTGTGTGTGTGTGTGTGTGAGTGTGTGAGTGTGTGACCCGCAGGACTCTCTACACACACCATCGCGTCATCTGCAAGTGCAGTTCTGCGCCTGCCTTCCTCGTCGGGATGCCTTTTATTTCGTGCCCGGCTCTGGCATCCACCTGGCTTACCACTTTCATTTCTCGGCATTTGGAGCACAGCTGCTTGTTTCTGATCAGCATGGGGTCACTCTGGCTGCCCCTGGCCTGGAGAGAGAGAGAGAGACAGGGGGAGTCGGGAAATGGCGTGGTATCTGGGGCAGCACAGAAGTGGGAAAGGGTGAGGGAGGTCACGGTCCCGCCGTCCCTAAGACGGAGGTGGACACTCTGGTCTTGGCTGGACGTGGGTCTGGACCTGACTGCAGCTGGGAGGTGCAGAAAGGGTTTAGGCAGGGGACGCTGAGCCCGGGACCAGCTGGTGGCCTCCGCCCGCACAGAGGTGCGGGAGAAGCCCGCTGGCTGGCGGAGGGGCGCAGGGCTGGAGATCACCATCCACCGAGCATGCGGACCGAGAGGCTGTACGTTTCCCCCATCCGATCCGAAGGACCCGCCACGGGGACCAGCTGAGGGCCCTGATGGCCTGAGGAAAAGCGACGGGCGACCCCTCTTCCCCAGCCCTTCCGCTGCCCCCCGCCCCCCACGGATCCCCCCCTTTCCTCAGGCCTTAGCTCCTGCCCGAGAGCAGGTCTCTGCCGAGCCATCGGGCACCTGCGTGAGCACAAGCTGAGCCGTCAGCTGCAGTGTGGGTCCTGGGCTCTCCCCACCCCGCCTCTGGGGAGCAGAGCCCCCCCCAAGCTGGGCAAGTGGGAATGGGGGCGCCCTGCCTGCAGCTCGGGGCTACTGCCCTGTGTGGGGAGTCGGTCCCTCCTACCTGTCCCCCCTCATCGCCATCATGTGAGACGTGCTCGCGGGAAGAGCAGAATGTTGGGGGGAGGAGGGGGCCGCAGGCCACCCACACCCCGAGGCCTCCTCCTGCCCTCGGCCCCGTGTGCCCCGAACCTGGCCTTTGTCGCCGGGTCTGCAAGCACCTTTGTCCCGTGAGACGCGGGCGCTTGGGCGAGGCATTGGGGGATGGAACGGGGTGGACCGAGTCGGATTCCTCGGACAAATTCTCAAAATACTTGCATTTCTGCGGGCCGCGGGCGGGGCGGGGCGCGGGGGGCCTGTTGGGTCTGCGTGCGGGGGGGACGGCTCGGCAGCAGCCGGGGCGGGGCCGGGGCGAGGCCGGGGCGAGGCCGGGGTGGAGGGCTCGGTGGAGGGCGCCCAGGTGAATGAGTTTCCAGCCCGGGGGCTGGGAGCGGAGCCGGCGGGGAGGGGCTGCCTCGCACCTGCGCAGGTAGCTGGGGGCCGCCCCCCCGCGCCCCCCCCCCGCCGGCGGAACCGGGTCCCCGACGGCCCCGGGCAGAGTCCGCCACGCGGACTCCTGGGGTCCCCCCCCCCGCGGCCCTGACCTCGCGCTTTCGTCTCCGCTGCGGGGGGCCCGGGGAGGACGAGGGGGGCCGGGGAGGGGGACGGGGGGAAGGGGGCCCAGCGCGCCGCGGGCAGATGGAGGGCGCGGGGGGCGCCTGTGCGTCGCGCTCCCCGCCCCCCGGGACTGCCACGGGGTTTTGTTATTTTTTATTAAGAATAAAGTCCGAACCTGAGCCCGGCCGGCCGGGACCTGCAGCAGCGGCGGCGCCTTCACGCCCTGCTTCGCGGCGAGCAGGAGGGCGGCGTCGGGGGGCCTGGGGGGCGACAGCGAGTCAGGCCCGCGGCCCTGGGCGCCGGGGAGAGCCCACGGGGCCCCCGAGCGCACCCCCCACCCCCGTCCGGAGGGCCCGGCCGGGCCTCGCGCCCACCCGCCTTCTCCAGCCCCGCGGCTGCGGGTGGCAGAGGCGCGTAGGGACTGGGGGGGCAAATGGCTCCCGAAGCAGAGGTGTGACCGGCCGAAGAGACCAGTAGCAGCACTGACCTCTGACAGGGGTCACCGGGGCCCCGCTCACAGACACCCCCACCCATCTCCTCCAGCCACACTTCTACTCTGGAACATTCTTTTCAGCCTCAGGGGAAGCACTGACGCTGCAGGGGTCACACCAGCCGTCTTCGCAGGGTGACCCGCCCGAGGGTGGCTCGCAGGTAAGGGCCAGGGCGTGCAGTGGGCCCAGCCATCGGGACCTGCCCAGGTAGGCGACACCGTGTGTGCCCCTCGCCCCAGCGCCCCGCCTAATGAGGACAGCCTTCACAGCACGAGTTCTCTGTAACAAGCCACGTGGAAGGTGTCAGGTACTCGGGAGGCATCACTGTTTCATTTTGCCTCGCCCCCTGCCCACCCCAGGTCCCCTGGGCCCTGGGACAGCGGGAAGGTGCTGACCCAGCCCCTCACTGCCACGGTCTTTGACATGTGGATGACGTGCCTTGGACTTGACACCCAAACGCTGAGCAGGAGGAAGCAGGGCCCACTCCACACTGCTTACACACGCAGCAATCCCAGATAACAGGACCTCGGTGTGACACGAGGGCTTTTGAGGCTGACGAGGAGTGTGGCTTCGGCACAGTCAGGCCAGCCTGTGCGTCCTCCTCGGAGGCCATGGGTCTGTCCCGACACCCACCTTCAGAGCCACCTCCTCCAGCCCCCAGCTCGAGGTTGGGGTGGCTCTGAGTGTGTCACCCGACGTTCCTTTGTCCTTTTCGGACTGTTCTGTGTCAGAACTGCTCATCCAAGGCAGCAACACACAACGCACACGTGGAACCTTGGAACCTTCTTACCAAGCTCTCGGGGGTTTGCCAGAAATCAGCAGCTTAGAACCCAGGGCGTTGGCCAGAAGAGGAGTTTCCAACCCTCAGGAATTGTCGGTATTTAAACCAACGGCCTTTTCCAAAGACTTGGCGTCCCTGCCTTGTCCCCCGACAGCTCAGGGCACCTACAGGTGCTGTCCCGTCAGTGTCCTAGACTCCCCGTGAGGTAGGTAAGCGCCATCTCTCTTAACCAGGAGTCAGGCTGGTGCCCAGTGGGGCGTCACTGAGCACCTCAGGGAATTTCTCCTTGCGACCGGTTCCTTGGTCGGCTGGAGGAAAAGCAACCCCTCGCCTTCCCGACTGGCCCTTTGACACGCAGGACCTGGCTGTGAAAGTGGACAGCTTCGGAGGCACCAGTGGTGTCTGGGGTGGCCTTGTTCCAGCCCCTGCCCTGTGCCCCCTCCCACCCCACCCTCTTCCAAACACTGTGTAATCAGAGGACAAGGGAGCTGGGGAGAGAGTCGGGCACAGGGTGCTTTACTCCCGCTGCAGGGCGGGGCTAACGGGCACTGGGAGGGATGGGATGCGGGTGTCACCCTACTTAGATGTCCTACACTAGCCATGTCATATGGAAAGCCAGATTTCTGGTGTGAGAAAAACCAGATCTGGCGACTAGAGTCACATACCCGCAGGTGACGTTGATGAGGGAGAGGGAAGGCTGTCCCTCTTGTCAGGGAGGTGACCTCCGGGTCACCACAGTCCCCGTTCAGCCAGCTCTACTCCTTTCTGCCATCTGACTGTCCTGGTTATGTGAATTTGCGCCCCGGCCCCAATTAAAAGACGCTGAACTGTCACCACTCACGCTAACAGCTCTTAATAAGAACTACGTGCCCCGGGTTTTTAGTTCACGAACGAGGCCCCGGGGTTGTTGAATCTCTGCCCGTTTTATACTCAGATGTTAGCTATTCCGCTCGGATACGCTCAAAGTGACGCAAAACTAAACGGGCCCAAAACAGCCCCCTCCAGATGCTCTGAAAACCCACAAAACTGCCACCGGGAGTGCGGTTTTAAAGGGCGCGGCAGATGGCACAAAGGTGCCCTGGATGGACGTGAGGAAGTGGAGAGCGTGTCCCCCACGGTATGGCACTTGTCTATGGGTCACAAACAGGAGGAACAGCTCTAGGATCTACACTGCACAGACCAGGGAGCCGACCTGTCACCTAAGGTGTGCAGCTCACCTTGCCTCCTGGCCCCCCAGACCTGCACGTCCCCTCACACTGCCCCTCCCTGTCCCCTCACCACACCCAGGGATGGAAAATGGGGAAGGAGCCAGGGAACGCAGTAATGTCAGGCTCCCTCCCCCAGCCCCCCCCAACCCATGTTGGACAGCAGTTCCTGGGGACGGGGCGGGACGAGGGTGGCCTCGGCGTCACCCACGGGCCGTGGCTGCTCCGGGAAGACAGGACCTGGGGACTCTAGACTCCGATGGTGAGAACTGGAAAGTGTCCCTCTGCCCCGAGGGGCACGGGCGGGCGAGGCGGGGGTGAAGGGGTGTGAGAGGCGGTGTCGGGGCGGAGGTCGTCTCCGTCGTCGTTGCGTGGAGGGGCGGGGGGGGGTCCCCGAGATCCGCCCCCTCCAGGGGAGCCCACACGCCGCGCTCAGTCCCGCCGTTTGACTCGGGTGTGTCCGGGGACCTCCGCGTCCCCCCCCCGCGAGCCCCCTCGCCCTCCCCCCGCCACCCCCCCCCTGTGTCCCCCCACCCCCGCCGCCCCCGGGCACCTGCGCGGGAGGCTGAGCACCAGCGGCTTGTTCACCAGGCTGGCCTCGCTGAGCCACGGGGTCCTGTCGAACTTGGGGATGGAGACCTGGAGGGAGGCGGAGGGACACCCGTCACCGTGGGGGCCGCCCCCCGCCCTGGGCCCGGCCACGGGGGGGGGGAGCCCCTGCCCGGTCCCCGCTCCGCCCTGCCCGGTCCCCCTCGGCCCTGCCCGGTCCCCCTCGGCCCTGCCCGGTCGCCCGCTCCGCCCTGCCTGGTCCCGGCTCCGCCGTCGCCAGCGCAGGGACGAGGACGAGGACGAGGACCCGGGTCCCCCCGCCGTCCCCGCCGTCGGGGCTGGTGTCCCGGCGGCCGCCACGAGGGGGCAGCGGCGCGCGCCGCCCGACCCGGAAGCGCCCGCCGCGCCGTGACCCCGCGCCCCGGAAGGGGAACGCGGCGCCGGCCGCCCTGTCCGCGCCGCGCACCGCTGCGAGCCGGCGGCCAGGTGGGTGCGGGCGGGCGCCGGCGCCGCCGGGCCCTGCTCCTGCTCCTCCTCCTCCTCCGCGGGCCCCGGGCCGGGCGAGGGGCGGGCGCGCACCCGGGAGGGAGGGGATGCGGGGCGCCCCGGGGCCGCCCGGCCCGGCCCAGACCCGCCCGGCGGGCGTCGCCCTTCGGGGCCGCGGCCCCGCCAGCCCGGGGTCCTCCCGCCGCCTTGGGGGGCGCCCGGCGCGCAGGATCAGCGTCTGCTCGCGGCCGAGCCGGGCCGCCCGGGGCCCTGACTCAGTTTCCCCCGGGAGCGGGTGCCGCCGCCGTCGGGGGGAGGGCGGCCCGCTAGGGGGTGCAGGCCTCGGGGGAGGACGGGGGCCGCCGGGCTCCCCGCGTCCGGCCCGGGCCCCCTCCCTCCCGGTGACGCGTGGCCCTGAGGACCCGGAGCCCCGCCCCCTCCGCGGCGCGGTCGCCGTCGTGGCCGCCGGGAGCGCAGCGCGCGGGGCCCGCGCTGACCGAGGGGCCCGTGGGCCCCGAGTGAAGAAGTGGGTGGCGGGGGGCGCAGGCTGCCCTGTGACCGGGGCCGGAGTGACCCAAGCGGTTGGGATCGCGGCCCTTTTCCTGGTTACAGTGGGGCCGGGACTGCCTCGCCAGCTCGTGGGGGTGAAGGGAGCCACGCAAGGCACTCAGCACGTAGTAGGCCTTCACGAGTGACAGCTGACACGTGGCTGGTGTCAGCCATGGCGGTTGGAATATCCCGAATCCTAAGCTCAGCCTTTTAATGGACCCCGTTCCCTCCATCCGGACCTCCCCTGACCTTCGCCTGGTCTCTCTCTAGGAACTTGCCTGTGGTGTCCAGCCCCCGAGAAGAACTCGTCTCCTGCAGGCCCAGGCTGGCTTGCTGCCTTTGCAGACAAGGTGAGGTCGGCACAGCATCAGCCGGAACACAGCATGGAATTCCCAGAGCCGCCTCGCGTCCAAGCCTCATGAAGAGCGAGAACCACATGCACTCCCGCAAGGGACGCTGAACCGGCCTGAGTGCGAGGGGAAGGATAATGTGTGCCCAGCCGGTCGCCACCGCCAAGGAGATCCGGTGGCAGAAGGTCCTGTACGAGCGGCAGCCCTTTCCCGATAACTACGTGGACCGGCGGTTCCTGGAGGAGCTGCGCAAGAACATCTACGCCCGCAAGTACCGCTACTGGGCCGTGGTGTTCGAGTCCAGCGTGGTCATCCAGCAGCTGTGCAGCGTGTGTGTGTTCGTGGTCATCTGGTGGTACATGGACGAGGGCCTCCTGGCCCCCCAGTGGCTTTTCGGGACCGGCCTGGTGTCTTCCCTGATCGGCTACATCTTGTTCGACCTCATCGATGGCGGCGAGGGCCGGAGGAGGAGCGGGCGGACCCGGTGGGCCGACCTAAAGAGCGCCCTGGTCTTCATCACCTTCACGTACGGGTTCTCGCCGGTCCTAAAGACCCTGACGGAGTCCGTCAGCACGGACACCGTCTACGCCATGTCCGTCTTCATGCTCCTGGGCCACCTCATCTTCTTCGACTACGGCGCCAACGCCGCCATCGTGTCCAGCACGCTGTCCTTGAACATGGCCATCTTTGCTTCCGTCTGCCTGGCCTCACGCCTGCCCCGGACCCTGCACGCCTTCATCATGGTGACATTCGCCATCCAGATCTTTGCCCTGTGGCCCATGTTACAGAAGAAGCTGAAGGCGCGCACCCCCCGCAGCTACGTGGGGGTCACGCTGCTCTTTGCACTGTCAGCCTTGGGGGGCCTGCTGTCCATCAGCGCCGTGGGCGCCATCCTCTTCGCCCTTCTGCTGGTGTCCATCTCCTGTCTCTGCCCTTTCTACCTCATCCGCCTGCAGCTGTTCAAGGAGAACATCCACGGGCCCTGGGACGAGGCTGAGATCAAAGAAGACTTGTCGCGGTTCCTCAGCTAGGTTAGGGACCTCCGTGCCATTCCTGCGGAGCCTGGCAGGCGGGCCTCCCAGCGAGCAAGGTCTGAGGGCGGTCCAGCCCCCATCCCGGGAGCAGCAGACGGTGTGCGGGGGAGAAAGGGGCCGAAGGAAAAAGTGAACCAAGAGCTCGGCTGGTGGAGGTGCTCGTCCTTCTGTTATTTGGCGGGTGAGAAGTCTCTGGGGCCCTCGGGGGTGATGGCTTCCTGTTTGTATTCACCTAAACAACTGAAGTGATGTGGTTTCTATTTATTAAAAAATAACAACGTATCCATCAAATTGTCTCATGATTTTTCTTTAAGCAAAAGGCAGACAAAGGGGCGTGGAGAATGGAGATTGTGCGCATGTGTGCGCGTGTGTGGAGTCACTTCTGTACCCTTTTCCACGTACTAACGCAGGCCCTGTCTTTTCTAGAGCTCAGATCCTGGAACGCCAAATGCCATGTCCAGTGCTGTTGCGTAAAAACCACCGGTCACTTAACCTTGACTCAGTTTCTACTTAGGGAAGCGAGAACGTAAGGAACTGCGAGGGCCTGTGCTCTGCCGTAGCGCACGTGAATGCCGGCGGGGACTCCAGGAGGCTGGAGGTCAAATTCAGCTGGAGCGTGAGGACGTGTTCACTAGAGGAGATGGCATGTGAGGTCATTCTCGGAGGTCTGGGCAGGTGGCAGAGGCCTGTAGGAGCCAGGTCGGCGACAGCAGCCAGTGGAACTAGCACAGCAGACTGAGGGAGACCAGAGAACCAGGCTGTGCGCCCCGTCCGGTGACTGCGCCAGCTGAACGCGTCCAGTCAGAGTTGGGCCTGGTTTCGGACCGCCAGGTAGAATTCTAACTAAAGCCCGGTAACTGTCCCCCGTGATAGCGCCGTGAGCTTTCGGGTGAGCCTTTGGGCCACCGGCTTACACCGTGGGTTGAAGGATTCACGCTGAGCATATTTGGGCATATTCTAGGAAGCCTTCGGGCCCTCATTTACACCTTCTAAGCCAAAGGCTCAAGGTCAAGAGAAACGAAAGCGAGCCAGCAGAGGGCATCAGTCACACGGTTTTCCGCTCCAGCAGGGCGAAGGCCCAGGAGCGGGCTGGGACACAGTGCCATCTCGTGGAAGCCACAGATACTCCTTTAATGGTGAAATTGGGCAGGCGTCGGGATTCTTGCTGCACGGTGGTTTGGGAAATAACCGCACGGCCTGAGGTCCCCACACGTTCGGGGGAGAGGTGGCATGCTCGTCTTCGCTAGGTTGTTACAGGTTGGAGCATCCAGTGTGGGCCGGGCGCCGTGTGAGACGCTTCGTCGTATGCGTTATCTTAGTTCCTCACAGCAATCCTGAAGCACGGGTGCGATTTCCGTCCAAGTGGAGGAGACAACATCTAACAAAACGCTTGTTGCCTAGGCCCAGCTCTACTCACCTCGGAGGGTGTTCAGCCTCAGAATTCATCCAGCGAATCTTTATTAAGCGCTAACTATCTGACGGATAGTGTTTTATGTGCTTGTGATTTATCTGTGAATAAGTGGACATGAGTGGTCCATTTGTCCGGGTAAAATGGGCTAAACTTGACCTAGCAGAGCGTACGTGCTCCAGGAGGAGCAGGTGATGACCACAAGCAGGTGGTAACAAACGCTATGGGAAAAATCAAAAAGAAAAAGCGATGGTATCGAGTAAGGGCTCGGCTGGGTCTCATGGAAAAGGTGACATTTAAGCAAAGGCTCAAGGTTGGGGGGAGGGACGGGGAGTAACTCGGCTCCAGGAAGAGGGGGCAGATGCTTGAAGGCCCAGAAGAGCCTTTAGCGTTGTATGGAGCTTCAGATATACACTCGTCGGCAGCTGTCACCCATGCAGTGACTCCTCCGTCCCGGACTTGGGGGACTCCTCCCACCTCTCTGGCCCCCTGGCCTGGCGAAGGGAAACTTCGCTCTGCGTCCGGCCCTGGCTCCTGCCCGTGACGTGCACAGAAGCTGAGAGCTGGGCCTGGAAATCGGAGCCCGACAAAGTGCGTGAAATCTGATTTGGTTACACATGGCACGGGGGCGGGGGGGGGAGCTGTTAATAGTCCTGACTTACTCAGTGGTCACCCCCGAATCTGATCCTAATATGTGGCAGTATTGCGATTCCAACCGACCAACCAAACACGGTGTATGCGACGTAGGGGAGGCAGCGGGTGGGGCCTGTAAATACGGGGGACAGAGCGCTGCAGCACCACGAGCTCTGTCCGACTCGTCCAGACACGACTCTGCAGCACTGTCAAGGGCTGTGGAGGTTTCCTCTTTGTCAGCAGCCTTACCTTCCTGTGGGGGAGGTTTATGTTTTTAAATGAGTTCACAATTGCAGGGTTTACTTCAGAATTTCATGGACCGAAACCAAAGATTCCAGTATCGGTTCTGAGTTTTTTAAATAATACTTAATGCCGAGTTATCGAACAGATGTTGGCCAGCACTAGTTTTTTCCAACTCTGGGATAAAGGGGATTAAAGCACATCACAGCCCAAACCCAGGGGACGTGTCCCCGCCTGCAAACGAAGGACAGAAGCCAGTCCTTGTCTTGGCCTTCGGCTTCTGGGGGTTTGTGGACATGCCCCCAGCGTAGATGTTTGATGTTTTCTTACCTTTAGCTCTCTTTTCGCCATCTCCCAGACGTCCTGGGGCTTCCTACCTGGAGACCGGGGAGACCACCTCCCCTCACCGGGTCCAGTGGACGCGGAGACAGGTCCCTTCCGAGTCGACAGCCTTTTCGTCAGCGGCGGAAGCAAAGCTAACAGGTTCCTTCGGCTGCCAGGCCACGGACTCCTCCTCAACCACACTCGCCCGTTAGAAACGCAACGTCTGGTTTCTGATGGGCTCTAACGGGTTCTAAAGCTCCTTTCTTTGTCAGAGCCCAGAGTCACCACATTCTGGAATGTTGGCGGGCATGGGGGCATTGGGTCACCTGCTTCTAGAACCCAGAGCTCTTCTTCGGCCCAGAGTCACTACGGTTCTCCCCAGAGAAACGACCCAAATGTCCTCCTCCTGTGGCTGTCATTGCTTATTCCGTTCCGTAAGCTGCTTTTACCCTGCCCCTTCCCTGGTGCTACGAACTCCAGGAAGGTTCGATGCATCAGCAAAGGGGTGAGGCTGTGTAAGGAACATTATTTTTATTCAGGGCATCGTCTGTTCCTCCTGACGACCCTGAGTTGTGGTCTGAAGAATCCGTGCTTTCTCCGCAATCGAAAAGCGGAGGGCAGAGGTGGGGGCAGGAGAGTCGGGGAAAGGCATTTTATGAAACTGAGAAACACTGTGAACAAGTGAGTAAATAGGGCCGCCCCCGGGCACGGTTTAATCTCCCCCCAGGCCCTGTAATTCCTCCCTGCCCTGCCCTTCTTTGCTGAGGACAGGGATCGGGTTCACTCTGCGACGACTGAACTTTCCTTTCCCACTGGTCATCAGGTCAATGTAAGTTTCCAAGTCCCCTAGCCTGTGTCCCACAGCGCGGAAAAAATAAGATCCAGTTTAAGACAAAGAGCACGAGTCCCAGCACCTGAAGAGAGAGATGCATCGGTGGACCCCGCCCCGATGGCGACCCCTGTTGCTGTGCGGGGAGCAGGTGCTCCGTCGGGGGTGCCGGCAGGTGGCGAAGTCACACACCTGGCCCCGGGGGTGGGGTGTCCATCAGCTCGCTGCCGCCAGGTGGATGCCAGGTAGGCCAGGTTACCTGCTTACCGGTGATTCTAATGCGCACCCATGGGACCTGGGTATGAGCAAAAACTGACGCGTTGTGACACAGAGAGATTTTAACGTGAGAAATAAACTGGTTTTGCATTTCTGAGTGGAGAGTGGAGTTTGCAATAAATAAATAAATAAATAGATAGATAGATAGATAGATAGATAAAATAATAATAATAATAAAATATTTTTAAAAGAGACACCGGTTCCAGACGAGGCGCTTTCTCCTTCCCGTGCCGGAGGTTGCTGTCTCAGTCTGCTCAAGCGAGGCACGTTCAGACGTGGTCTCACCCAGCAGGAGACACTTTTTAATTTAGACCGTGTACATCTCCAAAAGGAAAATCCTGAATCAAATCCCAGGTCTTTGGGGAGGGTTCAGATCACACATCTGGCGGGATGTACAGTGTGTCACCTTAGTAATAGACTCTTTATTTGGATAAATCTTTGGGTGTTTTCTTCTGAGTTTAAAATTTCTGGGTTGGAATCACCATCTGAGGATCAAGGTGTAAAAAACGTTCTGCTTCCTTCCAAACTCACCTAGACCCCCTTCTTCCATCGTTGTGAATTTTCCTCCTCAAGGCGGCTGCTTGGCGTTGCCTTGTGCTTTTCCTCTGAATGGTCTCTTTCCCCCCCGTATTTGCCAAACAGAATGCGTGAGGTTTATGCCTCGGAGGTGCCATTTCTTCCATAATCACACATATCCGATCCCCCCTACAAGTGTGTTAAGAAAAATAATAAAAATAGGAAGCTTTTTTTGGTCTAATAACTATTAACGGGCTTTCTGGAGGCCAGTTGAAAGCGATCATTTTCCGTGTCTTTTCTCGACTCCCAGGATTTTCACTGCATCCTTCCGACATCTGTTGGACAGGCGTCTCAGCCGCAGATAGATGATGACTCTCCACCACGTAAGATCTGAAACCGCAGCGCTTTCGGAACTTAAAATTAACCTTTTTCAACTCCAGCTCCTTAAAAGATCAAGTGGTGTCTTTTTCTCCTTACCTGGGTTTCGTTGAGGCAAACTCAGTGTCATTGGATCTTCTTTAGAAAAAAGACAACACACTGCATTTTTTTATATAGAATAAACTTTGTTTTTATTACAGACACGGATCAAAAATAAAAGTTTTATGTACATACGACACGTAGTGCAAACAGAAAGCTTTTAAATACCACGGACAGACGCACTGGTGGGGGCGGAAGGAGATGGAAGGTGGGTTATGGCGGCCGGCCGGGAACTGCAGGAGGGGGTCGCCTGGTGAAAACAAAACAAAACAAAACAAGGTAACGAAGGGGACATGGAGGCAGAGGAAGAACAGCATGCTTGAAATGAAAACGAACCCAAATGCGAGCATGCAAAACTATCCCCAGAAGCCAAATGTGCACCGGACGGGAAAGCAGGCAGACATGCGGGGCCGCGGGGGCAGAGGCAGCTGTCCCCAGGACCCCTCTGGCTGTTGGTGCTGTGCTGGGCACGAGCCATCGCAGAATGAGGAACCCACGCAACCCCGCCCGGGAGAACTGGGGACAGCACCACCGCCACACACCTCTGTCACTCGAGTACCTTTCCCAACCCCGACTTCGTGACTTCGGTTATTTCCAAAGATTCCATAAACGCTGTGGAATCTTTGTGGGGAGGGAGAGGGAGTTGAAAGAGAAGAATGCCAGGTGAAATGTTTTGCTTTAAGATGAGGGGAATTAGAAGGTGTTAAGAGGTCCAATGAGCACGGCAGGGGTGACCTCAGGGGGTCTGGAAAGGAGAACTGGCTCCAGGTGATTATCCTGGTGGAGGAGCCTTCCCAGGCCCAGGGCCACTATAAGGCGGGGTGTGGCCTGCGGTGGCCCCAGGGCTCCGTGGGGTTTCCCGCTGTCTCAGAGCTCGGTGGCACTGAAGCTCTGGCTGATTCTGAACCAGGGCCACCGGGGCAGGTGCCACGTGGCTTGCTGGCCTTTGTCCACGCGCCTGGCCTGGCTGGCATCTTGTCAAGGCCCACGGTCGTGAAACGGGTTCCAGAGCCGGGGCCCGTTCCGACACCAGCCTCTCTGGAGGTTTTGCTGTCAGAGAAGATCCAGCAACGTCAAGGTCGCAGCCCACAGCCCTGCCAGCAGGAGGACAGCGGGCCAGGCGACGCGTCCCAGCAGAACCTGCCCCGAAATTCCCTCCTCCTGCCCAGACGGGGGACACCCTCAGCGTCGCGGCCAGCCCCCGGGCGCCGAGGCTGGCTCTCTGGCTCCGCAGCCAGGCGACAGCTACCAGCCTCACTTCCATCCCGCTCCTGTAACACGTCAGTGAGTGCAGCAACGACATCTACACAAAAAGCAAAAACAGAAACAAAAGCGGGCGTCTCTTTCCTCTTCTCTGAGATGGCAACGGAGCCCGCGTGACCGGGCCACGTCTGAGCTGCGGTCAAAGTCGTCTGACGTCCCCCAGGGCCACGACCAAGGGTTCTTTGGCCCAGTCCGAGCCGGCTACCCTGCGGAGGCCGCCGATCCGCAGGAAAGGTGAAGGACTTGCTATGGTTCGTGACCTTTCTCCTGCGGGGTCCTGCGCGCCTTTCGCGGCTGAGAGGCAGGTAACGAGTGTCCCCGGGGTTGTCGTGAGGAAAGCGCAGTTAAATTCCGGTCGGGCTGGGTGAGGTTTATCACCTGCCCCGCAAACAGAAACTGGCTTTGGGTTCCCAAGGGGCGTCGGGACACTGTGACTGCCTCGGTGGGGCGGGGCGGGGCGGGTGGCAGGCCGGTAAACCCGGCGCAGCGAGCAGGGGACGTTCTGTTTGCCTTTGCAAGGCTCTTCCCCGCTGGGGCCGGTCTGGTGCTCGAAGCCAGGAGCAGGGGCAGAAAGTCTGCTCCTGGGGACACATTTCACCGACAGCGAGAATGTCTGCTCCAAGCCCCGGAGTGACCTTCTCCCGTCTTCTCCTCCTCGCTCATCCCGCATCCCACTTTCCGCTCATTGCCCCCAAAGCATCCTCGATGACACCAAACGGTGGCTCAGAGTCGCTGCTACCACGGGTCTCGGCACTTCGGGTTGCGCTATTTTCCAGAATCTTCTCCGTGGCTTGCACAAGGCTGCAGTGCTGGGAGGCGAGCCCTGGGAATACCCGGGCGTCTTCTCTGAGGAGTCACACGCGTGCCCCCTGCTGCTGCTGCCTCCGAGAGGAAACCCGGAGACCGGAGTGGAACCCCGAGCCGCTCACAGACTTTAGGGCTCATCAGAGCCGTGTGTTCGCCGCAGACACAGACCCAGCGGGGTCAAGGCCCTGGCTTCGGGGTCTGCCTTCCTAAGCTTTCGGAGAGACAACTTCAGGGAACAGTGTGGCCAGAGCAGCAGGTGAGGGGACGAGAAGGGCAGTGCGTGGACCACGGGCATGAGCCACACGGAAAAGATCGAATCTCAGTGAGAGGGGGGAATCAGGCCCACTCCCAGGGGGCGAGCGTGAAGCCTTGGGAAAGTGAGACGAGGAAGGCGGGAAGGACAGGCGACCCTCTCCTCTGGTGGCCTTTCGTTCGAAATGGGCCGGGATCCCTCCTTCTCAAGAAGAAAACGGGGGTCTTGTAGTCAATGTCAGGGAGCTCTTCTTTGGAGAGAGAGAGAGAAAGGACAATCCCGAAAATCACAGGGACCCCCAACGAGGGCCACCGTGGCCCACGACGCGGACGTGTCTCATCAGCTATGGCGCCTCCTCTTCCCGTGTGACTTTCAGACGCGCCTGTGACAAAGCTTCGGGAGGACTGTCCCGAGCCAGGAGCTCCGGGTGCTCTGAGTGCTGACTTCATCCCCAGCTTCCAGCTAGTGACAGTCCCTGCTGGGACAGTCACGCTCAGGGCCTCTCCCTCTGGCCTCAAGCCTCGGTCGCAGTGTTTGGTGAGGGACGCACCTCGGGACCCCAGTCCTGGGGGAGGCCCCGTGAACAAAGCCCTGACGGTCAGATGCGTCTGAGGCACACGTGGGCACTAACCCCCTCTGGGAGATCCAGATGCAGCCTGATCCCTAAGCTTCCGCACGTCCCGGGCTCTAACTATTAGGTGGCCGCAGGGTGAAAGGATACCAACGCGCGGTCACCAGAGTGGCAAAGCAGGTGTGACAGCCACCGAGCCCAACCTCAGATCTGATTCTCAGTTTGAAATGGAATGATTCCCCAGAAAAACCAGAATTTCTGAAAACAGACTGAGCAGGTCTCGACACCGGTCCCAGAACTCTAATAAACAGGCACGGAACTTGGCCAGGGAGTTAGGACGAGGCCCTTTGGCTTTGGAGGTTTCCATGGGAAAGCACCCCGGATACGGAGTCACGCAGGCAGACGCACACCCTCACCCCCGCACACGCACAGCACAAGGGCGCGCGCCTCTCATCCTGACTCTTCCAGTGAGGAGCTCCCGGGGGGTCTTTCGGATTCATCTTCGCGCGGTGGGCGCATCCTGCACACACAGGGAAGGCAAACCACTGTCTCTGCCCTCCCAGGCCCTCCCCTTCCTCAGCTCTCAACGAAGATTCTCTCTCTGGGATGCAGGGGGCACAAGGATGTGTCCCTTAAGCTGGGGGAAGCCCGAAGGGGTGACCTCTCCCCTCAGTGTCCAATGAGCACACAGAGGTGGCACCTGCCGCGTCAGGAGCTCAGCCACCTCCTGGAAGAGATGCCTCCCGTGACCTGACGTTTGGGCAAAGGGGCCTTGCTCCTCCTGCCTCCCGCGCTGTCTCACGAACCGTCCTTCTCGACCACAACCTGTCCCAGGGCCTCTCGGCCAGTGCCACGCCGCACTCTCGTCCCTCCGGAACCCACAGTCCAGCAATGGCTGCACATCAGGAAGGCGAGATCCCAGGTTCCCCCACCTTTGGTGTTTTCTGATTTGCTCCCTTTGAGGATCTCACTCTCCCCCACATTAGGGGCAGCAATGCCAGACGCCCCTGTTCTCCGCGTCGGTAATTCCGGGCCAGTCTGACCAGAAGCGGTAGGTTTGGAAGGCTCAGCCCTGACTGATTCGCACAGACACGACTCAGACACAGACAAGAACGAGGAAGGGGCCGTCCTTCAAGTGGCATCATTTATTTCAGGTTCGGAAATACAGCGTCACGTTTTCACAGTGGGTCCAGGCGACCTTCGAGGGTGATACAGGCTCTAGGAACTGGCTTCAGACCTCCCCTCACAGCGTCCATCCACCCACCGACAGTGAGAGTCCGAGAGGCACCAGGAAGACAGTGGAAAGGATCCTGGCTCGAACCAATTAACACATCAACAGAGAAGAGAAAGACAGGGTCTCGCGTCTGTGCGCGGCTTCTTCGTGACAAATAAAACAGAAGAGGAACCTGACTTAGAAAGGGGTGAAGATCAACACAGACGAGCGAGCGCAACAAAGGCTGCGCGTGCGAGGTGTGGTCGTGGTGAGATTCTGGTCGGGAGGAACCGTTTCTTTTCTTACAGAAAGTTAAACGGGCAGCAGACAGCACGAGAGGTTAGACAGAGTCATGGGGACCAAAACGTCCAAGACATTTCATAACGCGCAACGTCTGAGGGACCCAAGGGTGAGGAGGTAAAAGACACGAAGGCCTGGAGCTGAGACACACGTGAACCCCCAGACTGGAGCGGGGCGGGGGTCTCGCCAGGTCACCCTCGTGTGCTCACACAACAGACCCTCTTACACGTGGCACGGACAGCGAGGCGCGCCCTCCACGGGCTCCTTAAGGGCCACGACACGGAGCACCGCGTCATCTCACGCACAGCCACGCGACGGGGCGACTGGAAGGTGCTCCAGACGCCACACGTGAGCTCTGAAGGAAAGATCGAGCGACCTGACGGCCCCAGCCCCGTTTCTCTGACATCACCTGGGCCCATCCGCATTCGGCGCCGAGCCCCCGGCGAGCGAGCAGCCGCCTGGCTGAAACGGCTCGGAGCTCGCGGCTGGGGTCTCCCAGACCGTCTGCTTTCACCGGGGGCCACGGTTGGGAGACCTACGACTGAGGCCTCCCCCTCACCGCTCAGGGGACTCCTGTCCGTTTGGGATAACTGGGTTGTTGCCAGAGAAAACATGCTGCCCCGGAAAAGGGGATGCATGATCCTCCTCCAAGGCCTTAAGCAACTCCCCGCCCCCCTGAATTTTAGGCGAATTCACTCAAAAAGACCCACTTCTTCTACGACATTGCTGCAGCCCTCTATTTTTCGGTGTCTACCGTAGGGAAAGGATGAGTAGGCAGACCAACTTAGCCTTTTGAGATTCGGCGCAGCCACCCACGAATAATAATAATTCATAATTCCCATCGGGGTTCTTAAAGCCGGGCCTCCGGACCTTACGCGGCTGATCAGACCCCACAGGCAAAGGGAACGTCTCCTTGGACAGCGGTGCCGTGGCCGCAGGCGCAAATGCTCGTGGACGGTATCCTACCCCGTGGTCATGGCAGCTCTGAGCTTTGTGCCTTTCAGAACGAAGGCGGCCCGGAGAAAATTTTGTATTTCTCGCGTATTTTTCGAGGAACGAAGCACTGTTATCACGTACGACAGCAGAGTCTCCGAAGCCACCCGTGTTCGCAGTCTAAAGACGTGTTCACACCCACGCACACACGAAGCACACGTGCACACACACACACGACACACACAGCCGCACCCGTGCTCCTGGCACTTCAGCAAGCGCTTTAAGCCTGCCTCCCCGAGGGGCACAGGAGGCGCGGACCTACGGGGCGGGTCCACCCTGTGCAAGCTCTGGACACGGAGGCACGTGCACGGGAGACGTGCCCGTGCACGGGGACGTTCGCCAGCCACCGCGGCTGGTGTCAGGGCCCGTCCGCAGCTGCGGGTGACGGCTACACCCAGACTCCGAAGTCAGAGTTACCCTAGATGACTCGCTCTTTAACCCTCGGTCCAGGGGGCCTGGAGCGTGTCACAGACACTGGCTTGCGTGACTGAGGCTGCACCTGAACGCGCAGGCCACTTGCTGAGAGACAGCGCCTGCTGTTCTGCCACGAAGCACAGCTGGAGCGAAATTCGGAAGCGTCGTCTGGGAGGGGCAGGGCGCCTGTCCTAATGCTGACTCCATAACCTGTCCAGCCTGGGTAAGTGGTCATTCCAGTTAGTCGGGGGCATGCAGGACCGTGCGTAACGACGGAACAGGCTGATTTCTCGCACACGCACACGCACACACGCACGCACGAGAGTTTACTGTTCCAGATCCTGAAACGCCGTGTGTTTAACTCCGTTATTCTAGACGTGAGGGAGCCACAGCCATGATCGCAGGTGACGCCGGAGTTGGGGGTTAGGGACACAGAAGATGCGACGGGGACGGGAAACGCTCAGGGGGCTCGGTGAGCTACGTACGTTCCCATCGTCAGGCCCGACGTGAACGTAGCGCTGCGAAGCGCCCCCAGCTTCGGTCGCCTTGACGTGTCCTCTTAGCAGGATGCAGACCCTCTGGGAGGTGGGACCGCACTGATCACGTGACATGGTGCCATCGCAAAGCCCACCCGTCCTCCAGCACGGCTGCCGACGTGCCAGGGGACGCTGGGTGCTGCTTGGAAATAAGGTAGAAGGGGGACAGGACAAAAAGGCACCCCCGAGAGGTACACCTGGGACAGCGAAACTAGGGGACTCTACTCTGAGGGCAAACCCCAAAGATGACGAATGCTGTCGCTCACGACGGCACTCGATCAGGGGAAAGGAACTCGAAACAACTCTCTCCTCCTCTCTGACGTGGTCCGTGTCGGCCCAAGGACACGCCCGCGGGGATCCGCAACATTGTCCTCTCACGGGAGGACACGTTTGAAACACGGCAAAACGCGCAACCGCACAGAGCGGGAGGCCAGGCCTGAAGCACGGAAGCCTGGGCTGTCTGTCCTGGAGAACTCGGAGGAAGAAGCAAAGGGAGTCCTAAAGGGGGGGTTTACGAAAAGCTCTCGCTGCGGAGTCCTGATTTCACCAGGGATGTTTGCTCAACATCTTCCCACTTAGCTGCGGCACCATTTTTTCAAAATACAACACGCTCCTTGCGCGTCTGTTGCATTTACAGAGAGTCCATTTTTCCCCGACGGGAAACTGATAAGGTGCGAGAAGATTTCGGGTGGTGATCTGGGGTGGTGGGTTCTTTACACAGTCACGTGTAACTTAACAGATGCAAGGCCCTTTGTGGAATCCCGTGTCCTCAGGTTTGTGCCTACGCAGGCCAGCCGTAACCCTTTAGAGTAAGTTCAAGCGCTGCCATGCAACTTGGCCGATTCCTTTTTATTTTTTAAAATAAGGGTTGAAAAGTTTCTACTTCCTACTCGAGAGGTGTCTGTTTTAGGTATAAGTTCACAGGGAATTAAAGTCAGGTTAACCTACAAATCAGTCTGGCCGCTTTCAAAGGGAGACACTGCCAGGGGTGCAACCTGACTTACTCCTGCAGGACGTGGCGCGGCGCCAGGGGACGCCACCTCTGAGCGCCTGCCTGGCCTGCTGTCGGGGAACAGTGAGCAGACAGAGCTCCAGCCGGCCCCTGGCCCTTTCCGACCTGCTAATCGTGTGGTCCCAGGTCGTCCGACACTCGGCCTCTGACTGAACTATCAGCCCCGGGGCGAAAGGGCTCTCGCAAATGTTAGAAATGTTAGAATTTGCCGATTCGCTGTGGACCTCAGAGTCTTAAGAATCGTTTTCTGGACTGACCGGGGGAGAGACTCTGGCGTCGCACGACTGTGAACGTGTGAACCCTGCTCGTGAGCCGCGGCGTCTCCAACATAACGACTTTTCTTTCCAGGCCAGGCCCCAGGCTGCACATGTGGCCACCCCACAGGAAGGCTCGAGACTGTTTGAGAAAGCCCAGAGTGGACGGAGAGTGACTGTAAACCTGTCGGGAAGGCGGGACACGTTTTTACATAGGGATTTACATGTCAGCAGGGAAAGAGAGGCGTATTTGTGCTCCGACCAGCCAAACAGATAAACAAAGTGGAGTGAGTGTCAGAGTGCAGTTAGCTGTGCCTCAAACTAGGCCCCTCTGAGAAAACAAGTAGTTCCCATGGCAGCTTCCACCTACCCTAGGAGGAGGTGAGGGAGTAAGTGAACAAAGACGGTACTTTTTTCCTTGGTGTTCTAAAAATATGACATTTTGCTTCTTCCTCGAATTCCAAAAATAACTAGCCCACTCTACCGACTGAACACCGAAAAACAAGCTCTGATGTGCAGTCGAGGATGCTTCTAGCACGAAGCAAAACACACCGGCACGAGGAGCAGCTGCCTAGAGCAGTGATGCCTTCACTTTTCCTTTGCAAACGACCTTGCACTTCGGGAAAAGTTTCACCCTCAAAAAGCCCTAACGTGAAAAGGCCACTTCCTTTTAGCCGTCCTATGGAATGAGGAGGGAGGGAAGAGGCTCTCACTAGGTAATTACGGAGTCGGCGGAAACATCAGTCACTAGCAGCATCACTTCTGTCGGCCAAAGGGAGCGTGGGGACGCAGGTGTGTATGGCTTAGGTGGGCCCAGCGTCGCAGCTCGCGTCAGCTTCTCTAGTCGGGGGGCTGCCTATCTGCTAGGTGTCCTGGGAAACAGGTCCAAAGCAACTGGAAAGAGATGCCAGGGTAGGCGAACGGTGCCCGAGGTCTAGGGCTGCTCGTCAAACCTACCTTGCTCAGTACAACACAGAAAGCTTCGGAGGGTCAGCAGGTTTCAAGGGCCGAACGCCAAAGGTCCGGCCTACCGTGAGCGACGAGGACGGGCGACAAATGCATTAGTAAGACTGGTTACTTGCCTACTGATGTCCACACATGCGACTACTGGTGATTTATTGCAACGGTTATCAGATGTGTCGCGCTCGCACAATTCGTTAGTAAGTGACTGCCATGCCAGACACGCCGCTTAGTCTAACAGGGAGGATTCTAGTGGCCGGATTATAGTGGGACGAGTTGGTGACGGGGGTGGTCTCCGGCTAGAAAGAGAGAAAGAGAAAGGTAAAGAAACAGGGCGAGCATCTGACAGGAGCTTGTCCCAAAGACACCGAGGAAGGGCCATCACCCACATGCTCATGCACAGACAGGCCCGCGGGGGTGGTTGCCACCGTCATCGTCCCGACCCTGTCACCGTTCTCCACCCTGCCTTTCTCAAACAGAAATGAGGCATTTTTCCTCGGCAAATCCTTCTCAACATGGAGGTAGGATGTCCAGGACCCTTTCTCGTCGCCTTTAGCCGGAGCTTTCTCTCACGTGTCCTGGATTTCCCTGCTAACTCGCGGGGCATTTGAAAAGCAGAGAAGGTGCGGTGGGTGCTGGCTCCGAGAGAGCAGGGCCGTGTTTCTGCTCCCAGAGCAGAGGAGGGGGTGAGGCCTGAGGTCGCCCCTGTGGCTGCGTTTTGGACCACAACCTGTACTTGATGGGACGCACATACGACGTCCTGCATGAACCAGTCCCTGAGGCACACGGTAACGTGATCGCCCCGCCACGCTTTCCTAGCGTTATCCCAAACGTCCGACTGGGACTTCCCCCTCAGGGATGGCCCTGGTACAGCCCCGTCTGTGACCCCAGCCAGAAGGCTCCTAAAGGTGATTTGCTCACGTTGGCTCTGCTTAGTGTATGATTAATAAAAACAAAATGCATAGTAGCGTTCACTCAGGCAAGGCTTCCAACAGAAGAGAACGGGACGGAAAGCGTTTAAACGGCTTCTGAAAGCACGCTCCATTCCCCAAACAGACGCTGCTTACGCATCGCGTGTTCACTCGTCCGCTATCTTTCCATTCCCTCGAGAAGCCCCGCTTGTGTGTTAGGGACTGAACTGAGACCCGGAGGCTCAGGAATGAACATGGAGCTTCTGGCTGAGGCGGAGAGCAAGGCAAGTGAACCGCGACAGCAGGGGGATCGCTGGTGCCACGACGAATCACGCCTCGGGAGTCGCAGCCTGGGACGGGAAGGAGCCGGTGGGTGGGGGCGAGGGGTGGAACTGGAAGTATTTCTCGAAAACAGGGAAAGTGGGGGTGGGGCTGGCGCTCCACAGTGGGAAACGGGATGCACACAGAGGGAAAGCTGGCAAAGGACCGTCCGTTTGAGAAAGCAAGTGCTGTCTCCTCCTTTAGGTGTCAGAATTACTTGTTCTGCTCCAGGCCCTCATCACAGAACAGACGACTGAGGGGGGTTCAGTCGTATTCCGATGCAGTTCCTAAAAAGCATTCCTCCCGGTACTAACTTTTGGGATTTCAGCCTCTGCACTGTAGCGCTGACGACGGATGGGCTGGGCGGGGGACGAGACTGGAAGGCGCGCAGAGGAGCAGCGGTGGGAGGGCCGCGGGGGTGAGCACACCGCACGGAGGGAAAGCGTGTGGCGTCCAACGCGATTCGCACTCACGAGGCCGCGGAGTGGAGTCAGGCAATGTCCCCCCGCCCGAGGATTCTTTCCTTTCCTCCCTCCCTCCCTCTCTTCCTCTTTCCCTCCCTTCCTCTCCTCTCTCTTTCTCTCGTTTGAGAAATCCCCAAAGACACCTCCAGACACCTACGAGCCTTCGAAACCCAGTCCCGCTGATGGCAGCTGGGTGAACCGTCTCCAGCCCTCCTCACCTCCCCTGCCCTCCCCCTCACCCCCACCCAGGCGCCAGGGGAGGGTGGGCCACTCGGCCCTCTGGGGGATGGAGGGGAGGGCGGAAGGAGGTGCCATCAGAATGAGCTGCTGGGAGAGGCCAGCTTCACTGCTGAGGGGCACGCTCCTTTGTCATCTCGAGTCGGGGAGAAAAGAAAGGGCAGCAGGGGCGGGAGGAAAAAGGCCGCCCTCGAATCTCTGTGTGAAAGAAGAACCGCCCTTCCTGCTTCGGGAAAGGTTTCGGAAAGGATTTTTGCCCCTTTCTCAGAGAAAGCGAGAACCTTCCAGGCACGACCCTCTGGCTTGTGGCCTCACCTCAGACGGCGTAAATGTGGGATTTTTAATCGTTGGTGGAAAGGTTAACATGCCGACCCTTTTGCACATTTGAAACAGTAAAAAGGGAGCACAGGGGATTGGAGCACCCACGTCGCACCAACATCTCATCTCTGCCTGACCGTGACGCCCGTGGCGGCCGAGGCCCGAGGTCACGCTTTTCTAGCCACTTAGGTCAGTCCAAGTAGCGAAACTGGAGACAAAGGGCCGCCGGTCCCTGCTGGCGACCCCGGCGATTCCACGAGAAGCCCAGCAGGAGGAGCTCCGAGAGCTTCAGAGCTGGAGGCCTGGAAACAACAAGGCTGAAGGCGAACAGAAAGACAGAGGCAGAGTGCCTTGCCGGCTGCCATGTCAGGGACAGACCCGTGACTCAGTCCCGCTAAACGCTCAGAGCGAAGCCAAGGGACAGAGCTGGTGGGGTCTGCGGCCTTTCGGGGCCCGGGCCTGCAGCCTCAGCTGTGACAAAAGACCAGCAAAGGCCATTTTCCAGGCACGTCGGGAAGTGATGCCTTCCCGCCTACGGCGGCATGTTGTTTCTAAATGCCTCCTGACCTGGGCTCAAGAACCACATTTTAAATCAGAATTTTCTTTGGTGGTTGAAGGCGCCACAGAAACTCCGAAATATTCCGTCTCTTCTTCTCGGTGGCTCCTTGGGCATTTTTTTTAAAAATGAGGGAAATGCTGCGTTTGTAAAAAAAATTGGTGCTAAAAGGGCAAGAAAGCCTATGTGCCCTGGGCCATGTCAGAAGTCTGCAGAAAGCATCAGGACTTTCTGACACACGCGGGCGCACCCACCCGCACACGCACCAACTGGAACACAGAGAAGCTGCTCAGGGAACAGCGAGAAGTGTATGGATTTACCAGTTCCCGGCTTCTCGGGGCGAGCCTTTCCACTCGGGGCAGCGCCGTGAGCGCCGACGGGACGCGGGGGCATGTCGGATGCTCAGCATTACCCAACCTGGAGGAAATTTTGAGCCAGGCCTTCTCATCCGTTGCCAAGAAGAAGTCAGACTCTTTGTTTTACACCTTGATGGCAGGCCCACATTTTACAGCTTGACACACGCGCCTACAGAAACGTTAACTAGGCCGATTCAGACCCAAAGCCACTAAATAAAGTTAGTCTAGACGGAAAAATCTATGAAAACCATATGTTTTCTAGGCATCTGTCTTACGGAAACTGCCTTCGTCCTGGAGAAACAGCCACGGAATCTGCTGTGCTCAAGGCGACTGTGGGACTTGGAGAAAGCAAAGCCCGAGTGTTTACAAGCGAAGGGCTCCCGTCCCCGTACACATCTGTTTGTAAACATCGCTGAAAGGCAAGGCAAGGCCGCTGCCACGTACCCTCTCAGCCTCCCCAGGGACACCACAAACGTCTGTGGTCCCGCAGCTCCACACTCCTGCCGAGTGCGAGACCCGGGCATCCCAAAGCGACGCTGCTCTCACTCGCAGAAAACGGTTCTGAATAATGTTGTACGTGGAGGAGGCCAAGGGACCAGACCATTTTCTTCTTCTTAGTACCTCACCCCGCCGGCCTGCCAAACACAGCTCGAAGGCAGGTGTCAGACCTAAGCAGCCGAAGGCGGCCTGGGTCGCAGCACTGGGTGCAGAGCCCGACCGAGGGACGGGGAGGAAGCGGGGGGACAGCCTGCCTCCCCACCAACTCCACGCTGCTCCCTGGACCAGAGGTGGCGGAGGCTGCTGCATCCATTAGTCCAGCCGCGTATTTTTACATCTCCAAAGGCATTTTAACGAGTGGTATGAAACGCATAGGAAAAAACCGCCCCCGGAAAATCCAGGTTTTAGGATAAAAATAACATTTTAACTGAAAACGGAGCGGTCTGTGGAGACGCCGAAAGAATTCACGGTTGCAGATGCTCCCTGCGGCTCTCAGGAGTGGTCCCCCGAGGCTCCCTGCTCTCCTGCGAAGGCGGCTTCGGAACGGGGTAACCACGGTCACCGGCACGAGTGGGACACGGGCTGTCCAGCCACCTGGAAGACGCTGAGTCTCCGACGTACATCAACTAGCCAACGAGGAGAAAGGCCCCGGGGTGGGAGGTGCGCAGAGGAAAAGAGAAGGTGGAATCACTCAGCAGCAGGGTTTTCAGCTGAAATGCTCTTCCAGCGAGTTTATCACTCAAAGATGCTACGCGTTGAAATGAGCTTCCAGCATTTTGTAAAACTGGTTTTCAAGCACGAAGCACTGGGCTGGCGATGGGAGACTTCGGAGCGGTCGCAACGCCACAGGAAGTCAGGCAGTCCTGTGAGATGTCGCGCCGCAGGGTCCCCAACGAGCCGCTCCGTGAGCGAGAGTCTGCTCAGGAGTCTCGGGACGTTTCTGGCCCCCGAGTGTCGGGCCCGGGGGCTCCGGCAAACTCGGGGCGCCCCTCTCCCGCGGGGCCCGGGCGTCGTGCCTTGATTGAGACGTTGGGCCCAGTGTGTGGCAGCGACTCACTCCGCGGTTTCTTGGTGAGCACACGGACTAACGCCTCCTTCGTCTCCACCCAGGGAGGCGGTAATTAAGGTAGAAGTGGCAGAATAAAACGTGACGTGTTATGATTTTAGTCGTTCAGACATTTTCCAACACCACCGAGAAGCAAAAAGAAAACTTCTGGGCGTTTTAAAAATATGTGGATGTTTCTTTTCATTTGTTTTGGCTCCTCCTCCCCGAGCAGGGCCCGTGTGTGGACCGTCCGGCCAAGGTCCCTGAGCAGGGCACTGGGGCGGATGCACTCGAGGAACACGGCCACCCAGTCCTAAAGCTGGCTTTGAGAACGAGCCTCACGTAGGCTTCAAAAGCACACACGGCACAGAAGATATCTCACGCAAACACCCGATCTGAGGGGGAACCATGTCCTCGAGGACCCTCTGGGCTGCAAAGTGCCTTTCGGAGTCTTTCTCGTCTCTTCCCATCAGAGCTCTCATCTACACCTCTGGTACGTGCTGAGCAAAACAGACTTACACGCCGCCGCCTCACGGAAACCTGGAACTAAACACAGGGAATACTGACGCGGTGGAGGCAACGGGCACATCCGATTGTAAAACAAGGTCATCTTCCAAGTCACGTTCAAAGCCACCGCGGCCTCTTCCCGCTGTCTCGCTCCGTCCTGGGGGTTCGCTTGGGGCGGCAGAGCTGGCTCAGGTCATCCACGTCTGCACCTTGTTCTCCCTCTCAGCTGGTCCAATCAGCCCTTCCACAAAACAAAACCAGAAGCCAGGGAAGGACTGGAGCTTCTTTCTAAATTTTTCCCGGGGTCCCGTAAGAGCAGAGAGTACATCGCACCCTATGTTTCTGTGTTTAAACTCATCCCAAAGGGGAAGACGCCGACTTGACGAAGATTTGAAATTCTCCGTCTGTCCGAGCGACCGAAGCCCAGAAGGCCCGGCCTCGCCACGGATGAGGAGGGATCGAGAATTCTGCTCTTCGCCTCCTTGACTAAGCATTCCTTCTGAGCCCGGGGTCGAAGGTGTTCTTCCGACAGTTCCCGCGAGCTGCTCATTTCGACTGAAAAGCAGGAGCGGACATTTCCTAGTGTTTACGGGACCGGTTAAGTAATAAATCCAGACACCAGAGCACGTGTCATCCGCGGTTTTGCCCACCACGTGGCCCTGATGGCTGAGAAGCAGACAGAAGGAGCAGCAAGTCCCGCGCGGTGACGAGGGGCGGCCGAACGCCTTGTGCCCTTTGTGGAAATCCTTCTATGTCTGGTCCGAGTGGCCACGGGGTATGAACGTCCTCCAAGACCAGGAACGTGGCCTCGATACTCCAGCAGAGTCTCTCCACGCCAAGGCCCTCCCAGCAGCGCCCCTCCCCTGGCTGGACCCGAAGTGCGATTCGCTCTGGAAACAGCATCTGGCAGGCCGGATGGATCCCCCTGGCAGCTGAAGGGTGCGGAGACGTTCAGATGCAGGGGCTCCCCGGGACCACGGTCACAGTGCGGTGGCTCGAGTCAGCTCAAGGACGTCAGCGCCAGGCAGTCTAGGATTCTGTGCCGGACGACAGTAGTCACGACGCGCAGACAGAAGCCATCGCGCCCTCAGCGGAAGCCTCACTTCTCCTCCCGGCTGCGGGGGGTGGGGAGAGTGGGCATTTAAAGCTCGTTTCGGGTGAAAGGGGCAGCGTTGCCCTTTCCACGTTTCGTTCCCCGGCTGTTGCTCAGCGGAGGCAACACTGGGAAGCTCGGTGCCACCTCACCCTCGCGCCGCCGCTGGTAAGGCCGAGGGGAAAGGAGAAGCGCCCACCAGCTCGTTCTTAGAACTGGCCGCCTGGATAAGGTCTAAAAACTTTGAAAAAGCCACGAACCACGCTGTGCCCCGAACCTCCGAAAAACATCCGTCTAATTCCAACCGTCCGCACGCGAAGGCTTTCCCTGAAAACTCATGTCCCCACAGCGAGGGGACAAAGGGGGCAGCGGTGACAGGCAGCCCTGGCCTGTGTGTGTCTAGATTGTGTGTCTGCATCGGGCAGGACGTCCTTCTTTTCCTCCCTTTGAGCTGACACCAACCTGCACACAGCAGCACGGGGCAGATCCCGGCGGGTGACAGTTCGCTGCTGACTGGCTACGGGACGAAGCAGGATCGTTCGCCGGGCAGTTCTCACCGGCCAGGGGCTCTTTGGCGAGCCTCCCGTCCCGGCTGTCCTCCCTCCGTCAACCAGGCGAATCCTGGGGTGGCACCGGGCACCCTGAAACTCAGGAAGGCTTCTTCGTCTGCCAGGGCTGAAGCTTAGCGATTTAGAGCCCCCTCCGCCCGGGGACGCAGGGCCGGGTGTCTGCTTCACTTAACCCAGTCACCGCTGCGACACGTCGCTGGATTGCCTGTCACTGCTGCCCGCCGGCGCTCGTGCGGCTTGGCCTTCGTCTCCTGAGGACCCCTTCTCATTTCCCTTTTCTCTCAGTCTCCTGCAGCCTGGATGTCTGGACAAGTAGGAGGACAGAAAGGCGAGCTGGAGCCCGCCAAGCTCCCCGGTGCTGGTCCCGGGGACCCCCTCACTTCTGCTCCTGGGCCTCAGGCCTCGTCCCCACAGACCGCCCACAACCTGAACCGCGGTGGGATGGGGATGTGCGAAGCGGACTCCAGGCTGCTGGGCCCGAGAAGGAAACCACCAGACTCGTTTTGCTTTCACTTAAACCGGGTTGGCAGGATGAAAACCCTTGACGTTAAGCAACGCTTCGCCTCCACGGACTATCACGTTACGACCCAAATCGTGGCGGAATGTGAACGATTTTGATGGCGTCGCTCACCGAGGGGGCTTTGATTAACTTGGACGTTTTCTCTTGTGAACAGCTTGTGGCCAAATTTCTATTTTCATCAAAATACATTCAGGACCGTGACACGCCACGTGAGGCCTGCAACGAATTATTAATTACATTTGGGGTTTCAGTCACCGGTTTTGTAACGCAGCCTCTGGAGATGCCTTAAATGTTAGGAATCAGAAGGGAACACCTCGGAGCTGTTTCTGCTCTTGGCAATCACACCTTTTAAAAATCGTTGACTTACATCCAGGGGCTAAAAATAAAAGCTGTTCCCTGAAAAGTCCGAACACCTAAGCACGAATGTATGTCTTTGTTCCTGAAAGGGGAAGGACGGCGAGGCAAGCGGAGAGCTCGCGGCGGAGACCGAAAAGCACAGGATGAGTTCACTGCTTGTCCCTGTGGCCCCAGCTGCCGAGAGGGGCCTCTCTCCCGGGGGGCTGTGGGGGCGGGAGCAAGTCAGGATGTCCCCAGACACATCCGTGCCTGCGGGTACTCGGACACAGGCTAGTCACACGAGTCACTCCACTGTCCGTGGACCCCGAGCCCCCGACTTCGAGGTTTGGCAGCTTCGCCCTTCATGTCACCGAACCCCCACGTTAGGGACACAGAGACAGGCGCACGAGGACTGTGTCCTGCGCATGAGAAACAAAGCGGGACAAGGTAGGCCTTGCCTCTGAGTCAACTGTCAACGGACTCACCGCATAGAGGATGTAAAGGAGAGGCAGCCCCGCAGGGCGTCGAGGTCAGACATTTCCAGAATAAACGAGCTCGTAAAGCGGACCGAGTGGCTTCTACCTGCGAGAGGGGTCCGCATCTCTTTTGCCTGGTGCCTCAGTAATAAGTCACTGGGAACCGGGGACTGTGATGCCACCCAAGGCGCGCCTCGGGGGAATGGCCTGAGTCGCAGCTCTGGCACAGCGGGACACCCTGGCAGGACCTGACGCGGCCCCAGGGCCGTCCCCGCAGGCCTGGGACGCCGGGGCCTTTCAGCGGGGCATTTCTCCACTTCCATGTTGTGCTTCTGTCACGTGGACAAGCTGGAGTCAAAGCCAGACCCTTTCCCCTATGACTCAGCTTCGCCATTTTCAAAAGGCACCACCGGACTTGGTGACAAACAGGCGGTTAAAAGAGAGTGCTTCCATTTTTCCTTCCATCTTTTAAAACAGGCGACCGAGGGGTGCGGTGACAGGGCTGGCTTTTGCTGGGAGGGAGCCCCACCTCCTGCTCTCACCCCTTCTGCCTGATGCAAAACAGCTTAGTCCCAGGAAAGGGGAGAAGACAGAGCCCGCCGCTGCCAGGAAAAACACACTCCCGTTCAGGACGCTCGCTCTGTTGACGTCCAAGGCTGTGATTCCCCACTAACTAATTTTAAGAAGCTGTAACTGAAAATAGCCACATCGGCCCTGAAGTTAGTGTCTGACGAAGATTAGGATCATCGAGTGCGAGGACGGGGCCCCTAACGGGCGGCGGCGTCTGTGCAAAGTCACCTTGCTAATAGGGGACACCTCCGGCTGGCCTTGCAAGCGGGGGTCAGCCCCTTCGGAGAAGCTGCGTGGGGGGAGAGGGGAGGGGGCCCCCCGAACGTGCTGGCAACAAACCGGATTCGTGTGCACTCGGGCTACTAAGGACAGAAGCGTCCACGCGGGTGAGCCTCTCTGGGGCAGAGACGTGCCCCGTGCTCAGGTGGAACAGAGGTCATGAGGACGGGCATGTCCTCCGCAGCCTTCCCAGGGCCCCCTCG
This sequence comes from Cynopterus sphinx, assembly GCA_030015415.1. Classification (NCBI taxonomy): domain Eukaryota; kingdom Metazoa; phylum Chordata; class Mammalia; order Chiroptera; family Pteropodidae; genus Cynopterus; species Cynopterus sphinx. Next base: position 3,118,285 of record CM057392.1, on the reverse strand, counting down.
GAAAGGCCTGAGCAGCCGAGAAGAGCCCCAAACGACTCCGCCAGCCTCTCCCCTTCCCCTTCCTTCACAGCGAAAGGGAAGGACAAAATAACCGCAATTCTTTCAGGAAAGCAGGATGCTCGTGGTTTCTGCACCATGGCAAGTGCTTCCGTCACCTCGGGATAGGGTTAGAACAAAGCACAGAGGCTCCTAAAGATCAAGGTCATGGCTGGCTAACGAAGAGGTGGATTATCCAGAAGGAAACTACGCTGGGGCCCGTGCTGAACGGCAGAGCCTTTTGCCTCTGAAAGTTCGGGGAGGGCCCTGTGGCACGAAGGCCCCACGGGCGGCGGGGCACCAGCCGCTCATGCTGTCTTGTCACCTGGAGAGTTTCTGGTTTCAGATAAAAGAGGAGAAAGGGCCCTTAAGAAAGAAAAGAACCGGAAAAAAAAATCAAACTTCCTTCTCGGAAAGCTACGGGCTATCTTCCCGGAGATGATGCATAATGGCATTTCCACTTTTTAAGGTTTTAAGCAGAGAAAACGGAGAGAAAATCATGGCGAGAAAGGGGATATATAAGGAAAGTGAACAAGGTGGCATTTCAACAGCAGCTTCCCTCAACTTCCCTCTTTCTTTACTTTTCCTCTTAATCTCTTTCTTTTTCTTCTCTCTCTCTCTCTCTCTCTCTCTCTCTCTCTCTCTTTTTGAAATCTTAAACTGCGTTTCTGGCTTGCATTTGGTAGGATTCCTGCTCTGGCTTTTATTAAAAACAGACTGTATGTGGTCAGAATCCTCCATCCAAAGCTAAACTTTAATAGGCATAAGGGTCCGGACAGAGTCTTTCTCGCTCTCTCAGCTGCCCCCCCCTCGCACACCCGCCCGCCCCCCGGGGATTTCCCTCCCAACGCTGAAATGGCCCAAAACTTGAAGGTTCAGCACAAAACAACCCACTTTTCTCTCTCACTCTGAACTCTCGTTTCTGTTTTACATTTGACACTCTTTGCGAGGCCAGATCAAGTCAAGTCTGGCTCTAACTGGAGAAGATTCTAGAAATTGTGAATAACACAACTGTCGTCCTGCGAGGCCCCCACTGCGGATGCCTTAACCGTGGCGTGGGCTCCCGATCCTGATTCCTGCTGCTCCCTTCGCCCTGCGAGCTGGGGACCAGCCAGGCGACCCCAGCCCGCTCCACGCACCAGGTCAGCACTCGGCAGCATCCCCGGGGCCCAGGAGCTGAAGCAGCCAAGCGAGCAGGCAAAGACATGCACGTTCACTCGGGGACGGGCACGGCTGGTGGCCCTGGTTCCTTCTTGTAGCCAAACAGACAAAACCACCGACTTCCAGGCTCCTGGATGGGACCCCACCTCCTGCCCCCCGCCCCCGGCCCCCGTGGCCTCCATCCCCTCCTGGCACAATGACAGGCACGTCCCGGTCAGGTCCAGGTGGCCTGCAGCACTGGGTTAACCTTGCCTGCAGTGACGCTCGACGCTGACATTTGTGCTTTATTTGTTTAGTTTTACACGGAAGGGACGGGCAGCTCTTCTCTAGCAGAGGGGGCTCACCCCTGGCATGACAGTATCCAGAGACATTTTTGTGGTCACAATCGGGAGAGGCCAGGATGGTGCTAAACACCCCAAGATGCACAGGACAGTGCAGGAAACAAAGGCGTCTGTGTCCAGGCCGAGAAACCCTGGCGTGGCTGGGGCCTGGGGATCCTCGGCCAGACGGCTAGGGATGGGAGCCCAGCGGGTCCAGGGCCTGTGCCTCGTCTGCAGAAGGGACAAGGACCGACCTCGCTGCACTGTGGGAGCCTGAAACCGAATGTGCCTGCACCATTCCGAGGACGGGCCTCGAGCTCACTAAACGTCGGCTGTCGCTGTCACCATCATTACCAGACACTTAGCTCAGGCCCGGTCCACCGAGCTCAGGGAAGACATACGTGTCTGAGGGCACATGCGTCCTCTCTGAGTGGGAGCAAGGTGGTGATGATGGTGGTAACCACGGCGCTTTTCGGTTTCTCAGACTCTCACATACCTCGCCTCATGCGATTGGGGCAACATCCCTGCTGAACGTGTCCCAGTGTCACCGGTGAGGCTCTCCCGGCTCAGAGTTAAAGGACGGGCCCACGCCTGTGGCGAGCCAGGGCTGCAGGGTCCACGTGCCCTGCCGTCCCTGCTCCCTCACCCTTTTTGCTAGTCTAAGAGGCCCCTCCTCTTCCTCACACCCAGAACCCTGAAGAACAAAACAGGTGCAAGCACCGGGGTCAGGGCGAAGTGACTCGGGCTTCCCGGGTGGGTGGAAGTCACTTCTGTCTTGATGCTACGTGCATAGCGAAGTTTTCCTTCACGGATCGAGCAGACACACATTTAAATGTGCTGAATTGAAATTTTAATCATTACCTTTCTAGATGGGCTACTTTCCTTGGATTTGCAAAATCTCGAATCACACGCACTGTACATGTTTTCATTGTAAATGTACGAAGGTGAGAAAACAGCTGCAACCAGACCAAGTTCCTTTTTCATCAGTTATCCTGTTTCACGATCAAGCCTAAAAATCTGCTCACAAATGCCAGAATGTGTTTTTCTACGTACAATGCTCCAGCTCACACGTGGTTGACCGCCCGTGGCAGTCGTGATGTCTGTGTTAAGATTTCCAGGCTCTTTTTAAAGGACAATCGCAGATGGATCGGCCAGATATTTACTCTGCCTACATTAAAGTTAATAATACTGGCTTTAAGGGTCATAGCTCGGAGGGCAGATGGACACTATTCCTTGAAATCAGTGGTTTTGGGGAATTCCTTTGGCGACCGAGGAGGCGAGGCTAAGGCGACACGCTCATGACCTGTGGAGCACGCAGCTCACAGCGACCCAGCCACGGCCCCTTCGTGTCAAAGCTGCCCCGTCACGTCCTACAAACAGCTGCCAGAGTGTCATTCACTCGGGCTCAGCTTTCTTTGGTCCCATTTAGTTTGTGCCAGTTGATGACGGTGACGTTTAGGCCGCATATGGGTTTTAAGCGCGGTGACAGGCTCCGGGATTTCCCCAGGACTCCCCTCTGGGTGAAAATTGCAAAGGCAGATGATGACGTCTTTGCAATTTTCTTTTTCAAGTACGTTTTGTCTGTTATGACAAGAGGAGGGAACCAAGGAGCACCCCACGGACCAGCCTCTTCCGTGCGGACACTCACCTGGGGACACTGGGCGGGGCCCGCGTGGGCCGGGAGGGGACCTGCGGAGGGGCCCCGAACGCGTCGCTGCTGTTGGGGAGCGGAGGCAGCGGGCCTGGCCGGAACGGAACCGGGGGGGCCCCCGAGTGGGGTCCTGGGGAGGGGATGGCAGGTGCGGGCCCCCGGCCGGACGTGGGTCGCGCCAGGGGGGCGCTCAGCGTGGGCCTCCTCTGCGTTGTGGGGCTCGGAGGCGGTGACCTGAGGAGAGCGAGCGACAGTGGTCAGCCCGAAGCCGCTCTCAGAGTGTTGTACAACCTCCTGACTGCTGTGCAATGTTGTTATTTTTTTACTGAGAAGCTCAGGAAGGGGTTAAGAACGTTAAAAGAAATAAAAGGACAATGGTGACACGCTTCTGCCCCCGCACCTTAACTCCGTGGAGACAGTTTCTCGTGTGTCCTTTCGAACTACAGTCTGCAACGGTTTCTCTGTACGAACAAAGCCGTTTTTGTACCTGATCAGACACAGTGTTCCACGAGTTAACTTTTTTTTTAAGATTCACATGAACTGACCGTCTTTTCACTCCAGCGCCCAGGCAGGCGGCCTGTTCTTTTTAACGGCCGTCTAGCATTCCCCGGCAAGGGGGAAGCGTGCTTGTTTTCGAAGGGAGTTGGGCTCCCCTGACCCCATCTCTCCCTCCTGGACCTAAACATCTTTTTTCCTCTCTTTTCATTAGGTTCATTTTTTTTTTTAGGGGAGCAGGCCCAGAGAGCGATGCGGGACCCGCCTGGCAGGCCTGGGGGGACGCGGGCCGTCTTCCTACCTGCGGGAGTGCTGGAGCCAGGAGTCATCCACGGGGGGCGGTGCGGGGGTGAACGTGGTGGCAGTGTTGATGTCACCGATGATCGTGAGGGCTTCTTTAAGGGCTTGGTACATCCGAAGCATCTCGTCCCGACGCTGAGCCTGCTCGGCAGATTCCTCCATCAGAGTGTTCTGGTCCTCTGAAGAGTATAACTGCGCCAGGAGCTCCGAGTTTATGAAATCCTTAACCTGCCCGGTCACCACAGAAAAGGAAAACGGGATAAATGAGCAAGTGACCGAATGGTCGAGACTGGTTGGTTCAGAGGCTGGGGACGTGGCCCACAAAACTCACTCTGGAAAACCCTAGGAAAATAGACCAACTTGGATTTTTCAGTTTCTCTGTTAAATGAGAAAGCTACCACTTACCCGGAGACTCTGGATCTTTCTCTAAGAAAGGCCGAAAGCCAGTATATTTAATCGCCACAAACTCAGGGGTCAATAGGACACCTGTCAGATGATCAAAGTTTCCAGGCCGTAGTTGCATTTATAACTCCGGGATGACCAGAGTCTAAGATCCCTAACTTTTTAAAGGTATCTAATCATGCAGATAATTCCGCTCATCAGAAAACTACCTAAACCACAGCCTCACTGTGAACTACATGTCCTCTGCATGTTTTGTGGCCAAGAGTGATTCAAATGCGGGGTACACGAGAGGGATTCAGACAGCTGCCTGGAGGAAGAGGTTTATGGGTGGTGGTTGCGGGAGGTAAATTTGGCCAGGTAACCGGGACCAGGTGCGAAGGCCTGACATGCCAAGGTAAGCGTCTGATCTCCGTCCGCTTGGCAACGGCGAGCCTTGGAAGGCTTTTAAGCAAGTAAAGGAAACAGGAAAAGGGAGTTTTAGGAAAATGAATCTGGCTGTGAAAAGACTCTGCGAGTGGAGATAAAGAAATCTGTTAGAGGCCATTGCAGGTCGTTGATGAGATGATAAGGGCTTCGTTTAGCAAGGTGGAATAAGGATGGGCACACAGAAACGGCAGTCTACACGGAGACCAACTGGCCGTGGTGCTGTGCGTGTGTGAAGGGCAAGGAAGGAAGCAGCAGGGGCCTCGGCACTGAGGCTGGGTGAGTGGGGGAGCAGGGAATCACAAGTCAGAGTTAGAGGAAAGAGCGTAAACGGGGCCTAAGGAATCTTCCATTCCCCTCCTCGAAGACGTGCTCACTCCCAGACACACTTGCGGGGACTCACGGAGTCGCGGACAAGTGCACACCCCCCCCCAGTGGGGCGTGTGCGTGCCCTTGGAAGGATGACGCAACTCCGAATTCAAAACCAGACAATTTTCCTGGCAACGGCATGAGTTGGGCAAAACGCGTTTGAAGCTCTCCATCCTCCTGGAGTATCACTTAGAATCTATTAGACACAGTTTAAAAGAAGGTCCTTCCAAGAATAGATTTAAAGCAGACCTGAAGCGAGAAGCAACCGCCAAACTAACCGCGAAGAGAAAGAGAAGGGCCCGTTTCAGCATTCTGCTCAAGATCCGCCTTGACTCAATTCTTCCACATCAAAACACGACACCCTGAGACCTGCCGATTGTCCCCAGACCCGGCGGTGTGTGAAATCACATCAGTGTCATGCGCAGGAGAGAAAATGGGAAACGGCTCGGCGGTGGCGGGCTTCTGCCCTGGCATCGGATGCTCTGAACCTGAGTCCCAGTCCTCACTCGCACTGTTCTTGGGCAAACAGCTCCCCCGCCTTGAATCGCAGCTTCTTAACGAGGATAACGGTCGGAGCTGCCTCGAGAGCTGATGCGAGGGTTAAGGAACAGAATAAACGGCACGTGATGGTGCCGAGCGTCTGGTCTTGCACAGAAGCTGCGCTGAGTGTAGGAGAGAGGGCTAAACCGGCACTGGGGATGGAGAGGCAGAGGAACACCTGGGAAGCCATGGCCATAGCACAGGCCCCACGTGGCATAGTTCGTTAGGGAGCAGAGGGTGACGTTTTATTTTGCACCGAAGCAAAATTTTGGAAAGACTCTTCCCCTCCGGCTATCCTGGCAAAGCTACGACTGGAACGAAGGGGTGTGTGTGTGTGGGGGGGACTCTGGGGAGTTTCCAGACACTTAGGGGACTTTCGGAGCAGTCTGGATGTCAATGGGACAAATCCTTAAATCAAGGATTCACCACGACAGCGAGAGGCCAAGGAGATCCCTTTTAGGAAACGGCATTTAGAAACCACCTCACCAAACAGAACAGAAGTGAACTCTACCTGCACGCAAGAATTGAAATAAAATTCAGGCTTTTAATCAAAACACCCTGCAGCCTAGACACCTCTGTACGGCTCACGACCAATCCTCACGCACGAGAGCTCGCTCCAGTTCACTCTGCGTGCGGGCTAGATCCACAGGCCTCGCTGCCCCATGGCGCCGACTCAGTGTAAAGGAATGTGAGCTCATTAAACCGGCCCTCCTTTCCTCTCCTCCACACTTTAACCCTTCCCTAGCCACCTGCCATATAGGTTTTGCTCTTAACCCTTTGTCCCCCTCGCTACACCCAATTTAGACCTTTGCAAATAGACCCTTCTCGAGTTTTCGTACAATTCAGTTACTAGGGAGACTCTTTCCCGAAACCCCTGTCTCTGCAGAGAACAGCGAAAGCGCTCCTGCGCTGGCCTTCGTGTCGGAGACTCCATTCAGAAGTCTGAGTTTGTGCAGCCGTGGGAGGGGCTTGGTTAGCACGTGGCGAGTCTTCGCCATCGCACGGTCCTCTCATTTCTCCTCCAGCCTCCTCTGCATCTCCCGGGGAGTCACGAGGTTTTCCTCCTTGAAAAAGTCACATCCTTTGACTGACAAACAACAGTGAGCAAAAGTGGTAAGACGCGAGAGAGCACATACTGCTTGATGCCAAAGCTCAAAACAGGCAGGCCTAATCTGTGGTCGAAGGCATCAGGGGTGTCGGTCGCCCTTGCGGGGAGTGATGAGGCGGGGAGCCCGAGTGGGGGGCTTCTGGGCCCTGGTTGAGATGTTTCTGGAGCAGGAGGCTGAATTCCCGACCCGTGGAAGCAAACCAGTGCTCTGACATTGAAGATGGACTCTCCTCTCCAATAAAGGACATTTAAGATAACGCTCTACTCCACGCGCAGGAGGTTTTGAAACTAAGGGCACAAGTTACTAGTTTTTCACCGAAGTTCTAGTGGCCCAGGAGAAAGGCTGTGGGTCTGTCCCCTGGGTCCGGGAGAGAGGCTGCGGGTCTGCCCCCTGGGTCCAGGAGAGAGGCTGTGGGTCTGTCCCCTGAGCCCAGGAGAAAGGCTGTGGGTCTGCCCCCTGGGTCCAGGAGAGAGGCTGTGGGTCTGCCCCAGGGGTCCTGGACGCAGGCTGCAGCACACATCCCGGAATGACAGGCCTCCCACGTGGCTCTCAGTTTCTCATTCCCTTTTGGATGATCTGACCTGCTTTGAATACTCGAACGACCTCTCAGTAAATCTGAGTCACAGGGACCCTCTGGGAAGACGCCCCGTGAATGTGCCACGGGCACAGGTGCCCCCGGGTGTGAAGAGGTTGACTCAGCCTGGCCACACGCATGACCTCCTGCTGACATGGACGGGGCACCGACTGAACGAGAAGCCCTGGCTTTCCATCTTGACTCTGGCCTCCCCAGCCTGCCTGTGTGACCTCGAGGGAGCCGCTAAACCTCCCCGAGCCTCTGTTTCTTCATAGGTGACCCGGGCAAAACAGTGGGGACCCAGTGGGTGGGGGTCCTGTGGGCTCACACGCAGAATAGGTGCCACTCAGCCACTCGCACCCTTAGAACAAAGCTGGATCCACTTTCTCGATTCCCTGATGGAGAACTCCTTCCTGGTGGCGCAGCCACAGAGCAGCAGCCACGGAAGGGCCTGCCACGGGTGTCACGGGCGCGTCAGCTTTCCAGTCCCGAAGGAAACTGCTGCTTCGGCTCCGGCCCTCGGGAACGACGGGCTGTCGTAAACTTGCCATTTCTTTGTGTCGCTGGTACCTGGTCTGTTTAAGCAATGAAACAGCTGCTGCGTCTCAGCAGACAAAGGCTTACAGTATGTCTGAGGCGAGGCATTTATGGCTGGCCTTAAACTCCTTAAACAATTCCAGATGGAGACGTGAGTGGCAGAGCACTTAATGTAAACTTTCAAAGGAAACTGCCCACCGCGCTCGGGACCTCAGGAAAGTTGGCTGAAACGAGCTCTTTTTTTAGGAGGCGAAGGAGCCATTCCCGGCCCAGAGAAGAAAGGCCACAGCCCCAGCGCCTCAGGGAGAGGCCCCTGAGAGGGGGCCCCAGTTAGGAGCTGGTTGGTTCTGGGGGGAACAATGAGCTTTTTGCCCAAAGCCGTTTAGAGAGGCGGCAGGCCCAGCGGATGGAATAGAGAAGGAGGAGCCAGAGTGTTTGTTTTCTGTTGGGATCCGGTGATTCTCTCCCCCGAAGCTCTCTTCACTTTAAATCAGAGATCAACACACACGCGGTGTCCCGTGCTGGGAGCTCAGCAGCTCCTGGTCCCTTACACTGGACAAGGCGCCCCTGGAGCGAGCGCAGAGGGCGCAGACGTTCTGGGCGGGAGGCTGCCGCGAGAGTGTGAGGCCGTTTAGAAACAAAGACTTCTATTTGTACGTATATCTAATTTAAAAAAAGATATAACTACATAGTTTTATATAAATATATAGTAAACGAGCAGGAAAATCACATTCAGACAAAAGAGGCCATCCCAGACATTTGAAACTATTTTCTGGGAGAGACAAAAAGCTGAATTTCAAAGATAATCGTCACTTTCCAAGGCTCTGGCATTCCACGGTGACTTTAGCTTTCTCCATATTCCCATCGGGCTCTGCTTGCAGGTTTGGCCTTGAAGTCTCATTTGAAGTCTTCCCTGAGGTCTGCTTTCTCACGGTTCTTCTGTGCGGTCCGTGTCAGGACAACAGGCAGAGCTGCCCCTGCACGGCTAAGGCGCCTTAGGGAGGGGGGCTCAGCCATTCAGGAAAGCCGCCCCAGCACACCAGGGAGGCGGGAGGGCAATGAGCCCGCGTGTGTGCGTGTGTGTGTGCGTGTGCGTGTGCGTGTGTGGAGACGGTGAAAGTGGGAGAGCTTTGCAAGAGGGTCTTTTTCTTCCTTTTAACTAATTCGGGTCAAGCCGACTCCTCGCAGCTACGGGCAGGAAGTGCCGTTTCCTGTGCTGATGGCTTAATGCACTGCAGAGCAGAGCAGCGTTTGAACTGATGGCAGCGCTAATGACTCCCAGCAAAACAGTGAAAAGATAAATGATACTTAATCAGGAAAATGTTTAAATAAGCAAGGGCCGGGCTTCGCCGCGGCCAAACAACCTGAACTCATTTAAGTCAAGTGAAGAGGGTAATTTTAAGAATACACAGACTGTTTGTTTAGTGCTTTATATTTTTCAAAATGGCATGTAGCCACATTCATTATGTTCTCCGACAATTCTGTGAGGCCGCTCAGGGCTCCGACGCGGGTTTCAGAAGTGACTTCGACTCCGGGGAACCGAGTGATTTGTTTCAGGTCACACAGCAGTTCAGGTTCCAAATCCCCAATACGCTGCTTACCTGCAGCTGATCCTTCAAAGCATCCTACTCAGCCTGTTTGAACTCTCGAAGTGTGTGTAAAGACAGAGTTGGTTAAAAACAAGATCGCTCGCAGGAGTGCGTGGGCTTCTTACGTTCATACACGATGCACAGGTCACGCATAACAAACGGGTTTCCACATTTAGAAATACGACTTTGGAAAAGAATCCTGAAATACGGACACGGCTCTTGCAGTTCTTCGATAGGCCGTCAGGTTAGCCTCTTACGATGTATTCTTCTCAGTACTCCCATAGATGTGCTCTCTTCCGGAATAATCCCCTCAGCCAAGTACTTCTTATTGCCCATATTTCACAGACGCAAAGGAGAAGGTGAGGATCCAGGCTTCCCTTGGATTCTGATGTGGGGTCCTTTTCGGTACTTTGCTGTGGAATTTGTTACAAGCAAATGCTCAGAATATCCATCAACGCATGTCCTCAGGAGATGAGCAGGAAGAAAAGGCTAGTGTCTCCCTTCTCAAGAGTAAGAAGAGCCACCACGAAGCACCCGTCACGGCCTATCTTATCTGAAAGGCAGTTTCTCAGCTAACGTGAGGTCTCATCTGTACTTTGACAGGGCAGCTACCAAAAGAACCAGACCGGACCAGGGAATTTCGGTGTCACATCCTGACTGGCACAAAGCCAACCACGGAGAGGGAGAGACCGTATGCTCTAGACCGACTGGCGGCTGTCTCGCAGGACACTTTGAGATCTGTGTCATCCTCACCTTAAAAGAGGAAGGCTGACTGACTTCGCATCCATGGGGAGAGGACACAGGGCCCTTCTGGGCATTCCAGAACTTTTAGAAGGTGAAAGCGATCACATTAACATATGGCGTGTGTGTATCCTCGCGCGTGTGCGTGTTTTAGATGCGCGTGTGCACAGAGAAACATGGCTCTCTCTTGCCTTTCATCTCAAAGTCTAGGGGGCAGGGCATCTGGTTTTATCACCGCCTTTCAACTAATCTACACCTCGACTGTAGCTACGCTGTGCTCTACCGCGAGCAGATCCACACCCTGCCAGAAGGGAGGACCAACGGGCACCCATAGCGCTGCAGCTGGAAGTTTTACGTTTTCTTTCCTAAGTTCCCTTTCACCGGTCAGTCACTGTCCCCTTACAACGGAACATGATGGACCTGGGTAATGGGAACTTCCGCCACGCAGACACAACGTCACGAGGAAACGAAGGAGCACGTGAGCAGCCTTCACCCTTGGAACGTGACGTGGTTTGTGATCACTTACGTTATTGATCATCAGGTGCATTATCGTTTTGGGAATTAGGTCTCGGATGCATTTGTTGATGATCGACATGTAAGAGTCTACGAGGTTGCGAATGGTCTCCACCTGCCTCTCCAGCTGCGGGTCCATGGAGAAGTTTTCTGCTTGGCCATTCTCATCATTTTCAGTCTAACAGGAAGGAAAGAAAACACGGATTATTTCACATTTCGTTCAGGGAAAACCCACCACCAGACACAGTCAGGTGAACGACTTCTGTTTTCTGCGTTTGGAGGGACACTCCTGGGTGGCGGCACTGATCTCGCATCCATGAAACCTGAAAAGAGATGGGAGCCACGCGGCTGTTACCCTGCTTGCAGCCGGCCACCACGTCGGAAAAGCAAGCGCCCTAATTCTGAATGAATGTCGAGGTGAATAGCCCGATACACAGTGCACCTAACGACGTCTCTCTCGAGAACAATCGGATCGTAAGCCACGTGCAAGCCAGCCAGAGAACCGAAGCCAAACACGTGTGCAGATGCAGACTTCTGGGAAGGGTCTCGGGGGACACGGCGGCTTCGGAATGACCTTGGCGTTGCTCTCGGACTCTCAGGTCCGCTCCGAAACGGATCAGAGTTTGGGTCGGCCCAGGTGTAGGACGAAATCTCCTGGGCCTGGCCCGGAGCCAGAAGAAGACATATAGAGGATCATCCGTTTTCCCATGCACTTGCTGGAATCTGTTCTGTCAATTCGTGCTTCTGTCATCACCACCAAGGGCTGGCTCCATTGCGAACAACTGACAATTTTTAACTTCCAACTTGGTATTCTTTGAATAAAACAGAATACATCTCTATGCAAAGAATTTCTCCGTGCAACATGAGAGAAGCATCTGTTTCCTATACCGTGGGACTTGAGTTAATTAATTCTGGCTTATCCACCAGAGGCCCGGCTGCAATGGCATCTTCATCATTAAAGGCTGACCTGTTGGCTTGGCATTGAAATCGATTTACAACAAATGGTCTCCGTTTCAGTCAGGTCGGACCGGCTAAGCCCCTGAACACGATGCAAACATTGTTAGTGGTCTGGCTACTTTCTAGCATTTGGAAAGATTTAATTACGAATGCAAAAAAAAAAAAAGAAAAAAGAAAAAAAGGGGGGGGATTTATTGCTTCCAATGTGGACATGAAATAGTTTTCTCTGGGAACGTACAGACTTTGATCTGCCAGGCTTTCCATCATCCAATCTAGGAACAGCCCTGTGCTAAATAGCTTAACTGGATTTATACATGACAAGCTTTTCCTCTGAATCCACATGCATACGGGAAGGCATGCTGGAAGGCCAGGAAACCGACAATAGCAAAGATAGAAACTGGTCTTAATCATCTATACAGGCTTCTCTTGCTCAGAAACACCCAACGCTTTAAAAATATTAAAATAACATGTGCTCACTCCCAAACCCAGCAGTCATTTTCCCGCCCTGAGAGGACGACCCTGCGCTTCGGCCGCTACTTCGTGGATTTTCCTGCGGCATCTGACCGCTGCTCCAGCAAGGCAGGGCACGGGAAGTTTCATCAGGGGCAGCTGTTTCCCTAAACTGAGCTTCTTTTTGCACGGCCTTTGGTCACTGAATGAATGAAATCACCTCTTAGGCAGTGCTTAATTAATTAGTAACATAAGCACGATAGGATGTGAGGCAAACAGGTAAAAGCTACGGCCACAGAGCGGTAAAGCAAGAGGGGAAGGGTCACCGTGGGTCAACAGAAACACTCAAGTTCTCCGACTTCTTTCCCGGGCAAAAAACCCCACTGCGAATGGGACCCAGGCTGAGCCCGAATGGCACGAATGGGTGGTAACGGCCGTGTCACTAGAGGGCACTGCATTCGAAAGGGAAAACTTGAGGTTCACATTCGGGCTCTGCCGTGTGGCCACACCTCGGTCACTGGATGTCACTGAGACTCAGCTCCCCGGCCTTTGACACGGGGATGCGCGTCCCTGAGAAACTTTCGGAAGCTGAACGAGATCCCGCCTGTGACACGGAGGTCACGCCTGCGACACGACCTGGCCGAGGGCCTCGCGGGCGCCCCGTAAACGTGAGTTTCTCTCCTCCTTTTCTGCATGTTCGTGGACCGAGAGTTGAAGAGCTGCTTGTCCCCTGACACACATTATGAAAACCTAAGATGAAAAATTTGAGCGTGAGATGTTTTCAGTCCGAGAGCCAGAATGATGGCACACTGTGGAGTTTTTGCACGGCGCTTCCTGCAAACTCGTCCTGGGATGTCCTCCTCCCACCGGTGAGGACTTTTCATCTCCCCAAGCCCTGCTCCGCCACCCCCTCTTCTAGACGAGCTCCCAAGGCCCTCGGACCCCGGCCACTCCCCACTCGGGCCCTCATCCGTGTCCTGTGCTCACTTTAATTATTTAATATCCAGCCTAGTTTTACGTCCCTCCCCCTCTTAGCCTCCGGGGCCTTGTTCATCTCCCCTTCTCAGCACCTAGCACAGGGCTGGACGCCTTGGGAAGGCGGGGTGAACGCCACGAAGGCAGGTACTGCCATCACAGAAGCCGCCCCGGGGCATTTCAGGGTCTCCAAGAGCATCTCGTCGTTAGAGACTCTGGGGACCAGAGGAACCCCAAGTGGATGACTTAGGATCCCCTACTACTCGATAACGGTAAGGATGACAATATGATGCTGAAATTATGCATATGCACGAGAACAGATGACCTAGAGCTTTTGGGGAGAAAACGTCTTTTATATGAAGCGATAAAAACCTCCATGATAGATACAACTCTATTTGGTGTGTCCCTCGGATCCGAAACATACGGGGATTTTGCTGTTGTGTTTCACATCAACACATCGCCTCTCCCAGAGACATCGATTTCCTTCTAGGGCCTGTGCTAAACACTCCACACGAAGACCCACGTCACAGCCTCCGGAGGTGGGTACCATCTTGTCGACCTGCGGAAGGGCCTCTGAGGCCGGGAGAGCTGACAGACTCAACAGATGTGGGAGGAACACGATGCTCACCCCGTCTCTGCTTCTCCTTAGTTGTCGAAACAAACCAAGAAACACTGTGGAAGAGTGAAACAAACACCCACCACGTCAAGTCAGTTCCGCAGATAAAATAATAGATGGAAAACGGGTTTCTAGGAATAAGATGCCATCGAAGACTGACGTTTGTTAAAAATAAATAACTGAGCAAAAAGGGAAAAGCAGGATAAATAGAATTAACTGAAAGAACCTCTGGGAATATGAAACACCGGGAAAATGATACCATCACCCACATTTTCATACAACACACTGACTTTCCTCGCTTCGCACTAGTTTTAACATTTAGTCTTGCTTTCCTTTCTGCATCTCAAAATGTGCACAAGACCCCCACTTTCACTTTTTGAAACAGACAATTAAGCAGTGTCAGAGGGAAGGGAGAACACCCGCCAGTTTAACTCTCGACACTTAAAAAACAGAAACGTGTTCCGGAATAACCAGTGAAACGACGGGAAATTCTCTTTGGCTTCTGGAAACGCGAGCAGACACATGGGCCCAGGCAGACCCCGGCTGTTCTGATGATGCCGCGGACGCGATGGGGTGTCACAGGATTCAGAATGCAGATTCAGTTTCTCTCCTGATGTTAGAGAGGAAGGAGGAGCAGCTGCCCCTCCTTGTATGTCTACGGTGAAAGGGGGAAAACGTACGTAATTTAACCGAGTAACTGCAGAGAAGAGAGCAAACGCTGCTTTCTCTCTCTCTAACCCCAGTTCTGACCAAATTCCCTCTCGTGCTCTTTTCTGTACGTAGACTGTGCATGACTCTATGTTTTTTCTTTGTTTAAATTACAGGATTGCTTAGAATTCTTTGCAGTCGAAGCACTGAAGTGGCAGCTGTTTATCATTATCCTCATCAAGGGAATGTAAAATAAAAACAGTAATTTGTCTCTGATCTTTGAGGCAAAAAAGAACGGTCTGCAAACATTTAACCTTTTAGGTGCAGGTTCACTGAAGCTGTTTACAAAACGGGAATAATATTGTAAAACCCGGCTTTCTTCCGAAAAATACAACGGCTGGGCCTTCCTCTTGCATCCTCTTTCTACTAGCTTTTGAAACATCGAATGCGATCCAAGCAATCAAAAAAGAAGAACTTGGCACTGAACACGTGAAATTGTTTCGAAAAATTGGCATCAGGGCTTTCTTATGAAACTATTTGCACCGTATTCAAGAATCAAGCTGTTTTACAGAATTGTAGTTTAAAATTTTTCTCTTAAAGACTCAATACGTACGGAGGTGACAGAATGAAACAGTCGAATTTGAAATAGTTCCCCCCAAACCTTCAGGCATCCATTACGGAAGCTCCGGGCTTGACTGGGATGTCTATTTTTCGTGTGTTTGTTTTCGTCTCTTTCCTTTTCCTAAATCTCTTACTATGTCGTAGGCTTCTGTGAGGATCACTGAAACCATCTCAATAGGGCTGGGGGAGTGATAGCAATCCAAAGGCCCCCAAGGGCACTGGCTGGTACATAAACGCATGACAGAGCCCACGGCGGGGGGCAGGGGGGCTGCATCGCTTCCCACCGATGGGGAGCCCCGGGCAGTCACCTGCAGAGCTGCTGCTCACTGATGGCTGCGGATGACCGTCGCCTGCCCCCTCTGCAGCCTCTTATTGTCGGCATGCCATCCTCCCCCACCTCAGACCAAGAGTAAAAAACATCGGGGAACTTTCTCCTGGTGAATCAGGGTGCCGTTATGAAAGGACCGGCTGTTACCGTGGTGATGCAGCACCGACCTTCCCAGCCCCGCGGGGCAGAGACCGTTTTCACTGCACAGCTTTCCCCACGCCCAGCCCGCACTTCTGATTTGCAGAGGCTGGCGAGGCAGGAAGCTAACCTGGAAAAACTATGGGAGAAGCGAGCTTCCGGACGCCTTCGAGGGCAGCCTGGGCTGTCGTCTGGGGCTTCGGGACAGGCATTTCCTTCATCAGCACCAGACGTATTTATTTAGTGCCCTGGGTGGACTGTGGGAGCTACAAAGGAGGACTGAGGGGCAGGCCTGGCTCGTGAGCTCATCCTCTGGCTTGAAGGACTCTGCAGGCAGCGGGTCAGTTCCTGTGAGTGTTTTAGGGGGAGGTTAACGTTTAACTGGGCGGACTCTGAGTAAAGGCGACTGCCCTCCGTAACAAGGTGGGCCTTGTCCGATCAGTTGAAGACCCGAATAGAACAAAAAGACAAGCCTTCCCTGGGAGGAGAGAACCCTCCAGGAGGCCCCCTTCGCACTTCCCTGTGGCGTCAGCTCTCCTGGGCCTTCCCACTCAAACTGGAACACCGTCTCGCCTGGGTTCTCCAGCCTGCGGGCCCGCCCTGCGGATTGTGCACTCGCCAGCCTCGGTAACTGCGTGTGCCAGCTCCTTCTAAAGCTCCCCTTTCCGCTTTCTCTCTCCCCACCTCCTCGGCCCCCCGCCATGCCCTATTTGCATTCTCGGGAGAATCCTGCCTAATACAGCCTCATTATAGACCACAAGGCAGCACGCGAGCCACTGCTGCGTTGCTTGGTGGAGTTTGTAGGTGCTGGGAGCACTCGGAAAAGCAGAAGACCGGGAGGGCTGGGGCGGGGAGTTACGCTGGTCCCAGTCTAGTGATTTACTTTTACTTCACAACAGTCCTGAAGGAAAGAGAGATGAATCCAAAACTAACCTATCTCCATCCTCTCCATTGTATCCTTCCGTGGATGGTAGACCCAAAATCAACTCGGGAAGCCTCCTCTCCTCACTCTCAGTCACAGTGCTGGACGGGACTGCACTGAGCCATACCCACATGTGGCCTGGGCTCCGTGGTGACAGAGCTGGCACGTGACCAGGCTCGGCCAACCACAGCACGCACGTCAGCACGACTGGAAGGAGGCCCCCCTTCCAGTTAGGGACCAGGGCGTTTGGAGGAGTCGGCCTGAGGGCCGGCCTGCCTCCTCCAGCAGAGGGGTGGGACCTGCCTGCCGGTGAGGTGGACGCAGAGGACAGCACAGTTGAGACATGGGGACAGGCAGATATCCATGGTCTGAGCGCCGGTCCGGCTCTGGCAGATGGCTCTGCCCCTCGACTGTGCAGGCACACCAACCGGAAAACTGTTCTTTTTTAAAGCTGAGTCAGCTTGAATTTACTTTCTGTCACCTAGGTCCTAAAGAGTCCACGCGAATAAAACACGTAGATATTCGTGCTGTTCTCTCAGCCTCAACTTTCTCCCCCCAATGTACCTGTTCATCCCCCCTATTTAGTGTGGAGGGGCCGGGGACCGACGGTCCTGCTGATGATAAACTGCAGGATGAAGGGGAAATGATTTATTTCTAGGGCCTCTAGCCTGAACGTTCCCGGGAAAAAGAAGGGTCTGACTTGACACAAAAGCAGCGTCTGTGTTTTAAGATCCAAACGTGCTCTCAGCTCGTTTCCACCGGCCGGACGTCGCCGGTCCCTGACCGCCAGTCTTCCCTGGCGCTGTGGCCGGCAGGTGCTCGGACGCCGGGCAAAATGACAAGGCTTCCTTCTAGTCGTGATTGCCCAGGACAGATGGGAAGGGTCTTGCTGGGCCCCAGGGACCCCGAGGAGAGTCCCTTGCGAGAGGACACAGGTTACAGGAACCCCGAGGTGGGCCAGCCCCCTGCGCACACACCTCAGGGGACCCGCGTCGCGTGCGGGGCTTTGCGAGGGGACAGCTCAGACGTTCAGCAAAAAGCAGTGCAACGCTTTAAAACACTGAACGTGGGCCTGGACGGAAAATGAAGCACATTTGGATTTTTCCACTGAGAGACAAGAAAGTTATTCTACACGAACATCCCCAGGATCCTACGTGCAAAATGGAAAATTGTCCTATTTCTGAATTAAAACACCAGGATGCAGAAATGGCTGTTCATCTTTGCCTGACGCTGGCAACTGCACATAAGACTGAGCCAACTACACGGTTTCCCCTTTTCAAATGCTCCTGTTTCCGGAATGATTTGGGCTTCGTCTTGCCTTTGTACCTGCCTCAATGGGACAGAGACAGCTAAACGAGTGATTTGCTCAGAGGGATGTGGTAAAGGGACAAAGCAGAGGGGGATATCAAGCATTTTAGAAAAGAAAGGGCTTTATGGTTAAAATATTACTGTTTTATATGGTTAAGATATTGCAAATTTTAAAACTATGAGAACAAATATTCCCCAAACCGTGTTAACCGTCGTGGGCCGAACAGCAGACCAGCGCATCTGCTGCAGTTTTTCCCCCTGAGGTCTGCGGACGAGGTTGATTAGAGGAAAGTCTCGTGTTTTAATGGAAAATGGGGCAAAGGTTACGTGTAACAGGAACCCAGTCATGTGGGGCTCCCCGAACGCAGGGTAGGCTCGTAAAACTGCTCATTAAAACGCTCTGTTCTGAAGCAAAAGCAAATAAATGAGCTCAAGGAAGAGAGTCCCCGAAATCGCGCAGCAATCCTTCCATGGAAGACTGTGGGAACAGGCCTCCCGGGTCACCAGAAACGTTCGGTCACTGCTCAGACATTGAAAAAGCTTTTAGATGCCTCCCTGCACTGCTGGGCTTGACCTTCCGCCAAGCGCTCCTTCGTGCGTGTGCATGTGTGTGCACGTGTGTGTGCGTGTGTGTGTGTACGTGTGCGTGTACGTGTGCGCGTGTTTACACTTTTTCTGAACAGACCCTCCGAAGGGCAAAAGGCACACACAGCAGAAGTGTTTCAAACAGCCCGAGCAGAATGGTTTCGCTATTACCCCCGGCCCCAGATTCTGGCTTAAATTTAGCAGGTTTACGGAAGTCCTATGCCGGCTTAAAACCCTGATCTCGAACGGCAGAAACGAAGCCCGGACCGTCTCAGAGATTTGAGGGCCTCCCTGTGCACCCTCACTCTCTCAGGGCACAGAAGACAGGGACGGGGGAGTGTGAGTAACAGCAGCAAAAGCCTGACGCGAGAGAGGACGGTGAGAAGGCCCGAAGCAGTCAGACAGGCCGACCTTACACCGCGGCGACCGTGGCCCGTCTACGCGGCCTCCAGCCAAAATCAGCAGCACCCGGCGTGGTGTAGACGGAACAGCACGACTTGAGGCTGATTAAGTGTGCATGTGCGGGGAGGGGGGCACGTCCAGACACCCGTCTGGTTGGTCATGTACATTCAGCGATGCCCCGGGCCCTGGGTCCCCAGGGAGAGGCAGCCTGGGGATCCCACCGTGCCGGGTGACTGAGCAGAGGGAGGCGGCTCAGGCGCAGACTGTTCCAGAAGGAAGCCTGTGCCGGGTCCACGTGCCCTCAAGTCACACCCGGCTCCTGATCTGTGGGTTTTCCTTGTGCCATCGCCATGGCCTGTGGGATCCAGACGCCAGTCGAGATGGACGTGGAAATGTCACCAGTTTCGTTTTATGTTTTTTAAGTAGAAGTGACTACCGGTGGCAGCCTCCTCTTTTTGCTTTATTTTATCTTAAGAAATGCAGTCAGGCGCTGGCCTGTCACAAGCGATGCACCAAGCTGAGAGATTCCTTCTCAAAAGCAGGGCGGGGTCGCCAGGGCCTCCTGCCAGCTGTCACTCTGCTGTCCCGGCCAGGCTTCGTGCCCCTCCACTCTGCTGGGAAGGGAGCTGGCTGCGAGTCGGGCAGAGATGTGGCGAGGACAGAAATTCAGAGCCATCCCACACGGCTGCACCGACTCCCATGTCCCGAGACACGGCCTAGACCCCAGGCCCAGGTCGTCACAGCCAGCTGGGGAGTGGAAAGGGGGTTCCTCCTTCACCCCGCCCCCCGCAGCCAGGCGTCCCCCACCCGCCTCTAACACCCCTTCTTCTGGAATAACGCTTTCCTTTGGCTTTAGTCGATTTTGAAAATTATTCTTTCCACCGCGGTAGTTTACATTTTTACCTTCGCATGTGTCACACACACACACACACACACACACACGCACACGCACACGCACGCACACATTCTTGCACAAGTTAGCAAGATTTAAAGCCTCTCATTTTTTATTCTTGAAGCCCGAAAGGGAAACTGTTATTCATGTGCCAAGGAACACAGCCATTCATTATTATTTTTTCTTTCCTTTTCCCTGTATATCCTCCCAATAGGATTAGAGGCCGTCTGGGATGTGGAGGGGGAGGCAGAGGAAGACAGAGAGGGGCGGGAGGGGGACGAGATGGCATTTTAATAGCCTCCGCCACGCTGATTCAACACAGTGGGGACCTTGTGCTTCAGGCCCGAACCGCTTCCTTCCTCCTGAGCCCCTTGCTCCGAAGTCGCAGGCCCGTGTCTGCACAGGGAGCCAGGAGACGACGTCGCTAAGGAGGGTGGAGGGTGGAGGGTGGAGAGGCTGGGTAGCCTGTCATGAGCCCACCTTTGGTTTTTTTTTTTTTAAATTCATTCTGAAATAATTTCAGCCTTAGAAAGGAGGCCGCAAAAGTAACACGAAGAATTCCCGGAGACTCTCCACCTAGATTCTCCGAACGCTGATGTCCCACAAAACCACGTGGCGCGGTCACTCAGGGAGGATGGGAGAGTCTGGACCGGTCGGTTTACAGAGCACCTCTCAGTTTCTCTGATGGTCCTTCGTTATTAAACTCAGGTGACGCGGTTTTGTCTCAGAAACCACATTAACGACGTGTGTCCTTCTCAGTGCCTGAATCAGGAGACGCGGGCCATGCCTGTCCTGCTGCCGCTACGTGACGGGGACCTCGAGCACTTGCTGAGGATGGTGCCTGCCGACTTCTTGGCTGTGAAGTTTCTGTTTTGTTCCTTGTCAGAATTAACATGTATCTGCTGGGTGATATGTGGAGGTTAGCTAAACATCCTCCTCGCTTCCCGAGAGAAACAGTTAGCGCTGGGCTATTTCGCAAAGGGTGATTTTCTGTTCCTATCTTCTCTCCTAAATGTCTGAACTAGGCCATGAGGAAGAGTGTTCCCTCTTCATTCAGTTATTTATTCAATTATTTGTATAATTAATATAATAAATATAATATAATATAATAAATATAATATAATATAATAAATATAATAAATATAATATAATAAATATAATATAATATAATATAAAATATAATATAATATAAATATAATATAATAAATTAAATACATAGCAAGCTATTTAGTATTTGTAGAAAAGTAAAATTCACTGTTCACGTGGCTTTTAATTGTAACATGACTGTTGTTTTTATGTTGGCTAAGATTTGACTAAACTTTTGCCATTTCTTTGTCCATCTTCCTTCCATATTTTTTCCCCAAAACCTTCTTTTTAAGAAGTTCCTTTGGTGTGCATCTACTTGTGGCAAATTCTGTTTTCCTTGTTTGAAATGTCTTTATTATGCCCCCACTTTAAAATAAGACTTTAATCAGGTTACCCAGTTCTCGGTTAACCGTGTTTCTCTCTGTACTCTGAAGATTATTCCATTATTTCTGGTTTTCATTGTTGCCCTTAAGAAGAAGTTTTCATTCTCGTTCCTTGGAAGCTGATCTCTCCTTTTTCTCTGGATGCGTTTAAGGTCGTCTCTTTGTCTTTGGTCTTCTGCAGTCTCACTACAGTGTGCATCAGCGGGCTATCTGTGGTGCTCCTAGATCTTAGAATTCACGACTTACACCGATTCTGGAGAAACTGTAGTCAACGTCTCACGCTTTTCTGAATGATGATTAAACATGTGTGAGACCTCCTCGTGCCACGTTTCGTATTCTCTGTCTCCCTGCGCATTCTGGGAATTAATTCAGGAACACATCCAGCCGTGGGTAGGAACTGGCTCGTGCAGGCGTGCGAGAACCAGCTGCGTCATCGTGTCCCAGCTGTGTTCACTGTCATCACGCTGGTAGCTTCAGGTTGGCCATGGTGCGAGGAGGCACACCACGGAAAAGGGCGAATGTTTTCACAACAGGGCCCTTTCCATTCTGTGAAGAGGTGGCTGTTAGACGTTTATCAGCACACCACTGATACGAGCCACTTTCACGCGGTCTTTCTTCAGCGGTTTAGTCCTAAAGTTTTCATTTCAATACCTGCAGCCTTCACTCCTAAAAATTCTATTTTGTTCTTTTAAAAATATGCATTTTCTTTTTTTAAAAAAGAGTGTTTCTTTCTCCAGTTTGTGATTTACTCTGCTATTTCTTCAAACATTTTAAGCATGGTCCAGAATCTTTTCTACTCTTTGTTATTCTCGTGACTCAGTAACGATGGCTTCCCTTGTGTGTGTCCTTTTAGACATCGGACCGTGTATCTGTGTTCGGTTGGGCTTCAGTCACTTGTTCAGTCTGCTGTGAGGATGTGTACCTCCAGAGGGTACTTAGGTTTCTGCAGGCTCCCAGAATTGCTTTCAAATTGGGTCCACTTTAAGACCTATAAAAATGAATTCTCAAAGAAGACTTTTCTCACCTTCCACCAGAACCTGGGCTGAGATAAACAACTTTCCTCCGTTTCTTCCATCACTGGCAGGTCGATTTTTCTCGATCTACCGTTTCGTTGAGGGTGTGTCTCTTTGCGGGTTTTGCTTACTACGGGAATCTTGGTTTCACATGTTCGCCTTGTTCCGGCTGAGGCCTTCTCTCCTGGCCCCGTATGACTATGTAAACCCACAGCTGGGTACAGTGATGGCAAGTGCCCCCAGGACAGCTGTGGCCTCACCAGAGGCTTACCCCTCTGCTTTCCAGATCCTTCTTCATTTCCGTGCCCTGGATTTTTCTCATCTTACTTGTGAGCTCTATCAGGAACATAAAATAGTGCTCCTCACACTGTCCTCAACATTTCTACATGTTTTGAAGTCAAGATAGCGAGTCTAAAAAAATGGCCCCAAATCAAAGTCCACATGTCTTTTAAAAAGATCCTTTCCTATGGTCAGTATAATTTAGAATAATAAATATCGGAGATTTCTGGTTGGTGCTAAGTATTTCGTTTTACCTTCGAGTATTCTACAGCTGAAATGTTTTATCACACACGCAAACGCATCAGTGCATTACGTATGAGTCCCACTGTACATTGACACAGTTACCAGCGATTCAGAGGGTTACAAAACACTTTGTAAACCACGGATAAGTGGGAGCAGAGGTTGACAGCAAAAGCAATTTGCATTCTGACCACCATTGTGTGTGTGCGTGTGTCAAAGTCTATCTGGGTTCCACGTACTGTCGATTTCTAGTTCCCTTGGGTGCGAGCAACAATGCTGTGTACTGTGTGCACAAATGTGAATATGCACTTTGTCCAAAGGTAGAGGTATATAAGTTGAACATCGTTTTATCGCTATAACTTGTTTTGAGCTTTTCACCAACGTTGTGACATAGGCAGATTGATTTCTTTTTCAGAAGCTAACAGTCAAAAACGATGCATAAATTTTCCAAGGCCATACGATGGAAGCTGAAGAGGGGATTTGAAATTCAGCTTTTGAAGCCTGAAGTGCATTGTGTGAAAAGCATGAATCAGTTGGGAAAACTGGGGCATTTTTTTTTATCTTCATGAGCAAAAATATCCGAATAGGTCAGGGGGCCATATGGAGATATCTCTCTCTCTCTCTCTCTCTCTCTCTCTCTCTCTCTCTCTCTCTTACAAACACACACACGGTCAATTTTCATACAGTTTTAATTGTTTATATGCTTTTTGAGGATTTTTTTTCCCCTGTGGGCTATGCTGTGATGATTTAGGGAATCTTTATTTAAAGTTCTACCGTACAGACACCCAGCAGAGGGCTGGTGTGCTGAAGGGCTGCTCAGAACGTGGCTTTCTACTTCCAATCAACATTCATATAAAAAGAAAAAAGTTCCCATGACAAGCAGGCAACTGAAAAATTTTCAACACCAGGCGCTCCTTCACGGCCATGCTTTTTCCATCTTGAACTCAGTCACCATTTTGAGACACAATCTCTCTAACTTCACAGGCACATCCTTGCAAACCAGTACACGGGAACTCTTCGTGAATCCCCCGCGCTCACGGGGAGATTTGTAGTGACAGTTTGGGGTTCAAAAGTGCATTCCTGTTGCAAGCGGACTGCATGGGATCGTCCGGCGGAATGAGGTCCAGCATCACACACGCAGCTGTACGCAGAGAAGTAATTTCAGACGTCAAGATAATGTATGTTGGAGCTGTGCGAAACCGCAATCCACCGGCGGATCGCGGCGCCCTGGGCAAGCTGCTGGGCATTGTATGAGTCCCCGGCCGCACAATGATCTGTGAGGCTGCAGCACTGGAATTTGTCACTTAAGCCATTCATCCTCAGCTGCCAAGAGGTGGGCGCATGCTGACCTCCGGAATTAAGGAAGGCTGGCCCGAGCTCCACATGCCGCCCTGAGAACAGTCCGTCACTAGAGTTCCAGTAAAGACGTCCTTTTCCAGCACTACAGTCCGAAAAAAAAAAAAAAACAAAACCCACAACTGCCAAATCATTGAGATGCTTCCAATTCGTTTTAGCTGGGTAGGAGTCTGTTTTCCTCTTACCTGTGCATAAACTGAGCGTGTGTCTCGAAATGGTGCATTAGATTTTTTTTTCCCTACAGCTCTAACTTAAAAACAGCTGAACTTATTTTCCTGAAAACACATAAAAAGTCCTGAGCTGAGACCTGCTGGATCAAGTTTCAGCCTGAAGAATTTTTGGGAGCTGACGGTTTATGCTGAAAATGCTGACAGATGTCGAACAGCCTCAGCAAAACAATCTTTAAGGGAGCCCAGTGCGGCAGCCCATGTGGCCGCTCTGAAAGTGCTAAATTCTTGTTGCTAAACAATTTTACTTAAAAAAAATCCCAGATTTATTATATGAAACATGTAACAGATATTTGGAGAGAGCCATCAATTACTCTGGAGCTGAATGCTTGGAACCTGCTAGTTCCCATTTTGCATTTTCTCTGGACATAAGAAATTATCTTAGATTTATTATTCTAAAAGGTCAGATAAGAGCCCGACTTTTAGAATTATGACCACAAAAGCATAAAGTGGCTATCTAAAATTTAAAAACTGCTGCAGGAAGTCCCTGAAACACAGAGAATCTAGATGGCAAACCTTCGCTGTATTTCTGATTTTTTTCTTTGCTGGGAGACTAAAACGTGAGCCGGGGGAACTACCAACGACATCGGTCTGATCAGAAACAACTGCATGTTTGTAAGCGCTCGACGGGGGGTTCGGACTTTCCCAGGAGGGGAGTAAGTTTAAGATGTCAGTGGATGCAAACGACTTTCAGCGGAAGAAGCAAGAAGAGGTGAATAGCACCTTTGTCTCTGGCAGCCCTGGAATTTCACAGCGGGCTCCATTTTGGGGAACTCTCTGCAGCCTGCCCCACTTTCTGGTGTCGTTTCAGTGGGAATGGCAGGGTGGTATTCCTTGTCCGTGCCTCCTGAGCGATTCGGCAGCGTTATGCCATGCTGTTCGCAGTTGCCAGGTTCCGTGGACGTGCAGAAGGATAAGGTCTCCACCGAGAAGATCTAATGCATCGTGTCTCATGTAAGAGAAAGCAAAGGCCTTTTAACAAAGAAAGTAGATGAGTAGGAGCCGCAGCTTTTTTCCTGTTGGTCCTCTAGCATATCACAGTCTCCGATATTCTGAGACATATGTGACTACTTCACGGCATCTCTATAGACTTTTAAAGAGGTGTTTTTAATCTGTACAAGGAGCATACTATCTAGAATCCTTTCTCATCCCACGGCTAATTCACGCAGGCAGTCGGAGGTCCCGCAGCTTGCTTGTCTGAAATGCCGTGTAATATTCCAGCGCGAACACACACGGCAGTCTGCTTGCTTGCCCTTCTGTCGAGGGGCATCTAGCCTGTTTCCAGACTTTTGCTGTCATGAATAATGCTGCTCGGCACATTCTGTTATTCTTTCTTTGACTAATGCCTTTTCTCCGTTCTCTGTCTCCTGGGATTGTGATTCGACGGATGTGAGAGCTATTCGGTCTACGGCATCAGTTGTTTTTCTCTGGGTTTTGTTCTGGGCTGAGCTTTATTCGGTCGGTGTGTTCCGATCACTACAGGTTCTCCAGTTCGCCGATCCTTTATTCACTTATGTCGAATCTGCTTCACTGAGTCTTTTGATTCAATTTCCCTGCTGCTCACATTTCATTTCTAGAAGTTCCTCCCCACCAATCTGCTTGATCTTTGTCGCTCTTACTTACAAGTTTCTCTTCTGCTTCTTAAATGTAGTAAACATTTTCGCTTCATTTCTGGGCCTAATAACTCCAGGACCTTTTCTTCAGTGGTCTCACTTCGCTGCCTTCCTGGGCTCAGCTTGCATTCTCCCACAGAGGATCTGTGTTCGCTTCTGCTGGTTTCTCTGGGGCACTACTAACCCAGGAAAACGAAATTCTGCACTTGAGGTTTTTCGTAACACACATGGAGTGTGAATCCAGACCTTACGCTCAAATAGGGGCAGAGCTGCGGTTCCACTGTCTGAAGGCCCATCTCCACCGCCACCCTCCATCCGTTTCGTGCCAAGGTCAGCCACGGGTAACTTCCTTGCCTCATCCTCTGGACGCTGGGTTTATTCGTGGTATTCCTTTATGGAACTCCACGTGAAATTCCTTTATGGGTGGCAGGTTTTGTGACAGCTTGTGTGACAGACTCTTGAGAACTAGGAATGTCCCAAGCTTCACACGTGTTCCTCAGGTCCTCTTTGGCCACCATGATGAAGGCTCACCGTCTCCAGAGTTTGGGCGACAGCCTCAGGATGTAAACCAGTTCCAGCCCTCACTCCCCTCCTGGGTGAATTCTTTCCTTTTGATCCACTTTGGCAATGCATTTAAAACAAATTTTTTATGTTACGTTCAGCGTTTTAACTATAATTGTGTAGGGGTGTCCGCCAGGGTTTCTAGTCTGTCATTCTCTTAAAAATAGGAGTCTGTCCTCATTTCGACGTTTATTTTCTATGGCAACAGCTGCTTAGCCTCCAGTCCTAGACTTGCTCACTGTTCGTTTGACACACTTACTAACATATAAAGATGAGCCCGTAGCTAAATTTCTTCAGCGACTCCATAGTGCTCTTGTGACAGAGTCTAAACTCCTGCCTGTACCATAGTGGGCCCAGCAAGACTGTTCCCACATCTCCCTCCCCCACCCCTCAGCCTCCTCTACACCTTTTCATGCAGATTTCATGCGGTCTCAGCCGTAGACCTTCAGCTTCCCCAACACACTCTCCTTTCTCTCGTTATGCACACTCTGCCTCTGCCCGGGCTCCACTCCCCTTCCCCCGGCCTTCTTCCAGATTCTTACCAGCACCCTTCCAAACTCAGCTCAGAAGTCACTTCCTTCTCAGAGCATTTTCTGACCCACCCCCTGGCCTGTCAGGAAAACATCACCAGACACCTCTGGCCTCTACTTCTTAACGGAACGATTCCTGCCATTGTCACACAAGGTGCTGAATCGTGATTGCATTATCAGTCTCTGCTACCAGCCTGGGAGCCGTCTGAGGAAAGGGGCTCTTCCATGCCGTCCCCCCAGCATTAAGCACAGCACCTGGTGGAATGTCTGTGGCATGGCCCAGCGAATCAGGTGGGCACAACTGTGCTTAAACGTTTGGGGAAAGACGTATTCTAACGGTTAACAGTGTGTTTGTGTGTGTGTCCGTGCTGTGTGGTTCAGTTTCTCTGCCCTTTACAATTAGGCCTACTTTTCTGACTTCCCACCAGTAAAGAAACCTGAGAGCCAACTTTCCGTTCACTCTGCCCTATAGATTTTCAAATGCTTGACTTGTTACCACACCACCCCAAAGCCTCTGGAGTCAAATCAATAAGGGGGAAAGTGCTTCGTTCACTTAGGAAGTCTTTAAGTCACAGTTGTCTGAGAACCGCTTTGTCTTTTTACCACCAATTTACTGGCGGAATCAATTCGCATTTCTGAAGAAACCTCAAACGAAAGCGAGATACAGCTGAGGGGTTGTTTTTCAAGAAACACACATTTTTAAATGTGATGAAACTGAAGCTTTGAGTTTGATTCTTTTCTGTGAAACGAAGAGATAACTAGCTGTTAGGGTCTCAGCCTAACCTGAATCTTTTGGAAAGAGGATTCTTATTCTCTCGATGAATATCCTTTATTTCCCCCCCTGAGATATATATTTTAAAGGATCCCAGTTTAGCACATGATCGAGGCACATCTGATCTGGACAGGAGACCATACACAGTAGTCATCAACGACAACAGAATAAATGCCTTCTGAGGCTATACAATGTGAAGTGCTCGAAAGCTTTCGGTATTAGTGGATTTAGTGGAATATTATCTAAAAAATGCCAAGGTCTTCAGAAAAACACATTTTGTGATATGTCTACACATATTCTTGTATGAACACACACACACTGACCTCCCCCTGACCTGACACACACACGTGGGCAACGAAATTGGAATTCCGATGGCCCCTTTTCTCAAAATTTAAACCATCAGCCATTAATATTTTAAAGTAATTTCTAGGCTAGTTCCAGTTTGAGCTGAGTCCATCATAAAAACACTGTGAGAAAGGAAACAAACGACATAGATTCCATTTGGCAAATCAGGGGCCTGTAAGATCTGACTGTGGTTCAGCCTCTGGCGCCATCAGTTGGGCTCAAAATCAAAAGCTGTGGAAGGAGGTAATTAGCAGGGACGCTCGACCTCAGCTGGCAACAGCAGGCCTCTGACAGCCACCGGGAGAGTGGGTGGGGAGGGGTTCAGAAACGTTCACTAAAATAACACTGCTCCTCAGAATGGACGACTGCAATTACAGGGCTGCTTGCAGGGGGGAAGTTAACTTTGATTAATATGCACATTGACACCTTTGTGCCGGTGTCAACATTCGATCAGAAAGTTCCCCTTTCCAGCAAAGACAGTCCTTACGGCTTCTCATCCGGTGAGACGAGGGCAGTAGAGGCAACATCTTCTAACCCGCTCAGGAAAGGTAAAAGGGTCACGTGACCTGGGCATGGGGACCACCAACAATTCTCGGTGAGAAAGGGAGCGATTCTTCGGCCCACCCGTTCCTGCCGAAATTAAATCAAGCAGAGGCACACTGCCAAGGCAATGAAAATATAATTTATGTCGGTCGCATTCAGAGGCCTGAGTCTTGCCTGACCAGGCTGTTGATTCCTTAAACCTGAGTGTGAAACGAAAAGAAGTTGGCTCCGTGGAAGCCACTCGATTTGGCCGTGGACGTGATCATTTACAGATGAAGGCGAAGCAGCCCGAAGCGAACAGAAGATGAGAAAACTGTGTTCCAAACTGACCAGCTGAAGGAAAGTTTATATTTTAAAAAAACAATCACTTGGTCAGTGAGTCATGGGGAAGGAATTCTTAAGCCTTCTTCAGGGAAGCCCCAGTAAATAACATGTATAATAAAATGGAGATGTGTTGTCTGTTTTGTTGGGCCGTTTGGTCCACATAATAAACCTTTTGGCAAAAAGGGAACATTCTGAACACAATTCTCTCTGGGAAACCCCCAAACGGCAGGCACGACTGCGGCTGCCTCACAGTTTTGCAGAATCTTCTGTATCTCAGACTTACATGTGAAATAAAAACTTGGAAGAAACGTGGAAAAAAATCTGCTTTCTGTTATAGGGTTGAGGGTTTTGCAGTCGGTGGCTTCCATGATTCACGCTGCACTCCCCTCTGCCGAAACTCAAAACCACACAGCATAAAAAGCAACACCGGCTCGGGTGAATTCCTCCTGCTTTGTCCCTAGCAGAACCGGGCTCTCTAAGGGTGCCCCTCACGACACACAAGAGGCATGAATGAAAACGTCTCGGCCCGCATCAGCTTACTGGAGTATGGTGTAAATCATATACTTTCAAAGAGACCTGGAATTCTGCTTTTTTTTTTTTTATCCTAATGTGGGGTTTGACTGACATAATCTATAACAGTTTCAGTTCCTCTCTTTTTTTAATTAGCAAAAGCTTTTGGAATTTTGTTGTTTTTGGTCTCTAAGAACATCAGGCAAAAGAAAAAAAAAAGGCTGGGCGAAATAAAATGTGCTCCTAAATGATTAAAGAAAGCCCTGTTTGCTGGGGATGGGAATGGTCAGAGAGCTCTGTTCTCTATTCCCCGGCCCCTCCCCAGAATGCTTTGTCAAAGCCACACGGGGTCTAATCAGCATGGCTTTAGATTGTTTTATGTGAATTAAAATTATGGTTAGTCTTGGAGGTTAATGTATACATGCGCATGTGGCTTCAAAGGCTTCCCAAATTACTGGCTGAGCGCGCCTGCCTTGGGCAGGCCTGAACTGTGATAAAACTGACCACATTAAACCGAGTTTATTGCTGCGGAGTTTTTTTTGCAGGTTTCTTAAAGAATTTACCATTTTAAAACACTTGTTTGGGATCTCCCAAAAAAAGGTAAGGAAAGAAAAAGAAGAAGGAGCGTAAAAGGAAAAGAACAAAGGAATGGGCTCATATCAGGAAAAAACAAAAAAACAAAAAAACACACACAAAAAACAAAAAAGCCCCAGTGTTACAGATTTCTGAGAAGAAATAAGACAAAGAAGACTGTGATAGATCATAACTTCTACAACCTGCCTGCTGCTTCTCTATTTAAATACTGAAATGCTTCGGTGCCTTGATTTAGTGAGAAAAAATCAATGAAAAGTGATTAATACTGCTTTTTCTAATTGATTCCTCACTCCGTGTCATGCAGGCGGTAAAGCTCGCTCCATGCTGGCCGGTGGCTGTCACGAGGGGAAGCTCCAAGTGTTCAGAACAAACCCTGAGGGTCATAGTGGGCAGGACACAGGTCTGGGGGACAGAACCCGCAACGGGGACAGAATGGAGCTGCCCCTGGGGAGGACGGGCTGTCAAGCCGTAACGAGTCAACCCACGTCTGATCCTGATGACGTGCTCGGCTCCCAGACTGAGTCTAACCTGAGAGACGGGGAAGGGTGCGTTTTCGTTCACATCACCTATTCCTGAACACTCGGCTGCTAGGAGACTGCCCCTGCGGGCCTCGGGGCTCCCATTACATTCGTCCTTCGCTCTGCCGCTAGACTAAACAGTCTGAGACACGGCTCTGGCCTTTCACAGCTTCTCCACGGCACAGGACGGGTGCATTCTCCCTGGGGCGCGGGTTCCCCGCCTGCTGCTTCGGCCTAAGCCCCACCGGGCCTGACCTCAGCGAGTCAGGTGACAGCCAGGAGGATGCCCTCCCCACGTCCCCTCACACTGCTGGGCGCGTCTACGAGCCACTGGGGCCTGAACACATCTTTATGGCCTTTTTTATACGTTTCTATTAGAGAGGGAGCTTCTCGAGACAGAAATGGATGACGCAGTAGTTCTGGTATTCCTGGCGTCGGGCAAGTGCTCCGTAAAGGTGTGCTGAACTGACCTGAGGTGAAATGAGAGGAACGCTAAATGACATCAGACTCCAACGCAGGACAAGCAGGAGTGGAGCATGAAAGAAGGCTGGCTCTCAGGTCGCCATCACCCGTCAGAGACGGGGGATGCCCGAGAAAGCCAGGCAAGGGCACTAGCTCCTGAAGTCGGGGTGGGAAGGGCGGTTCGGGAGGCCGTTGCCCTCAAATACGGCTGGGCACCAAGTGTCTGCCGCACCCACGGGGCTCTGACCCCTAAGCGTAGCGTGGCAAGGCCTGTTTCAAACAGGGGCATTTGGATGGAGCAGATAAGGTGCCAGGCCAGGACGCCCCTGATTTCTCAGCAGACGACTGCCTGGGGCCAAGGGCAAGGGTGACCGGCAGAGCTGAGGTTTGTAAGGGGACAGAAGCCCATGCAACTGCTTCAGAAGCAGCCGGTGGGGAACAGCGGGGAGTCAATAGCACAGTTTAGAAATTTTCAGGAACAGCACCACCCTGTCCCTCAGGGACAGCGAATGAAACCTTTCCAGACCATGAGAAGCCGGGAAGGAAAGGAGTGAAAGCTAGACTCCAGCAGTACCCCGGGAGTGGAATCGCGTCATAC
Organism: Cynopterus sphinx; assembly: GCA_030015415.1. Taxonomy (NCBI): domain Eukaryota; kingdom Metazoa; phylum Chordata; class Mammalia; order Chiroptera; family Pteropodidae; genus Cynopterus; species Cynopterus sphinx. The sequence continues at coordinate 3,086,729 of CM057392.1, read as the reverse complement.
ACATCGACAGTCCACACACCAGAAGATTCCGCACGCAGAGGCTATCCTCGGTTCTCCTTCAAAAGTGGTCAAACGACATCTTTCTACGTGGAAAAACAAGTGTCAGCGAGCACGAGGGCCACACTTGGCAGGGTACGAAGTGTGGCATCAAATCCCCAAGGAGGGAAAATGTGAACACGCCTCTCGACAAGTTACTATTATTTAGAAGAATAGCCCTGAAAAGCAAAATGGTAGAAAGAAAGAGAAAACTGAAACTGTAAACCTGAGCAAACAAACTTTCTACTATTTAGGTGTGTCCGGTCCAGACCCACTTTCTCTCCGGATTTACCACCAGAGCGAAGGTATGTCCTCCGCAGGTCAGAGGGCGCACACGGGAGGCTGCTCCTAGTCCTTCTGCTTGCTGTGTCAGAACGTCTTCCCCCTCGAACATTAAAAGAGCTAATTTAAAGATATTTACTTAATGGCAAAGGGAAAGGAGAAATAAACACTTTTTGAATGGGAGGCCAGCTAGGGAAAAGGACAACGCGTGTGTGCGTGTGTGTGTGTGCATGTGTGTGTGTGTGCGTGTAACATACACACACACACAGAGAGGAGGAGCAAAGGCCAGTAGAAAGGAATGAAAATCTAGGAGCATGGAAATAGCCAACAGAGCCAAAGCCGAAGCACATGCCGGAGAGGTGGCGCTGCCAAAAGCAGCGGCCGCCCCTGGCCTGGGCAGGCAGAGGCAGGGCGAGGACACGAGGCCATGGAGGGACTGACTGCCTTTCTACGGTGACGTCATGATCGACTTTGAGAAAAATCAAGATATGCCGAGTCCTTTCCCCCGCGGCATCGCACATGCTGACAGAGCCAGGAGTAAGTTTGCATCGAGTTTAAGTTACACATCCTGGGAGAGGGCCCGGACAGCTCTTCCGTTGGCATTTCATTGTGCCCAGCCCCGAGGGGTGAGGCGTGTGAACAGGCCGGTGATGTGCCAGTTTCAGGGTCCACGGGGGAACTGGTCGCAGCAACTTCAGGTGGGTCGATCAGGGCGACCAGGTTGGCGACCAGACCCTTGGTGACCCTGTCACGACCCTTCCCCTCTCTGTTCCTACTTTTCCGATTTCCCTCCTTTGCACTGTCACCTACTTCTCCCCTCGAGACGCTATACCTAATTCACAGTTTCTGACTCGTTTCTTCCATCATTTGACTTGTTCTAGAACCGTGTACTCACTGCCTATTATGTCCCAGGTCCTAGGGATGGGATAAGCGACCAAACCGTAGGGGCGATCTGGTCTTCAGGGAGCCTGAAGGACAGGTAAGGAGGCAGACAATCAACAAATAAAAAATCAATAAACAGACACGAGTCACGGAAACACAGAATGTCATTCTGCCAGTCCACGCAGAACACCTGCCGCCCAGCACCAAATGCCACCTCACGGAAACCCAACCGTCCGGGAAGCCGCTGGCCTCTCCCGTCTTTGTTCAAAGACCCATCTGGGACCACGGTCACCATTTTCCCATCCGAGCTGCAATTCGGACATCCCACACTCCGACGAGGGGCCAGGACTCCGCAAACCCATCCTCTGCGTTTCACACGCCTGGGCTCCTGCAATTCATCTTCATTACGATCCTCTCAGCAAGTCATAGGAGTTGGAAATGTTAAACTGTTAATAGCCTTCCGAACACTTGGCTTTTACACTGACTTCAGCAATTTTTTCACATTCGAAGAAAATAAAAGTATCAAAGTTTATGGTTTGATGTGTCAAAAAAACCCAAAAAAACCCTCTAGCCCTAAACGGGCTGGGTGAATCGACGTGGGTGGTTTTATCTTTGGGTTTGCATGTCTTGGTCGTCATCTTAAAGCAATTTTTAAAAAAAAATCCTGATTGGCAGATGATACATTCCATACTTTAGTCAAGAAAATGTTCTTTTAGACGATCTGTGAGTCGGGCAGTTGGGCCCCGTAGAATGGGAAGAATGAGATGTTTAGGTTGGAACGTCCGAAAAGTTTTTCTTGATAAAGACGCAGCTTCTCAACGGTACCTTACTAAGTCTATTTTCATTTCTCGTTCTAATGCTTAAATATAGAAATCTATTGACTCTCTCTTTTATTTTCATAGTCTTCCAATTTAGAAATAGGCTTTCAGGGGAAGCACTAAAAATTACCCAAATTTATAAAAATTGGGTTTTTCTTATTTAATGAAAGACATCTGGCTACAGAAAAGTTCTTTGTAACACCCACAGCCCCTGACCTTGTATCCCTCATCCAAGTACACAAGCCCAAGTTGAAAGTCTTTCAGCTGCTGTCATACTTTCCGAGGCGAACCACCAAGTCGACGGGCGGGGAATAGTTTTCACGAGCAGCAGATACTGCGGAAGCATCAGGGAAGCGGGGACAGCATCAGACAGAGTCTGCAGTCTGAGCAGATGCCAGTTCCTCCAGATCCTAAGTGAATGGGCTCAGCTGAGGAAGGTCATCAGTTGAAACCTTCACAGGTTTGTGTACTTATTTCAAGCGGGGTCAGGGTTCACCGACCCTGACACAGACACGTGTGACCGGATGATTCTTTATCGGGGAGGCTGTGCTGTCAATAATAGGATGCTGGCTTCCACCCACCAGGTTCCAGCAATACCACTGGCAATCGGAGAGGTCTCCAGGCAGTGCCAAATGTCCACAGGGAGTTGAGAACTAATGATCTAAGTGGAAACAGCACTTTTTTTTTTTTTTCCAGTTTCTTACTGGAGGAAATAATTGTATCGTGATAGAAGAATTTCAATACGCTGATCCTTTTTTAAAGCTCCATTCTGCTCTTTGCATCCAATTGCCTCTTTTTTTTTTTTTTTGGCCTAACTCCTTGAAGTGTGACCAGTTATTCTCTTTGAAGCCATGTGACATAAAATGGGAAAATTTATGAGCCTAGTGGCTAGTGACTTCAAAGAGAAAAATAAAAATGTCCCAATCAAAATTTTTCTTCAATTAAAACTTGGTCAATAATAATTTATGTGGAAGAATGTGTGTTGTCATTATGTAATGGGTCTTTAATACCCCGTTTGTTATCCAATTAGATATCCCTAAATAACACTAGCCTTTTCTATTTTAGGGCTGAGTCACTGGCAGGCAACAAAATATATTTTCTGAATCCTTATTTAAATGCTACTTCGTTTTCTTTTTTAGAACTTTTTTTTTCTACTACATTCTGCTTATCCCAATAATGAAAAGAAATGCATTCCTAACTCTGGACTAAAATAAGATGCATACAGTCGAGGCAAACAAAATGAAATGCTTTAAAAAAGAGTAGTTGTAAGTTAAAATATGCTCGTTCTCCTTGTAGTTTCTTAAATACTTAAGAGTCCCAGATAAGGGATTTATTTTGAGTTCTTTTCTGGGATACGTGTCTCAGGGTGCCATCCATTCAGACAGCTTAATTTTTCATAGACAAGCGTATGGCTTCTAATGCAGTAATTATCAGTACAAGTGGAATCAGGCATAATTCGCCGGGCCTTCTGGCTTCTTACCAAGTGTCTCATACTCACTTGTTCGGTCTCCTTAAAAGTTACTACTCCCTCCTCCACGGCCCCCTGACCAACACACATTTTTTGTACAAAAATTTTTCTCTTACCTTAGTGGATGTCTAAGTTTATAAAAAATAATACACGAGTACAGAAATAGCTAAGTTCATGCATGGATGTCTGAAGTAGTTAAAAACGACTAACTTTCCTTCCAGCCTATTTCTAACACCTTTGTGATGCGCAAACACACACACACACACACACACACACACACACACACACACACACACACACACACACACACACACACACACCTGCTCCTTCTCAGTCTCCTTTGCAGCCAAAAAGGTGTCTAAAATACTGCGAGAGCAAATATGTCCAGAAAGCCATGATGTAAGACCTCATTAGTGCCATTACTTCTCATTACCTAGAGTGAAGTCACTCCTTTTTGGACACAATAGAGGAAATAAAAGAGAAACAAGCCCCGAGCACCTCAGAGGTCCCTCTTCTGTCACCCACCAAGAGCCTTCTGAGCCCAGAGCGAGTCTTGCCTATTGAAAGCATCAATCTGCCAAGACTAATAACTTTGGGAACAGATTATAGATTCCAACTCGCTTCTCGGAGTTTTCTGCTTCCAATCGAACTGCCTTTTCCTCCAACTGACTGCAGCCGGGGGTCCAGAAACTGGGCCTTAGCAATGCTCATTTAAGACTGGATTGCCAAAAAAAGAACCAAAGGTTTGTTGGCGTTGCCATGACTGAGAAGACAGTTCATTTTTATGTGCACGTGGAACTAAAATAACACTTTGATGCCAGTGAGTTTTTTTTATCCCTTTTTCTTAATTTTAAAGGTAATAAAAACTCTGTAAGGGAAGAGATTACATATAGTTTTAACCCATAACTTAGAATTTTTTGAAGCATTCGTTTCTGAACCTAGGATTCCTTTCAGTTTTCATTTGTGTTTCTGTGCTCACATCATTAAGAAACCTGAGAGCTTTGTTATAGCATTTTATTCCTTGTATTCAAAATTTTCCTCTACCTTTAATTTACCTAACTTAATATTAAAGCTATTTACAACTCAAACTTTTTAATAAAAAAAAGTAGAAGTCTATTGAATTCTGAAAAATGTCTACCAAGAGAGGGCATCACATTAAAGAGGGACATGACAAAACATGGTGGTTACTTTGTGCCTGAAGGCCTCGGTTCTGAAAATGACATTCTGGTTTTCATTTGTGCTCAAATAATTTAAAAAAACCAACTCCCTGTCACAGTAGACATTTGTCCACTCCCCCAAATCTGACTCGGGGAGGCCTACACTCTGGTCTTCCTCATGAAAACGCTGGCATGGAATGCCCAGTCCAGGGGAACGTCTCCAAGGAGGAGACAGACTCGCCCCTAAGCCACTCAGGTATCACTGCGCAAACAGAAACACGTCTTCGAAGGGAAAATGAGTAATGGGCCTGCAAGCAAAACTTCTCCCGAGCAACCGTGATGCCCTCACAAAAGAAAAGTTTGTTTTTGGAGGAGAAATGACAAAATACACGTCCCTGTTCCAGGAAGAATGTGAACCTTGGGGCTTTGCTCCATCACACACTCATAGTGCAGCCCCAGACTGTGTCTGCCGTGGGGGTCTGTTTGCTGGAGCCTGGAGGACTGGCTCCCGGACTCTAAGTGTGGTCTCAGGGCAGGGAGAGCGGATCAACTCTGCTGCCCCTGAGAAAACAAACAGTAGGGTCATTCCACACCCCTCAGAATACACGTGTGCGCGTGCACACGACACTCAATGTGTGTGGGAAGATTAACGCATCCATGCCACTCACCAAATAACCGAGTAGCCATTGTGAGACGACAGTGAGTCACCATGACAGCTGGCTCATGTATGTGGCAGGCGACAGGTCAGGTACGCTGTCTTGGGGACAACTTGGAACAAGCCTTCCAGCATGAGAGGGAAAAAGGACTCTCAAATTCTGCTTTTGAAGACTCCAGACCTGTGTGTGACTCTGGAGACTGCACAGCTTGCACTCCAGTGTTTTCCATCTCTACTGACATTCTAGGCTAAAGAAAAACAGCTCGCAGACGTGCTGGTGCTTGCGATTCCAGGAGGCCCGCTCACCCCGGAGCCCACGTCTGTGTGACAATCATATTTTAAAAGTATTAGTGTGATACTCGTTTTGAAGACTAGCACTTATTCATAACAAACAACTAATAAGTAAGGGCCGTAAGTACCAGCACCTCCAAAATAGCCACTCTTTAATTAAAAATCAAAATCTTAAGCGCCTGCATCTTTGGCACGCCAGCCGACACTCGACCGTCCCACAGGGGACCCATTCAGGATGCAGGTGGTGGTCTGGAGGGGACTGGAGGCCCAGGCGGGCCTTCTGAGTCCCTGCAGGCACCCTCAACGAAGCGGCAGTTTAGAAATGTCAAGTTTTATTGCCCATTGTATTCTAATTAATTTAAAAACTAGTAAACTACTAAATTGAACATTTTATTACTCAGAAGAACTCGATGGAGCAAGACACAACAAATGGATGACTCCTGCTGGGGAGCAGTGTTTTCCTTCGGGAATTTTACGAATGCCTCGAAGTCACCAGTGAATCACCAGAGAAGGAGGAAAATCGTGAATGCTCCTCGGGTGGCTGAAGGGTTAGCACCTCCTCAAAATGTCAGCAGCCTGTTCCCCGATCTGCCTCATGCGCGGGCTTGCTACTGGGGCACTCCCAATTAGCTCAGGGTACTTAGTGGACAAGCGGGAGGTGAAGCAAAGGCGGGGTAGACTCAGACTCGGTGCAACGTAAGTGACCGGGACCAGACGTCCCTAGGGTTCAAAATTTGAAATTCACGACGTGGTATAAGAACTAAAACCTCCGTTTTTATATTCTATCCACATGTCGTTCTCCAATAATGGCGGTAGTAGAAATATTATTTTTTACTTCGTGCAAGAAACCTTGAATTCATTTCATAAGTTACCTGCTGTTTTAACAAAGGGAACTCCCAGCGGGCCGAGCTCACCCCGTTGCTCCTCTACAAATGCCTGCCTCGTACTCGTCTTATTTTGAGCCTTATTAACTATTATTCCTTCGGTCATAAGCAGTTATATCAAAATATAAATTTATAAAGTGACACGTTTTCAATACCGGCCATCGACGTCAACTTATTCCAGAACAGCACATTCCGCCCAATTAAACTGCGAGATTTCCCACATTTGTTTTACATTCTCTACGTATGGCTTATGAACAGCAATTCTGATGAATTCCAGCTGGTTCAAAAATGCAGGCAGACCCTTCTAGAACGGATTCCTTTCCATTCTCATTGTACTCGATGAGGCCCATGTTAAGTGGGCCACCTGGGAGGATGAAGCACTGTTAATTCTCCGCAGAGAAAATAAGAAACAATCCCCCTGCTCAACTTCAGACCGTCTCCCCCAGTCCTGTCCCCATGCTACAGAAACACCAGTGAGCAGCAGCTCTAATCTTCTGGAAACCCTGAATTAGAACTAACGCAGGCTAGCAGCCCCACGACGACGAAACCGCTCCTTTATCTGTGACGACGACGTGAACAGTTTCCACCATTTGTGTGCGTTGCCTGGTTTCAGAAATCCCTCATACACATTTCCGTCTCCCCTCCGCTCCCCACACCCTCCTGCCCCCTTCCAGCTGGAAGACATCAAGGGCGCAGAAGCCAAGTCAAACGCTGACCCCACCCTCCTCCATCCACTTTAAGGCCCCTTCAAAGGCGGACGCTGACCTAACTCGACTGCACCGCCAAAGCCAGCCATCCTGCGAGTTAAGGCTCCGGCTGGGGTTTTCATAACTGCACATTAGCATGAGAGCTTTGACTTTTGGTCCAGACCTTCAGCTGCGCTGAGTTTCATCAGATTGCTGTCGCCTTTCTGCCACAGAGAGCTCGATATTAAATCTCCATCGTCTTTGCCCTCACAGTGTCCATCTCTTCCTTGATCATCAATCTCGACTTCTCTGAACTGCCCAACCACCACCTCTGAAGAAATAATATGTCCCTCCCAAAGGGTCGAAACAGAACAGCCATTAGGCAGCCGGAAGGCGTGTTTCCCCTGACATTTGCACACCCCGTGTCATCTGTGCACTGCCCCAGACGGCAAGTCACCCCAGCGTGCACAGAAACACTCTTGCCAAGACCCACGCGGGAGGGGAGCAGGGGCTGGGGAGAAACAGGAGCCGCAGTAAAACAAAGAACTTACTTTGTTGTTCCCCTGTGCATGTAGCCGCAAGGAAAAAAAAGAGAGAGAGAGAAATATGTTAACCATAAATTCATTTTAAAATTACGAGGTATTTTTCACGCTAGATAGAGCGAAAGCAAAATAACTAATGTAACTCTTCGCTGGCATCCCAATCACACACGCACGGCCCCCTGAGCTCATGGACAAGGCACAGAATCCACTGAGATGCAATGAAATCACACGCTCATGAGGGCAGAAAAGGATGACAGAGATTTCCCCTCCCTTTTCTCTCGGGACTCAGAGTGGGGGGAGGGCCTGGCCCCCAAAAGCCTGCACCGGGGGTCAGTGAGCTGTGGGCATGGACGGCGAAGTGGGCAGCGCGTCGACGTGCCCGTCCCTCTGCACGCCAGGCAGTGGAAAATTTCCTCAGCCGAAGCGTTTCGAAACAAACACTGCATCCTTGGTTTCGGAGAAGGGGAGACAGAGCGCAGGAAAGGAGTGGGTGGTTCTGGGGAGACCAGCGCACAGCAGCCCGCCCTCCATCCACCCTGTTCCTTCATTTTCTAAATTATGAGTTTTGCCTTGGGCTGGCCTGGGAGGTGAACACTGTAGAGTGGGGACGGGGCCAAAACCAACACTGGGCCTCGTTGAAGAAAATGGGTCTGGAAAGGTTAGTCACAGAAAACGTAGTTACTTCTGAGTGGGACGCTCTGGATGGAGACGCAGCGAGCAGCCAGCGACGGGCAAATGGCTGTCCTGCTTCAGGCTGGAGCTGCGGCAGTGTGATTTACACCGAACAATTGAACTCACATATGGCCTGAAAAAATAAAGCGGTGATTCATGGCTCCCGGGGCCGCAGAGCCCTCGCCAGGTCAGGCCCCGCGGGGGAGGCGTGATGGGCAGGGACCAGGTCTGGGCTCTCTCACGAGGGGGCCAGGAGGACCGGAGCTGGAGAGGGGACAGTGTGTGTCTGCGGAGGACGCTGAGCACCGGGTGGAGTGGCAGGCTGGGCTGGGATCTGGCACTCGGGGTGAAGAGAGGCTGGGGAGAGGGAAACGGCTCAGACAGAAACTGTCTGCAGAGCAATGAGGCCAGGATCACAGGGGAGTGTGTTTATTTTCTGGAAAACAATGCCGATTGGTGACTGGGAGGAAATCTCTAATTCGGGGACCTTCATGGCCATCAGATTTAATAAGTGGGAGATCGAAAGACACCGGTAAACAGCACAGAGGAGCTCCTTGGCCTTCGCGCGTGGCCACGGCATCACTGGTCACGTCACCGGCCTTCGGGGGACATAAATAACGATACGGGAATGGATGGCGGGGAAGAAAACCAGAGTCGCTGATAAAAAATGTGCCCACTGTTCAATAAAGCAGAAAGATGCCCGCGGGGAGTTTTATCAGGAGTAAAATACGATTTTAGAGAATAATAGGATCCTGGTTCTCCGAAGGAGTGCAAAACCGCGGAAAACGCCCCGGACAGATGGAATTCATTGCATTCCACAGCAGTGCGGCTTTTGATGAGCAAATAAGTTTCAGGAGTCCAGGCAAGTATTTCTGCACATCAGGGAGCGACTGGCTCTCTCGCTCCACGGCAGATGGTTCTGTTTGTAGTGGCAACGGTGATGTCACAGAGTAGGGGCCCTTAGTCCTCAGACGGGAGAAACGCACGGTGCAGGACGCGCCGTGGCGTTGCCTTTTCCTGTTCCCCTCAGTCGCGTCCCCATTGTCTGCTCTGAGAGAGGCACAGCCGTGATGAACGGGGCATGGGGGATGCTTCATCGTTCCCTCCACTGCTCCACGCGGGGGCCGTCGAGGTTCAGGCCTGTTGAAGAATCGCTGAGACTCTTCGGAGCTGGTCAGGTGGCCGCTCCAAGCGTGGGCATCTTCAGTCTCGTATTGTTAGACGACCCTCTCCCCTAATTGCCATCTGCCACAGAGGAAAGTCTGGTTTCGGAGGTTACCCACAAGGAATTTCTGAACTCCTCAAAAGATTTCATTGTAGGATGGTTGCCACCTCCAAAGCAGCCCCCAAAACACTAATTACGACGGAGGGAACCCTGAATTCGGAGGTCTGGTCAGATTCCAGGGTGTTCTACACTCTCCTGCCAGCTTTTATGTCCTAAGAAACCACACGCTATGGGGGGGGGCATCTATTTAGAGAGCTCATGGAAACCTCATAGAATGTCCCGAGGTGTGTGACTTAACAGACACGCAAGACTGAATTTCTTTCCAGGGCACACGTGGATCTGCAGCTGCTTCTTTCAGAGAGCGAGCAGGATGGCACCTGAGGGCAGGCGTGAGAACCCTCCCTCCTGACTGGCTGGTGGAGGCACTGACGCCCGCCTGGCCACTGGGCAGCATGAGCCCAAGACCCGGCCTAAGCGATTCAGCTTCCTCGGCCAGCAGCGGGGGGACTTCTCCTTCTCATGCCAAATCCCAAGGAGAGTTTCCACAGCAAAGGGAACTACGAAACTGGGGATTACAGCTTTGTGGGCACATTGATGATTTTCACCGACAACAATAATAGAGGCGACGTGGCATCGGACGCATTCACTGGGTTGCAGGCACTGAGCTAGGTGTGATAGCAACGGTCTCATCTAATTATATCAAATCACTCGCCGAAGGTGTCGTTTTGAGTTTAAAAAAGAATAAACTGGAGAGTTAAGTCGCCTGAGCCACACAACTACTGAACGGAAGGGTCAAGATTTAAACGTGAGAGGGTGCGACTCAGAGTCTACCTCACCTCCCTGCACACGAAACGTTCCCAAGAATTCAGAATCCCTTAATGTTTCTGCCTAATTTAGGTCAGGTTGAGAGCCGACAAAACGGTGCCAGGACAATCAGTCATTTGTTATAACATGTTCCTTAGATAGTTAATCAACTGCATATTCGTATTTAAACCTACGGGGAAAGTTTATGCACACGTGTCAGCAAAACAGTCTCGTAAAAGTGCATCGATCGTAGCCTACCACTACCGATTCACACACACACACTCACGTTTATCTAATATATTTTTAAAAGTTCATTCCATTAGAAACATCTTTTACTTTGAAACTGTGCAACGGCCATAAAGCGAGAACCGCATCTTTTCATCCTTCAGTCGCTAGAGTCCACCATGACAGTGATGAAGGAAGGGAAACGAGAAAGTGGGGGCAAAGAGTGGATGAGAAGGAAGAAAGGGGCAAAAACCGTAGAGGAGTCCAAGAGAAATGGCCTGAGCCGGAGGACACGGGAGGGCAGAATGTCACAGGGTGAGGGACGTGAGCGCCTGCCGTCGCACAGATGCGAGAGAGGAAATACGATGGGGAAAACGCACGTCACAAAAAGTGTGCCCCTGCAGCAGAAAAGAAATTTGTCCAAACCAGCGTTCCGTTCAAATGTGGATGATGGCGACTCATCCAAATGAAATTGCAAAAATTAATCAGCGGAAACATGTTTTTCCCAGCCGAAACAGAGGTGTCACGCGCAGAAGGCAACACTTTGTGAGTCTAGACTCACGTCCACGTGGGTATGACACAGAAAGGCTTCATTATTAGGGCAGAGATCGATGGATTCGCTCTTGACTCGATGGTTTGTTGATACAGAAAACGAAACGACACACAGAATCCTAGACTTTTCCTCAGGCACAGGCATCGTTAGCAGGGAAATCTGACTTCTCCCTCAAACCTTTCTAAATTAAAACTAACTGAACTTCCAGCGTCCCTGCCCTCAAATCTAGCTGTTCACGAAAAGCGAAGGTTGGAAATGCCCCCTCCCTCGACTGCCTGCAGCAGCTGCCATGCAGGCACCTGGAAGCCAAGCAGTCAGGCAACAAAACCCGCGGCCCTCCACGGTGCATAAGAAATGCAAATGGTGTTTGTGCTGAAAACTGAGAAAAGCAGCGCCATGGCGCGCCGCCAAGTTTCACTTCCTGGCATGCCTGCGGCGAGGAGCAAAAACGCCTTTGTCTCTGCCTCCGAGCGACTGTCCCGAGTGTGTGTTTCTAAACAAACACGAACAATGCGAGGAGAGTCGAAACAGGTCGTGCGGGACGACTCCGGCGTCGCTTGAAACTGGGCATCTTGTTAAGAAAGAGCAAAACCTTCGTTGGGCCTCTGCCCCGTGCGGCCTGCGGATCCAGGACAATCCCGATTCACAGAAAGCGCTCCCCGAGGGGCAGGTCATTCTGCTTTTCCAGGCAGCTCCGGCCCCACGAGAGACGCGCTGCACGATTCTTCACAGCGCAGGCTCGCCGAGGACACTGGGCTGGCCCAGACCGTGACTTGAGGAACTGTTGTCACGAACATTCCAGTGTGTGTAAGGAAGATGCACGCGCACGTCTTATTGCACGTCACTAAGCATCTTTGGAAGGTAGAGGCGGCATCAATACTTCACAGTCTCATACAACGTCCGCGGGGTTGTAGCTGTCTTTTCCACCCGTTAACGGAAGGAGTCAGCGAGGACAGTGGTCACTGCTATCATCCTTAGCATCATTGTTATAAACAGGAATAGGGCTTACCTGTGCCCACCCTGTTCTCTGCTTTCCCTGCGCTGTCTCGTCTAGTCCTGCCAACCATGCTTTGGGGGACTTCTGTGACCTCCATTTTGGAAGCGGGAACCTTGACACCTAAAAGGCCAGCTAACCGGCTCGAGACGTCACAGCTTGTCGTGAGTGTCCGGGATATCAGTCTAGGGAGTTTGACCCTAAAGCCTGAACCCACGTTCTCTGACACCCACAAATCGCGATCTTTAAAAAAGGTTCATCTTATGTAACTGGATGGGCTCACAGTGCTCTCCTGGCTTCCCGTCTCACTCAGAAGAAAAGTCACACAAATGCCTGCCACCTCCTCCAGGGCCCGCGTGACCCGCCCCGACTGCCCTCTTGGAGACTCGCAGCCACGTCTGTCCTCCCTCCTTCTGTTCCAGACACACTTCCTCGCTGCTCTTCTGGCCTTGCTCTTGCTAGGCCTCTGCCACCGATACGCCTCCTCAGAGTGTCACATCGCTTACCCTTCCTTCCGCAGCCCGCAAACGTCAGGCCCTTGCTCGCCTGCCCTCACTCTCACTGTCTGTCCCTTTAACTGTATTTTTTTATAGAACTTACCACCCTTTTAAATCACACTCTATAACTACACGGTTACTAGTTCTCTTGTTAAATGTTGTCCCTTGGTGGCGGGCTGTCATCGCTCCCGCCTGCATCACCGTGCCTAGGAAGGTGCCTGGCAAAAAACCCGTGCTCAACAGCTCCTTGTGCAATGAGTGAAATGTCAGGCACATGCCCGTTTCTAATACAGAAGGCATGTGGCATCAAACAGGCTACCACCAATGGAGGGGGAAGAGGAATAAGTAACGACTAGAATTAATGGAAGCAGGAGTTTTTAAATGATTTCTCAGGAGTGGTCTTTAGAGTGAAAGATACCCGTGCACATGTGTGCAAAACTGACAAAAACCGGACAAGCACGGAAACCACACTCAGATGCCTCGGGGCCTGGGCGTCACAGGGACAGGGTCGGGTTTTAACCTGTTTGAGGGTGCATGGGGTATGTGGGGGGGGGAGTGTTTTAAGTGTAAAGCAAATGAAGGTAAGGTTGGAGGGGCTACCAGGTCTACGTGTGAGCTAAAATAACAGCAATGAGGAGAACATTCTGGCACAAGTCCTCGATCCTTTACCCTGGAAGTCTTCAATTCCATGTAACCTCACGGACATGGTCGGTCTGATGTGTCCCCAGAGGGGCTTCGATTGTCCCGTGTTGTGCCCACATCTCAGACTTTCTCTTGAGAAGACTGTGCCCCTATTTGGGGCCTAGAAACACCCCAACTTGTGCACAGTCAGCCCCAGAAACCGACCTAGAGCCAAGGAAGTGCCACAGGGACCCACTGGCCTAAGTCCCCACGGCTGGGTCTCGGGACCTTGGTTCCTGGGGTAACCTGGACAGTGCGATGGCCTGTGGGGGGGAGCAGCGAGTGCGCAGTGGGGGCCCCTCAGCCTGCGGTCTGTGCAGCGGTGTGCGCGGAGGCTGGGTCAGACCTCGAAGTTCAAACCCAGCCCGTCTGTGTAGTGTTACGTTCCCAAGAACACAAATGGAAAGTCTGTTTAGTAACTGGATGAGAAAGTGTCTCACGGACACGTGAAGGATATTAATAAAGCTGAGTGGGAATGGCGTTCTAGTATTTTTTTGTCCTTTCACACTCCCCATGACATTAGCCAGAGTTGGAACACAGATATGGCTTTAGACACAGGCACTACAGGCGTGATGAGGGGAGGTAGATTTGTATGAAAATACGTACATTTTTAAGATTATGAGATAGTGTCATGATTAATGATTTATCTAAGCAGTTGCTACACGAAGAATGTTAGAACCTACTTATTATGAACTACAAAAGTTGTGGAACAGCACATAAGGGAAAATAAAATTTTAAGTTAAAACAAGGAAACTCTCTCTTGGTCTGAGATTATATATGTGGTGCCTAATGGCAGAGCAGGGCATTTTCTTTGACATATACTGACAAACTTCTTAAAATAGAAATCTAAAGGAATAAAAGACATGTCAGCCAAGTATGAGTTAAAACTATACGTCAAAAGAGAACTGGTTCCTCCAGCATGTAGCATGCAGAATACAGCTTTCCTAGAAAGGGTTAATAATTTAAAAATGAGAGAGATATCCAACTCACTAGAGATTTATCGGGATAAACGCCAGCTCTCAGCAGAGATGCCTTCCAGCTGTCTACATCCTCCTGTGAGTCGCATGCCAGCTCGAGGAAGCGATAGTCTTTGTATACATTCCTGGAGTTAAAAAAAAAAAAAATTGTGCTTTTAGTTTTGAACCAGTTTCAAAATGATTTTATATCACTGCAGACAGGGACGATACAAATGGCAGTCCAGACAGACAGTTCTCCCACAGCCACTGGAGACAGACAAAAGCAACTCGTCGTAATTAAAGTAATTAGCTAATTCCTATGTGTATATAATTAAAAAAAAACCACACACACACACAACACCCTCACACTAAAGCGTCTAGTCACCTGTACTGCCAAGCGATGAGAAGTAAATACAAATGGTTTCGGCGTCAGGCCCTGGGTGCCAACTGATGGGGGCTGTCCCCAGGGGAGTGGGCTTGCTATTGCCCAGTAATTAGGTCAACTTTCTGACGCTATTTTACAAGCCTAAATGGCTTGTAAACTTTAAGATGCATGGCAGTCATCTTCTAAACCTAAAATACTCCGCCAGATTCAAACCAGAGATGCTCATCACTGTTGCGGGTCAGACTTTAAGCAGCATCTGACCGGGACGACACTATAATTTTAAATTCATTTTCTAGTAATAAACTAATACATAAGGTGTGATACATGCTTATTTGGAAAAAAACAGAAAGTAGGTAAAAGTATAAAAGTAGTGACAACCATCTATTTTTCACTATTTACCGATAACCGGAGCTCTTTATACTCGCATCGATGCGTTTTTCACAGCTGAGTTTCTATCTCTATCGATTCTGTGTCCTTTTCCACCTGCTATCAATCACAGTGATCGACTTATGCCACCTCGCTATAAGCATCAAGTTCTGATGTAGACTCATGTACTTAATCTCCTAATATCAGACAAGTAATTTCTTTCACAGTCATCAATAACACTTAAATGGACATTTTTATCCACAAGCCTTCGTCACATTTGCCACTATTACTTTCTGAGGACAGAGTCCTATACATGGAGTTACAGGACCAAAATTAGGACCATTTTTTAAGACACCGATACGCATTCCCAGCCGCCTTCCCAGAAAAGGTGGTCCAGTGTAGACCGATACCAGCGGTGTACACGGCTCACGATCTCTCTCTCTTCTCGTTCTCCCCCGAGGTCTCCTGTCCGCGCCTCAGGGCCTCGGTTCACACCCACACGCATCAGATCCCAGGCGTCTATCTCCGGTCCAGACCTGCCCCAGGTTCACACCACCTGTCGACTTCTCCACTCACAGTCTCAAGGGCCCCTTGAATGAATGGCCGAACGGGTGATTCCTGACTCGGTGTTCCCATTTCACGCAGCAGCAGCGAAATCCAGATACTCTCGGGGGCATCTTACACACCTTCCTCCCCCATCCTCCCACTAAACGCACCCTTCCTGAACGTCGACCGCCGTCTTAGCATCATCTCTCTTGGACGATTACAACAGCCCCTCGAAGGTCTCCCAGCACCACACGCCCCTTCTAAATTTGTTCTCCTCCCTGAATCCCCATCATGTTCTTAAAAAGTGAATCGAGTGTTTTCGCTCCTGGCATAAAACACCGGCTTTGGGGACAAGACCACACACCTCTGATGACACGATGGCCCACAAAGCCCTGCCTGGCCTGGTCTGCCATCACCTTCCTCCATGGTTTCTCCCCACGTGCCGCTCCCCCTTGCCCCGCTGCCCTCCAGCGTGCCATGCTTACCCCCCAGGTCTCTGGACACCTGCTCTCTCTGCCGGCCTCTCTCCTTCCTCCCCTCATCGCACAGTCAGCTCCTCCTCCTTCTTGGGACCTGAGCTCCGTCATCGCGTCCTCAGACGTCACTGCCCCGCCACCCCTACATGTCAGCTCCTCTCAGACTTTCCCTTCCTAGCACTGACTGCATGTGTTTACTGAATTATGTGTGAGTTTCTTTTTCTCTCTTTCTTATCATTTGATAATGGCCGTCTTCCCAGCTAGCCCACAAACAACATTAGGAGGAAGATGGTGACTTTTTAAAGCCCATCATTATATCCCCAGGGATTCTGGGAAATTGTAATCATGTTATTTCTTGCCATAGCCATATGCTTTAGTTTTGTCATTTTGACATGTTTTTAAAAAAATTCTCTTTACTGTTTCCTTTGTGTAGCATGAGAAATGAGCTACCTTTTTTTTTTTTTCTATATTGTTTAGTGTTTTTCAGGTCTGCCAGTAAATGATTATTTTTAAGTTTTTTAAATAATTCTTAAATTCCTTTTTGTATATATGCAATTCAGGAATTCTTCACTACGTCAGGAATAAAATTATAATTCCTGACGTATTGAAGAATTTAGAAGCTTTTACTTTCTGCCACTTTCCTGTTGTTCTTTTTTTATTCTTACTTTCGTATTCAATCTTGTTACACTTAAGCAATTATTTAGATGAAACTCTGTAGGTTTAACTTGAATAAATACTTATCATCAGGCATTTTACACCTGGACCTCCCCATCTGTAAGTTCTTTCTGGGACTAATTTTTCTGAATTAGACTCGGAGTAGAGCTGGCTCTCTGGGTTTCTGATTGACACCGTATCCACATTTCTCACGTTGATTCAGTCAAGAAGCACAGGAGTTTCTTTTTGTTGGTTTCCTGTTTAGCCCATTTTTCTTAATCGGGGTAAACTATGCACAGCCGCTCACAGAATTTCAATCCAGTTCACCCCATGAGTCTGGAGAAAGGTGAAATGACCTTGCTACTTTCCAGGCCTTTTGAGACTTTCCCTCTCTGTTGTGTATGATTTTTTGGACATAGCAACGGATGGATAAGAATTAAATAGACACTTCTAAGTTTTTTTACTACGTTAAAAGAGAGATCGCCTCATTTAATCTTCATAGAAACCCTGCTAAGTTGGTAACAGAGCTGTTTTACAGGTGAGCGCAGCGAAATGTAGAGATTCGGTGACTTTCCCGAGGTGACCTCTGGCCTCCCACAGTACATGGCCTTCCTCAAAGAAATTCTCTGTTGAATGAATGAATGAATGAATGAATGACTAAAAGAGCTGTGGAATGAACTTGGGCTGTGCTTATCTTTAAAACCACCTCTTGTCATTTTTGACAGGATCCCTGACTTCCTACCGAAAAACCCAAGATAAAAAGTGTGAAGGGACACACATCACAAAAGCAGAAGGAGTAATTTTAATCAAAAGCGGGACATATTTAAAAGAAATATGTTCTCCACCCATGAAGGTTTATCAATAGAACATTTGGAAGCTTGAGTCTTCGCCGCAGAGCAGAGAGTGTCATCATAGATTCTCTCTCCAGAATCAAAATTCATCCGTGTTGAATTATCTAATTACCTCCCGACCGTAGCTTCAGCTGTCACTTCGGCCCCATTGGAGGTGTTTACTGCTCAGTAGGAGTCACTTGAAGACGTAAAGGTGGGGAAGGCAGAGCTGGGCCGATGTCGCGGGGAGCGCTGGCCATCTGGCAGGCGTGCCAAGGAGGAGCAGATCTGGAGAATGCAGCTTTGGCCCATTCCCACTGACCTTTCTCCGGAGTATTCTCTTCCAGGGGCTCTTCACATGGAAAATCTTAATTGTCCCCTCTCCCCGCTTAAAGGAGAGCCAAATTCTGGAGGGAAATAATGATCTGAAACATTAGAAGAGGGTCAAAGGCTTCTGGTGGCTTTGGACGCTTCGTCTGACCCAGTTCTGAAGCCTCATCTCGGGCTGTGTCTAGACATCCCAGAAGAGTTGGACGCAGGTCCGAAACCCCGAGTGGAGCTGATTTACTGGAAGTCTCGAGACGCCGCGGCTGCAGCCCCCAGGCTCTCACCGCACGCTGGAGCTGTGCAGATAACCCGCAGCAATTTGTCCTGACTGCGTTTTCTTGTTTAGTCTACGCTGGCTGCAATCAGGCCGATATGAGCCTCGGATTGGTTTCGCTACGAAATCAAGCTGAGCTGTGTGTTTTACAGTTTGGAAAAATGAAAGTCAACACTGAAAACGAGCACGAGGCGTTTTGGCCCACACATAACAGGTTTTTCGGGAAAAGACCATGACCACGTGATGGGCCCACGTTTTGATTCCATGAGTGACCTTCGTTCATGCATCGTGGGAATGTCTTGGGATGTTAAAAATGTGAAGTTTCATTTCCTTGCCTGCGAAAGCTCTTCAGACATCTGAGACCAGGTATTATGTCCCCAGGTCGTCCAGTCCCCACACCAACCCTTCTGCAATTTTTTTTCAAACGTTGCCTTTGTAAGAGGTTTCTTCTTGCCCTCCTGTGAATTTGCTCTATTTTAAAAGGATTTTCTGGAAATGAGATGCCAACAACTGATCACGAATCTCTGGAAGCAATATCGTCCAGACACAAGGCAGAGGTTTGGTGGAATTACCGCCTGCGTTCTCGACAGGAAACTTTTACTAATGAAAGTGAAGTCCAATGTAACAGAATATGGTAGAGGCCACGGACATCTGCTCAAATCCAGGCTGTGCCATTTATTATCTTGCGTGACACCGAGGAAGGCCACCCCTCTGGATTTCAGTTCTCTCGTCTTTATAAAATGGGGACAACGACAATATCTACCCGAGGCGTCCTCTGAAGATAAAAGCTTACGTGTGTGAAGAGCACTGCTTGGCAAAACGCCCAGCATCAGGTAAATACCCAAGTAAAATAGACAAAACCGCAAAAATCATCGTTATGATTGTTCTCACTCCGCCTCTAGGTCCTTTGCACTTGACCTCCCACAAAGCTGACGTCTCCTGTGCTGATGACAATTCACTGCCAAGGGGAAGAGTTTCTTTCGCCTGGCTTGACTGGATATGTGATCTTCAGTAGTTCCTTTTCTTGACGCAGTGATGAGAAAATTTTAAAATGAGAACACTTTTAATTTTTAGAAAAAAAAACTTAAAAACACAAGAGCAGTGCCAGACCCGCGGACTGGAAGTGCAGCGGCCGAGCCGGCTGGGTCACCGCCCGTCGTCACTTTCCCCGCTGCCCGTGGCCATGGGGCCAGGTCCGTGTCAGTGGGGCTCACGGCCGCGGTGACCGAGCTCAAAGTGGAGTTGGGATGCTAATGTGTGGGGTCTTGTTCACGGTGGAAAAGCCCGCGGAGAGGGTGGAGATTCTTACAGCACAGAGTGTGTGTGGTCGAACTATTCCAAACGCTGGAATAGCTGGATGGCACGGAAACGGAGGAGGCGACCTCAAGAGAAACAGAAAGTTCGCAGTGATTCCTTAGTGGGAACGTGGTCTCCGGCTTCCTGAAGGGCCGCTGGCCCCTTTCCCCCAGCCCTGTCCCCTCCCCCAAAGACGAGGAGAGCGGTGTGGTCCCACCGCCGTGCTCCGAAGACAAACGGTGCCAGGTCCTGCCTGTGGGACACGCGCCCTTCTCTCCTGTTTGCGCCACACCGAGCTGCCCTGTGGTGGCGCAGCTGTGGCCGCGAGCTGGGGGCAAGACATCTGGCCCCCGATCTAGATCCACCTGGTCATGCCTCACCGGTTTGCTTCCTGAGCTTCTAAACGCACAACCACAAATGTTACCTGGAAGGAGAAGGGCGGTGCGATCGACTGGCCCCTACAACTCCCAGCGAGGGGGAGGCCTGGAGAGGGCCGCGGTTGGGGTTCCAGGAGGGTTAACCAGGAAGCGACGGGAGCCCTTCTGAGTGGACGTGCCCAGCTGGCAGTTTGGACTCGTGGGCCTGGCGTCTCGGGACCATAAATAACCACCACCCTCCATGTGCCTGTGACGCTGGGTGCCATGTGAACTTGTTGATTTTATTTTAATGCAGCTTGTTAGCCTCGTTAAGTATTTTCCCATCGGCGGACAAGCCCAACAGCCACGGGTCACGTGTCCACTTGGGGATAACCAAGAGCAGACGAACGAGCCGCTGTGACAAGCTCACTTTAGAAAGCTGTTGCAATCCAGACTTCACGTAGCCCAGAGCGATGCGAGGCTCTAGACGGGAATAAAAAGAGGGCAGCGAGGAGGGAAGCCGAGGGGAGAGGGGTGCCCGACCCCGTGCTGCTAAGGGAAGGCTGCCGGCTCTGCGCCGGCCCGGCCACTGTCCCCCCAGCACCTCGATGGCCGAATCGCCTTCGATGGCGTCTTTCATTTGCCTTAATGACAATAATTATTATTGTTACATAATCTTTTTTAGAACGAGACTTTTTCAAAACTAGATTTTTTTAAACCTAGGTTTTAGAACTAGATCCTGAGGAACTATTGACAATATCTAATCGTTGATATCTACGAGAAGCAATATCTAATCCCAGAAGGCATGGTGTTTATTGATCAGGAAGCCAAAGACAATTGTGGAAAAATAAGGAGTTATGGATTCATGTTGACCCCCAAACACCTAGAGAGAGTTGGATGAGATTTCTTGGAGCCTGGGGCTGGGGTGAGGATACTTGTGGGAGTCCATCAGTATGAAATGCTGTTCAAGACACTGGGGGACAGAAAAATCTTAAAAGAATGAAAGAGAATTTCATGGTCATGGAATCAGTGGTTTTACACAGCAGCTCCCCACAAAATTACCCTTCCAAGGTATTTTAAAATAATTAGTCGATATTATTATTATTATTTTAATCATGTCAAGTTATATGAAAGTCAGTTCCTTGAACTCACTTTGGTGCACTCACTTTGTGTGAGTTTTAATCACATGGAGAGACAGGCCTCACACCACTGTTCTGTCTGAGGCGGCAGAAGGATGTCCTGTGTCCGTTAGGCCCTCGTGCTGCTCTGTGCCTGGGGCCACCTGAGGCGGGCTCTGGCCCCAGCCCCCCAGGTGCCCATCACCATCCCACTCTGGCCCTGCAGAGCCCCTCTGCCTCCTCAGCGAGACCCGAATCTGTTCACATGCATCAGTCTCTTTGCTGCAAAAAGTTTGTAAAAACCTGGTCTGCAGGACCCTTGGCTATTCGGTGACTTGTTTGGGGAGCCATTTTAGGTACGTCCACAGTTTTAGGCATAAAAGGTATAATTGAGGCATCAAAGAAAATAAATCACATTGAAAAAAATATCCAGCACTTCAGTGACTTATGTCCGCGTGAAAAAACGTAATATTTATGCAGAAGGCTGTGGTGATGATGCTGATGCTGGGGATGACGATGGTGGCGGTGACAGTTCTATGGCCAGGGCCCCCACGGCACGCCCTGTCATCCTTCAGGCCTTTTCAAACACTGCAGACTCCTTCCCCCCTGCCTTCTTCACCACCCGCTTAACCCCTCCTCATTCTTACAGCCTCGACTCAGACATCCCCTGCTCTGAGTTTCCCCAGGTAGCATCATTGCATAATTCATTCTCTCCTCCGTGCTGCCTTCGTGCTTTAGTTATATACCCTTTGAGGTGAACTATAACCATTATTCACAGAATGTATTACTCCAAAAGGTGGTAAAAGTATAAACAATGTCAGAACCGTGAGAAACCCATAAGGGACTATTAAACCAGTAGAAGTTTAGAGACACACCTTCAGCCTCAAAGTCTGTGTTAAGGAAAACTTCCATGCCAGGTGTCGCCATAGAAGATGACAGAGGATGGATGACAGGTACGTGACGGGTCATCCGGTATAATGGTTCTTATGGTATTTCTTTGTTGGTTTATTTGTTTTAAAAAACCGTTTCTGAGAGGCTATGAGCCAGGTATCATGCTAGGCCCCAAGAGACACGTGGCCATCAAGACAGACAAGGTCCCTAACGTCACAAAGCTCATATTCCGGCCCCAGGCGCAAACTTGGTGGCGAATGTACTGCTTACCACTAACGCTCACTTATTTAGACTCCACTGTCCAGGTCCTCAGTAAATCCCAACATCCCGATGACATGTCCCTCTTCCCCCCAAACAAAAACAGACATCTGTTTGATTCCAGTAAGTTTCACCATTTTAACAATGACTCAAAAGACTAAAAATAATTCCTAACCCAGATAAAGGAAATCTTTACCCAGCTCGCGGCGGTTTTTAAAAGTGGTTGTTTCCAATGCACACTACAAAGGCGTTTTGACCCGACAGCTATTTCAAAGAACAACGATTTCGTGTTTTCAGACTGACTTTAAAATTGAGACGTCTTTGCCTTCCAGGAAAACTCAGCAGCTGTGGAGGCTATTTCACTTCTCTTTTTTCCCATTTTACTGGATTTAATTTGAAGGAGGAAAAAAAGATATAAAAGAGAAAATTACATACAACCCAGGACAAAACCTATTGCAAAACAAGCAATTGCACATTCTCAACCACAAAGAAAACACAAAGGCAGCCCCACGTCTCTTTTTAGCCGAGAAAGGAGACAGCACAGCCCTTTCCTAGTGAACCTTCCCCCTTCCACTGCTAAGCGTAGAAAATGACACCCCCACGCCTCAATCAAATCGAGGTAAACCTGGTTTCCTACAGGACTAGAGAGAAAGAGCCAGAACTGCTTCGGGAAGCAGCAATGGGGAGTCGGTCACAAAGAACACGAGTCGCTGCTCAGAGTCACTTGTGTTCTTCCCTGGTCAAGTCCTACCAACCACTGTGCCCAGCTCTGGGATCCAACTAAAACAGTGGGGCCCAGCCTCAGGGGACCGGAGAGGGCCTCTGAGGTGACTGAAGGGGAGACAGAGGAGGTGCACAGTCGTAGCCTACCCCGAAGATCCTCCTCCCCTATCACGACTTTCACCGATCAGTTTCCTTCTTGTGAGTCTGGAGAGCCTGGGGGTCCCACAGGAGTCAGGGTGATGCGGTGGAAGGAGCGTACAGAACGGGGCAGGAGAAGGGGAAAGAATGGCGGGCTCCATCTCCGCAGAGGGCGGCCAGAAAGCGGGCTGGCGACCTTGGAAGAGACGTGGATGGAAGGGGGGCATGACTCACGAGAGCTCCAGGAAACTGCAGAACCTCACATGGGGACGGGCCACAGTAAGGAGGCCACATCTGGTGCAGGGTGAGCAGATGGACGTGGGGCCCGAGAAGCAGCCGGACTGGGGGGTCGGGGGGGCTCAAGGCCATGACGGTGAGCTTGGGATTTTTCCTGAGTGTGACGAAAAGACACTGAAGGAATTTAAGCAGAGGGGGTGGCAGGCTTCTTTTGAAATCTCTCTCCGGTCACGGTGTGAAAACAGGGTCACCGTGGTGTGGCGAGGCCAGAGAGATGGGGAAAGCAGGGGGCTACCGTGGGGCCCAGCTGGAGAGGTCGGTGGGGAGGGCGGGCGCTCTGTTCTCCAGCGGGTCCGGTGGGAGGGACGGACTCAGGCTGGAGCCAGGGACAGAGAGCAGAGGCCGACGTGTGCGCTTAGGGTCCTCAGTGTCTAGATGGAGCAAGGGCGCTCTCTTCGTATCTTCACATGGTGACAATGGTGACAGGGCGGCAGAGGCCTTCAGGTTCTCCCTGAAGATCAAGACTGATGTGACGACAGCAATGCAGATGGACCAAGGCCATGAGTCCGCTCGGGGCTTTGAGCTGAGTAGGGCATCACTCAACTGCGACTCCCCTCACCCCAGACTGTGCAAGTGCAGAGCCAGAGGAGACCCCGCGCTGGGGACCGCGCTAGTCCACAACCCCAAGAAACTCGGATAAATACACGTTTTAAGCTTCGGTATTTCAAATGAATAAGTGTTTACAACACACGTCGGTGTATTAACAGGAACTGCCAACCCCTCTAACCATCTTTGACTACGAGGTAAAACCACTCTCAAGCTTCCTCATAAATGAACTGCCCCCCAAAGGTGACGAAGCATCAATCTTTCCCTCAAACACACACGCACTCTCATTTCCTGCGCGGAGAGGAGAACAATGACACCCAGGCCGCAGGACGACGTTTACAAACCAGATTGCTGGGGAAAATAAGCAAAGCAAATTCAGCAATTAGGAAGCTGGCCTAGTCCCTAAATTAGTCGCGGGGAGACCAGGTCACGGCCCAGGGGGCTAATGAACCCCAGAACTCGCCTTCTCCCCCAGGGCGTGTCAGCGAATGAGTCCGAGCATCCGCCTGAAGGCGACCCTGTGTGTCACCTGCTGTGCAACCCGAATGGCAACAAGCGCCCCTGCGAAGGGGCTCTCAGTCACAAATCTCGATGAAAATGTGGGGAATATTGGGCCTGGGCGAGATCAAGAGCCGTTCGGACGCCTAAGGAAAACAGAGCACGTTCTATGGGCACGCTGCCATTTGAATTCCTTGAACAGAGTGTTCAAAAAATATTTAATTCTGGGTCCCACCTACAACCCACCTCCACGGTATTCCTTCCGTGAGGCGGAAAGCGGGCAACAGCAGGAAAAGCAGAGGTGTTCCTTACGCCTCTGGGCTCGGGGATGCGAATTTTTCACGCAGCCAACATTCTCCAGAAACTCCTTGGGGCTAATGTTCTACTAAAGTCTGTAACTGGCAGAACCACTGCACGGCCTATGTATTCATCCCAGGGTCTCTCCTAATTCTGGTGCTTTGAACTCTCATGGGGGGAAAATCATAGCCACAGAAGCTAACGACACTAACACTTTTAAAGGCACCTCTCCTCGTTTTATTTATGTATGTATTTATTTTTTATTAAAAAATTTTTTTTTCAGGATGAGGCATTCTATTCCTTTTGTCCACACACGGTAATCTTCTTACCTTGTCAGTTATTTTAATCTTCACTTACAGGATCCCCTCTGGTTCTAGTCTTCCTTTCCTTGCCACTGAATGAGAAGTTTTTAATGTAATGTTCTAAATTACAAAACACCGTGTCCTTTTAATAAAAGCAGGACATCTTCTAGTCGTGATGTCCACTTGCCCACCCCAGCACATTGCACAGAGGCTTTCAAGGCCTAGTCTGCAGAGACTGCTGGGTCATTCTCCCTCGCTGCACTTACCCCGATTCCAAGCGTCTTAAATAGAGTTTGGGTTATTTTCCTCTGCAGACCTGACACTTCATGTTTTCCCACATTGCAATTAGCCTGCCATTTCCTGCTCTCCACTCAGGCCCTGTGAAATCTGCTGAAGATTGTGAAATCTGGAGATCTTTTTACTGCCCGAGGGAGCCTGATCCGCAAAGTTCGAGTTCCTGCGAAGGGTTTCTGATTATTTATACAGATGTGATGACTGGTTTACGCATTGGGAATCTCGGAAATTGGGATCTGGGAAATCCCATTTATTATGCTATACCATTGACAGAAATGTCCGTGTCTTCCCAGTACACAATGGGAATTACAGACGCAGAGAACACGGGCCATTTTTCTTCCCACTCGTCCTTACCACAGAGCCCAGCGCATAATAGGTTCTCAATAAACCACTTATAAGTTAGATAACGTCTACCCTCAACTTAAACTTTTTCAAAGTTTCCCAGCCACATTGAAAAAAAAAAAAAACACACAACTCAGTTCCACACTGATTCGAACGTGCTAATAGTACAGAAAATTCGCTAATTGCTATTTGAAAACTTACACATTTTGTAGTTACACATTGATTATTTTTTTCATTCTTTTTTCTGCCATACATATTTAACCACCCAAAGAGCTCAAAGAGGTAGACAACTACCTTGTCTTTTGTCTAACTTTTAGTTCTCATGCCCTTTACTGTAACTGATGTCAGTTAACCTAAAACAAAAGCGAGGTTCCCCATTTCTGGTTCTGGAAATACTCTGACTCTCCAATTCGTAAGAAATACCCCAGAGCCAAGTTGACGGTGTCGATAGTAAACAGTGGATATCACATTCGAGAGTGGAAAATTAGAGTTAACATGAACTTTCATTCGTCAGGACAGTGGAATGATGGGCCGTTATGCCAGGCAGTTCGTTCAGTTAGAATATGTCATATATGATGTGGAATTTCTGTATTCCAAGGTTTAAAAGAATGATAGCACAATTTACATGTAAATCTGGCCAAACATAATTTAAACTCTAATGCTTAATAATGCCCTTCAGACTTCACCTTACTTAGGGAATACAGACAAAATAAGTAATAAAAAAACTGTAGGGAAATGGCTGTGCATAAAACAGGTTTTACATAGTGAAGTTGGGATGTTCTGCAGAGGGCACCTGGGCCAAATCCCCGAGGCAGAATTCTCCTCTGTGACTTCATCACAGGGAAGATTGACCGCTTTCGTCCCTCTGTGGCCAGAAAATCCCAATTTATAGCCAGGTACTATTTCATAATTACTAATAGTGCCCCCTTTTACTCTCAAAGTGATGATAAATGATGATCACCCTGCCAACAGGCGTTACCTAGCTTCTGCCTGACGTGCTCTGGTGATGCAGGGGGCTTGCTAACTCACAAGTTAGAAAACAAACAAACAAACAAACAAAAACCATAAAACATGGTCTATGTAATAAGTGAAAATCTTTTAAAATATTAAAAATATTAAAACCCTCTTTCTGACGATGAGCTGAAGTTGTTTTTACCCACTGCAAATTTGACTCTCTGAAGGAACACAGAACGTGAACTGTCCACGTGCCGTACTTGCCACGGCCAACACTGGCCACGGGAAGCCTGAGGACTGCTGGTTACCCCCTACAAGGGCATAAGTACCAAAGAGAAGAAGTAGTTGGAAGCCTCCGTGGCCACCTGACGTTGCATGACCTCCAAGCCATGCAGTGGACCGGTCTGACTGAATAGGGTTTGGGCCAGTCTGGGTGTTGCTGACTCGTGAGGTGTGTCGTGTGCAGAGCAAGCTGCACACTGGGTGTACAGTGGGACTGCGTGCTGGTCTGCAAGGGACTGAAACAAAAAAATTTTTAAGTTCTTTACCATAGAAGGTTGAAAGCCATGCCGTAGGAGAAAGCTCTACTTAAAATTTCGGAGTATTCTGATTCTAGATGAAGGATGTTGACTGAAGAACCCTTTGCATATAGAGCATTGGGTAAAAACACATCTACAGTCATTCGGCATTTCTTGCTTTTCATCACTTCTCAGACCTGTCACAGTGGAGAGGGTGAGTATCTGCTCTTTCCCACAGACTGTGGAAGTGGCTCTCCCATCCAAGACTGAGGCCCTGGATTCTCTCCCTTTTGGATGGAGTCAGAGAGCAAGGGTGTGTCTGCACTCCCCGTGACAGGGTCTTCTCTGTACGCACATCTGTACTTCCCCACATGCTGCTCAGAAATCAACACGCTTCTCACATCTTCACCTCCTTTCAACCCAAAGCTATTTGATGATTTCTCTTGCTGGCACCCATCTCCATCAAAATCATCACTGATTTATTAAAAAAAAAAAAAGCCACGGCAGATAGGGGAGTCCACAAATTTTCTGGAAATTCCACAACTGTTTTGTATTTTATTTTAGGAGGTGAGTGGGAAGGGACTGAATGGCATGGCCTTGATTGCCCAAAAGAAAACAAAACAAAATACAAAACAATCATCTTGCCCCGAAATGACTTTGACTTCCAGATGTGTTTGTTCTGTTTCATCCTTAGCTTTAAAGCAGTGTGTAGGGGATGCGAAAAAATCTAATTTGGTAACTAGTGGGTTCTTTGTTCTTTGAAACTAAAAGAAGCGACCAATAGACTTAGGTGTATTGCATGTACCCCCCCCCCACCGTAGCATGAAAATAAACCTTAAATTGACCTCACACCACTGATACGTCACGTGTTCCCTACCCTTCACAGTTCTCAACGTATTGTGTGGGGCCTTCCGGGGTCACCAAAACCCCTTCAGGGGTCCTCAAGGTCAAAACCATTTTCATAATAATATCAGTTTGTTTTTCTCATTCTGTTACGAATGACAGAGCTTTCCAGAAGCTACATTCCATACGATGATGTCATAACTTCAGCAGTTAATGAAAGATGAGCTTGCACCCTCCTACGCTACTCAGACTTTTCAGAGGTAGTATGTGCTTCTCCAGAGGTTAATTAATTTGTCCCCAGTACTTTCTACTGTGCTTTCAGTGGCTATTTTTCATTTATCCTTGTTATAACCTTTCTAACCTCATTATGATCCAATACGTTGTTATTTTAAAATCCTAAATCTCCTTCGTGCCTATGTGGAGACATGCAAATGAATCCATATACATTTTTGTCCTGTTTTGCACTAATTAAATTTAAACAGAAATCTTTTTTTAATTTAAAGATTTTATCTAAAGAACATTATTTCAGAGTTGAACAATCTTTCCTAAAATAAAATAAAATGTATTTGTAATATGTTCTCTTTCGTCTAAGGATGGCTCATTGGCTTACAAAAGGGAGATCTGAAAATTACGTTTCTCAGCTTTCGCTGCCAGCTCTCCATCTAAAGATGATGAAAAAGACTGTCTCACAGGTGAGAGAGTATTCCGACTCCCAGAAGGAAGAAACCTAATGCAAAGAAGCAGGACAAAGCTCTGGACAGGAAATGAAAATAGGATGGAAACCCTTTCTCTCCCTTGATTTTATAGAGGTTTATAATTCACCTTACTGTCAGATGCAACTCGACATCTTAGAAGAGCATTACAATGCCAGTTAAGCTACTGCATTATTTTAAGACCGATCATTGAACATTTTAAAAAATCACATATTTTAGACACAGATATGACGTGGTCTGTTGAAAGTCCAAGACTGTTTGACTGTTTCAAAGTGGAAATGAAAAAGCCCTTGAAGCGTCTCAGGGGATACGGTGAAGTCTTTCGATGGCTGGAGAGTAAGAAATACAACTTTCAACACTTGGCATTGCTGAACACCTGCTGAATAAAGAGTCACTAAAAAGAAATTACTGTCATTTCCCAATGACAGAGAAAGTTATCTAATTCAAGACTTGGTTGCTAACATGGAGCATGAGTTGAAAACCGACACTTCATAATTATTTTGCCTTAAAATGGACATTCTAAAACATGATTACATTCGTTTCGATTATTTTCGTCTAGTATCAGTACCCACGAATCCCCAGGGACCTTCCTTTTCATACTGATGCTGATCGACAAACACGAATGTTGCTGAAATAGTCAAAGTATAAAATCGGGATTTTGAATTTCATGTTCCTTCTGGCAACCAACGTGTTAACATTTGCACCGATGGGGCAAAAATGAGGACGAGTGCCTTAGCACCGATCCACAAAATGTCACAAAGCTGAACTGATGGTCGCTGTGCTCTTCACTGCCACACACTCACAGCTCAAGAAGAAAGCGTTTCACTCAAGGATGTCCCGATGAAGCAGTAAACACATTAATTTTACTAGATCTACACCCTGAGCACGCATCTTTCGGACATTCCATGGCACAAAATGGGAGTCCACATGGGCACTGCTGTTGCAAAGCCACTTTCTTGAGCACAGGCACGTGTACGAGTGGACTGTAAGCTGGAGCTGAGGCACCTGCCATTTTTACCTGGAAGTCGGACTGATAGTCAGTCTATGGGTATGAAAGCCCGAGCTTCAGGCAGGAATGTTCTCCAAAGTAAAAAAAAAATGAGCCTGCCACTTAGAGGAAGGCAACCGACAGAATTTGCAACCAATGATTAAATTCGGCCTAGAATTTGGGAAACCTGGAATGTCCCGCCATGGGCTCCATAGTGTCCCCTTTCTGGTGAGTTTGGTGGTGAGAATAGTGATCGTGATTTTAAAATATTCATAAAATGTGTAAACGCTGAGAAGTCCTGTATAAATTAGTGAGTCAATATTTTCCAAATGATAGCGTAAAACGTGACAAAATCACTGATAAGTAAAAGGTCCCTTTAAAGTGTATGACAGGCCAATGGATCAATGCGGCACAATACGGAAAGTCCATCGATATGATTTCAGGTTCCACACCGCGACTCACTTTTTGGAAACTATCGCTTTTCGAGTTTTGGAAATGGCACCAAGGAAGAAAATCCACAACTGTCGGAAGAAGCTATTCAAATAGTCTTCCCTTCTTAACTACATATCTCTGGGAGGCCAGTTTGCTTCATACACTCAGACCCAAACAACATATTGCAACAAACTGAAAGCAGAGCCGATATGAGAATCCAGCTGTCTTCCATTAAGCTGCACATTATTAGAGAGATTTGCTAAACTGTAAAAAAAATAATGCCACTCTTCTCACTGATATTTTCAAATCTATTATTCCATAAAACATACCATTTATGTGAGTATAAATGGATTTATTACTATTATTTTTGAATGATTTCATAAATAAACATTTTTTAATTTCTCAGTTTTAATTCCTAACGATGGATATAATTGGTGGTGTGCTAATAAATGTTTAACAACTAGCTTTCCAGAAGGAAAAAAAGCCAGGGTTTGCAGCATTTGCCAATTTCCATGGTATAAATACTCTCACTATATGCTCGGCCAGTTTTAAGTAACAATGTGAAGTCAACTGGCCTGCAGAATTCCCGATATAATCCACACACTCCATATAAACAAAAGCTCTTTGAAGTCCTCAAGAATTTTTAAGAGTGGAAAGGATCCTCAGACCAACAGGTTTGGGAGCCATTAGCAGGGATCTTATGGGCCAATTTATTTTCAAATGCACAGTGTGGTCATGACAACACAGAAAAGGAGTTGGAGTCCCTCGGTGCACTGATGGTGTAACCAAGTCGCACACGTTTGCCTGTTTTCTAAAGCAAAATCCTCCTGTGACGCCTGGGCGAATGCCTCACGGCATATCACACAGCCTCGTGCTTCGGCCTGGGAGAGGCTTCTCGGTGCGGAGTGAGGTGTGGGTTCAACACACACACAGAGATGGCAAAGGCAGGCCCTGTGTTGGGGCAGTCAGAACGGGTTTCTTTCAAATTGTTTCTGCATTTCTTTCAAATTGTTTTTTACATGAGCAGCATCGCCCTCATCTTCTAAGAAGTAAACATAGGCAGTTTCAAAATGAGAAAAGGGAAAGAAAAGGAAAGGCCTCACTCCAGTTAGCCTCCGCCAACACTTTCTTTCTGAAGCAGGCATCTGCTCAGTCGCTCAGAGAGTGTGACACACATTTTCTACCACGGCCTGAGCCGTGTCAGCTCCCTATGCCGGGGCGGTGTGCCTTAATGAAAATTAACTGCACATGACAGTGCATCGATTTAATTTCAGCTTCCCCCTGCATGCAGCAAACGGAAACAGGAGAATGTAATTTATATTCCAGGCATACAATTAAATCCCTCAGAATGATTTTCCCTCAGCAGGTACAGCCACTAAGGACATTCGTGATTGGTAAGTTGGTCTCACAGTAAATCAGCTGAGAAAAAATGTTCAGTCACAGAAAGATTCCTGATTTGTAAATTGATATTACGAAAATCCGGGCTTATAATTAATATTTTTGAGTGCCTGATTCGAGGGAGCTCAGTGCCCTTCATATAACTTTACATATCCACGTGTTTCCTTGATTTAAAGGCTTTTTTTTTTTTCTAACTCAAGAACTAGACACGGTGTTTAATAAGTCAGAATAGGATATGGAAACACTGGCGATGATGGAAAACACTGTGCCTGCCAGAGAGAGCCACGATGCACTGTTCAGTGTGACTGGGTTTTCAATAACAACCCTCTTTGGACTTTTTCTGTTTATTTTCCTATTTGATGTAAGTTTTTTCTTCAAATTGTGGACTGTCTTGTGATGTTCGAGAGGTCATCTCTACAAACTTGATAATTCCAGTAGTCAGTAAAACATGACCTTAGATTTCTTTATTTTGGTTCTTGGAGGCCGCTAAGACTGCCAAAGACACTGAAGGTGTTTAGCCATTGCCTCCAGGCTAGACCCAGCTCGGAGAATGCTCCCATCCCCGTTGATTCGTTTCTTAAGAGCTCTCCCCACAGGGTGCTGACTGAAAGGCCTGCACACCTGGCCAGCCCTCTGCCGGCTGCATCCTGGGGTGCCAGGCCGCCCTGAAATCCTCATCGCGCACAGCACACCAGTCACTTCAATTCTTTTCTGACCATAAACAACCAGAAGGCAGACCCGGTCTCTAGAATAAAAGCCTGAGTCGATGCGTTTAATTCCTCGAACCCAGTTCTTGAGAACGACTTACTTGTTTTCAAAAGCGAAAGTTCACTTTCTAACAAAAACTAGCTTGCTGATTAACGATCTCGTTTACTAACGATCGCATCTTTGAAGGTATCGGTCACTGGGACCAGTCTCTTTGATGATGATGCAGGTCCGACTGGTTCTTGCAGCTTAACCAGGGCAGCATCTACTCTCCAGGACACATCTAGAACCGGCCTGTGTTTTCCTGCCTCATGCAGTCACTAGCGATTGCTCCCCCATCATTAATGAACACAACTGGGGCCTTTTTATGGTCCCCAAACGGAGGCAGACTTCTGTCCCAAGCCGCAGTGTTTGTCTGAAGGGGCTGTGGGGGGAGGGCAGCGCCCACCAGCAAATGGTTGTTCCGGGAAGGAGGTGGGAGCAGCCAGCGTGTTTGTTCTGAAATCCTAGAAGAAAAGTAAACTTGCTGCGAAGGACATAATTTCTTTTTGTTCTTGAACTTTGCACAGCCATGTTGGCCTCATCCATCAAGACAGCCCTCGGACAGAAAGCTCCTGAACACGGACGCCTCAAACGCTGACCCAAATCCCTGCTGGCGCTCCCGATGGCTTAAGATACGAGTCCAGTTTAAATCCTCGGGAAGAGAGGGGCCGATCTAAGTGGCTGGGTCTGTCCCGCCAAACCCTTTGAAATGTGCCGCGGCTGCTGGGGAACACAACGTCTAATTCCTCTAGCAAAATGGATATGGACGACACACAGGTGTTTGAAGCATGGAGAATTTCTCCAAAGCCTTTTAATGA
This sequence comes from Cynopterus sphinx, assembly GCA_030015415.1. Taxonomy (NCBI): domain Eukaryota; kingdom Metazoa; phylum Chordata; class Mammalia; order Chiroptera; family Pteropodidae; genus Cynopterus; species Cynopterus sphinx. The sequence continues at coordinate 3,053,796 of CM057392.1, read as the reverse complement.
CATTTGAAAAAGCTGAAAAGCACCCACTTGCTATTTTTCTCTCTCGGAAAAGGCAGAGACCGTCACCCCAGTAGAGCATCGTGCTCCTATTTCATTTCAGTTTCATTGGAAAAGCAGGAAGAGAAGAATTTAAAGTGATTGCTTCAAGCCACAGACATTTCGGACCCAAGCAAGTGTGTTGGCTTTCGTGAGAATTTATCTTAGCTGTGAAATCAATTGTCACAGACTCAGTTCACGAAACTATCACCAAGTCACATTTGATTTCTGTCTTGGTGTGGTTGGCACGTCAAAGAAATCAAGTGGGCAGACCGTTTTGGTTCTCTGAACCATCTCTCCTCGGCCTCCAATTTGAGGGCCCTGATGCCCCTCCTCTCTGGTGCACCTAGAATTTCCTACCGACTCCATTTCACAATCGGAGAGACATCCATCAGGGGATGGCGCAGGGGTGATGCCTGGCCAACTACTGCAATAAGCAGCATCAGATCCATATGATGACAAATGTCTTTGTAGTGAGAGGCTGGCACTAAGGAAGAGAGGGGACACAAAACCAGCTCTCTGATTCGAAGATTTGGATAACAGCTTTCCAGATACAGTGTCCTTTTATTGTCTGGCTAAACAGGGAAAGTCCAGGGTCCAGCCTTTCAGATTTACGGAGAGAACAGACTTTACTGTCATACTGTGAACTTGCCACCAACGACTCTGCGAGAGGCCTCGGCTCTCTGTCTGACCCACGTGAGCTTAACAGTTCCCGCAGAAACAAGAAGGGCCCCAGACTTACCAACAGAAAACTCAAACGCTGGCTCTGGCTCGCCAGCACCCTAACTTTCAGAAGTGCTGCATTTGGAGAGGGAGAGGAAGGGAAGAAGGAAGAGAGGGACGGAGGGGTACAAAGAGGGAGGAAGAGAGAGAGGGACAGACAGACAGATAGGAGGAGAAAGGATGGGGAAACCAAACCTTTACATCACCCCTGAAGTTACAGAGAGGGCACAACGAGCTGGAGAAGTCAACTGAGAGTGATAAAGAGATTTTACTCTCAAACTGATTTTTTCCCTCCGCTGGGCACTCATAGTTGTGGGCCCTGCAAACACCCCATGTGGAAATAAGAGAAAATGTAGGATGACGCTTATTTCATCGCTCAGCTTGGACTGGAAGACTGGTTACCAAATGAACATTCATCTGACAAAGAAGAATCTTCTCGAATCAGAGGACTCCAGAGAAGAACGATTCTCACTTCGTGTTCTATAAGGCAACAGTGGGGTCAAGTGAACTAAAATAACGGCTCCAGGTGTCCCGTGTCTGTTCCAAACACAAGACTGACGGCATTGTATTCCTTACACGAAACTTCATTTCCTAGTACGAAACACTACATGTTTTTCCTCCACTGAATTTCCGAAAACCGTGCGCCCCAGCCGCCCCTGTCCGCGGCAGAGCGATCGCTTGCCTCTGACACAGACTCGCCGCTCCACCCCAGCCCAGTGAGACTCGGCCTTCTGGAGAAGGCGTCGCATACCAGCTTAGGCCCAGCATATTTGTTTAATTAAGCACTTGCCCAAATAACCTAAACTTGAAGCGTGTCTTAATATAGCAGCCCAGCCATCAAGGTATATAAATGGAAAACCTGACTCCAATTCCTTCCCGGCCAACGAGTGGAAAAATATACCACTCGGCCACGAGAATAAAGAGCCATTCTTTCCCGAATGCCTAGAGAGCACACGCTGGCTACAGTGCCGCATTATTTGACATTTATTGAGTGTCGGCAATGTGCTGGGGACTAAGGAGAGCAGTGAAATACCCTAAAATCCCTTTCTGTGAAAAGGGGGGAGGAGGTGAATGGGAGCGCTGGGTGATGCTGATAAACCGTATCCCGAACTGCGGCTGCACAGCGGCTTCAAAGAAAGAATGCCTTCTTTTAAACGCAAACAGAGCCGGCCAACCCCGAGGGGGTACTCAGACAACCCCACGTGGCAGCCCCACCACCCCCTGGACAGACACGGATCTCTGCTGGCTTCCAGAGCTGACATACCTTGGACCAAATGGGCCTTAACGTGACCTTGGAAGCGAAGGCCTGCTGGGGAGGGCGCCGACCAGCACAGCAAGGCTGTTAGGGAGACGGGCTTCTGCCAGCGCAAACACAGCCCTTCCAACAAAGCCACACGGGAGAAAACCTGGGGGACCTGCCACGCTTTGGTTCAGACCCCCGCACGGAGCAGTTTAGGAATCTTTTCACTTGGAGTTTCGGAAGGGTTTGGGGATGCAGTGAATGTGAGAACACAGTCCTGCAGCTGGTCAGCCCCTGCGGGCATGGGGATGCCTCTGGGGAGGGCCCAGGACGGCTGGGGAGTGCCAGGCCTCCCTGGGGATTCGCAGCCTTGGGCCGGCTAGGTGTGAAATTCACTTGCTCTGAGCCCTGAAGTCATTGCAACTGGTAACAATTCCTTCCATTTATAAAAATCTCAGCACTGGAGCACTGTTTAGAATGGCTCAAGAATCTGGTCACCAGACTCATAAAGATCACATTAATTCTCCAGGACACGGAGGCTTTTTGCAAAAGGATGTTAAATGTATCCATTTCCACACACCTGACGGCTGGGGACCACGGAGTAACTGTTTTAAACTTTACAGTGGAAAGTTGAAATAGCAGCTGAATGACCTCCTAAGAATCGAGCGTGACACAAGCAGAAATGGCTGACAGTTTTTCAAGAGCTGTAGCAGGGGTACAGGTCAGTTCTATGTCGGGCTTTGCAAATGAGGCTCAAATCATTCTGTGGAAAATTGTAAGAGCTAACAGCAAACTGAAATACCTACATAGAAAGTTCAAAAAACTCTTTTAGGAACAATTCCAAGTCAACTATTAGGTGGAATTTCTGGTGCACAGTTCCTATCAAAACTGTGCTGTCAGAAAGAACCCCGGGTCAAGAGACATCAGACCCATGTTCTGCCTCTGGCTCTGCCGTTAACTGACATGGGGAAGGCGTTTAACTGTTGCAGGTGCCAACTCCGTAACCTGTGGGGTGAGGAGGACAGCCGAGATTATCTCTAAGGTCTCAGAGAACCCTAAAAAGCCATGACACTTTGTATTTCAATTGGTGCCGACCCCCATGCTCTCTGTTACTCCAGCACTTAAGTACTAGTGCGGAATACACTATCACATGATCTGGTTAAATGTTACCTTATACACTGTAACCCATGGTTCACGTGTAGTATCCTCTCAATTAGACTAATTTTTCTACATTTTTAAAATCTCTTCATTGATTTCCTAAATTTTCTGTATTAAGATCAGTGAAAAAAATGAATGTTACATGAGACCTACTGGTGATTAAAAATGACATGCAAAATAAGATCACATCTTGTATTTAATTTGATACTGACTTGCAGGGCAGGTAATACAGGAATGCCTAATAAATATGTTAGAATGAATAACAGAATAAATAGTTATTCATTGAGAAAATACATGAGAGAACAGGAGAATAATAGCTGTTTTTCTCTAAATGGTTTGAGAAACATTGACATTTATAAACACAGAGAATTCCCAGGTTGGCATTCGTGTTCATTTTTATCACAGCCCTCACTTCTAGTGGGGAAGTCAGAAACGTTTTGTGTTTCAACAACCCAGTGGTAATGAAAGGCCATTTCATTTCAACGAAGATGGCAGAATGGAAAATTTAAAACTTCTTTCCTGCAAGACATCTAGAATTGCTGAAAAACATTATTTTAAATCCTAGGCTCTCTCTGAAATATGAAAAATAAACTGAGAGAGAGAAAGAGAGCGCACACACATGCAAGAGCGAAGAAATACATCTTTGTCACTTTTGCCACTGGATACTGTTAGCTTTCGTAACCAAAAAGCTTGGATCTTAGTGGCTATAAAAAAAAAAAAAGAGAAAGAAAACAAAATCTTGGGGTTTATGTGAGAGTCAGGGCTCTCCAAAGTCTACATCCTCAGGAAAAGGATGGATTGAGAAGAAGAAAATCCATCCACTATCAAAGGAAGAGGACAGGCAGGTTTGTTTTTGCCTGGTTGCAGATGAAGAAGGTGTGCATGAACTGGAAGGTAGAGTTGGACAAATGACCGAAACAAGGCACAGAGAGATATGTACAAGATGGAGAGTTAAACATAAAAGGACAGGATGAAATGGGTTAGACTATGTCTAATAGAAATTCCAGAAAGGAAAAAATAAGAAAAAAACAGAGAAAAGATAAAAGTCAAAGAGATAATGATACACTGTTTTTCAGACCTTAATGAAAATCATGAATCTTCAAGTTTAGAAAACAAAATAGATCCCAAGCAGGAAATAGAAAGTAAAACACACATACAAACACACCTTTTGAAAATTCAGTATGCCAAAGACAGAAGAGCTCTTGAATTCAACCGGTGAGGAAATACAAATTACCTATTAATCAGACTGGCAGCTGACTTCTTAAAAGCAGAGCTGAAGCCAGGATATAGTGGAATAATGACTTCAAAGTCATAAGATCAAAGAACTGTCGACCCAACAATTTAATATCCAACTAAAGTAGTTTTCAAAAATGAGGACAAAATAAAATACTTTCAGGAAAACAAACACCAAACTGAGAGTTATAACCAGGTATTGCCCACTGAAGGGATTTTGTTCTAAAGAGAGCACCTTGGAGTGTGAAGAATGAACCAAATTAAACAGTGGGATCCAGGAAGAAAAGTGAGCCAAGAAACTGACAAATATGCCGATAAATCTAAACAATCACTGTCTATGTGAACCAATTATTGAGTAAAGTGGGGAAAAAGTGAGGTGGCACTCAAAAACACTGAGTAACAATAACATGGAAATCAGGAGAGAGTTAGTGATGTTGGAGTGTTTTAAGGTCATTTTGGAAAGATAATTGGAAGATTAACTTTAAACTTCAAGTCAAAAATTGTCAAGGAATGTCTAAAAGAATAAGAATAAAGTATATAATTTCCAAGCCAAGGGAAAAAATTAACTAATTTGAATGAAAGAAAAGGAACTCAGGAAAGAAGGGCCAAAATAAGTATAAAAAGGCAGGGTAAACAGAAAGACTAAAATAAAAAGTTCAAATAAATTTGATAAATCAGTAATATTATTAGTAATAACAATAAATATAAATGGGCTACACCCACTAGTTAAAAGAAAAAGATCTCACATTAAATTAAAGCCAAACAAATCCAACTGCATGCTATAAGAAAAACACAATAAAAACAAAGAACAATTGATGGCAAAAGGAAATAAAAAAGATAAACCAAGCAAATACTAACTGAAAAGAAGGTAGTGTAGCTATAGCTATATTAAGATCAGACAAAATAAAATTTAAGGCAAAGAGCATTGTTAAAAATAAAGGGAATTGCCACAAAGTTATTCTTAAAAATGTCACCAGGAAGATACAATTCTAAACTTGTAAGAATCTACTAACATAGACTGACTTCAAAATACAGAAAGCAAAACATTTTTGTCTGTTGTACTCACAGAGGCATTTGAAGAATATAGAGCAGTGCCTGGCACATAACAGCTGCCTAATACATACTTGCTGAGTGTTTGAATTAATCAAGATGACAAAAGATCGTAATGATACAGACTGGACAATACAATTAAACAAGCATAACCTAATGAACCCTTCTGGAACCCTGCCCTTCCAAGTCAATACATTCTTCTCAAGCAAACATGGAATAGTTATGAAAAGTTACCATGTGCATTCTCTGACCACAATACAATTAAGTTAGAAATCAATAACAACAACAAACAATAAAATTCCATGCATTTTAGAATATAAAATACACTTCTAAACAACTCAAGGAAGAAATCATACTGAAGATTATGCAAACAGAAGATTGCATAACAGAACGTAATGATAAGAGAAATATTACATCTCGAAATTTGGGGTAAGTGGCTAAAGATTACCTAGCGGGAAATCTAGGTTTATATGCATGTATAAGAAAGACAAAAAAATTGATGAGCTACCCATTTAAATTAAGAAGTTAGGAGAAAAAAAAAAACCTATAAAATAAACACAAAGAAAATATGAGGAGGGATATAATAAAGAGAGCAGAAATTATGGAAATAAAAAAAACAAAGGAACAAAAAAGTCAAAAGCAGGTTCTTTGGAAATAGATAAAGCTCTGACAATAGTGGTTGTGTTTAAAGAAAAAAGGTAAAGCTTACTATTAGAAATAAAAAGGGGTCAAATTTCAGACATAACATATGAAAAATAGAACATTAAGAAATACCAGGTGATTGGATAAAGAAGATACGGTACATATATACAACGGAATATTACTTGGCCATGAAAAAGATGAAATACTGCCATTTGTGACAACGTGGGTAGATCTTGAGATAATCATGCTGAGTGAAGTAAATCAGATTGAAAAAGTTGGGAAACATAATTTCACTCACACGAGGGATATAAAACTGAAAGAAACAAACATGACAAACGATCAGAGACTCATGGACATGGATGGTGGGTTAGTGGTTACCAGAGGGAGTCGGGGAAGGAGGAGGTAGATAGGGTAAAAGGGGTCAAAATTTGGTGATGGAAGGAAATCTAACTGTGGGTGGTGAACACAATGTAATATGTATGTGACATACTGTTGAATTGTGCACTTAAAACATTTGATTTTATTAATTGCTGTCACCACCGAATAATATTTAATAAAAAAATACTTGGCACTAATATATTTAAAAATAAACAAAAAGGACCATTTTCTAGAAAAAAAATATAACTTGTCCAAACTAACTCATGGAAAATATAGAAAACCTAAACAAATCTATAATTATTAAATACGTTAAATCACTAGTTAAAAGTCTACATACTAAAACTGCCCACCAGAGCCAGACGAAATCTACCATTCAATCAATCAATCAATCAATCAACAGTTCATCTTTATTTTATACGAAATCTTCCAAAGAATAGGACTTATTCCCACTTCAGTGATGAAGATAAGAGCACTTTGATATGAAAACCAGGCAGGGATGGTTCAATAAAGGACTTCTCTGAGTCAAACTCGTTTAAGAATGTAGATGAAAAAGTCTAAAATACCAGCAAACACGAGCCAGGAAAGCGTAATAAATAATAATACATCATGACTCAGCTGGGCTCAATCCCAGGAGCTCAAGGATGGTTTAACATTGGAAGGTCTATTAATATGTCTCACCACATGAACAAATTGGAGAAGAAAATCATACAGTCTTCTCCGTAGAGCCAGAAAAAGCGCGTGATAAAATTCCACACCCACTCATGATTAAAGAGAAGCAATTCGGCCACTAGAAACATAGGCTGTCTTCTTTACCTGGCATCGGGTACCTGTCAGAAAGCACCTAACTATACCATTATGAAAGAATGCTCCTTAAAATCAGAAACATGACAAGGATGCCCAACAGTGTGCGACACTGTACTCGGGTTCCCCCCCAGTACGAAGATAACTGAACATAACCCAGCTCTCAGAGAAGACACAGGCGGACGTGCCTGCAGACGGGACACCCTCGCACTCACAGGGGTCTCTGACAAGTGGCTGGGTTTGATCCCAGTAGCTGCGAACTCTAGGGGCCCAGAGGACCCGGGTTTTTAGGAGTCCAGACTTTCCCCGTTTGTGTGTCTTTTGTTCTCTTGAAAATCCACAGTTGTGTGTCATCTAAGAAGACGTCTGCCGCTGTCTGATTTTCTCACTTTGTACCAAGGCCACCTGAACGTCCAGGTGGACCAAGGGCTCCGTTCAGCCCACCTCCTGTGTGATGTCGGCAGCACTGAGTGTGGGCCCCATGCGAGGCCTCCCTTTCGGTCGCTCCAGGAAACCTCGCATCCTTTATCATGACCAGTGGGCTTCGTTCTTGTTCCCCACAAGCTACTGCCTCTTTTTAAAAGCGCCATCTCAGTATTTGGGAGGAGAGTGGTATGTAATTTGCTTTCCCCTTGGTTCTTTAAGTGCCTTGCGCTGTGGTTTTCCTAAGTATTTTTGTACCGTGAGTCACTCTGAGCAACTGACTGGGAATGTGGAAAGAGGCTTCCTTGGCTATTTTGATTCGCTGTGTGATTGACCCTGGGCCAGTCACTAACCCTAATCCAGGAACTGCATTCACTGCTAAATAAAGATAAAAGGCCTGAAAATGAATTTGTCACTTAAGAAGTGACTCATCAAAATTAATTATTTTTTTCCTGTAACATTTCCATCTGGGGAAGATCTCCTATTTTGTAGTTGCCTAGCTGTGGCCCTTTGACATCTCTCTGTCCTGTCCTCTGTCACCTCTCCATTGGTTTATTTAACTTTACTGCTTAGTTCCAATAAACAATCATGGCACTCGGTGATAATCAGCCCCAGATTAAGTTTTGATATTGTCAGTGACCAGCAGTAAAAAAAGAGAAGGGAAGGGAAGGGAAAGGGAATGAAAGGAAAACTGACGAGTTAACGAATTTCAAGTTGGAGCCAAAGGAACGATGACAAATGCGACCCCTGGGTCACGTGGAAATTCCAGGGAGAGCGTCCACAGACAGGAGCAGCTTCCTCGACTTACCTTTGTTCCGTGTTGAAGAGCGCGAAGACGTGCTTGCTCGACATAAAGCCCTTTTCCACGTCCCGAACTTTCAGGTTGTCCAAGGGGAGCATGTACTTCTTCTCTTTTTCCTGTTTTTGAGGGAGAGAGAGAGAGAGAGGAGGCTTTAATGGAAGACCGTGAGGCATGCCAGTGGCAACATAGCGCCTGAGCTGGCCAGCACGTGATTTAATATTCTGATACCATCACACGCGTCGTTGATACCAGCTACCGAGGGCTGACAGTTGTCTGACAGAGGCGTCTCCAGTGATTCTAACACGAGGGTGGAAGGGGTGGGGGGGAGGGGAGGGCAGAGGAAGAAAGGGCTCAGCGATGGAGGAAACACGCGGGCCTCTGGCCTTTCTTCCTCGCGTGGGTCCCCTCGGCTGCTTTGCAATGTTAGTGTGATATTCAGAATTTAGCCATCTGCTAATGTTTAACAAACAACGTTCTGGTCCTGATTCAACAAGAAATGCCACATGGATTTCATTTCATATTTTATTTGCAGCCTCAGCAGTTTTGATAGCCAGTGCCGGCAGGGGGCTGGAAGCAGGGGGACCCCGGAATGACATGCCCCCTGCAAATTATGACAGAGTGCAGAGAATGCTTTCTTCATTTGGGTCTAGAATAAAATGTAGGAGGAAAGAAAAAGGATTCCATTCAACACTTGAGCTCTTTGAGGGGGGAAAAGAAAAGAACCCATTAGAAGTAGATGGATAATAACAACAAGTTCTCTTTTAAAGCGAACAATTCTTTAGGAAGAAAATGGACACTGGAGAGGGGAGGTCTGCAAATGGGACCCAACTGCTCTCAGTAAAGCATCCTGGACGCCATAGAATTACTGGAAACATTTACTTTCACGGACTCGCCCAGGGGTGATGCTATCACAGGCATAACCACTTTCCGGCCAGTGCAGTGGGAGCGCCAACCACGGCTTCAGAAACGCAGACTGTCCCCTCCATGGGCCCAGCCTCCATCTCTGGTGCTAGTCGACTCAGGCGGAGGGGAGCACGGAGACTCAGCTGTGACTTTTAGTAAACAACTACTAACGCCTGTCCTGCGGGGAGTGTTTGCACCGTGAAGGTATGTGCCCCGTAAGCCTTTTGGTCCCTGCAGTTCCTGCAACGCCTGCCTGAGATGTGTGGCTCAGAGGGACAGAGCAGGACCCTGCTGGGCTCCCCAGCCACTGTGGGGCCTGCTGTCTGCACGCCCCTTAGAGAGTCACTGAAGGGAGCACCACGGGCTTGGCTGCTTCTTACTCCTCAATTAATCAGAGAAAAACTGGGCAAAGCCCGTTAAAATAGGGAGGCAGAGAGGAGCAGACGACTAAAGAAGGACGTTGAAGGAAGTTGGTTTGAGAACAAAATGGCTGTCCTGGTAGATGATGTCTTCAAAGATTAAAAAATAATAATAATAAAAGAAAAGAAACTAGATGCAGGTAAGAAAGGCCTAAGAATAAACACGAAAAAGCAAAGCAGTGTAAAAAGATTCCAATACTTCCTGTAGAAAAATTAATTCTCTATCAGCAAACACAAAAATATTCTAAATAGCAAAATACACAATTTAAGTAAAGGAAGCAACACAGTTGAGTCAACCTTATCTGAAACGCTTGTCAGACGATTTTAGGGCAGAAGTCTAAGAATCACAGATTGGACGAAAAGCTATTCGATACATAATCACATGAAGATGCTCGAGCCCCAGGGAAACGCTTCTGTGGACGTTTGTCAATGCCCTCAATAGCTGGACTTTTTTAAGACACCATCCGAGTCCACCTCTTGAAACGATGGGTTTGCCTCTTCGTGGGAAATCGGCGTTCCACTGCAGAGAGGGAACACACTGTCCCTGGCGTGCGCTGTGCAGAAGCAGGCTCTCCCTGGCCTGCATGCTTCAGCATATGGAAAAGGGCAAACGTCCAGCACGTGTACGTCAGCCACGAAACGATGGAGAAACACACACTCAGGTGGCCGGGCAAACGCGAAAAGTGCAGTTTCATCCCCAAGCAGCAAATGGCATCTCTCCAAGGTTTTTGAGGACGTGTTGCTAAATTATTTTACAATCAAGAGTTTTAAGACTGACCAAGGAAGGAGAAAAAGAAGACTCTGATTTGTTGAAGCTGTGTCCTGACTCCCCCATCAAAGCACAGCTCTTGGAGGAGGGCAACTATTGGTCTTCGTCTTGGGTTGCACAGTGGACATTCAACAAACATGTGTTGAACGATCACATGACTGAGTACCTTCATGGGCTGGCAGCGGGCTTTGCCCAGATGAAGAACCCAGAGATGACGACTGACCTACGAAATAACCAAAATATCAAAGAAAAACAAAAGAGGCTGTAAAAATATTGAGAAAAGCAGAATCCTAGTTGAATACCACATGTTACTGAAAACTAAAAGCTGGTGTTAGCCCCATGAAGAAGTCAGAGCGATAGAGATGGACAAGTATGGAACTCATCACATGAATCAGCCACCTTTCCCTTTGGGCTCCAAGTCCCTGCTTTCACCAGAGTTGCATTGTGAGCAGCAGACAGCAGCAGGGAGCCAGCAGGCTGCTGGTACGTAGGACATCTGCCGACTTTTCTTCTGGGCGCTGCATGAACGTGTCGTGGACGCCTTGGGTGGGCTGTCGTGGTAGCCCCAAGAGAACGCCATGGCCTTCATGCCACTGGTTCCGCTGCTTCCCTCTCTGCACCCACTCAGACCCCTAAGTGGACAACACACGGCGGAACCTCCACCGGGTCCGGGAAAGTGTCACACCGGCCAACACCCAGTTAGCCACACTGGTCTTCTCCTGCCCTCTTCTCGCCGTTCAGAGTTCCCGGCAATTTCCACCTCCTCCAGGAAGCCTGTCTGGCCGTGAGAGCCCACTGGAGGGCTCCCTCCTCCATTCTCACGGTGTCTGTCCTTGGGCAGTACCACTCAGTTTTGGTACTTAGTATGTATTGCCCTATACTTTAGGGACACACAACATCCTCAAGACGTGGGCTCCTCCCCTGACTGAAAGGGGTACTTTCATCGTTTGCAAGTGAGAGTGCTAAGGGTCTTATTCTCAAGCTTTATCTTTCATCTCTAAATTCTTATCTTTAAAGAAACATTCATGAGTATTTCTCCACATGAGATTGATAATGTCCAAGACCGATAATGCTGAGTGTAGTAAAGAATAAATTTAAAGGACTTACGGCTCAGCATGGCAGACTGATCACATGCATTTATCTCTTCGCCCTCCCCAAACCCAAACCCACTACGATGGCAAAGGAATAAAAAGATACTGATCCACCAAGGCAAAGACAGCGGGGGCCGGGGGGGGGGGTGGGGAGAAAGCCGTGGACGAGAGATTTCCCAGAAACTCTGGGAGAAAGCGCACAGAGGAGCATTCACTGACCCCAACTGGGTCCTGCCCTGGTACCCCACGAGGGGGAATCCGGTCACGGGGCTGAGACCAGCAAGATCAGGTAGTGAGTAGACAGAGGTAGACAGCACACCTGTCGGCAGAGTCCCCTCCTGTAAGCAGAGCAGCCGGCTCCTACCCAAAGCAGGAGACCGAAGGCTATTTCCCCTCCTTAAAAAAGTTCTATGAAAGAAGTTTGGGACCCAGAGATACCAGGCAGGGTGGACAGCAAAAGTGGGTCAAACCAAGAGAATTCAGAGAAATTCTTTATCCGGAAATATTGTTCTCAGCCCTTTTTCCCGGGCTGCCCCAGAATGCCAGACCCGGGGCAGATCTCTCTGCCCCCACTAGGCAGGATGTTCTTCTCTGGGGAACCAAACGGATTCAGAGAAAATGCCCCGTATATCAACATCTCAGTGAAAAAGCCAGCTGGCGACCTGGTCGCCTCCTCGGGAAGCCTACCCGCCCCTCCGCACAGTTCCCAAGTCGTCGAATGGCCCAGAACGTGTCACAGCGATTAGCCGAAGTGGGTTCTGAAGATGGGTGACGTTGGCACCCACCCCAACCTCCTGGTCATGTCCAAGTTCAACTCAAAAGTCAGTCTTGCTCAGGCAGCTGGGCTCCAGATGAGATACGGCTTCGGCCAGCCCGGGGCACCCGTGCCAGCCTCTGGCTCAGAAGTGAGCCACTGGAGAAGAGCGGAGCAGGTGGCACCCGTTCGGTGGCCTCCACCAAGGCGGAGGTGGCGTTATGAGGTGGCTTCCTCATCGTGCACCCTCCGGGCGGGCGGAGGCTGCGGCTCCCCAGCAACCTCACGTCTGGAATTCGCTCTGGAGAACCACGGCTGGCATCGCAGTCTGGTTCTGTACACTCCGCCCTCCCGGCGGTTCCTCGCGCCATTTACCCCCCTAATTTCCCAGCACCACTTCCTTTAAAACGCTTCTACAATATTCAAAAATGTTCAAGAATTAAATTTCAAAAATTTTTTAAATTTAAAATTTAAATTAAAAAATTTAAATTAAAATTTTTAAATTATAAAACCTTCTTGAAACTGATTGTGTGTGTCTGTGAGTGTGCGTGACATACATGGCCATGAGTTATGAATTTCCAGGACATTTCACTCAGGGGAAGTCTTTAACCGGAAAGGGATGACGTGCATGAGAAATGACAGGCACGAGACATTTTCAATGGGAAATTCAAGGGCTGGGTGAGAAGGATGGCACTGGAGCGGCTTTACAAGAAAAGGAGTGAGGCATCGGATGTGAATAACCCAGAAAGGGCACCCCCGGTGGCAGGCACGCTCGCTCCCGAGCCGTCCCACGCCATCTCCGCGACGGCAGAGCGCCTCGTGGCTTCCATGTCCTCGCCTATAAGCCAAGTTCAGGGACTCGGCTTGTGTTTCAGACTTTTTCAGTTACTAGAAAGGACAAAAGGAACTCTGCATGGCAGAGCGCACTGCGAGCGCCCGTGCTCCATGGCCCCAGGTCCTCGCTCCTTTCTGTGTTCCAAGGCCACGCGACTTATGTTTAAAAAAAGAAGAAAAGAGAAGGGAAGGGAAGGGAAGGGAAGGGAAGGGAAGGGAAGGGAAGGGAAGGGAAGGGAAGGGAAGGGAAGGGAAGAGAAGGTGAGACAGAAGGATTCCTGGTCGCAGCCCTGTCCCACCTCCGACCTCTGCGGCTGAGCATTGCAAAGCGACTCTGAGGCGATGCTTCCTTTGCCACAGTTCTCAAACGCACATTCACCGTGCGGAATTCTCCCCGCGCAGCCACCGGGTATTTTCGTTAAATAAAAGTGTGGTGCTGGCGCTGCCCATGTTGGTGTGTGCACAGTCACAGGACTCCGCAGCATACTGATGGGGCCAAGAGCAGGGAAAGACATCAACACATCAGTTCTGTACTTTCCTCTGATGACGTCAGTCCTGGGTGGATGGGGCTTTCATTCCAATAGGATGGAAGTGGCCGGAGGACATGGGGGGGGGGCAGTCACACAGCACGGGGTAGCTCAGGTATGCCACCTGCAAAGGACCCATGCTTGGTGGCCAGAACCCACTCCTGCTGACGGACTAGCTATGTTTCCTAGACGTGACTGATGCTGCCGACCAGCTGAACTTCCTCGGTGCTGTAGCTCGGTTTAATCCTGACTGGTTTGCTTTCATGGCACTGAATGGCAAGCATAAGGTGTTTACATCTTGGTAGATATTTGAAATGAAACAATTTTCTGCTTGTCCATGTTTGTGAATCAAAGTGGTTCGCCTACGCTCGTAGTGGAGGAAGAGCCTTTTCCTTTAAAGGGTATTTGCGCATCACCCATGTGTGAGAAACACTGGTTTAGGGGAAGTGTATTTGGAGTTTCCTTCAAAGGGTTGGCATAGTAAAAATATGTACAAACAAATAACCTTGAATATAAATAATCTGGAGCAGAACTTAGGAACTGAAGCAATTTCTAACTGGCCTCAGCGAGACCAGGAGAGAAAAACACAGGTCGGACCCGCAGAGCTGGTGGGGCCCAGGCAGGGCTGGAGGGTGCACTGGAGGCTGCGAAGGCTGTTTTCCTGCTCTGTGCCTCGGCACCCCCTACGTAGAGGAGGGATAATACTACTCAAACTTAATCCTTTAACCAAAAAACGAAAACAAACTTGACTTCATGGGAACAAAGAGGCAATAGAGGCAAAAGCGCGTTCATCTTCTGAAGAACAAGAAGGCACTATGTAAAAGAGGGACTCTTGAAAACATCGCGGCACCACGTGTCCAATCCATCCTGACGTGTGTAATGGAACCCCTGTTTAATTTTTGCTGCAAATTATCTGCTTCCCTTTAGAAGCCAGCTTGGTAAAATGCTGAGTGGTGCGGTTCAAAAACAGAGCCGCGGGAGACTGGGGGACACGGGGGGACGGACACCGTGAGCGGGGCCCGCAGTGAAGAGGAATGAGGGAAACGGAGGAAGAGGGAGGGAGAGAGCTGCAGAGAACGGTGGTCCCGAGGCCAAGACGAGATGTCCTCACGAAGCGGGTGGAAAGTGACAGCAAGGAAGGGGGTAAACGAGCTTTTTCACACCCAGACCGCACCGATGGCACCCTACACAGACGGGCCCAGGCCTGTGAAGGCCCAGGGCGACCCAAACGGGGAAAAGCCACGTGCACACAAATGTTTACCTTACTCCCCTCTTTCTGGCCCCCTTGCCCCCCCTCCCCCTTGCATTTCTTAACCTGCCCCAAGCTTAAATGCTGACTGGGTCCCTACAGTTAAACGCAGTCAATTCCTGTTTCGTTACCCAGAATAATTGTATTTCAATGGCAAAAACCTGGATGATTATATAAAGTAACGAATCTCAGATCCTTTCTTATTTGAAGTGCCTGTGTCACCAAGTCATAGCTCGTGTTTAAAAGAAAGCCAGGGCGGGGAACAGGCACCTTTCGAGGACGCCCTCCTACCTCCCCCAAGCTTTTTATGCGAAACAGAAATGCTGCAAGACAGTGTTTTTATAGGTTCCTCGGGGAAGCCTTCCTTGACATGGGAAGTGACATGTGTGATTTAAAGGTGACTTGGCCACGTTGTGCAGTGTAAAGTAGGGAGCGCCAAGACTAGGAGCAGAAAACCAAGTAAGAGACCAAAGCACCAGTGCAGGAAAGAGGCAGGAGCCATTCCAACTGGGACAGTAGTAGAAGGGACAAGTGACCGAATTTGGGAACAGCTTTTGGAAGAGAGCAGTCGTTGGCGAACTACAGCCCCGCGGGCTGAATGCAGCCTCGACTCAGGTGTACGACGGACCTAATGGCTAAGAATGGTATTTACCATTTTTAGATATAAGGGGAAAAGAGGAGAAAAGTCTGTGATAGGAACCAGATGCGGCCTGCAAAGCCTGAAGGATCAGCTATCCGTCCTTACAGAAAGAGTTTAACACTCGGAGTAGAGTCAGCAGATCTTAAGGTTGAACTAGGTGGAGGGAGGGAGGAGGGGACGGGAGAGGGGAAGGCCAGCGCCTGCATTCTCAGCTCCAGCAGCCGAGTGATGGACGTCCCAGCCAACCCCCCTCCCTCCTGGTGCCTCCGGTTCTTCAGGTCGGTGGGGTCACGCTACCTCAACTGTCACATCTACTCCGTCACGTGTCTGCCTCCCTCCGGGGCAGGAAATTCCCTGAGGAACTCTAAGTTTCGTCAGCACTGACAGTGCCCAGCTTTGCACCAGACACACGCGCCACAACTACTGGATGTAGCTGAACTGAGATGTTCAGTGCATTTTCAGTCGTGTTAGTCTCATCGACGTCTTAACGAATAAAAAGTAACAATCGGCTTTTTTAGGGGATGAGTTTATAAGCCATATTTTTCCTCACCACAACCCTATGTATTAGTATCAGAGTAAGCCTCAGTTTTAAGTGCCCATCATAAGAAATTATATTTTACATCGATTTACTTACATTTAAAAGTTAAGAAACTGTAAGCATTTTTTAAATGTGAACTAAAATGGATCGCTTTGCAGGGGTGGAATGATTAGAAAAAGAAGGACAAAATGGAAGGAAAAACTTGGCAGTGGAGCATTATGAAAAGACAAGAGAGAAGAAGAATATCTGGGCAGGAGGGTGACAGAGCAGCTGACTGGGTGGGTGTGAGGGGAGTAGGGGAGAAAAACAGAGGAAGCGAAGGTGACCTTTTATGCTTCGAACTTAAGGGCAGTGCCTGGTACCAAGACACAGAAGACTGTGGCACATGTAGGTTGAGCTCTGTCCTGGAAAGTTAAATTTGAGATGCAGATTAGGTATTTAAATACATGCAACCAGAAGGTAGCTGGATACCCACGTCTGGAGCTCAGAGCTGGAGACATAACTGTGGGAGCCACAGAAATGGGGCCTAGGGATGGTATTTAAAGCCAAAAACTCGATGAGTTCAGCTGGAGAGTGAGTGTGGAGACAGAAAGGAGAGGGCCCGGCTACTCTAACGTTCAGAGGGAGCAGGGAGGAGAGAGAACCAGGCCAAGGAAACTAAGGAGGAAGAGCTCATGGAGAAAACCATGAAAAGGGGCGAACGTGTCCTCAGAGGGAGGGAGAGGTCAATTACAGTTACTGTTTCTACGAAATACAGTACGATGTGGCCAGAAAAGTAACCTTTCTGTGCCTCAAGATGCAGGAGACGAACAGCCATCGGCACCTGCCAAGACTGGGCCGAACCGGGTTGAAGAGAGGATGAGGAAGGCGAGGGGGACAAGCCAGCGAGGGGCGTTCCCAGGGACACTCACCCCTCAAGCTGTAATATAAAAAGTGGAACTGCACGTAGGAGAATAACATCGGCTTAAGGGAACGTTCTAACTTTGTTCAAACCGTTAGCATGATTCTTGCCCCCGCTGTGCAAACAGCATGAGTCCCATACGATGGCGGGGGTGAGCGAAGGGTCCTGTTCTGGAGTCAGCAGAGCACCGGGGTTCCTGCTCAACTCCCTGAAACAATGTGCAGACTTCCAAACAACACATAACAAATCAGAATCTCATCCCCCCACCCATTTACCTGTCGTACCCCAAGTTCCCCGGAATGTGGGGCTGAAACGGAGTTCTTTGAATTGCCTGTCAACACGCTACCGACTGGTTAATGAATTTTTATTTCAAAATACGGTAATATGGCCAACTACACTGCTAGTTAGAGAATTTTCAGTAGAGACTATCAGGATATTCAAAGCAGCTCAGACTGCTGTTTCCTACTCACATGCTCAGTCACAGGAGAAAATAAAGACGACAGCGAAGTGAAGGACAGGAGGCAGGTGCCACCAGGGAAAATGGCATGACGTAATGAAGAAGATCAGACTGAATGGCAAGAAACCCGAGTTCTAGTCCTGCCTCTGCCGGTGGCCGATACACTAACTCTGGGCGTGTCGTGTGACCTCTCGGAACCACTTCTTCATGTCCAAAGTGAGAAGTGGGACCTGACTCCTGGTTTTTCA
Source organism: Cynopterus sphinx (assembly GCA_030015415.1). Classification (NCBI taxonomy): domain Eukaryota; kingdom Metazoa; phylum Chordata; class Mammalia; order Chiroptera; family Pteropodidae; genus Cynopterus; species Cynopterus sphinx. The sequence continues at coordinate 3,035,980 of CM057392.1, read as the reverse complement.
GCTTTGATCCCCAGCACTCTGGGGCCTGGTCCTGGGCCCCTGCCTTGCATTAACCGAAACAACTCCATTTTTATTTAGGTCATATAAAGGGGTTTCATGGGAGATTTTGATTGAATAAGGGTTTCCAATGCTTAAAACAAAAAAGGTAGAGAGAGAGAAGTTTGGGAAGCACAGACCGAGCCATGTCTGAGGTTCCTCGGAGCTTTAAGTTCTGGTTTGGAAATCAGCCTATGCCCCAGAATGCATGGGAGTGAGCAGTGAAAATGCAGTCCGCCCTGAGGAGAAATCCCAAGGCCCTGAACATCAATCACGAAGTGTCTCCGTTGCCAACATGTGGCAAGCTGATTTTTTTTTTTTTTTGGCTTCCCTGGGGTCAATTTACCATCTGCCTCATCTTCATCAAAACATTAATTTCAGCTTAATCCCCTTTCTTCCTCTCTGGTGGTAAGAGGACCTAGCTCACTTTGAAATAAAACAAATAGACTGCGGGATGCTTTCATACGCAGGGCGGTTCCCATTCGATTGTTATGGAGCTCCGGGATACTAAAATGAATTAAGGAACCTAGCTCTTTTCTGAGGCTCGAAGTCTAAAGAACGAGTCAAATAAAATGTACTAAAATCCATTAAATACACAGAATATTTACCGTATGCAAACGACAGGGCAAGGTGTGTCTGGTGAGAGAAATGGGGTAAGACTCCAATTTCAAAGGAGTCTATTCTCTCTCATAAGAGGGCAATTCTGTGTGAATTCACAGGGTGGAGAGGCCTCGTCAGGCTGGGAGGAGAAGAGTCTTGAAGGTTGGTCGGGATTTTGATCAGCAAAAGTATGAGGAGAAGGCATTTCTGGTGAAAGAATGATAAACTAAGACAGATATAATTCAGTACGCAATCGGGCTGCTGGGGGACACGTCCACTTTATGGAGAGTAAGCCGGTATTAAACGAGAGGGTGAATAGAGGAGGGCAGAGACGAAAACTTGCATGGCAACTAGGGTGCGAGCTACTTCAATGGCCCAGACCCCCAAAACGGGATGATGGCAGCGGAAACATCAAAAAAGTGATTGACGGAGCTACACTCGGGACCACTCTTCTAAGAGCTGAGAGAATGGCCACAGGGAGACAGTGGAGCAGGTGGCGAGCTCGGCTTGATAAGGATCACAGAAGACAATGACGGCAGCTTGGGCTAAGGTGTCTGGAGAGCAGAAGGGACACAAGAATATTTGAAAACCATTGAGAGGTAAAACCGGGTGGCTCCATAGTGTAGCGGTTAGCACATCTGCTTTACACGCAGAAGGTCCTGAGTTCACACCCCAGGTGGGGCCATGGGCCACACCCCAGGTATACCAGGCTCCCCGAGGATGCCAGGCCCCCTGAGTGCATGCCACGCACATGTGGGAGGAAATGCCCCGCCTTCAGAGATCCAGCTCTTAAAAAACGAAAACGGCAACATCCATAAGTCAGGGGGATGGAAAGTGGGGTCGGGGAAATTAAAGATGGAAGGAAAATAATGATATTTAGAAAAAGAAGTAAAACCAACAGAGATTTCGTGGATTAGACATGGAGGTCACGTTTGCTCAGAAACTCAGGGAGGGAACGGTCGATGAAAACGAGCCAAGGTTCAGGGAGGCCGTCAGCTCCATTCTGGATATTCTGATGCCGAAAGACATTCAGGAGGAGCCATAGCAATGAAATAATAATAATAAAAAAAACTATTCGAGAGAGTTTTGAGGATGTGATGTTCTCAGAGAAAAGTCTGATTGCAACAAACGCAAAGAACTGTAAGAATGAATGGGTAAGGAGTTATCGGATATTTGGGAATTTTCACAGAGGAGTGGATATCCACTGGGGCCTGCGAACGAGTCTGGCGAGGCTGCACACTTTACATTGGACAGTTCCATTGTGTTGTGCGACAGAAAAAGAAACTGGTACTCAATATGAGAAAAAATAACGAGGAACAGGAGAAATCTTCTTCGAGGCTTTGCTTGTGTGTGTGCTCAAGGAATGAGTGCGCTGGGCCTGGGAAGGCCTCTGGCCAGCGGCCTTCGCTCTCCCCCACGTGCTGGGCGGTGTGGAGCTCTGCTGATGGTCTAGTAGCTCAAGTGGTTGCATGTTGGTTCTTCGGCGCCACTGACAATGATAAGATTCAACAAAACTAACCCCTAAGTATGTCTTTGTTTTTCCCTTTTTAAACATGTGCGCTTCTCGGCCCGAACCCAGATCCAGTCGTTTTCTTCTCGTGTGGAAGACAGGACAGACCTCCATGAACGTTGTTTTACTCACGGGACCCACGGCCGCTTTGCTGGCCTGTCCTCGACTCAGCCTCCCAGATCCCTGCCCTCTGCGGTTGGTCATCCGTGGTTTTCTTCCTCAATACAAACCTCCGCCGTCCACGGACGCCCTGCCCTCGCCTCTCATTCCTTCCTGGGGAGCAGCCGGGGCATCTAAATTGTTTAATAAGTGTGAGGTCAGGCAAACTTGAGGAAATCTGTGTCGAGTCTCTTCAGGGACCACCGGGAGGGTGTGAGAGAAAGGCCTCTGAAGCGAAGACCCTCCTGCTCAAAACACTCAAAAATCATGGCCACTGCTGACTCTCCTGGTCTCCCTCCTAATTCCCACTCCAACGCCATCCTCACAAGCAGCCTAGAATTCATCAGCCCGTGGAAGATCAAGAGTCGAGCACTACGGCTGGCCAGACACGTCATGAGCTCTATTTCACCTGGTAGGCACAGTATAGGGCATTGAACAAGAGAGACCGCATCCTTGCTTCCACCTTCCTTTCTAGTGGGGGATGTAAATAATAAGTGACATTTCTGGAATATTAGAAAATGCTGAGTTCAGAGAGAAAATAAAGCACGAAGCGGGGAACGAGAGAGGGTGTGTGCGTGGCGCGTGTGTGACGTGTGTGCACACGTGGATTTTTAAACAGGGAAGAAGGGAAGCCTCATGAGAAGACGACCACTGAGCAAAGACCGATGTGGCTGTCCCGAAGACAGGAAGTCACAGTCGCGCTTAATCAGCACGACTATGACGCATGGGTCCAAACCCTGGAAGTCCTTGACCGAGGTCACTTTCCCCTCTGACACCATCCCTCCCCGTCCTGCTGTTACCGTGCACGTCATCTGCTTTAACCAGAGTCCCCACCTACACCGTGTTATCCACGCCACACCGGGCACACATCGCTGCGGACATGATCTCAGGTCCTTTCCACGGTTGCAGAAACAGAGCCACACAGGGCTCGTGACTTGCCCCAAACCATAGTGCTGACGACCATAGATGGGTGAGGACCCAGCCTCAGGTTCTTTCAGTCACAAGGATGTGTAACACGTGGAGCAGGAATTGCTTCTATTCCTTTTTCAAAACTACATTTCTGAGATGAGTACTTGCTCAGTGGCTACCCACTCAGATAGGGATAATGTGGGCCGTGTCCCTAATCACACGCCACCTTTCTTCGGAGACCACTGTGAGTTCTCACGCCACCCCACATCCCAAGAAGAAATAAGGGGAGAGAGGGCAGTGGGAGGAGGGAAGACAATACCCAAAATGTAAGATAACGTGATCCAGCCAACAACCACGTGACCCCGAATCTTCCTAAACCCTGGTCCTTTCCAGCACTTTTCAAGGACACTTGCAATTTCCCACCAGTTCTGAAATGGGGCAGCACGTAGATCTAAAAATTAAATTTTATCCGTCTTATCCTCCACGGTGCTCTTTCACTAACTCATCCAGGACGCACCTGGCACGGTCACCAGCCACTGCGAGAGCCTGATGTTTACCGCTTTCAGATGGCATCTCCTCAGACTTTGGCCCCAGCTTCCACCTGGTCATTCCGCCCAGCCCCCTCAGACACACTGCCTCCCCCCCGCGGCTTATTTGGCCATGCGATCTCCACGTCCTCCACCGTTTAATCTTCCCCGAGAAGCACTGCTGTTGCTGACATCTGTTCCCCTCCCATCCGCCTCTGTGAACTCCGAGATGAAGACAAAGGTTTCAAGCAAGGCTCAGCTCATCTGTCAGTCTGCCTCCCCTGCCACCTGTCGGAGGCCTCCCTGCCACTCCCACGTGCGCTCTCGACGCTACTCAGCTGAAGCATGTTTTTGCTGAGCTCCCTTTGGAGAGTCCTCCTCCTCCTCCTCCTTTTTTTTTTTAATTTTTCTCTATGAAATCTTTGCATATTGGATTGATTCACAACGCATCTGATCACTCCCCATTGCAAACACTCTGCCTACAGCTCCTCCGCTATCATTTTCACTCTATCAAAAGCCTGCTATTTCGAGAAACTATTATCAAGTCCTAAAACTCCAAGGCTTGACTTTAGGGTTTAACCTATATGTGGGTGTTTGAAGAGAGTCCACAGCTGCTACAGCTGCCAAGATGGGGAGGGAAGCAAGCAGCCCTTTCTCGTCACGGACCTCATCAGATTTGTTTATGCCCCTAAAATGCCTAGGCGGGGTTAGCGCGCTGACTGCTGGGTCTCGGGCTAGCCTTCAAGACCACCTGTGAGACGTGGTGAGCTCGCCTACTTCAGGATCCTGGTCAGGTGAAGCCATGCCTTGTTTACTCCGAACATTTAGCCTGCAATTAGGAAAAATTAGCTTTATACTGAATTTCTTGAAAATTTTTCCTGCTCGTGTATATATTTCCTCACAGCATCTTCCATTTGGACAGTACGACTAAGACGCAGCTTTTCTATACAAAACACACCTTCCACCTTCCACCTCCACCTTCACCCCCCAGAAAAACGAACAACCGATCTGGACAGGTCTAAGCTGTGCAGCTGCAGGCTTATCCTCTCTTGCTACTGGGGGGCAGGGCAAAGGACTCCCCATTAGCAACTTTTCCTTGGCTTCGCCCCCATTCCCATCTCCCTCTTACCTCTCTTGGGCTGAGCTATCTGGGCCCGCAGCCCTGAGAAGACTTCCCTGCTGACCTCACCCTCCATGTCCTGACCACTCACGAGGTCCCCCACCCCGTACACACACACAGATGCACACAATTATTTACATCTGTTTTGCTCTCTCTTCCTTCTAGAAAACAGGAGTTGCTCTTCCCTGATTATCACTTGTTTTCGTATCCTGTGTTGTTGTTTATAATCTATTTCCCATATTGGAATTCTTGAAGGTTTTCATTTCTACTTTTCCAGATACAGGGCCTAGCACGTCGTATAAACGCAAGGCAAGTTAGTTGGGAGCTAACTTAAATTTGAAAACCAAAGAAATATATGTAACGTGATGGCAACAAGCGGTTGAAAGAGTTTTGAAGAGGAGTGATGAGAAGCAAACCTACCACCCCACCCCTCGCCATTTCCAGAGGAAATTTCTTTGAATTTCTCTCCAGATCTTTTGGTGCATAACCCTATATCATATGGTACTTTTATTTATTGATCTAACTCCTTTGGACAATAAGTACTAACTTCTATCGAAGAGAAGTTTTTGGTTCATTCAATCCCATTGCAGCTCTCCTCAATCCCTGATCTGAAGTCGTTGGAACCACCTATGTTTCAGAATTTGCATATTCTTCAGAATTTATAAGGGTATTACTGTATATATATTATACTGGAAAAACCCATACATAAGTGTTTCTGCAGCAAAATACGTAAAGATCTAAGTGACATCTGACAGGTTATGGGGGGGAAAGCAAGGGGAGGACAGAACACTGCCTGGCTTATAGTGTATTCTAAAACAGTAAACGCATTGGAGTTTTAGAAAGGAAATGAGTCGGGAAGAGAAGAATGAAAACAAAACAAAACAAATAAGTGATGCGATAAAAGGCAGGAGGCAAAAGAAAATAAAGTCTGACTGCACAATTCAACCAGGCAACACGTACCTAACAGAAAAGGGGCCTCCGGCATATTTCCAGCTTTGTGCTATTGAAGCTTCCCTCGCTTCTGCACCGAAGGGGCAACCAGGAGCTTCTGAATATCTCAGCGGACACAGGGCTGAGCACGACTGGTGGCAGGCACTGACCGCGCCAAACACAGGGCTTCCCGACCGCCACCCTGGCTTCGGGACCTGACACTAGCTCGTGAGCACTGCTGCTCCTGCGGGAGCCGGTGGCGGAGGCCCGAGAAGTCAGCAGAAGCTTTCAGGTGCAGAAAGAAGTCTCTGGGTGGTGAGCACACAGCGCCATACACGGCTGATGCATTACAGAATCGCACACTGGAGCCTTCTGCAATCTTATGAACCAGTGTCATGCCAACAGATTTAATAAAATGAGAACAATCAAAGAAGTCTCCAAATTTCAGGAAATCGTGGCGATGTCAGACGGGCAGGGTGGACAGAGTGGGGAGCAAAGGCAGAAGGTCTGTAAGCATCTGTTTTTCTAGGAGGGATTCCACTTCCATTGGAATAAATAATCGTGGGTGTGTCACCTCAATGAACACAGTAGGGTTCTTGGGAAGCTCGGAGAGGATCTGGGGAAAAGATAATAAATCATGGTTTCCTAATAGTGAAATGAAATTGTAATGTCATCTGCACTGGAAACGGTCCCTGCCCTAGCGTCTCCGAAGCAGTGACCGCCGCACTGAAACAGTCTGCTCCGATTCGCCACTTGACGGGCACACGCTCGCTTGTTGAGTAGCTTCCTGTGAAGCTTAAAAATATTTGCATGTTTTTATGAAATCGGTCTGTTTCTCAACAGCTTTTAACTCCTCCCGACACGTGAACCTTTAGTAGGTAGGGATCGATTACCTCATCTAGGCCACAGGTCTGCCTGCTGCCCTTTTTGTGCATCTGGCCCTTTCCCCCTCCTTAGGAAGCTGGAAATGGAAAGGAAGAAAAGACTAACTTTAAAATGTACTGATTTCTGTAATACATAAGGTAAAAGGTGTGGGCTTCTTCAATAACATCCTCCTGCGGGAACCTGTGTACCACAGGAAGAGGAATTGCACCACACACACGTGACACACGCACTACTCAGAACACGAGATGTCCGTGCATCAGCAGATGAGCCTGGAGGTAGGCAAGCCCTGTTCAAAGATGGGGCGGAGGGCGATTCTTCCGCAAAGCCCTTTTACCTCATGTGCAGTCCCTCGGGTGATTGCACAAAGTCAAAGGCCCGCATCAGCTTTCATCCAAGCGCTTCAGAACGCCGGCCGGCGGCTCCCGTGGACCACCGTCAGGGAGAAGCTTCCAGCAGCAGTGACTCACCTCGGCCTGCTGTCTGGCTGAGGCGTGGGAGATGCCGCAGCCCGCGCGGCCGCCCAGAATCCAGTGAGGATGTGGGAAGTGCCATGGAAATGGAGCCGGAAACCTAACTGGTGTCCCTTCGGCCTTCTCTTCACTGTGACCCCGACACCTCCCCTTCTCTGAGGCGATGACCTTTCTCTCTGCGATTTTAATTCGGTGACAGCTCTGTGGCAGTCATTTGCATTAGATGAACAGAAACCAAATCACTGCCCGTTCGCTGCAAGGCCATGCCTTGGCTTCACTGAAACGAATAAAGAACATTCCAGAACGTATACGATTTGATCGCAATTATGTAAAATCAGGCGCTCCACCCCATCCTCCATCCTCACAGGTACCAGCCTCCCCAGGCAGGCAGACTCTCACTCCCGAACTCCAGATTCCACTTCCTCTTCCATTTCCACCTGTTCCTCGCAAAGCCACCTTTTCACATGTATTCTCTGACCTCATTTCAGTCTCTGCAGCAGGAGAACAGGACAGAAACTCAGGTTTTGTACCATTTTCTATGAGCAGTCTTCACTGAGCCAGTCTCTCCGTGTTCCATTCACCTCAGCCACTAATCTTCCCAAAATTCTTTAAACTAGACATTCTATATCAAATTCAGAGCGGTGACTTTCCCCGGTCACATTCGGTCCACGCGAGATACTTAAGGATGTAATGAAATAGAAAAAAGCATAGTCTAGCTGATGGCGATTTTGCACAAAGGGGAGAAAATCCTTTCAGACAGTCATCAGCTGCTTTGTGGTGGAGATTCCTGCAAAACGCATTAAGAAGTTCACGCCTGTGGCAATGGTCACTGCAAATATTTGGGAATGTCTCCCAGACTCTTAAGACTTTTTCCAGACGTCCAGGAGGAACGTTAGGATGACAGAGATCCTGCTCCGGGCCTTAAAAAAACTGTCAGAGGAAAACTTTTGAAGATTCAGTTTCAGCCGGATTTTGTTTCTTAGACAGCTGAGTTGCCTAGGTTATGGAAAATACTAGCAAGGGTGCAGTGGCAGCAATCAGGAAAGTTTCCTCCTCCGTCCTTTGTCTGTCTGGAGTTGAAATTGGATAATTGAGGTATTGAGTAAGCAAGGATGCTACTCCGCTCCTTAAGTGCTTTCGCAGGCGGGGAGAGTCCCTCCAGGCCACATGCTGCAGTCGCCGAGGGAGATGATGGCATTTTTTTCATTTTCGGAATCACACCACGCGATGTCCCTCCGTTTACGCGGCCGCCCTTCTGCTGCCATGGCGATTTTTAATTCGTCAGGCCTCAGGACTGACGGGAGGGCGGCTGAAACCACCGGATTTAACAAGGGCTTTCTGCCATCCCCTCCTCTGCCACTTGCAGCTCTGAGCTGTGCCCTCGCGAGGGGCTTCTGCTGTGGCTACGAGTGAACGTGGAGAAACTGACACGGTCTATACCTGGCAGGACGCACTGGCAGCCCTGGGCCTCGGGCCTTCTGCAGACACACGTTTTCCGCTTTCTTCGCCCTCTCCAAGGCCTAAGTTTTCCTTCGGACATGTTTTTCCTCCCATAAATCCAAGCCGTCTTACCAATGAAATAAAGAGAAAGTCCTGGTCTTTTTCTCTCAGGCCGTAGGTTGGTTCCCTTCGTAGGTTTTCCTGACTCATTCAGACGTAACTTTATAAATTCTTTATGATTCCTGGATTGGCTCAGTATTCCTGTTTTCCCTAAGTGCCAGCCCGACTGCGTCCCGTGCTCCAGTCACCCAGCTCCTGGCATGACACACAGTGTGCTCGCTTCCCAGACTCCATTCCTTCGGGGAGGAGGATGTCATTTCCCTCATCTTACCGATTCTCACGTTTCTTTGTCCAGAACCTAACGAGGTGAAGAAAGGAATGCTCCCCCACTCCTGGCTACATATATATGTGGTGCCATTCCCAAGACAAGAGGTTTGGAAAAAGCACCAATTTGGGAAGCTGAAGAAGAGGATTATGCTTTGAGCTGTGCCATGTGCTGGGAGGGTGACCCTGAGGAAGTCACTGAACCTCTCCAAGCCTCGAGTTTCTCATCTGCAAATAGGAATAACACCCGCTTTATCCACCTCACAACTTAATTACAAGGATCCAATGCAATAGTTGATGTCAAAATACTTTTAAGCTAACATCTGTCAAGAGGTCGGAATGATGTTTGACTTACCGTAAACACTATCTAGGTGTTAGCTACGACATGAATATCTTTAGGACTGTTGTGATTATATAATTACTATGAAAGTAATTATATTTGTGCATTTTTATGGGGATATTATTTCATCTCATAATTACGAACAATTTTAAGAAATGATTTTAATTTTATAACTCTGTTTAGCTATTTGAACGCAGACTTGAGTAAATGCGTTTTCAGGTGATGGAGAGAACGACCTTGAAAACGTTAGCCCGCAGGGTCAGGGGGCCTGGCTGACAAGCCCTTTCTGGAGCTGCAGGTGCACAGGGCTGAAGACCCCGGCGGGAGCACCACCGACAGGACTGGGTTGCCCTAGGCCCTTGGCGAGGTACTGGAGTCCCCTCCCTGCTTCCGTGCAAACAGCGACAATCCGCTGGCCCCTCTTAGCCAGTCAGAGACCAAGGAGGCCAGCCTGGCCAAGACAGGCCTTGAGAGCCACTCACGTGGCTTCTGAATGAACAGAAAAGCCTGATGCACCAGAGTCACGTCTGGCCCTGGGCAAAGCTGAAAAGTCATCGACGTTCACCCTGGGGCCTGTAACACTGGCCGTAACAAAAGAGCACAGACTGGGTGGCTTAAGCTCCAGAAATTATTTTTTTTGCAGTTTGGAAGCTACAAGTCCAGGGTCAAGGTGCCCAGGTCTGATCCCACCTGGGGCTCTCCCCCAGACTTGCGAATGGCCGCCTTCCCACTGTGTCCTCATAGGACTTTCCTGTGTGTGCCCCTGGTGTCTCTTTGTGCGTCCAAACTTCCTCTTCTTATAGGGACATCGCTCCGATTAGGGTCCACCCTAAGGGCCTCATCTTAACTTAATCACCCCCTCGAAGGCCCGTTCTCCAAATACAGTCTCATTCTGAGGTGCTGGGCTTTGGGCTTCAACAGGCGAGTTTGGCGGGGACAGAGTTCATCTCCTCACGAGGGCTCCCCTCCTATTACTTCTCCTTTTAGTTCCTTCCTTCCTGCCAACATATTTCCTTTTCCTCCTGGATTCCTAGTGCTCATCACTTTTGCACACTTCTGTAGAAACAGTTGATTGTGCTCAAACGCTCAAGTGCTTTGAAATCTCTGTTATAGTCTAAAAATGTTATGTTGTTATGACTTCTAGGAGCCTAGCCCCGGCATGTTGACGACTATGCATGGTGACATCCTGCTCCTAGGGCTAGCACAAGGCCAAAGTCATGGTCCCCATGAACATCTGGAAGATCTACACATCATTCAGAGAACTGGCATTTCCCAAATGACCAACGCGTGATGCTGCAAAATCGTGCATGGGTAAAAGATCCATTCGAAGTGCAAATGAGACAGAGCGATGGCTTTTTATGGCACAGACTGTGAAAGCTAATCAGTGATGACTTCAGGTCCACACTGCAATGAGCCTTTAAGAAATTACCACTTGCTGAGCTTTGGTGTAGTTTTAAGCAAGGAGAGCTACACGGCTATCTGAAAAGTTACTAACTCAGTCCTTTTCTGACTACGTATCTGTTAGTCTGGATTTTCTTCATGTCCTTCAACACATCACACCAGATTGAATGCGGCAGATAGAAGAATCCATCCTATCAAGCCAGAGACTAGAGAGATTTGTAAAACTATAAGATGATGTCACTCTTCTCATTTTAATTGTTTTGGAAAATACAGTTGTCTTCCACAAAAATATCTTACTTAGGACAATATATAATGGGTTTATTATTGTTTTAGATAAATCGGTGCATTTTTCAATTGTTCCTTTAATTTTGAGTATGTTACTATCAGTAGATATAATCCACAGTCCACGCAAACAAAGGCTCTTTGGGAGTATTCAATACTCCGGAGTTTAAAGGGACACTGAAAACTGTGACTTCATTTAAAAGAACTCGTTTGTGTAAAGCAAAGTTCACGCAAGGGAAATAGGGTGGGTGGGATCCTGAAGCGGGTAACAGGCACAGGTTCCTCTGAAGACATGGCTGGAAGTGGTGGTAGGATGTACACTGGGCAGATGACAAAGGAAACGGGATGCCGCATCGAAGCGTTTGAATTTCACCCTCTAGGGTGATGGCTGTCACAGTCTCACGACCATGATCAGATATACATTTGACACAAGGAAACGGTATCCAAACCCACGCGTGTTTATGTAGATACATACAACTAGAGCAGAGGCTCAGAGAACAACGCGTTGCCGAGTGTGATGTGCTAGTTTCTTTCCATCACATTTTCAGGAGTTCGGTGCGAGTCGCTAATCTGAATCCACTACTCATTACAGCTTGTGACCTGCAAAGTGTCCGAACTGCTCTATGGAAAGAGAAAAGAGGGCAACTGCTGTTTTGCCTGGAGAAGTGACATGACCACATTTGTGTTTTTAGAATCACCGTGTGGTTTGGATGGTGAAAGGATCAGGAGACCGTTGTGAAGTGCTCAGGGAAGTTGTGGGAAGAACATGACCTGAGCCTGAGGACTGAGAGGAGGAGCTGTGTGTGTGTGTGTGTGTGAGGGAAAAGGATCTCCCGATCAGAAAACGAACCAACATGGGGCGAGCAGAAGAAGACACCTCCGTGACGACTCTGGGAAAGTTTGTAACTGGGGAAAACTGTATGGCTGCTGAGGGTATTAACTAAGAGAGAACATAGAGGAGGCTGATAGGCTCACAGGGCGTGGAGGTGATGGTGGAAATAAGCAAATTGGGTTTTGAATGGCCTGGATTTCAGACGCCTGCAAATCATTCACGCAGCGATGCCCAGGAAGGGAACAGCAGTCGGACTCTGTTGAAGTGAAAACAAGGTCAAGTCTAGAAATACAAAAATAGCTGACTTTAGGTCTTCGTACTGCCATTTTGGGAACCGTATGTCAGCCCTCTCAGTCCTGTACCCACATCATTAGGTGTGTCTTCTGAGCCCAAATAAAACAGTTTGTTTCAGCTTATGCAACATAACATTGGCCCTACGAGATGCAGTATAACTGAAAACAATAAAACTGAAAACACACACCAGTTTTAAGTTTCAAAATCAATTAACACGGGCCATTGTATTATGAAGTTTGCTCCACATGGCTCAATTATCGAAAAGAAAGCCAGCACATATGGCCCTTGTCAAACGTGCACAGCGCCGGGGGATGTTACATACAGTTAAGGAAATCTTCTTCGTGACAACAAAACCTCAGCCTGCAGGAGGACATGAACACTTTATGAGTCAACTGTGAGACAGTGCCACATTTGGCGTTCTGGAGGGGATCTAAGGGAGAAGGTCGCAAATGAGTGGAGAAATGTTACATTCAGAAGCTTTCAAAATTTAGGGCACAAACCCCAGTTCAATTGGTTTCTTTTGGAACCAACCCACGTAGAACACTATTATTTCATAAAATACCGGGACTAAATATTTTTTTCACGCACATGAATTATTTTTTTAAAAAAAGACACCCTGTAATAAAAAAGCAAACTTCACTGAAGAGAAGAACTACAGATAAATAATGTGATAAGTTCTATGAGAAATCACACAAGAGTCAGCTTCACCAGGAAATCTAGTTATTCACCATCATCATCAACAAATCTCTAAAATCGACTCATACAGTGTTAAACACATGCAAAATGTCTGGAATCAGACATCATATAAACAACTTGCTGCTGCTGCTGCTGCTAAAATGTTGTTCCCTAAGCACCTGCTTGGGCAGTTCAGTGACCAAAAAACCGCTCCACGACCCGGGCTTGTCAGCACGTTTATGCTTCAGTTTCTCTGACCACGTGAGCCTGCACACATCAGTGAAACGCAACACTGCATCTCGGCGGATGTGGCCCTGGAGGACTTGCAAGCGATCTAAACTCGGGGTCTGGAGAAACTGCCTGTGGCTCGCCCTGTGGGGAACGCAAGGTACCTCAGTCACACAACGTCAGTCGGCGGAGCACAGACTAAAGAGACCCTCCAGCTCATTCTTTGTCCTGAACACAATATTTAATCATAGCCAAAGACTACGCAGAAGCCTAAATTACAAGCCTAACTTCCTGTTTTGTAATTTTTAACAAGCAGTTCTCCCCAGCGGGGCTCAGGCTATGTGGTTCGTGTGTCTATTCAGGTGTACTCTGCTTCACGCAACAGGTAATTTCTAGAAACAGAAGAAAAGGGTGAATCACATTCTTGTAATTCTCTTACTATTTCCTCCAATTATCTCTTTTAGTTTGGATTAAACTCCTTTAACTTGCGATTTCTTTGACTCAGTAGCAGAGAGAAGGCCAGCCTTGTCTCGCACAGTAAGGCGGTTATAGTTCAACGTTAAAATTCACCACAGAACCAAACCAGTGAAAAAGACTTGGTAGGTTAGTCCTTGGTGAAGTGAAGAGTTCATACAGTAACACTAATCATGTTCTTTTTACAGCTATGGTGTTCTCGTAACAGATTTCTTCTATTCATTTGCTGTTTTGAGGAATTTCAGGTTATTTCATTCAATCTTCAATGAAATGTCCCAGTCACTGTGATAAGTCTTAGGGATGCAAAATTTAAAGACACTATCTGTACACTCAAAAATTCCACATTTTAAAGGAGAAAACACATATATAAGCTAATAAAATATGAAATGCACCAGAGAAAATATAGATACATGGTTTAGAAATAGAATATTTGAAAGAGTGATGAACCAGTGCCTCAAAAGACACAATCTACCAAAACACACACAAAGAGAGATGGATAATCTGAATAGGCTTACATTGGTTAAATAAATTGAGTCGATAATTAATAACCTTCCCCTCAAATTAAAGCAATAGGCCTAGCTGGTTTCACTGGTGAATTCTGTTGAACATGTAAGGAAGAAATGATATCAGTTCTCTACAATTTCTTGCACAAAATAGAGGCAGAGGGAATACTTCCTAACTCATTCCATGAGGACTGCATTACTCTCAAATCAAAACCAGGCAAAACCACCACAAGAAGGGAAAACTAAAGACCAATATCCCATAAATGCAAACATTTTCAACAAAATATTAGCAAATCAAATTCAACAATGTGTAAAAAAATCATGCACCACATCCTGGGTATGCAAGGTTGGTTCAATATTCAAAGATCAATTAATGTAATCTTTCACATCGACAGGTTAAAGAACAAAAATGAAAATCATATGGTTATATCAGTAGCTGCAGAAAAAGCATTTGACAAAATCCAACACCCATTCATGATAAAAACTCTCAGCGAACTAGAAATAGAAGAGAACTTCAATTTGATAATGAACATCTACAAAAAATACGACTTAACGTCATACTTAGTGATGAGAAACTACATGCATTCTCTTAAGATCAGGACCAGGCAAAAATGTTCCCTCTAGTAGCTCCCTATCCAATATCATGCTGGAAGTCCTAGGCAATGTAAAAAAATTAAAAAAGGGAGGGGGGGATGTATGCAAATTCGAAAGAGGAAATAAAACTGTGTTTGCAGATAACATCATCTAAGTAAGAAATATCAAAGAACTGACCTAGGAAGTTAATTAGTCCTGGAACTCATAAGTGATTAGAACAAGGTTACAAGATACAGTTAATATACAAGAGTCAACTGTCTTCCTATACACCAGAAATGAATAACTGGAGTTGGAAATTTAAAATACAGCACCATTTACATGATTAACAACAAAAAAGAAATACTTAGCTATAAATCTAACAGAATATGTGCAAGATCTATATGAGAAAAACTTTGAAACTCTGGAGAAATAAATCAAAGGAGAGCTATATAAATAGAAAGATATTTTATGCTCAAAGATAAAAAAAAAACCTCAATATGACGAAGATGTCAATTTTTCCCAATTTCATCTATACGTTCAATGCATTCCCCCCAAAAATCCCATTGAGCTGTTTTGTGGATACTGACAAACGGATTCTAAAATTCATTTGGAAAGGCAAAAGACACAGACGATTCAACACAATACAATAGTCTCCCCTTATCCGTGGGAGATACATTCTAAGACCCCCCCGTTGGAAGCCTGACACCATAGATGGTACCAAACCCTACATATACAGTTTTTTCCTATACATACAGACCTATAGTAAAGTGTAATTTATAAATCAGGCACAGTAAGAGATTAACAACAAACTAATAATAAAATAGAACAACTATAACAACAGACTGCAATAAAAGTCACATAGCTGTGCTCTCTCCAAATATCGCATTGCATCACGCTCATCCTTCCACTTCAAGGAAGCTCTCTCTCTGGCTTCTCTTTGGCATGTCCCAATTGCCAGCATCACTACTCCCGTGCTTTGGAGCCATCACTAGGCAAAAGAAGGGTGACGTGACCACAAGCGCTGTGATACAGCAACAATCTGATCATCTGCTACGAAGTGGCCAACGAGTGTCTATAGTGTGGATACGCTGGACAGAGGGTGATTCACAGCCCTGACAGGCGGAGCTGGAAGGGGCAAGATTTCACCATGCTACTGAGAACGGCGTGTAATTTAAAACTTATGAATTATTTCTGGGATTTTCCATTTAATATTTTTGGACCATGCTTGACCGCGAGTAACTGAAATCACAGAGAATGAAACTATAGATAAGGAGGGGCTACTGTCCCGAAGAAGAACCACGTCAGAGGCCTGACACTATTCGACATCGAGGCTCACCGGGCAGCCGAAGTGACCGAGAGAGTGTGGTATTGGTGAAAGAAGACACAAATAGACCAGCGGAACAGACAGAAAGCCCAGAAATGGACCCACACGGATTTAAGTTAACGATCTTAGACAAAGGAGCAAAGCGAATTCATTGGAGATAGGATAATCTTTTCAACAAATGTCATGAAACCACTGGGCATCCACATGCAAAAGAAAACCCCAGACAAAACCCTGCATCGACACACTGATCTTACACTTTTCACAAAAATTAACTCCAAATGGATCACAGACTGAAACGATCAATGCAAAACTATAACATATCGATACTGGTTCATAGACTGGAACAAATCAGCACCCTTATGCAAAGGGCTAAAAATACAAAAATTGTTGAGTGGGGAAAAATAGGTATATGGGAATTCTGTACTGTCCACTCAATTTTTCCGTACACCTAAAACTTAGCTTTTTTTTTTTTTTTAATGTAAATATGTGGTGCAGAAGTAGAATACTGAACGAAGCGAGTAACTCTTGGGGAAGAGGGCGGAAGGAGCTCAAACACAGGGGACAGCAACAGCGAGTGCCGAGCAGGGTTTTGAAGGGTGAACTGGAGTTTGCTGTCATTTGCTAAAGGACATTCCAGGACCAAAGTGTGAGAATTTAACTCTAAACTTGAGTAACTATTTCTGCATTTGCAACACATTAGGAGAAGAATCACAGGTCAGAGGAGTCTAGAGGTATGACGAAGAGCACCCCACTTCTGAGCTTAGCGTCCTGTTCCTGCCGGTGGAGGCAGCACCCGGTTCTGGCAGGGGCCACTGGGATTACAGCTTCCTGCCAGCGTCGGCTCACCGAGTGGATTTAAGCATGTTCAGCTCTTGATGTTTCACTTTCCCCATCAACGAAACGAAGATATAATTAGTTTGTGCCTCGAAATGTAATCAGGAGTTAGTTTATGCCAAGTACTGAGACCGTGTGTGGGGCACGGTAAGTGCTATCAAAGCGTGAGCTGTTATCGCTTGCATCGTTACTGGTCTTAACTGCTAGCTGTGATCTTAACCGTCACCTTTCTGAGCCTCGGTTTGGGCAACTGTAACACAGGGGGATAAACCATCTACCTGGAGGAGCTGATGCAAGAGATCGTGGCAGTGTAAAGTGCCCCGAACCATGTCAAATCACCCGACAGGATTGGTGGCTGCTAGTCTTAATGTTATACTGTAATAACGCATCCTGGTAATCTGGTGACCCCAGTCTTACTTGCAGCTCTGCTACCTGTGACGCCTGCCGCTGGCCTTCCTGGCCTTGGTTGCCCCACCTGAGAAATGGGGGTAATGACAAGATTTCTCAGAGGAACAAACTGATGGATTTTTGAAGTATATAAGCACATAAGGTGAAGCGACAGTATTTGGGGAAAGAAAACGAATTTGCCTACTTAATCCCATATTACACATACATTTTGGACCGTCTGAATAAAGTTCAAGGTGATCTAAGGCAAGACTATTTCCCCAAACCTAGAAATAAATGAACTGAGACTGTTAGGAAGAAACACGGGAAGGTACAAGCAACAGCATATCCAGAGGAAGAGAAAACAGTAAAATCTGAGTTTCCTTCTGTGAAAAAAAGGGACGAAATAAAAAAAGAGAGAGAGTGGTCTTCTGAGATTTCTGATAAAAGATGCAAACTACCTCTGAGGGACAAGAAGATGGAGGAGAACCTCCCAGCGAGGAAGTACCGAGAGCCAAGCAGCCCCGTGTGTGCGCATCTGCGGTCATTTATCAGGGGCCCCCGAGCGCCGAGCCAAACATCGTGGGACAAACCGAAAGAAAAATAAAGCTATTATCTGTTCACAGGGAACTGCAGTCTCCCTGGGGAGATGAGATCTATGCTCATGGAAACAGTCCTTGCAGTCTGGAAGCGCAGAGAATGAACCACACCTGGAAAGGACATGGTTCCTGCTGAGGAGGGAAGAAAACGATGGGGTCCCGAGGGCGGCCTAGGACATCCATCTCCACGCTGACTGCAACTATTGTTGCTCCGAGTTTGATGCATAGATGCCACATGCTAAGGTTTTATTAAAACAGATAGTGTTTCTATTCTCCATTTACGTGTGGACGGGTAAAATAGTTCATAGAAAGAATTAGTTTAAAACTTAGAAAGAGGAGGGGCTAACCAGCATCCTCCGGCCGGCACCAAGTGTGAGAGGCATAAGGATCAGTCTGGGCAGTCGGCGAGGGAAGGCGGGTGGGACAGGAGAACACAGCAGGTCGCAGAGATGGGCAGGAGTCCGATGTAAGCAAAGGAGGAACAAAAGGAGACAGGCCCCAACTCCGACCGGACTTTGGAAAACAAGGTGACATAGATCCTTAGGTCCCTCTGGCACCTCAGAGGAGAGGCAGAGATGGGTGGGATGTGAAGATGACAGATTCTTCTCTCCCCACTGAGGAGGCTTCATGGCCAGGAGCAGCTCCTCGTTTAGAGAAGACGACACGGATGGGAATGTATTCAGGACGCAGGGGAACCAACCCCATGGTCCAGGGACAGCTGGTCGAGGAAGAGCACACTCGAGGCCGGCAAAGGCTGCCCTCCACACTTCTACTGACTATGGATTCTGATGCCTCCAGCTGGACTGACCCTCACCAGGGGGCAAGGAGTCCCTTGGAGAGGCAAGAGCTAGTGACAATTGTATTCAAAGAGGCAGACGGCTGAGCCCTGGACCTCGCAGAAAAGACTAGAACTTTGCTCTAACCCCATATGGTCTTCAAAAGTGGGGGTGGGGAGTGAAAGGGTGCATGTCTTCCCACATCAGTCCCTGAAAAACAGGAGGGTGCTCCCTGTTATCTGGTTCGGCACTACCTTAAGGGGGTCGGCAGAACAGAAACTGCATCGCACCACCACAGAGCTCGACAGCAGCAAGCAAGTCCACGAACAGCACCAGGTCAGCAGCAGAGCCGCACTCCCCACAGCCCGGTCGGCGGCCGGGTCTCGCTGTCTTCCTGGTTTACATCTCCACATTTCTGGGAATTTGTAACCAACGTTTAAATTCACTCCCGCACTCTGCACTTGGAGGGGAACTGGGTTGAACGCAAAAATAACTGCAGAGGTCTGAAGTCCTGACTCCCCTCTGGACCCCGAGCACCCCAAAGTCGTCCTGCCATCCCCCAGACTGTGCAATGCCTTCCCGGAAAGTGAGTTGAAAGGCCCTTCCTGCCTATTCCCATTCTGCCTGCAATTACAGAGAAGCAGCTCTGCTCTCCGTGCGTCTCCCCCCTCTGCCCCTTCACCTTGCAACGGGGTTTTGTTCAGCAGAGCCAATGAGAAAGCAGCATAAAACTCAAGAGTGTTCGTAGTGAGACCACTCGGAACTCAGACAGTTCTCGCTGGAGGACGGGCCACATTCCTCGGACCGAAATAAATGAATAAACAGAAAGGTGGCTTCTCACACACGCCTCCGAGCTTGTTACGACAGACAGTCCAGCAGCCGGCACATCCTTCCACGGGCTTTCATTTTGAGTCTCCACACCAGCTACCCAATCAGCTGGGCTAACGTAATTAAGCCTTTTCTACATCCAGCTGTGGAGGGCTGTTTGCAAGAAATACGTGGAGGAGAGAAACTCACGAAATGGCTGAACAACTGCAATATTCTAGAACGATTCGGAAATGCACGGGCACGTGAGAAAGACTCTGTCCGAGCCAGGCTGCTGCGAACCCCTCTGGACACGGTGAGCCCTTGGCCTCCTTTAGAAGCAGCCC
The DNA here is from genome assembly GCA_030015415.1 of Cynopterus sphinx. NCBI lineage: Eukaryota > Metazoa > Chordata > Mammalia > Chiroptera > Pteropodidae > Cynopterus > Cynopterus sphinx. Next base: position 3,016,340 of record CM057392.1, on the reverse strand, counting down.
TCTGGACTTGGCCCTGACCTCGGCCTTAGCCCTGCCGCGGTGCGGCTCTGTTACAAACACTCCCCACCCACCCACGATGGCCTCCAGGGGAGGGCCGAATGCTCTAAACCCAGGGCTTCGCTTCAATGTAAAAATGTATAAAAAAAAAAAAAAAAGGATTCGGCCTTCACAGTTGTTTCACTTCCCTTTTGCATCTGCTGGCCTCTTCTCTCTTCATTCCAATTTTCCTTCCCAGCCAGAGGAGAAATGTAAACAGGAAACCTAAAGTCAACAGTGGAAATGCCGATCTGTCGTCCTTTAATGTCAGGTATTCGCAGACTGAGGGGCCTTTGCAACCGGTTGCTGATGCAGACCAAGGACCCTCAGAAGCTTCCTTCAGCTTCCTTGGAGCTGTGGCTTCCAGAATCCATCTGAAGCCCAGGAGGCAGAGAGCAGAACCCACCCCGGGCAGGGCCTGGAGCAGCTGCTGCTTCGGTACCGAGCGACAAGGCTCTGCAACCTCCTTCCTCTGCCCTCTTGTCCCCTCTTTTGTCACCACTACTTCTGTCCCAGATGCTTAGCTCGCCCTTGCTGTGCTGAGCCTCAGCTGTCAGGTGGAAAGCCTCTCGTGACCGAATTTACTGGAAAGTGCAGAACATGCAAGGGGAAAAACGTGACTTTACAAGCAGACCGACTAGAGGGTGACATCTCAGCTCTCCAGTTCTCACAGAGGAGAGCGACTTGGGAAGGTTGCTAAGCCTCTGTGAGACGTGGAGTCTGCGCCTGTGTCACAGGGAAACACAGGCCCGCAAGGAGAATGGCTGCGCGGCACCAAGGCCCGGGTCAGTCCTCAGTAGATTCTAAGACCCTTCCCCTCTTTTCCCACCTCCAGACTTAACCTTCCAGAAGGGTCTGTCTTTTACGGTAGACAAGACAGAGAGAGCAATGAACTTCTGAGAGAGGGATCCAGCCCTCAGCTCCCAGCCCGGGGATGTTGTGGGGCGTCGCCCCGGTCTCAATCCCGTGCTGAGGGAGATGGTCAGGAGAGAGAAGGAACCCTTCACAGTCGCTCAACGTGTAAACAAAATGCATTCTGATTTCTGTTTTTCAATGACCAGCTTCTCGGTTGTGGGGGAAAAGCCGTTGCACCTTTTCGGTGGGTTTTACGTGGTGGAGATACGTTGTTTTAAAAAACTGCAATTTAAATTGCTGTAAATGTAATGCTGTTTGCCATCTCTACCTGGTGGCCGTTTCCATACTTAAGAATCCAGGTCGTCGGACGCTAAATTTGGACCCTATATCCAATTCCCGCATCCGCGTGTTGGGCAGCATTTGGATTCCCAGACATTTTTAACATGCTTTGGTGGGAGAAGTTTCAAAGGTCTCGTCGAGCTCTGTGTGTCTGCCCCGCTCACTCCATACAAGCTTCATACCGAAAGGGACGACTCGGTCTGTTCCTTCCATTTCCACATCTACACTAGATTGCAGCACCTGCCCCGACACGCCACCCGCTCCTTTCGTCCCCTGCAGGGATTACGGAAGCCAGAGCGACAATCACCAAAAAGGACATTTTCCCTGTTACTGGACAGAACCTTCTAGTTAAAAAGTGTATACACACATGAATATACACAGATACACATACAAAAGCACACAAAATGGATAAATAGTAAAAAAAACAATCCTTACTGCAAACTGGTGCACCTTCTGGTTTAATGGCAGATTCCGCTCTTGAGTGGAAAACGGAACGGAACTCCTGCCCTTCCAGCAGTCACCAGTGAGTGGTGTTAATGCCAGCTCCAATGGAGAGGTCCATCTGTAAGTCGCGAGACTGTTTCTATAGGCTTGCATGGAAGGGAATTTTTTTTCTCTGTTCTTAAAAGTTATTTCAAAAAATCTCTCTGAGCTGCACAATGATTCCAGGTAATTCTCATTCATCTTGTTTTCCCAGTGAGGGACTGTGAGCTCGTTGAGGCCAGGAACTTCCCAAATTCACTTTGCAGTCCCAGCAACTGGCACAGGGCCATTCAGATGGACTTCTGTGCCCAGCTATTGCGTCTTCTGGATGCAGCAGGGGACCCTGGAGCAGGGCTGATCCGGGAGATGCAGGGAGGGGTGGGACTTTGCAGGGACACAAGGATGAACATAAGCACCTTCAAGGCATGCAAAGCGAGCAGGATAGAGACCCCAACCCTGTTGTGTTCAGGGAGAGTAGGCTCCTAGAGGTCAAGTGGCTAACCCAAGGTCAGCTAGTACTAAGTGGTACAGCTAAGTCAAGGACCCAGGCTTTGCTCTTATCGTTACGGTGGTGGTTGCTTGTCTTAAGCCCTAATTTCGTGATTCCTATTACACTGCTCTCATTATCTAGTAAGAAAATGCCGGAATGCATCACCAAATAATTGGCACTCATTTGAAGCACTGATGTGTTTTGCCATTTTAGAAACTGAAGGGTTTCTCATCTGCCAGACCAAGCATATCCCTGACGCAAAATGTCCAGAATGTTTACTGTATTGGGGTTTTGAAACCCAGAATCATTGTAGTTTTCTGAAAATGCCACACAGAGAATTCTAGAGTGTTTATTCACCAAGTTTTTACTTAAGACATCAAAATTTATGTGAACTGTTTCTTAAAAGAACTTCGAATAATACAGACCATTTCAACATCGTAAATTATATATCCACAAGGTGAGTGAAACCAGTATATTTAACTTACCCAGAAATTACTTGCATTTGGAGCCAAAACTGGCTACGTGAAATACATCTGGGTGGGGTGATACGGGGAGACAGTGTGGAGGAGAGTAAGGCATGGGGTGGTGATACGTGTCTGTACAGTTACTCAACGGGTGACCTCATCCTCTCTTTCCCTCTGGTCCCTTGTTTCTTACTGACACCCTGGCACGTGGCACAGGACAATGCCTTTCTCTACCCAGCTCCCTCTGATAAAGAAACCGAGAAAATGAACTAATTCCTTTTTTGTGAAAATTATCTCCAGTAATTATAATATGAAAATCAGGTTTTAAATTGAATAACTCTCTGCACAACTTAGTGATCCTAGATCATTGATGCTTATCCTCAAAACGAAGTGTAACATCACTGAGAAGTGGGGACCTTGATCCTTCCTAAAGCGAATAAAAGGCTGGGTAGTTCAATTTTCTCTACTTTTGTTTTCTCTCTCCGAATAACAACAGTAACCCGACCTGGAGACTGCCTAGGGCAGCTGGAAATCTAATCCCCAGGAAGGGTCTCCGGGACCCTGGGGTGGGGGAGGGAAAGGACAGGAGGTGTTGCTAAGCCCTACCTTAAGTGCTTCTAGGTGGGTTCACTGCAATTTAGGTTCATCTTAGATTAGTTCACACGCAGAGACGGAGCACAGCAAGTCTGCGGAGAAATGCTTTTAGGGAAACCAGCTGCACTTATTGTTAGATCGGGTCGCCCTGTTTTTTAGGAAGCATTTCTTGACATTTAAGTGAAAAGCGCATCAGGGAGCTTCATCTGTGGTACATTTCAGCTACGTGTGCTGGTTGGACATCGGCCTGCACACGTTCCCACTCAGAGCACCGCTGTCCCCTGGTTTCTCATGCCCCATAAATGCCAGGTCCTAAATTAATTTCAGGCATGCGGGGTCCATATTACTCTATTCTTATACTTTATCTAGTGAGCTAAGCATCTTAGAGAAAACTTCCTTTTTTTTGTTTTTTAGCTCCTCTTGTTGTTTTTTCTTGGACTGAAAAAAAAAATCCATAAATGCTCTCATGCCTCTTTTCCCTCTTAACCAGACTTCGTGTCCCATCTGAACCACCTCCACGCTCGACGATTAAAGGCCCCCCATTTCTAACACCCAAAAGCTAGAGTTTATGACAACTCAAAACTCAAGAAAATCAACATTCTCGAAAACCCTTACATGTCATCGTCAAGTGGAAAGTGCAGAGCTGGCGGTGGCCCCCGAGAACAGCCACGAGGCAGATGGGTTCATCGACAATCAAGTCATTAAAAAACAAAGCCATCGAGAGCACACGCGTTATGTTCCGTTTCAGAGACCATGCCTTCTTTCAAATAACTCCAGGTTATTTTTGAAGGAAAAAAAAAACCCTGTCCTCAGACAGGATATGGGGGAGGAGTTCGGGGGTGATGTTTTACACATGCACATCTGGATACGGTCCAATTATTTCCCAGTTGTTTTCATTTTGCTCCACGCTTTGGCATTCATAAATTTGGGAGATTAATTGTGTCAGCAGTCGCAGGCCCGGAGCTGGGCACTGCTTTAACAGCGAGACCGCGACAGAACAACCCTAGAGAGGAATCCGTTCGCGTTTTTTAAAAGGAAAGCACCGCCGCATAGCTCACTGCTGTTTAATTTTGTGGCCCTGACGTTGTACATAAAGAAAGTAGTGTAATCTTTCAGAGGAGTGCCCCACGAGCAGGAAACATATATAAACTCAACTGCTGTAAAGCATGAGAGAGGATTCATCAAGAGAACAATGGGGAGTTCATGACGGGGCATTTGTGTGCCTTGTTCTCATCTGATCGTCTTGAGGACATCGGCAGATTGTGTTTCTCGTCCTAGAAACGTGCCAACTGTTGAAATCACCTTTGCCAAAAGAACAAATGTATCTTGGAGATGGTGAAAAAGCATCTCTTTTAAAGGTACGTTTTGAGAGTCGCACGTGCTTCCAAAACTACCATTACAGACTAAATGTTTACATCCCACAAATTCAAACACCGAAACCGAACTCCCAAAACAATGGGACTGGGAGGCAGGCCTTTGGGAGGTGCTTAGTGCATGACTGTGCAGCTCTCCTGACTGGGGTTAGCACCCCTAGGAAAGAGAGCCCCTCACCCCTTCAGCCACATGAGGACACAGTGCGAAGGTGCCGTCTGTGAACCAAAGCACAGACATCACCAGGCACTGACCCTGCTGTGCTTTGACCATGGCCTCGCGGCCTCCAGGGCTGTGAGAAATAAATTTCTATTGTTTGTAGGCCAGTCAGTCTGCGGTATATCTGAAGTTTGCTGAGAAAGTTCCACATGCTCCTGTAGCCTCGATTTCCTCTCCTGTAAAAGGAGGCGAATGATACCAGCCTCCCCCACTTGAGAGGGGGATGGTGAAGCTCAAATGAACGAGCTGGAGAATGGCAAAGCAAGCAGCAAGCATGAAGCACACCTGCTGAACTCCGCAAAACACGACTAACCATCTTATATTCGACTTAGGGCTGGCTCCGTATCGAAAATTCAAAATACAAAAGAGGTTATTCTTTACTGTTCTCAAAACCAACTGGATCAGCTCATACAGACTCACCAGTAACGAGTTCACGAGAAGAGCTTCCTACGTGGCAAGCCATCACCTGGGCTTACGTCTAACTAACTGTGTGCTCTGTTTGTGGATTCAAATCCAGCTACGAACACCGTGGGCGACCAGCTAATTCATCCCTCAGAGCCTAGTTTCCTTGTGTAAGAAAGGTAATGACACCTCCTGACAGGTTGTTGTGAAGATGAAGAGGTGAGATACGAAAAAGTATTTCAAATACAGTGTTTGCCTCGTACTCACTAGTTATATTTTTTAAATGATTGAATCCATATTTCCAGAACTGCAGGAGGGAATAAGTACAGAACTGAAGAAGGCCACAAAGAGTCTAAACGCGAATGGTTAAGTGCAGCATCACTGAAACACACATATATTTATAAATATTGCCTGTGCACACATTTTTCTTAGAAAATCATGTAAGTTACACAGAAGCTGAAATACACCACAGCAGACAACATCTCCTCTTTTCAACGACCTCTGGGATGCAGCAGTTGTAATATTATTTTCGTAGAACAATGCTTTCGGTCATTTAACAATGACGGTAAATGTAGCGCATACACAACACTTTAACTTTTCAAAGCGTGTCCACAGCCCTTATTTCTTTTCGGTTTCCGGAACGACACTGTGAGAGTATCAATACCATCCTCTCAGACTCTACAGCTGACTACAGCCTCGCGGGAGTAAGGACCTGTCGAGACTGAGACCCAGCAGGCCTCGCCGGGACGGCTTTGCGAAACCACCCATTACCAAACTCCACCTCATCAAGGTCACAAATGACAATCGGGCACCTCTCGTAATAAACCAAAATTCTGAATTCCAGTTCAGATCGGGAGATGCTTTATATTATTGCACCATTAGAGGTGACAACCTGAAAGGAGGCTCCACAAACCGACTGCTTCGGCGATCGACCGTCGTCGAGTCTAGCGTCGTTCCAAGCAGACACTGCTGGCGACCAGGACCGCCTGGGCTTGCGGTGTGCTCTCACCCAGCAGTGCTCCCTACATTGTAGGCTAAAGGGAGACGGACATTTTTGTTCTGTTTCATGGGCTGAGGTGTGAAGGGCGCTGCCACGCCCAGAAAGTGGAAGAGTGGCTTAGGCCCTACTGCTTCCAGTCCCCCTCCTGACGGCCACCACGCCACCCCCTTGCAGTCTGGCATCTACCCTTACCATCGTCTTGATGACGAAATCCTAAATACCCCTGATGAGAAACTAACGATTGGATCCAGTGACCTATTCTTACTTCTTCTCGCTGGTATTTCCTTCACGTCGACAGGAAGCTGCAGTAAACCGGGAGTGCTTCTCCTTTCCCACCCTCTTCCTCCCTATTTCCAGTCTTCTTCCTCTAACTGCTTCATCTCTGTTCACCTGTTTGTTCCCACCCCTCGTGAGTTCTCTGACACTGACTGATCGACCTCGTGCTCGTCTCTCTCATGTCATCCTCACTGGTAGTAGGGTATATATTACCCTAAGAGGATAAATAGGTAGCGCAGGAGTAATATACGGAATTACTATTGTACTCCCAGAATTTCACACAGACACCAACAGTAAATACTCAAAGGATACTCAGTAAATACCCAGTAACAGTAAATACTCAATAGATACTCAGTAAATACTCAGTGACAGTGAATACTCAATAAATACTTTTGAATAGATGACTCCGAATGGATATATCAATCTCTGGACACCCTTTACCAGATTTGGGTTTATTTTTCATCACTAATATTTTGGGCCTGGAATCAAATAATTTTTATTTTCTTCTCACTAACACACTCAGTGAGAACACTGAAAACATGACAAGGAAACAATCCTGCGACAATAATGACAGTGTTTAGCACACGGCAGTGCTAAGCATGCGTGATCCTTCCAGGGAGACTCAAGGAAGGTATTTCTCACTTCGTTTTACTCTCGCTGGCACCAAGACCACATTCCAGCATTTTCAGCCAGCCGAAGAGTACGGGGTTGTATACATGCGATTATGTGTCCTTTGCCAGCCCCTACTCTTTCTGTCTCAGGCCCCAATTGCGTGTCTCACTCATCCTACATATCTAAGCCCCACAGGCAGGAAATGAAGCCTTTTATCCTGAATTTCTTTCTGAGCATTTTCACTCTTCCGACTCAATTTCAGAGTGAAAAAACTTTTCAAAACTGGTTCTTACAGTAAATATCGCATTTTCCAAATTACACCATTGTGCTCTCACACTCAAAACACACCGTCCTCCCCTGTTCAGTTCCCGCCGTTTCCTGGGCAGTTTTACCTCGTGTCTCCTTTCCCTCCCTCCATCCGCAGCCTGGGTGAGGCTTCCATCGCTACATCTCATGTCGCTGTCTCCAATATCGCTACATCTATTTTTCTTCCCTCCAATCTCCCCTTCTCTCATGTATCCAGATAAGTCTTGTTGTTATTTTGATCATTTCCCAGATCAAAACCTTTCGAAGCTTCCCTCGTGCGAAGTTAGCGTAGCTTTCAGTCCTTCCACAATCTCTTCTCAACCTGCCATTTCAGCTCAGTATTAGGTACCCTTTGCTGTACGACAAATCATCCCGAACTAAGCAGCCTAAAATAATAAACACTTTTTATCTCGTAGTTTCTGTGAGGGAGGAATCTGGGACTGGCTTAGCTGGGTGATCCCGGCTCAGGGGCTCCCAATCAAGCTTCCAGCTGGAGCTGTGGCCATCTGAAGACTCAGCTGGGCGGCTGGGGGAAAGCGTTTGCTTCCACATTCACTCCCGCGGTGATCGACAGGCCTCATTTCTGCGCTGGCCCCTGGCAGGAGACCTCAGCCCCTGGCCATGTGGGCCTCTCCTAGACTGTCCACATGACATGGCAGCTGGGCTCTCCCACAGTGAGTGACCCAGTAAAGACAGCCCGAGGCAGGAGCTGCAGTCTTGTGTAATCTCATTGCCTTGGAAGTGGCATGCCCTCCTTTCTGCCCCATCTGTCGGTGACTGCATCGGTTTTCTATTGCCACTTTCACAAACATCACAAACCTGGTGGCTTTGAGCAACACAAACTTGTTGTCTTGTGGTTCTGGAGAGCGAAGTCTGAAATGGGTCAGCAGGGCTGCATTCCTTTGGGAGTCTACAAGAGAGAACCCATTTCCTGTCTTTTCCAGCACCTAGAGACCCCCTGCATTCCTTGGCTTGTGGTCCCCTCCTTCACAGCCAGTAAAACCGCATCCTCTCTCCTCTCTGACCTCTGCTTCCATCCTTCTATCTTCTCCCTAAAGCTAAGTCTCCTTGGGACCTGTGATTATACTAGACTCCCGGGATAACCTAAAATAATCTCCCCATCTCAAAATTCTTAATTTATTCACAAATTACGTGTGCAAAGTTCCTTCTGCCATATACGATAACTCGTTTACAGGTTCTGGGGATTAAGACATGCACATCTTTGGGCTGACGGGCAAGGGAGATGGTACTGAACCTACCATCGTCGCACAGGTCAACCCTGGTACAGTGTGGGAGGGGATCGTGCAAGGGCGTGTAGCGAGATTACTGGGGCCGCCTACCACAAAATCTGTCTTCTGCCTCGTCCCAAACCTGAGCACACTCTGACCTTTTCAGCTGGACCTGCCCAAGTTTCTCGTACCATTAAATATATCTTACATGATATATTTTATGATAAAGCGAGTACAGTCAAATCTCAATGGTAGTGGTAGAGTGTATACTGGTCCTCACTGTAACATGCTTTCACCTTAGGATGTCTGAAAATTTTCACAATAAAATGGGAGAAAAGTACATGTCAGCCCCCAGGCCCTTCATGAAATCTTTCTCACGATTAGTTCTCAGAGGAGTCTCTTTCCTCCTGTCTCTTATCTGTGCTTATTACGGATATCACCCACTTGGTTTCAAATAATACGAGTTTTCTAATGTCGCTGAAATTAAGTATAGGATACTGTTAGCTCTTCAGGAAATAAGGACCATCCCCTACATCTTTACTCAATCGTTCCCAGTGCATGACCTATAAGTACAATCATTGTACTCAATGATTATTAACGAATAAGTCATTACCAATAGGTTTGAGTCATCAAAATACATGATTTTCCTTGTAATCATGTTTAAGAATCAAAGAGAAAAATCAAGGTGCACACGCAATGGGTCAGAGGGTTGTTGTTTGGAAACACAGCACTGATTTGCAGTCAGCGAGCTGTTGTTTCCCAAAAGTGAGAACACATTTGTGCCGATCCAGTCATGCTCTTCCCCTCGTCTCCTGTGTCAACAAGGAGTCTGGAAGATGCCTGAGCAAAGGCAGCAGAGAGTGCGTGGCCGTGAAACAGACTGTCCTTACGAACACAGCTGCCCGGTGGTTGTCTCATTAGAACACACGCAGCATGCTCGAGCGAACCGAATTCACTCCACGTGGACCAGGACGATGCTTTTTAAAAATCAGTGGTTCCACCGCACAATGGTGATTTCGCCACGTACGTGTCTCTTCTTAAAGAGATGAAGCAGCTTAGATAAATGGCACCTCTTGGTCATTTTGTGATTTCTCATTTGGAAAATGCTTGTTAATGTGCATAATAAACGCTTATGGTAGGTACCTTTAATGTTAGAGAAGACGCCTAAACACAGCAATTTATGGAAACGAAAACAAAATGAAAAATACGTTATTTGAGTGAGCCTCGGTGTCGTCTGCAGGGCAGTTTACCCACCCTGCCTTAGACGTTGCTGTCACTGACCCTTAGGCACCTGTCCTCTGGCGCGAGGAACATTAACAAGGGATCGTAAACATGAGACAAGGGGACATGAAACACGACACCGACTCTAAGTACAACACTGAGGCAATTGTTCAAAAATGTCAGCCAAGGAAGATAAATCACCAACGTGCAACTTGTCAGTCCCTTCTAAACCAGACGGCGAAAACCAAGCTGGTGTCCAAGTCTCAGAGGCTGACGAGGAAAAAAGCGTTTTCGGTCTCAGATCTTCTCCATTCACTTACGGACACATTTATTTCAAAACAGCATCTTCACCAGACAATGGGCCCACAGTTAGGCAGGGAAGGTCACAAAACCTGGTCTTTAAAACTTCCGTTCATTTATATTTCCTTCCTGAGTTGATGAACATTAAGTCCAGGAAAAAAGAAAAGGAAAAAAAAAACCACTCATTCTATACTCAATCATCAAATTGAAGGTTCAACTACAGAACTTATGGGAAATAGTCTCTAATATTTAAAAGAATGACAGTCTCCCTTCATTTTCCACAGGGCATGTACTATAAAGAGATGCATCATTTTAAATATTTCTAGTCAGCAAAGTCCACAAATCTAGCTTTTCTTAGAACATCAGGTAATGGCACTACTATTGTCCCATCGCAATCTCAAGGTCGGCCTTTAAGACACTAATTTCCTCCTACGTATGTGGCCTGTAAACATTGCTGAGCCAGCCTGATGTCACCCATAGGACCCAGAAGGTGTAAACTGTAGGGATCTCCATTGCAATCATCTTTTAATGTAGAACTGTCTGCCGGGCAAAATTAACAGTAAACCTCGGACAGGTGAATATGAATGACCTCAGCTGTAACTCTGGAGCTGAATACGGCAGTCCCTCTGGCCCCCCATCTACGGTTTCACCTTCTGCTGTGTCCGTTACCTCTGGTCAGCTGTGGTCCAAAAATATTAAACGAAAAATTCCAGAAATAAGCGATTCGTGAGCTGTAAACCGTGCACCATTCTGAGCAGTGAGGTGAGACCCTGCACTGTCCCGCCTGGGATGTCAACCGCCTCTTTCTCCAGCCTCGCCCCTGCCGTCCACGGGCTCCCCGCCCATCTGTCACTTTGCAGCCGTCTTGGTGAGCCGTTCGACTGTCACAGTGTCACAGCACTGGTGTTCACAAGACCCTCATTGTGCTTCATAATGGCCCCACAGCTCATCAGGAGACATGCTGGCCATTCAGATACGCCAGAGAAGTCAGAGGGTGCATGTGGCGTGGGAAAAACACAGCACACGGGGGTTCGGTCCCATCCGTGGTCTCAGGCATCCCCTGGGGTCACGATAAGGGGTGCTGTCCATCTAATCACCACTAAGTCTAACCACAGTTTCATTCCCTGCCATTTGCCCCAGAATCAGCCTCGGAATGAGACTTCTCCCTGGTCAGCTTCAAATCAGAAGCTCTCTTTCGAGACCAAGTCTCCTGTCTTCCATCGGCCGCCTGGATGGCTCACATCTCTGTGAATCTCAAAATGTCCCAGATTGAAATGAGTACTGTCCCTAACGCCCCTACCACGTGCACCTTCTCCTGGATTCTCTGCTTGGTAACGGACACTGCCATTCATTCTGCCACCTGCTTAACCAAAAATGCCACCAGCATCACCCTGACTCCTCCTCTCCTCAACCCCTTCGTCAAACTGCTCAGTCAAAAGTTTGTCAGTCCCCCCACTCGAACGCCTGCTCCCCTGCCTTCCTCTCTGCCTTCAGTGTCAGTGCCTTTGCTCCGGCATCTGTCACCTCCACACAAATGACGTTCACCTCTTAAATGTCTCCTCCAGTCTCTCTTCATTCCACTCCGTGCTCCAGAGGTCTGCTGGAATAATGTCCCTAACGACACACATGCCTGGCGACGATGTGTTCTTGCTCAAGCCCCTCGGGAGCTCTCCGCCACCTCTACCCGTGGGTCATCATCTTTTTATGGGCACAGCTGTACCCTCTGCACACCGCGTCAAACATCCGCAACTCAGCACGAGGCTGACAGACATCAGAAGGACAGCATGCGTATAATGGGAATGAGTTGGCGAAGTCCTGGAGCCACCAAGGCAAGGTCCAGTCCTGCCCGCTGGGCGGCCGCAGGTCTCCGGTTATGAAGAACTTTCCAGAAGGGTCAAGTCCCAACTCCAGAGTAGGCCCCCTACTCTGCTCCGATCTACGTGCCACCCACATTGCCCATCCTTCTTCTCAAGGCTCCCTGTTTATTCCTTCGACAAACATCTATTCATTCATCAAGAGGGAGCACCTCTGCTCCTTCATGCTCCCAAGCCTTCGCACCTGAGACCTCATATGTCTGGAAAACAATTCCACATCCCCTCTTCTGGGCCTCCATCTTCAACGGAGAGAATAAAAACTCAAGGATGGTTATTTACAGACTCTTTTTGGCGCTGCCCTATGTATTTACATCTATCACCTGGATACAGAAATCAGCTCAACTCCACATGGCTCTACAGTAAACACTGGTTGAGGCAAATCTGACAAACACTGCTCAGTGCTGTCATCAGCCTAACTCTTCCGTGAAGGCTGAACTCAGCACGTTTCCAAAGCAGGTTTGCATCGCCTCGCTCACCACGAAGGAGAAGCTGGCACCGCGGCCTTGTGTCTCCTGCGGCAGACAGTGTAGATAGCTCCTCTACCCAATCATTGTGAGTGGAGAATGACAAGTAAATAAAAATTTCAGACAAAATACTCATTCCATTTCTTTCCCTTCCTTCTACATAGTCGTGCCTCTCCAAAAGATCAATTTTGACTCTGGTAGCCTCATTCTTCTATATCACTCAAGTACTTTTATCATATGGCATTAAATTCTTTGTTTAAATAAAATGTAATTATTCAGTAACATGATCGTAATGCCTAGAAAGAGATCATTCTATCCTCTATGTGTTCCCAGAGAGTCAAATGAGCCCAACTTGAATAGAGAAGATTATGTGAAATACGTAGGAGGGGAAAGAATCACTATCTCTGGTTAATTCATACCAGTTACAAACTCTGCTGCTTGAAATTACGAGCCGTTCCTCACAGCTTCCTTTGGACTCATTAGAGCAATTGGAGGTATGTCCTATGAGGCATAAAACTAATCCATCCTACTTCTCAGAAGTCATGCTGAAAAGAAACAGAAACACCGGACCAGGATATAGGAGGAGATTGTGGATTTGGTGATGGGTAGAAGACAAAACTCCAGGCTGATGAAAAACCACGTTACTATTTCCCACTGTGTAGAAACGCCACCTCGGTTCGATGTTTTTCTAATTTTGCTTTAGCATAAAATGAAGACAGAGCTGGCATGATGCCCACTAACTCAGAAATTCAGTTTTCCTTCTTTATAACTGGGTTACCAAAAGGTACAAGTGCCCGTCCTTTTCAAATGTGGACTCTCTAAGAATCCGTGTCGGGGGAGATGGCCGGACTAGAGGACGTCAGACGTGGTGGATGCTGCCTCACACGTTCCCTGGCTCTTTCCCCCAGAAAAACAAAACAAACGTCACCGTCGTGGTGTGCCATGAATAAATCTAAACAAATCTCCCTCCCCACGGTGACTGCGTTTAGAATACAAATATAATAGTACTGACAGCGACAGCACCAAGTGACATTGGGTCCTGACCGTATTCCCCAGGCTGTTATGAGCTTTACGTCTATTATCTCATTTAATCCTATTCTCAGTCCCATTTGAGAGACATGAAACTGAGGAGGCACAGGGAGGTCCAGGCGCCAGGCCTCACAGCTCGCTCGGAGCCTGCCCCACGCACCTCTGGCCTCCCTGAGAGTGGCTAATCGCTTGAGTCCAACACTCTCTGTTCAAATAGCAGCTCTGCCAGGTATTAGCTGTGAGACATGAAGCAAGGTGCCTGACCCCCAAGCCTGTTCCCCCATCTATCAAGTGAGAACATTGAGCCTCCACTCGAAACGGTTATTGGGAAGACATAAAAATAACGCATTTCAGATACATCAAATGCTTCAAGTGTATGAACTTGAAACGTAGATAGAACAAAACCAAAAGACTCTCCAGTTTCTCTCCAGGTGACAGTCGCCTGTCTGACCCTCCCCTTCTGCAAACGTGTTGTGCAGAAGCTGATCTGCTTTCCAGCGACTGCACTGATGCGTAGCTCCTTCCTAAACACACTCAGAGGCAGCACGACTGGGTTTACAGCCAGAGCTGAGGGCGGTTTTTCCTTTCCTTTCCTCACACCTCAAAACTCAGCATTTTCCTGTCAGTCTTGCTGTCATTTCTTCGGTGCTATTAAAACCGAAAGTCAACTTCCTTCGCAAGAAGAAAAAGAAAAGACTGATGGCTCTTTCATTTAAATATCACAACAAGCATTTCACGATCATAGACAATGGTGTTCACATCAAGTAACAACGTGTCCGGTGTCACCCGGACCGTAAAGGGAATGAGATGACTCTGAGTCCCACGGCTGCAAAGACACACTTTCTAGGAAGTCCGGCCTATTCGGGACATTGTCCCTGAAGTCCCCTAAGGTCTTTCTAATGGTTTTTCTTGTCCCCGAATTCCAGCTTGTTACCTCTAAGTCAACTTCCTATCATCAAGACTCGGGCTAACTAAATATTTTAAAGGGCGACTTGGTCAAGCTCACTGGTGCTGGCAGTGGGTTCAGGGCCCTTCCAAGGCCAAAAGCTGAGACTTCAAGCCCAGGTGAGAGGATGAAAAGATTATGTGATTCTTCACGAATTCATGAAAATCACATAATGAATATTTTCTTCTGAGAAGCAGCAGCCACAGAAATGTAGCTGGGAAGATAGGACTTGAATGAACCAGGTGTGTTTGACCCGTGCAGGCCCTGCCGTGCCGAACCTCGGCCCACTCAGGCTGGTGCAGAACTGCAAGAGACTCTTTTTCTTAACGGAGATGGAGAAAAACAGCACTTGATATGGAATTTCGCCCCTGACACAGCAGAGAACCAGGGGACAGGAGTTCCATGGTGATGAGAACTGAGCAAGACATGAGATGCCACACGTCAGTTAAGCGAAACCTGAACCATGAGAATAATCAATTTTAAAAAAGCTAATATATATATCTAAAGACTACTCCCATGTTCCCCATCCCTGACTTTTTATCAGTTGGTTATAAACATCTGGCCCACTAGACCTTTGAAAATTCAAAAGCAAAAGAACCTCGTTCATCTCAAAATGTATGGATGCCAAGTTTCACCTCTTGGAGCGATAGCGTAAACCCCCTTATTGGCAGATCACCCACCGAAGGTTCCTGCAGTTTGCCCGTAGAACCTGACGCCTGATGTTAACTCTTCTGTAAATTAAGTCCATCAGCACAGGTCTCTACACGCGATAAGCCCGTGGGAGGGGCCTGTCCCACAGGGAGCCGGCCAGGGACACCTTGCAAAGCCAACGTCTGCACTCGGGCTTCCCGAGCAG
Source organism: Cynopterus sphinx (assembly GCA_030015415.1). NCBI lineage: Eukaryota > Metazoa > Chordata > Mammalia > Chiroptera > Pteropodidae > Cynopterus > Cynopterus sphinx. Next base: position 3,000,974 of record CM057392.1, on the reverse strand, counting down.
ACACCCACTGCGCGTGCAACACTTCCGACGAGACAAAGAGGGCTGGAACAGGACGAGGACACGTGCAACCAAGTCGTGTCCCTCGGGCACCCATTCGCTTCGATGGCTTTTTGGAGCTGGAGACGGGCCAGGCGTTTGGTTGCTCATGAACAGTTCTAATCACTGCAGTGCCTAGTGGGAATCCAGACGCGGACGGGGAGCTTTTCCAGAGACCTGTTCTCCATCAGGCACTTGTCTCGATAACGATACCTGTGCACTCGGCCTTGTTAAAGCATCCATCCTGCCATGACCACTGACCCTTTCGTTAAAATGTGGGAGGTTCCTTCTAGAGTCTGCTTCAACACATACAGGAAGAAGTGATGGATCATTGTGAGGAAATAGGTTTGCTTCCTTCATTTTTCCTTTGCAGTGTAATTAACTTTTTTTTAAGGACTGAAAAAATGATAGGAAGTCCATACTGAACAACTAGAAATCAGAAATAAGACATTCGTGTATTCAGCAAGTATTCACCCAGCACCCACTGCAAGCACTGCAGACTGAATTACAACACAGGCTGTTAAAACCCTAAGGAAATGCTTGTTTCATTCTGAAATAGAGCAAAGCTGTGCTGATGCTCAAAAAAAAAAAAAAAAAAAAAAAAAAAAACAGCAAAAAAGCCACGAAATTAAAAGAATATAATTACTGCCGGGGATGCTGTCTTCATGCTTTCCCTTTGTAGTCTTTTATCTGAAGAACCCAAACCCTCAAAGCATCAGGAATTAATCTCCACTTTGCAGGAAATTGCACTTAAAAAAAAATCTTGCTGTGGTAATATGAGTTATCAAGACAAAGTTTAAAAACTTAGTCTCTTCAACTTCTCGAGAGAGATTCTGAAGCCAAGTGAGCTAGTTGAGTGTAGCTGGATTAAATTTTCAGTACACTGATTTTGAGCAATTCTTTGAAGACAAACTAAGTGCCAGTTTGTCCCTATTTAATACGTGAGGATCCATATTATGAAAAAGAATCATGAGGGGGGTTTTTGTTAGCAAATAATGAGCAATGTTCAGTTTAGAATTCAACAAGAGCTCAATCTTTTGACATTCATATAGAGCTGAAGATGAATTTCCAGATCAAATCAGGGTTTTCCGTCTCAGAGGTAAGACAGTAGAAGCAATTCAAATCCGTAAGTTCCATTTTTTCAGCAGCCCTGATAAAACCATAAGAAATTAAAATGACTGTCGAAGAAAAAAGCATCGGGTGGGGAGAGAAGCTGTGATCATTCCCCAAGCATTTATTAAGCATAGTCTGTCCTAGGCCCCTAGAGTGTGCTGGACATCTGGAATTCAAAGATGGATCGAAACCCACATTGGAGACCTTGTCTTAAGGGGCTCGGGTCTAAAGCTGACTTGATACCTGCCGTTGGAGACCAGAGCGGGCAGCACACATCCCTGGAATTCAAGAAGCTCGTGTGTATGCCTGTCTGTGGAGCCTACGTGTACGGGGATCACTGTGATGGCCGACGCGTCCGTGTGACCGTAGGTGCAAGTTCTATGTCACGAGGCACATTAGTGAGGATGAACACGTCATGATTAAATATATATTGACTGGAAGAGAAGAACCAAAAAAAAAAAAAATCATTAGAAGGCGACTCTCAGACAGCCTCCTGGAAGCTGATGACCTCCTCAAGGCTGGGCCTGGGCCAGAATCATCCCACCGATGAACCAGGAGCCTGGGCAGCCGTTCGTTTCTTGGCACTCGTCTGTCTCATCTGGACACATGGACACCGCGTGTGACTGTGCACCCTTCTGGGTCCAGGGGACACGGTGAGGGCCCGTCCTCAAGGTGCTCACAGTCTGGAGGACGCACAGATGCACACTCCGACAAATGCCACCACACGCACTGCTGCGACAGCCATGAAGTTGGGGCAAACAGGAGTGTGGAACGTGAGAAAGGGTCCCCGAGACATCTGACCTTGCTGCGTATTCCAAGCCCTGAGCACCGTGCCTGGCACAGAAGAGGGTAAGTCATGAAGGTCTGTGGAATGAATGAGTCTTCTGAGCCACGTGGAGAATTCCAAAAATACATAAAGTCCTGACTTTGAGCGGCTTAAAAATTCCAGCTGAAAGATGCCATATACACATAAAGTTATCACTAAAAATAAGAGGTTTTAGGAAAAAGAAGCGCTCAAGTTTTATGGACAGTATTTATTTTAAAGGTACAGAAGAATATGGTTTTACACTGGGCTGATGGTGGTTGGAGAAGGCTTCTGGATAAAAGTGGGGTGGCTGGGGGGGTTGCTGTGGACTTCATGAGGTGGATGGGTGGAAGGAATCCATTCTATATAGGAAAGTCCCCGTCGAAGGTCAACAAGGACACCAGCTTGGCCAGAGATTTGGAGCAGGGTGGGAATACTAAGTCACAACACGGGGGAGGCAGACTGGGGCTTGAGTTAAGAGATTTTAAGTCCCCGGGCTAAAGAATTTGAACTGTATCCTAAAAATTACAGGAAATCACTAAAAAGTTGTTGAGCGGTATAGTGACATAAAAGCTATAGATTTTCTGTATGTTAAACATGTAGGAATATCTTTATTCCCTTAAAGATATATACTTTCACTTACGTTTTCCTGAAACATATTATCGTCTCAGTCTTTTGTTTTCTACTTTTTAAAAAACTGTATTCTGAGATTGTTTTAGGCCTACCGAAGACTTGGAAGGACAGTACAGAAAATTCCCCTCCATGCCTCACCCAATAAAGCTGTATTTTTCAAAGATTCATCTGGTTAAAGACCAATTAGGTCTTTAACACACGAAGATTGCTTCAAAAACGGGCCATCGCTGAAACTGGGTTGGGGGCCTACTCCTAAACTGGGTTGGAATGACAAGGTTGCACCTGTGCCAAGTCCTCAACCCCAGGGCAAAGCTGCACCTTGAAGGCCAACGCCCATTCCCCCCAGGCCCACGCAGGTCACTCTCGCTTGATAAGACGCAAAGGTGCAGGTGCAAAGGACATCAGGACCACGAGGCCTCCTTTGCCTGGCAGCTACATAGCCTCGCCACTCAGGGCAAGTGGCTGCTCCAGATAGGTGGTCTTGCCCAGGAGGAGGCCAGAGCTCTTCACACCGGGATTTGGGGCCAAATCCCCAGTGAATGATGAGGTGCTATTTTGCTCCTTTTTGCCATTATTTCTTCTTCAGAAACCACGGGAGGCATGGTTGCTGTGGCCGCTAGAGGCTTTGGGTATTTCTGGTCCTCTGGCTGCCATTCTGAGTAACAGCACCCCAAGCTGAGCACAACCTCAACACCACCTGTCACCTCCACTTGCATTATTTCATTAACTTGGTAGATAGTAAATTTTCAAAAAAGAAAAAAAAAGGAATTCTTATTCTTTTCCCTGTCCCTTAATCATGACAAAAGGATATAGAGAGTTACTGTTCAGTTGTTCCAAACCGCATTTTCTTGTCGTATTTGAAAAAGCGGTTAATTCAATATGGCCTCAAGGGCGTCCACTTGAGTGGAGAGTCCAAAAGGGCACATGCTTCTCTTCTGAAGGAACGTTAGAAAGGGTGCACAGGTGTTCGTTCTCAACACATCCTCTACAACTATGACGCAGATCGCCTTACCTGAAGCCCTGAAAACAATGAAGAGTACCACTCTCCTAATGGTCTCAGTCTAGACTAAAACAGAGTGAAGTAGACAATTGGGAAACCTGATTAGTTTTTCAATTCTAAAGAAGAATTTGTTAAAAAATGTAATTATGAGACAAAACTGAAGTATATTTTTAATTGCTTAACACGATAAGGTAACATTTTTAAATGGGCAATACACTGGTGTAGTTCGAAAGTCAAACAATATATAAAAAGGTATTCGAGGAAAAAGTATTTTTCTCCTGACTGGAGTATTTTTAAAGTGGGAGAATTGTATTTGAAAGCCACCTTATTTTTGTCTGTTTTGCATGCGTATTTGTGTTTCTGAGTGATTGTTACTATGACAACATCTTACAGTAAGCTACCTAACACTAATCAAGTGGTCAGGATTTTTTGCCAGATGTTTGGAAAGAGGCCTTTATGTGTATTACTTAACCCCAAATGACATTTTTTTTAACTTACAAGTCATAAATTTTCTACGAGAAATCTGAAAGCTGATAATCAAGCAGCAACAGATATGCCATCGTATCATATTAGATTTCAAGTATTTCCTTTATATAAAACTCCACATAAATAATCAAAAGCAGAGTTTAGGCAAAAAAAATATGCATTGCTTTGCAGTGACAGCAAGCACGTATTACTATTTCCTACCATTATAAAATTATTTACTAACATAAGTCCATGGTCCAATGTATATTTCTTAAATGCTAGGAAGTACAAAAGTAGCAAGAAATTTAACAAAATGAAGGAGATAGCACCGATTCTGCAATTCCTTTGCTGATACACTTTAGCCAAAACATTGCCTTAGAGAAATCAAGCTCTCAGGAAATAAGGTAAGCAATCATCCAAGCAAAACGGATAAATCCCATTTTGAAAGATAATCACTGAGGGAAAGCCCACACGCCACATCGCTAGTGTCTCTTCCAGGGGAAGCAGTCGGGCCCACAGAGCTCGCTCTCTCCTGCTCAGTCTAAGTCTCTGGTAGCAATTTACACTCATTTATTTTGTTTACTTTCTTTGGAAGATGAAGTGTGGCTGAACATCCTTCTTACACTAAAATCAAATTTACTTAAAGGCAGTTGGGTCAATTTCAAGCTTTTTCCCCAGTCAAAACAACACCTCTCTCTTGAACTCAGTTCCCTGCCCCCAGTACTGCCAGGTTCCAACCCCAAATCATTTTCGTGGTTCACCTATGTCCCCTCCTCAAATTTTTCCTACCTCCCTGAAAAATACGAACATTAAAATGGGATCATATCTCATTAACTGCATATGGCCAATGCCGAGCAGGAAGAAAGCATCACTCTGGACTGAGACATCTCCCATCCTCTCCATTCCAGAGAAACTCTATTGATATAGTTCGCATTCCTATGATTTCATCCCAAGGTTGTGATAAACTTTTAAAAACATTCTCCATAAGACTGCTACAACGCCGAAGTCAAGGCCACGACAGCGTTCCGGCCTTGGTTCATTCTCTCCAGCCTATACCAGCCACTTGTCCCTCCCGGCCTGCATCCTGCTTCTTATTCATTGTGTGACAAGTGCCACTCACAGGTGGACCTCACTGACGGATTTGGTGTCATCCACAGACTACTGAACTCATTGTGAAGTCTGTCATCAACATCACCGACGAAAAGAATAAAATAATCCAGTCCCGAAGCCAAAGCTAATAAATTCTGTCTTAAAGTGTGTTCCAACCTATTAACAGAGTCATCGTTATGACTTTTAAGAGGAATTCAGTGTGAAGTAACTTTGTGTCACCCCTTAGTGAAGCGCTGTCGTGGGCACTTGCTGATCTTTTGCATCTGCCTCACAGAGACACCCAGGAAGCTCATCAAGGGGGAGCCCACGTGCCACCAAATTCCTGCTGCGGGTAATACTGAAGTCAGTAACGCTGCATCACTCAGCCAACGGGCACAGAATCTATTTCTCAAAATAGAATTCATGAAAAGCAATTCGGAACTGGATCTCATTCATTTAGGGAAGGGGAAAAACGAAACCGTGTTTATACCTATTGCTAAATCTTAGAGGAGGCCTAAGTCACTTGACGAATAAGTTCAGCTCCACGTGCGGCAGCGTGAGAGGAACTGACAGCAACGAGCTGACAAACAGCACCAGAAGTCCTTCGATGATGGAAACTCACTTCCAAGTCCCGGCCCTTCTTCTGAAGAGATGATGGTGAAAAGGACCACGGGGCGGTGAGGACATCTGCGAGTCGTAGGACTCTAACGGGGTTTGCTCTTTCCCATGTGAGCCCTTTTCTCCTCCCACCCGCCTTTCTGCACAGCCTGGCCTTGAATAGAGAGCTCAAAGAGGCAGAAATTAATAAATAATGCCAATAGGTCTCAAACGGCAAGGGAATTTTCCCCAAAAGTGTGTGACCATTTCAATGACTTGACTCATTTGCCTCTCGTTTTGGGCCATTTGGGGGAGAATGTAATCAATGTATTCACAGCCAGCCAGGCCACCCTGTCTGGGCCTGGAGAAGACAACCATTCGATCGAGATCTCCAGCTTCTATCGATGCCACGATTATTCATACAGAGATTATGATTTGAACATTTTAAAGCAACGTTTAGTTTATCAAGCCATGATGCTTACAACTAACTGTGGCTCACACCGTGAGTGTTGAGGAATCTTTTACTTAATAGTAAGTACTTTTTCTTTAAGTAGCAATATGTTCTACTTATTATATATCAAAACTATCATTTAAATTTTATATTTTTCATGTCTCTGAAAACAAACCTCATGGAATTTAATGCATAGACTGTATACATGGATTTCAGCTCTAAAGACTGCTTTAAATCAGTGGTTTGCTTCTACTGACTGGAAAGATTTCTTTTTTAATCAGCAGAAACGGAAAGTCTTCCGCGTAGCTCTCAAGCTGCTCCATCGTCCGGTCCTGCTCTACGCACCCACTCCCACATCGCCTCCTCCTCCTCTACCTCACCCTCTGTTCTGGACACACTTTCTTGGGTGCGTTCCAAGCTTGCCTCTTCCAGTGCCTGCACCTTTGCTCAAGTTCTTCTTTCCAGAAATGAACTGTCCAGAACATGAAGATGAGTCTATATTAAGTCGAGCTACTTAAAAATAGAAAGATTTCAAAATTACGAATTGCAGGCACCTGGAAGCCATGGGTCAGTGAGCGCCACGGGGCCTGGCCCAGGGGTCGTGGGCCGCAGCATGGGGTGGGGTGCGGCACAAAGCTTTGTACAGAAGATTTAAGTGGACATGGCGATCCCAGGGGAGGCTGACTGTGCTGCTGGTGTCCGGACCATTGCTACTGGTGCGCTCCTATCAGATCTTCACAGCCCGCAGCAGTTCTAATTGTTTGGTGTCTGTTAAATATTTTAACAATTATCCCTGAACCTAACATCGATTAAACGCTTAGTAAGCACGAGGCACTAGGCCGAGGGCTGTCATGGATGAATTCATACACGCCTCAAAATCGACCCAAAATCACAAAGACAAGTCACATTCCTAAGGACACTTAAGCAAAGTGAGTGGTGGAGCTGGACACACATCCGGGCCATGGAGCTTCAGTTTATTTACTCAACCACTATTCTACTGCCTAACAACAACAACAACAACAAATTTAAAAAAACACAAAACAAAACAAAAAAACACCGAAGAAACTAGTTTAGCATTGTTTAAATAGATGATAGAACATCATTCAGCAAACCTGAGCATTTGTATAAATACATATTTTGTCAAAAGATTGAATCCAATCTTCTTAACGATTGTCTTTGCCCTTTAGGTCATCCCAAACAAATTCCTTGAAAGTGCGAGTTTTGTGCTCTTTATCTTCCTGTCTCCAGCACAGTGTCTGCAACATGGAAAGAGTCTGATAAATGTTCATGGAGTGAATGAGTGAATGAGAGAATGAATGGAGTGAGTGGAAGCTAATTTTTCCATCTGATGTGAAAAATGGCCCTTTCCAAGGACACAAGGTCCCTGGGCTATAAATTTAGGCCTAGACAAGTTATGTATTAGTTATTTAGTGTAGCCAGTTAGCAGTTTTCAGATTGGAAGTTTAAAAAGTAAAAAAAAAAAAAAATTAAAAAGATTAAATAAAAGTCCATAAATAACCTTAAATAACTCAGCCTCCCTTTTCCACCACAAAGTGGACACTTAAACTGTGTAAAGAAAAGTTTTAATCTCAAGTTTAGGAACAACTTAATTTTATAATCTTGATCTCACAGCTTTTTTCAAAGCCCAAGGCCTGTGGAATTCATAAAAGCATGTGTTTCCTCGAAACACAGGTATGCACGATCTGGTTCACAATTGCTCTTTATGTTTTAAATGCTACCATTTTTATTATTTGCAATCCATTTTATCTCAATCGGGTTTATTCTCCAAGTGCCCACTTCCTAACAGATCGAAATCACGTAAGATCGAGTCACTAAAGTGAAAACCGAAAAAGCATCTCCAGGATTTTTTTCTGAAAATAAAAACAGCTCAACCCTTCACCTCCGATCTACTCCACCCATGTACCTCTTCATATAGAGTCTGAAAGAGCTAAATTAAAACACCAGATGAAATTCTCCTATCCTGGGAAGCGATGACCCAAAACTAAGGGAAAAAAAAGAGTGTTTTTCGTCTTCCTTCTCTCTTCTCACTCTCAAAATAATGTCTGCCTACCAAAAGGCTGGAATGAGACTTTCATTTTAGTTTTAACTGAAGCAAACGTTGTAGTTGTATTACTACTCATCAACAGGAAGCAAAATTACTCATCCATTCCACTGAGGTATCTGAGACCATAAAAACCCAGCTCATTTTCTCCCTTCTTAAAGGGCCCTATATGCGATGGGATTAAATTTCATAAATTCCAAAACGCGTTTATGCTGCAGGATTTTACAATTTAATCCCTTTGCCATTCCTTCTAGTTCGAAACAGCTTGTTTATCTTCTTCCTGCGAGTGCAAAATGCAGCACAGAAATGGAAACCAGATTGCTTTCTGCAGTGAATTTCATGTGGTTTCCACATTTCTCCTGGCAGTCGGTTCCCAGCAGACATTCATCCGAAAAATTCCTCGTTGAGTGATTTTTAAGTAAGATGGCATCCGCAGCGTTTGGTGGCACATTCTAAGCACACGCTCAAACGCACTACAAATGGCCTGCGCATGACAGCCTCCTCCACATTTAGAGCCTTTGTAAACGTCAGAAAAAAAAATGTTAAAATGGAATCTAGGAAGGTGCTTCAGGTGGTCTTGATTCTTACTGAAGAAGGAAGTCCCTTTCTTTGACTCTCCACATTCAGGAAAATCTCAGATGGATCAATATGTGTTTCTTGGCCTGATTCCGTTTGGGAAGCCATTGTGCAGCATTTATACTAACGACAGGTCAGGGTCCTGCCCTCGACGAGCTTAAAATCAAGGGAGACAGACAAGACATAAATACCGAACGAGGCAAGCAACAGTTTGAGAAGAATCCGCAAAACACAAGCAACAAATGGATGAATGAATAGAATGGATGACAAAGTCTCTAAGTTTATCTGGAAATACTTGGTACCATATTCTCTGGAGCCACGAGAAAGTAGATTTAAAGTGAAATGTTGTGCTCAGTCTAAAACTCCATCATTCTCTCCCCTCCCTTCTGAAGACATTTAATGTATAAAAAAAAAATCAAAATTCACTGCCTCATAAGAGAATTATTTTAAAGCCACAAGGAAGTATAAGAGCGATTTAACTTAATTTGGAAGCTGTTTGTTGGTCCTTAAGCAATGCATACATGGGGTTAAATTGATCTGATTGAAACTTTAAAAAGAAAAAGCCAAATCTAATACAAGTCTAATACATGTTTTCACTGGTAGCGCAATGCTACCCCCGTGTTCTTCAGAAGAAACAAGAATCAGGCCTGGGGAGCAGCGGGGAGAGCTACAGGAAGTCTCAGACTGCGCAGAGGAGGAGTGGAAGGAGAGCCAGAACAGGAGAAAGGGGGAGGAGAAGGAAGAAACAGAAAATGGGCAGGGAGTCTACTGCACTGGATGCCTTTGGATGGCTTGTTAGAGATACAGCAGGGGACACCGACGCATGTCACTGCCTCTCCACGCAATAACCCGTTTCATGAACATTCGCAGCTCTTCCTCTCTTTAAGCATCCAGGGGCACCATGAAAGTCACCAGGGATAGATGGCATCTGCTGCAGCGTCATGACCACCTGCCCATGGAGTGCCACGAAGCGCCAAACCGCTGTCCTGTGCATCGCTGCAGAATGTTTTCAGACGTACCCCAATTTATTGTGCCCGTACCCCTCACGCAGGCCTTCTCCCGACCATCAGCTTCCCATCGCCTCTCATTTTACAAATGAGACGATGGCAGAGCTGAATCGATCCATTCTGGTGCTCCCTCTCTCCCACCTCAGTGTAATCAAAAGAGCAAAGGTCTAACTTAACTTCAAAGGAGTGGAATGTGCTCAAGAGAAATGAAATTTTGAAATAAAAACAGCTGATTAAATCCGAACAACTACGAAATCACCACACATCCTCTGCCCTCGTCACCGAGCGACTGGCTTCAGTGTTTTCCCCATGAATGTTAATTCGAAACTTCCAGGTCACAGTCGTACTTACATTGCTAAGCAACAGGACCTACATTATGAAAAATGATCGCGCCTCGTTAGAACAATCTTGAACAAGGCCCTTCGAAGCGGTTTCCGTCAGCAAGCACATCCACACAAAGGTCACTAAAACTCTCCTCCGTTGAATATGAATACGTACCAAGTGCCACGAGAAAGGTAGTTTTAAGTGAGGAATTTGATATATTCAGAGAATCCGGCATATACATCATTCACCAGACAAATGCAATGACAATGACACGGTATAGAAATGCAGCAGAAGCAGCATTCCTCTCAACGAGTGTGAATACACAACGTCCAATCTAAACAAAATCAAAGTAAACAACAACAAAATAAAGTGAGTTGGCTGACATTAACCAACCGAGTCCAACCCCACCACTACTAGCCTTACTGGGTGACCAACACCAATTCTTTTAGGATCTGAAGGCAAAGAGGGAACTAAAATTAAGGCTGATTTAGAAAACACAAAGAGGGCAAAATTTACTGGAAAATCAACTCCCACTAGCTTTTTCATATGTTGCTAAAGGTTAAAAAAACGAGGGACTCAACTTTCCAAAAATCAACCAATTGAGATTATAGCACTGGAAATTTCATGGTCTGGAATCATAAAATAAAAATAAGGGAGAGAGGTCCGGTATCCTCAAACTGGCTCCACTACTGGCAAAGACAATTACTTCTAGAAAAGTCCAGAGACTCCTCTTATATCACTTATCCTTTGCTCTGTTCAGAAAACCTGAAGATGGAGAAAAAGAACGCTGAGTTCTTTTAGTTCTTTTGTGAGTGTCTCGGTAACAACCTGATGAGGCTCTAAAAATGCAAGCTGAACCCTAAGCATGGGCTCCAATAGTCGACACCCACACTGGGCCACCAGGCAGCACCTGAGGCCGTGCCCAAGCATTTTCCACTGGTTCCAAGCCCCTTAAAGGAAAAACAAACAAAAACAAACAAACAAACTGCTCCTGCTCCGGGAAACAAGCCAGCACTTTAGAAGCCACCCTAACCCACTCCGGCCAGTGAAACCCAAGACTAGCTCTTTCTTGAAAAAAGCCAAGGAAAAACAAAAGTGAGGGAAATGGTCCCAGTGGAAAGCGTTTCGTTCCAGAGCAGAAGGCTGGGAATAAACCGTTGTTCCCCATCAAAACCGAAGGGACAGCGCACAGAGTGTGTGGGGGCAGCTTCTGGACACTCAGGGAGAGCTCCACCTGGGCAGAAATCAGTGCCCACGAGACGCTGCATTTGCAGAATGACGAGGCATCGCCCATCCGGTTTACACTTGTTAACCTTCAGGTGCTGCTGCAGAGCTCAGACGGGCAAGGCTTTTCCTAAGAAAGTGACTGAAGAGGGCATACACCAGAACGAACACCCAAGATTACGAAAAAGATCACGCGTGCCCTGGCCTTAAAAAATACGTTATTTTAAAAATGGAAATGATTTCGATGTTGGTAACTGTCAGATCTGGTTCAGTTCAAAAATAAACATACACATATACGCCTTTACACACACAGGGTTCGGTAAACACACACCAGCTCCAGGGAAAGCGGATAAACCCGCAGGAGAGGAAGGCCATTAAGGGCTTTTCAGAAAAACCCTCCACAAGGTTATCTTAAGAAGCCAGCTCCCACCACGGTGCTTTAAAAACAATCCTCCTGTCTTTCTTTCAGAATCCAGTATTTTCTTCCATTTTTCCTTGTTTTACACGCACGTCGTCTATTTACCCAATGAGACTGTAAACACTTGGAGGAAAATCACACACTTTCTTCCTGGCGTCACGGCACCTGGCTTCGAAAGGGGCCTGGGACCGCACCGCGGTGGTGGCGGTGGCCTGGCTGGCCCGCCCAGCAGCACCGCCCTGCACGTGGCCTCCATCAGGCCAGGCTTTGCTCCCAGGCCCCCCTCCCTCATGCACCAATCCATGTGGTCCTCAGAGAAGCCTATGTCACAGATGAGGAAACTGGAGCTCAGAATCGTTAGACGGTGGCCGAGGTCACATGACAATAAGCCATGCAGCCAGGGCTCAAGGCCAGGCCGTCCAGCGCCCCTGGCACTGCCTCCAGGGGCTCCCACTTCTTCATCCTTGGCCACGAGAAGTCCTCGCTACGCAGTCTGGCTCATCAGAATCAAACCATTTTTGATTGGTTAATGTGCAAATAATAGAAGTGCTTATAAAAATATGGGATTAATACTCATTTGCAACATGTAAATGCACTTTTAATGTGCACTAATTTATACACCAGTGTTTCCCATTTTCTGTAAAAGTAAAGCAAATTCCCATGGCGGCATGACTAGGAATACTTTAATCTGGTCTCAAATGCCCCTTGAATACATCCTCTGGAGGCTGAACAGAAGTGAGAAGCCACTTGTGGCATCCATCATAGACGCAACTAAACAGATTTGTGTTGGAGCAAACCCTTTTAGCATTCATGTGACTTGTAGTTCTCCTTTTGCATATACCGGAAGACGACAAACCTTCAACTAAAGCCCCTTGGTTTGAGCGGCCTGCAGTAGTGGTATGGATCATGTGAGTGAGTAAGCCTGTCACCACCTGAACCCTCAGTGAGAGCTAAAATGACCTACTACGTAACTGCTGGGATTCTTCACACACTCACTTCTCCTTGTAGCCAACATGCTCCCCTGGCACCCGAGCCACAGAAAGGATACTTTTCCTACCCCTGCAAAAAAGTGGTCTCTGAGTCTTTACGTGAGGCCAATGCCAACTTTTTGTTCGTCAGGCAGGCTCATTTCTGAGCCGCACTCAGGAAATTCAATATTGGCGATGCCGAACGACGTCAGGAATCAATATGCTAAAACTGTCAGTGACCCGAGGACTCCAAATATCTCCCATCCAAGCGAGCCATGCTCGTTTCAAAGTCCGACTGTCATGTGGAATTCGATGGAAGCTCGGAGCACATAGCATTCGCATGATGCTGGTCACTTTGGGGGGTTGGAGCAGGCAGCAGACCGCATTCCAAGTGCGCTCCCACTTCACATGTGCTGGAAAGGGCCGGCACCAATTTTCCAACTCTTTATCTTGCTTCCCCGAAAGACTTCAAGAGAGGGCTTCCAATTTTACTGGAGTCATGAAGTGTCAGCGCATATTTACCTGCATGGGACTGGTTTTCCATAGAAGCAGAGTTTTTAAGGTTTGTCTGCCTGACGGATTAGGTTACTGAAATACAGAAATGGTTGCTGTGCTCGCCAGTGGTTAGTAAAACTCAAAGATGTAACATTATCTTTCTCAACTGACTTGAGGAAAGAATGTTCATAAAATATATACTGCTTTCGGTTAGGAGCTGACTTTTAAATAAACAGACTCAGCAATGGAAATTCTAGCGACACGCAGAACCAAATGCACATTAGGAAACGTACGTTTTCAAACCAACTCTCGCACAATCTTTGCCTTTTGTGAGCTTTCTGAAGATTGTAAAATCAGTTTATGATTTATGATCGCTGTTCCAATTTAACTTCTTTTTCAGTCGTGGAAGAAAAATCTGCTAACTCTTCAGGACTATTTTTCCTGTTTTACAGCCTCTGCTGTTGCATCTCGGGCTGAGAAAGCACTTCTTCTCTGCAGTGATCTGAGGGCGGCCATTTGTTTGAGTCAGGGAAGGAGAGAAAAGGGGGAAGAGTCACTTCAAAGAATCTCTCAGCCGGTATGGGCCCTAACAAAATAGGAAACGCTGGTGATTAAGGGAAGGCATTGCCTCTAATAAAAAAAAAGTGCTAATCCACACAACATAAGGCCTAACGAAGTGGGGCTATCTTCCCTAATTTGCAATGCACTGGGGTCAACTAGATTTTTATCTCAAATACAAACTGGGAAGGAGAAAACAACAAAAAAGGAAACGGCACAGCTTGGCTGGTTCCTGCTTTTCACACAAGATTGTATGACAGATAGCTACCAGGATGCTTCCAGAAGATTAGAAGGCCAAAAATAAGCAAGGAAGTATGGCTAGCCCAACATTCACACTTATTTCTAAAAGAATAGTACAGTCTGATACGTAACTACAGTACACATATATAAATGTTAAAATTGTACCAGGATTTCCATTTAAGATGAAAAATAAGAGCAATTCTTGGATTGTTATCGTGATAACAGATGGATCGGAAATCGCATGCATACTATGTATCTTTTACTCACCCTTTCTACAGTTTAATGAAGGGACGACTACAGGCTAGTAAAACTGAGTATAAAGATACCAGCCCTGCCTTCAATTAGTTTATATTCGATTGGGGGGAAAATCCACATGTGAGATAATAAATAGTACACATGACATTTCAGTTCAAAACCAAGAGAAGGTAGTAGATAACTGATAACAGGAAATATAAGAATTCAGTAGGGGAAAAATCATCTCTGTGGGCTGACAATACGCTTTGATCACCAGCATGTGAACCAGGATGAAAGCTGAGCTCTGCCACTTCCCATAATTCCATGTCTAACCTCTCTGAGCCTAAATTTCGTCATCAATAAAGCAGGAATGATGATGATATCTATTCCATAAGCTATCGTAAGAAACTGATATGTTCTAAGCAAAAGAATTTTTGCAATCTGTAATATAAAATGACTGTTGGGAAGGTGGTTAGAGGAAGCACGCCAAACTATGACTATTAGTTTGGGGGAGCAGAAAGGGTGAGGGGGGTGGAGGGGCAGATGATTAACTTTTTCTTCACATACTTTCTATTGTTTAAACATTTATAGTCCCCGAGCACTAATCTTTATAACGAACAAATTAAAACTATATAAATTCTATCTGAAGTGTGCATATCTGGATGTCGCAAAATACTCTAATTGTAAACACTGGCAACCCTGTTTCTTTATGAGTACACAGAAACAAGTCTCGGTCCTGGTTTCAATTTAAGAATTTCTAAAGTCATAAAAATTTGCCAAGCTTGGGAATAATAACCAACCGAAGCAGTGTTTCTTTTCCAAGACGTTTTTAAAGAGAGCAAATTTTGTCGTCAACCAAAACGGTCCAGTGATTCAAACCATCGCTCGGGTCAACACCTTTTCGAATGAGCAAGTTAAATACCATTAGTTCTCAAAGGCGAGTCTTTGTCACGTCTAAGTTTGCTTTCGAGAGCCCATGGCATGGCAGGCATTTAACCGATAGCGTGGCAGACCTGGGAAAGCTCTCAGGCCATTTCCAGAGGGGAAGGTGGAGGACTCTCCACAGCAGCATGGCACACTTCTCAGACTGAACTGCATCACAGACTAGCGCTCCCGCCACTATGAGTAAGTGAACTACTCGAGGAGTCAGATCATCTGAAACTTTACACACTGTGAGCAGCACACGAGTAGGCACGACTAAATGTTTGCTGAATGGTGTGGAGGAAACAAACCTGACACATTCTGGCCAACTAGATGCCCGATGAGACAGGCTCATATGCCAAGGGGACACAGTTTTATAGTTGTTTCTGTCGAAAATCTCTTAAGCTGCTTCAAAAGCAGTGAAGATAAGTTTTGAGTTTCCTGAATAAAACAGCATAAAATCCCCTATTGGAGGAAGGGCTCGCTCCCACATTTGAGAAAGTACAGATGTGTGAACTAAGATGAAGTCATGGAGCAGTCTGATCAGAAGCACCTTTCATCTGCCTCGCCCGAAATTTCCACGCATGTTTCGTCGATATAAATAGCAGAGGGCAGAGGAAAGGCTTCCACTATTCTGTGGCTGAATCAGGCCCACACCTGGCACGCCGCGCTCCTGGCTGACAACTGTCCCTCTGGGTCATGGCTCCCCTATGGTGATTTGTGAATAAACACAGACACTCAAAAAGGACGCAGTTGGTATTCACGTGTGACAAGGCCATTCTGTTGTACGCAGTCACGTTTGCATGTTCCAGTATGATGTGAGCAGGACGGGGGAAAAAAGGGATTGAGGCACACCAGGTCTGCTCGGGCTCTAGGCCCTGGCGACACAAGCATGGAAGCAGAAGTCCAGTGACAGGGAGTGATCCTTCTCGTTCTCACTGATGATCTAAATCCCTCTGGAAGTAGTGCCCCTACCTGATGCTCATCTCTGCTCCACCTTAAACCGCTGGATAATTCATTTTTTATCTTATTAAATCTTCCCACCAAGGTGAAGGGGCTTGGCATAACTTTGGAACCCTTTAAACTGCATGAAATCTCTTGACTTAAGAGGAGATTTCATGAAAAGCAAATGCTCTGAGAACGGTTCTCACTTGAAGCTTTTTCAGAGATTCACCCCGACATATTTACAAGAGGAAGATTTCTCTACTTCTCGAGAGCTCTGCAGAAGGCCAGTAGAGCTGAATTGCTTTGGTTATAACTCTTTAAAACATGCTAAGTTTCCTAGTTTGGCTACTCTAATTAACTCTGGACGCTACCTGGGATTTTTCTTCACATTTCGACCTCTGAAAGGGCAATTAATCAAACTCTTGTTTGGGGAACGCGAACTTTAATCAGAACTCTGTGGAGGGAAAGTCAGAGAGCTGTGTACTCAGAATATCCGACAGCACATATAATTTTAATTGAAAACAGCAACGGCAGGAGGAGAAAAGTAGAGACCGGCGGGCTGATGCCTTATAACCTTTGGTCAGGCGGTCCTCGGCGAGTTGCAACAGATTGACTTACCCAGAGCTAAAACTCAGCAGCCAGAACACCACCAAAAAAGAAAAAAAAAAGAAAAAAAAAAAAGATGCGACACCACCAACAAAAATAGGAACACAGAACCGGGAATTACCCGGGAAAAACAGGGCCGTGGCTAACAGCGTGACCCTCCCCGAGGCAATGTGTTGGGGGACCCGAGTCCTTCTTTCAGAGCCCAGGCTCCAAATCCCAACGTTCACATTTCTGTAGGTCAAGCTGCAGCAGGCAGGGGAGAGCCAGCCCAGAGCACCGAGGGAAACGAGGAAGGCCACATGTGGAACTAATTACTGCTGTAGAGGCCATGACAAAGAACATTTCTCCAGACTTTTCATGGGGCTTTACTTTCAGGAAGTTGCTATAATTACTGTCCAAGTCTAGAGCAGCCTGCGAGCCGCTGACAGATCCAACAGACGAGGAGGAGAAGGGGGAGGAGGGGGAGGAGGAGGAGGGGGAGGAGGGGAGGAAGAGGGGGAGGAGGAGGAGGGAGGGGAGGAGGAGGAGGGGGTAGGAGGGGAGGAGGGGGAGGAGGAGGAAAATGAAGAAGAGGAGGGGGGGAGGAGGAGGAAAATGAAGGGGGGGGAGGAGGAGGCATGGGGGGGTGAACTTATCTGCCCCTCTGGACGAGTGCGATACCAGAAAATAAAGGCCCGCAGGCAGAGGCCTCGCAGGAGCCCCGCTCCCCGCCGGACTCCGTTTCCTCTCTCACCTGCCCTGCACCTCCACATCCCTGCCCCGGCCTGGGCGCCCGCCAGGCGGGTCCGCGCTTCCCCACCAGCTCGCTCTCCGCGGGCCGCGGCCGAGCTGCACATCGCCCTCCTTTTTTACAGCCTCTGCACGCCGGGGCCCACTTCCTGGCCGGCTGAGGGAAAAAAGCTGGCCCGAGGATGGATGGCTGCCTAGCATTACCCGAGAACATCTGGGACCGTTTACGCGCGGCCCCGCGTCGGAGGGCAGGCGGCCCGAGCGCGTCTCCCGCGGCAGGGCGCATACCCGAACCTCCCCAGGGTGACATCATCCCATATATGGCCTCTCCGGCCCAGCCCTCCCCCTTTTCCTGGTCCTAAATTCCTTGCCAGTTCCCCGGCTGCAGCAAATGTGCCACGTCGAGGCTGCAGGGCCCCGCGCGGGGCTGCGGGGGGAAGGCCGCCCGCCACTCCGCCCGGCGCCGGGAGAGGACGCGGCCCGCGCCGCTCGCAGCTTCTGGAGATCCTGCCCCGTCGCCCCAGTGTTCAGACTACCTGTTCAGGACAATGCCGTTGTACAGTAGTCTGCACATTGGTTAGACTGGGCAGGGCACAGCGACGCCCTGGACGGCGCGGACCGACGCGGCCCTTTCCCGGACAGGACGCGAGCCGGCGGCCCCGGCCAGCCTCACGCCCGCTGTTTCTCTCCGCAGGTTTGGCACACTAGGGACGCAGAAGCCTCGGGGACACGGCGGCGAACCCACTGCTCCTGCGAAGACCGGCGGGTAAGGCCCTCGGGCTGGCCCAGGCGGCGCCGGCCGTTCGCGTTCGCGTGCGAGGGAGGCCGAGGGGCCCGGGACAGAGGGCGACGCGCTCGGCCCCCCGCCACCCGCTCGCTGTCGGCCGGTCACTCGATTTCTGAGGACTCCTGGGTCTCCCCCCGACCCCACCCTAAGCTGAAAGGTTCGCCCGCTTCCAAATGCAGTAGGAAAGGACTCCCACACCTAAGGATGGGTGCAGGAGTCCAGGGCGCACTGGAACCTAAAAAGCCAGGGACCCAAAACCTCCTTGGAACAGGGCTGTAGCCTAAGTCTCACCTCCCAGGAGCGAATCTATTTTGCCCCAAAGTAAAGAGTATACTGGCTTGCTGGGGTTTTTTCTCATGCCGCGTGGACGGATAGTGCTTGTCTGAAATGCTGCTCTGCGATGGAAAGAGCAGGAATAATAGTCTCTAACAATAAAAGAAGCTGCTGCCAAGTTTCTGCCCACTGGACAGTGCAGCTGGGACTGGCCCCGAGAAGACTGCCAACTCAGAACTACTGAGTCAGCAACCCAACAAACCGGGGAACAGAAGCCTCTGTCTTCTGATACCCCAATATATGCCTCGGCGGGTTTTATTCTGGATTTTTGTTTTTTTCCTAAATCCCAGAATGGTCGATAACCGCTGGTCAGCTGAGCCCTCCCGCCCGTGTTTTACAATGCGTCTATATCTCTGAGCATTTACAATGATAAGGTACTTTGTCTAGAAACCCGCTGATAAAAAAGGAATTTGTAAACGAAGGCAAAGTTTTCCTTGGTCAGTCTCCAGCTGTCCTGGAGGTGAAGGAGGGGAGTGGGGGAGGTGGGAGGGAGGACAAGGCTCAAGCTGAATGAAATCCCAACAGAGAGAATAATGGAGAAAGTCTGGGTTGCAATATGATCCATGCTCAACTTCAGAGGTGGGTCCCTGCAAGAAAGTTCTGGAAAAATGTTAACTGCCTCACCCCTAATTCCCTCCACCCTCCATTTACATCTACCCCCAAATAATTCTATACAATGAGAATGTCGGTTTATAGACTTTTGCAAAGAATGAATATAATCTCTTTTGTCCTCTTTTAAATTCTTTAGTTACAATGCTTTTGGGACAAACCTCTTCTAAATTACATATTTTGCACCAATTCCGAAATTGTCACAAGTTCTCTTTTGTAAAACTTTTTATTACAAAATTTCCCTAAGTTATCTTTTGTCAAATGATTGATTTTAAAAATAGCCATTTTGCTCATCCTAAAACTGGTATAAAGAACATATAAGTTTTCTCTTCTGTTTATGGTTTTCAGTTAAAATATGTTTAAAAAGAAGAAATTTAACTATCTTCTCCACTTAGATGATACGGTTTTTTTCTATTTTGACTTGGAGGCTTCCATGTTAATTGCTTTTAACAGGACGAGTTTGAGATTTTAAAAATCCATGTAGTTTCTTTCACATAGGAAAACTAAAAAAAGAAACTATTAGGTAACTTACAAGAGCTTACTTTTTCCAGAAATATATTTTTACTAATTTATACAGTTGCTAAAGAAGAAAAATAGCTATAAGGTACCCCAGCAATGTTTAAGATTTCTCAAATTTGTTTAGTTTCATTTGTTTTCTGTGCAGAAATAATGGAATCTTATAACCTGCTTTCGTTTCCTGTGCATTTAATTTAAATGTCTTTATATAAAAAGGCCTTTTTGTTTCAAAGCAACTAACCACCACCAGTCCCTCGCCTATTTCTCCCTCAGGATGCCTTTTAGTCTGGAGGTGAGGGGACCCGAAGGTGTCCTTGGCGTAAGTACAGGAGCAGAAACCTAGGAATTCATTTGTAAAGGGTTAGCCGAGGAACCCCTGCACGTGCTCAGTGGAGCCCTGCCTGCCCATTTTGGATGCAAACTTTGAACAGATGAAAAGGAACAGTCCTATTTTTAAATTGCATGAGCTGAATTGAAGGTCAAAAGTAAAAAACGCTGCCGACTGAAGGCAGGAGGGGAGCGTGCGCGCTGTACACACTCCACCGTGTCTGCACACGCACTGTAAGACGACCTGTCCATTTCCAGGGCCATCAGAATAATGTGCCACTTAATTCTGATATTACTTTATCAGAAGACATACACATATTTTAGGGATCGTGGGATCTATTCCAGAGGAAACTAACCAGCTGTGATCACCTTCAGCAAAAGCATCCATGGACGTGATGGCAAATGTAAGTATTAAAGTTCGACGCTGTACGTCGTCAGGAACGGTACTCCATGGAAGTTAAGCAGTTACTTTTTGTTTCAGCGCGAGGATGATTGATAAGTGAGACGAGGCGCTGGGTTAAAAGACCTTTTCCTGCCATCTAAGAGAAAGGCAATTCCGAGCCTCAGCATCAACACCATCATTTCTTAATTGGGGGAGGATCATATAAAAAAAATCGATTTACATTTTCAAACCCCCTTTTATTTTTTAAGAGCCATAGATCTCAAAATCCAAGAAAGTTTCTTGACAAGGGAATAACATTGCACACTGATCACTTTCTTGCAATTAGGCAATAGGTTTAATGTCCTTCCTGCTTGGCGTTCGAGCTTTCGGCCCAGATGATGTGTTTATGTTTTTAAAAGAGCAAAATATATCATCTGCTCCACCTCTCGCCTACAGACCACCCAGGGTTTTCACTCTGTGGGAAAGAGTCTAGGCATAAAACTCCTAAGGATAGAATTTGCTCCCCCACCCCCGACTCTTTTTTTTTTTTGGTTGAAGTAGTAAAGCTGCGATAGGAAAATGCAACTTGGTGGTGTAAAAAGTTCACTCATCCACCAGCGTCGCCCTGAGCAAAGAGAAGCCAAAGCTTTCAATTCCTCCACCAGAGATCTGCTCTTTAAAAACAACCCTTTTCCTCTTCTCTAAAGGGCATGTCCCACCCAGGACAAGAACGTCCAGATAATGACTGAAAGACCACCACTCAGAAATCCCAGCTTATAATATGGAGAAGGTCAGCCTTTAGGAGACAGGAAATTCTGGAGGAAAGGCTGCAACTTTTCTTACTTGATTTCTTCCATCTTTTTACCTTGGTGTGCTGCAAATTATGCAGATAAAAGTATTTACTCATTTTTTGAAGAATTTGAAGTATTTTTATCAGTTCTAATAAACAGAAATAATGAAGTAAAATAAGGAATATAATTAATTCTTCCTTTTGAATTTCCTGAATTATAAGTGCCAGTTTCCTGGAGTTGCTTTGGTTTAACTTTGCTATAGAAGACTTCAAATATAATTCTTTTCTTTCTTTTTTTTTTCTTAAAATAAATAAAAGACAAAAGAAAAAAGGTATAGAAACCTATTTAAAAACTACACTGTATGAAAATAATGTAAATAATTCTTTTATATTTTAACTAGTATTTTAAAGGATAACAAATTAATATCACTCCAGAGTTTGGGGGACAGACAAACAGTCTTAACTTTTTTTTCAGCCTTTCCTCTTTTTAACAAGCATAGGGGCAAGTTCAATACAGCTACGAAGTTTACAGATTCCACATACTTATTATAATTGTGTTTTAAAAACTTATTAGAAAACTTGACCAAGAGTCTCATGAGTAGAGTAAGCATTTTTCAGCAAGAATCCCCCCCTCCTCACCCCCAGAAAAACAAATCTGGCTTTTCAGGCTCAGATACTTTTGGCTACCTTGGTTTAATAGAATTGTCTCATATTAAAGGATAACATGTGAACTCACAACTATTTCTTTCTATTTTTTCAGGTTGCATGCATCATTCCTTTAATTGAGCAGAGTTAACTGGATCAAATTATTTATGGGAGAGAGGGAAAGCTATACAGAATTACAGTAATTTTTAATTTCCACCAATATACTCTTTGTAAGTGAATCGCTCTATAAATACTTTGTTGCACTGAAGGCAGCAACGGTAACAAAAGAGTCGCTTAAAGGATTTGCATACTCTGACTGTAATTTAAATAGCAGCCAAGTCTACTGATGTCTTTGATTCTGTAAAAAAAAAAAAAAAAAAAAAGTCCTATATACTTAGAAGTGATGATCAGAAACAGAATCAGACATTTATTTTCTCGAAATTAAATAAATAAATGCAAACTCGCTCTTACCAACTCTTTCTTAAAGCTGTGCCATATCTAATCACTGCATAAAAGTTGAGATGTGTAGAAAATTCATTTTTTCACAGTCTCTAAAAACTATTTTGTTCTCCATAAAGTTCCTCTTTGCTCTTTTGTCAGAATTTTACAATTAAAGGGAAATAAACTCTTTGTTTTCTTTAAAATTCTTTGAGAAAAGTCCTAATTACACACTCCTTGGGCAATGAGGTTTGGTCTGGTTTGGTTTGGTTTTTTCATAAATCCTACTTACTGAAATTTTGACTGTCTGGATATTTTGTTTTTGAAAGGGCAGAGGAATTTGTTAAATACCTCTGTGGATGTGAATTGATCATTTATATTAAAATAACCAGTAGAATTATCCTCAACTCACCAGAATTAAATCTTCTATCTGTAGATTTAACACCACTTCTCTTTCTCATATGAACTGTTAGGAGAATTTTCAAAGGGTCTGGTTTTACTTGGGGGATATGAACTGAAGTTTTCTTTTTTGTGTTCAAGGTACTATTTTGTAACTGTATTGCACTAACGATGTCCATACACGTTCTGAGTAGCACTGCGGGGAAGAGCTTTTTAGTTTATTCCCTTCTGATTCATGGCACAGTGCTGTAGTTAATTAAGAGAACTTAAGCTCACAAATGCTTTTTATTTGGTTTTCACATCCATACTTAAAAACTTTGCTTTAAAAAGGATACGAGAAATTTAAATACGTTCCTGTTGTGTAATAAAGTATTGGTAAAAATACGTCCCCTTGTAAAATCCCACTAGCAAAGCATCAGATACCAAGGTCGGTGGTTAAAATGCCAAATACATTAGGCTCATTAATTATTCTGAAAATGGCTGCTGTTTCCATGTAAATGATAGGTTTCTTTTTCATGGGCAAGGTTATGGTTCTTATCTACTTTAAGAAACATAGTGTTTAACTTCAGTATTGAAATATGCAGAGTTTTTGTGAAGAGGAAAAACATCTGGTTCAATTACTCTGAACTCTGACTGCAATGCATATGGGCCAGTAATAATACGAAGTGGATTTAAGAATAAACCTTGTGCTTAATGCTTTTTTGTTTTGTTTTGTTTTATCCTTAAAATCTCAATGTGAGTTTTCTGCTATGTCAATTATGCATGTTAGCACATTTGGAACAAATGTATAAGTGTACTTTCTGAATAAAGTCAAAAGTCTAACTTGTTTTTAGCTCCATAATGTTTTAATGTTTAATTCTATTGTGTGTTTCTCTCCCTTTCCCTTGACCCTCCAAATTCACCAAATCTGGAAAGCAGACTGATTGTATCTGCCCATGAGCAAAGGACACCTGAAGGAACAAGGGCCTGGCTGGACGGAGTTGTCATGTGTCTGCCTGTCTACACTTGCTGTGCAGAACATCCGCTCACCTGTACAGCAGGCACAGACAGGCAGTCACACGACAACCCAGCCTGAATGACAACCAGCCATTGAAAGAAAGCAGCCCTCACACCGTAGCATCTACACCAAGAGCTACAACCACAGTGAGGGGCGCGGGGGCCTGGGGCTTCGAGCTGTTGCTTTAATACTTAACTCGTGTGTATTATGATGATTCTATTTTGATTCGAATATTGAAACCCACCCAAAGTTAAGTGAGTGGTGCCTATGAAATATAATAAAACCCATTTCTGAAAATGTTCCTGTGCTTTCTATAGTTCTCTTTTCCTCATTGTTGTCATAACAAAACGGTGTGACCCCAGCCTGATGATCGCCGAAGAATAAAAGCTTCGAATAGTTCTACTCCAAAAACAAGGTTTAGTTTTCTATATCATAACTTTTTAAGAGAAAGAGAAGGGGAGAGGGAAACCAAAGCCAAAGGGGGGAGGGATAATGTGCCACAGAATCACATGTTTTGAGCATGGGTCTGGATAGAACATGGTGACAAAACTAGTTGTTTCCAACTAAATTTTCAAATGCATTATAATAGTTGCTTCTCCTCTTTTGATATGGAGAAGCTAAAAGCGCAGCTTTGCTAACTCCAAGTGTCACGAGACACATAGGTTTATTACGGTGTCACTGTTTAATTAAGGAGGAGACCACACCACAGTTCCACGGTGGGGTTTGTGCGTCGCTTGGAATAAAGGCCCCCATTCACTGCAAAATTCCAAACTCCTGAGATGTTCAGGCGATTCAGTTATTGTCAAAAGGAGCAAGGAAAGGGATTAATGGAATTGCAATGTATATTTGGCCATTTCTTTGGAAAAAATGTCAAAACTTCACTTTAGACAGTGGGAGCTGAATGGAGAGAAATGATCGGGGCTGCTACATAGGAATATTTTCAACACTTAAGGGAAAGGGTGGAGAGATGGGTAAAATGAGAAATTCGTCCACTTTGATTTGGTTCACTAAAATGTTTTAACTTCGGTATTTAAAATTAACTTTCCTCTTCCTCAGAAAGATTCTGGTCAGGCTTTAAAAAATGTAGCATGAGACTAAACCCTTTTTCTGTTGTTGTTTTTTAATTTAATTCAACATTTTAAGTATATAGTTTGAACTAAAATTCACTTTTTATTCAGATATTTCATTTTTAAAGCAAAAGATTTAGTCTTAAAGCTAAAAACCCCACAAGGTTAAAAATTTGTACGATTTTGTGATATTGTACCAAACCTGACACTATAGTGTCTTTTTTTAAAAAGCAATTGGGCGAAACTGTAAATATATGGTTAAGGCTAAATTCTTACATTTAACAATCTGGCCTGAGCAAATACGTCATCTGCCAAAATACGCTTCTGCAAAACACATTGGGCAAAGAAGGTTTTACCTTAAAGAAAGAGCCCAAGAGTAGAAAATAGAGTAGCAATCAATAGCTCGCAAAATGTAAAATATAAATGGGAAGACAATATAAAAATGCCTCACAGAATATTTGCGTAGTACCACCCAATTTTAAATGCTTTATATGAACCGCAGCAAACAGCACCGACAGGAGTCCACTTACGGCTCATTCTACTCCAGATGACATGGAGCAGGGTCTGAACATAAAGGGGACTGCCCCATCCCATCATGCAGGAGGCCAGTGGAATCATCCTTAAATAAGCCACTTGGGGCAACATTTCAAACCATCTCCCCTAATGTGGGAAGTTAACAGTCTGGTTTTACATTTTTTTACTTGGTTTTCAAAGAAATGCTTGAAAAAAATGTTATTTATATTTAAATTCATTAAATGTATATTTGCAAATGTTACTCTTCCAGGGGTCATATAAAGTATATTCTTGATCTTCCAGTATAAATTTGGAGTAGGATAAATAATATATGTAGGAAAGTGGGTCTGGGTCTCTAAGTATTTTAAACAAAGTTGAAACAGCATTGGCCACATGGCTCATTGAATAATACTATATATTTTTCAAAATTATAAATCTTTGGATAATGTCACAATGTGGAAATGTTTGTAATGTAACAATCCTACGTTAAAAAGCATAACATACAGCAGCATAAGTACGTGAAAATTTCGAGTAACATGAAAATATTGAGAATTTAAAGTTCAATATTTGTTGGAACCTAAATTTTGGCAAACTAAAACAACTCCGTGAGGAGAGCATTCAAATAGTGCTCGTGGGGTTAAATTGATCTCATCACAGGGAACAGGCAAACCTGGCAGGAAACAGGCAGAATTTTGAACATATAAGAGAAAATGGAACGGGATCAAGATTTCTATAACTTCTTGGCCTCGCAACTTGGGCCATGCAGGGATGTAGCTGTCATTTTGTTTCCTATCACCAAACTTACATTTGTCATCTGCTACAGCTACATAATAAAAACAATACTAAGTAAATACCCCTATAAGGGAATTATATAATCTCCTTATCAAGCGATCCAAACACTTCAACCCACAAAAATGAGGCCTGTGATGTTTTAAGAGTCCAAAGAATGTCCTTATTTCAATGCAGACTCTGGATTTTCATCAACAGTGTAAGGTTAGTACATTTCCACTGGAAACGCTTCTGTGGAATTACACTACTTGCCTATGAAAATAGTATTCCCTGATGGTTTTCATCTGCATGTTGGACTATAGAAAGAATAAATGCTGGCTATGTGCTATTCTCGCGCATAAACTAGAATTCCCCTTTCTTCAGGGATTTTTAACGATGATTTACACATTTCTCACTGATAATTTTTTTAAAAAAAACAAGGCTCTTTTCTCCTTAAAGAATATCCTATTCTTCTAAAGCTCGTATTTTAGATACTTTTTTAAAAGCCATCCCTTTTTTTCCAAATCTGATCTTAAAGTATTAATGTTCAACTACCTAAACCCTAAATGCTTTTAATAGTTTCAATTTTATTCTCATACCTCACCCTTTTCCAAATTCCTCCCTAAAGCTGTGCAAAATATATTTATATTATATAAAGATCGCATTGGGAAATTTATTTTTTACTTAGGTCATCTTCAATCCAGGAAGTTACAAAGTCAGAGGAGACTTTAATCATTAATCTTTAATGATGAAAATTAAGAATTTGAAGACAATCTACCCCAAATGGGAACATTACCCTGTAATTTAATAATTTAGTGGAAGCACCTGAGGTACCAGGACATGATGAATTATTATGCCATGCTTATTTGCTCAATTACATGTTCACAATCACTATTTACTTAGTGCCACCTATCAGTGCCATGTCACCTGCTGGTAGAACAGTGAACAAGACAGTGGCTCCTGGCCTGAAGAGGCTTACAGGTCAGCAGGAACTTAAATTCCCAACCATTTTTGGTGCATGCGATGAGCTATCACAATTTCACCTTCTGAAAAAAATCCTGAAAATCCACCCATTTCTTTCAGTTTCCATCAGCCGACCGTAGCCCACACTGCCGTGATCTCTTACGGAGACCACAGCAATAGCTTCCTAACAACTCCCAGATCGAGTTTTGTCCTCCTTCAACTGATTCCCTGCCAGATAACCAAAAGGATCTGGAAAAATTCAAATCTTACCATGGACTCTCCTGCTTAAAAAGTTCAAAGGCTTCTCATGTTCTTAGGATCAAAATCCTTAATCTTTATAGAGTTCTTTTCTCTCTGAGTTCCAGTCGCACTGGCCTTCATTCCTATTCCTAAAATCATCAGGCTTCATCTTGCCTCAAGGTATTAACAGGAGCCTTCTCTGACCACACCATTTAAGGTCCCCCAGGCTGTGATCCCCAACCCAAACAAACCCATCCCTGGACTCATTTCCTTCATGGTTTGTAATCTGCACCTGATAGGTTTTTCTTATCAACAGATATCCTTCAGGTACCATGATTCCTTGCTAATCATTTTGTCCTTAGTGCCCAGGGGCTCAGAAAATATTTGTTGGGAAACGTGCAAGTGATTAAGAGCACAGCACCGACATCAGCAGCTGGCTAAGTCACTCATTCTCTCTGAGTCTCTATCTTCATCTCTAAAATGGAGAATGCAAATCAAGTAGGACTTAGCTCAACAAATCTATAAACACTCAACAAATGTGAACCACTACGAGGGTGTGAGGGTGTCGATCATCAAGATTATCATTCAGATTCAAAGCGGACCTTCAGGAGTTGAAGCAGGTGGGATGAGTAGCAGAAATGCCATTTATAACCACAGTCGCAAAGGTGAGCTTGTAGAGAAGGCTGCAGTGATGCTGAGAAGAGGTGGGTGGATATACAACAGAGTATAAAGCACCGTGAATTTGGGGTAACCAGCATGGAGGGGAGAGATGGGCCAGGTCAGCACAAGGCTTGGAGCTGCTAGTGACACACCAAATGGAGTGTCCACTGGGAAAACACTGTGCAGAGGGCTATCTCATGTTCTATTTGAGGTCGTCAAACCCACATCCCCCAGTACCTCGGCCTGTTCGTTGCCCTGAGCATATGGTCTAGAGGGTCCTTTGTTCAATTAATGTCACCCTGGAAAACCGTTTGAGCCATTGTTCTTTAATCACAAATATATTTCACAAGTCATTTATACTTATTACAAACCCGTCACCAGTTAAATAAAACCATATCTATCCATATGACATAACATGCTATTTATTCAACTGCCAATTCGATTATAATGAAAACATACCAGTCTAATTACACAAGAAAGCAGGAGAACGGCAGAACCCAGGAAAAAGCAGAGCGATATAGAGTTATCGCCGAATAAAGGAGCGAACCTATAACTGGCTTAATGACACTGACTGCGTCGCATTTGCTTGAATAAGAAAGAGGAATGGTGATGTAGGAGGGTTCCCGAGAGCGTAGCTGCTGATGCGGGTACAGGTGGAGACCACGGGGACAAGCACGAGCACTCACGACAAACGACTCCAAAAGCTGGGTCGGTTTGCGGCTTATCTTCACAAAGGAATATTGCCAATTTGGGCTCTCGAGGTTGCCCACAGAAGCCCGTTTCATCCACATATAGTTGAACTCTGACAGCAAGACCTTTATGGGACTGAGGCACCATTTAAAACACTGGTGGCAGGGCACAACTTCAGGAGGCCACCAGCTAAACGCTGCCTCCGGGCCCCGACATGTGACATTGCTTCTTGATGGCCTTGCCCACACCCTCCTTCCGGCCTCGGCCCCCAGAAGACACCAAGAACTGGTTGCTGAATTCTAGCAAAGAGCAAGAACAGTGCCGGTCCCTCCCTCTGGCCCTGAGAGCTGGCTCAGACAGAGGTGCGTGTCACAGTAGGAAGCGGTGGCGAGGGTAGAGAACCACCCTGCAGCAGAGGCCAAGGAAGTGGGAACAAAGGATGATGGCGCCTGTGAAGAAGACTCTGCCCCACTGACACAGACTACTTGAAGATAAGGGTCATTTGTGAGTCAGCTGTTACTGTTTTAAAAGCTTCCTATATTATTTCTCAAGCAGAGTTTCTCGTGGGTGACAGTCGCCACTGCCTATGGTGTGGCTGTGGGTGGCCCATCAATTTGCTACCCTGAACTTGAGCACCCCTCGCATGCCCCCCAGGACACACCACCCTTGCCTGGGCCACAGCTTCCTGCCAGCTCCCATCCCGGGGCATTTACACTTACGGGCCCCTCCACCTGGAATGTTCCATCAACAAAATCTTCTGCAGAGCTTATCATTCCAGCCTCTGCTCCAATGTCACTCCCTGCCCAACACCGGATCTAAAGGTCCTCTCCCGTCACTTTCTAGCTCGCTGCCCTATTTGATCTTTGTCAGAGCACTTGGTATCTGATGTAGTATGATCAGGCTACTTGTCAGTTCCACTGAGCAGCAAACATGTCTGTCATCTTCTCTTTCTTGAAATGATCTAAACTGAGAAAACTACCCTTTCCTAAACTTTCATCTAAATCACTCCACTTTCCTAAACTTTCATCTAATCACTCCCCCACCGCCAACTACCCTCCGCACGCATATCTTTAAGAAAATGTCCCCGGGCAGTCAGTTAACATGAGAACTGCACACACGTACCTTCTATGTGCTGCAGTCAAACGCTCATGTGGGAGCTTCGGCAGCAGAGATGCTGTCTAAAGTCATCCTGAATTTACAGAAGAGAGGAGGGCATGACAGGGACCATGAACTCTCCAAGCTGTCAAGGTTCTTTCTTCCCCACAGGAAGCATCACGTGCCTTCCAGTGGGTTCATTTCAGACGAGAGAACCCGAAAGCCATGCTCCAGCAGCAGTAGTGACCCCAAGTCTTCAGAGCCCCTGGTTCCAACGCCCAGGGGAAGGTCAATGCTGAACTGCCTGGAACCCATCTTAGTAAACCCTCTGCGGGATGGGCTTGCCTTGGACAAATGCAGCATCTCTGACATTCTGGCCTGCATTGGCAGTTGAGGGCACAGGCAGCCTGTGTTCAAATTTCCGCTTTGCCACCAGGTAAGCTAAGTGACCTTGGGAAGCTAGTTACCTCATCAACACCAGGTGCTCTTCCATAAGGGAAACTGAGTCCTACAGAAATGACTTTACAAAAGGTTGAGGATTTTTTGCTTATTTATCTGAAAAAAAAAAAATGGGGGTGATAATAGCACCCATCCTTAGGGCTGTATTATGGATTAAATGAGTTAACTAAATTAGAAAATTCTAGTTTATCACTATCATCACTCCTCAGCCAAACATTTTGCTTTCCCTTGACGAACTGAGGAAGGCCCCAAGGCCAAATGTATTGAAATGCACGTAAGTCATCATGAAATGTATCTCAGAGATCTATTCCAGCAACAGAGCACAAAAGAAGACAATGCATTTACAGGTTTTACATCTATCTCAGAGCCTGGGAGCTGTGCTCTTTACACTCTGGGGGTTTACCACAGAGTGACAGGGACACCCAAGCAGCCAGCACAGCAAAGTAACCGTTGCCTGTCCTCAGATTATCACCACGATATTCCACATTTGGCCGAAGTCAGTAAAATATGTGACATAAAAATTGAAAATTAAGCTTGCAAGTAGAAATTTTCTTTGGACATTTCTATAAGCTTTGGTTTCCCTGACTGCAGAAAATTTGGGGGGAATCAACTGACCATCTGATATTTATTCAATACATTGTTGAGCGAAAAGCACTTAGGAAGCAGAGAAACTATGTAAGACAAGAAACTCTTCCTCCAACAACTGACAAGGCACTTTGCCGTGTCTTCAAGAGATGCGAAGCCAAGAGAAGGACTGTTACCTCTGAAATGCACGCTCTGCAGAGCCAGGAAATGCGAGGCAATCTCACCCGTAAACAGTTTTGCTATCACAAACCAGTGTTTTTATCTAATGTTTGCATGCGCATTATAAGCACCGAAACTTCTCAGGTCGGACCAGAGTTATTAAAATCTCCAAAGCAGTTTCATTTCCATCCACGCCCTTCCAAATTCAGCAGTAACATTCTACCACTTTATACCACTTTAATGCCTCTGCGAGACTGATAGATATTTTTTGTACTTTTACAGCTATCAGATTTAAATGACGTCACAGGACCAAAATTATTAACATTGAACACACACCAAACCGCTACCGTTATTTTAATTCATGCTTCTACATAGATATCACATTCTCAAAGAACAGTATTCATGTAAATAATTTTCTGAACTCGCTTGAATATGCGTGATTTGGATATCTGCAAAAGCCTGTCATTTGAGACAGATGTCACAGCAACCATTCCAAAACGCTGCATAAGTGCTATTAATGGCGTTCTTCTGATACTCGATTGCCCTGAATCTTTTCAACAAAGTACATCATGAAAAATGATTTCACTGTACCGGTACCTTGCCATTCTGACAAAGAAAGACGTTTCAACTCCATTTCTTCAAGTCAACAAACATGTGGCTATATCAGAGAAGTAAAAGAAATCTGAAGGGAATATTGTAAAAGCAAAAACCTACGAGAACAGAGCAGTGCTTCTTCATATGCCATCCCAAGCTAAGTCTTACTGAAAGAGAACCCCTGGTGCTTCAGAGCTGAATATCACAACATCGTTAACTTGAAATGAGAAAAACTGGCGCTCTCGGTGGCTTACCTCGTCGTCCTTATACCAGGACAAGCTTTCAGCAGTGAGGACGAACCAGTATCCCTTGGAGCCTCCTTTCATGATGCCGATGTTGCTGATGGTCAGCCACCCCTTGCGAATCACCTACGAGAGAGCACAGTCCGCAGAGATGCTTAGTTCAACGTGGGCCAATGGAGCCCGCCGGTCTGGCACTAAGTGAAGCTAAAAACAAATTACAGTAAGAACGGCATCGCTCCCCCGGAGTTCGCCCTCCGTTAGGCCATTTAAGATCATTTATCTTCCAAAGGTACAGATAACCAGAGGCAAGTCTCTCCCTTCAAATGCACAAAATCAAAATGGCAGTCTTAGGCAGCTGCAGAAGCAGGACCGCTGAGACAGGAGCGAGGTGAGGCTGACAGGCTCGTGCCAGGCCTGTTTGTGGGGGAGAGCTGAAACAACAAGCTAAAATCGAAAGTCGGGACGTTTTTAACAGTCTAGATTTATCCACCTACTTCTGGTTGTTATTTGCCATACTGAAAAATAGGCAGCATCTTCATAAAAGTCTGTAAACGGCATCAATATTTTAAAACCTTCACAACTCAGATACTGATTTGATAGAAATTGTTTATAGATAGCATTTAAGTAGAAATTTATTTCATCTCACAGTTGTTGTAAAGGGAAGCTTTGTTTTCCACATGGCATAGTTTACCGTTTTCACTACCATAACCAGATAATTTTGTGGTCATGAAACCAGAAATCAAATAGTATGTGGAACTGTATGATATTGTTTTAAATATAAAAAAAATCTTACACCTAAATTGTTCAATATCCCAGAGAGCCTGAAATACTTTTAAAATTACTGAATTATTGAATGACTAATGATGTCAGTTCCTGAAGGAAGATGAAAATACCCTAACAATCTAATTTTATATTTATACTGCTATTAAGTTTTCTAATTAAAAAAGAAAAGTTGATCTTAAGAAAAAATGGGAAATAAGTCAAGGTTATCATCACCAATCTTCCAAGCCTCTCTCCAGACTCCAGTCCTTGCTGCCCTCCAGCCCCTGTCTTAGCATCTCCTAGGTGCCCATTCTCCTTTTTTACTGCTCTCTTTACATTTTGCAGACCCCCATATAGAAGCCCAGTGAGGCCGGGACTAAAGCAGTTCTCTCTGCTGTTCGAAATTACTCCTTCTTATAACCCTCTATGTCGGGAAGAAGAAAACTGTACTTCTCAAGGCATGGTTGTATGGCTTCTGCCAGCTATATCATAATCATGGGGATGCCTCCTAAAAGTGCAGATTCTTGGGCTACCTATTAGGTCAAATAAATCAAAATTTAATCACATGAACCCAGGAATCTACATTTTAATATGTTCCTAAGGTGATTCTTATTCATACTGAAGTTTGAAAACCACTGCATGTATACATAATATCCTCAGAGCAAATGATCTCATCTAATTTCTACTAAGGAACTGATTAAGTTACTTCACACTAGCACTGCTACCCACCTTACCAGGGCTTATACACAGCATACTAACCACAGTATTCAATGAAAGTATATTTATTATTTCATTTTAAAGGTATGTTGTATACGTCATGTTGAAATACACAGAGAAATTTGAAAGCCTAACATGAAGAAGAAATAAATAATATTTTAAATATTTTTACTGGAGGAGAAATGTATTTTTATTTGCGACATTTATAAACATTTATAACTTTATTATTAACTTCAGAGTGAGGGTGCTGGCATTAATATGTAGAACAAAAATTAATAAAGCTTAACTGTTTTCTTATTTTCTAGATAAAAATGTAAGTAGGTGTTCTACTATATTTTCCTGCATTCTGGTAGATTTTGCATACTCTCTGTGACAGAGAAGCTAGGTTATATAAGTTACTGCAATAACCCAAGTGAGGAATGACCAAGGTATAAAATGAAACTGTAACATGATAGCAATGAAAATAAATCTACTGAAGAAATGCCTAGGAAATGAAATCAGCAGGACTTAAGACCAGATAAGAGGGAAAGTCGTGATGGTAAAGATTCTGAAACTACATTCTACAGCAGCCACTAGCCAGATGTGGCGTTGAGCCTTAGTGAATAGTTCCAATTCATAGGTGCAATAAGTGTAAAATGTACACTGGATTGTAAAACGTTAGTACAAAAAATGTAAAATATCTCATTAAATGTTTTAAAATGCATCATGCAAAAGATTAATAAACAGTGATCTCATTTAGACTGGAGTTGGGAGGGCCTGTAGGGGGAAGCTCTTATGCCTGACCACTCTCCGGCACTTACCCCAAACGAAAAAGAGATGTTCCTTCCATCTGCAAAAGGAAGGTATTTTTCTACTCCACTACTCCACCTGGAAGGAGGAGGGTCTTCTCTCTTGGTAAGCACTCAGCCAATGAAACTGGTTAAAACTCAGCCAATAGAAAGCCACTACACGTCAAACTCCCAATCTCCTCCAATGGACACTCGGTTTACAACAGCTCCTCTGAAATCTCCTTCCTCTACAAAAGAAGGTGTCTTTCCTTTGCTCTCTGGACTTGCAACTGGTACCATCTCACCTGATTTCAGAATAAGCCAAGACAAATGGCAAAGAAGCATTGAAAAGATGCTCCACATCATATGTCATCAGGGAAATGCAAATTAAAACTACCATGAGACTTCACTACACCTCTCAGAAAGGCCCAAATCCAGAACAGTGACAACGACAAATGCTAGTGAGAATGTGGAGCAACAGGAACTATCAGTCATTGCTGGTGGGAACGCTAAAGGGTACAACTACTTTGAAAGACAGTTTGGTATTTTCTTATGAAGCTAGACCTACTCTAGCTGTGTGATGCAGCAAGGGCAATCCTTGGCATTCACACGGAGGTGTTGAAAACTTAGATACCCACATGCATAATTGTAGCAGCTTTATCGTAATTGCCACCAAGATGCTGTTCAATAGGTGAGTGGATAAGCTGTGGTACATCCAGAAGGTGGAATATTATTCAGAGCTAAAAAGAAAGGAGCTATCAAGCCATGAAAAGACATGAAGGAAGCTTAAATGCATATTACTAAGGAGAAGAAGCCAATCTGAAAGCCTATATATGGTAATGATTCCAACTATATTATATTCTGGAAAAAGCAAAACCATGGAGACAATAAAAAAATCAGTGCCTGCCTAGGAGAGGGTTGAGGAAGGAAGAAATGAATAGGCAGAGGAAAGAAGAGGGTTTTTAGGGCAGTGAAAATGCTCTGCTTGAAATTTTAATGGTGGGCATAGGTCATCATATTTTGTGCAAGCCCATAGAATGCTCAACACCAAAAGCGGACCCCAAGGTGAACTATGGATTTTGGGTGATTTTGATGTCAAAGTAGATTCGTCCTCGGTTTAAAGATATATATACCATTCTGGGGAGTGCTGCTGATAGTGGGGGAGGTTATACATAGAGGGGAATGAAAAATCTCTGTACCTTCCTTTTAATTTTATTGTAAACTTAAAACTCTTCTAAAAAAAATAAGGTCTTTAAAAACTGGTTGAAAGCTGAGAATGAAGATCATAAAGTTTCGGGAATGCAGCTGGCCCACATGCACTATTGTCTCCAGCAGTGTTCTCTGCACACTCGATGTAGAAAAAGAGAAGATGAGTGGGGACCGATCCAGGGTTCTGAATTTCTGGACCCACGCAACCTAAGTACCTGGGTGCAAAGATGACAAAGGTTTGGGGCAAGAAAGCGATTCAGGTGATTATACATTCAATCTTTTCAAGGCAGGAGGGGGCTGATAGAGAGAAAATAAAAAGATGAAGGGACTAGAGAAACCGATGGGGTGAAAAAGGAGATAGTATGTAAACAAAGGCAAGAACAAGGTTTGGGGAATTCAAAATGATGTGAAGCAATAAATTGCCTGATCTTACCATCTCTCAAAATGTATCACTATTTCTAGAAGAATTAAATAATACAGCCCAAAATAATATTGATTTAACACCGTTTCGCCTGGTGGATATATTCAATTGAGCTCTATGGAAATGATGAGTTACAAATAACAGATACAGTGAAATGTGTAAAGAATTGACATAAAATTGATTAGACTATTACATCCTACAGTATTACAGTGATTTGCATTGCAATAAGCTTTCTCACTTGGAGAGAAAAATTTAAAAAATAACAAAACCAAGAGGATTACGATTACCATGTTGTGAGTATAGGTGGCCCATATATCTCTGGAGACACCCATGGAAGGGTGTTCAGCACTGAACACTGTTAGCAAGTAAGCTGACACTCTGGTCCAATCCCAGCCTTTTCTTTTCCAACAGAGGACGCGTATCTGCCACATATGGACTTTTTCTCTCGCCCAATGACAATTGGCTCAAAACAAGAATGAGAAAAACAATTCCTAACGTACTTTTTCAGAAAGGGACTGAGGTATAGAAAAATCACAAGATCAATCTTAAACAGTGGAATGAAATAGGAAAAGGCAAGCATTCAGGAAAAATGGTGAGAGAACACGAGAGGTTAGAACGCCAAGGAGAGAGGAACAGAACAAAACAAAGGAACATGAGTGAGAAAGACAAGACGACGCAAAACCTGAAAAGAATGTCAGGACAAACGGACTTGACTGTAGAGTCTCTTTAGAGAAAAATATAAAACGTTAATTTTGTATTCACATTTAAAATGACCACAATAAATCCATCAACATTTGGTATAATTACCATTTACAGCCTCTCAGCATTCGAATATCAAATTCCGTTTTGAGTGCCCAAGTAAACAAGAGCGAGCAAGCCCATAATTACACGACTAGAAAGGACCTTGAGAGCTAAAAGGGCACGGTCTTATTTGTAAGCCTTAAGACAAATCGCTTTTTAAAATTTACTGCCACGACTAACACCCAGGCTTCTTTTGCCAAATACAGAAACTTAGGAAGCGACTGCGAGAGCAGGAGAGGGGACAGTGGACCAGCCCGGCCCCTTCTACTCCAGAGTGTGTTCCTGTCGGTCCCCTCTGTGCTATAAGAAGTCAGGCCTTTCAAGATTGGCAAAATCTGTATGTCAGGGCTAAGTCTGGATCTCAACATCTGGCCAGAATGCTGGGTCGTAAAATTAATACACAGTCAAGGAATAAAATTATGAGGAGAAAAAGTACATGTGGAAAAGTTCTCGTGTGGCCAAGGCTTTAGGTCTTGAACTTTATTTGTGAGCAGGGCGTTTTGACCTTGGCCTTGCTTATGGGAGACTGTGCAAGTTTTTCTCAGCTCTGCAGATGGCTTTTAATTGCTGCAGCAGGGGGGTGTTTGTAAACCATACCAAAACCTGTTTGATATTTTTATCTCGGTAGATGACAAACGCTTATATATAGGCTGCACCCATAGATGAGTGGCTGCTTCTACCCACAGGGCCTGTGCGGGTAAATGCCACAAAGCT
The DNA here is from genome assembly GCA_030015415.1 of Cynopterus sphinx. Classification (NCBI taxonomy): domain Eukaryota; kingdom Metazoa; phylum Chordata; class Mammalia; order Chiroptera; family Pteropodidae; genus Cynopterus; species Cynopterus sphinx. Next base: position 2,963,829 of record CM057392.1, on the reverse strand, counting down.
ACATGGGCCCAGCAAAGGCACCAGCTGAGGCTGAGAGAGTAAGACTTGGGAAGGACTTTAACTTGATGTTCCACAGGTATCTCAGATGTTGTAAACTCCTTTGGGAATGTAATCTTTGGACTTTAACTCCTGAGAACTTCATCATAAGAGGGAGTCATGTTCACCTTGAGGACATATCTATTTCGTTGACATCTTATTCCTGAGGGTAATATATTAGACATATTAATGATGGCACTGGATCATTGCAAAGTCTCTGACAGGCTATGAGAACAATAGGACTGGATGTCATTTGAAAAAAGAAATAAAATAAGGAGGAAACATTTGACCTGGGGCACAGACTGGCCTCAGAGTGATTTTACTGGCACACGGTTTTGATCCCGTTTCAGAGGCTTCCGTCCACTGGCGGTTCTAGGAGGCTGCCCAAAGGAGCCAGGGTTAGCCTTGGAGGCATGGCTTCAAAAGGTAGAATCGGTTCTCCCAGACTGTCATCTCTTTCCCCAGCGGGGGCTAGCCACACCCTTGCTCAACCACTGGCTCATCCTTCAACCCAGCAGAATAAAAGGTGGAGGACAGCGGAGAAGATCCCCAAGGGGAGGGGTAGAGAGGCCCGCTTGTGCTTCCCTCTCTCATTCCACCCAGAAAGGCAACTAAGATGGTAAAGATAGGTTAAATGGGGACATGTGTTCCAGGGCCATTCTCTTCCCCATTCTGTCTCCTCTTCTTGGGGGCCAGCCTGCCTGCCCACAGAGAGCGCATGCTCTGACACAGGACGAAAGGGGTTCATGCGTATAGTTTTGAGGGATGCATTTAATTCAAGAAAGTGTTCAAAGGCGTTTCTCACCCAAGACATTTGATAAATCAGCCAACCAGTATTTAGGAATGCCTGCGGCCCTGTCCCATGATCACACAGGTGTGTTTTGTCAGTGAGCTGACATACGTAAAAAGTAGATCTTCACACCTGAACTAACCTTATGGCTGGGATAAAGAAGCTGTGAAAACAAGCCAATAAGGTGAACTGCAGCTTAAGAAATTTAAAGACTAGTCAAATTCATCAAATATTTAACTATTTTAATTAGTCTGCCTTGGTTTTCATTACACATTAAAGGCAAACTTAATAAATTGTCTGTTTTAAGACAAAATAATAAAATATTTGATGAAATATTGTTTGTTTTGCTTTCGAGACTGCAAAATACTACTATGAATGAATTGGTCAAGTGACTTTTGTGTGTTTGGATGTTCTTTCCATGGTTTTAACTTTCTAGGAAATCAGAGCACAGACTTTCGTAAATAAAAGTCAAAGTTGAGAATACAATTTGACTCCATTTCTAGGAATTCAAGAATAATAACAATAACTACATTTAGTAAACACTATTCTGAGCCAAGCACTGTGCTCGGAGCTCCATGCATATTATTTCTTCTAATCCAATTAATAATCCTTTGAGGGAGATGGTATGCTCCTACATGACAGATGAGGAAACTGTGAGCAGGCTCCTGGTTCACGGCCAAGTCCATGCTCCGAGCCAACGGGCCTTCCTCATAGAGCGTGAGCACCATCGGCCATTCTGCTCCATTTTGCAGAGCTCACTCAGAGGATTCAGGCTCTCAGCACTTGAATAAAATAAAATCTCCATGATGGTCTGATTTCAGCCTCCTTAACTCAAAGATGTCCTTAATGCAAGGATGTTGCTGGATGACTCTTTCTGGTAGCAAGCAACTGGAAACAACTTATTCGCCTAACTGGAAACTGGTTAACAAATTATGACATGACCCTCTGATCTGTTAAATTCAGCTGAACAAAAACATCTAGTACGTGATGTGAGGAAATGCTTTTGCAAGGGAGTGCTATTTCTGGGCAGTGTCTAGAGCCAGACCAACGGCCTCCTGGGTGGATAGCCGGCTAGGTGACATCGGAGTCTCTTTGCCTCGGTTTCTTTCTCTGTAACATGGGATAACAACAGAACTCTTGTGAGGATCATGAGTTAATAAGTGTAAAGCACCTAGGTCAGTACTTATTTGTTTAATCCTATGGTATTATTTGTGTTATATTTGTTAATTAATGTAAAGATAAAAAAAGACTATGATCGAAAATTAGTGACAAGCTATTAAGACATATTTATTTCTCCTTTGATTTTCTTGTATTTTCCATATCTTCCTCTAATATTCATGCTATTAACAATACAAGTTGCCATCACAGTATTCCTTGCTTAAAACAGACAATTTCTTGAGATTGTCTTGAATGTGTAGTGAACGCAGCATGGCAGAAAACAGGAAGATTACAACGAAGCAGTGAACTAACTCTACAGCACAACATAAAGAGAAACCATTCTGAAACCTTACATGGATATCGCCACGATGAAAAAGCCTGACTACTTCAAATAAGAAAGTGATCTGAGTCACCGAAAACCTAGTAACGCTGCACAACAAAAACTGATGGAGAATAAGGAACCGATGTGTAACGTTCACATCAAATCCCCTGAGATACGACTGCCAAAAAGATGACAACCCTCTGATTTTTCTGTGAATTCCAACCTTTACCTAAAAATACTGGCACAAGTCTACATCGAAACCATGCACATAAAATTTTCAATTTAAGGAGAAGGCTGAGTTATCATTTCATAGAACCATCACACTGGGTAGCCCCCAACCACATTTTTTTGGACCACCCAAACCCATAAGGGCTAGTTTTCTGGCGCCTCCATCATCTTCCATTCACCCTGCCCCATAAAAGCACCTGAAAGCTCCTTCCGTGGGGTCTCACTCCCAGAGCATCAGCCATGCTCACATAACGATTGCGTTTTTTCACGTGGCCATGGCTCACTAGACTATTACGGTATCTTGAGTCTCAAACTTACTCCTAAAGAATTTCCTTGGGAGTAAAGAAATTTTATTGTTTCCCAGAATTTTCCCAGCGGGCCATTTATGCACTATCTCTGCCACATGCATAACCATTTCTGACGAGTCCACTAAGAGTCAGCTGCTTATTCTCAGAGATTACTCACCTAAACCTCAGGATCCGGGCCGTTAACCGTGATGAAAATCAGAACTCTCTTTTTTTCCACTTTTTTTCCTGTGTATCTTTTCCATGTGCAGAGCTTCCTTTGAAGTTAATGGGAGCCCTCCATGTGGAAGAGATTCCAAATGATACAAAACAGAATGAGAACTGAGTCTGTCATCTATTTCTCACATTCAAGGACAAAAATACGCACACGAGAAGGAAAAGATACCCCGTAATTAGCAAGGCTGGAGTAGGATTTGGATATTTTACTAAACAGAATTTAGATGAGAAAACAAAAAAGCCCCTCAGTAAATATTTGTTAGTTCATTTAATAGAAAATTAATGAGTGCCTTATCTGGGTCGAGCAGCACACTGAAAATACAAGGACAAGTCAAAATAAAAATAAACAAACAAAACAAATGAACAAACAGGCACGGTCCCAGAACTTCACAGAGCTTAGAGATGAATGGGTATCGGACACACGCTACTCAAAGACACGCAGATAAGTGTGAAATGACAGCTGTGGTTGGTTCTGCCACGTTGTGGATCAGCACTCAGAGCGCTCACCTGGATGAGCTGTAAGAAGAGACGGATCTGAAGATTTTAGCACTTGCACTGAAATCTGAAGGGTGTGATGTGGGCATGGGGTGCGGGGTGGACACTGCACAGAAAGCAGGAGCGAGCCTGATGCATATCCTGAGAGGAGGGGAACCATGCTTGGTCCTGTCATTTATGTGGAGAAATTCGGTCTTTATCCTGAGATGAACAGAAAGCCTTTGAAGTGTTTCAAGTAGGGCAGCAACATGAGATTTGCATCATAAAAAGCTCCCCTCTAACTGTAGTTTGGTGAAGAGATTAGAGAGAGGAGAAAGGATGCAGGGGATCAGGCAGAATCCTATGGATAGAATCCCAAGTCACGGACGATGACAACTTCGATGAGTGGTAGAAATGGACAGAGAAGGGGGCAGATTGGAGAAATACCGAGGAAGAAAAACTAATATGGCAATGATAAATTGGAGACGAAAGATGAGAGAGAATGAGGTGTCCAGGACGACTCCCAAGGCTTAATTTCTGAAACTGGACAGACTGTGGAGGCAAATTCACCGAGAGACCGTAGGAGAACTAAGTTTAGGGCGGGGTTAGTCACGAGTTCTGTCTGGAAATGTCAAGATGTGGACACGTGAAATAAGCCACTGCCTGCAGAGAAGTCGCAGTCAGGTACACAGATCTGGGAACTGTCGATAATGGGAGTGACTGAAGCCATAGGTATAAAAAAGTGACATACAGTGAGAGTTTGGGTGAGAAGACAGGAGGGCCTGGGCCTGAGGAAAGCCAACACATCACGGCTGGTCGGGGGGGGATGAACCTAAAAAGGACACAGACAGGTGGCGAGAAAGATGGGAGGAAAACAGAACACAGCGTCCAGAGAAGTCAGCAGAAGGGAATGTTTTCATGAGACGAAAGGATTGAAAAGGTCAAATGCCACAGTGAGGGAAAGCAGGATTCGCAGTAAAAAATTATTCACTGGTTTGGGTAACGTGGAGGTGGTTGAAGAGATAATATTCCAAACATCCAACAAGTAGCATGGCATCAGCCTGAGCAACATGAAGAGGTGTGGGGTGTCTCAGGGCTGGAGCAGAAACCTGGAGGCCTCCTTCTGTACCTTTAATTTCATATGGTGGGGGGTAGGGGAGACTGGGGGATTCTGAGTGGCCAGTTACCACCAGAATGAAAGCCCTTGATATTTGAACCACCAGTGACACAGCATTGCCAGGCATCACTTCTGTGGCTCATGGAGAGGGGAAGCAGCCAGATTGGAACGGGTGGGTGATGGGGTTGAAGGTCTCCCATGCGACTCGGATTTCAAATGATGAATCAGTATCTTCACAGCATCTTCTAGATGCCACCAAGCAAACTAAGATCTGGCCAATGAGGAAACCATATGTCAAACAGAGAACCCACTTTAACGCAATTCCTAGAAATTCTGGACCATAAAGAAAAGCAACACGATGTGTTCTCACGCATCAGGATGCGTTCAGGTTAACGTGTTTAGAAGAACGAAGCACCTAACACACTGACTTATACAAAACAACTATTCAAAAAGTGAGAGCTATTATTATGATAAGATTATTAAATAATTCAATATGCCAGAGTGATAGGTAAAAGTATAAATACCCGTCGCAATTTCTCAGTAACGTAACTCGGTAAAAGGGGTCCATCCGTGGTACGATTTTAATGAATAATAAACAGGCTCCAGTGGCCCACATGGATCTCTCCCTTCTCTGAAGATTTATTTTGTTCATTATCTGAAGTCAGCACTTACATTTGTTTTGAATTACTTGAAATTATATTCGCTTTGTTTCCATTTTCCCAATAAGATTACAGCCTGGTCAAAAGCACGGGCTTCGGGGGTTTGTCCATCATTTCTGGCATTTACTAGCCATGTGAATTTGAGCAAGTTACTCAATCCAAACAAGCTTCATTTTTTTTTTTATCTGAGAATTAGAGCTAAATAGCCCCAACTCAAATACAGGTAAGTATCAAGGGAGACACGGTCACCTAAAGTCTCAGTGGACTGTCTGGCCGCTGGCAAACGCTGAGTAAGTGGTAGATGTCATCACCGAGGAGAGTCTGAGTGCACCTTACGCTCCTTCGGAGTCCTTACGCTGTCCCTAGGTCACAAGTTAGTGCACCACTGGCACGATGGCTCTCAGCCAGGGGCAGTGTAAACACCAAGGGCTGTCTGCAAACGTGCAGAAGGTGCACAGTACAATCGCCACGTCCGGGGCACCTCTAGCGAGGAAAGGTCAAGGATGATGAAGGAAGAACTCTCCTGCGTCCAGTGATAACGGCTCCTGCTAGGGGCAGAGAACGAGGCATAACCGGGTGGTTAGCCCTGAATGTTGATGGGGTTTAAGTCGGTTTCATTGTAAGACTGTGACTTACTGCATTCAGATTCGCATTTCCGAGCTCTGTGTGATCACTTTTTTTGATGACGTTATTTAGGTGGGAAACTTGAATGGTCACCACAGACATGTCTGACATGAGAACTCTGAATAACAATGATATATTTCAGACCTATTTTTTTCCCTCTGAAAGCCCAAAACATTCCAAATTAACAAGCAGCTTTAATACCTCCTAGAGGTTCCCTTCTGAATGTCAGCATCACAGCTTATAAATCGTTATTTCATACGTCATTTACATGGCTGGCCATTTACTTCCAGGTTTTAAAATGCATAACTCTTTCTTTCATTCAACAGTTGTTTTGGACACCTATCACGAGCGGGCTTGAAGTCAGACACAGAGAATACGGCAGTGAAAACGGCTTCTGTCCCTGACCTCACAGAGCTTAAGGCAAGTCGGGGAGAAGATCATTAAACAAGGAAACACACAAACGATGGGTGACAAAGGTACATGTTCTTATGGGGACATCAGGCGGAAAATAGTATAGATATCGGGGAAAGTACGCCTAAGGGAGTGATAACTAAACTAAGAAAAATTAGATTATTCGGATAAAAATAAAAAAAGATGTTCCAGGCACAGAAAAGAGCACATTCACAGCCCCAGCAAGAAAAGAGCTTGGACCACCGGGGACACTGATGGAGGCCATCGTTGCTGGCCCACGGGATTCAGGGGTGCAAGTGCCATGGGAAGGCATGAGAAGCAAACAGGGAATGGATAGTGGATGTAACAGTCTGGACTTTGTCCTAAAGGTAAAGAAGTCCTTTCACGTGGTTGTAAACAAGGGAGTGACGTACTCAGATGTTTGTATTTAGATTTCTCTGTTCACACCAAAACCAAACCAAACCCAATCGGAGGTGTCGCCTGTTTGTAATGTAGCATAAACTTTTAGGAGAGAGTGTTGGACTCACGTTAAGTACCTCGATTCTTTGTGGGTTGTAATTGCCCATACTCTGCCTAAGCCTCTTAATCAGGGCTAATCGCAACGTGGCTGTAACTCAAGAGACTCTGTGAGGAAACTTAATAAAGTGAGGTATGCAACAGATGACATTCTGATCTCCATCGAAAATGAAAGCGCGCATAAGTCACAGGCATTCTGATCTCTGCTGGGAAATGGAGAGGCCCTGGTAAATATCAGTCATCCAGAGCAGCTATTTTGCTTAATCTCGTAAACTCGTTGCAGATGTTGGCCCAAACAGCTAGGCTTTGCATCTGTAATTTTTAAATTGTCTCATATTTCTAAAACCTGACTCCGTATGCGCCGGAAACCAGTGACATGAATTATGAACTTCAGGAAGAGGAGAAGCACAAGAAATGCCAGCAGTGATAGGAGATAATACTGGGTGCAGTGGTCCAGCTACGTGCACAGGATGAGTGAAGGATGACATGGTTCCTTCCTCCAGGACACGGATCGTGTGACCAGCCATCTGAAAATGAAACCCTACGACTGGATGTCCCCAACAAGAGGAAGTCATTTATAGATAGTTGAGTTCTCAAAAACAAATCCCCCTTTTCCTCTTGCCCTCCTCCACTTTACAGCAGGTCAACAGGAAGACCAGATTTGCTGGGGAAGGAAAAAAAGGTTTTTCAAGAGAAAAAAACTGAGAACACAAATGCGCGCTGAAAGGGCCTTCCCTTAATTAGGAAGATCTTATTTTAGTAGAGTGGGGCAGGCGACAATAAAATGACTTTCTATGAAACTAACGTTTTTGTTACGATGGTGCTTTCTCATAAAAGGCATTTACCGAAAGTCAATAGAAATTCGGATTAAAACTTCAAAAAGCGGCTAGAGGTGGCAAACTCCACTGATGAAGAATGCATGTTATATTGCAGATAAAAAATCGTCCTAGGCATTAGAAAAGAAGGCACCATGGCTGAATCCCACATGCACGGTTGCCTTTCCCGAGCTCGTTTTTATTTATGCACACCATTTCCAAGTGGACAACGTAAATGGCAGCGCGTAGATTAATCTACCCGCAGGGGCCATCCATCACAGGCCACAAGTATAAATAACCTCACCAGGAATCAGGACAGAAACTTGGGCCAAGTCTTTGGTGAGGCAAGAGCACGGTGCAAAGCTTCAAGGGACGTAGGTTCAATTACGAAACAGGACACTCATTTCCTGGACAGGGGACATTCGTCGCATAGAATTCAGCCTAATGGAATTCCCTGGGGTAGGGAACGGATCAGTTGCTAAGTCAGAGAGATTTTATAGTAACTTGGGGAGTAAGATATTTTATTCCTTAGTTTAGCTAAAGCTCTACATGTTTACATTTTATTCAGGAGATCATCTCTGATAAGTTTTATTTATTTTCTGAACTTAAATAATTGGGAAATATATACTGCCAGGCCAATAAACCCCATTGGTCTTTCCAAGGTTTTTCGTTTAAATCTAAAACCGGCATTAACTCTCCCAAGCTACTAGGATTACTGCAACGAAATCACAAGGACAATAGATAGTATTAAAAATTACGGTTAATTTTCTGAAGGGGAAAAAATGATGATGTGGCCATAAAAGCAGACTGACCTTTTTCTTAGGAAATGCAGCTGAATTGTTTAGGGATGAACTGTCATGATGCCTGCAACTTGCTTTCAAATAGCACGTGTGCACACACAGACACACACACACACACACCTCGATACAGCAAACCTGGCCAGAAGTTCACCTCTGTTACACCTGGGTAGTCGGTATATAGTCATTCACAGTCCTATCCTTCCAGCTCTTCTGTGTGTTTGCCAACGTCCGTAATAAAAACCCAACACTTACTATGCAGTAACCTTGACAAAGTCACTTTAAAGCTGTGACCCTCCACTCCTCACCCATCAAATGGGGACAATAACCAGACCTTCATAAAACTCTTAGAAGTATTCCGTGAGACAGTCCACGTAGAAATCTGGGTTCAAAGACTTGGCCCCTAAAAGTTCTCAATAAACACCATCATCATAAGAGTAAAATGAAAGGCTCCCTGTTCTAAAACACAAGAAAGAAAAAAAAAAAAAGTTCTGCCAACGTTGCTGCTCAAACCCCCCCTGGCCTTTTGCAGAATGCAAACTACACATGAAAGACCAACATGTGCTATCAAGCCTCTGTTCGCTGACTTCATGTAAAGAAAGAATTGCAATATCAGAAAAAATCGTAAGCTTCTTGTACCACGCAAACTACTCTCGAGGATAAGTTAGGATGATTCCACAGAAGCTATGAGAGAATTGCTCACTGAAACGCCTAGAGAGAGAAGATGGGCTTCACGAAGGGCGGGGACTTACAGCAAACAGAATTTTGAACCGACATGTATAGCTACTACCTGGGAAATGTGAGACCTAAGATGAAAGACATTCCTTTTGTGAGGACAAAAATAAGATTGGTCTCAAATGAAAGTATCCTATGATTAAACATAATTTATTTTTAATTACAATAAAATGGCCCAGCGATTTACACGAATGCCAGGATTAATGCTGTGACACTTAGCTGCCTTGACCGTGAGACTCAAGATAAAGCAGAGACTCCAGAGAGAAGCTGAGAGGGGAGCCCCCGAGGCTGATCACCAGCTCCTCGCCTGCCTGACAAGGTCAACACGACCTTGTTTTTCTAGGAATACATATCACAGGACAGTCACAATGAAATGTCTTAAGAATGCAAAGACGTCTCCATACTTTGAGGATCCTAGGCTAGACGTTCTGACTCAGGAAAAGTTCTGTAATGTTCCTGCAATGAGAATGACAAGATTCATGCTTTCGGGGCAGAAACTGCAATTTGCCTTGGTCATGGTGAATTGGGAACATACTCCTATTGGGCAGATTTGATTTCAACGTGGGAAGCAATGGAGAAAAACAATAAGAGAGCTCTATTGAAAATAAACATGAGAGATCCTCATCTCCTATTTATTTCCTTCGATTTTGACTGTGACAGGGAACCAGCGGCATCTTTTCAAAAGGACGTTCTGGTATAGGACACGGACATCGTCACTGACCAAAGACCCCAGAGCACCTTTGTAGGCAATGGGGTTTTATCATTTGTCCTTTGCCAATCTCTTAATTTGCTAAATTGAAAAGACTGGGCTCCTCTCAGCAAACAAATAACGTAATTAGCATCCTCTGCGGGAGTCTCAGCACATGGACTGGTGGTGAGACCCCAGCCAGGCCCACAGGCTCAGCCATCTTCTCAAGGCTCCTAGGTAACTCCCACTCCCTTGGCTCAGCAAACCATCCAGCCTCCTGTTTTGTCAAGCAAGTTGAGATAATCAAGAATGGGGCACACAATATTCTTTCCTCAGTGTCCGTGACATTTTTCTTTCAGTAGGAACTTCACTAGTATGGCATACTCTTTCATTTTATTTTTCGTTTATTCATTGATAAATATATTCATTTATTTTTAGAAAGTAACTTTATTTCATAAGAAAGTTATACTAATCTTAAATAAGAGAAAATTAATTCGATGGCAAAAGAATCCCCCTTAATAACTAAGGAGGGCGTACACTAGGAAAGCAAGGATGGTTAATAAATTTATCAGTATAAGACCGTGCATAACTTATTCATATGCAAGACCATGATTATCGTTGAAATCCAGCACTGAGGATCCAGGGACTCTCATGTATAATTGGTGGGTCTATAAGCAAAGGAAGGGAGGGAGCCATATACACAGTGAAGCTGTGGAGACGTCCTGGAGCTATCCGCTGCGTTCCCCAGGCCTGGAGTCAGGAGCAGGAAGGGGCGGAGTGTGTGTGCGTGTGTGTGCACATGTGTGTGTGTTGGGGTGAGAGAGAGCCACTCAAGGGAGAAAACCAGCAATCTCTGGTGTTGGCTGAAACAGCAACCCCTGAGAGCCCCTCTACCAGCTAGATGGCTGTGTAAGAATAAAGTGGAAACTCCTCTGAAAGGGGCTGTGGAAATCGAAATAGAGGCTGCTACTCATCCAGGACCGAGGAGATGACACAATCCCGATGTCCCTAACCACTGAAAATAGTCAGGGACAGGAAGACATGAAGATGTCTTTTATCTGTTAATTCAGGGGGAACATTCAGATCTAAAATTACGGCGGTTCATAAAAAGAGTGGGAGAAAATAAATTTCTCAATGTTATAAAAATTCCAGGAAATTTCAATCATACAGGCATTTAACTTACTTGGAATCAAGCATCACGCTCTCTGAAAAAGGGGGACAGGCAAAGAGGACAAAAGAGACAAAGGGAGGACAAGAGGGGAGCAAGGAGGGACATGGCTGTCAAACAGCAGGAGAGAGGCAGGCAGAACCCTAGGTTCACCCAGGTGCCTCCCCTCAAGCCTGTGAAGCAAGACTCCCCCGGCCCGGAGAGAGCACAGCTGAGAGTGGGGCTGGGCTCGGCCTACTGGCGGGCTTTTTCAAGGCAATCTTGAGACTGGATTTGTCTCCTCATTGGATTTTCAGCCCTGCACCCTTAATTAAGATGGCACTCAGCTGTAAAAATGCAGTAAACACATCTGTGTGTTTTCTGGGGGAAAATCATTAAGAGGCACACATTGAGTGCCAGTCCAAACAGCGGTCTGGAGTTTGAGGGGCAGCCCACCCACTTCACTCTGTGTAGACGGACCACGGCATCACCGTAAGCGCAAGCACGCGAGGCAGCCCTTCCCATCCGCCGAGTCCTGTCCTGGCGCCTCGTTTACTACTCATGAAGCAGCTGCTACTGCTTTCAGCTCATCACAGGTTCCAAACTCGAGGGACCGAAAGGTGAACGATTTGCTCCTGGCCACACAGGGGTGTCGCAGTTCCCGCTCTGAAGAACCTCTGCCCTGGACACCTCTCCACCTAGTGAGGTCGGTGCGGTTTTCTTTAGAGGATGGCAGAAGGAGGAAGAAGGAAAAGGTCAGAGGACGAACTGGAAAAAGCATTAAGTGGAGCCAAGCAATGAAACCTGGGGTTTCAATAACGAGCTGTCGCCTGACTTTCCTTTCAGACAACAAAACAAGTCGTGCTGAAGGAAAACCCGCTCAGCCAGTACCTGCAGCCAGCACCTGCGATCCGCCTCCTGCCGCGTCCAGCCTGTCTCCTTCCAGCAACACCTCTGACCTTCAGGTGGAAGGTCATGTGATCCGGCCACGGTGATTGGGTCAGACACGAGCACGTGATCCAAGTCTGTCCAATCACAGTGAGCCTCGGTTTTTCTATAAACTCATTTCTTCTGGATCCAATCTAGAAAGGAAATCACCTGGGGGCTGATGGCTGGCATGCTGCAACCTTTAGGAGCCTAAGAGTGGAGCCAACAGCAAAGAAACAGAACCAAAACGTGGAAAGTGTGTCCAGTTCACTGGAGTTCACCAAACTAGCTCATCTCTACAATTAACCGTGGATAGAATAGTGCTTAGCTCCATCCCCCAAATGTCCAATTATGTCAACTAACAAATTCGCTTTTTTCCAATGTTGCTTAAGTTGAAGTTTTCTGAAAGATACATCTGAAAGAATCCTGAGACAGATATCGGTCCCAACAAGTCATGTGAGGGTCAAATTTAAGAATGACAGACCCTACAATGCGGAATTACCTGAGCGGAGGAAAGAGGAGGGAGGGCTGTGAGGAGGGTGAGAAATTGGCAGTAGTTGTCACCCAGCTGTAAAACAGCAGATTAAACTCTGCCCTCTCTTAACACTGGACTCAAACCGTGTACTTGTTGAAGTTTGGGAACAGACTTCTACAACCATGCTAGCAGGAACAAGCCCGATCCCATCTGATCTCAGAAGCTAAGCAGGGTCAGGCCTGGTTAGCACTTGGATGGGAGAGCACCTAGGAAAACCAGGTGCTGCAGGTGTAAAAAATTAAAAAAAAAAAAAAAGGGATTGTAAGTTAACAAGGTCCTTGCAATCTGTGAGGTCAGCCAAGGGTTGACTCACTTAAAAAAAGAGAAAAAAAAGGAACTAGCAGGAAAATGTCAAGATATGTGGGTGTGTTGATTGTTTTTAACTTCCAGGGAGTCCTAGGAAAAAGAGAGTGTCTACTAAAACCAGCTTGCAGAAAGTAGGGAGGAGAGAAACCCTGCTTCGATAGGAGAGGTCTTCTCTGTCTGCGGCCTGCAATTCAAGAAGGTTGTCGTGGAGACTGCAGGTTCAGGAAAGCCAAATTTCACACTCCAGTGTCCAGGAAGAGTGACAGAGGCACAGCGGTGGGAAACAACACAGACAGTAAGCCTGCATGAGGAGGCGCCCTGATACCTGGGAAGCGCCCGCTCTGCTCCTCGGCTCATGGAGGCGTCTTCCTGGCTGCACAGCTGCAGCTGGGTGCAGGCTGGGCCATGGAGCTCCTCAGCTGAGCCTTCCTGCTCTTGATGCTCAGCTAAAGGAGTGGGTCACCAGCCACGTGAATGTCACGTCAGTCCTGCCGGCCCAGATATATTCTGGCCCTTAACACATTCAAATCCAGGAAATCTCATCCCCAGTTCTCTTCAGCCACCCACGCCTTTTGAAGACGATGTGGCATGGATGTCTGTAGCTGTCGCTGGCTTCCCTCCTGCAGTGTCTGTCTCCTCGTATTCCGAGAGCATCTCTGGTGTTCGGTGTCATTCCCTTGCCACTTAACCCTTGAAATCCAGCCTCCAACCCTGCCACCTCTTTCCCTTAACGCTGGTACATGTTTCTCTCATTTCAGTAAAACCCCCAGTGCCCTGGCTGACCCACTTCCTTTCAACTTTCCATGGACATCGTCTTTTGTATTTTCGTTTCCCTGGGCACAAGCTCAGATTCTATTCCTGTTTCCCTTCAATTAGGTGAGGCCAAATGACTGAGCTAAGATCAATGGAGCGAAAATGAAAATGCTGTGTCATTGCTGGGCTGGTCCTTAACAACCTCCGGCTCGGGCCCCTTCCTCCATCCCATCTGCAGGAAGCATGACAAGGATTCCCAAGGCCATGACTGACCACGGCGAGGAGAGCTGGCCCCGGTCTCAGTGACTGCCATTGGATCGTTACAGAAGGTGAGTTAAACTGCTATTAGGTTAAGCTCCCGAAATGCTGAGGGGGTTTGTCACCTGGTTGACCTATCCTGACTAATACAACAACCAAACCCGTTCATATTAGATCAGACGATCTTTTATTTCAATCTATCTCTCCTTCAATCTTTGACTCATCTGCTCTCCTGACCCTCCATGCTGCCTCCCTAGGAAGACCCCAGCTCAGGACATCAGTTTCCTCATCTGCTCTCTGGGTTTTACACTATCTTCCAGCTTGGGAGAGGAAGAGCACTTCACAAGGCCAAGGGGACTGGTACCATCTTGGGCCTCAACACTGCAGAGGCCCTTCCATCAGCCTAACTAGCTGACAACTTCCCCAATGTTTCTCGAGCTCTTGGAAACATCTAGCACTATTGGACCATTCCTTCCTTGAATGTTCCCTTCTCTTGGCTTTCATTCTGAAGCTCTCCAAGTTTCCCTTCCTCTCTCGTCACTTCTTACATTCACAGCCTGGGAGGACAATTTCAGGGCCCCTGAAAAACTATGCACGACTCGCCCCACCCTCTAAATGTATGTTGAATCTGTCTCTCCTCCTATATGCCTCCTGCTACCAACATCCGTATTTTCTTACCTGAATTATTGCAGGTAACCTCTTCTCTGATTTCCGTGTCTCTCGTTTGACTCCTCTGATCCATTCCATACAGCTGACACATAGATCTTTCTAACATACAAATCACGTGACATCCCTTCTCTGCTGGGAACCCTTCAGTGGTTCCCTACTACCTTTGGAACAAATAGTTCTCCATCTCTTCTGAACTCTAGACACTTTTATCCCACTTCGCACTGGATGATTTTACTCCAGTCTCCCACAGTGGACTCATCCTTGACAAATACCCTTCCTGATTCTCAGCCCAAATCTGGGTCTCTCACTGTGTCCCTTTTGCCGTGAAGAGCCCCATCGTCTCACCTGTGCCTAAATCGGGTATCTGAGCAGCAGCACCCTGGTGATCCCCAGACCTGCCCCCAACATCCAGCTCATCACAAATCCTTTGGACTCTTCCTACTTACATCGTCTAACCTCATCGGCTTCTCCTCAAATCCAGTATAAACAGCCTAGGCCAGGTCACCATCATCTTTTGTCAGTAACAGCCTCCTGACTAGTCAGTCTCCTTTTTCTAACCCCATCCTGCCTTCAAAACCTTTCTCCACACTACAGGCAGAATGATTTTTCTAAAATGTTAATATGATTGTGCTTGAAACCTTATGATGATATTCCACATCATAAGAAAAAATAGCTTTAATGGAGCTTAGACCCTAGTGGAGTAAGCTGAAAAATAATAAATAAACAAGATCATAGATAACAGCAAGACCTTGGAGGGAGGGTGAGTTTGGATTCAACAGTCAGGGCCGGCCTGGGCAGAAATGACGTTTCAGCAAGGCCTGGAGGGTTAGAAGGAACCAGCCTCAAAAAAGGAGGCCGACCCACGTAAGTGTTCTTACTTACCATCAGCCCTACTGGCTTGTGGGCTTCCCAAGGGAGGCGCCTGTGATTTAGTCACTGGGTCTGATTTAAATACCAAATACACAGTTTAGGGCACTTATAGATTTTGAACGCATGTTGGACGAATAAAGAGATGCATAAAGTTTAAATTCAAACTTGAATTTTTTTGCCCATCCAATTTCAGATGAATTGTGTGCTCACATATTTTTGTACGTTCGTTGACATCAACTTGTGAAACTTCTAAGCAGATAAATTTCTAGGCAGACAAAATTCAAAATTTCTAGACAGATAAAGGCGAATGGGATTTAGACTTTAAAGAGGAGTTTTGCTTTCCTTAAATCCCTCTAAAACATTTTAGCATAGATCCTGTATAGCAATCTCTTTCAACCTGGAGCCTATCAGAAGGGACACATCACTTGCTTGGTAGGAAACTGCGGGGCATTTTAGCCCACGAATCATGAAAGCTGGCATCGGTCGGCAGGGTGGGTTTGAAGGCTCCCTTGCAAAAACTGTTTTGCTACAAACTGTTTTAATATAAACCCAGATCAACATCAGATATTCAGATTCATAAAGAAAATGCTTTCAAGTCATTATGGTTCTTTTCTACTAAGCAGGGAAAAAACAATAAAGGATTCTTCAAACTATATTGCATTGCATTTAATTATCGAACTTGAAAATATTCAGGTTCATAAGCCCTTACATGCAAATTAAAAAGTTTTCTAAACCAATTTGGCAGCAAAACCTGACTTGACATGAAAGCATTCGTATCTTTCATTTAATCTACTGGTGTGACTATTCATTTGTTTCACTACAGAAATAAAATGTGTTTAATTAGAGGGTGCTGCCCTTCACCCCACGGAAATATTGGGAAATATATGATATGTGCAATGTATTGTTTTTCTAAAATCCAAAAGGTTCTGATCTTCAAGCCACATCTGGACTCAAGGGTTTTGGATAAAGTATCTGTATCTTATTACGACACTCACCCAATTCTATTATCTTGAGTTATAAAACTTCCATAATGTGTGGGCTTTGAAGTACTAAGCAAAAAAGTAAAGTTACAAAAACACATTAGCATGATTTGAGCATTTGGAAGTAATATAATTGAAAACTGGTTCAGAGTTTCCTTTCAGATCTGATTTAAAGTATGCATTTATGCTGCTATATTATTGCTTTTCCCATAAGTGAATCCTTCCATGAGCCAGAGATGCTTTGGAGCATGAGGAAAGTTGTATAGGTAAGCCCTTTGAACCCAGCCTTAACCTAAATATTACAATCTTTTGAATAATTTGCCATAGCTTCTAATTTTGCAAAGTGTTTCACTGTTCTCATTTTATAACTTTTATGATTTTCTTATACTCTATGTTTTTTCTCCCTCAAGTTTCAAGAAGCAGACCTACCAGCTGGGAGCAAGGTTCCTACTCTTTAGAGGGCACACATCTAGGACACAGCTGCAAACCTCCTTATGTGTATTATTTCTGATTTTTTTAATCACCCTGTAGAAGTACTTTCTCACTTTCTCGTCACACAATTGAGTAAACTCAGGCTTGATTTGTCCAAGGCTACTGAGCGAAGTAGAATTTGAACCCAGGGATATCTAGCTCCAAAGTCTATTTCTCCCAAAACAAATGGGTAAATAACTGGCCCATGCTCCAACCTCATTCTCAACTTGTGTCTCATTAGAAGGAAGACATTGAGGCTGCTTCACCCATGGAGGGAATGAAAGTATCATTGTTTCTCTAAAAAATGACCATGCTAGTAATTTGACAGTACCAAAAAATGAAGATATAGTATCTGGTTTTAAAAGATTCAACTCTAAAACCATATAAAATGCCAATTGATGTAATTTTTGTTCCAGTATTTTAAATAAATACAAATAATTAAAATTGGGTAAGCTTATCAACAAATACCACTAAATCTGATGTTCGATGTTCACCTACCTTTTAGAAGAGTCATCTATATTTATTGGAAATGTAACCATACAAGGGGAAGAGAAAGGCTTACACCACATAACAACATAGCATAAAAGGACAGAGATGGAGATCATTAGCGATTTTAATTGTTTTAAGGCCATTAAAATTAGAGAAATGTCAAAGCTTCCACAATGTTAAGGGTTCATTACTACAGCATTTTAGAGTTTACTAGTTCATACCTTTCAATCACAGCAAGTTATTAGCAGTGAAGGGATGAACCCTCTTAAGAGGGTTTTTATTCCAACGATAAGATGTTATGGACAAGACACCTAAGTTTAAAAAAATTAGTAGCAAGCGCTAGTTGAGTTAATCTGTTAAAGACAAACTATGGCTTTGGAAAGCTAAATGAAAAAGCAACAGTAAAGCTTACAGAACTTAGCTCGTACAATTTGCCTTGAAGGCGGAAGATTGGTTCCCTGAAATAGCAAAGAATTATATGCTTTAGTTCAGAAAAAAAAAGTTTGTAAAATAAAGTCTGTTATTACCTCTTCTCCTTTCAAAACAATGGAAAAAAATCTAGAGCAGAGGTTTCAATTTGTTCAATAATTGTACCTCTGAATTAAAAAAAAAACTCTAAAGTCATCATTGTTTTGACTTGAAAAGAAATAACAATGCAAATACTCATTATCACATAAAACATAAAAGAAACAGCAAACTGTCGGAGTTAATGCAATCTCTGGAGAGCGCTATTAGTCAGAGACAGCGGGTCAGCCCAAAACACAAAAACTCAAAGGATCAGATGCTCTTGGAATTAACATATTGATCCACCAACAGGAATTTGGTGTGGCAGAAAGTAAGTCCAACATCTGCCTTCTTTATGAGCTGTCCCTTCACTGTTACCAAGCTGTGCAAATGTGTGAACTAGTCAGCAGCGTCAGAAAGCTCATACAACTACTCACCATATCATAACCTTGAACTGACTCACAGATTTGATGTTAAATCAAACTTACAGGTCACGTGAGCAAGCAAAGTAGGACACAAGGGGTCGCATTTGGAAAGCAGAGCAAATAGCAGAAAAGTTATTTAAAATAAATCAATAGGGTTAACTGCGTAATATAGCAAAAAAAAAAAATGCAATTCACTCTAAAAACTTAAAAAGCCAAACAAAACAGAAAGCTGCATTTCCAGCACAATTTGCACATGATTAATTCGCATTTAAAAAAACTAGTCAATCAAGCGATTTAGTTCAAATTCTGCAGGGCATGCATGCACTGATTCTTTTAAACAGTTCCTACCTGGTTTCCGATTGTGTTTTTCTTGTGAACTTGGCTGCTCCTCTGTTGAGCGCTGAGGGAAGCAAAGGAGAGCGGCACTGAAGAAACTCTTACGATTTCTTTTCTAAACAAGTAACAGACACTAAAATAGATCTAGGCTTTAAAAACGGATCGACAACTGAGGCAGAGCTAATATCAAACATCCAGGGTCGGTTTAATTCTGGAAGCAGAACCAACTCAGTGGTAACTCTTAGTACCAATGAGCACTTATGAACCAAAAAATAACCGCACGAGAAAAGCTGCATTGCTGATCAATAACAATGAGTCGATGCAAGTGTTTGTGACGTCCTGCAGGGACACTAAAAAATCAAGGTAACAGGCATTAAGTATATACCATGTTCTACGTGCTTTACAGATATTAGCGATTCTACCTTTAATCTCAACCCTGTGACTCCAGGTCCCCAACTCTTTGTGATATTATCCAATCTCGGTGCTTTGAATTCCATTATATGGTGACAACTCCCATGGTGCACCTCCAACTTGGACCTATCTCCCCAGCTCTAGACTCACGTATTTCTGACAACTCACTGCCTCCACTTGGATGTCTAACGGGCATCTCAATCTTTACAGGCCAGAACTGAACTCGTAACCTCCTCCCTAAGGCCTGCTCCACCTATCCTTCTCCCTAATTCCTGGGCAATTCCATATTCCAAGTGCTTGAGCCCACATCCTTGACACTCACGCTCCATATCTGAGCATCGGCAAATGCTATTGATTCTACTGCTTAAAATGTTTTTAAAATTCAACACCTTTTTACCGCCCCACTGCTACCACTTTGATCCAAGCCACTGTTACCTCTCACTGCGATTGTTGCCAGCATCCCTTCCTTCTTCCAAGACTCTCATGCCCTGTACACTGTTCTCTATGGCTTTGTTCACCTTTAAACATACTACACAGGTTAATGGGTTTTGTGTTTCTTGTCTGTCTCCCTCCATTAGAATGTAAGCTTCTTGGGAGCAGGGGCTTTGTCTGTTTCATCCTCTGCTTTATCCCTGGTGCCTAGGACTACCGGGCACTTTCCATGACAAAATTTCATCAACTGATTAATGCATAATTACAAGTGGATCTACCACTTGTAAGAATATGTAGAAGAAAAAAATAGATCCATTTTATAGCCAATCTCAAATATCAGTGTCAAAACGAACATTAAAACACCTTTTCTTGCCACCTAAAGAATAATCTTTTCGCAGCAATTGGCCAGCCCCATAAATCCAAAGATATTGTTGCTAATGACATATTTAGGTACTTGAAGTTACTCCATAAGCTACATAATAAAAACAATAATAATAAGCTGCCTCATTAGAAAACATCCTTTATCATAATTCTTATGTGTGCAGTGATAACTGAACTGAATTTTAAAAGCATTTCAAAATACTTATTTAACAATGTGTTCATGGACAATCATGTAATAAGGACTTGCAAGCTAATTTGAGCCTTTGGGGATAATTTTGGTCACAGGTACTTAACTAGTTATCTCTGTAATACCGTAAAACACTTTGCATACGTCAAAAATTTTAGGGCACCAACTATGGAAGACAGAAATGTGAATGAGGTATGGTCTTTGTAATCAGAAGCCTACCATTTATCTAATGCAAATGAGATGCATACACAAAACACAGAGAACAAAGGAAGAATAAAGTCTGTAAGAATGACTATGTGAGGACTTAATACACAATGCACAATAAAGATTCACATAAAAGAAGAGTGTGCCGAGGGTGTGTGCTCATTTCCCAAAGAAAGGCTATGCAGAGTAATCACCCTGAATGTTTAGATACGATCTGAGGTTTTCACAGAAAACCTGAAGAAAGGTAAACTTTTAGTAGAGGAAGACAGCCAAGTGCATTCCAAGAGAATGGAGTCGTATTAGCAAAGCCAGGAGGTAGGAAAATGAGACATGTAGGAAAACTGTGGAAAGTAAAACTATTACAGCAAAATTATACGATCACAGACTCGGGTTTGTAAACAGCCTAAAAAGCCATGCAGTAAGTACAATAACTGTATGTTAGAGCCAATTATGGAGAACTTGGCCGTTACACTAGAGGCAGCAGAAAGTATTCAAAGTTTCTGAGCCAGCAAATGGCATGATCAAAGCAGTGTTTTAGTAAAAATTACCTCCCTGAAATGGGCAGTACTGATCCTGAAGTAGGGAAGACAGGAAGCAGCCAGCTTAGACCCCCCTCAGCCCCCACACGCTCTGCTGGAGCCGTGCCCAGCCTTCGGAGCCTCATCGACTATCATTTCCGGATGATGCCTTCTCAGAAACCTCCAGTTATCTCTCCTTCCCATGACCTCCCAAAGCTCTCGGCCTGTGCCTGCACTACAGGAACAGGACTGTGTGATCTGCAGGTCTCTAACTCTCCCCCTGGGTGGTCGAAGGTGTGTTGCTGTCCTCTCGGGATCTCCACCTCTCTCACCACTGACACTGCATAGCACCGCATTGGCTTAAGAGGTAGCAGAAGACAGATGCTACAGGACTTCAAAATCATACTAATGAATGTAAACTTCATTCCGAGAGGAATCGGGAATCCCAGAAGGAATGAAAAAGAACAAGAGGAGAGGCAGGAAGAGTTGTCATAACCCAAACAGGAAAAGAATAACTTTAGGGCACCAACGACCTACAAGACGCTCTGTGGGAGATATAAACAATGACAGGAATAGAAGAATTCAAAACACACAATAAAGGTTGAATCAAATGGGCTTGGTAAAAATGAAGGGAAACGAATATGAGGGGAACGAAGGATACTCAGGTTTCTGGTTTGAGCAACTGGGGGTTACCAGCCGCAGACAGTGGGAACGATAGAGGAGGTATAAAGTACGGATTAGATGATGAGTTTATTTGGGAGTATCAGACTGAGGCTTCCCTAGAATATATGAGGAGAGGTGCCCGGTAAGTAGCTGAATATGGTACTAAGTCCAGGAAGGAGTTCTGGAATGCAGTCTAGATTCACAGTCATCAGATCAAGCTGGCAACTGAAACCACTGTGGTGAGTGACATCGGCTGGGGACAGAGCAGTGAGTAAGAAAGAGGAGTCTCTGCAGATGATGATGAAAACCAGCCCTTAAACCCTGATCAGAGGATCAAAAGCTCCCAGATGAAGCTGAGAGGAGGCGTCCAGGGCAGGAAGAGGAAAAGCCGGAGACGGTGGGGGGCTATCGAAGCAGAGGGACAGACTCCTTCAGTGAGTGGTTTAGGACGTCAAATGAAGGACTCGGGATTGTCCAGTGCGTTACCTGCTTTGTCCTGGCCCAAACCAGTCTCAGTGGGGTGGTGAGGTAGAAATGAGACCGCAGAGGGCCGAAAAGTGAAAGGGAAGCGGAAAGAAAAACAAGGACAAACTCCAAGTCAGTCCAAAGAGGCCTCGAACGAATCACAAAAATGAGTCCCTCGGAGATACAGATCCCACGCCAAGGGCAGGTGTGCCTCTCCTCCCACCACTGTTCAGTTTCTAAAGGAGAATTGGAATTAAGAGAAACTCCAGCAGTAACCACGATGGAGAAGATACTAGCAAAATGGCAACACGCCGACCAAGGCAGTGGGAAGGGAAGGTCCATCCTTTGTACTTCGGTGACAAAGAGTTGACTGTTCATTCAGTGACTAAAGAGTTGACTGTTCATTCCTGAGCCCTGGGGTTTGGTTAGCAGTAGCTAACAGAGCTACTTTTTTCTCTTTTAGTAGCCACCACTGTGGGTCACCACCAAGCTGTCGGTAAAGCATGAAATGAAATGAAAGACAGCTGAATTCCCCATAATCTAGAACTGTGCTGTCCAATACGACAGCTAGTAGCCAGATGTGACCATTTAAACTAAAATTTTAATTAAAATTTAATTTTTATTTAATATGCATTTGATTTCCTGTTTTACTAGCCACTGTTCAGCTACTCAACAGTCACATGCGGCTCGAGGCTCCTGTACTGGACAACACAGATTATAAAAGATTTTCGTCATCTCAGGAGGTTCGACAGGACGGCACTGCTCCAGAGTAAAGAAGCTCTCTTGGACTGTTCTGTTATTACCCCGAGAAGACTGTAAACACTTGCCGCGAGTCCCCAGAGTGGGACTTGTCACATGCAGGCCCTGGCAGGATCCTTCGTGAATTCTCAGGCTACAGAACTCGGGGGCCTATGAAAGAGGGATGACTCATCTCCTAAGATTCATTTTAAGGACGAAGATAAAGTTCAAAATAACAGATTTGAGAATGAAAGAGAAAAGTGCAAGTCCACTTATTTTTCAAATGGTCCTGGGAACATTCGGATGTGTAACTTATTTAAATAGGTGACACTAACGATGTCCTTGCAAGTGGCTCAACCCACCTGGTAAGACTCCCAGTAAGCAACCAGGCACTGAATTGCTAAATTTGCACATGAGTCAAAAGAAGGATCTGATTATAATCTGATACCCAAGTTCTGGTTCCACAAGGGAGAGAAATTCTTATGTTAGAAACTAGAGACACTATGATAGTAGGACATGAATATGTATGAGGGCAAAATACAGGAAGAATGTAAAGGAAAAGACCCAGATTGCTCTGGAACTCGGCGCCAAGACTCACACAGGCTGCCTGTCGTGACAACAGGCATTCCAGAGGATCAGGACAGAGAGATAAGGGACTAACCACCCACCGAGCTTTCACGGTGCTGGCACAACAAACTGGGGTCTGCACCCGGCACCATTTCAGCTGTGAGAAAACAGGTGTTGAGATCAGCTCGGCCCACAGAAACATGGACCTTGGTCAGCTGCTTGTGTCATCGACGTGTCACCCTGCAGGACCCTGTCTGGAGCCCATTTTGCTCTTAAGCTACTGGGGAAATTTCAGTCACTCAGAAGGCAAATTCTGCCCATGAAACAAATGGGAAAAAGCACCAGATTTTGAAAATTCACTTCCAAAGGCATTCAGCTAATAAGTGAGCCTTTCTACTCAAAGAGCAGAATTTGTGGGAGAGGGGAAGTGAATGGAGAAACAATTGAACTAGATCTTGTTTTCTCAAACAATAAAAACTATTTACAGTGTGTAAAAAAAGTAAAATAAAACAACACACAGGGTTGTGTTTTTTTGTTTTTGCGTTTTTGTTTTTTTTTTTAACAAAGAACAATGACAAATTAAAATCCTTAAGTCGTGAAAAGAGTCGACATTTTCTTCTGGAATACCATACTTTTAGGTTCGGAAACTATATTACAGTTGAAAGATCACGCTTTCAGAAATCAGGAAATTCCAAGGCAAGCCTACAGCAGCCCTAACATTACACATGGTACATATTTTATGGTCCGTGTTGAACAAATAGCTGGAAGATGAAAAAAAAGTTTCCCATATCCAACATGGCCAAATAAATGCTACAGCAGACAGAAGACTTTTGAGATGTTCGGAACACTACTGAGGATATTCTGTTAATCTAATTTTAGCAATTTGTTTTCCTTTTTCAAAACTTTTAGAAAAGTCAACCCAGTTGAAAAAAAATACATGTGTAAAATATTATATATACCACCATCCTTCAAACTGAGAGGTGGTCTCCCCTCTCCTGACAATTGTCTGAAAATCTCATGAAACGAATGCTTATTTCCCTCAACTTGAGACTTTAATTTTGTATCTTTGGAACTTAAAAATACTTACATAATTGTCTTCAAATATGGCTTGATTTTTCTTCCTTGATGGAAACAGCGTTCCTGCCAACTTTAAAATTTATAGCTACGACCATATTTTTTTAATTTTCAAAAGCACAGAAAAATAAACCACAACCCCTCAAAGTGATTTTGAAATGAACATTTCTTCATCTTCATAATTATCTCATGTCACACTGCAATGTACTCCAACCCAGCGTACGAATGGAAAGAACACCCACCTCTCATTCTCAGTGCAAAATATCACATTTGGAGATAACATCGCAACTAACAAAAATATTCCAGTTGCAGTCGTCCTCCAGGCATTATGAATTTCATAACAAAAGAAAATGGTGCATCTCGTGAGCGAATTCTCCTGTCTCTGTGAGTGTGTGTGTGTGTGTGTGTGTGTGTGTGTGTGTGTGTGTGTGTATAAAACACTTTTTCACTTTTACAGACTACACCGTAGTTTTCAAAAGCACTTTCAGGAAATATCATAAACTTAATCTTCCAACAATCCCAAAAGAAAGGGATTATTTATTATTCCACTTGATAGGGCAGTAAACTGAGCCTCAGAAAGGCTAAGTGACCTGCCAAGGCCCAAAGCTCACCAGTGGCAAACCCTGGAAAAACAGTGCAGACTGCCGACTTCCAGCCTGACCCTTTCCAAGGAAGTTGAGGTGTGCAATTTCAATTAGATGCTACATGTGCAAAGCTGCTAGATGTCTAAAGCAGTTCGAACAATGCTTCTTTTTTCTGCCCCCCATCGTAACGGTTCCCAGTCGTGCTGCTGGAAAAATGGGGCAGTCACCTGGACTTCGGAGACAGTGCCAAAAGGCTGCGTTTGAAAGTATTTACATTTGCAAAATGATAGGCCTTTGAAAACCCAGCTAGTACAATAATGTCGCCCACTAGTTTCTAAGGTAGAAAATACTGAAATTTACTGAGCAAAGTAAACTCTGGAACATTTATACTTTAAGAACAAAAGGGTAATCGAGGAAAAAAATGTTTCAAGAGGAGTCTAGGGGTGAAATGCAAATTGTAGCTGCAAATGCAAAATTCACTGGTTTTGAAACGTGTTTAAAACTTCAACCTTTCCAAACTGATTATGACTTTGTCTACGTTTCCTCAGGGCAGTGTTGTAACATCTTTTTCACTTTCAAGTTCCAGTGTCAAGTTTGCTACCTCTGCTACGTTTTTATAAGAACCTAACTGGCATTTGTAATCAATAAAAATCACCATTAAAGACAGCATTCCTGCTCTTTCGAGTGACTCAAAGATTTGTTTTTCTTTTAAATCCCTCAAGGAAGCAAGTGAAGTAAATGGAGAATGTGTCGATTTAAACTTGCACATGTGTTTCTCTAGACGTTTCAATTATTAGGCAAGCTCCTAAAAGACAAAAATAATTTCTTTTTCTTTTCTTTTTTCCCCATAGCAACAAGAGTAGAGCTTGGCACAGGCCATGTGGAGGTCGTGGACTTTCTGGAAAGCAGATGGAAATTCTCAGGTCCCCACTTCTAAGCCCAGGGACAAGGAGGCCTGCCGGAGTCTAGGTGTCTTCCCACTGGTGAGTTTGTAGGAAATGAGCACTGCAGATGGCGGGAGCCATGGGGACCAGGAGGGCAGGGCCAGGCCTGGGTGTGACACCCGGGAGCGAATACCTTTCTAGAAGTCGGAGTGGACTGTGTAGCCACAAAGACAACTGACCATAGAAACACGTTAATCACTGTGTTCTAACAACTTCACACACAGATCAGAGACAGAAAAGAATTAAGGAAAAACTTATCTACCACTCAGTAGTAGCAGCCACTGGGTGCTAAACACACGCCCGCCACTGGTTAGGCGATCACAGCTACAGCCACGTGTAGAACAAGATGACGTGCCGTTAGATAACTGGGCCTTTCTTCCCTAAAATATGCTTAAAAAATTCCTCGGACCACTGGTCAGTGTGGATCACGTGATCTACATCTCTGTTTCTTCTAAGTCGGAAGGTAGTTAGTTTTACACTGTGTCGTGTATTTTATCTGTTCCTGTTCGTGAACACATGGTGCAAGTGACAGTACGGAGTCCCCTTTCCTTTATGTGAAAGAGACGATATTTTATACCCCCAAAGTTGGAACCATTTACATGCCACAAATGTATTTTTGAGTTAGAAGCAAGATTCCTTAAAAGCAATCCACTACGGGGCAAGAAAAAAATGGCGAATGCAGGGTCTTGAAAACACTGCACAATGAATAACCAGCCCCGAATCACTGAGCACGTCTATGTGAAAATGTCTGTGAAGACAGCAATAGAACAAAACACATACACGATAAAACAGCAATGTAGAGACGAGCCTAAATAAATATGTGCACTTCAGAGAAAGGAGAAGGTTCATCCAAAAAGATTACATCTAAGTTCACAAAGGACAGTTTAAGGAAAAAAAGGGGGGCCTCTATATTCTGATTTAGGGATGTTGAAATAGCCTGTATCCTGTGACCTGCACTTGATATTTCAATTTATGGAAGAACTTCTTCCCAAACATATTGTCGACGTGCATCTGTTCCTGCTTATCTATGGGAGTTCAAGTACAAACTGCTGCTCGTCATCCAGAAACGATGAGTATCTGAGACACATGTGACTGCACATGCTGCACGACAAAGGCGCCAACGGCTTTCTCGAGAGAACGTGACCCCACGGCCATGAGGCTCACGCTTCCCAAATGGGGCCGACTCAGAGCTAACCTTGACACAGAACGCACTCGCAGAGGGTGCTGGGCGTGCGGCAGAAATTAAACTCCCTATGTGGGTTCTGACAAAGCAGCAGGGGGGATGCGTGGGCGACGAAGCGTCTCACGTACTTTGCGAAGCCGATGAAGTCTTCGTGGTTGGTGTTGATGTACGACACCTGGATGTCGATCAGGAGCAGGACCTGTGGGTCAGAGAGAAATGCCTCAGTGGCACCATCCTCAACGCTGAACCCATTAACAGCCTGAAAATGATCTGTCTTCGGTTAATTTTAAAAGGCTATTCAGTTAGGATAAAGAGTTACGTTCATTTTTTTTTCATGAGACTCACATAAGCTTTACTCTACGTTCAGAAATTAAAAACCTGCATGAGAAATCTGGGTCTTGCATGAGGATGACAGTATTCTGGTTTATAGGACTGTACGCTTTGCCAACTTAACAGAACCTATAAATGTTCTATTCCTCTGAAACGTAGGCATAATGTTCCAAAGAAGGACACATGTTATCTAAAAAGATACATGGCAAGAAGGACAATGAGGGGCTGCTTAGAGCTTCCAGCTCCTAGAGACACCATACCTTAGCCATGAAAGAGCAACAGCATCTCTGGTTTTCCAATCCTCTCTTACCTCTTCAAGCTCCCCGTAGGCAAGCAGAAGAATCATCTCATCGACCAACTCAAAAAGGCAATACACGAATAAACAGAAAGCCTCCTTGAGATCGATAAGCTCCATCATGACAGCAAGCCTTCGGTCAGGTCTCTGCTGAAAGGTCACCTCTTCAGGGGGCTGCTCCCTGCCCATTGCACCTATATGAGCACTCTCCTCCCTCCCCATCCTGTCACTCAGCCTCGTTTTCCTCTGCAGGGTTACCACCAGCTGCCACAGTCAATCCACTGCCCAGACCCCATCTGCTGGAGCCACTGCCTAGGACAGAGCCTGAAACATCGTGTGAACCCACTCAGGGTTTGCCAAGGAGAGAACTGAATAGATCTTCCAGGAAACACGGAAATGTTCTAGTCGCAAGACACTTCTAACTCTAAGTCCGAGATTCGGAGGGTCCCTGTAGAAAACACTCTTCGGTGGGAGACAAGGAGACGAAGGAGAGAGGAGCAACGGGAAACGGTGAGAAAGGGAGCTGTACTCGGGAGATATGCAAAACTGAGCTCCCCTTCCTAAGTGTCCTTTTTGTTCCCCATCTGTGGCCCTAGCCCTTCTAGAATGCTGAGACTCGCCCATAGGGAAATAAATATACTTAGGAACCTCTGCCCATGAACCTCAGGGCTCTGCACTCTGACCTTGCAGAACGAACTTCTGATGACAACGACAAGTATTTCTATGCTGCCTCCCTTCACCAAAGGTGACGCGAGTGTATCAGAGGACTCATGGGGACAGTTCGGTGACAGTCTATATGTCGCTCCCCAGCGGGGACATCCGCAGGAAAGCCTTCCCTGATCCTCACCCCACCCCCTCCCCCCAGACCAGGCTGGGTCCCACGACTACTCCCCTTTAGCCTGGATGTCACGTAATACGTATGCTGCACCCCAGACCCTTTATTTGCGGTGTTCGCCACAAATGATACTGTTTTGTCCGCTGTTTTGTCCCCTGGAAGACTGTACGCTCCGCGGAAGCAGGAGGCTCGTCCCTGTCGCACGATGCATGTAGCACCATCCAGTGAACAGCCGTGGCGATAAATTTCATTCCTATCTCCCAGCCTCGAAGAGCAGTTTGCTTTAAAGGGGGTGATTTATTTCCAAATAATTAGTGCTCGGCTTTTTGTTGCTCGCTCACTCCCCGACGCTACGCTCTCTGAGGCTTTGCTCTTGGGACAGACCTCAACTGTCTGGCTGACCAGATCTCGCTGTGAGTCCCACGGGGACCTGCCCAAACCCATCCCCCGACTACGTCAAGTCAGGGCACAGGCACCCCTGATTGGGTCGATACCATCACACATGCACAAAAAGTTTCATGTCATCAGATTTGATTTTGTTTCTTTTCTTAGTAAGGAAGACGGAAGAGCCAGGAGGAGTGATCTTTACAGAATCATCTGTGGTCCTGCCCCTCTTCTCCCCACAACAGAGCCTGGTTCTGTTCAGTGCTACACCCCCAAATCCATTTGGCGGGGAGTTTGTATCAATAAACAATGATATTTAAACACAAATATATTGTTGCCACCATAAAGAGCAAAATATCTACAGAATTGTCAACACTGCCAAAGGCTGTCACGAACATCTTGGACGTTCACACACATTAACTTGGAAGGCAGGATAGGAAAAAAGTGGAAAAAATAAAAACGATGGCTGTTCTCATTCATATTCCTGGAAACTGGGAGTCTGTGTCCATCCTAGGAAAAGAGCCAGGTCACATGTGGGGGACGAAGGGGAAACGAGTGCATTTTTGCTCATTTTTTCGTACTTTCTCAGAGTTTCTCACTGCCTTTTTTCACCCACAGTTATTGAAGATTTAGTTGAAGAAAAATAAAGCCACCCCAGTGGCGGTCGTCACCCTCAAAGTCAACCACTTCGACGTGCAAGCTCATGTGTGGGAGCACCTGAAATAATAGCAGCCACACACCGACGTTCAAAAGACCTTTGTTTGAGAAAGAAATCATAGACAGATTTACAGTTTTCCAAAATTTTTAATTTTAAAGAATTTTTCCTCCCACAAAGCTCCCAGAGCAGAATTTGGTAATAATTCCATTTTCTAAAAAAAAGCTGTGAGAACCCCTCAGAACAGCTCTGGCACAGAGGCCGGAGAGAACTGGGCGCTGACCAGCTACCTGGGACGTCCCAGGTGGGCACGGGCAGCACAGATGTGGGGTCTGGGCGAACTGACGTAGTCATGTGACCCACATGCATGTTTTTACTGTGGAGGTGGCAAGCACCCGCTTCCTCGGGCAGGTAACTGTCAGACCAGGCCACCTGAGATGGTCACTTGGGAGGGAGACGCCTGCCCCATCCCTTATCTCCCACTCGGGGAATTAATCGCTGCGTCAGAGATGCAGATGAAAGACAGTTTCCCTTAAAATCAGAACGGGCAGTTCTTCCTCATATCTACTCTGTGTCACAGCTCTTTGGGGGGACGTAGGGGACGCTAAAACTAACGAAGACCTAAGGGCCATGTCTGGATGACTTCATTTCGTCCTCATAAAATGCCTGAGTTAGCTACCACCTTTTTCTCCCTTTAAGATGAGGAAACTCAAGTGTGAAGGTGCTGGCTAACTTGCAGCAGAGCTGGATTCGAACTCAGGCCTCGAAGCCAGGGCCCACAATTGTAGCCAAGATGCTGAGTTCAAGTCCATCATTTCTGTGAAACAAAAACTCTGAAACATGAAACTTGAAGAACTTAACGATCCCCTTAGAAATGAACTCAAAGATGATTAAGATACCAGCTATGTTACTTTGCCCTCAGCATTGTTTTTGCACAGGATCCCTAAGAGTGAAGTAGGATACATTACCGTGTACATTTTCTGGAACAGAGACGTTAAATTCAAATGGTCATCTTATTGACTTACGGTTGGGAGTCCCCTTGATGCTGGAACTTAAGTTTTCTGTTCCATCCGGTCTGAGTGTTCTATATCTGACCCTACACTTGACCTCGCTGGCTTGTGAGTTAACCTTGGTTTGTTTAGCCCCACTAAGTCACAAAGCCTGTTTTCTCCACTTTGGGTTATGGCGGCTATCCAAAGGTGTGAAAGTTGGAAAGCAAGTGAAAACTATAAATAATGGCTAATTAACTTTCAAAGCACAGTGAGGAAAAGGAATAGCAATGGATCCCGTGGCTTAAGCAGGGAGTAGGTTGCTACTGGGGTCACTCACCAGGATCCCAACCTGCCCGGCCTGCACCCCTCTGTCTCCTCACTCTCTCCTTCCACACACCGCACCCCCTCTCTCCACCCCTGCACACACCCTGGCTGCACAGAGTGTGTGTGTCTCCCCCTGCAGTTTGCTCTCTGTCTTCTACTTTGCCTTCCTCCTCTTCCCCAGTTCTCTCTTCTTTCCAACTCACCAGGGAACCACAAAATCTTGGAATTCGAACAGATCATACTTCTGAGATCATATACACCAACATCCAGCACTGCACATGATAAAACGACAGCCCCGAAAAGTGATTTGCACAAGGAGAACACATGGCCCACGTCCAGGGCCCTCTCCACGTTGTCACACTCGCAGCTGCGTCCCGGAATTACAGAGCCTCTGAAAACTTGTGCGTTTCCCATCACGATGTCTCATAAGCGACTCAGAAAAAATCCAGCTAACCTTAAGAAGCTTTTATTTCTCACGGAGACCTTAACTTTTTAAATGAATTACCTGCACTGGAAGAGAATCTTTTGAATTCACAGAGCTGGCTAGGATTCGAAGACGATTTCAAGGTCACTCCCAACAAACCATGCGCATTTAGAAAACAGTAAGAAACGTTTAAGAGAGCTGTGCTTACAAGTTTATGTTTTCCATGGATAAGCTGATGAATAGCTTTGTTCATGATCCTCAGGAAGAAAAAATCAAAACACGGAACATTTTGGTAACATTTTAGGAATTTATGACTATCCTGGCACCCATCTGCGGGCCTATTAAAAGTTAAGAACCCCTGTCTTAAAGAAAAAATGTGGGATGTTTCTGGATTCGTGGGTTTCAAAGTGGGCTGTGTCCATGCTAGGGATGCACGTGATGATCCATGCGGTGTGGAGGCAAAAATAAAGGAATGCCTATAACTGCGTTTTAAATTTCCTCCTTCTGAAGTCTTTGTGTTTGTTTATATTTTTAACATGCACAAGATGTTAGCAGAGTAACACATGTCTACGATTTACAAATAACTAAAAATAAGCATACGTGACTGTGTTCTGGGCGATCTCTTTCCACTCGGGATGGCCGGCTGCTGGCGACCCACCGTGGGGAACCCTCCGCATCCCACCGGCACCCTGCTCACCAGGGAAGGCCTTGCCTCACCTGGTCCTTTGTCTTGCCTTCTCGATCGCGAATGTGGTTCGCCACAATCCGTTCTGTTTCTTCACAGAGTCTGGGGAAGTTTGCCAGCTGTCAAGAAAAACAGATTTGAGTGTTCATATTCAAAAAGCTATATGGCCAAAAAAAAAAAAAAAAAAAGCAGCAGAGATAACTTATGTTATTTTACAGAATACAGGCACTACAATTCTGGGAGCAAAAGTGAAATACTAAAGAACAGCAGTGACAGAAGAGGCTCCACGAACTGTCATCGGGAGTAACTATGTTATCTTCTGAGCAGACTTTCTACCGCTCATCTCATTAGCTTACTCAGTGGGATGCCCTGCTCAATTTGCACACGATTTTACTCAGTTTTAAAGATATTCAACTATGATTGCTTGCTCAGTCCCTCGCCTCACTTCTACGTCTCCTACTTAAAGTGCAATCACTTTCCTCAACTTAAATCATTATAATTTTCAATCTCTTTTTGCTCTGGAGGTTGAATTGAAAGTTGTAAAGAATGTGTTGATTTTGCCAAAGTCATCAAAATTCTAATCGTGTATGCCAAAACACTGATCTAGAAGATACATCTGTAGACTTTTAGTCCCCTAATAATTATTTAAATGTTCTGTCAATTGATTTACCTAGGATCAAGGAATTAAGGCTTTGCTATGGCTTATAATCATTTTATATTCGTAAATGTATTTCATATCAGTCATTCATTTAACAGATATTCTTTAGGCTTCTGCTATAGGCCAGCCGTATGCTCAGTTTACATCAAAGCACTTGATATTAAAACTCTTTCAGTCTTGTGTGGCAGGTTGACTATACAGATAAATTGTAATGCAAAAAAAAAACAAATATTTTACAAAAATCAAGCAAAAGCACAAAGAAATAAATGGCTGTGCACTCTGAGAAGGCCTCAGAGGATTTGATGCCTAAATAATGAGAGCGAAACTTCCAGACAAAGCCGGACATCTATCCAATGGTAAATTATTTCTAAATAGTTTATGATTCAAATTGTACTGAATACTATTAATAAGAAGGTACAAAGAAAAAATAGTACAATACATATAACTTTAGGAATCCAAACTTTAAATACATAATTCTAAGAAAAAAAATTTAACTGTACATATTCTGAAAGAAAGCAGCACCATAATTTCTAAAAAAAACAAAAAAAATGTTTTAATAAAATCCAATTTTTTAAGTGTTATTTAGAATAATGTTTATTTTGGTGTGGCCTCAATATAAAAATTTAATTTTAAGCATGAAACACTTTTTCCCTAGAGGAAAAAATCACTTGAAAGACATTCCTGTCCAATAAAACAAAAATTACACACTTATAAAATTTATTAACCATTGATTAATCAGATCATGACAGCCATGCTATTAGATTTCTCTTGGAACAGGCGTGAAACCAGGCAAGATTTCTATACCTTTAAGAGTAACTAGTTTGATGCCGGAAGCAAAGTCTCAGGTTATTAGGTAACCATCTGTTCATAGTTCCATACCAAGCATCAATGAGAAAATAAACTAAAACCAGAACAAAAAAAATTTTATGCATATGACTTGAGTTGATTGGTTTGGCTGAGCTACAGATATGGGCTCTGTTTTGATCAAAAAGCTATAAACCTTCCAATGTTTATCCACTCACTACAAAATGAGTAGCAACATATGAATGCTTTTACTGCTCCTAAAAGCATTCAATAATTTCATTCCTTTTCTGTGAATTAAAACCTGCCCCCAAATTCCTAATGATCCTGGATTTGTTTATAACATGATGTTGGATTTATCCAGGAGATGACAGAAATACCTATCTGTGCACAAAGCATTCGTTATAAAAAAAGAAAAAGAAGCATTCCAATTGACAAAGGTAATGAATGATGAGAAACAATTCCAGTATTAAGAGGTAAAGAAATTACACAAGGGTAAATGGGAAAATATTTTATTGAGTGTTCTGTATTTTAGGAGTGGCATATGGAAAGTCTCAGAAGACCTAAGTCAAGCTGATAGACAGGGGAAGGGAGGCAAGTGCCCAGGTGGCCTTGAGGAAAGCGATCAGAGAGAAAAAAATATTGTTAGACTTCCTTCTCCAAGTCAACAAATCCCAAATCTCTAAACATCAAATGTTTTCTACAAATGATGAGGCCCATAACGGAGGAACGTGTGTGGTGTATCGGTACGTTCGTCCATCACACACCTCGCCACACCATTTCGTCTAAGCAGAGAAATGAGAACTCCGGTGTCAGCAAATGCTAAGGAACACACACCAAAAAGTCAGTCTTGGGTGAAGTAAAACTGAAAGGTTGTCTTGTCAGAAGAGACATAGCCTCATTAATTCAGAAAACACCTGAAGAGAAGGTCGGGGTGGGTTGACACTGCGTCAGAAGAACCCCTGAAGATAATAATCAGGTTTTCATCTCTTTTCTTTCCAAGTTTACCTCTAGGAGACATATTAATGAGTGGTCAAAAGGAAAAATCCAAACAGAACATAAGAGGAAAAGCAGAGGCCAAACTAAATTATAAACTAGGAATCCTTTAATGATGTGTGAGATTAAAAAGTGAGATTCCTAGAATATTAGTCAATCATCAAAAAGGAAGGAAATCTTGCCATTTTCAACAACATGGATGACCTTGAGGGCTGTATGATAAATGGAATAAGACAGAGAAAGACAAATCCTTCATGATCTTACACGTACATGGGGTATTTAAAATAAAAATAAAATAAAATAAAAATCCCCAAACTCATAGACACAAAGAACAGATTGGTGGTTGCTAGAGGCAGGGTAGGGGGTAAGGTGAGGGAGGGAGAGGGTAAATGGGTGAAGGTGGTCAAAGGTATAAACTTCCAGTTACAAAATAAGTCCCAGGGACATAGTATACAGCATGGTGACTATAGTCACTGATACTGTATAGTATATTTGAAACTTGCTAAGAGACAAGGTTTTAAAATGTCTCATGCCAAGAAAAAAAACTGTAACTATGTGTGGTGACGAACCTTAACTAGACCTATTGGAATTTCATAACATATGCAAATATCAAATCATTATGTTATACACCTTAGACTATCACAGTGCTATATGTTAATTATACCTCAATTTTAAAAAAACTGTCTAAAAACAGGCAACAACAAAAAGGTAATATTCCTACTCCTTAAAAGCCAAGTCTCAGGCTTAAATTCCTTATAAAATCCAATAAAAGTTTCAAATGCTAATAACCAGACTGATCCGAAACCTGAGTACCATGACCTAATACATGAAGCACCTACTCAGTGCAAAGCACAATACAGGTTGTTAGACGGTGTGGCTGTGAGAGGAGGGGAAATGTGAGTCGTCTCGTACAGGGCAAAACGCAGCAGATCTATCCAGCCCTAAAAGGAAGCCGCATTGGAGCACGATGCTTTGCAGTCATTCTTCATCCCGCAGACTTTCACGGACAGCTAATCGAGTGGCTACTTCAGGCAAATTGCTCATCACCTGGCAAGTCGGTGAGATGGGATTCGTTTATTCTTTCAAATATTCATTCAGTAATTATGAAAAACCTGGCTGTTCAAGGGGTTGTACAAGGAACGATGAGCTTAACAAACCAGGTCCCCACTCCGACAGGGCTTACAGTCTCAAAGTCCCTTTACTGAACAACAACAATGAAGGACACACAGTATAATTCGTGTGGTCACATAAGCCATCGAGGAAAACACCGTTGGGTGAGTAGATGAAAAGGGGTGTGTGTGTGTGTGTGTGTGTGTGTGTGTGTGTGTGTGTGCGTGCGTGTGTGTGTGTGCAGCTGTGAACAGAAAAGTCACAGAAAGACTCCGGTGAGGTGGCATGAAGCAGGGACCTGAGAGAAGCAAGGGTGGGCAGATACCTCGAGGCAGAGCACTTCCAACAGCAGGAACAACACGTGCAAAGGCCCCGCCATCGTGCCTCCTTGACCCAATGAAAAGACATGGGACCAGTGGAGCCGGAGTGAGTGGCGGGCAGGAGGGAGTGGCGGGATTCAGAGGGGAAAAGGAGGAAGGTCAGCGACAGCCATGCTCAGGG
Source organism: Cynopterus sphinx (assembly GCA_030015415.1). Taxonomy (NCBI): domain Eukaryota; kingdom Metazoa; phylum Chordata; class Mammalia; order Chiroptera; family Pteropodidae; genus Cynopterus; species Cynopterus sphinx. The sequence goes on along the minus strand of CM057392.1, from coordinate 2,927,927 downwards.
CTTCGGAGCCACTCGCCTGGCTGTGTGTGTCCAGGGCCAGATCATCGCTTACCGAACACCCCACAAAGTCCAACGCTTCTTCTAACAGCACTTTCGAAGGAGAACTCTCTGCCTGTATTTCTAACAGCCAGCTAAGGTGTCTTTTCTATTTCCTTGCAAAGCTTTTCTCTTTTTACCAAGCAGGGGGAGAGGAAAATCAATTCATTGGTGTGATGGCGATCCAAGAATGCGGTTCCCCAGGAGGCCAATAAATGGCACGGTCGCTAAACTGTGGTTAAAAACACAAGATGTTCCTCTCAGGGCCTCCCGAGGAGAAACTCAGGATGCCACAGGGATGCGCTGGGGGTGGGGGAAGGAGAAGTGAGAAGAGCAGCTGGGGGCTGCAGCCACTGGGAAGTGTCCAAAGCCGAGACGTCCCTGGAGGGAAGCCAGAGTGCGCCTGAGACTCTCATGCTCCCGTGGTCCCCCAGTGCCCCAAGGACACCCGTCACAGAACAGCCCTGAGCAAATGCACCCCCCCAGGTTAGACGCCTCGCTTTGTGCTTTGTTACTTGACACACAGAAACCGCATGTTTTTCACTGATGTTTGTTTATGTGGCTTAAGAAAAAAAATGCACTATGTCACACATAAGACATCGGACATGAAGAACTGTAAATGAAAATACTGTTAAAGTTACGCACATATAAATATATTTAATTAATATATATATTCCCAATACAGCTGGCTGAAGTAACTGGGTCTTCTAGACTGCCCACGGCAGTCTTGGTTCACTCTTATTCTCCCCATGAAATTATTAATAACTCCTCCTTTCAACTGCAAAACTGTCCTGCATTGGATGGTAAATTGTACAGTCGCCTTCTCTATGGTTCATGGTCAAAAGGAGTCAAGTGACCAAGTCCTGGCGCCCTCGAGTTTCATCAGGAGGATTTCACTTTGCAAAGTGTTTTAATTAGACCAGTTTTAAAGCAGAAGAACCTGCAGGTAAACATATCAAGACCAAAAAGCGAGAACATCAAAATAAGGAATAAGAACAAGGATAGGTATTTCAAAGAAAGTCTGTCTAAATCTCACCATTTAAAAGGGATGACTGAAATGCTCCTTTAAAACCAAGTACAGATCTCTTTAGCATCGGGGTACTTCAGAACATCCAAATTGTTAATAAATATTTATAGAGGCCTTTTATGTAGGATTAGTCTCTGTGTCAGATGCCAGGGATAAGAAGATAAAAGGCGCGGATCTTTCTTAAAAGGGGCTTATGACGAGCAAGAGGAGGCACTCACCTCCACAAGTAAATGACAAACAAATCATAATGCAGTATCATAAATGCTACAGTGAAGTAGTTAAACAGGGCACCGACGGAAGCCCCGAGAAAGGACTGGGGCTGGAGACCAGGAGAGGACTCACAGAAGGCCTGAAGGAAGATATTGGGGGCGGGGGGGAAGGTGGGGAAGATGATAATTGACTTGGACCTTAAAAAATGAGAGGAGACGGCAGGTGAGGACAGGAGGCAGAAGAAGATGCTCTAAAGACAGAGAATCACGTGAGGATTCGCCGAAGGCACGGAAATCCTGGCGGCCAGTGCGCATCGCTTAGCAGGGCTGACGCGAGCACAAAGTGGCAAGGGATGGAGCTGGAGAAGTGTTCGGAGATCGGACAGTGACACTGACGCAGTGACTGTAGATGATTGGCACGTCCTCAAGAGCTGGGAGCCACGGAATGATTTTGCAGCAACGGGCACACGTAGATGTGCGTATTTTAGAAGGTCTAACCTGACCGCTGTGGGGAGAACGGCCAGACTGGAGGTAGAAAGGTCAGTTGGGAAGCCACTGGACTGATTTGGTTTTAAAAAACTGTTCAGAGCCCTAAGTGAGGACAGTTTTCATCCAGGGGCTCAAGCTGGAGGTGTAGATTTGGGAATCAAGGACATTTTCAGTGGTAGCTGAACTTTGAGAGACATGACCTGCTGGGGAGGAAGGACAGCGAGGGAGGAAAACCAGGCACAAGCTCTGCTGGACTCACGTTCAAGGGCAGACAAAGGGGACAAACTCTTGAGGGAGATGGAGGGGGAGCTGTGAGACAGACGGGAGAGCCCACGGAGGAGGCAGGGCTGTCGGCTTTGGAGAGAGAGTGGAACACAGCACCAGCTTCCTGGCACCCCTGCCCACCCTGACCAGCCCTGGAGCTCAGGCCCTCCAGGGAGACGCCTCCCCCTGGATGGCTGTTCCCTCCAGCACGCTTCAGAGAGCAAACTTCCAGCAAGTTCTGCCGGCACAACACTTTTCTTCCATGCAGTGAGCCACATCTCTGCCCCGTCCGAGGGGCCCAGATCTTGGCCCTGGCCAGGGGGCGTCCTCTCTGGGAGCTCCCCTAAGAGTGGGCCCCAGCACCTTCTCCTTGCAGCTACTATCCCCACCTTTGAGGGTTCCCTTCCCTTCTCACTCGCCGACCCTATGTTACTCTACTCCCCTGTCATGAATAATACTATTTTACAGTAAATGTTCCCCATTTGAATGGCTGTGTGGCTTCTCTCTCTGACTGGACAGTGACACGATGGTCAGGAAAGGAAAGAAAGTCAGGAGGAGACAGAGGTTGGAAGAGGACCAGGGCCAAAGGGCCTTAATGGAAGACTTCACACAGGGAGGTGAAGGCATAAGGGAGCCACAAAGGAGGAGCAGGCAAACGTCCTGCCTGATCCAGGCCCTTAGGTTCTTCGGGTTTGGGCCAATAAATATTCTTCAGGGGAGAGAGCCACAGGGTAAACAACAATCGCAGGGAGAAAGCTAGGTTTTACTCCAGGCAAACTATGAAGTGTTGAGAATTCAGTGTAAATACACAGCCACCACCGACCAACGGAGCACAGTACAGAGGGTGGAGAGCAAAGAACAAAAGCCGCCACGTCCAGAAGCAGGCCCCTCGGCCACGCCACCAGGCCCGGATTCCGGTTCTCCAGAAAGTCGAATGCAATGAGAAATTATAAAAAAAATGACTCAGACATACCATAAACACTTTATATAACTTAAAACATAAACGTACACACATGTGCCCCGCTTTTGATGTGAGCAAGGCCTGCTTCCCGCATATGGATCCGCTGAGTGGAGTTATGCCTCTTCTGTCCTACACAAACCACATCCTTCAGCTCCGACTCCAGCCTTGCTCCCTTCAGAGAGGAGGGAGAACCTGAAGACGCGTGTGAAGTCATCGGAACGCAGGGCCCACCGAGATTTTTATACCCCCCACGCCCCCCAAGGCTCTCAGGGCATTGTGCTGCCTCTACCTGATGCAGAGCAGCGCTGTCGTAGCTGATCCTTATCCTCCTGCCAAAGCTGAGTTTTACAGAAACAAAACTCAAAGTCTTTTCTGCATTTGATCCGCTTATTTACTCTTCACTTAAACCGCATCATCCAAATAAGAACCACGACTGGGGATCTGGGTTTGAGGAGAAACTCAACGCAATCGGCCCCTGGGAAGAAGAGAGCTTCACTGGTGGGAACAGGCATGCCTGGGCCACCCAAAGAGGAGCCTTTAGCTGAAGACATCGGCGTGCTGAAGGTGACGACCCCTGTGGTTCACTCTCTGAGTCAGTTACGAGGAAACCAACGAAGAGAGCTTCACCTGCACAGGCGACGAGACTGAGGGCACTCTGAGGCGTGGGCAAGGACAGGGTGAAGTTCTATGACAACTGGCTCCCGCTTTCTAGGCGGAGTGCTAACAGAAAGGTTGTTTTGCTCTTCCCCACGTGTTCACCTCCCTTTCCTCGGCCCCTGAACTTCTACGGCTTTTCATGTTTTGGAGAAGAGAAACTAAGACTTTAAGGAGCCGGTGACAAACTAGTAAGAGGCCTAGAGAAGGAGTGTGGACCCCAAGCGAGTGGCACATACCCCCCGTCTTCCACACTGACCTCTGGGAAGTGCACTTGCTTCCTGTCCCTTTCACCACTCACATCTTTTCTTCATCTGAGTCGTCCTGCCAGGTAACTGAGGACCAGCATTCACATTCGCCCACATTCTCTGTCTCTCTTTCTTCCTCCTACTTCCCACTGGATTTTTAGAGGTGACTCATAGTCACCATCCACAAGGGGAAAGGTAACTAAACCAGAAGTAGCTATACTTTCAAGAATCGGTCAAAGTACCAGTGTTCACTGTCCTGAGGCTGGGCCTGCCCCACCCTAAGCTTCGTCACTAATTCCCTTCTCACGTTTTCCGACACAGGACACTCCTTTCATGTCCCTGTGGAACGACTAGAATCCAGCACAGGGGAATTAACCAGACTCTGGGGATCAAGTACGATGCTCAAGGTCACAAAGTGAAGGAGTATGGGAGCCAGGATGTGAGTCCAGGTGATTGGAGCTCAGAGGCTGAGCCCTTTACAACAAACACCACTCTGCCCCCTCCTGGGACCTCCAGGATCAAGTGGGCTTTGTTTCAAATTTAGAAGCATTTCCTTACTGACATGCACAGCGTCAGTGATTCCGTTCCCCTAACAATTCCCCCACCCGTGTGCCATAGGAAAAATTAGGGCATTCGCCTACTTGTTCTGAAGTGACCTTTACCTGTTTAAGACGAGGAGAAAATTCGCTGACTAAAACACAATCTTCCCAGCTGAAGCAACCCTATTTGGAACGGGGTGACCAAAGGCAATATGCCTGTCTCTCACAGACGCCATTGCCACTCAGAACTTTTCACAATCCTCCCTCCAGCAAACAGCACCTTCTGTGACAAAGTGAGGGGTCAGGGAAAGAGAGGCACATGGCAGGGCGGGAAAGATGGGTACGCCACACAGATGGGGTAACTGAAGGAAAGTTAGACGATCCGCACTTACTTTTTTGGTACACTTCTTGACAGTGTTGATTAATTCTTGTATGACCAGGTCTACACTCTTCAAGGAAGGCCCTTTCAGCTTCACAATTTGCTTTTTGACTATTGCTTCAAACGCCATGTCTGGAGTAAACAGCCCTGTCCTGAATTTAAGAAAGAGAGCATGTTAGATTTTTTTAAATGAGTAAGATCATTTTGGAAATGTTTCGTTGACATGCCACTTCAAGTCAGCGTGTAATACCCAGGTTTAGAAGTTACACAGTGATTTATTCTGGCCGCAGTATCATTTGTAATATCTTTAATCCTCATATTCCATAGTAAATTCTAGTCTATGGATAGTTAGCGTTGCCTAAAAGAGTTCCCAAAATGTTTTCGTGGTGCATTATGCGGCCTTTAACTAGGAAATATTTAACTGTCATGTGTCTCATCTCACAGTGTCACAGCAATAAAAAGGAATGCTACGACAGGGATGGTGTCCGAAATTCACATTTCTGCTTCTAAAGGATGCCAAAAGCCATCCCCTCGTGTCCTTTGTGGGGTAGGAAACGAGCCTCGTTTCCTGAGGGCTGCATCAGCAGTGCTACTGGCAGACAACAATCCATCCTTTCCAGGACAGCTATGGCTTAGCGAGCCGGCGGGCCCCAGTCTGAGGTCCCAGCGAGCTGGAGGGAAAAGGCAGGGAAATGGAACCAGCTTAGGACCCAGGAAGCCTAAACGAAGAATTTACAAAAATAACAAACAATAAGCAAAACAGCGAGTACGCTTTGCATTTGGCTAGGATTGATTCCACTGGGTATCGTAGCAATGCCTTCACCTACGATGTTCACTTCAGCCTCCCCACCATCTCCATCTGCGCAGATCCTACCTGCGCCCCGAGGCCCAGGCCAGGAGAGGCCACTTCCTCCGGCGCCTCCTCCTGTCCTGCCAGGGACAAGGTCTGCCTTCTCCGAACCCCAGCTCCCTACTTCCATTGCGGTGGTCTGGGCACGTGTGTCAGTCCCATCGCTACACTGGGAGGAAGCGTCACTACCGCATCTGTCTTATTTGTCACACAAGACTGTCCCCAGCTCATCACTGGCACTCAGTGCGTGAGGAACAAAGGAAGGACCAGCAGCTCTTTAGTGGGCAAAGATGGTCTCTGTGATTCAAATATCTCACAGAACCGACTGGGAACAACCCTCCTGGCAAGTGTATTTAAGGGCCCGAATAATCGCTCCGCTGGCACGTCACTCTCAGGACACTGTGCTCTTCTTTTCTCACAGGCTAATTAACTCGAGAACAACAACAGCAGCCAGGCCCTTCACTGGGACGCACATAAATCGGAAAGGTGTTTTTAGACCAGGTAAAAGTTCTGTGTGTGTGGCTAAGTAAAAATAACTTTGTGGCCCCCAAAAGTGACTTGGTTCCACTGCGTTTTCAGGCAGATGTGTTCAAATACTAGTTCTGCCAGGCTACAGAGCAAGCCACAGTTTCTGTACCAACAGTATTCTGGAGTTGAGGGAGGGTGGAGAGCACGAATAGGGAACTGGAAGTCATCTTGACGGTGAGAGAAACTGGATTTGCTTATAGATGTTCCTCCTTTTCGTCGTGCGAACGCTTCCTTACTGTACCATTTGAGACGCGTAGAGATGCCTAAGTTTTCAAGTGAGAGCTAATTCAAATGTCGTTGCTCCTTTGGAGAATCACGCATCACATGCGCACTCACGGCCAAATTTTGCCCTCTCAGCCCCTGTTCCCAAAATAGTCCCCCCTGGGCCCTGCGGCAGGGGCTGAGGTACAGCAGCCAATAGACAGGGGACTCGGGGAGCCTCCTCCGTGTGAGATAACCCGCCAAGCAGGCAACCCAAGTTCTGTCACCGTGAATTCAAGACGCCTCGATTTTGTTTAGTTTTCTGTACGTGAATTCAAGAAACAGCTGTTAAAAATGTTTTATTAGGGTTCTTTAAAGAAAGTAAATTAGGATAATTCCATTTCACACGAGGGCAGATTCGGGTACAGGTCCCTCTCCGGGCCTCGTGTCCCTCCGCCCGCGGGTCCACTTTCCCAACTGCAGTCGGCGCGCGTGGCTCCCGGCTCGTAGGGCACACGCGGGGCTTCTCACATCTGTGCCTCTGCCCATACTGCTCCTTCCACGTCGAGCCATTTCTTCTACCCTCCGGCCCCAGCCTCCTTCATCCTCTCGCATCTCACGGCATTGCCCCCTGTACCAACCACACACACACACGCACACACGTGCGTGCACACACAGACGCAGACACGCACACGCGCACACACATACATGCACACGGCACACCTTTGCCTGTTGAGATCATTCTGGTCCTCTAAGCAGGCAAGGCTGGACTCAAAAGTCACCACCTTCACGGATCCTCCCCAGTCTTGCTCCAGGGCTCCTGCCCAGATCCACCCGCCCTACCTCTGGGTGAACTGTGATGGCTTCTGGGCACATAGGCCTCCCACCCTGAAGCTAAGGCCCTGGGACAAGGGTGTGCCCAGGGGTACATCTCAGCAAGCACCTGGCTGTGAAGAATTTCCGTTTTTCTAACTGAAAAAGGCCCAGTGTGACGACTGGAAATAACGGTTGAACCCAAGCTAGGATTTTCCACTCCTCCCCTGCCCTCTCCACGGTCTGTTCTGTTCAGATGATGAAAAGGCCACTTGGCCAGCCATGTACAAACACTCGTTCTCCTCGAGGACGAGGGGCACGGGAAGCACTTGCCTGATTCCGTGTATGTTTTTGATGGCGTAGCTTATTTCTCGTCGCAGCTCTTTCTCGTTGAACTCCATCTGCAGATGGAAAACGAGCCACGGTTACGTCGCTTCATTCCGCCGAACGACAATATCATTGAATGTTAAAGGATGAGAACAACTCGACTCTGAGATTAGTAAATGGATCCGCATGTCTCTCCTAACTTAAACCCAGATGGCCAGAACATCTGTCTATGGAAAGTTCAAGGCGACGGGGAGCATCAGGGGTTGCTGGGAGTTCTGTCTCGGCACAGCGGACTTGCACTCTGCTGCAGATAAGGAGATCTGTGCACCAAGGATGCCTCCTGGACAGAAATCTGGCCATTCGTTTGAAATACGTAATTCTTCATTCTCTTCCCGAACGTAGTGAAGGGATCCGCAGACGAACACACAAATAAAGGTGTCGCCCGACAGACGAGAGCCGTCCAGCTGTGCGGAGATGAACACCGCTGTCTCCCTGGCCATCTTAACCACCTGAGTTCAAGGCCTCTTTGTACGAGGAAATGAATAATAGGTGCCAGTCCGACACAGGATAGGTGGCCGGCCGTGTGAAAACTTCCCAGAAGTTCTAGGCTCCGTAAATTTATTTGGAAGCGGGATCAAAGCGCCATGGGGCTCAGACCTGGACGAGGTCAAGAGGACATTGGGTTGGGGCCCCTACCTCCTGAGATCGGGCCTCTCCAGGCCAACTGCCCGTCCGTTCAGCCTGGCACTGTGTGCCACTCAAAGACAGAGGCCACCGATGCCTGCCCGCACCCCGGGGCTGCACACTTCCTCCCTGTCTGTCTGTGACAACGTCCCCCACCCTGCCTCACGCTGCCTCCTCCCGCCTAGCTAGCTGCTCATCCCTCCCCACTCAGCTGAGAAGCCAGGCTCCCCAGCGCTCCGGGCAGAGACTCCTGTCTGTGGGCTGTGTTTCCATAACACCCTGTGCGGAGGTTGATCGCTTTACTTAGCACGTTTTAATGAAACTCTCTGTTTACCCATCTGCCTCCCACACCGGGATGTAAGCACCCGCCTCCGTGCGGGAGGCAAGTCACATGTCCCCATGAGTACCTAGCCGCTTCCCGGGCACTTTGAATGTAACAAGGGGCAAACCGTGATTCGGACTGTCACACACACTCAGCTTTCCCTCAGTTTCCCCCGGCTGGTGCGCTAACGTTTGCTCAAGGGTTTGCACCAAACCTTGGGTGTCCTCTTGATTCTCCTCTTTCTTGCACCCCCCATATCGGTCCACGTCCTGCTGACCCCACCTCCAAAACACAAACCCTCCCACTTCTCTCCATCCTCTCCTCTGAGTTATAGGAGTTGAGGCTTCAGGGATGTTCACTTGCACACACCCCTCCAGACCCAGGGCCTCACTGTGTGTTTACAATTTTGTATTCTCTTTCGAGGGGGTCCCCAAAACTGTATAGGCTCCAGGACCTAGAGAAAGTGGATCCACCTCTGCTCCAGCCCTGTGCTTTGACTCACCATACCTGTCTCCCTCAATCGATTTCTTCCCCTTTGCCATCCAGCGCCCATTCTGTGTTGAAAATCAAAGACCAGATCAGCTCTCACCTGTCCTGAAAACCTTCCCCTGACTTCCAATTGTTAACCCCGCCCCCTTCATCAGCCCTGTGTCGCCTTCTCTGCTCTTCACCTGATGTACAGGTGCCCGCTTTAGAGCCCTGTCCTCAGCTGCTTGCCTCGAACCGCCCTCTTCCCCCAGATCCTCACAGCCGACCTCCCTGTGCCTTTCTGGTCACGTGCTCGATGACCCCTGCTCAGAGAAACCTTGCCTGAACACCCCACCAACAGTGGCTGCCCCAACCGCACCCCCATCACGTGACATAATAACACTTGATATCTTCTTTGTCCCTCTGTTCATTTTCTGTCACTCCCCACCAGTGTTTCTGACTTGGTAACTAGAACTTTGGCCCAGAACAGGTGCTCAAGAAATATTTTTAAATTAAGTAGGAAACAAATAAACATCACAGGAGCTCAGCCAGTCTTTGTTGAGATGTCATTAGATTCCATTAAGTAAAATCAGAACCATCGGTGAGGAAATATTGCTCTCTCAAACCTCATTACCTGAGTTTGAAGGCTTTGGTTCAAAGAACGATCTTAGACCCATACCATTCGCGCATTTTGTGAGAGATGTGGGACAGAACATAGAAAGGCAGTGAAACAAAAGGGGAAAACATCGGATTTGGTACAAACCTTGACTATCTCAAAAGGAAAGCGTTCGTGGAAAATACGATTGATTTTAGCACCCCCTGAGAGCTCCAGGGTATCGACTTGGTCCCCTGAGCCTTCGATTCTCTTCTCGAAGTCCACGGCGAATTGCTGAACCATTCTGTCATTGTGAGAGAGAAATGAAGCTGACTCGAAGTGACAAAGCTCTTCATCTGTCATCCTGATGTGCTGCGGCTGTCCCTCAGAAACCTGTTCCTGGTGTTCTTAGTGGCACCTACTGGCAGAATGAACACTGCACTCTGTTCGGCACTCGAAATGGAATTAACTGAAATACACGTTCCTGAGGTTTGTTTTAGATGTTCAATTACAATATACATTCTAAATATCTGTACCGTCGAATGCATTCTGTCCATTTCGTTGAAGCCACAAAATGGCATTTGAAATCATTAAATTAAGAATTTAAGTTAAGTGATAGCACTTTATACGGATGGTTTTACTCATCTTTCCCTGCTCCACACAGGAGAGTCCTCAGTAAGTTAAAGAAGGAAGGAATCACCTTCAGGTGGTTGGTAAAAAAAATAAAATAAACAAAGAACTATACCAAGCGGAGAAAATCCCTACTACTTGCAATTGTGATTTCTAGGTTTAGCAACTAATTACGACATACTGAAACTCCTGTCGAATTTAAAACCTAATAGGAAAGAAATTCAAACCATCTAAAACTCTCAACATCTTTTCTTCACTTTCACGGATGAATTAAAAGTTACCGTAAGTTATTAGACCAGAAAATCTAGAATATACTTGGGTGTTGCTACATTCACGAATGTGCTAACGTTAACCTAATTTTTGAACACCGGGAAGGGTATATAAATGACATGTGCACTAAGCACTAGGAAAGTTTAGAAAACTTACCTCCAGCCATCCTTTCCCCAGCCCTATGCTGCAGCCACCTGGCCCACAAGAACGAGCTGCACCAAAGTGCACCAAAGGGCTGTTCTCCCACCTGGCAAACTCCTCCCACGTGCCAGGATCTCATTCAAGTATCACTTTCTCTGTGAACTCACACCCCTCCTCCAGGCAACTGCTTCTGCTTCCTCGTCTGGGCTCCCCTAACATTTTATACTTACCAGAAGCATCACATCTATCATATTAGTTTCTTACTTATCTGTTTCCTCTGCTCTACTATGGCCTCTTCTTGAGGCCAAAAATCTTATCCATTGTTGAATCGCCAGTAGACAGCACAGAGCCAGACACCAAGTAGAACACACAGAGATGAGAGAAACGTGAGAAGGAAGGCAGGCAGAAAGAGAGGAAGGGAAGAAAAAAGGGAGGGAAGGAGGGAGGGTGGAACCGAACCAGCCACCGGGAAGGATATAGGCATGGAAAATACTGTAATCTGAGTCCAATGGTGTCACAGAGGTGAGACCCAGTCTTTGCAAAGAGAATCGATTCAGGTGGATGTTCAGATGATGGCCTGGGGCCTAGGCAGAAATAGCTTTCTTTTCTCTGTAACTGGAGGAGTTTTTATAGGAGTTTAACCAAGCCAAGAATGAGAGAGAGAGAGAGAGAGAGAGAGAGAGAGAGAGAGAGAGAGAGAGAGAGAGAAACTAGGAAAGAGTTGAATCCAAGAAAAAATTATTTCCTCTGTGTGATCTTATAATTTTATTCAATGGGATGAGACGATGCATTTAAAATGTTACTGAAATAATCTGAGCATTTACAAATCTCCCCACAAAGAAAAGAAATTATATCGTGCACTTTGAAGACCAAATTAAGGGTATTTTGATTACAAAACTGCAGAGAAAGAAAGAAGCCATTAGAGGCAGTAAGTGTCGCCTCTGGAGATAGACTTCAGATGGCTGGCCAAGATTGGGGAGCTGGTCCTCTGGTCCAGGTGGACCTGAGGCAAATTGCAGGAAACTGAAGGGCCCGAAAGAATGAATAAAAGTAAGAGACATAAGGGGCTGGTAAATTGCAAATAACTCTGCTGTCCTACCCCAGACCCCTTGGGTCTAGTGATCTGAGGATAAGATGGGAACATCACAAAGGAGCAAAAAGATACCTGATGGATTTCATAATTGCATTTTTCAAGAACTAAATTAAAATCATTACCAAAAAGGAAAAAGAAATAAAATGCAGCCCTATTTGTCTATACTTTTCTATTCAATCTTTGGTTCTCACTCCACTGAAAAGTGTCCACAGAGAGATCACGTGAAATGACTGAAATAAAAGGGTAATGAGTACAAGTGACATCAATAGATGCAGTTGGACGACTCAGATGACGTTTGACAGGAGCTCTGCCCACTTTTAAATTCTAAGGGCAAAACCCAAACTGAGCTATCACTGTTGGTTTTACCCACTTACCGAATACAATTCTAAAAATACAATGAAATTGGCTGTGCCCATGGGCAAATGATCAAGTTTGTAATAACAGAATAAGGTCAACAATTATATTTTTCAAGAAAACCTAGCGATCTGAGGCTCCTTGTATGACATATACAGAGCCCGACATACTTTACTTGCTTCTTCTGTTAAGCCTAGAAAACAACATGACGATGAGACTAAGGCAAAAGCAAACACGAGAAATCCGCTTAAAGTGCCAAACGGGGCAGGCCGGGCACTCACTGCAGCAACGCTTTGGTCTTCCTGGTGGGGTCCTCTGGCTTGAAGTTCCTGTAGGCCTCCACCTCATGTTCTATGGACAGCAACTGGCCCTGCAGTTTGCTCCTGAAGCTCGGGAGGGTGTCTCGAATGTGGTTGGTGAGTTGCTGAATCAAATGAAACAAAATCATAACATGCGTTTTACAGATTAAAGACTAACTTTTGAGACAAAAGTCAGTGTTCACTGTTTCCCTAAGCACTTGAAACTTGAGATGGAGTTTGAGACTGACTATGGAGACAGGTAGTGAGAAGAAGCTCCATCTCTCTCCTCCACCGGCCTCAGCGATGCTCAAAACACCTTCTGCTAGAGTCGGTGGCTGGGGCTGTCTAGAACACCCTGTTAAAATGCAGCTAGCGTGACTAATGAGGATGCCATGAACACCATGGCATGGGCGGACACATCAGATCACCTACCTTGTTAAGATAAACCTTAACTTGGAATGCGGGGGGAATGCAGAAAGTGACAGGGCTGCCCGATGTTCTCGGGACCACATGGCTTAGCACCCTGGTAGCGCTCAGAGGCACCTGCCAGCCGTGAACTTCCTGTCCATTCTGCAGCTCGGGCGGGTGCTTCCTCTTGTCTCCACCTCTGGGCCCCAGCCCAACCACGGTGGGTCACTGGCTCATGCCCTCAACAGGCTGCTTATAAAAATGTCTGCTAAAATGTACTCCCTGTTCACTGTCCCCACATAAATATTTCTGCTTGGAGCATTGTTATTTCAATAATACTAAAGTGGATTCTAGTCCCTGAGAACAGTAACATGCAGATCTAAATTTTTATATTCATTTTTTAAATCCCTATCTCTTAAGCTGAATGGCCTAGTTTTGAAAAATATATGTATGGAAATAAGAAAAGTGAATGTTAATCGTCACATGTTTCATAATTGATCTTGTTGCTTGAAAAAAAGAACAATTTTTACCTGATTAAGCACCTTCTGCAGGTGCGGGGTCCCCATCCGATCGGCAATATGTCTGTAAGCCGGGTGTGAGAGAAAAAACTTCCTCTCTGCCAGCATGGCAGCCTTAATGTCCTTTTTCCCATCTATGTCCTTCTGGCTTCTGTTGACCACTCCCACGTAACCTGAAACAGAGCACACACCTATGGAGTTTGGGATGCTTTCTGTTGTTTATTCTGGGGCGATTTCAAGCCTCTCAGAGAGACTTGGTAAGAAACGCAAAGTTACTTTGAAGGCTTGAGGGATGTGTTCCTTTACAAAACTCAGTGTGAGACATCAGTATTTAAGAAAGACAGGCTGATCTGACTAATGACAATTTTTTAGCATTAACACATCAACGTCTTTTTCCCTGAAAAGCTCTGTGCATTTTAATAGAGTATACTTCTTAGCAGTTTTGTCATAGAGCGGGTAATTAAGTCAGTCAGCAGGTATTTCTATAGAATCGGACAGTATATATTTATGCAGTCTACGGGGAATATTTATATCCTCCCTCCAATCCCCTCCCTTTCCCTGTTATTCCTGTTATTTCTTATTCCCGTTATTTTATTTTAAAGAAAAGTTTTCCTGTTGGGTCATTTTTAATACATTATTTCAGAGCGCTGGGCCACTCCATATAAAGCATAACTAATCAAAGCCCCTTCTTCACAATGCTGGTGGCATTAAAACCAAGCCACTCAGTTGTTCCTCTGCCACACGTCGTGGAAGCTTGCACGGGACATGGGACATTACCCCTGCGAAGAGGCAGCAGCTTGTTCTCCAGAACGTCCCTGGCATCCGTCCCTTCATCCATGAGATCCAGCTTGGTGATGACGCCAATGGTTCTTAGGCCTGCATCACAAACAAACCCAACATTACATGCTTTCATACGAGACTAATGAATTATGGAGTCATATAGGTCTCGATGCTAAACGCAAAGCAATCATGTTCCTGGTCCTTCTCCTGTTCCTTTGTCTCACTCCGTTTTCTAACCCACTGCTACCCAGGTCTGGCGAATGTCAACAGATGAGGCAGAGTTGCAAAAGCACCCGTCCATAAGATAACATTTGATTCACGAGAGAAAAAATAAAGTTGTGTCACCAAAATACATTCAAATTTGAGAGTTGATTTTTCTGTCATGAATACAGAGAACTGACACATTTAAATTTCCCTCCCAGTTACTGCATACAGCGTGGATACTTTAAAATTGTCACGTATCACATAATTTTAGAACAAAAACCAATAGGACACACATGGGCCAAGGATGAGAGTGTGTTATAAAGCAAGGCTTATTGCTGATCCAGTTCTGAGCACTGACGTAAAAAATATACAGAGAAGAAAATTGGGTATAGGATAGTGTCATAACCAAAAATAAACTCACAAGTCTCACAGCACTTACTGTTCCTCAGAAAAGGAAATTTAATTAAAAAAAAAAAAAAAAAAAAAGACTGAACCAGGAATTCTGAGGCCTGGATTCTAGTCTTGACGCAAATCACTCAACTTTCTGGGCCACATTTTCTTCAACTGTAAAACAGTTTACCTCAAGGTTCCTTTCAGTAAGATAACAATGTAAAATCCTACACGTCTTATGATTCGTCTTTCTTGGCGGGAGAAGGCGTCTCTTCGGAACTGTGTCCTTTCACTCTGTAGGCCTTGTACGGCTGTCCAGGCCTCCCAGTGGGATCTACAGCACCCTAAAAATTCTCTTGTCTTTGTCACATTGGATTCCCTGCTTCCTGGATAGCCTGTCTTCTTCGTTAGTTTGCCAGAACACATTCTTTAGCCCCCAAAAAAGCAGAAAAGGAGGTAAACTATTTTGACATTTTGCAGGCCTGAGAATATCTTTTTGTACCGTTACATTAGCAATAGTTTAGGTTAGAAATTATTTTTCCCTATATATCTGTGTGTGTATATGTGTGTGTGTGTGTGTGTGTGTGTGTGTGTGTGTGTGTGTGTAATCAAGAGTCAGGAGGAGTGAGCAAGGACCTATAGTTGTGATTACAAGCCTCTGGGACTAAATTTTTAAAAAGCTATGTACACTTAAAACATTAATAAAAAAATAAATGCTTAATTTTAAAGGTATTTTCTTGACTACTCTCTTATTTCTGAGAGGGCAGAGGAGTCTATGCTTAGTGAAAGTGGGAAAAGACACGATTTTCTGTTTCACCTTTCGTTATGCAAATAGGCAGCTTAAAACCATCAGTGACACTCCTGCTGGCTGACTCAGACCTACACTGATGGACTTGCAAAGGCCACTGTCACCAGACACTCAACAGCCAGCAGCATGCTTTAGAAACACTTCACTGGGAATCTAAAGATGCAGATAAAAATAATCATAGAGGCCACTTACTGAACCCTGACTATGAGCCCGCCTCATCTAGGAGGTGAGACGACCCTACACCAGAGGTAATATTATTTTCTCAATCACCCAAATGAAGAACGTGAGACTTGGAGAGAAAGTGAGACTTGTGTAGAGGCTCACAGCCTGGAAGGTGTAAGATACAGGCACCTTAATTCCATTTTTAATCACTTTATATTTCTGCCTCCCAATTCGTAGCCAGAGGCTACAAATGATTGGCTGTATCTGGTACGTTCCTTACATCACTGGGGGCTGTTTCTCCACAGAACTGAAAGTCTCTTTCAAGTCTAGAATTCTCAGGAGCACAACGTCCAGATTTAGAAGGTGACGTACAGTAATAAGTAAATAAAAGAGTAATTTAAGAAAATCCTTGGCCTCCAGGTAAAAGGAAAATAAAAATAATAAATTAAGAGCTAATACGTAATGTGTGATACTGTGTTTCAATTATGTTTCTCTTCAGAAAAGAAAAGCCACATGATGAGGGCTGATGAGGTCTGTGAAGACCTTGAAAAGACACTCAAGGCACATCAAAAATTTGATTCTTCTGTAGCATGGAGGCCAAGAGCACCGACCCAAAGATCATACTGTTTGGGTTTAAGTCCCACTGCACCCTTAGTAGCTCTGAGCCTGCACGTCACAGTTCACATTTGATGGCTGGAATAATTATTAACAGCATCCTCTTTAACTCTCAAAGGACTTCCTGTCTGAAGAAGTTATGTGCTCACTTCAACTCATCAGTAAAACGAGGAAAATAACAAACCTATGTTTTAAAATTAAATAACAGCACTTCTGGTTTCTGGGCCAGCATGGAAGTTGCCACCGTGTCCTAACAGTAAATTAAAAAAGCAAACACACTGAAAAATCAATAACCCCTCTCAGATTCATCAGAGAAGTGGAGTCACAAACCATTGCCCACCAAATTTAGAGAGACAGACAGATGTATCAGAGAATCGCAGCCAGACGCAGAGAACTCCAAGGGAACCAATGCCTGGATAATGAAAATTTGTAATTGAATTGCTGGAAGTTCAGTGTGGATGGTCTTAGAGCTGAAAAGCCTAGGGGGACCTACTCACAGCAGGTACCCATGCGTTCCTTAGTTTTGCCTCCAGGAGCTTGATCACCTGAGAAAAATCCCCTCATGCTTCCTTCCAGCAGGGAGAGATCTAAACAGACATCTCACCGAGAAGATATGTACATAGCAAGTTCGTATATGAAAAAAGAAGTTCCACAGCACACATCATCCAGGGACATGCAAATTAAAACAACGTGAGAGATCACTGCACACCTATCAGAAGGGCCAAAAGCCAGACACTGATGCCACCAAGCTCTGGCCAGAACACGGAGCAAGAGGATCTCTCGGTCATTGCCGGTGGGAATGCAAAATGGTGCGGCCACTTCGGAAGATGGCGTGGCAGTTCCTTCTAAGAACTCAACACACTCTAACCATAGGATCCAGCAACTGCACTCTTTGGTATTTACCCAGAGAAGCTGGAAACATGCCCCCATAAAAGCGCACACGCAGATGTTCATAGCAGCTCTACTTATAATCGAAGGCTCGGAAGCAGCCAGATGTCTTCCAGAAAGTATGTGAGTGAACTGTGGCACACCTGGACGATGAAACACTACTCAGAAGTAAAAAGAATGCGCTCTCAAGCCACGAAGCACATGGAGGAACCTCAAATGCCTGTCGTTACGTGAAAAAGGCCAATCTGAAAAGGCTACGGAGTGTGCCATTCCGACGACATGGCCTTCCGGGAAAGGCGAGACTCTGGAGCGAGCAGAGCAGCAGTGCTTGCCAAGGGTTAGGGAGGCAGGAGTGACACGCGGAGCGTGGAGAATTTCTGAGGCAGTAAAACCATTCTGTACGACGTCACGATGGTGGATGCATGTCATTACACATGTGTCAAACCCCATAAAGTGTGCGACATGCCAGGAGCAAACCCTAATGTGAACTGTGGACTCTGAGTGACAATGACATGTCGATGCAGGTTCATCGGTTATGACGAATGTGCCCTCCGGGGGGGTGTGAATAGCCGGGGAGGCTGTGCCTGTGCGGGGGACAGGACGTGTATGGGCTCTGTACTTTCCACTCATTTTTCCTGTGAACCTAAAATTGGTCTAAAAAAATACAGTCTATTAATTAAAGGTAATTGAATAATATAACCCAGGTAAAGTTTTTGGCACATGAAAACGACTGAATAAATGAGAGCTGTGATCTCACCAGCCGTTTCTCACCACTTCTACTCCAGTCCTGAGCTCCAGTCACACCCGAAGAGTCGCAGTGTGATGGGGCAATCCTGTCTCTTCACGATGCTGTCCCCCTCAGCTCCAAGTAGGCTTCTTTTCTTGGTCAACTGCTACCCAGCCTCCAGAATACCTCTCAGGCCTGTCCTGCAGGTCCTCAGGACCCCACAAGCATAAGCTCGGAGCCCTTTCTCTGTGCCCTCAGAGCTCTGTGTGTACACTGGAACCATAGTCCACATATGACACTAGAGATCTGCTGCTTTGTCTTTCTCACCCGCTAAGTCATGATCACTTCAAGAATACAGACTACATCTCATCTGCATCTTCCAAGCAATTCAAACAGATGCCAAACACAGAGTGGGAACGTGAATGTTTCTTAAACAAATAAAGGAATAAGAAGGAAGTATATTTACTTTTCCTATGTTCAGGCAAGAACTGAAACACAACTTTCAGAAAAGAAATCTGACACCATCCCACCATGTCACCGAGGTTTGTTGTCAGCACAATGGTTTTCCTATAAGAACACTGCCTTTTCTTCCACTTATGTATGCAATTAGATTATAAGTAGTGTGTTGTTCATCTGATTCAAAAATGGGACAAAATCAAGCCAGGAACCACATTAGCAGTTTCCAGAAAAGTAATCTGGAACGCTGTGTACACTAAAATAACAGCAATGAAAAAAATCAGTGAAGAGTTAGTATAAACATGTATACAGCAAAATCAAAAACAGACTTAGGAAATTAGATGTACTTTAGTTAATGCATTTTTTTGTTTTGGGTTGTGGTCGGATTTGGGGGACGGGTATTGAAGTAAATGTTATTCTTTCTGTTTGGCAAAGATTATGGAATATTTTATTTCTTCAAGCAATCAGTGATGAATGGGAACGGTTTCCTGTTTTTTTCTATAAGTTTTCCACAAACATATTTTCTTGTTACTTCCAACAATTCTGAATAGTGCAGTTTTCATTTTCAAAGTCAGTAAGGTAATATTATTGTATTCGATACTAGAAAAAATATTAAATAATAGAAAACATTAAAATTACTGTTGCTATGGTAACAGACTCTATCTTGCTCACCAATATATGTCCAGAGTCTAGCAAAATGCTGAAGAGAGTTAATATTTGTGAAAGGAAGGAAGAGGAGAGAGGGTGAAGGAAGCAAAAAAGATAAAGGAGGGAAAGGAGAAAGAATAATTCACAGATAAGAAAATTTAGAACAGAATGGTTCTTGCACTGGGAATTTGTACTCCAAAATAGACTAAGATATGAAGAAACAAAAGAAAAAGAACCCATATACATAAAGAAGCAAAAGGTAACCACAATCAGGGGGAAACAAGAACAGCCGATAGAAGCTCACTTAGAAACAATGGAATTCACAGGTAATGTTAAAATAGCACAAAATTTTAAGGATATAAACAAAAATGTGAAGATAACGAATACATTTTAAAAATGAGAGTCAAAAAAGTATAGGTGATATAAACTCACAGAGCTAAGAACTCCAACCACCCAAAGGAAACCACACCGAGGCGCACCATAGTTAAATTTCTGAATATAAGTGATTCATAAAGAAAACAGACACACATGAAAACAGAAAGAAAAAGAATGCGAGATACAAAAATAACTACAGACTTCTAATCAGAAATTATTAAAGGGAGACCTCTTTAAAGTACTAACCAAAAGGCTGTCATCTAAAATTCTATACCAGCGAAGAAAATATCTTTCAGAAATAAAGGCAAAATGGTGATTTTGACAAAGATGAACTAATCTGTTACCAGAAGCCCTGCACCACAGAAACGGTAAAGGAAGCTCTTCAAGCTGAAGGAAAGTAATACAAGACGGAAACTCAGATCTACACAAAGGGTCAAAATTCTCCGGAAATGGTAAACCTACAGGTAAATACAGGACAGTTCTTTCTCATTTCCAATATCTTTAAAAGGTAAGCGGCTATTCAAAGCAAAAATAGTGACTATACATCCTGGGTGTCATTTAAAATATTAGAGGACATTTGTTTTATATGTAGAAATGTTTATAAAACAAAACAAATAGCAAGATGATAGACTTAAAAACAACTATAAAGACAATAATATTGAATGTAAATGATCTAAATATCACAATTCAAAGGCAAAGAGTAAAGTTTGGATAAAACAGCAATGTGAAATCATGTGCTAAACCACAAGAAATATACTTTAAGTATAAGGACATAAATAGATTAAAAATAAGAGTATAGAAAAGATATACAATGAAAATACTAATCAAAAGAAAGCTCGAGTGGCTATTTTCACATCAGATGTAACAGATTTTAGAACAGAAAATATTGTACACTTCTACATAGTGGCCAAAAAAAATGAAAAACAAAAAATAATTTAAATACTATTTATGATAGCATTCAAAAACAAGAAACACAAAGATAAATTTGATACAGTACATGCAAGATATGTATGCAAAAACTTTAAGATGCTGCAGAGAAGACCAAAATAAATGAAAAGAAATACCATGTTCATTGACTAGGACATTCAAAGCCGTTGAGTCAGTGTCTTCAGATTGGTCTGTAGCAGTTGTTCTCTAGAACTCACTGCAGCAGTAAAAATGTTCTATAGTGAGCTTTGCAGTAGCGGAGCCATCAGCTACATGTGATTGTTGAACACTGGCAATGGGATAGGCTGAGGAACTAATTTATTTCATTTTAATTAATTTTAACTTTAATTTTAATAGCCACATGTGGCTAATGGCTAGCATGTTAGACAGTTTGAGTTACAGATTTAACGTTGTTCCAAGCAAAATCCCAGCATGTTTTTTGTCCAAACCGACAAGCTAAATTCAAATAAAAAGACAAAATATTACTATAACCAAAGAAACGAAGAAAAAAAAAATCTTGCACTATTTGATTTCAAAGCTTACTATAAAGCTACAATAATTAAGAAAGTGTGGTATTGGTGTAGGGGTAGAAATACAGATCATTGGAACAGAAGAGAGTCCAGAATTATTATAAACACACGCCACACACACACACACACACACACACACACACACACACACACACGGCAGAGTGGGGGTGGGGGGTGGGGGAGTGACAGAGAGCGAGAGAGGGAGAGATGCAATTGGTTTTGGACAGAGTTGCCAGTGTGATTCAATGGAGGAAGGAGAGCCTGCACAAAATTAACGGTGCAGAAACACCTGCACATCACATGGAAAGTAATGAAGCCTGACCCCCTTCTTCACCCCATTCACAATAAAAGGATCACAGACTGAAATGGAAAACTAAAACTACAAACCTTGTGGAAGGAACATAGGACGAAAATCCTTACCAACCTAGCTTAAGCAAATATTTCTTAGAGAGGATTCAAAAAATGTGGGACGTGTTTTAAAAATTAATAAATTGCAGATGATCAAAATTAAAACTTGTGTTTTAAAAGACATGGCAGAAGAACATTTTTAAAGTATGCCATAGACAAAGTATTTGCATTACCTGATAAAAAATTTGCATTGCGATATGTACTTGTTTAAACTTCATAACTTAATACGCAAAAAAACAAACGATTTAAAAGAGGCAAAAGATCTGTACAGACACCTTGCAAAGGAAAATTTATGAATGGCTCACAAGGGCATGAAATGATGCTCAGCATCGCGAGTCATCGGGGAAATGCAAACCAACACACAGATGTTACAATGACTACAATTAAAACAGAATGAACAATACCGAGTGTTGGCGAGCACGTGGAGAAACGAAACACTCGTGTATTGCTGCTGGGTGAAGAGCTTAGCGGTTTCTTAAAAATATTAAACGTACACTTACCCAGCAATTCCACTCTTAGGTATTCTCCCAAGTGAAACAAAAACATATGTACATAGAAAACCTGTGCACAAATATTTATGGCAGTTTTATTTGTAATCACCCAAATGAAACCAATTAATTTTATGCAATACTTTTATGCCACCAGGACTATTCTAAGTACTTTGCAGATATTAATTCATTGAATTTCACGACAACTTGTAAGGAAGGTATTATTGTTATGCCCATTTTACAGATGAGGAAACTGAGGCCCAGACCGATTACGCAGTTTGCCCAAGGTCACACAGCTCGCAAGTGGGGGAACCAGTATCAAACCCCGGCAGGCCGGCTCCAGCGTGTGTGCTATGAAACACTAGACTGTGCTGTCTTAAAACGTAATTTTTATGTCTCGTGCTTTTATTAACATACTTTCTTATTAGGGCAAATTTTCTTTAAACTGTTTCTTGGTTATTCTAGCAGAACAGCTTGTACTTTCATTCCAGCAAGCTGCCCACTTCCTCCCCGTGCTGCCATTCTGCCAGTCCTTTGCACTGTGCCATCTGGAACCAACTTTATTGTCACCAAACTGTTCCAACACACTCGTGCTCTGGCCTAAACAACAGCTCTCCTTTCCTCGGCATCGTTTAAACCCAGGTCCCTCCCTCAGGCCCTTCAGGTAGAGGCTGCGCATGTGCCCGGGCTCCACTGGGCTCTGAGTTGGAGGAAAAGGCAGTGAAGGCTGGTGACATTTTCTTGGTCCTCGGTGCTGCTCCAAACCCAAGCCTTCCACCATCACATAGAAACATTTCTCTGCAGCCTGACATTATCTGTTCCTCCTTGTTGCTGTCCCCTATGCAATGCCCAGACACACGCACACAGTTGACTGGAGGTCTTAGTGTCACACTATTCCTTGCTACCCCTAGTTCCACCATTGTCCAAGTGGCTTCAAAGTATGTGAATATGATGCACCCAGCTCTCTTGGCATATTAAGTTTCTTGACCTCCCTTGCTCACCGATTCTCACCTGTGTGCCATTTCAGCCATTTCAGCCAGTTCCTCCCATGACCACATCCTGGACATTTATAACCTGGACTGGTTCCAGCTGTAAATCGTAAACACTGATATTCTGTTCTCTCACCACAAGCTCTCACTCTTCCAATCCCTCCGCTCTCCCGCCATGAAGAATGCATGGCTCTTCTTCATTCTCATCCAGAACCCCATCCCTGAACCATCCCACTGTCCCCAAAACTTACAGGTCCTTTCTGGCTTCGCCTTCTTCCCTTTCTTCCAAGGATTGCACAGTCTATCTTTCCAATGACTGTTTCCCCAGCCTTTTCAACTCTTTTGCCTACTTTGTCTTCCATCTAACAGATCCTGCAAAATTCTGACTCAAAAGCAACTCAACTCTTCGCCTCTCCAGCCCTCTCACTGCTGAGTGCTTCTAGAATCACCGAATCCTGCAGCTTGGTGCAGAAGGGCTCTGGCCCCAATGGGGTCCTTCAGGGTGGTCCACTTTCGCCTTCCTTTCCCCATTGTGACTGTTGAAAATATCTTTCTCCTCAAACATCTTACACAACCTGCTTCTCTCCTAATCTCCTTTCCGCCCATCACTCCCAGTTTTGTTCTCAGCTGATAGCCAACTGAGAAAGATCTACATCACCAGGCAATAAATTCTTCAAATGCCTCTCCAGATATCTACGAGTTAAGCACTATCTGCAAGTACTTTCTTATTTCACTCTTGTCTCAGTGGAAAACATAGTTCTCCTTCTACTCAAGGTACAGAACGAGCACTCAAGAAAATGGAGAGAAAGAATCAAAGAAGGAAAAATGAAAGAAAGGAAGAGGGAAGAAGAGATGGAGGGAGGGAGGGAAGGATGCTGAAGTCAGCCAGAGAAAATGAGTCTTCCAGAAATGTAGAAGGGTTTTGTTTTGGTTTTTTTAATGGCCGTATTTTACATAAATAAACTGCCCACAAAATCACTTTATGGATCTGGTTTGGACAGATATCCTGGGGATGGCATGTGGAATGTTTCTACAGCAACTTTTTTAAAAGCTGCTGCTACGCTAATGGTAATGTTAGAGACTTGTGGTCACATCAGAATTCAGGAAGAAGTTTAATTGTATACGTGACTATTAATTGTGTCTGTCTTTGAATTTTGAATCAAGAAAGACATGAGAACACAATTGTTCTTTACTGCCAAAGTCGTTTTAATTAAATACTTTCACCTTGAACAGCAACGCAACACGTACATGTTAATATTCAGAGAATAACTGAGAAAAGGTTCCTATCTCTAAGTGGCAACTAAATTGCAAGGGAGCATATGTTTTATTATGTTCTTGCGTATTTTTTTAGACTCTCATAAATAGTATTTCCTTTCCACATTCAAATTTTTCTACATCCAAACTCCACAAAGAGCAACTTGGGGAAATTTTACCCATGTTCAAGCAACGTCTTTGCAGTGACCCCCGGTGGCAAAAGTGATGAACATGTCAGTTTTAGTAAGCCACAACTCAAAGGACTTTTTCACTCTGATGAAATCGTGATGACAATAACAAGTTCCATATTCATAGCACATTGGCTTTTGGCGAAGTGCCCTCACACCTTCCTCTTTCATTCCTACTTTGAAAAAGAATTCAAAACATATAGAGATATAGATATGTATATTCATATTCGTGTTCCAAATTTATTCTCTTCTCTTTCACAGTAAATTTCACAATAAAAGTCATTTTATCTTTTCAAATGAGCATATCGTATGAAAGAGTATATACTTTTATAAAAAAAGGTTTTTATGTAATAAGGACTTTTAAGATCTACTCTTAGTAAAAAACCTTTTTTTAAAGCCCATAAGATGAATTTTTTTTGCCATGTTTCCAATTCTGAGTCAAGATACTTTTTATGTAGACATAAATCTAGATACTATGATTTATATGTAACATATAGAGATCTAGATGTAATTTTAGATATAATCCTAAGATTCAGCATTCACTTTAAAAGCTCAAATGGAAGTTTTCCTCCGTATCCGAGCAAGGATCTCTAGCACCCTACAAACGAATGTCTCTTTGCAAATGGGCTGATTTCTGACATACGATTTAACAAATCTCCTTGAATTGTTTATGCATGAAACTCTTAAAACTCTAGTACGTACAAGGCAAAACAGTGACAAGAATTTGAGATGTGCATCTGTAATTCTCAGACTCTAGAGGTAACAGTGTGAAGACACAGTCCATACACCTCCTGTCAAAGTTCTGATAAGAGGATGTGAGGGCACGTGTTTCTGTGGCTCTGCTTGCTTTACTGAAGACGAGTACATAGTAGATGCTCAATTCAAAAGAATGATCGACTGAACAGAACTGAGGCAGAACAATTTTTCAAAGACCACAAACCTTCTGGTTTTAGCCTATGTTTTTAGCACTTTCTCCGTTAAAAAGAAAAAAGTTCTAATTGATTCTGAGTCTCATGTTAGAAATAAGCTCCAAAAAAATCCCTTAAGAAGTCAAAACAAAACGTGGCTTCTGTAAGCTACACACTAAGTCATTTCTTCTTAAAGTATAAGATATCGTCACACATATGAATATCAATTACTATCAGGTAGGATTTAGGGCCTTGATGCCATTATTTAACATCTATTAACTTTTTATTTGGTCTACTACACAAGCTAACAATTTCAAGGTAAGATGGGATTCAATTGGAAGAAAAGAATAGCTCCAGAGGCAGATACGCTGTCTAGAAAAATAGGTTTTCTCTGTGGATTGCTCTTATATTTGCACTTTATAAATATATTCGTCGCATGATGACTGTTGACTCGATGCCTGATGCTCGAAGCTTCTGTTCAATTTAACAGCACCTCTAGCACCTCCACGACCAGACAGAGACGTGGCCGTCTGCGGAATGTCGCCGGAGGTCAGTGAATATCAGTTTACATGACCCTGGACTTTAACTTTTTCCAGACTAAAAAAGGGGGCTTGTCAAAAGCCAAAGCTTGAGGAAGTGGGTTGCACACACCTCCATAAATACAGAAAGAAGTCTGCCCCCACCTTCATGGTAATTCACAAATTTCATCCCCAGAGAAAATGGTGCCCTGTTCCCAGCCCACGGTCTCACGCCCCTCCCGCGGTGGTTTTTATACTCCGGGAAGACCTCTGGCCATGCTAGATTTAGAAATGAAATTCGTTTGCTGTGAAATAAATCACCATGAAAGGAATTTCCAGACACAGCGGCCTCCCTAGTGAGGCCTTTGAACAGCCCTGTCCTGTGGACGACAGGCCTGACGGGCGATGCTGAAATACTGCTGGGCCCAGAAGATAAAAGGCACAGAGAGGGGCTCTGGGTAATGAACTCATGCTCAGTGGTAAATCAGTTCCAGTGTGGGCCCGACTCCGCCTCTGTCTAAACAGAAAATGTGGGTGTCGCTTCGTGACGAACTGCTTGGCTCAGGTAGGGCACGTGGTGCTAGTGTCACCACCGGTCACGCTGACGAGCAGTGTAAACACAGTTAGAATCTGTCAGGATCGGCGGGTGCCACGCCAGAATAAATAAACTCAACAGGATAAGAGCCATCGCCCCAACAATCAGTCGAACCAACTCACGGCATCTGCACCCATGTCTTCTGCTCTTCCTCTTGTTAAAAAGAGGAAACAATCCGATCCTCTAGCATCCGTGGCAAGGAGCCCCACGGGTGCCCTGCATCTAACGCCACCCCCTAATCAAGGATTTGTCTCATCTGTTCACCAGTCTTTATCCTGATTCTCCTACATTTATCCCAATTGTCTCTCTCTTCTGGAACATTCTCATTAACATTCAAATATTCTGTAGTAGCTCCCATCTTTCAAAAGCATCCTCCTGACTTTACACCACTAGTGTCCCATTCTTCTTTTATCTCTACAGTGAAACTTGAAAGAGGGGTCTATATCCTCTTTCCATTTCCGCACATCTAAGTCCCTTTTGAACCTTCTCTGAAAAGACTTTCCTGCCAAACTTTTCGTATCGAGGTCACCAACGACTTTCATGTGCCAAATCCTAGGGTCAAATCTCTACCCTCATCTCCATTGCATGAGAACATAAGAGTCTGGTTTAGATACGAAGGTTGGCGGTAAAGATGACTTAGACCAAGTTCAAGGCTGCTTTGCTTCTACTTATTAGTGAATCTTCCAGCAGCCAGTGGAGAGGATTCATGGGCTAAGAACACAAGTGCAAGGACAAGGGCAAAAAGTACGGGTGCACTGCCTTTCTTGCCATTCGCCTAGCTGTACCCCTTCATTATGAAGCAAGCGCAGCCTCTCTACCCCGTACCTACCAACCCCCACATTCCATCTCTCATTGTGTCGTGGGCTTCCTCACAGTGTCTGGGCAGTAGACTCGGCCTTGACCTACCAAATTCCCCTCCTGGATCTCACAGCAGCATTTGGCACAGCTGATCACAATGCCCTTTGTGAAAACCTCCTTTCAAAACACGGCTTCTAGAATGCCACGTGGGTTCTCTGGCACTTCTCAGCTGCCTCTGCTTCTTCTCCTTCCCCTCCCCAGGGCTATTTCCTTGGTTCTCCTTCTCTTCTCTATCTACATTCATCCCCAACGTGATTTCACCTCAACTAGTCTCAAGGAATTCGAGACTGTCTGAACTAGTTCTCTAGGGCTGTTGTGACAAGTTACCAGAAACCGGAGGCTTCAAACAATAGGAACTTATTTCCTCATGATTCTGGAGGCTGGACACCTAAAATTAAGGTGCCAGCAATGCTGCGATCGCCCTCCCAAAAGGCTCTCAAGGAGGGTCCTTCTTTGCCTCTTCCAACTTCTGGTGGCTCCTGCGGCTCCTTGGCCATGATGGCTCAGCTCCAACCTCTGCTCCATTCCTCGTGGCCCTCCCTATGTCTCTCTCTCAAATCTCCTCTTTTCTCTAATAAAGACTGGCATTGGATCTGGGGTCCATGCTAAATCCAGGATAATCTCATCTCAAGATTCTTAACTTAATTACATCTGCAAAGACCTGATTTCTAAATAAAAACACATTCACAGGTATGAGGGGATGGGCCTTAAACATATCTTTTTGGGGGGTGGGGAGTACCATTCGACTCACTACTCCACCTCTAGGCTGATATCTCCCAGATTCATAACGCCAGCTTGAAACTCCTTCTCAAATCCCAGTCTCCAGCATCACTACTTAAACATCTCAAGTTCTACGTGTCCAGTAAAAAACTCTAGACACGCTCTCCCAAACATGTCCTCATCTAATATTCCCAATTGCAGTAAATGGCATCATTTGACCTGGTCCTTTGGTTAAAACCCTTGGAGACATCCTTGCTTCTTTCTCTGACTCAGAGCAAATCATCAGTAACCACTGTCAGCTCTACTTTCAAAACACACCTTGACTCTGACAGCTTCTTCCCTCCGTACCGCGACTTTCTTATTCCAAGTCCCGTCAGCTCTCTCCCCAGTGGACCTCTTTGAAGAATGATCCGCCAGCTCTCCTTGTCTTGTAGACATTTCTCCTCACAGCAGGCAGACCAACTTGTGAAAACATAAACCGGATCTTCCCTCTCTGCACTCAAAGCCCTCCCGTGGCTGCTCACCACACTTTGAACACAGTCTGGTCTTTGTCATGGCCAAGGAGACCCCACAGGACCTGGCCTGCCTACCGCTCTGATGGCAGAACCTACCACTCCCTTCCTGTCACCGAGCTCCGTCCTCAGTGGCCTTCTTGCTGTTCCTTCACATGTCAAGCCAGTTCCACTCCCAGCCCTTTGTGCCTGCTGTCCCCTTTGCCTGGAATGTTCCACCTCCAGAAACTGACAGGGCCTGTTCCCTCATTTAGCAGTCCTCTGCTCAAATTCAGCCTCCACAGGCCCTCTTTCTAGCAGAGCATCCCCAGTCACTCTCTTCCTTTATCCCGTTTCATTTCTCTGTCAAGACCTGACATTAAAACCATCGTTTGTCTGTCATCTGTCTGTTTCCTTCACTAGAATCTGAGCTCCAAACGGCCAAGCATTTCCCTTTGTTCGCCATTGTATTCATGATGCTCAGCATAGTGCCTGCCATATCGTAGATCCTGATCAACTGCTTGCTGAATAAATGAAGGAGCAACAAGAATGATCTTGTAAAATTAGTTAAAGCAATGTCACTATATTAGGAACTGAAATGGAAAGTGAAAATCACATAAAACCAGCTGACGATCATTTTCACTGAAGGTTCTGGGAAATAATGAAGAAGCGTTCATGTGAGAATGTAATCATGAACTCTTTCAAACCAATTCTTTTTCCAGCATTTGTAATATTTGCTCCAGAAGCTAGGTCTTTAAGTTTGTCAACAGGTCTGTTTCTTATACAGATTGACGCAGAGATCATCTAATAAATCTCTGCCTTACAAAAAAAAAAATTATAAAACAAAACCTAATTCGGCATAACTATAATGATGTTTTACCACGTTTAGTACAACACTTCATCAAGCAGGTTTTTTACTCCAATTGTATGAAACCTAACGTGTGTCCGTGACCACCCCTGAGCAAAGTGTTTAAAACACGGCTGGCATGAGAAAGCTGGAGGAGGCTACGGCACGCCTGACCTGTCGGTACCAGAGGGACGTGAGCTCATATCGCTCTGCTACTTACCAGCCAGCTGACTGTGAACTAGCTCCGGAGCCTCTCTCAGCTCCTGCTGCATGAAACTGCGCCATGCCACCCACCTTACAGGATGCTCCTGGCTATATCATATGGCACAGTGTGTGATTACACAACTCACTTCACTTGAATACGTGCTGTGAGCCCAATCACATCCCCTAAAATACGAAAAAGGTGCATTTCTTAAAGCAGTTCCTCTGTCACACCTTTCTCTGGGGACTCCTATGACCTCACGCGTAAAAGAAGATGCCATGCAAACATAGAGCTTATTTCTAAAAGCAGTGGAGAGTCACAAAAATAATCAGAAGTATGTCCTGAGCATCTACTTAGTCCAGCATCCCACTAGGTGGTCCAGCATAGAGAATTTACTACACCACTGACCACGAACACCCTGCCTGGCTCCACAGATGCCTCTGAACGTCGCTGAACAACAAATTGTCTAACTAACAAAGGTGGTGATGGAATCCTTAACGTACTGAGCAGAAATTCTAAGTAGCTGGAGGAGACGCACCTGAGAGGGACCCATGGCATCACCATGCTGAGTCTGCGCCCGGAGTCCCAGTCTGTCCTCTCAGTCCAGGTCTGGGAACAGGAGCTGGCACAGGGCCTTAAACACACAACCTCCCCTCACGCCGGCCCAGCCCCATTCCAGCTAAGGTCTTTCGCCTACAGTTAATCTGGCAATTTGCAAGTGAATCTGAAATTATGTTTATGCTGCATGATAAAAATGTGCAAAATAATTCTATTCCACTTCTAAGTGTTATCAAGCCTCGTTAATTCATATTAGAGTAAGCAGCAGTTTGGATTACAGAAAGCTACTGATTTTTTTTACTGGATTATTACCACTATAAATTATGGACAATAAATAATGAAACAGTGTCCTTTGAATCCTTTCCTAAGAAAAGTAATTGCTAGCATTTGGTTAGCCGTTTAGAGTTAAAATTATCTTTACAGATAAATTTCTCTTATTTAATTATCATAGCAGCCTTTTGAGATAAGGTTTATTACGATTTCATTTTATTTTAGCGATGAGGTAATAAGGTTCAAAGAAGTTAAAGAATTTCCCAAGGATGTAGAACCAGGAAGCAACGGATCTGCCTCCAAACCCTGTGGTCTTTTCCCAATACCATTTAATAATAAAGTGACTCATGGAGGACTACTCTGAGGAAACAGACAGAGCACCAGATGAGACCACGAACGCACAGTGTGGCTGCAGGCACGTTATTCAACACTGTACATCACCCCAACAGACTTCCTCACCCCAAAAGAGGACCTCACCCCACCCAACCTCACATTACACCAGTGAAACTAAAACCTAAGCACCTATGAGCACATTGAAAAGTTAGGGCCATACTACAGGAGAGAATAGATGTAAAACATTATATAATTCTGATGACGAGGAGTTTTAAACTTTTAAAGAGTACAGCCATTCCTCTTGAAGTTTTACTAAAAATTCTCATTTAGTTGGCAAAAACATTTTTCACAAATCATGCAAAAGATAAGCTTGGGCTTTGTCTAGCCACAAATTTGTGACATTCTACATATACGAAGAGAATGAATAATTCATCATGAAACCCATTTTAATGTAAAACATACATAACTATTTCCCAGCATTATATTAATATTTATTTTGTAAAAGCTTCTATTTTGATATCATTAGACAAATAATTTAATATGAATTTATCAACAAAAACTGCCTTCCCAAGTATATATTTAAATACACCGAGTCTATCTCAGGTGAAACTGGCCTGAATTTAGTACAAAATGAAGACTAAGGGGACAGTGTGAATTCTGCACCAGAAATTTTATTGACTTTAAGTAGTTCAGGAAGATTAGAAATGTCTGTTTTCTTAGATCTCCTTAATCTTACATTTATTTACATAGGTTTAGACTACATTTCCTACTTATTTTTCCTTCGCTGTCTTAACTACAAAAGCTCTAACAATACCAACAACAGCTAATTTACTTAATAATGAACTCAAATTTTGAGAATTTGTGTTACCTTAAAACATACCCGACTCCGGCATTTTCCACAATCCCCTTCCATCTCCGGGGCCGCACACTCACCTTGAGGATCCACATCTTTAGCTAGCTTCAGCGCGTCCGAGTTGGCGAGATCGGTGTTGGCTGGGGTGACAGCCAAAATCAGACAGTTCTCCCGCGTGATGAACTGCATAATCATTTCTCTGATCTGATGCTCGATGTCGGCGGGCTGGTCCCCCACGGGCACTTTCGTAATCCCAGGTAGGTCGATAAGGGTTAGATTTAACACTATGGGGAAAAAGAAGAAGAAAAGTCTTCCAGTCTCCTTCAGTGCTAAAAGACAGCCACAATGCGGAATCACCCGTCACTTCAGTGACAATAAAACAAGGTCGGCCTTATGTATGGTAAATCTGAATAACCCCGACTCGTGCGTGTAGAACAGAAAGAATACAAAATGGCTTTGCCATTTTTCTCTATTTTTGTGATGTGACTGTGCTATGCCAAATGATCATTGCAACGTGATTTGAAAGGCACTGGTCTGCACACCTAACAGTTGTCCCAGAGGGCTGTCATAGCCACACCTACGGGCTGATAATCAAAGCCCTGAACATTACGCACATGTGCTGTCGTCTGCCAGTCTCGGACAGCACATGGCCTTCACAGGGGTGAGTTCTCAGGGCCAGACGTGTGCCCCCCCTCAAGCCCATCATATGTGATGTACAGGTTAACCACTTAGCCCATCAGAGAGCTGCGTGAGCTACACAGCCAGCCTCTTGGAGCAGGAGACACCCACGGACTCGGTGTTGGCACCAAGTCTTCTTAGGATGTCATAACTGACCTTGTGTCATTCGTGCTCTGTTTGAAAGGCAATAGAGCTGGATAAAATCTGCCCGCTAAAAATTTAGCCAGAATTGAGACTGTTCCACATCACACACCGTGACTGCTTATCTAAATTCTAAGCTGCTGCTGAGAGTCTGGAAAACAAAGCACAGCTGAATCCTCAGGAAAAGAATAAATAAGGCTGCAAAACTCTGATAGGCGAAAATGCAACCACAGTACCATGACCTCTAAGGTTTGGGCAAAGGCTGAAGGTATTAAAAATGGACGTTTTCATGCATACCTCTTTGGGTTTAAAATAAACATAAAAGAAATGTTTTTGATGACTTACTCAATTCTGATCTTTTAAAAAGTCATTTCCTCCTGCCTCCCCATAAAAATAAATATTCGAGCTCTTTGGAACATACTTCTTATGGTAGTATCCAAACACTGACTTAGAAATGCGGTACTTTTTGAGAGAACAAACCATCTTCCACACAAATAATGCAGAGTAATTAACGTGCTAGCATATTTTGAGGGCAAGAATTTGGAATTTTGAAATTTAACTCACCGTGTGGGGAATAGACCCGTAAATTAATGGGTATGGAGGAAATGCCTTTATTCACTCCGGTCACTCGATCCGTTTCAGCTTCAATCTCATGGCGAACTTCATCAAAATCTGTAAATTTTTTCCCTTTGGAATGTAGAAATTCAGCATATTCTACAACAGACAAATTACCATAACCTAAAATTCACGAACTCTTGCAATAATTATAAGGAAACAATGTTTCTTTAATCACAAGTCACAGTGTCCAATATTGTCTCTTAAACCATCAAAATGAGAACACACAGCAGCTACTAAGAAGCACAGTTAATACTTTAGAAACACTAAACGTACTACACATGCTAGAGATGCTAGAGTTGCTAACTTTCAGGTAAGCACTTAAGGTCTATAAGTAGTCCTTAAGCCATCTTGCCCATTAAATAATCTGAAGAGAATTTTGGTCCCCCAAATGATAAAACATTCAACAGCATCTGACTGTCATAGATCTGGGGTGTGCACAAAACCCTATGAGCATGTCCTTTTCAACATTGATGCTAAGGTATGTCAATACAGGTTCAGAAGGCAAGCATATTTAGAAACAAAGATTGCTTCATTCTTTAAAGAAAAATAACATACAGAATATTTTAGCTTTACGGTATACTGTTCAAAAAAAAACCACACCAAGGAAAAACTCTAAAATAACTACACGATAAGCAGAAAATTCATTATTTAAATTTCAGTAACATTCTGGTAACTGTTATTCTATCAATTTCTATAGCTGCTTCCAGAGATATCAGGCGTATGATAAACAACACAACTCATAAAGAAAGTTGAAACGACTGAGCCTAAAAAATGTATTATAATTTTAGCAAGGGGACCAGTCTTAACAAACATTTTAGTTCCTCCAAAACTAGTCCTAGCACAATTGCTCTACCTGATTAAGACCCAGACTAAGAGTCTTGGGCCCAGATACTAGCCGAGATTATTGGTGGCCTTTCTACCACTCCCGACCATACACGTGTAACCTTCACTCACTATGGCAAGGCCAATAGGGGGACAACTGTAAGATGTGGTCCCCTGTCTTCAAGTAGCTTAGCAGCGGCTTGGGAGCTAAAGATTATGTCACAGAGGAAAAAGTTAACACAGGCAGCAAGAAATAAGTGCTCATGTGCATTTAAAATGAAAGGAAAGAGCCAGTAGAGATGATGGTTTCAAGCTGCAGTGCCCAAAAAAGCAGAGCATGAGCCGAGGACTGAAGAGCGGAGAGGGTTTAGGCGTATGCAGAAAGAAACGCCACCAAATCCGGGGCAGGCTGTCATCCAGCCTCTGCTTGGACCCAGCTGCTGACGAGGAGTGGGGCTTTGATCTCTGTGGAAATGTTTCTTAACACTGGTATGGAATTTACTGGTTTATCATATTCCATTGGTCCAACTTTTGGCCCCTAGAGCTACTCACTCATAGTCTCCCACCACATGAAAAGGCCAGGACTAGCCTGGGTGCCACCTTCCTGGACCTCCCTCACTAACTGCCCTGCTGCTCTGATGCCAGCTCTGGCTTCCTGGTGGCCAGGCCCCAGCTAGCCACCCGGGGCTGGAAAGGTCACAAGCTCCTGAAGTGGACAGGCCAGCTCCCACTCTAATTTACCAAAAGCTGTAATGACCAATTGTTCAAAACTTGAACTGATAGAGGATTTATTTAATTCCTCTCTTTCCTGTCAATGTGCCTGGGTGTGAATATTTGTCTGTCTTCGCTTCTCCACATAATTACACGTGCACTTTCTGGGAAATGGCAAGCTAAGACTCTGAAAGCTCACTCAGCAATGGCAGAAGTGCACACAGCACTGACGCATCACTAGGCCTCAGAATCTGCTCTCGAGAGATTGCTGTGTCATTTGCCATGCTCTGTTTTGACTAGATCGTAAATTCTCAGAAGATGGAGCCTATCTTTACCCCCTCAGTGGCTAAACTGGTAGTACCATGTAAACACAAGAGTTTAAAAACAAGTAGAGGATAAAATAATAAGAAAAATAAAGAGAAACTAAAGATGTCACATCACAGAAAACAAAAGGTAATAAAAACAAATCAAATAATTTAGACGATGAGAAACCGTACTTTTTAACTCAATATATTCTGTGGAAAATGCACACCTGAGGACTTATGGCTACCATGATTATTACTTTCATAGAATTCATGAGCATCGGATCAAGGCTACGTTGCAATCAATAATTCAAGTAACACAATTGTGTCTTCTCTGGTGGCCGCTAGATGGTGCCGACTTGCTTTCTCCTCTGGAAACTCATGCCCTTCTAGAAGGTTGTAAAAGATGCCGTTTGCAAGTTAGATTTAAGTTCATTCTGGACTCCTGAAAATGCGTTGAACGTAAAACTGAGAGCGTAGAATGGCGCAGGCCCATCTCAAACCTTTGTGTCTTTCTAAGGATAAGGTCTCTAGGAATTCAGACAGATGTGGGGACATCTGCATTCATATATTTATTCAACTGATGTTTATGAGCTCCTTCTTGCCAGGCGCTGTTTGGGAAATTGGGGATGTAGTGGGGGGGGCAGGGAATTAAGTCTCTAGCCCCATGATGCTTAAATCATAGAGAGAAGGAACAGTAAACAATGTGTGTGTCAGATCAGCGCTATGCAGAAAGTTAAACAGTTATGGGGACAGTAAATGTTGGGGGAAATGGGGCACTTTGTTACATGCTGTGGTTGAGAAAGGCTTCTCAGATATGACAAAGTGACATTCGAGCCAAGATGCAGGAAGGGGTGGGAGCAAGCCACACTTACAGAAGAGCACCCCGGCAGAGTGCCTGAGGCTGACGTGTGCCTGGCACACTGGAGCGAAAGCGAGGAGGCCCACGTGCCAGGAGCACAGGGCATGCAGAGGAAGGAAGTGTGAGGTGAGGTCAGGGCTGTGGCACAGACCTGGATTGAGTAGGGGCCGTGGGACATGTTCAAGACTTTGGTTTTACTCTGAGTAAAAGGCAGATCACTTAAAGGGTTGGGATAGAGGAGAAACATGATATGAGCCAGGTCTGAAATAAATGACTGTGGCTGCTGTGTTGAGAACGGACGATGAAGAGGAAGAGAGGAAGCTGGCTATTGGGATAACGGAGGTGAGAGATGGTGGGGCTTGGACCAGGGTGGCAGCAGCGGGAGGAGTGAGATGTGGTTAAATTCTAATGCATTTGAAGAAAAAGATGGATGAAAGGTGGGATACGGGAGAAAGAGAGAAGTCAGGAGAACTTCAAGGAGTTTTTGACCTCGGCAAGGAGAAGAATTTTGAAATAGAAAAGACTGAAAGGAAGAAGTTGGAGGGATGGGAGTCAGGGATCAGGAGTCTGGTTAGAGACCTATGAAGCTTGCGGTGCCCACAGACACCCACCTAAGTAGAAAACAGCATCACTGCGAGGGCCCAAGGGCTGAGGGCTACACAGCTGCAGGAGATGCCATCCACATTCGGTCATCTGTTAGGTGGAGGCTTATCCCGAAACTTCCAGAAGATGGCAGGCGAGTGCTTGAGGAAACAGGCAGTTTTTTCTAATTAGCACAAAAATGCCTCCAGGGCTGGGCATGTGAGCGTCTCATCGAGGGAGACGGACACGGAAGTCTAAGCTAGAAACGTATATATTTGGAATTCATTAAAGTCAGCCAAGTAGATGAGGTCACGAAGTGAGAGGGAGATAGGGAAGAGGTCAGAGCAGCAGAACTTGGGTTTTCTAATGTTAGAGGTGATGAGATGGAGGTTGAGCAAGAAGACAGGAGAGCACCCAAAGCCAAGAGGGTGCTTCACGAAGGAAGGAGACCTTCCTCTCCATCTGATACCTGCTGTCATGTGAGGCAGGACGAGAACTAAGACTGAACCACAAAATCAGGCATTTTGAGGGTCCTTCAGGAGGCTGGCAAGAGCTGGTACTGTGGAGAGGGGCGGGTGGTAGCCTGTCTGGAACAGATTTAAGAGCGAATGGGAGGAGAGGAAGTGGAGAGTGATTAGGGAGAATTCTTTCAGGGAGCTCTGTGGTAAAGGAAGGAGGGCGGCTAGAGAGGGATGGGAAGTCAGGGAGGGTTTTACAAAGATGGGTGGACTAACAGCATGTTCATAGGCTGCTGGTATGAATCCAGCACCAGGGGGAAGGAGACGATGCAGAAATGAGGAGGTGCAAGTGCTAAAGCGATGTCTTAAGGAAGACAGGGCAGGAGGCATCGGACAGGAAGAGGCCAGCCAATCCTCAGGAGCAGGAAGGAAACAGAACGCTGAGCACTGATGAGACAAAGGGGGAGAGATGACGTTAGTCATTGGAGCATGTGAAATTCATCAGGCGAGAGTAAGGATTTCTTGTATTTATCTCAAGTCGTTCTATATATTTTTTTAATTTTCTGCTTAGACCCTACAAATACTATTATTTCTACCACAAAATACATCACAACCACACACACGTGCACACACACACATACTCACTGAGTGATCCTAGATGAGTGACCTAAAAGTACGGGGAGCAAGGATGCCGCCTTGGGTCTAATCTTTGTCCACCACTGGGATTCAAACCTCCTGGCAAATCAGAAGAACTACCAGGACAGCAGAATGTTGTGATGCATAATGACAAGTATGTATTTGGCCTTCACCCCAGTTCCTGGCACAGAGTTCCCCAAACCCTTGGAATTTCCTAAGCGAGGAGAGATAATGGTCTTTTGTGATGTGAACAGGGTGACTTTTGGAAATCACCTAAGGAAGGGGGTTGGTTGCCAGGAGAACCGACCTTATGATTGGGGGGTTGGAACTTTCAGTCCCAGCAACCACCCCACCCCCAGGGAGGGGAGAGGGTCAGGAGATCAAGTTCAATTGCCGATGGCCAATGACTTAATCAATAATGCCTATACAATGAAGCCTCCATAAAAACCCAAAAGAGCAGAGATCACAATTTCCAGGTTGGCAAACGCATGGAGATGAGTGGCGTGCCAGGAGAGGGCCTGGAAGCTCTCTTGGCACGTTCTTGGTGCTCCTTTCATTCTAAATGCTTGGTATTGGCCACATGAAATGATGCTTTTTCAGACAACTCCAGGCTTCCATCCGGGATCAATCTAAATAATTAAATTTCTTAGGCACAAGTTCGTATAAAGGATGTCAGTTATGTGCACATAAGCACGGAAATCCTGAAAATGCATTCATGAAATTCTATTTCGTATCACTATAACCTGTCTTGCTGAAATTCATGTATGTTTTCAGTTTTACAAAATAAGATTCCTAGTTTTAAAATCTCTCCTGTGTCCTCAGTGTTAAAAATAACCTATATTGGAAGCAAAGATTAAGATACATTGGTATATCAAAGAATGATTTGGTGGGGGGAAGAGGGTATTTAAAAATCAGAGCTATCACTTTATTTTATGTTTATTTCCCCGTAAAACATTTTAGCGCTGTCATTTCTACTGATCATGAAAAAACAAATTCCCCTGGGTTAAACAACTGACAAATTGTTTGGGGGAAGGATGATGTGGTTCATGCCTGGGCAACGTTCCAATCATCTGTGAAAAGCGCAGCATGACCATAAGAATTTGAATATTTCCAATATGCCCCTTCCATGGGGAAAAACATGCAGATGCTTCCATTAATCAAGGTTAAGTGGAAAGGCATAATTAAGGAGCACATGCATGTAACCCCTCGCCAGCTTTCAGTCTGAGCACTGGTACCTCCAATACTTTTAGCTGGAGTCTTGTTTCTGAGACGTTTTAATAGCTGTGTTTTGTAAGCACAGGGCTCACAGTGAAAATAGAACGCATGAGCTACATAAACAGGGCTTCGTTTCCACTGCAACGAGCTGGATTCGCTGGCTGCAAAAACATCTAGGTATGACCACAGAGAAAAACACGCTTCCTCAGACACAAAGGCTCCATTTGACCCGGCTGTGTTTCCCTGATGCCTAGCATGCTTAAAGAACATCCGCAGATTTCTTCCTTCTTTAAAGCAGTCCACGGTGCCTGCCATTGAGCAACACGTTTTGAAAAACAAAATGAGCCTTCGCATCATTCCAAATGGAAGGCAAGATCCTAGAACTGTGGTCTAGTAAGAAGCATGGCGAAGCAGAGGAGGAGGCAGGGGAGGAGAAGGAGGAGGAGAAGAAGAAATCTAGGGAAGCAAACAATTAAGCCAAGGGGGGAGTACAGCAGAGGCTGAAAAATAGAGGGTCAAAAACAATGGGGTGGGCGTATGGAGGCCCAGGGACAAAGGCAGACTCCAGGCAGGGATGGTGGTTTGGGTCATGTCTCTGGGACTCCTTAAGCAGAGTAGGAGATTGAAACAGGACTTCAGGCCCACGTGAGCCAGATGGTGTCAAGCAGAAAACCAAGACTCGAGCTGGGTCAGAGAATGGAAGGTAGTGGCTTTTCCTAGCATACAAGGCCAAAGCCACTTACAGGGACCTCGAGGTGAAGACAGATTAATGTCGATGCCGTCCTGATGGCTTCGGAGCTTTCTAAGGGCGAGCCTGGTTTGGAAGCCCCCACAGCTGAGCCCGCATGTGAGGACTGTGTGGCCCCACATGACGGGAGTGACACTGGCAGACGAGACCAAGGCCAGCATTTGCCAGACCTGCCCCCAGCAGAGACGGATTTGTACAGCACGGTCTATGACAAGTATCCAAAATGACAACCAGGGAATCAGCAGCTACGATGCCGACACAGCTCGACATACTCCCACATTTCTCAACAGGAGCTCAAAGAGCATAAGGAAAACCAAGGAAGAAAATGTAACTTTGGGTGAGGAACACTCAGTGCGAGATACTTAGGATGCATTATTGAACTGTACACTTGAAACCTACTTGATCTATTAACTAATGTCACCCCAATCATTTTAATTAAAAAATAAAAATAAAAAATGTACACACACACGAAAATCAACTCTATTTCATACTCATAGAGTTCCCATGTAAAACACAATCAAGGCATCAGCATATTCCAAACACTGAGGCCAAATGAGAAGATGCTCAAGCACTTGGCCGGAAGTGCAAAGTGGTTAATTTCTTCTACGTCTCAGCAGCTTCTGACATGATTGTCCTCCTCTCCCTGGGAACGTTATTTTCTGCCGACTCCCACCCATTACTACAACTTTCCTGACCTTTCTCCCCACTCACCAATGGCTCCTTCTCCACACCCGTTGCTCACAGTTCCTCCTCTTCTCTTCCACATTCGAAATTCCCGCAAGACTTCCTATAGACCTGCTTCTTCTCTCCATCATCCCCATCCTCTCTTTGATTTGCCTTGAAAGCATTGTATACACACACGCACATAAATTCACGTCTCAAGCACTCACCTCTCCCCTGAACCCTAGAATTGAAAAATTACATCTGACTCTAATTGACATGTCTACTTGGATGTCTAATAAATATCTCAAAATGTGCAGGTTCAAAACCAACCGTTCGACTCCCCTCCCCATCCCCCCAGCACCCATGCTGGCTCCTCCTCCGAGTGTTCCTCAACCAGATTGCTGACACTACTGCTGAGCCAGGGCCCCATCCACACAAAACCAGAGCTGCCTCCGCATCTTCTCCCCCTCGACTCTCCCAGACACCACTCATGCTGGGGCCTCCTCCTAGCTGGACTCCCCTAAAAGCATCCTAACCCATCTTCCTGATTCTACTCCGGTCCCACTGATTCATCTTCCACCCAGCAGCTGGAGGGACCTTTATAAAACACGAATCAGATCACCTCTCTCCTTTTGTTAAAACCTTTCATTGGTTTTCCAGTGCAGTAAGAAAAGTCCGAATTCCTCATCCTGGCCTGCAAAGTCCTGGACCATCTGACCCCCATCTACCTCTATCTCTACACTCTATGCTCATGTGGCTTTAGCTACAAAGGCCTCCCAGAAAAGAGTGTTCTTCAAGCCTGTTCCTGCCTCGGGCCTCTCCACCAGCTGCCCCTCTGCTGGAATGCCCCCCTCCCAGACCTCTGCCTGTGTGGCTCCTTCCTGCCATTTACTTCTCATTCAAAATAGCATCTCCTTAGAGAGACTTCCCTGCATGGGAAAGAAAAGCAGCAGCTTGCTCACACTCATCACATCATCCATTTTATTTTCTTCGGTGCACATAATCACTATCTTAACTTTTTCCATCTTCACCCACAGAGGACCACGACCATCATCTGCTGTACTCCCAGTGCCTAAAACAATGAATTGCATCTATTAGGCACTCAGTACTTACCTGCTGAATTAAAGAACAAATAAATAACTGCATAAATAAGCAAATGAATCAACAAAGAGGATGCTTGAGGTTTGTAGGTATGGGTAGAAAATAATCATAAACATGGCTTTTGACATACTGACTTTGAGATACCTTTGAAAAACTCAAGTAGAGTTTCAAGCAGTCAGTTGGAAATAAGAGTCTAGAGGTTAGCCCAGGAACTACAAATGAGAGTCCATGATGAAGAAGACAGAAGGCCTAACAGAGAAAATAGAATGACAGAAAAAAGCCTTGGGTAGGTGCAAACCTTAAAGGCCAGGGAAAAGACATGCATCAGCAAAAGAAGCAGAAGGAGAGGCCAAAGAGACAGAGGGAAAATCAGTAGAATCAGGCATCACGGAAGCCAAAAGAACAATGTGTTTCAAGAGAGAGAAAGTTATCGATAGTGTTAAAAGCTGTAGAAAGGACAAGGTAAGTACTGATGAATGGCTGTTGGGATTTACAGACACAGGGTGTATATAATGTAGTTTCCTGTCTCCTTAAACAATGTTCCATATATAATTTCAATATTTCTTATTATTTCAATGATTTTTGTTATATTTTGTTTACTTAAAAATGGATTTTTTAAAAAATTGTTTTATCTTTTTTATGCTTGTTTTCTTTGTGTCTCTTCTCCTGCTATGAGGTTTACAGCTGTCATTTCTTGCTGTTGGCAATGCATCTGTTTGTAAGCCATATTCCCATTCTCTCAAGTTTTATATTTTATTCTAATCTAAAAAGTTCAATAACCCAGTGTGTATGGTCTGAGTCTAAAATAGAACTGGAAACACCCAGAGTGAAAAACCTTGCAATGCATGAGCTTCAGATCACAGTCTTTGTAATATTAATTTTGGCTACCCAAGCCTTTCTGTGCTTCCTCTTGATAATCAGCTAAGTTCAGAAACTGAAAATAAAAAAAAAGGTTTTAAATAACTGAGTTATTACAATATTATTTTAAAATAATTAAACGTGCAAATTCAGAAACAGCAAATGATTCAACGTCATTTCTTGTTCTGATAAGACAAAAAATAAGGTGATCTGCCAAGTAAAAATCTGTAGAAATAATTAAAGGTGAAATGACTTGACTAGACTTTGTTATAAAAATTCAAGTAATAAGATTACAATTCAAAAACATACAATAGAACATCTAAGATTTACAAAATCTTATACACAAGAAATAAAGTTTATAAATGAGGTTTAAGTGGTGATCATATCAAAGCTACAAGTATATAAATACATGACCAAAAAATATATATATATTGATATATATATTCTCAAAGAAAGTATTAGAGATACAATATGCATTGCTGGATACTTTATAATATCTTAACTACGTGGCCAAAAACAACTTTTCTAACAGGATGTGCTTTTATGTACAAGCCGTCAGCAACATTATTCCAACTAAATATTTTAACAAGATCTTAGTCTAGTTGGTAAGCTCTTCAGATGTCTTCCTGACACAATGTTGAAGGTCATTATCAGCTGGAAACAGAGCCAGCTTAACTTTTGTTATGTGATGAAACCTATAAATGAAAATTCATTTTTACATATAAATATTCAATTTTTCCAATAATGTTTTTGAAAACATTACCTTTTCCACTAAATCGCCTTTACTTCTTTATCAGTTATCTATCTATGGGTCTATTTAATAACTCTATTCTGTCCCATTGGTTTATTTATCTATCTTTATGTCAATGCCACACTATCTTGATTATTGTAATTTTATATTCAGTGTTAAAATCAAGTAAAATTCATTCTCCAAATTTTTTTTTAAGTTGTTTTGACTATTCTGGATCTTTGCATTTCTTGTCAATTTTAGAACCTTGCCAATTTCTACAAATTAATTTAATTTTTGAATCTTTATCTAAAGTATTCTTTGTAAAGTATTCTTTACTCAGAAAAGGTTTCCTCCTCTGGCCCAAGTCTGCTCAGACACACAGCACACACACACACCCTTATGTATATATAAGCATCTTTAGCTAAAAGCATAAGAATTTTCTCTTGAATGACTATTCTGCTAAATGCATTAAAAGTTAACAAAATTATAGATTCTTACAACTGGGAGGTATATCTCCTCTAAACTCTGTTTCATTAGAGCAATTGCTTCAGTGTTATTTCGGGCCATATAAAAATATTTATTATTTATGACCCAAGCACTGTCTAGCTAGTCAGTATGGTACAGCTTGCTAATTAGAATACATATTTTTGCAATAGAATTCTGAACAAATAAAAATAAAGATTTTATCTTGAGTATGTAAAAATTCTTGGGCATGATATTCACAACTGATTGCATAAAGCTCAAATGCAAAGTAATTTCCTCTTATACGGTGCCTTTGCTTCATAAATGACTCAGGCAAGAGAGTCAACTCAACTATTTCTTGAAAACTTTTTTAAAGGGAAGAAAGAAAAAGAAAAGCTAAAAATTGTTCTTAGTATGAAAAAAACTAAATTCATAGATCAACTAGTATATATATTATTCAAATGTCAATACATAAATTTAAGATGCTTTAAGTTCTCCTTTAAATCATTTTTGTTTTTAACTCCAGGAAATTCTTATAAGAACATCCAGCACTTAGGAAAACTCAGTGCATTATGCAGTCAGTTTAAATGATGCCAACAGAAATATACCTATAAAAAATGAAGTCTAAGTTCTGATCTGAAACCCGTACTACATTTTTTCAACTCAATCTGCATGTAAATTAATACAATAGCTTAGCTACAATAGTCATCAATTATCTCAATAGGTACTTGATTAGTAGAAAACTCACAAGGGCACTTGCCTCCTTTAAAAGGGCTCAAATGGAGGTAATCAATTACTTTTGCAAAATAGATAAGATGATAGGAGCCAGGAAAAGGACTATCAGTGAAAAATACATGCGCTATCAATCGCATTGCTTGAAAAGCAAGTGACTCATTGCAGAGGGTCCTCAGACATAACGCTATCACACGGACCCCAGCGAAAAACACAGTCTCCAGAACAACGTATTAACCACTTGCTCATCCAAACGCCATCTTACTAAAAGCTGATTTGAAAATATGCTCTGTGTCTTGATAACCTTTCTTGGTTTCATAAACTAGAAGATCAGGTCCAATATCTATGCATCCTTCCTCTTTGGATGGGAAATCGTATATGTAAATCACCCTTAAAGTAAAGTGGGTTTCCCCCATTAACGTCCCTGCAAAGTCAGCCAGGCCTGGACAGGGCCCCACGGTCACAAATATGAGCAATTAAGACTGTGGACTCACACTTGTATTTAAAGGTTCTGCCATTTCTTCGTCACGGGACCTGGAAAGCCATCTAACTGGCTCAGGCCTCAGTTCCCTCCTCTGCAAATGGTGTCTCTTTTATAGGTTGCTGGCAGGACAAGAGCATGGCCATGTCTACCTCTGTCATCAAAGTCTCTGCGGTGACTAGTTACACAGGCTCAACAAACTGGTGTTACATCAAAAAATAAATGAATGAAGGCATCGAACACACAGTGAACCCTTAATTTTAAAAACAATCAAAAAATTTTAAATAAATACTTAACAGATAATCTAGATAGCAGAGGTCTCAGTTTCAGACTGGTTAGATAAGTCACCTGAGGTCATACAGCTAGGAGGTGGGAGTTTATGATTTATTAAATCCAGACATTCTGATTCCCGAGGACAATCTGTTGACCATCCCATGCCAAATGCTTCTCACTACTTCAAGCCCTCCCCCTCCTCAAAGATTCCAATTCTCAGCTTT
The DNA here is from genome assembly GCA_030015415.1 of Cynopterus sphinx. Classification (NCBI taxonomy): domain Eukaryota; kingdom Metazoa; phylum Chordata; class Mammalia; order Chiroptera; family Pteropodidae; genus Cynopterus; species Cynopterus sphinx. The sequence goes on along the minus strand of CM057392.1, from coordinate 2,883,333 downwards.
TCACAACCTCTCTGTTCTCAACAGTTCCTTCTTTCCACTTGCCACTCCCCTACATGGGCATCTCAGAGTCCAGGGATCACATGTGTTCCTCTCTCTGCCATGATTCATGGTACATGGGCTCTGGAACCCTTGCCCAAATGTACAAATTTACATATGCACAGAATTTTCGGTATAATTTCAGGATATTCGTAGATAAGTCTGCTCTGTCCTCCTCCTCACAGGAATATGTGCTATGTAATAAATATATTAAAGTACTATGCACTTTAAATACCTAGTATGCTGCCTTCTATGTAGCAAACACTCAAGAAATGGTTTGTCTCATTATGATTATCATCAGTACTGGTCAAAATATACCTAACAAGTATCATTTTCACTAAAAGCTTCCTCTGATCACTCTGCTGACTGTGAGGAATGCTCTCCTCCTCTAAGTTTTTTAGGGCTCCGTGAATGCAGTACTCGAGGGATTCTACAGGTAGAAAGAACCTTAAAGATTCTCTATCCAAACTAGCACATTTAAGAATATTCACGAAACACGCATTACACACTCCACACATACAGTAACCACTTGTTTATATGTCTTGTCTCCAACGCTGTAATGAAAGTGCTTAGAGGCGGGGGTTGTCTCTTCTACATCTTCAATTTAGCATTCCTTAAGGATTCAGGAATAATTAAAAGAATAAATGATTCAATGAATGAGTAATTCCAAGACTCATGAGGCTTTGAATATCTCTTCCACTATTTTAGAGTTTCCAGTATTTTTTTCCCATTCACAGAAATCAGCACTACAGGGCAAAATCTTTTTCTGAGCAGATCTCTGTAGGACCTTTTTATGAGCCATCTCCTCTCCTCTGGTCTAATATGCTATAGCTCGGGATGAGATGCTCAGGAGGATGTTATTGCTCTCCAGACTTCATTTTAGGAAGAAGTTTAATACCACAAAAATGTTATATCTTCAGCCTCTCAAAATCTGTTCTGGCTTTTGTGATAAGGTTTTCAATTTTCTTACTGATGATCAAGGCTTCAATTATACATTGTGTTTCTTAGGAGACTGTTTTCGATTCTGTAATGTAATACAACCTTTCAACTGGGAGTTGAGTCCTCTAGCCATACAAAAATCTACTACTGATTAAGGAACTAGTATTACAGGCGATACCAAGTGTGAAGCTATAATTCTCAGTCTTGAAGTACCTATCCATGCTGGAAATAGAAGACAAACTTATGAAAAGATTTACATAAGATTTCAAGATAGAAAACACCATGAATAACTGAGAAATGGCATGCCTTGGTGCCTTGTGGCTTTGGCAAAGAGAAGGGCCTTGTAGACCTGTAAAGGTTGTACAGAAAGAGTCTGCACTAGATCTGAGAGGATAAATTGGAGAAAAGTCAAGAGGAGAAAAGAGAACATTTAAAACTACTAACAAATGATGACAAAAGCACCAGTGACAAAGCTTGAAGGATTTATGGAGGAGTATAAGGGATGGAATGCACCCCTTCGTGGGTAAACGCTGAATGAGGTGTCACCAAAAAGCACTTGGCAGTGTCCGTTCCATACTATATAAAAAAATGGAGGCTACTGTTATGATTATTATGATTTCGTAAATGATCAACGTGAAGGTAGTGTCTGGTCTGACACGCACTTCATTTGATTAAAATTTAGAGCCTGTTGGGGATAGAACTTTTGATAAAAATGAAACTGAATTCTGATAATAGTGACTGGTTCTTCTCTATTAACATCCTCAGAGAAGAAATGAAAGAAAGAATAAATTGAGGGTCACTGATAAACAATGACTGATGAGAAGTTAGAAGAAATGACCGTTGTATACACAACACCATATATATACAGTACTGCACTGTGCAGTTTAAGAGTGATTTTCACTATAACCCATCTAGGCCTTAAAAGCTGGTTGTAGAACGCAGTAAGATAGAGCTGCATTACGTGCAGAAATTTATACTCACCCTAAAAACAATTTATAGGGTAATTATACATCTTCTACCAAAATCTTTTCAGTTATCACATTTAAAATAGAATTTGAATCTAAAAACTTATTTTCTACTCTTCTTAGGTGTATCTAGAGTATACCTATTGCATAAGTCAGAATATAAATCAATACATATTAACTTCTGTTAATACCCACAATAAACCAGGAAATAAGTATTTTATCCCAGCCAAAAATGCCACTTCTTAGGTTTCTAAGTAAAATGAGGATAATAATAATATCCCATAAAAGGTATCAAAGTCAAGATTCACCAGAACTGTTACCCTTAAAAGTTTTTAACGTATAGGAGCTCACTTTTATTATTCTTTAATAATTCTGAGTTACTGGATTCCCTTAGAAGTTATTTAAAGATATAAAAACTTTTTTTGTGCTTCAAAGTAGTCCATATATATAGTGAAAATAGGAGTAGGATGCAGAGGAAAGAAACTACATAAGCCAAATGAGAAAAAATGCTAATTTTTATGTTTCAGCATAAATCTGTGGTTTTGCCCAAGTGCAAGCTCCAAAGCCACATGGTCTTGTATAGAAACCTACTTTCTAAAAATGCCTTGACTCTATTCTAAATCCTTCCACCAACACCAAGCAAAGGAAGCCATTGTCACCTCGCGTGGGCAGCCCACCCAGAATCCTGGCCTGAGTCTGACCTAGTTTAATCTACCCTCCCATTGTCAACACAGCCATCCACTCGACATGCAAGGCTGACTGACTATGCCAGCCCCTTGCTCCACACCACTGAGAGTTCTCCACTGTCCCCAGCTCCTCGTGTACCCCACTCCAGTCTCCCACTCATGTGAACACTGAATATACCAGCAACCTTGCTGTGTTTCTCACCTCCAAGCTTCTGCTCCAACTCACTTCCAGAAATATGCCACCCTTTTCCTGGGTTCTCTCTCACACAGACACCTCCGCAAACATTCATGCACATGCATGCAAAAAACACAAACACACATGCCCACCTGGCTCACTGTGATTCAGCTTAAGCATCTCCTCGACAGAAAGTCTTCCTCTGGTGCTACCCATGCCCCTCACCTGTTAGGTCAGGTGTCACTCCTCTATAGTCTCATAGCAGATATGGCTATGGTTATGGTTATGGTTATGGTTATGGTTATGGCTATGGTTAGGGTTAGGGTTGGGGTTGGGGTTAGGGTTAGGGTTCTGGTTATGATAGTAGTTTTATCACTTTATTGGCCACACTGTGCTATTTAAGTCTCTGACTCCCCTTCTGGTGTGCGGTTTCCCATAGGTACAAGACTATCTCATATTTGTATTTGATTCTTCTACATCTGCCATAGAGCTTGAAACATACAATGAATGCACATATTGAGGGAAAAGTGAGTTCTTTTATAATTGTTCTGTATAACTATCGAACATAGGATCTTATTTTAAACAATTACGTTCTTTGTAAAATGATCAAATTTATGTTTTATAAATGGAAATTTGTCAAATTTCCCAAAGCACAGCTGTGCAGAGGTTCCATGCCATTGAGTACTTCATTAGCCAATGCGGTCATACAGACAATACTTGTATGGTAACTTCTCCCTGGCTCAGAGAAAACATTTATCCAGCAACTCACTGATTTGTGAGAGAGTAAGAGCTAAGAGCCCACCCAGCTGAAAGTACAAGGCCAGAAGTTGCTATTACATAGTGATGCTAGCTATATACTTCAATTTTTTTTATTTTAACATGCCAAACCAGGTATTTTAAAGACATATATTAATTGAAGCTATTCTAATGGAACTTCTCTACCTTCAAGTTGCAGTAACATTTTATTAGTAAGCCAAATATCCTTAATTAAAACAGAACTGTGCATCATCACTATAATAGATGAATTCTCTGATGAGAACATATTTTTAGCTATCTCAGGAAAAAATGCATAACAAAGTGTTGCTCCAGTTTCCTCAATTATACTTATCCTATTTGAAATGCCACAATAAGAAAATTCGTTTTCATTACATGTCATCCGTCTTCTGGTGGTGTTTTTCATTGGTGTGATTCAGAGTTTTCTGGATTCATCACCAAGGGCTAAACCTCCCTATGTAGGAACGAGAAAGCATGCCAATTGAAATGCAAGGTGATCAGATATAAAACGTCACATCCCCTGGAGGGCACTGCATTCCAACAGTGAGGACAGTTAAGCAGCGAAGTGACTTAAGAGTGTTAGGGTTGAGAGTCACTTGGCTATCTTAAGAGGATTTCATTTTCTATTTTGTCACCAAGGAATAATCCTAGGCACCCAGAAACCAAAGAAGGGTAAGTAATGTGTGAGGGGGAACAAGGGCATTTTGCTACTGCGGGAGGTCACAGACCCTGTTCTGAAAAGTGTTGTCTGCCCCCTCCCCACCCCCACGGTGAGCTCATTAGGACTCCAGAGGAGGAACCGTAAACAGACTGTAAAAGAGAATCAGGACCCAAAGCAATCTCACAGGCTGGAGTCATCAGTGCAGTTTAACAGAAGGAATTGACTGTCATAATAAATGGAAAGCCGTGCTCTTCAATCAATAAAACAAGTAGAAGATCCGGGCCAAGTGCAGAAAAGAAAAAAGATCCAGCACTTACACTGGACTGCAAGCTCAATACAAACCAACAATAAATGATCCCAGCACCCAAACTAATGTGACCTAAGGCTGCATCCACTGCAGTTTCATGTCCAGAAGAGGTGACGGTGCCTCTGAGTTATGTGCCAGGCAGAGCCTCCAGGTACTGCATGCACTTAGGGCTGTTATGTCTAAATAGTTTTCCTGACAAACTGGAATATATGAAAAAAATAATAATAATGTCCACAATAGTGAGGAAATACAACCCCTCACCCCATATTTCCCTAAAGAAAATTAAAAAACCTTAACAGGAATTCGATGTTTTTTATTCTGAAGATATTTCTTTCAAAGCTACACCTTCTAGGCAGCATTCTTGGCTATTAGCATTTTTATAGTTGAATATAAGACATGAAACAAGCATTGTAAATAAAAATAAGGAATTGAGTACAGGGTACACTGAGAGCTTCCCTAAGTTCTCATCTGTTTAAATCTTAGCTGACACCTTCGGAAGTGCAAGATAATTTGCCTAAACTTCTAAGCCCATAAATAATGGTCATAATGGAAGGTGTAAACATGGCATTTAATTACAAAGGAAAAAAATGACAGCTAAATTTGTGACCTGCAGATAATAGCAAATATCACATTCGGCTAGCACACCCATTTGAAAGAAATACATCTTCGGGAGATATGAGTGTGGGAGCATAAATATGTGTTTGTCCTCTAGATATGTGCATCTAATACAAACTAAAAAAGACACCTTCTCTCACATGGTGATTTTTATTTAGTTAGAATTTGAGTATTTTAAAGCTCTGAATTCCTTCTCTCCAAAAAAAAAAAAAAAAAGGACTATTATATAAATACCTGTGATCATCAGCCATTTCTTTCCAAAAGCCATAATAATAACTACCTTTCGGAATGAGAGAATAAAACAAAGTAAAAAGGAGAGTGTTTTATTCGTATGTTGGCAGTAAAATTGTGTTATTAATGATGAGAAACCAAAATTATAGTTCCCTAAGAGGAAAAAATCGTGATTTGAAATGTAGAGAGGTATTGCTCTTCCGGTTGTAGAAGGTCTTTTGCTTCCTAAGGTGGCAAAGCAGCACCTAAGTAGTTATTTGATGATTCTCATTACAAAATAACCCCCTTCAACAGAGCCAAGGAATTTACCGGTCTATCCACTTAAGTTCCGTGTACAAAACTTCATGTCATTAAATTTTCATGGACTACAAACTTCTGCTGTATTTTCACCCACTAAAGTTTATACCAGGTAGGATCTCTCGAGCCCTCAAACTCAGCATCCAGTGGGGATGAAGAAGGACCCACTCACTCATTCATTCAAGAAGCATTTAAAAGAAAAGCTACCATCTTACAGGAGCTACACTTCTGTGCCTGGCAAACAAATATAATGGCCTCTCTCCTCCAGCAGCTCCCTGATGACTAGATGAGACAGTCAGGTAAATGCCAAGTTACGGAGCAATGTGGCAGGTGTTTTTAGAGACGTCTCTGTGAAGTGCTATGGGACATAAGGAAAGGCAAAGATGATTAAGGGAGTAATTTACTAAAGAAGGCTCACAGAAGGGGTGCCATCTGAGCTGAAGCTCTTTTCACAAGAGAACAGAAGTGCATCGGGAAGAGAGGATGGATGATGGAGGAGTTCCTCACCAAAAAGAACAATAACAAAAAACAGCCTGAGAAATGCTATTCTCACTGTTGCTAAAATGGAGGGTTGACTGAATAACACGAACAAGACTGGAAAGGTGGGACCAAACTCTGAAGGCCTCGGGAGGAAACGCTAATACCCAGGACGAGTAATCCTGGGCAGTCTGGTAAAACAAGCACCTGCTGCCCTCGTCAGCACTGCTAGCGTTTGAGCGTGCCTTGCTCTACAATTTCTAGATTGGGTGCTCAAATGTTTTCCTAACACATGATATTGCCCGGCTTAGAAATCTAAAATGGCTTTTTTGTCTTTAAAGACAATTTTCCAGATTCCTCTACCAGGATTTTGGTGTCCTCTCTAACCTAGCCTCCACCTGTTCCAAGCCAGCCTGGACACCCCTGTAAAAGGAGAGGTCGTTGGCTGCCTCCTCTAGACTCCACCCCGCAAACCCAACCTGATGGTCTGTCTGCCTACAGGTCACTCCATCCTCTTTTATGCGAGGCCCGGGTGAGATGGGGCTTCCACTGCCCCTCGTCTGATGCTCACACCCACCTAGTCTCTCCATCCCCTGTACTCCTCTTGCACTGAGTGCTGCAACAGCAACACAGCTTATCACAAACTGTCACTCCTGCCCATGTCTCCCCAGGATAGAAGTGATGGCTTTTATTTTAACCGTATGCCCACTAGGCCTTGTGAGTCCTGGCAAACTGTACAACAAGAATGCGCTGATGTATCAAATAAACAAGGAGCTCTGGTTGTCATGGGAGCAGAGAACACATTTTAAAATCTTTTTGTAAAGTATGAACATCTTGATTCTTAGATACTAACTCTTAGAGGACATCAAATTTGTAATTATTTTAATGTCATTTTCTCGTTACGCATCAATGTGTGGTACACATGGCAGGTGGAAAAGGGGAGACCCTTCATGAAGAATGCACAAGATCAACGACGGAGGATACACTGGGAAAATCTTGCATAAGGGCCACAGTGTCAGTGTACAGTATTATGCTTAGGACATCATATATAAGCCAAAGACCAAATATTCTATGTATTGGCCAAGGTCACACAATAAATCAGCAATACCATTTACGTACACTGAGTTTTGCTGCCTAAGCAGAAAACACTGCCTTTTCAGAAATCTGCATATTCAGAAATACATTTCTTCACAAACAATTCAAACCTTTGGAAAACATAAGCACATTTCAGGAGCAGAAAGAGAAATAGATGACAAATGAGGCACTTAGAATGCAAGCACTGCATGTAAAATGTTTCAGAGTCCGATTTCTATTTTAATGCTTTACCAGTTGATAACCAAGGAGGCACCAAGTCCTACACTAATCAAAGGAGGTAGAGAAATCAGATTTGCAATATTTTCCTACTCTGAAATCAAAATGTGGGTTCTTTCAGAGGAGCCCTCATGTTTTAAGTCAAAGAACAGGACAGAATCACCAGGATCATTACAACCAATAAAGCAAATATGAGTCTAGTAGAGTTTACAATATCTCAAAGATTTAACCTTGGGAAAGTGTGTGTGACTAGTTACTCCATGTTTATTATCAAATATCTTTGGGAAACAGCACAGAAATCAAAGCGTGAGCAGAATGGCATGGCATGCCCTCCTTCCCGACCCTAAGAGACAAGCAGCAGGTTCTGTGTAGGACGAGGCCACAAATTCAGAGCAATTAGGTAAATGGACACATCATTTTTTTGGCAGCCTTACTGAGCTATAATTGACATACAGTTATATTAGTCGAGGTTCTCCAGAGGAACAGAACCAGTAGGATATAGGTAAATAGATTTTTATAAGGTGATTTACTATGAGTGATTCACTCACGTGATTATGTAGGCCGCAGAGTCCCATCTGCGAGCTTTTTCCCAAGTGGTCGTAGCATTTTACATCAAACACCAAGAGTGTATGGGAGTTCCAGGTCCTCCACGCCCTAGTCAACACTTTCTATGGTTCATCTTTTTAATTCTAGACATTCTAATAGGTATATAGTGATCCTCCTCTGGTTTTGATTTGCATTCCCCTAGTGACTAATGAAGTTGAGTACCTTTTCATGTCATCTCTGCCATCCTTGCACCTGTCCTGGCGGGCTCTACTCTGCACATGCGACCCCTGGAAGCTACAGATTCTTGCCCCACATCTAGCATGCCTACTCACACATTTAGCTAAAGCTAGACTAAGGATTGGTAGGAGATATTTTACATGTATTGCTTTGCATTGTAAAAGCTTCATCTGTCATCTACTTGCCTTTCTGTTCTGAAGTGTGCTTATGTTTTCCAATGTTTTAGCTAAAACTAGAGTAGTATTAGTGTGTGCTTCTATTCTTGTACAGTTAGCAATATCTCACAATATTTAAAATATATTTATAATTTCCCATATTAATAATCTTTTATAAATGGGCAGCTATTTATTTCATAAAATCAGTAAATTGTTAAGGTTTCCCTACAATCAAAAAAAATAAAATGACTTGGGTTTCTTAATAACTTTACTGCTTTTCTCTTCTGGAAAAAAAAAAGCATAATAGGTAGGAATATTCTAACAGAAAAATCAGATAAAATCTAAGTTAGGCAGCTATATTTTCACTTCCTAGCCAATATACCTAAACAAATTACATAATTGAGGAAGTCACATAATACTGCAGATTTTCAGAACTCTTGAATGCCTGAATACTAGGAAGTAAAATAGTTTTCATAACTTAGTTGTAGTTTACAAAATCTTGACCTTAGTACTTCCTCTATCTGGATTTTGCTTTAAGCACCAAAGTTACTTGGCGTTTTGGTCAGCATGCCATTTAGGAACCTGGCTTCTCCAGGAAACCCATCCGTTTGAGGAAGTCTGTGGACAGGGCTCCCAGCAGGACCAGGAACACACAGGAGCTGTTTCCCTTGGCAACACTTCTTTCGATTACCCGTTATCAGTGAAGACCTGCCTTCCTTTTTCCTCTCTCAAACCGATCAGATCAATGAGAAGCCCATTCGGATGTGAACTTACTACATATACAATGTGGACATTTTCACCTTGGCATTGGTCATTTGACAGTCTATCATTTTACCCTTCCATGCCCAGGACCCTAAAAAATAAAAATGGTGTTTCATCTTAGGCACTCGAATAAAGAAATATCAGAGTTCTTAGCCCAGCTCATTCTTAAAACATCTCAGTATTAACTTCTCCTAGTTTCCTTATCCATTATAAATAAGCACCTTGATTAAAAATTTAGTGAGACTGCTTAAATTGTCAAGTCTGAAGCAGTTTACTGATAAAAAACTGTTTGTATAATGCATTAACACTTTTCCAAGTGTTTTCAAATACGTTATTTTACTTTCTAAAATGTCTCATTTGTTTCATCAGCTGTCAAACAGATTGACATGTTGTCTGTTCACTACATTACAGTGTTTTAAAGATTAGAAATAATTTATAAAGAATTCTGAACTTACTGAAGATGGAATTACCTTCAGGTGCTAATCTTGGGTAGAAGCATACCTGACGCCACTCAAGTGGCTTAAAAAACGCCTACAGATTAAAAACAAACAAATAAATAAACAAAGACCTTCCCCCTCCCGCAAGAAAACTCCACCAGTAGAGATTAATGTCTATAATGTAAGGCTTCTCCTTCTTTTCTGTTAAAATGTAAAGACCTTTGGGATATTAACAATTTAAACTCTATCAGTTCCTTGTATGAGTGTAAATGAACTTATCAGATGTTCCCAGAAAGGCTCTGGGGGTGCTAAGAGACACAGAAATTCAGGTACCCGGGAGAGATGAGATAACGTAAAGAGTAAAAATGAATGTAGATAGATCTAGCCTGTTGGGACCAGAAAAATGAATTTAATTTGCTTAACTACTTAATTACTAATCTCAGCTACATCTTGAAATTCTACACGAACAATAAAGAGAGCTATTGTTATTAATACACCTAAAATTATTATTGATAAGCTTTTGAAAGTGAAGTCAAACAAAAGATCCAGTCTTTGCTGTGAAATATTGATTTTTGTCAGCCTGTAATGAGAACTTTAAATACATTTAAACTATGAGTAATATTTTTTAAATATTTAAAAATTAGAAGTCTTAATGGATAAATAATGTATCTCCCTTTCCCCAACATACGTATACACAAAACCAGCTCTAAGAAATTAAACTGATGACAGTATAGCGCACGCGCGCGCACACACACACACACTATTATCATCACAATTCTTTTGAATATGAGGGTAAAGCTAGAGGCATAAAGAGAAGAAATGAAGCCTGAGTCCAAACACAGCCCCCTTTCCCAGAAACCACACAGAGCCCACCTGTCCACCACCGCGGCCTTCAGAGTAACAGGTGTCCACTGCCTACCCTCCTATCTCACTTCTGACAGATGTCACTCCATGGTGTCTTTGTAACCTAAGGAAATAGCTTTCACATGAGAAAATGTGCTCAATAAACTGTTGAACAAGTATTCTTTCTGCATTTACTTGTATGAATACCCAAACTGAACAATCTCAATAGCAGAGATACAAAACAAAAGATATATTTGAGCTAGCAACAATTTAGATAACAATAAACAATTCAGACACCATCTCAAGATTACGTCTCTGCTGTACATCAAAACAGACCTGCATTACATTTATGTATATTTATGTTTATTCTGAATCGTCACTGAAACTTGGTCAACGAAAAGCCTGCACTGAGTTTAATATGGACATTGGTAGACATGAACGTGGTAAAATGAAATATTAAAATAATATAACAATGAGAGTCAGATACATCACATATATACCAAGGAAAAAAAGGGTTCTGGTGAGGCATGAGAGGAACGGGACAAATGGATGTTTAAACTGGAAATCACGGTCCACATGCCTTAGATATGAGACGCACACACAGACACTCACAAATTGCTTTTGACATGCTTTCCAGAGACATGTGTGCTTCAGAAATCCCCTTACTTTGTAAAGTATTGCATGACCCCAAATTCCTAGATAATGGAGAGATAAAAACCAAAGTGAGAGAGGCAATTCTATCCAGATGTGTTACTTATTCAGAGGTTTTAAAAAGTTAGGTCTCTTTATATTAGCCAAAATGAGAGTGATGGGAAGACAACTGAAGAAGCAGGGAATGCCGGGTACAAACTGGCAAGTTCCCTGTTGTGTGGCTTACTGCGGGCATTCAAATCTGCTGAATAAATGAACAGATACGACAGCGTGAAGACAAAAATTTACCAAACGCGCTTTGGGAAAATAATGGGAAGAAATTTCGCCAGGCCTGCAGGAGACTGTTAATATTAAACTAACACCATCACTTGAAAAGTACTTACTGTGAATTTAGCTCTCTTTGGCAAACAACACCTTCAGTCAGTACAAAACCGTCTTGTAAACAGCAGAACAGCTCAACTATGGTCAGCCGGTATGCTTTCCGGACAAAGGAACAACCAGTTTCCTAACCTTGTAGGCCACAGCCTTAACAGAGAAGGTAACCCGTTCAGCCCTCTCCACCTGCCGGTCAGGTGAATACCGAAGTCAGAATTTTCAGGAGAGAAGAATACAGGCTGTGGCAGTAGGAAAGATAAAGCACAGCCCACTGAGGAAGAAAGGGCAGAGAAAATGCATTCCAGACTCCTCCAACTCATCAGACAAACGCAGGGACACCTGTGATCTGCCACAGGAGAAACAATGAGGGTGGAAGGGGCGGGTGAGTAGTAACTGTTAGTTGACTATAGACATGGGCTTGATGGAAAACAAGTCTATTCGTTTTCTTACAATAAAAGTCACACCTCCTCCTCTCAGATCTCCATAGATGTTTACCACTCTAAAGCTTATCCTTTAGTCCTCTTCAATATCAATTATTTCAAGACAATCGATTCTTTTTTAATGGGAGTGGTGAAAAAGTGAGGTCCAAAGTTAAGGAACTGGATATTTCCCTTTCTTCCATTTCAGCAGACATTAGATGGACCAGACAGGTCGACAGTCAGTAATTTTTGGTTTTGGAACTTGAGGCAGATAAAAGCCTCAATACCTTCTCCTAAAATAAAAGAGAAAGAAACAGACCTAAAAAAAAAAAATAATACTAACTCAAGTTATCTTACCCTCTCAAGCCGTAGTGGTAAGTCTATTGAAATATATTATTTCATTTTATTTGAGGAGAAATACCTTTATTTTAGTCATTTCTTCCTAAAAGGAAATGTATGTGATGTTCAAGGGCAGTCACCCAATAGTGAAGAAATAAAATTTGAGTCAGTTTTGCTTAGAATATCTCTTTAACATTTCTCAAAATTTTGAGTTGAGTAAAAATTGCTCTGGACTTCATTTTGGAAGGTATATAACTGAGTGAATAGAAATTCTAAGTCTGTTAATATATGCATAGTCAATTTTCAAGCTAAGAAAAAAAGGACAACAAAAGAAAAGTGGTTTAAAAATTAGTTTCAGAAAGTTGTCAGAAAAAAAGGGAAGGAAAGAAAGAAGGAAGAAAAGAAGGAAGGAAAGAGGAACAAAGGGAGGGAGAGAAAGGGAGAGTGAGGCATCCTAATAATAATCAAGCATAAAATAGAGCCAAGCTGTATTTCTTGAGTTATGCTAATATTAAAAACAATGACCTGGAAAATACAATTAAACCAGATTTAAAGTAGGTCTGGACAAAAAGTCCCAGATAGTACAAATTATCTTTTTCCCCTCCAAAACAAAATTTATAAGAATTCTAAAAGAAAACTATTTTTACCTCTCAATGAAATCCGTTATAAACGTGGAAATATTTGGACAGATAGAGATGGCCTCTGCATCTCTATCCATTTAACAAGAATGCTGTCCCACACAGGACGTTTGCAAGTTCATGTGTTTACTATATGTCTAATATTCAAGGAATAATAACCCAAGCATCCTCCAGAAAAACAAATCCCTTGACCCCTTCTATGCCCATGATCCTCAAACTTCCTGGGAAAGCCGACAATCCACTGTCCATGTCCACGCCCCCCACCCCCAGATAGACCCTAAAATATTTTTTATAGTTACGTTTTCCAGAACTAAAACTATGTTCCTGGTAACTATGTGATGTTCCATGGGGTCAATGGGAATTCCTGGAATTTATGGAAAATCAAGGAGGAGGGACCCAGTGGACAGGCACTTGTAGTTAGAGATTTCAGCCGGGTTGGTTTTCTCTCTGAGCGTCTGCCTGGGAGGTAAGCCGGTTATGTAACAACAAACTCGGGTGTCATTGGATTCTCAGCTTCTGAGGGTCTATGAAGATCCTAGACATACATCTATCAAATCATTACACTGCACACCTTAAACTTCCGCAACTTTATATGTTAATTATATCTAAATAAAGCTGAAAAAATGAAAAAAAGATCCTTCGGCACTTGAAACGCCAGGGCTAGATGTGCTGGTGCCCAAGCCAGATGCCCAGTGGCAGCAGCTGGACACAGCTTGACCTGGAGGATGCCTGCTGCGGTTAAAGCGCAGTGTCCAGACTCTACAATGACCGAAGAGTCCAACGATTTTCTTAAATGGTAGGTAATTCCTCAACAAAAGGCGCCTATTAAAAAGAAGGAAAGGAATCTAGGAAAAGAAAACCGTGCAAGAATTAGATGAAACCTAAGAAGGCTCCTCGGTGTGACTCAAAGACCAACAGCCTCCATGAATTTTTTACCTGGCAGTAGTGCTTTAAAAAGGCTACCCCAGATCAACTGAAGCAAACGTCTAGGGGTGATGCCTGGGACTCCCCAGGAATCGTATGCACACAAAAAGTTTCAGAATAACTGTATTCAAGGGACTTTAAACTATGAATCTGTACTCGATATGGTAACCTGCCCTTGACTGGAAAGCAACAGGGAATCAGCACCAGAGCAGAACAAGGTCAAAGCTGTCCTTGAGAATGTTTTCTGAGTCATTTGTTTTTCATGAGGTCAACTTGTTACAATGAAAAGAAAATAAATATTTAGTCCTCTGCGAAAACAGACTATCTTATGCTAAAATATCAATTTTAATTAAATTCAGATATTTAAATGTAAAACAAAATGAGATCCGTCATTTTAAAATACTTTTCGATGTTGTTATTCAAAATAATTCTTGAATGTTTCCACAAATAGCTCTCAGTCTAATTTACGAACCCTGGTTAACTGCACACAAATCAGGATTTAAAGTCTAACTAATAAAAACTTCTCAGAAAGATCTCACCCGTGAAAAGGAGACATTTTTCTCTAGAAACCCCCTGACTATTGTAGTAAGGAGCAATGTCTTCAAACGCCCTTTGGCTCAGTTCCACCTAGATGCAGTGTTGTCTACAGGCTGACATAAAGACGAACCCCTCGCTCTGAACCCGGGGTTCACCACCCTCACGAGCCAACCTGCTGCTTCTCAGACCCACTGCCTGAACTTTGTCTCCACCTCACCCTGTGGGTTGTCCGGTGCCTCTAAAACAAGGTTTCTGACTTCCATTACTGAGCATCTTTATTTGAAATGGTCTTTAACAGCAACTCCAACCAAAAACCCAAAAACTGACTAGTAATAATTCTCTAATAAATTACGAGTCACATGGAAGTGTTAAAATACAGACACATGTGACATTGAGAAGTAGATGCGATTCCAATGTGGGAATCTAATTTAATGAATTAATAATATAGTTGACACGTGTGAAAAGAGGAAGCAGCAAGGAAATCTTCCACAAAAGAATACTTCTGTAATTGAACAATTACCTTTAATTACCCATTGTGTAATTTCTGATTTTGAATATCTTCATTTCTTATATTAATGTCATTGAAATAAAGGAGAGTGAGGCAATACAACAGCATTTGGGGAAATATTTTAACATAGTAATATTCTCCAGGAGACAAAATCGTGTGTCCTTAACTGTGACCTGCAGTCTTTACTTAATAGTAACTTTTAATGCAAAAAGCAACTTGGATCATGATGTCTTTAAAAAACCAGCTCTCCTCCAGGGCACATATCAAATTCCCAACGGATCACTTGTTACAGCAATGACACTTTCAGAAGTACTCAGCATTTCATCAAAAATTGACACGCAGGCACATTTTCTCCTCAGTCTGACATGCCGTGCAACCAGTAAACAGTAAGATCGGGTGTTGAGAAGGAAACCAGTGGCATACTCATAAACGTTTAACAGCTGGTGCCCTCAGGGGAAAATGTCCAGATTTGCAGCATTTGCCAACTTCTACACTGTAAATACAGCCACCATGACCAACTTCAAGCTACTACCATGATGTCACTGAACACAGAGACGGGAAGAGAGTTACTCCGTGCATTTGGATCTTGGAAGCAGGCCCAAAGCCAGTTTTGACATGGCACTGGGATTAGTCCACAGGCCCTAAAAACTGTCCCCTTGTCCTATGAATAACCCTAGCGACTCCCTTGCTCTTGACTCTGCAGTCCTCAACCAATGCCTCGTCAGTGTCTGGTCCAGCTCTTGCCCTCCCAAGCCACAGGTGCAGAAATCCCTGAGTCCAAAGGACTATGGCCTTATCATTTAAATTTTCATCGTTCTTAGTAAAATAGAGACAGTTAAGGAGAGGGGCAAGCACAGCACATCAGAAAGACACAGCTGTGGATATAAATAGAGATACAGATACACATACATATGCGTAGAGATATTAGACAGATGCTGGATTGTTACTTTAAAAAAATTCCCACCACACACACGCATGCAGGAAAGAAGTATGTCAAAGTGGTATTAGCGCTTATGCATATTATACAATTATGAATGAATTACAGTAATAAAGTATTATTTTCTAGGCATTAAAAAGTAGTAGGTATTTAAAAATCTATATGCAAATGAGGCTTCCCTTTAATATAAGCAAAAGAATTAAAAGAGCAATGAAGGAGGGAGCATTTGGAGAGAAATGTAGGCAGCTTCCCACAGCAAAGTAACCAAAGAAACATTTCTGTAGCTAAAACCCCACACCCAGGCACAAGGAATGCTCCCCACGTGGCAAACATTCTCATTCATTACCTGCTTTGGAAGTAACAAGCTGTAGCACAAGAGGTCGTCTCGTGACGATGCCTGACCCTCGAGGGAGAAAGTCCCTAAAAAAAAAAAAAAAAACACAAGAAATAATAGATTAAGGCATTAAAGAATTCTGATCACCTATAAATGCATAAGTCAAGTTCCACAATAATTCTCCTAATCCCCAATGTTTCAATGCATCCCATGTCTAAAGAATGCTAGACCCATCTTATAAAAGAAGTATTTGCCAAAAGTAAAGTAAATTAATTAATTAATCAATAATAAAGGGGGTGGAACTCTTTATACTGAATATTGATACATGTGCACTATCATAATGACCTCGCTGGAATACGTCACTTATTTATACAGCTGGCATTAATAAAAGTTTGCACTACTATATACTTTCAGTTGATTTTTATTTTCAGAGGATCAGCATTCACAAAAACATTTGATGCAGAAATTAATCCTTAAACTCTTTTTGGTAATTAAAAAATTCAGTAATCTGTCCAGCTTCAAGATCAATATGATCAATATTAGTACTATCGAATACCAGCCATCACTAAAGGTACATTAGATTGTATCTTTTAAATATCCTGAAATTTTTCTCCAATAAAAGGTCACACATAAAATATGGGACCCAGGAGAGATAAATATCGTACATGCACAAATTAACAGCAAAATATTGCAGACCGAGTTTTGTTTGTTCTCACTCCTGATAAATGGGAGTTTTTAATAAATAAAGATGTTTAAATGGCATGTTAATATTCACTAGACCAATAAAACCGCAGCTAAGAAAGGACTATGTAATTACATCTGCAGTGCCACATAAATCATACCGATCTGCAGTGTCAAACGAGAATCCATAAACATGCCTACAAGACATTTAGAATGCCTTGGACTATTAGAAGAATCATCATTTTTTTAAATCACACTATTCCATTCAAAGTAAATCTCTGTCCAATGGCAATTTTTCTCAAGAAATGGTGCCAGGGCCACCAGAAGTTACTGCCACTGATGCCCACCACCCATTCCCAACCAACAGATTCAGAACGCAGAGGGGAGGTGGGTGCAGTCTGTGCTCCTTTACGAGCATCAGAAATCAGGATGCTCACATCAGTGTGAGAACCAAGGGCTTCAGGTCAGGATGTGCTACTCGACAATCTAGTGGATGCTATTAGCATGGGACACTAGGAGTTCTGCAGGAAATTGGCAGCACAGAGCTTCAACACAGATGGGATTTCGATGAAATAGGTAAAGGCCAGCGAGAACGCTGCAAAACCCAAGAATTTAGCTCAATGATACTCTGGAATGGAGAGTCAGAGGGATAAAGTTAGGCAAAATTTCCCCTTCCACACTCATGTGTTTTGCAAGTGCTAGTGTAAATTCTGACAGAGGAAATTATACTGCACCGCCTCTTAATTGAGTTAATGACTTTGCTCCTTAACCGCAAGGGCTAAGTTCATTTAGAATGGCACCGTGTGAGACTAAAATAAAGGATGGTGAAGCTACAGACATATTCGCTCTAAAGAATGCGACATGAAGTAAATATTTATTCATCAAAAAAAATTCACTGAGAAACTAAGAAAGGCTAAGGAGATGCTATGGGCATTGCATTAGGTGGACACCGGGGCTCAAAATCTAATGGAAAAATAAAGACATAAAAAAATCACTAAAGGAGGGTACAGATAAACCACACTGGAGTTCAGAAGAGAGAAAGAGACTGCCACTCTCCATTGGAAAATATCCAAATATATATAATTACTCTTTTAATGTTCTCTGAAAACTATGTTAGAATATTTCCTACTTTGAATGGTTTCAATAATCATTTAAAATTTAATAAAAATGAGCATAGCATCTACTCTGTGCGTAGAATCAAAAAGGAAGAAGTTAATTTGAGAATCAAATGAATAAAGAGAAAACAAAACTCCAGAACGAAGAGCTAGGGGCATCTGTTTGAGCTATTAAGCAGTCTGAGGATGTGTAGATACCTAAATAAACAGGCCTTACATTTCCAAATGATGTTATTTGGCAAATCAATAAAATACTTTCTTTAAAAAGGAGGTAGAGCCTATGGGCATACTACCCTGAATGTGCCCAATCTTGTCTTATCTTGGAAGCTAAGCAGGGTCAGGCCTGGTTAGTACATGGATGGGAGACCACCTAGGAAGACCAAGTGCTGTAGGCATTAAAAAAAAAAAAAAAAAAAGAGGAAGAAAAGGAGGAGGGAAGGAAGATATTTTGCTGCTGGGATCTGTTCCAACCCACAGTTATGGCCATACATTTATGACATAGCTTTAATAAAAATCCTTTTGAACATGATCAAAACAAAACAGTATTATGAAATGTTTTAAATAGCAAATAATTACCATGCATTGGGCTGAAAAGAAAGCCCAGGGATACATCTGATTCTTTACTTTTCTTTATCAAGCAGACAGAACTTTGTATTAAGAGGAATAAGCAGATTCAGATACCTAACCCACTTCTCACCACTCACACCTACTGGTCCCATTCATGGCTCTCACCCATCCCCTCTCCAACAGGTACATTCTCACCCCGGGTCAAAAGATTTGGTCACCAAATCTTGCTGTTTGGAAGCCTCCCCTGACTCCACGGGAGTGTCTGAAGTGCCACAAAACACTAGAGAGGACTCCTCTCTTCTGAAGAATGAGCGGCTAATCTGGCATCCTGAATGTCCACGTTATTCTGATCAGCTGGGGGCACGAACCCACGTGGCCAGCACACTCCTGCTGCGAGAGCTGAGGGGCGAGCCCTCCATGAAACACAGAGGCCCGATGTTGCGCTCAGCTCCACCACTGAATGGGCAAAATGCTCCCGAAACCTCCGCTGCTTCTGCTGCTAAAGTGAGGTGATCCTGTGGATCAGATGAAATGCAACGTATGGCAACTCTTCCAAACCCACACACCGTAGAAGAAAGTACTATTGCTATGATACAGCCACAGCACGTTTCCCCCAATATTGTAGCATCGTCTAATCTAAAATAACATACAAGATTTTAACGTTTCAAGAATGGGAATTGGAGACGAGGGGCCTCAGACCCCACGTGAACTGTCCCTTCATGTTGACCAGCTGCTTTGAAAACCTCAGTCCTTATTCCTGCCTCCACCAGCAGGGAGTCAAGGCACTGACACGAACAATCATGAATAATTCATGAGCCACTGAGTACACTCATCCGTTTGAATTTTATTATCTTCTGTGCAATAGGTGGCTGATTTCTTTCCCCTAAGTATACCTTATGGGAAAATTACTTTGCTAAGTCAATGCAGACAAAATCTCAACTGTGCCTTCAGTATTCCTGTGCATTTAAACTCTACATATTTTTTGTTGTTGTTTATGGCCTAAAACACAAACATGAAAAGAATATTTGCATGCCATTTTCCTCCAAAGCATACCCTGAACGTTAGGAGTAAGATAACTAATCTGAAGACGGACCATGATTAAAATGATTCCATCCCATTGCCTGGCTGCCTTACTTACGAGCTGACTGCAAGGCAGGAGGAAGCTTTTCTCTATGCCACAGAGCAGCCACAGCTCCAAGCCTTTCTTCTCCCTCAATTCAGCTCAAAAACACATTACTCTGCACAGTGCTAACAGCAGGGCTTCAGGCACATCAGTACCTCTAAGCTCCTTCACGGCTCCTGCACGAAAAGGAGAGAGCAGTTCCCGTGGCACAGGCAATGGATCATCTCGGTAAGATTTTTTATTGGCTCTTCCAGAAACGCAGTTATCAAGAAATATTATCAGTGCTCCACGAGGAAGTGACTGACCCTTGGAAACCCAAAATAGGAAAGCACACTTGCTGTTTCAACAAAGCTAGAAGGAATTTTCTCCCTCCGTGCAAATAAAGCAACTACAGAGATGTTTTCCTTCAATATAGATGTAAACGATTATTAACCAGAAGACCTGTCCAATAAATAGATGTCTAACATCCACCCTTGACTAAACATGAGAGGCATAAATCATATCAAGATGTGCAGAATATTCAGGAACTAAATATTAAAGAAAGGTCTGAATGAGGTGGAGAAGAATCTGGAGAAGGAGGTGCGAGCAGAATTTCAAGGGCTTCACTCGTTTTGTTGTGTTTTTCTTTCCTATGAGAACAAGAAGGGCTGAAGAGCTTTAAGTGATCAGATTTGCATTTCAGGAAAATTACTAGGGGACAATAGAGAGAATGTTGAAAAAGGGAAAGACAAAAGACAGACCAGTCACTAACCAGTTTAGGGCGTCGAGGAAAGAGATAATAAAGATTAAGTCCGAGGCAGTATTGGTGGGGACAAGAGAAGACAACAGAGAGAATGTACAACAGACAAGACTTAGTGACTGCTTGGTGCAGAACGAAATGATATGGAGAGAGAGGATAAATCTCCCATTCCAGTATGGGTAGCTGGTTAAATAGTGGTGCTGTTAATGAGAATAGAAAACCCTGGAAGATCTGGTTATAGCTGGTATTGATACAGTGTTTACCATGTGCCAGGCACATTCTTACTTGATCCTCATTACAATCCTATGAGGTAGGTACCATTGTTATTCTCATTTCACAGATGAGGAAACTGAGGCACTGAAAGATCCCATAATTTTCTCAAAGTCACAGAGCTAATATGTGACAGATCTAGAACTCAAAGCTAGAGAGTCTAACTCTAGCATCTGTGCCTTTGACCATTAGACTATCCATACTGTAAAAGAAATGGGGTAAGATGAGGGGACAGATCTGGATGTGTTGATCTTTAGGTGTCTGGAAACTATCCGGATGATGACAGAAAGGACACAGGCTGAGCAACTGGAACTCGGGATAAAATTCCTGTCTTGAGATGATAATTTGACAGTCATCAGTGGAGGAGGTAGTTGAGGCCAAGAGAATCGATTAGTAGGAAAGGAGAGAAGAAGAATGATGAATATGGACTCTGAAAAATAGGAACACTTAATGGGCACCTGAAAGAAACAGAACTGAGAGGCTGAGAAGGGGACCCCAGAGAGATAAGCCAAGTAGCAGAAGTCAGAGGTGTTTCCAAAGTCACACCAGCCTTTAGATATCTCTACTTAGACATCTCAAACCCAATTTCCAAAATTCAGCTCATTATCATCTTCCCAACATGTTTCTCCTCCTTCATTCTCAATCATTATCCACATCATCAGCATCCATACATGCCAGCTAAGCCAAATACCTGGGGATCATCCACCTTCCAACTTCCTGTGTCTTCGTGCCCCAAACTGGTCACCTAGTCCTGCTGATTCTACCTTCTTAATATCCCTTAAATGTATCCTCTCTTCTCTATTTCGGTCACCACTCCAGGTACCACCAACTTTCATTTAAATTAATAATAATCTCCCAATAATTTCCCCAAATCCAATTTGAGCATCCCCAACTCAACCTCAACAGTAACAAAAATCCCATCAGTTAATTTCCAAACACTAAATCATTAAATGACTCCTCATTGTCCTTGCCATGAAATCCAAACAGAAAACAAAGCAGAAAAAGAAAAAAGCCCTGTCTTCTCGTGGTTGTCTCTGTGCTCTCAGACGCAGTGCCCTGGTGCACGCCACGCTTCGCTCAAGGGCTGCCCCCGCCCCTGCCACTTCTCCCTCTAGCCAACTCCTACTCAACCTTCAACATCCATGAGAAGCCTTCTTTGAAATCCTCCTGTACATGCCTCTAAGCTCTCAACACACACTCGCACACTGTTCGGTCTGCATCCATGTCTACTCCCTCACCCTGTGCTCCTCTCAGAGCCTCTGCCAGTGCCCAAGTATTACATATTTTGACCATTTCCTACCTACCCTTTAAGGAAGATTTCTCATTGACCCATATATTCATAACATGGAAAGAAAGCATTCCCATATCTGATTCCCAAACAGGCAGACAGCTGAGTGGCATTTTACGACAACACAAAGAACAGGCAAGATCATTTTCGATTTAACAATAATTTGCTGAGGTTGTTTACATTTATATGTTTATTATGAATGTTTAAGATGCAGCAATATTCATCAAAGTAGAAAATAAAGAACACCAGCTGAGCCAATATTACCAGATCTCTAAAGACATGGAATAGAATTTGAAGGAAATAGCTTTTAAAAACAATAATAGAGCCAATATATTTTTAAAAAACATTCCTTAAAAACAGAGAAGCCTCTTCTAAAACATTATCTTCAAAGAACAATTTTGTGAGCTCCAACAGAATCTCTGTAGGATTACGATCTCACGGTCCTTCAAAATGAAAACCAGAGAGGGAGGGAGAGGGAGGAAGAGAGGGAGGGAGGGGAGAAAAGAAGGAAGGAGGGCAGGAAGGGGAGAGGGAGAGGGAGGAGTCACTGCCAAATACTGCCCAACCTCCACCCCAAGAAGCACTGAGGTCATGTATGCCACACTCTGAACACAACGGCACTGTCACAATGGCTTTGTGCTTGCGTGTCCCAAGCTCGGAGCTTTGCCAGCCATTACAATGCCACTTTAATTGCTGAAGGAAGTCATTATGCCAAAGTCTACAGATTTAATTGGAAAATTTCCACCGCACTTTTCTTCTTGCCCCTAAAATCTTGGCACAGAGTGAGAATATTAGCACTTGCAGATTTCTAAAAGATCACATTGCACTGTTATCAGTTACTCTATAATTTGAAGTATTCAATAAATGCCACCATCATTTTGTTTGAAAAACATAGTGACAAACCCAATTGCAGGAAATGCATGCTTGTATGTTTTTTTACTAACATCTAAGAAATTCAATATTTCCCTTTTATTGATGAAACTCCAAATTTCTAAGCTATATGGTTTCATTAAACCTAATTAATCAATAATTAATGTCCCCTAGGCAACATTCAAAATGCAAACGTTTCTGAGAGCTCTATAATGTGAATAAAGAAGCTTACAAATACCACGTGTCCTACCCACCAAGAAACACTCTCCAGAACTTAATGCTTCCATATTTAATTTATTTTATTTGCTTATTCACAAAGTAAGTTTGTTCGAGAATTAAAACCTCAGATTAAGGAGTCATGGCAGAAAGCAGAGTTGTTGCTCTATTCGAAATCACACACTGTACTTTACCCTGGGTAGCTGTCATGCAAATTAATGACAAAAGAGAGCACTAAAGAGATGACAGGTTGCCTGCCGATATTCATTCCCCCTCATGTCTTATAAACAGAATCCCAGTTTACTTGGGAATGGCAATGTGCCCAACCTTTACAGATAAATCATAGACAAGTAAATAAATAAATCTACATTTCTCGGCCTCCCTCGTGAATGGAGTGTCCACACGACTAAGCTTTAGTCAGTAAGATATAATTAGAGATCGCTGAGTGACTTCAAGGATATTTCCCGTAAAAGATGCTGATTTAGTTGATGTGCACTTTTTGCCCTTCCCTCCTCTCCCTGTCGATCAAACATGAGAGCGATGGAGCTGCAGCAACCATCTTAAACCACAAGGCAACCTGGCGGATGGAAGCTATGGGCCAAGTTAGCAGAGCAAAAAAAAGACAGAGTTTAGGATAATGTGGCATTCCGAGTCACTGAACCCGCCTCGCACTCCCTAAGAAACAGAGTGATAAAGGAAAAGACAGACACACGACATTTTCGAACACTGTTTCTCAACCTTCTCCCAATTAGTGTTCCCTTGGGGAACTTCAATAGACATTTTCCCTCATTAAGTTTCCCCATTAAATTTAAAAGCACAGATGCACTGTATATCGGTACTGTGCATATCTCTGTGCTTTATACATAAAAAGAATTAGGTTTTTGCCCCCCCAATCAATTTTTGTCCCGCTGAGAGCATTATCACCCCCCCCCCCAAGAACATGTGCATATGAGAACCCAGGATGCTAAATATTTAGTCTAATCACTCATCTCTTCCTGCAGGGCTTCTAAAAGAGGGGAATGTGGAAAGGACAAGGTTGGAGGGCTTTCGCCTCAAACCCCAGCACATCCCCTTCGCAACCCTGGAAACCTGGTGCCCTTTGGCCTAGTTAGAAGGCAGGCTTAAGGCTTGTACCAAAGAGGCTGAAAGGCGCCCCTTGCCCCTTTCCACGAAGCGCACATGTGAATCCCAGACCTTTGTTCTTTGGCACAGCAGTGGCTAGGAAAGGCCCACGTGTGGACGACCCCGCCGGGAGAGGAGAAGCAAGGACTAGAGACCTCATATGGAGGGAGGAGGGCAGGGCTGGTCGCTCCTTCCCCTGAGGCCTGCCCAGGAGACCTGTTACTGTCCTTGGTCCTGAATACGTATCGCCGGTTGCTAGGCTGGGGCTGGAAGGGAAGAACGTGGACAGGCGTGGAAGTCAGCTTCCCAGCCAGTGTCGTGCTCTTCAGTGTTCACCTGTTCTAAAAGGCTGGGGGGAGGGGGGGAAGGGATGGGTATTTAATTGAAAGCCAAAACAGTATAGGTTAGTGACTAAAGCAGAACTCGGAGCCAGAGCCACACGATATATTTAAAAGGGACAGGGATCTGATATTGCAAGTGTCGAGGAGACGTTTAAGTAATGGGAATTCCTACCCACTACTTCCTCACACAAATCTCATATTCCCAGAGCACCTGGTTCCCAAGTGATGTCATACTGATTCCAGGCCCCTGCACTGGCTCCTCTACCACAGCAGCCTTTCCTCAAAGTCAAGGCCCTTCTTTACCCATCTCAGCCTTAAAAGCAGAATGCTAGCACAGCCTCACGTGGCTGATACGCCGGCATAGTTAGATGCCCCTCCTTTTTATTCCAAAGTACCAGGAACCACTGTCACATTCCCTCCCCTGGACAAGTTCCCTTAGGACAAGTTACCTCGTTGCTGTAAGGCCACTGTTTGGCACAGCAACTGGCACAAAGGAGGCACTCAGTGTGATTTGGTGAAGGATCTTTAAAATAAGCATTCTAAGAATTAAAACTAAATTTATAGTAAAGATAAATTCTAAGGGGTGACTTAAAAAATAAATATGTAAACATTCATAATTTAAGCTATAAGGATCATCTATGTGGCCTAGATACTTTATTTTCTTATCTGAAAAGTATTTTTTCATGTCTATTTAACTGACTTTGTGATCCTACACCATTTTGACTATAAAAATTTTAAAGAAAATGAAATAAGGAACAGCACTCGATATCTAACAGATGGTGTACACATATGCGTACATATGTAATGTGTATGTATACAGATATGTGCACACATAATTCATATTTAGCTATTTCTTAACATAAAAGTTACCCTTGGAAACTACATTCCCAATGAAAGTTTAGAAAATATATTTTTAATAGCTCCAAGTCTTAAAATGTACTAAAAGTAGCCAGTGAAAGCACATAGCAGAATTCAATAAATTCTGGCTTCCTCCTCAATAAATTCTGCTCCCTCAAGGAGGAATGTTAAGGAGAGAACTTAAGAATTACTTTCTCCATCTCCACTTCTCTGAGCACACCCATTACACGATATTACCCATGCCTATACACCAAGAGTAACATATAAACTACATATCTAACCATGATCAATAAGTTGATAGTGTGTGACTAAGGTGATGATTTTGTTTATAGTCCAGATTATCTGTTGTGCTAACCATTCATTGGCTTCCTTCTTTCTTAAGAGTAGATACCATCTAAAGCACCATTTGCCTCAGCAGCAATGTTCGCTCTTTCTCCTAAGACCTAAGAGCATGCCTTAAAGCACACGAGCTTTTGAAAATTTAAAAAGTCCAAAAAAGAACAGACCATTGGGTTGAAGATAAAATGGTCAGGACTGGCAGAATCTACTAAAAAAAAAAATCAATGGCCATTAGTGTTTAAGATAATGTTTAATATAGGAAACAGAATGGAGAAATGTTAATGGAGAAATCTATTCAGATCTGAATTTCTCTATCTTCAGTAGAGTTTTATTAAAAAATATAATATTTCTGTGAAATGTTTTTGAATACTTCCTTTTTAAGGCAGGACAGCATGGTAGTTAAAAGTACAAATTTCAGCACTAAAACACCTGGGTTTGAATTCAGAACCCACCACTTCTTGGTTCAGTCTGCCCATCTGTAAATTGGGGAAGAAGATAATACAACCCTTTATCTGCTGATGGACAAACGTGATATACAACACCATATTTTTTTTATTTGAGAAAGATATAATGATGCACAAAACTTATACTGTTTAATGAAATCTGCAGCTGCACCCTGGAGTCAAACACACCAATATTTCTGCAGCAAAACAAACGAATACATATTTATACTAACAGAGATAAGGACAAAGTATGAAATAGCCTCACCTCACTCAGGTTGAGTCTACCAGGAAATGAGTTTAGGTCAATATAAGTTTTGCCAAATGAGTTACAAAAATAATACTTGGTTTTCAGAACATTTTGTATTTCAAATCATAGATAAGATTAAAGTAATTATGGTAATACCTAGCATGTAGTAAGTGGCCAAAAAACTTTAGTTGTCATCACTATCACCATCATCATCATTATCATTATTTTTAGAAAAAAAATAAAACAGTAGTAAGTTACCCTGAAATTTAATTAGTAATAATTTACCCCAGTTTGATTCAGAAGCTAATATATCCCCATAGCAACAAGTAGTGATCATCTCTTGCTATCTACAGGCATGTGGCTTTAGGATAAGCTAGATCTAGTTTGGCACGTATATCTAGAATTTGGGGTGGTGTGAAAGTGAAAATATATCAAAATAAACATCTATAACTTTAACCTTTTCATCTGCTTTCACAAAAGTCATCAGCTACCTAAAGGATTCATTCTCTAAGAGTTCTCACTATTGTTCTATTGCCTTCTGAGAGAAAAGGCTAATGAAAACCATGGAATGAACGCTTAAACCCAACAAAAAAATCACACACACTCCACCCAGTGTGCTCAATTCAAATACAGAATGAAATGAACCCCCTGGCATCTGGAGTATTCCACAAGCGTGTGGCAAGTGTTATTTCTAGCCACTTAAAAGCACCATTGAAAAGAGCTCAAATACTTAGCAAAGAAAAGGTCTCCATCCCCATGAGGAGAGGCATTTATTAGCACTTAATGGCCCTCTTTCACGGCCTTTCCCCTGACACATCTCTAATTGTTCCAATTATGATTTCGAGTAACAAAACCAATAATGGTAAAGTCTATAGTTCAATGTGCACATTGTAAAAATAGGTCTTTAACAGCACAAAAGACATATAAAAGTATATGACAACATGGGATCTGGGTAGGCGACATCATAATGGAGAAAGAGGAGGTGGCATAGAAAGAGCACTGGTTAAGAAACCAGCTTAGGTTCCAGCTGTGACCTCAACACGTCACTGAATGTGTAAGAGACTCAGTTTCTATACTTTTAAAGTGTGAGGACTGAACTAATGTCTTCCACTTCCTCTGCCATTTCCAACATTCTATCAGCTTCCGATGCTGTAAGTAAATCTAGACACAGAACATCCAATCCTACCCTAGGCTTTGTAAGCAATCTTATAGCTTCCTGTTTTCACTTCCATAACTGAGGATGTTAGTATCCAGTTTAAGTCCAATGAAGGCAAGAACTGTGTCTTTTATATTCTCCCACTACCATGCACGGCAGATAGGAAGTGCTCAAAAATACTAGAGGGAAGGGTGGTGGGGAGGAGAGACGGGAGGGAAGGAGTGGACAGGAGGGAGGAAGGAAGGAGCAGAATAATTTAATATGGCTGGAACATTGCATGTAAGAGAACAGTGATGAAAGACAGCTTGGAATATGGGTTTCTTGCTTTTAAGGAAAATCACATTAGGAAATTTCAAATTTAGAGAATATACTATATTAAAGAATATTATGGAGATAATAACCTTTAAATGTGTTCTTTTCTTAGAAATTAAAATTCTAAAAAATTTAAATATGTAATAGGTTATGCAGGGTTATAAATTAAATACTGTTGTGATACTTTAATAGCACATAAAGTATTTTTTCTTTATTGAATACTTTTGCCCTTTTTTACTATTTAATATCAATATATATAGAAAAATAAACATTAATCAATTGAATATGAAAATACTGAGATTTGTAAGTGAGAGAAGATAGAAATTTCTTGATTCACTGGATGGAAAGAGGCATTTCTCATACAAAGTTCTGATATTAGCAAACACCATTAACAAATTAGAGCATTTTAAATTATTTAATTACATATTTATGCAACTAAATCTTTATTACTTTTGTTAATCTGAATGTGAATATTGTAAACATTTACTAATTGTCACATGCCAAAAATGCAAAAGTAGAATGAAGTTTCAATTGTCACTCTCCAGAGTTTATATTCTCATGAAATTAATGCAAAAAATTTGCATCTCATTTCCTGAGTAAATGAGAATTGAGATACGGCAGGCCAATTTTTTAAAACTATGATATATGATCAACAAGTGGGTCATAAAGTCAATTTTGTAGATCATGGCCAACATACTTTTTATAATAGTTATAAAATCATATAGAAAATATCTGCGTATATCACGTGTATAATGCTAAGTGATGGAACTTTTGTTTCCGTTGTATAAAATGCACTGGGTCACAACATAATATGTGTTTCTTACAATAAGATACAGTCCATGTTCGAAAACCACTAGGTGAGTCTTCACAATTCCACTTCAGACCATGTATGTTTGTGGTACTTTACATAAATTCCAATTGTGTATTTCATCATGAAAAGAGGTTATCATTCAACATAAAGCAGAGGATTTTAGAGTTTTAAAGAATTTTGTCAAGAGCTTGAAAACCCAATATTGTATTTTAAGTCCCACCAGGGTTGCAGTTTTAAACAGCGGATCTGGGTCAGGGTAGGCCTCAATGAGAAAATGGTATTCGAGCAATGGCTTGAAGAAGTGGGTGAATTAGCTGTGCCCATCCAAGGGAGACAGGTGCCTAGCCTGCTGGAAAGGAATGAGCAAAGGGATGAGATCAGCTGTTAGGTCAGAGAGCAGGGGCCAGATCACATGGCCGTCAAGGAGGCTGGCTTTTCTCTGTGTGGAATGGGGAGCTACTGATCTAACTTAAATTGTCAAAGGATCGCTTTGGCTGAGAATAAACAATAGGGGTCAAAGAGAGAAGCAGAGCAAATGGGAGATAATAGAGGGACAGAGGCAAAACATCACAGAGCCTTGAACCGGGTGGTAGCAGTGAATCTGAGAGGAAGTCAGGTCCCAGGAATATTCAAAAACAGAGCCTGCCTTGCCAACACCATATGCTGGGACAAGACAATCTGGTTCCAGAAAGATTTGGGTTCAAATCCCAGCTCTGCTGCTCATTCAGTCTATATGACCTTGGTTATGTTTTATGTCGTCTCTCTAAATCTCAGGGTCCAGATCTATAAAAGAAAAACAGCATCACATACTATAGATATTTGTTGAAAGGATTAAGGAACATTCACAGAGCACAGAGCAGAATTTCAATAAATGAGAGCTCCTTTTTTCCCGATTTTATGATTATTTGCTAGGGACATATTTAAAATACAGAAGGCCCGGGAAGCCACATCTGGTGGACACAATGACTTTGTCTCGAGCTTATCAAATGTTCAGCAAGTAAACTACAATGTCAAAGACAGCAGCAAACATTCTCTAAGCCAACTGTGAGGAAAATAATAAATCTTTGATCAACAACAACAAAAAACAGTCTCTCCTCTTTAACAATGATTATCACTCCTGAACACATTTCTACAGAGTCAACAAACAGCATTCCAGGTCACTCTTTGATTTTAAGCCATTGTCCAGATTTCAGAGTCTTGCTTATGAAAGACAAAAACATTTCTCATGTCAGGAATTTTGGATCTTAAAAGGTTTCAAGGCTTATGTTTCCTGAAGGCCACAGGGTTGTCACAATTCAATACGGGCATTTTTACTTTCATTTTTCAGAAGTCTGATTTTGTTCTCAGAGGATAATTACGATGCTTATTTCTTTAAACGGGTAAAAGAAATCTAATGGGCCTTTCATATTTAATTTTCAATAATTTCTACTATAGGTTACTATTTCAATTAAAGATATTATATGGAAAAAACACTATATTAGAATTTTAAAAATGAATATTTGCTCTCCCAAAGCTTATAAAGTAAATGTGTTCTCCAGGGGTTCGAATACAGCCTGACTTAGGGTTATTTTATTCTTGAAAAACCATGGCTATTTATTAATTCTTTTATGATCTCGCAAGGAAATATAGACTTGAAAAGTTTGTTTAATGTGCTTTGGAAATATATCTTGAACTCACAGTATAGGGCTTGACTTTCCCTCCACCTACCCCCAGGTTTTCTATACCATCTACACATTACAGCTCTAAAAGAAGGACAAAGTCTCGTGTATCCTACGAACAAGTAATAGCAGAGTGAGCCCTTCCGAGAAAAGGCCCCAGCTAGCACTTTAATTGCTGACATTTTATTTTGATCGGAAACGATAAAATACAGTTGATATTTTCTTGCTGGCATCCCTAAAGCGTAGCATACCGAGTACTGACACATTTTTTGGTACATGGATTGCTGTCTTATGCTGAAACAGTGATGCCCATGTGGATAGCCTTAAAGAGGCCTGACAACTCTGCGCAAATTGTGAGCTTTTGTTATTATCGGTGTTCCCTTAGGAGATACCTTGCCTGCCTCCCCTTTGCTGCCAGCATCTTGGTGCCCCTTCTGCCTGTCATCAGTGTCTGCTCTTAACCACCGCTTTGTTCCGCTCGCCTCATCTGCTGCTCCGCCTCGGTAATGGGCCCGGATGTCATATAACCCAGCCTAGGAGAGCTGTGTGGAAGCACATGGCTCCAGGCAGTGGCCCACATTGTCACCTGAGGGCAACCAGAGGGGCTCTGCCACGTCTACTCGGCCCTAATCTCTCTTTCGAACTCCAGGCTTCCACATGTGAGATCACAAGCACCCCAAAGGCAACATATCCCAAACTGAACACACCCATGTCCCAATCTGCTCCTCATTTATCTCCCATGATCGTGAATGGCATCACCAACCCATCAACCACGTAAAAATCTGGACATCATCCTTGATGATGTTCCCATCCCCTACTAGCTAAACTCAGGTCCTCCTAAATTATTCGTTGCCAACACTCTTCCACTTTGCAGTCACTTATTTCACTGTCCACTGAACTCTTAGTAGTGCTCTGCAGATTCCATCTTTCTTCTCGCATCCTTGCCTTTGCACACGTAGTTTCTTCTGCCTGGAGTACCCTCCCCCTCACCCACATGGCCTTCAAGACTCAGCTCAAGTGTGAGCCCCTACACGGCTCTGTGCCCCTGCCTAGGCTGGGCTATAATATCTGTACCTCGAACCCAAGCATATTTGTAGAAACCTATATCATAGAGCCTACCATATATGTTTGTCCATTGCCCATCTTCCCAATCACACCATCAATCACTAGAAAGCAAGGACCACGTCTAACTCATCCCTGTGTGTCTAGAGTTTAGTATAACACAACAGGCCCTGGATTAATGTTTTATAAATAAATGAAAAATCAAACCCTGAGTAACTTCCATTATCCATACTGCCATCTGTTACTACTCTCAAAATCCTACCTCTTTTTTATCACCCCATTCAGGTATCATTTCATTTATGAACTCCTCCCTGGTTCCCACTCCGACTCTCTTCATTTCTCCCCCTTCTCATGATTAAGTACAATGATGAAAGCTGAGTATTTACTTTTCTATTATACTGCTGTCCTACTATAGGAGGTTTGAAGGAAAAGATAATTCACCTTTTAGTTGCCTCAAAACTAGCGCCTTCCTTACTCAGGATTCTTTAGAGGAGGGCACATCCAAAAGCAACACGCTAGCAAAAAGCTCTGCACTAAAACTCAGCAGCATCTCACAATAGAGCTTTCAAAAAGAGTGACAGGTCCTGTGTGCAGCGCTGCTTACCAACCATCACATGGCAGCAGCCGGGACAACACACCAGCACCAAATCCGAGACAAAGAGCAGAAATGAAGCCCGCTCTGTTCCTGCTGACGCTACTGAGGCCACTTGCTCTCTCAGCTGGGCTAACGACAAACAGGCCCAGCTAGGCGAGTGAGGGCGGGTGCCCAGGGCACGGGTCCCAGCACGCGAGGACACTATTGCCTGCAACTCCACTTTAGCCTCAAGCACAGCCCATCATCCCGTTCCCCAGAGAAGTCCATAGCATAACCTCCTGTCAAACTAACGAGAGTCAGAATGAAATGAAGATTGGGAATAATGTAAACATCCTGTCACACAGTGGAGCACCAGTAATCATTAAGAATGGTGTAACCGCGGAGTTACCAACAGAAAAATTTCTCACTCTCTACACATAAAGTGAACAGGCAGATGAACAAATCTAAATGTTCACCATGACCTGTGTGTACGTGTGTGCTACATTTTAAATCGTACCACATCCAGTATCACATAACAGAACATAGACAAATCCATGCCAAATGTCAGCTTCCAGGTGACTAGATATAGACCATTTTCATTTTATCATTTTTATTGGTGTTTTCTAAATATTCTTCAATAAACATGTATTTCTTAATAAAAGGAAAAAACAAGTTTCAGAAAATGGAAAGGTCATCTTCTGACTGAATTCTATAAATTTCTACATCTTCATAAGTATATTCAATTTTTTATTTATATCTAAAAGACTTAAAATCAATTTTTTAATCTCATTCTTATTCATTCTCAGGTACAGATAGGTACAGATCTCATATTATCACTAGGTCCACAAAGTGTCACCCCGACATGCTCAATAAAATGCTTAGTTGTGAAACTAGGTTCGAATGAAAACGATAATGGGAAATGGATTAATTTCAAAATAATTTTTTTTTTCAGGAAAAGGTTGAGACAAAGTCAGAAAACCAAGGTTAAATTCTACCACTGGCTGCCTGGAGGAAATACAGATCATATTTTCATTACGTTTATTTATAAAATGTAGAAAATGCCGGATAGTTAACGGTAAAGGAAGTTCTTCTCAGACACACATCTATATTTTTACATTAATAAATGAGACAATTTAGGAAAATTTCTATTTTTTTACTCATTTAGCAGGTATTTACTAAGTATTCACTCTGAAATAGTATGTGCTTATCTAGCTTTTCAACCAAAGACGCAAATTCCCGTGGCATTTCCCTTCCTTAGAATCAAAAGGCTGACAAGAGACAGACATGATTATTCACTTCTGTCAAGTCTCCGACATCTGTTCTCCTCATTAAAGGTCTTCAGTGACATCTGTGGAGTAGGATAATTGTTAATGTTGTTTAAGAAAAAAGCCTTCAGATAAAAGTGTGTTAGAGAGAAATAGCTTATATTACTCAGAGGAACATAGTATGAAATTTAAACTTGATGAAGTCTTGTTTGTTTAGTGCTCACTTTTAACATCCAGCCTGGACAAAATTAAAAGGAGGCAACTCTATAGTCATTGCCTTTTTTTTTTTTTTTTTTTTTACTGATTTATAAAGTTTAGCAGTCTGCGAGCCACTCATTCCAAGAGCATTTTAGCTACCCAGAAGGTGGCTGATCTACAATTTGGAATGCTGCCCCTAACACACTGTAATACATATGGAAGATGCTCGAAAAGTATTTATTAAATGAAGAAATGTAAACCCATTTCATACAGAAGACATGGTTTGGTGGTTACTTTAAGGTGGTTCAAAAGATTTAAATCTGTTAAGTGTTCAAAAATGAAATAAAGTAATATATATGTGTGCGTGTGTGTGTGTGTGCATGTGCGTGTGTGTGCGTGTGTGTGTGTGTGTGTGTGTGTGTGCGGGTATATAACCTCCTTGCTCCACCAGCTGAGAGGGCTTAGAAGCAACCACACCCCAGGAGCAGTGACCAGGCCAAGCACCCAGACCATGGTCACTAATGCCATCCTCCAAAAAAGGAACCAGCGTCCCTTGGAGAAACAGCTGATTCTGGAACTAGGCCAAGAAATAAAAAAAGATGATCCTTCAGTGTCTTACAAGGACAGAAAGTAAGAAAGTGCCACACACACTCATGCACACACACACAATGATGGGAGTGTGTTTAAGGGACACAGAAGCCAAATGAAACATCTCCCAAGGGAACAGCCTAAGCAACAAAATAAAGCATTATTGGATTATAACCCAAAGTATATCCTACCGATACAAATAAATAATAAATAAATAATGGCGAATAAACACATCTGCCATGCAGAATTCCGAGTAACTTCTGTAAATAACCCACCCTCATAGAAGAGGAGAGTAACCCCCAGTCTGCAAGTCTGCAT
The DNA here is from genome assembly GCA_030015415.1 of Cynopterus sphinx. NCBI lineage: Eukaryota > Metazoa > Chordata > Mammalia > Chiroptera > Pteropodidae > Cynopterus > Cynopterus sphinx. The sequence goes on along the minus strand of CM057392.1, from coordinate 2,849,056 downwards.
GTACACACTGACTTCCTTCCAGAGAGGACAGTAAGGAAAGGGAGATACTGACATCTGCCATCTCAGTCAGGTGACGTGGTCAACATCACCGGTCATGCTGATAGTAAGTACCCTGGATATGATCTGATGACTGTGGCAATTTCTCTCTGCAGTCTTTCTCTGCAAAACCCATCGCCCCATGATAAAAATATCAGACCAATCCCCATGAAGAAACATTCTACCAAATACCTGACTAAGACCCTCCAAAACTGTCAATACCACCAAACACAAGGACAGTCTGATAGAGTGAAGGGTGTACGGAAATTCCCTATACTATTTTTGCAATTTTTCTGTAAATCTAGAATTGTTCTAAAATAAAAGGCTTGCTTTCAAATAATTAGGAAGACAGAGATATCTACTACGTATGATGATCACCAAAGTTAGACCCCAGCCCCATCTCTAATGCTGTGTATGGGCATCAACCACCCCTCGCTTTCCCAGTGGGAAACTCTTAGATCTGGCATTTTTGTCACTGTGTCCTTTATGCCTGATGCTCTTCCTCCCTTGGGTGGGCTGTTGGCCATCCCAGCACAACGTGGTTACAAAACCATATAAAGTCAATTATATGGCAAGATTTTCAGAAATCAATATTTTTTTGAGACCAAACTTTTCAATTACCACATGGAGTGACTTTTAGAAACTACATCCATTGCTATTTTACCTTCAATTCAGGAGGTAAAACTATTGCACGACTATTGTTGCCACTATGATTGGCATCTAATAATCAAGACCAAAATAATACCCTCCTAGGTTTATCCATTCCATCCCCTTCTACACACACACACACTGTCACTCACATGATTCTCACTTATTTGCAGGATAAGTGTCAAAATTTTTAAAGGCCTACTTACTGATTTCTTTCCCCATTGGACATTGCTTATAAGTTGATTCAACTAACATCTAAACTTTCATATGAGTTCTTTTTGATCCAGAGAGTCAGGGAGTACCTGGAAGCCATCATTCTAACTTTTCAATGTGTTCTGTTAAACGCATATTTGAAAGCCAATTTTACCACAGGAAAGTCACCCACTCAATTTTCAACAAACTGGATTATGTTTTATCTCTAGGAAAGCATCTGTTAGTCTTCTAGGAAAATGAAGCAACTAGTCATTTTCTCTACTTGGCCAGAAATGCAACTTCTATATAAATTCACAGAATAAGTACTTCCATGCAAGGCTGAAAATAGCTTTAAAAAGCCAAATCTCAAAATAAAACCGGAAAATAGATTCACTATGAAAATTATGTTCAGCGTCCGTACAGTACAATATCAAACCAAGCTTTATGGACGTCCTCACACAAGGGGTTGCTGGCCAGGCCTCATTCCTCTTTTGATGTGAGCTATAAAGAATTTGAACTTAAGATGTAAATGAGAACGCAGCCAAATAAACAGCTCATTTTAAGGCACTACACAGCAGCTTCAGAAGAGAGGTTTGATAAGGGGTCCCCAGGTCAGCCAGAAGGGACACCTAATGTTCAACCCCCTCTGTCTTCCTGTAGATCCCACACTGTTTGAGAATAGGTATCTGAAGACCTGTACCCAAGATCGCCATTTGATCCATCCGTCTTACTGCAAATCATGAGGGATGGTTTGGGGAATAGAGGCTGGTACTGTAGTTTTTCTCATCGATTTTTCCTTATACCCTGTTCTCAGCCCTCAGTATCATTACAGATCTGCAAACTACAGCTGCTAAGTCCTACTCAGAGGAATACAGGCTGAGGCCGAATTTCAGATGGGGATGGCTAAAGCACACTTACACATCCACGCAAGCACTGCAACTACACTGAATAGGTAAATGAGTTCTACTAGAAAAAAATCCTAAACCCAAATCTTTCACCTTTCACAGCTACCCCTGGTCAATATTCAGTCAACTTCTGTTACCATATATCCATATTAAAAAAAAAAAAAACGGCTTTAAAAGAGGCTGCCTATGCTCTTAATCAATGTCTTATCCCCATCTATCTTCTAGAAGGAGCTTTAATATTAAGAAACGAGAGAGAGCCTTTTTTCCTGTCTAACCTGTTGTTTGTTTTCCCTGACCTTTTCAAAAACGTCAGCTAATTCTCAGTTTTAGCCTCCGTAAAGCTATCTTGCCTAAATCCTCCTGTGAATTCTTTTCCAATCAGAGAGAGAGTAGCTGGTTGAATTTTGAAATACATTCTGTTAAATGCATATTTTAGAGCCAATTCTACAACCGCAAAGTCGTCAACTGCATTTTAAATAAATGTTACCCTTGTATTTTCCCTTAGATACGTGCTCCTCCCTTGATATTCTGTATATTTCCTGACTTTGGCAGAGAAACCACCTTGCCCATAAATCTTTCTTTCCTATTTAGATCATTCACAAGTAAATCATTGGTACTTCATTCTTTGTTATCAATCATATTCATAAAATCTCTAAAATATCTTTTTCCCTAAACTTCTTAAAATCTACTTTTAAAAAATGGTACCCAGAACTGCCTTGCCCCCAGAATTCCTTTTTAGACCAAAAACCAATTCATTCTTTGATAGCCATTAAAAGAAATAGTTTGCATTTCTCTCCACTGCTTCTTCTACTGTCAAAGAAATGACACTGCCGGCAAGATAAGAGGAGAATGCATCAGGTGCTCTGGCTTAATGCTAACTCACATCTGTGCAGCACTGTTTTCAACATCCTTTAACATGCATTATCACATTTGATCCTCAAAATAACTTTATTTTATTTTATTTTTATTTTATTTTTTTTTTTATTTTTACTTTTGACATCCTATTTTTTAACTGGGGGTGTTGAATTAAAGGGCCTCTAAAATCCTTCCACCTCTATAATCCTATGTGAGTCTATCAATACCAGCAGAAGTCTACCAGCCTGAATCTAATCGACTTTAGATCTCCAGCAGGAACTAGGAAGCTCCTTGTCCACAGCCCACAGTTAATTGGGTTTTTCCTCAAAGCAATAACATCTCCAGTAATTCAACCACCTGATCAACCTACCTCCTTCTGCCCTTGTATTTGACGATACTGTGTTATTATCCAATCACTTCACATTAAAATATAATTCTACTACAACCAAGCGGAAATAACTTTCTAGTAAGGAGATGTGCAATGACTCTTTTAAACATTAAACCAAAAAATATGATGACTACTCTCCGTGTCAACTTGCAAAAACAATTTGGCTTTAGAAATGTGTGAATCTGGAGGAATGTTTATAGTGTAGTCATCCATTGGGTGCCTTGAAAATGAAATTACGGGACATATGTTCACCGCCAATGCCTTTTTAACCAAATCCTCAGATTATAAAGACTAAAATTTTTGTGTTTGTCCTTTCTTATTTCAAATTCAAACCACAGCCAGAGAACAATAAGCTTTGATTCTAACTCTTCTGTTAAAGACTCCCATATCATCCGAAATTTCCTAAAAGCGTAATAATGTAAACAAGGAAAAGGTACTTTTCCAGGTAGGTGGTAACTGACCATGCAGATTCTTTTTAAAAAGGAGGAGGGGGTGTAGATAAGAGGGGAGACAAAAAGGGCATCATTAAAATTCGTTCAGCCACAGTAAGGCCAGTCAGTCATTCCCTGCAATTATTTCTTACATCTGCTTTGCACTCACGCTTTTAATTTTCTAAAATTATTTTAAACGTTTCATTATGATGAACTCAATCATCATCCCCTCTATCATACACCCATTAAATTGCCATCTGGTTTATACACAAACACTAAAGTCCCGTGTGCCTGGTACATACTATGTTACTTTCTGTGTGGCTCTATAGACTAATCGCTTAGACCACAAATAGAGGATTTTATCATTTGTGGAAGAAAAGTAGCTTAAAAGCTTGACAGGTTTCCTGAAAGACAGATAACAATCTCACAATTTTGCCATGTATTAACAGGAACCAAGGTTTCTGTTCATAATCTCACAAAAGAAACAAACTCATTTACTGCCCTAAAATGTAGGAAATTAAACAGCTATTTAAAAGTTTGAAGCTCATTATGTTCCAGAAGTCATTTGATTTTAATAAAACTCCCAGAATTCAAGTTGAGGCTAATCCATCACTAGCTGCCCTGGAAGATTCCACCAGCACAAAGAGCCTTTTGAGATCCCTGATCAGACCACCCCAACCCCTGCAGTCCCAGGCAAAGTGGCCCCTAGCCTAGAACCTGTCAACATCTCATCCTACTTCATCACATCCCCAACCTTCAGGAGTCTCCAAAGCAAGGTTCCAGGCACCCTGACCCAAGTGCAAGACCCACCCACTCCCTAACCCCCACTGTGCAAAGGGTACCCCATGGCCATCACTTGGGCTTAAGCGTACACATTGGTGCTGTCTGCCTTTAGGAGAAAAAACAAAGAGGCCAACACCAGGTCCTGAAAGCAGCTTAAGGCCGTTCAGACAGAGACATCTGGAGTCTAAGTTACCTGGAATATGACTTAGAAGGAGAGAGGGTGTGATCTCTAGGCAGGAGCATTTCTGGTCCCCCTGAAGTGTCTTTGACCCTTCCAACTACTCACCCCAAGAAGCTATCGAAAAGACAAAGCAAGGCCCTTTAAAATGTGAGGCCTGGGACGGAGGTCCCAGTTTTTACAGAAGACCAAATTAAAATGAACACAAGGCACGAGCATTTCAAATGTTTCATTTTATCCTAGTTTTCTCCACCTCTTTGACCTTGGGTTAGGCCAGCTGACCTGACAGTAGGTGCCATGGAAAGACACGTTCACTTCACAGACACTCAAGAGTATGCTGTTTAACAATTACAGACTCTAATTCGTTATTTACTCAACTAATGCTGCTTATGCTCCATTAGCTTTACTTAATGCTAAGTCAAAAAATAATCTCAATTAAATGCACTAGCTTAATCACCGGTGGGAAAAGCTTAATTTCAAAAGATAGCCAAGTTCTAGCGAGAAGACACATGGAACTCGAAGTATAAATACACGAGGATAACTGAACCATTCCACCTGGCATAGGTGACCATGTAATTACTAATTATTACTTGTTCTTCTGATGACTTAGATAATGAAAACCAAAAATCTACTTCAAAAATCTTTTTATTTAATTGGCCAAATTCTAACTTTAAGATGATTTTCAAGCAATCGCAGGGACTAACACAAGAGCCTCTGCAGTAGATGCAGCGGCGGGCTAGCTCAGCTTCTGTTCCAACCTCCTTATGTGCAAAGGCCACAATGCAAAGACTCCCTTGTCACTACCATTTCCAGTGCAACTTAGGTCTCACCATTACATACATTCCCAGGAGACCTGAATTCAGAGTCAAGTCGGGGAGCAGCAGCACTCAAGGAGCCACTATTGCTGGTGCAGACCTAGCAGGCAGCAGACAGCCTTGAAGCTAAGAGTGCAGGCAACAGTCTGATCATGAATCACAGCTGAGGGGGAATATTCCAGAAGACAATTGTTTTGTGACTCCTAGTCGGGGCTGAAGTGGTGAAACCAGCAGTTGATGTACCAACTTCCAGAGTCCCCGGCTTCCTAAATGGCACAAAGGTGGCAGTTCCACTGGCGGCTGGTCCTGCAGTGTCATTTGAGAAGCCATTCCTTGAGGTCCAGCCTTGAGTCTGATCCCCCAGCCCTTCCAATGATTGGTAAGCATCTAATTCTTTATGGCAAAACCTTTTTTTTTTTCTTTTCTGCTTAAATAGCTAGAGTGGTTTCTATTATCTGCAAATGACCCTGAGTGATACAGTATTAACACAATTATTTGGAAACATTCAACTGTCTGAACATTCTCATGCTTTCATATATTCAAAGTAATCTGAAGTGGCCTGGCGTCCCAGGAGACAGCACTGATTGAAGGACATCATACAATTCTGCATTCTTTCCTCCAAGCAGTAAAACAAAGAACCATAGATCTTAAAAACACAGCTACTCAATACATTATTAAGTCATTTTTCATTCAGATTCATTATGATTCAATATTTGAAAACTGTAGCAAAGAAAGGACATTAATCTACATCCAACCCTTGCTTGTCTGAACAACTAAATTTAACAGCCCCTTTCAGATGGCAGACCCTGACTATACACTAGCAACTGAGTATGCACAGAATGACACAGAGGATTCAAACTAGTGGATGAGCCAAACGTACATCAGTTTTGATCTGGGGGCAACAGGTTAAATTATGAGAATGTCAGAGATAAAATGAAATGTATCAGCATAAGCTACATTTACTTTATTGCAAAACTAAACACACTCCGACAGAAAATATAGGAGACTCCATGTGAACATTCTAGGAAATTTCTATAAAGATTGGGCTAGTATAATAATTTCCCAGGATGACAGAGGAGCTAATCAGATCGATACTTTCCTTATCATAGTTCTGCTTTTTTATATACATTTATGTATTTTTCATTAAAAAAAAAAAACTTGACTTTAAAGCTCAAAAATAAACTCGATGGGATAGATAAAATCTGCTAGAAGAACAGCCTCACTGGTATCCAAGCACCTTTAGGGATGAATTCAATGTCCTTATTTCCTAAAGGCACAAATGACATGCCTTTTCACGCAAAATGTAATATAAAAGAAATAAAGTCAGGGCCACCTGGTTCTCCCCGGATGACAAAAGATATAGTCTGGGTTCGCATCTATGCAGAGAAGCAGTGAAATCAGTAAATTAGGGCTAACTTTCTTCTCTGTTCTCCAATTCATGGGGGAAAGAGGTGGCCCCGCACATCCTTCTACCAGAAGCATGTTTGGTGAGACAGAAGCCAGCTCCAGCTGTGCGCATCCTTCATGAATGAATTCCCAGAGTCATATCAATTTGCCAACAGATCTGAGTTTTTCGCAACTTCCAAAAATGTATGAAAAGAATTTGAAATCTTTAAATTTTAAATTTCCCTATTATTCATTTCTGCAAAGTGATGTTTTAACTGCTACAGAAAGCTACAACTGAATAGAAAACAAGGTCCCTGTCCCCAAGGAAGAGTGAGGTAGGAAAGTTTTCACTCTTTTTTTTTTCAATCTAGGTAAGAAAGAAAAATAGTCATCAGAGCTTCTGCAAACCGTCAGTCATCCTTACTCGGGGGAGTTATTGGACATCTTCTCATTAGTACCTACTCCTTCATTCTTCTTAATAATTCATGTGGCATATTTTGAAATGAAAAATTTCCTTTAGTTTTTGAAATTCTCTCGGAGCCTCATTAGTCAGGCAAAGAGCCTCATGTGTCACATGACAAAACTGAGAATCACCGTCCTAAGTGCTACAGAAGAGCTAAAGGGGTAAATGAGTGAAGGAAACAATACAGCTCAGCAAGCACAGAGCCTCACTGCAAAGCACACACTCTCACTTGCAGTCTGTTCATAATCAGACACCCGCCTGAAACCTCCCCATGAGTCCAACCTTGCAGATATGAATGAGGCGATTCACTTCTTGCGAATTTGAATTCCTCAGTGCAGTCGCTAAAGGTCAAGGAATTGGGTTAATGAGAACAAGCCGCTGGGGTGGTGATGGAGTAGGGAGTGGAGAAAATCTCAGGCAGGGCCTGTCCTCCATAAGGGAGAAAGTCATAGCAACACTGTCATCAGGCAAAACGATCCCATTCTTGACGCTTTAAAAAATACGATTATTTGGTTTATAGATCCCCTATGTCCTGTAGCCCTTCTTTTTGCTTTTAGCCTCATCCTCTAACTATTTCACTGGTGATTAGCACCTCTATAGTGGATGGAACTGGAAAGAAGATTGAAGGAAAGATAGTTCCATTTTACTAGTTGGCGATAAATTCAGCGAAAAACATTTCCTGTAGAGGAAAGACTAAGATGAATGAAGCCCTCAGGCTGCATAAGTCCAATTTACAAACAAGCAGATTTAGAAGACATTTCAATGAGAGGTTAATTATAATTCTTCCCCTTAAAGAGTCTCTGCTTTATAGAATGATCCTGATGAGGACTACATTTAATAGGCATAAAGTCCCTGGCTCTAAAATATGCTTTAAATTACCAAAATGTGTTTCACATCTAGCGTTTCAAGAATACACTTAAAGAAAAGTTTACCTGTGTTTGGGGGAAAGTTAAGTGGCAAAAATTATAGTTATTTTATTTTTATGGTTTCAGGGCCTATGCAGAATCAAAGCAAAGTCCTGTGATTTAGGTTTTCAACATTAACTTTCCTGACTTCACACTAGACTTTACTTTACAACTTTAGAGTCTATAAATGGGGGAAAAAAATAATGTGGGTCCACGGATGAAAGAAAAATCTCACTTTCTACGACCATAAAATAGAAAACAAGTATTATACATTTTTCTGTTGCCAATATACCAGAATTAGATGAACATTTCTATAGCTAGCTAATTAACAATCTGGGGCAACATGAACCTTCTAAATAAGGTTCTTGAGAGATGAAAGGAAATGTCCCAAACAGCAAAAATACTTCCATAAAAATCCCTAACTATTCCTATTTGGAACCATCACCACAAAATCTTAATAATAACCTTTCATCCGGAAACACGGTGCTTTAATAACAACTGTGACACAAAGAAGACTCTTTTGCTCTTTCTGGATTACAGTCAACAAACGTCTTTTGTTCAACAAAGGTTTGGTGAGCAAGGTGTTTGCTGTGGGAGTTACAAAGATGATCCCAGCCCACATGAAGCTGAAGCCTAGAAGAAGAAAAAGACACTCGAGGAAATGATGGTAAAGCCACACTGAGCACAGACAGGCCCCGAAGGACCCAGGGGCCACAGCAGTCAGGAGAGAGGAGATGGGATGTGGCAAAAGTCATCAGGGAGGGTGTCCTTCATACAAGGTGACATTTTAACCAATGAAAAAAGACAGAAATGTTTGCCATTTTAGATAAGAAGCAGGAAAAAGGAAGAAGAAAATGGGAAGGGGCAAACCATTCTGTTTGTTTGTTTTGACTTTTTATTTGGAAAATGCCAAGCTTATAGGAAAGTAGAGAGAATCGCATGATGAATCCATGTGTCCCTGTACCTCCCTCCAACAGCTGTCTGCCATGGCCCATCGGACCCACGCCCATGTCCCACTCTTCTGACACGAGCAAATCCCAGATATCACATCATTTTACCAGCAAAGATTTAAATATATATCTTTAAAAGATAAGGACTTTTTTCTAGACTTACTGTGGTATTTACTTTTATATAATTTAACAGACATTGTCCCAAGTGCTTTACAAATATCAACTCATTTAATCCTCAGAACGATCCTAGAAGGTAGTTACTATTATCATCATTTCACTGAGAGGAGACTAAAGCCCAGGTCATGTGATTTGCCCAGAGATGCCCAGCTAGCATGTGGCAGGATTTGAACCCCAGCATTTCAGCTCAAATCGATGCTCTTAAATACTACACTACTACTCTCTGCTGCCAGTTATGTTATTTGGTTCACTTCTTCAAAGGCCAAACATAGTTCACACAAGTATCATTTTTACAACTTATAAAAAGAGACACTGTTAGTCCTCCCACCAAGAAGAGAAGGTACAAGGGCCAACTCACTCCAGTGGAATGACCCTGCCTTTTAGCAGCTTCAGAGCACACAGTGCACACGAAGCAATCAGGACCTAAGTGAGTGCGCACAGTGCGAGCCATCCAGGCTCACTAATCACATACACAGTGGACAAGTCATGAACCATTTGAATATCGTCTTATTAAGATAAAAAGCACAGGGTTCTCTAATTATTTTTGAAAATCCGGTTCCATCAGCTACACCACTGCTGCCTTCTCACTGCAATATCTCAACGCAAGAACCATCACAGGCTCCACTAAAACACCAAGTTACTTTAACTCGCACAAATGCCACAATTAGTCCAACTTCCAGGAAACTTTAACTAGGAAAACTGCTGGTTTCCCCAAGTGTTTCAGTGAAAAGATTTATCAAATTAACTTAATCACTACAATATGCGTGTGTGTGGATATACATATCTATACACAATGCATGTACATATAATAATGGCATCCGATTTTAAAATCTAATAACCTAAATATCTAAAAAATAGGTTTGTATATGTGGATATGGATGTGACATCAATTTTAAAATGTAGAAAAACAACCATCTCGGTAGGAAATGGAAACACTGAGTTCACATTACAGTAAGTTTTAAATGACTTCCAGGGAAAAGAACTTTTTACGACTGACTGAACAATGCAGTCTGATGCTTCGGTTCTGGCAAGAGGCCTCCTCGCAATGCTCTCCTGCGGTCCAGCGACACTCCGAAGAAAACTAGAAACACTCTTAGTTTTGAAAACACTGATGGTAATGATGTCACATAATGAGAGACTCAACATAAATGTGCCTCTGGTTTGGATTAGAGCTAAACCCATGAGGAGGTAAAGAAAATCACTCCTGAGGAGAAAGCTGATGACTCGACTGCCATCGGGAGTGCTTATTTTACTCTCACTGAAGAGAAAGACAAAAGAACACGATTTTCTTACTTTCTGGGAAAAGTGAGGTGAAGGGGGCACGTGGCTTTTCACGTGCTTTAAGCTTCACACTTAAGAACGTCAGGCATTTTCAGATTCTGGAGCTTACGGCTGTTCTTTAGAAAAATGGGGCTAAACATTTCTTCAAGAGACATCTGTTTCCCATCCTCCAAAAGCCACCTACCCTGAGTCTGAGACCAGCATCTCCCAGCTTAAGTGACTTATTTTGACACTGGAAATGCCAGCTCTTGACCAAGGAGAAGAGTCATGATCAACACTGTCACTTCCAAGTCTTGTCCTCCTTCCTTGGAACAGCCCGATCGCCCCTCCCTGCATCACCTTCTCTTTTGTCCATAATCCTAATCATCTTTACCATCCCATACAACTTACTCATTTGTTATGCTCATTGTTCATCCATCTCCCTCCCCAGAATGCGAGTTCCTGGAGGACTAAAATCTTTGAGTGCTTCATGGGTTTTGTTCTCCAGCTCTTAAACTAGGGCCTGACACACAGTGGGTGTTCAAAAAATATATGTTGGATTTCAGGTTTTAAGTAACCTTTTAAATAAGAGTAACACTTTATAGCAAACATTTACAGAGACGGAACACCGGCCTCAGGCCAGGCACCATGGAGTGCCCTTCAAAGCCATTAAAGAAACAAGACGGCCCTGTGATACACTCATTATACTAATGAAAAATGTGTCACTTACAGAAATTAAGGAACTTCACAGAAGGTGAAGCTCATTCAAGATCTCTTCATCTTGATTCAACTGGACTTCTTACAGGACTGACACCATTATGTCTTCGAATATTCAACCTCATCCGCTAACTACAACAGTAAAATATAAGTTAACAAAGCTGATCAAGTGTCTTCACAAATTATACCAAACACAAGTTTCAGACCCTCAGAATAATTCTGTAGTCATTTTGCTCCTCCCTGCTATGTTATACTCTTCCCTCGGTCTTAATAACAGCAAAAGAATAATAATTTCTGTAACACTTTACAGCTCATGCTTTTATGAATGTTATCAAATTGGACCTAAACCATTAAAAAATACATCTGTAATTTGGCTTTTTAACTGACTCCAGAAAGAGAAAGAACATCTCGTTCAAATTAGACCTGAATGAGAAACAGATACTCAGAAAAAGACATCCTGAGTGGTAATTTCTGTAACTTCCAGAGCAGATATTAGCTTTCCAAATTTTCCTTACCTAAAGAAAGGGCCTAGGAGAAAAGCCACTAGCCCTACAAACTTAGGGCACAGCTGGGGCCTGCCCAGCATGCCAAGACTAGGAGAGACTGTCCTCCTAGCTTCCCAATTACTAACATCGCGACTTCACTTTTCCTAGGAAATGCTAATAGAAAAATAAGCAGAAACAGCTGCCAACTAAGAATAACTCAGTCACTGCTACATAAACTAATCAGACAATATCTAAGGTCCGACATTCCCTGAGTGGCTGCTCCATGCTCAGCACTATGGGAGATCCAAAGTGAAATACAAAGGCGTAGTGCCTCGCCCTGTAAACTCGCTGGAAAGACAGATATAAAGATATAAAAACAGACACTAGAAACAGTTAACTGCAGAAAGGAAAAAAAAAGAATTAGAAATGGGGGGACAGCAAAGAACTTTTGTCACCTCAAGAAATACCAGGCATTTGGCAATTCATTGCAAAATCTGTGTAATTAATGTGACTTGAAAGGTCATTTCAAATTCAATTTTCTGTTAGAAACTAATGCACTCTTAAAATCTTATTATAATTATACTCATTATAGGAGACCTAACTCAAATGTGACAATCTCTGTCAGTTTTTCCTGACCTTGTCTCAACCCTCTACGAGGTTCTGTCATCTCTCAAATTCTCCACATACCCTTCATCACCACCTGACTAGCCTGGTGGGCTGTTAGCCAGCTAAGTAGGGGCAGAGGCCACAGCTCTCAAGAGCATGGTACCTGGCAGTCAGCAGAGGCTTAGCAATTGTCGTCTGAATTGAATGGAATAAAGAATGTACAACCTCTTCAACCCACAGGATCTAGCTTCCTGGAGAAAATATGTGAACTGTGACTTATTCAAGGATCACATCTTACTTAGATGGTCTCTTTGGCAGGGAAAAACAGCAAAATGACAAAAATTGAATATTTAAACAACATAAGAGAAAATTAGGGTGTGTAAGTTACACAGCCACTGATAGGGCACCAGGACAGGGGGTCTGGAGGGGGTGCACTGTGGAAATTCGTGGGGTGTTTCACAGTGACCACAGCACCAAGAGTGCCAAACATTCTGAATTCCTGGGAGAGCCCCATATACTACTGACCGACTCAGCATTCTGCATGATTTTCCAACATTTTGCTACGCATTCCTGCAGGTGAAACTACCTAAGCTAGGGCCTAATTCCATTTCACATATATTTAAAGACTGAGGCAGGCCATTGAATTTTCTGGGAATAGAACTATCATGTAAATTGAGAGGAGACTGTACTTACTTTTGTTTGGAGCTTTGTAAAGGGTTGTTCTGCATTTCGGAAAATCGGGTCCCTGACAGCAGCGTATCCATCTGTTCCTATGTCTCCAGGCATTGAGCATAGGGTGGTGGGGACATACGTAACCACAGACTGTGTCACTCAGCAGTGTATACTGGTTCCTCCCCAATCCCCACCACTCAGAATGGTCCTCTCTGCCCCCTTACTTCTGACAATGTCTACTGCAAACTTCTGACTTTTTGGCATTTGAGATCACTTAGAATCGTGCCTCCTTTAGCACAGACTCAACTCCATGACGAAACTGTTCCAACTTCAGACTTTTTCATGTCTTCATGTGTTTGTCCATGCCATTCCTCCTCCAGATACAGCTTCCACTTTTCTCTGTCTTCCCTAACATCCTCCAGGCCTACCTAAGTGATCCTTCTTTCATAAACTCTCCTGAGATGCTGCCTTTCAACGTGGCCTATTTCCCCTCGGACTGCCCATTACAAGTGCAGGCTGTTTCGGCACCTACGTTCAATTTAGCCTTTTATTTTATAGTCTTTTTGTTTTCTCATTGTTTCATGTTTTATTTTTCCCTATGAGAATATAATTTTGAGTGCAGGGATCATTTTATATCTCTTTTTGATACATAATCTATTTTACAAAGTGATTGGCATATAGTAAGTGTTCAATAGAAACCCATTTAACTGAAGATCCATTCTTCACTTTTTATTTCTGGGAATCAGTGTCCACTCTTTGCAGAACACTGAGCAGTGCATGAGAGACTGCAAATAAAACAGAGCTTGGACTACACCTCAATTCGGAAGGGAAAGCAAGAGTTTATGCCCAAAAGCACTCACGAAATGGTTTTCTCCAAGAGACCACACATATGATGTTCAAATGCACTTCACAAAAGCACATTAACAATTAGTCACGTGACTGCAGTTCAAGAATTTTGTAAAGGACACCAAGAAACTTCTTTTGTCCTTATCGTACTCTATCAATGAAAGAGAGAAGATTTAAAAAATTAAAATCTTCAATAGACAGAGGCTACTCCTCAGTTCGTAAGGCAAGCCAGAGTCGCCAAGAAGCGCTGCCTTAGAAGAGAGCTTTTCTGTCTGAAAAATGGTTGAAGTTGTGACATTCTGAACTCAATCATGCATGTCAGTGGAGATGCCATTAAATAGGTGGATCTGAGCATTTCAAACGAATCTGGCAGAAAGCTATTTCTCGCTCAGAAATTTCCACTCATTCACACAATGCACACTCCGCAGCGTCAAGGTTGAAAACAGGAAAAACCACTTGGCCTAGTGCCAAGGACTTAGGAGCCTTTCAGTTTCTGCCCCTTGGCCTGGGCAGACCACAGGGAAGATGGATGCCTGGCATGCACGAGCTGTCCTCAGGACCCCACTTGACACCCTCACCGGGGAGGGTGGGTCCCTGGGCGTGAACGGAAGAATTCCAGAACTGGTTGACGCTTAGAGATCCTGTCTGTGAGGAAGGACTACTGCTCTTGCTCAAACAAAAAGTGCTTTTTATAGAAATGCTTCGCCATCAATACCCTTGATGGCCCAGGGGAATTATAATGGAAAAGCACAGGCCTCACTCACGTGTGGAAGAATAATTCATGAGTCAGACCCCATGTGAGAAAGTTTTGAAAGTAATTAACCAATTTATTTCATTTATGACTTACGTCTTAGGTATGCGTGCGAATGACAGATGATAAAAATCTATTTCCGAAGCCTGAGAGCTTTTCCAATAAGTACAAAACGAAAATTCTAGGTGATAAGAAAGCATTGTGTTTAATTGACAGTGGTTTTTTTCTCCTTTTTAGCTATATATAAAATAATGGTGCATCTTGAAATTGTGGCACCTTTGATAGATAAAATACGGTAGATTATGGTACATAAAGATAGATAAACACATATTTATGATATATAACCAAAGGTGTGACATTGAGGTGAATCTCACAAATGCCAAATACTGGGATAAGAGAGATTTCCTCTGACACTCATGCATGAAAAGTCAAGGCCTGTTAATAATTTCCAAAGTGGGTTATAAATATGAAGAAGACATTAATCCAAGAAGAGACTAGGTTTAAAAGTAGATTCAAAGGAAATGTAGAAAAATTTGAGTAACAATACCATAAATATGAAAAATGTTTTAGTTTAGGATACACATCTGGGGGGAAAAAACATATACACCCTACCTACATCTCCCTGTGACACGTTACTTAGGTGTCTATAAGTAGAAGAACATGGACTGGATGAACCACAAATGTGATGTTTTATAGTCTGGTATAGATGTGACTTCTATATTCCAAATATCTGAGATCGAGAACATGAATGGTCATATTAAAATATGGGGTTTTTAGTGAAATAAAGTCATCACAGTAGAGGCAAGAAGAGGTGGATTCCTCCAGTACTTAACCAGTAACCATTTCCACAAGACCAGACAGAATTACGTCAAATTCCAAAAGCCATCACCTCTCAGAGAGCTACAAGTTTGCTTCAGATCTGTCCCAAGTCTGACCTTCAGCTCGCATCTCCTTTGGGGGAGGCCTGGCCTGAGGTCTGACTCCTCTCCCTGCCCAGATGGATCTAGGCCCTTCTCTACACACTGCCTGGAGTTCCTGCTGACTTCAAAGACGGCACTCCATGTGCAGTTACACCCACAGTTGAAAAGTGAAAAATGCTTGGCCTTTGTGGGAACATGTACCTGAGCTTTTAAAATAAGACCTCAAAGCAGCTTTTCAAACAAGACCCATTGTCAGTGTTCTGCCTGACAATGACATTGACTTCTAGGGATCTATGTGTCAGCTCAGCCACTGGCCATGCATGCAACCCCGCACAAATTTACTGAACACTTACTATGTGACACCTACAATGTGTTATGCATTGTGACTTTAGGATGCAGGTAATGTGATGCAGAGAAGCTTATAAAATAATGGAGCATGTGAAATAAGTCATATTTAGGATATTGATCAGGCCTATTGATAAATTACAAGTGGAGGTTTTTAAAAAACATAAAAGAAAGCAGAACTTATTTAAGCTGGGAAATTAGGAAGGCTCCATAGAGGAAGCACTGTGTAAACTTCAACTTACCAATTCTTCTGAACATATTTGTGAGATCTTTGAAGGACAGGTGCATGCTGGACAGGTATGTCTTTAAGTCACAATACCTAGCACGATCTTTTGTATATAGTAAACATTCAGGAGACTTTTACTGAATTGAAATAAAATGGAAAAATAGGATGATTAAAAGCACTTGAGATGAAGGAAGCAGAGTGGGTAATGACACAATGGAGAGAGAGCACCAGGAACGGTCTAGAGAATGGAGCCTTGGTGTGTTAGTGAGAGGCCTGGGGGACATGGTAGGAAGTTTCTGGTGGCCAGATCATGGAAAGTGTTAAATGTGATGTCAAGAAGTTAGGGTTTTATTGTGTGAGAAGAGGAAGTAATGAGATTATATTGTACTTTAAGAGAGCTACGGCCAAAGTACTTAGGATGATATAGATTGGGGTTGAACAGAGAACAGAGGCTCCTAAGAGACTGCAGTAGATCAAAAGAGAAGAAATAAGTTCTAGACTGGGATGACAGCTACAGAAATGAAAAAAAGTACTAGCAGAGAACAAAGGTACCAGAAAAGCAGAACCCACAAAATGCAGCAGGTATAGGAAGAGGGGAGTTGAAGAAAATATGAGTTTCAACATTTGTTGATTGAGAGAATAATAAAGTCTGTTGATATGCACAGGACATGAGCTATCCAGGGAAAATGATGCTTCTATTAGGAAAAGTGTGAGCATTTAATTTTTAATCTCAGCATGCACCTGGAAATGTGGGAGAAGAACCCAGGCTCAAGATCCCAAAGCTCCCTGCCAGCTGAACCCTGATACTGGGTGAGGTCTCAGAGAAAGGAAGCCACTACTGGTTGTTATAAAATGAGAAATTGTTTCTAACTCGGTTCCAAAATGAGAAATTGTTTTTAAGTCGGTTCCAGAGTAAACTGTATAAGAATGAATGTTTCTTCTTTCTTTCTGATAACAAATCATATTTCAGTTTTTCCCCTAACTACCCTGGTACTTTATGTGTTCAAGTCCATTATTATGATAATCTTTATGTTTGGAAATTTACTCTTCTCCATTTCTTGGTCTTACCTTAATCACTTCCTTTTCTTGGTCCTGCCTCTTCATTTCTATTTTACTTTACTTTTTTTGTGTGTATCCAATACCCCCAAAAATATGTGTTGGAAAATAAATAAATGAATAAATATGGTTTGCAGAAAGCCATCTCAAATTCTTTGTGGAAAAGTAGGATATAAATAAATTTTTATATGGCTTTATTTGCTGGGATGATAGCTAACTTCTTATGAATTAAAGGACTGTTTCTCTCCATTTAACAAAACCTCCTAGATTTTAAATGTCTGTGTTTTGAAAGGCAAATTGAGGAATGATTAATTTCATTATAAAACAACTTCGGCTCACAAAAAGATTCTCTCTAAATTAGAATTCCAAGCTGCATGATAAAAAAAATATTTTCAGGCGGGAATTAGGAACTTTTGGCAAGCAAAATCTGAAAATTAAATCATCTATAATATAATACAAAGCCTTAAGAAAATACAATTTACAAATATTTTCATTTTATACACACATATAAAATATATATACCATTTTTTAAAGAGAAAAGCTACCGAATAAACAAGACGCACAATGACAATTCGACGATAAATGTCATGCTCCATTCTAAATAGAGTTGTTTGTTGCGAATATATACATGATGTATACAAACTATGATCTCGTTGTGCTTTTCTCGGTCTCAGCCTGACAGAGAAAGCCCCCTTTTCCAAGCTCGGGGGCCTCCCCTTAACACACTCGGCTTCCACAAGTCCTGTCTGTTCTGCAGACAACTGGGAGCTTGTCCTGGACCCTGGCAAGCCTTATCGTAAACTCTTAGCTCCTTTGAACCAATCACCAGGTCTTGTCTCCCTCCCTGGCACAGTTCTTCAATGCACGGGCATCTGGAGACCTTACTGGAAAGTATGCAGGGTAGATCTGAATGCGCAGACTTCCCTGCTACACCAAATGTGTCCCTCCGTTCACCCACTCACGGGTCCAAAGCAGGAAACCTACGAGCCATTCTGAAGAAATATTACCTCTTGGAAAAAACAGCCTTCAGTTCGAGGTCTTCAAAATTTGTCTTCGACGTCATGCCAGGAAAATAGAGCATTTTAAATAGAGCAGGTGTCCTGGCGGGCCTTGCAGCGGAGACCACCTCTTAGGCATGTTTTGCCACATGTGCATCTCCCCTCAGCCACTGGTTTTTAAACTATCACTTCTTGAGGAGTCCATGTACTAGACATTTTTAAAAGCCACTTTTTAGACTTTGTAAAAGGAAGTGAGGTCATGTCTACATCTCCATTCTGCAAATGAGGAAACAACTCAGAAAGCCATGTGTGTTCAGAAGCCCCAGGCTTTGTGGGCACGCACCAACACCTCTCCGGATAACTCCGTGTTCAAAGCACTCGGGGTTTGGCATGGGTCCGAGCAGCTCCAGCCTGTCGGCAGCATTTAGTGAACACCTTCTACCTGCAGGCTTACTGGAGGCTTCCGAGAGGACGCAGTAGCTGGGTCCTGAATGGTAGGTGGACTTAGGAAGGCAAAGGGGACTCAAGGAGCCTTCCAGGTAGAGGGGAACACGTGTTAGACCATGGGACATGAGGGGCTTGATACATTCCAGGAGCTCGGAGCAGATCAACACGACTAGATATGGCAGTGACAGGGAGGTGCGGCGGGAGAGGAGAATGGACAGGGAGACAGATGGCAGACCATGAAGGAAACATCTATCGTGCTAAGAAGCTGGGTAACGGGGATTCGGGCGGTAGAGTGGCTTGATAAAACTTGCATTTTAGAGAGCCCATTTAACTGTTTTTGACTTACAAAAAGGGCAATTTCATACACGTTTTGAACGTATTCTGCTACTGAGCTCACGTTTTTATTTCCTCGGATATTCTTTGCATTCCTTTCCCTCTTTCTATTTCTCCTTCTCCATCCCCTCATCGAACTGGAATGTCCCCCCCGTCAATGCTACACACCTCTCCTATCCGAATCAGTTTCTGACCCTTCTGTTACAAGGGGTGAGGTACCCCTCCTTATCTCGTAAGTGCTCTTCGGCCACGGACCCTCTGGCCCCCAGCCGCTGCACTCCCTCAGGCCTGCCCGCCTCTCTTGCCTGTGCCCTCTCCCGGGTCTCCCACTAGCGAACAGAAATGCTCCCATAGCCCCCATTAAAGAAGAACCCTCTCTCACCCCCAGACCCTCTTTCAACTTCTTCTCCAAAGCGTTGTCTACACTCTCTGTCCCCACCACTTACTCGCTTCCCATTCCCTTCTCAGTTCTCTCCAGGTGGGCTCCAAGTTGAGATTCCCACCGCTCGCATCAAACTGCTCTTTGCCCTCAGTTCTAAAGAGTCTCTTAAACATTCTCAAAGAACCGCATCCCTTATGTTCTAAACTTCCAGTTAAAGTAATTAAAATTTCATAAAATTGAAAGTTCAGTTTCTCAGGATCACTAGCCACAGAGTCACATGGGCTGTGACTACTGTCTTTAGCCACACTGACCTGGAGTGATCTTTTCTAGATGTCAATCACAGTATGTCACACTCCCCGATGAAAACCCTTCCTTCGGTCGCTTACCACTGCACTTCGGACAAAATAGAAACTACTTTTCACAGCAGAAAAGCCACCTAAATTCCCTTCTGCCCCCTTCCTTGCCATACTTCCCCCTATGCCACCATGCCCGACTGGCACAGACTTCACCTTAAATTCCTCCAACACGCAGAGCCATGTGACAGCTCAGAGCCTTGGTGCATACGGTTCCTCCTGCATGGAATGCTTTACCTTAGCCTGATTCCTTGTCCTTCAGCTCATATGTCACCTGACCAGACAGTACGTCCTGCCCTGTCATTCTCGATCACTATGTCCTAATCATTTCTGTCATGGCATCCGTACTGTTTTTCTTTATCATTGGTCTTCTCACTGAACACATGCTCCACAGAGGTGTGCTCGTTTACTTATTCATGTCTTTCTGCTGCCTGAGCCAGTGCCTGGCACACAGCGAGTGCTCAGTAAACATCATATGCTACAGAGAAACCAGGTACAACCAAGGCTGAAACTTCTGTTATATTTACCAATTTTTTCATTCAATATTTCTTAAGGAGTTACTATGTGCCAGGAGCGAAGACAACACAGACTCTGACCTCAAGAAGCTGACAATTTAGTGGTAAAAGCAGATAATTCGATATAATGTAGTAAGTATACTACTAGAGAACCACTCAGAGTGACGGGCACCCAGGAGAAGGAAAGTCACCTGGGCGGAGAGGGGAATGGGAGAGAGTCGAAGCTTCCAGGAGGAGAGGCGAGCTGAAATGAAGACAACAGAAGCTAACCAGGTAAAGGCTCATATTCCTACAAAGAGATCTACATGAAAAAAGGCAAAAAAAAAATGTGAAATAACACGCGAATGTGAGCAGGGCATGAAACACAGCTGGATCCAAGAATAACATAACCTAGAAGGCTGGGCCACAGGGGGCCTTTCTATGCCGTGCCTAGGAGCTTAGGTTTTATGCTGTCGCCATTAAGAACTGAAAGTTTCACCAAGGCAGCGACATCATTTAATCTTAATTCCATACCAATCAGGCCACGACTGTGTGAGAGTAAACCTGCAGGTACAGCCGGGGAAGACATCAAGCCTATCGGTACCGTCCAGAAGACGAATGATGGATGGCAACTTGAACGTGGTCGGCAGTTGTAGGGAGTAAGCACAAGTGGCCGATTTCAGAACTGCTTACAAGGTAAATTAAGCAGTTTGAGAATCATCGGTGACCTTGGCAAGAGCCGTCTCAGTGCAGGGATGGGAAAGGGGACACGTTTCTCCCCCCATCCACAGCTGCAGAAATTATAGGAATAGTGAAAGGGGTGATTAGTAGCTCCGGATTCCGGCTGCTTCTCAGAAGCACCAGGAGAGCTTAGGAAAGCGATGGCTACACGCCAGACCCACGGAGTCAGTGTCCACGAGCAGAGGCCGGGAACCCTTATGATGACAAGTTCCACAGGGAAACCTCACACAAATATCCACATACTCGCTTTGGAGGAATAACTCAGAAATGGAGGCACATGGCTAAGAGCATTAGCTTATCAGGCGAAGGGCACGAGTTCCCCCCAAACGCAGATTATTTTATCTCATGGGAGCAAGAAATAAATTTCTTACTAAAAGCCAGGAAAGCCAGGATCTTCACTCCCAGTACCAACTCATCTGGAGTCAGATCAACAATTTAATTAGTGAAACCTCAACAGAAATTAAGGTACTTAAACAGAACTATGCAAGCCACCGTGGACAATACCAACAAAGGACTTGCAGTCTGACTCAGTGCCCAAAACCTGTAAATCAGTCAGAAATTTTGAAGTGCTAACCAGTGTGGAACCAGCCCTAGGTCATCAGGAGGTCGGAGAAGGCTGCAAATGTGACCGCTGAGCCTCTGGCCCCACCTTGACCTATCGAATTCTCACTCTTTAAAGTTCATGTCAAATCCTTCCTTTTCATGACATCCTTCCTCCCCACAGAAATGTGCTCCTTCCCTTGGAGTGTCCAAAACACTCTGTACTTCTAGAGGCACCTAAAAGGCTCTGGACATCATCTCCGACTTGTGTTTTGGGGAGGGGCCCCCTGCACATCCAAGCAATTCTCGGACACCAGCTGAGTGTCCTACAATTCAACCTGATCTGACTCTATCAACCTGGAGATAGTGTCAGATTCTACAAGGTAGGAGGAGCTCAGTCCCACAAGACTGCCCCTGCACCCAGATACGCACGCCCTCACACCCACACACACACACTTCGTACATGATTCACAAGTCCAGCTTATCACCTATGCTAGTGACCAACAGGCTACGGACTGGAGGTTCCGACGACCCCCTCCTTGTGTTCAATTAATTTATTAGAGCAGCTCACAGAACTCAGGGAAACATTTTACTCGCTAGATTTCAGGTTTGTCATAAAGGACAGAACTCAGGAGCAGCCAGATGGAAGAGATGCAGAGGCCACAGTATGTGGGAACAGGTACAAAGCGCCCGTGCCTCCTCCGGGGCTGCCGGTGTCCCCAAATCACAAGTTCACCAGCCCTGAGAACCCCAGCCTTTTGGGTTTTTAAGGAGGCTTCATTATGAGGCAGGACTGATTATATCACTGGCCTCTGATGCTTGAACTAGCTCTCCAGCCCCCATCACCTCCCAAGGTCAAGGGGCTGGCGGGAGGGGCTATAAAGTTCTATCCCTCTCATCACATGGTTAGTTCCTCTGGTGATCAGCCCCCAGCCTTAGCTGGCCTAGGGACATCCAAAAGTCACCTCGTTTATATAACAAAAGACAACAGCTTCATGGTGTGGACACCGGAAATTCCACATGTTTGGGGAGCTGAGAGCCAGGTACTTGAGATGAAGACCAAACTTACTTTTCTTATAAATCACAATATTGCAGCCATCGTTCACTGAATGCTTATCATGGCCCAGATGCATTACGTCATTTTACTTAGAACTTTAACGCACATAAAAAAAAAAATCAGTCTGTATTATTATCTCTACGTGGAAGATGAGAAAGCTAAGTCCCAGATTCAGTGCCGCACTGAGGAGCCAGCAGGAGTCAGAGATGGGCCTGGAACACCAGTCAGCAAAGCCTGCACTCTGTGTCACCGGGGTCCGATGACACCTTTTCAAATACTGGCCTATTCAGGATCGAAGAACAGAAATCTCACAAATAAGATTAGTCACCCATCAGATTACTTATTGAAATGAATTAGTCTTTTCGATTCCAAGCCCCTGGAAGCAGACAATGAAACCCTTCAGAAGCTCTGCCCACTCCTAACAGGTACATGTGTGCGTTTGCTATTCACGGGTTACGAGGACCTTGAAGTAGTGGGAAATGACAATGAGACACTGTCACAGGAAGCACTGAAGCAGACACTTCGAAATCCTGGAAACAGAATACTTTTGGCAGGGATGTTAGAGGAAAACGAGACAGAAAACAATCCGGCGTCATTCACATAATCCATGAGTTAAATATATCAACTTTTCCCTCAACAACTATCTTGTCTTTCTTATTAATTAACATTAAGGATTAACACAATATTACTGCTTGTTGGAATCAATTGTTAAAAATTCTACGTTGATGGGTCTCACTCTAAGAATATAAGCACCAAAATGTAAAAATATGAAACAGGCAAACTGAAGGATGAGGATTTGCCATCCAAAGATGTATTTGATTTTACCAAAAGTTCACGCTTTTCTTTACAAAGTAACCTTTCCGTTTATTATTTCTTTATACACAACTGTTCCGAAGCGTTCCTTGGTTCAAGCAAGGCCAATCAGTGATCGTTCCAGGCACAGCTTCCCAGATCCTCCTACATGGTGGGAAAAGAGTAAGTACATGTGAAACATCCACTGTTTCATGTATTTAGTCTTTTCCTGTGCCCATCTGTTCTCTAAAAGTCACAATTTACTCTAGAGTATGTTATCCCAGTCAAATTACCTGGGCTGAGCCTGAGAAAAATCCTGCTCCCTGTCTTTTCCCACTATTGCATGTGGGGGAAAAAAAAATAATAAAACGTCACTGCCAGTCTGCTATCTAGAAAAGTAATGGAGGGGAGTATGGCAGGGGAGGAAACTTTGGTCCAATGGCAGAGAGAGGGTGAGAGGGAGGCCCCTGAAAACAACAAGGGACGAGAAGATGCTGAACTGACCGAGCTCCCCGTTCTGAACACCACGTTCCAAACTCAGCTCTTGAATCTGTGTCTGACCTTGGGCACACCTCTTGGTTTCTCTGTATCCGATGTAAGTCCAGGAAGTTAGCAAACATCAGCCAGGAGAAAGCGTCTTATAGAACCTAGTGAAATGCCAGTCCTTTCTACTGATGAAAGGAAGGCTCAGCTGCCTTAACACACACACACACACACACACACACACACACACACACACACACACACACACACTCACACTCACACTCACCAACACTGTATTCACAACCCTCTAATTTGTCAGAATGGTGTCTGACTCAAGAAATGCAAATCATTTAGTGTCAACCCTCCACCTTTACCCTCCTCGCTTTCTAAACAACACACTGCATTCTCAGATTTGCCTTCTGAACATGTTCCCTGATATTCTGTCTTCGATTTACTCCAGTATTTTAATAAATGTCTTATTCTTTAAAAAAAAAAAAGGTAGAATCCACCTCCTTAAGTATTAGTGCCTCAGAGGCCCTTATTAAGCAGTGGGCCTGATCCATCCCACTCTCAATTAGCCTCCACTGCATCCAGTCACATTTTTAATCTCTCCAACCTCTTTTCTTTACTGCTGCTCTCCTCTTGGGCCCTCTCCAACACACGGTATCTGTCTGTGATAAAGTGACAGTCTAAATTCAATGCCCTGTTGTCGCATCAGACACTGAGACGTAGATCACCACCTCCCTGTTTGACATCGATACTTCAGTACACATAGCCTTGAGTTAAAATCATACCAGCTGCCAAATAACACTGGACACTCATACATTGTCTACTTTCCGCTTATATCCCAACTCGATTTCAGAATGGGAGTTTTCCAGGGTGGTTTTCTTTTTTGTCAAAATAAATTGACAAGAGTATAAATTATCTCATCCCAATGAGTTTGCATTATACCCAACTGCCTTCATTTTATAAGCCCGTTGGAAAATGTGGTCTCATACCTTACGCTGCCAGTTCTCCTTTAAACATATCCCAGCTTCTATACGTTCACATTCCCTTCTACATTCTTGCTCATTGTCCTTGGAACTCAAGAAATAAATGCTCAGTGACATTACTGCACTTATTTCTCAACAGTACCACAAGGAGTCATGTCCAAGGCTAAATTCCAGCTCAGGCATTTATTAGCCACGTGACCCTTCCCAAACTACCTGTCTCTCTAACTAACCCTGAGTTTCTTCCAGGGATGTGAAGCAGGTAAGGTAAATAAGGCATGGAAAGGCGGTGTCTGCACCCGCCACCCAGTGAGGTTAAACAAATACTGACCCCTAAATCCAACTGTGAATTTGAGATAACCTAAAAGTACAGTAATCTAGCAAAAAATATCTTTGTCATTTCAGGTTTTAGCAATTTATTATTGAATGAAAAAAGTTCATGTTTCTGATGCTCTATTTAAGTGGGCTCTTGGGAACCATGAAGCATGGTTTTCAACAACGGTCACATTTTAATAGTTAGGGCCCATTTATCTAAGAATGTTAAAACTTGGAAGTCATCTGTTGAAAAATATTCCCTAATTCAGATGTTTGATATTAAAAAAAAAATCTTTTCCCTCAATATGAACCTATTTCTGAATTAAGAAGTTTAATATTAATGCTTCTGTGCCTAGTCTCATTTGTAATTAGAGAACTCTTACCTCTTCAATTTTTAAATACTCTCTTGAAATCAAAGGATTTAAGAATAGAGTCGTATCTATCTAAGGCATATAAATGACTTTTGGATTTTTAAAAAATTACCTGGTCATATCCATTCAACAACAGCATCAAATGGCTCGCTTTTAAAGTTCTCCTTTAATTTGATAATCAACATATTCCTCATTAGAAACCTCATAACGAAATAAACATACGTTATTTGACATTTTCACATTGAAATGAACTCCCCTCAATGGTCTCTTTAAAAATCTTTCATCTGGTTCTCAATGATCACAAAACCTATTCTTTTTGTGCAAAATCAGGCTAGAACAATGTGGAATCCTCTGCCTATATAATTAGCATTGAACAACTAATGTTTCTAACAAGTGTATCATTAAAAAACATTTGCACGTTAGCAACTAGTACATTATCACTTAACACCTCTATAAACAAGTTATATGCACTCTAAATACAGAGTTAAATAAACAATCCAATTACGTTCTGGAACTCCCTTCAAGAATGCCTAATATATGGGACGTGGCTCCATAGTCTAGCAGTTAGCACAAATGCTTTACATGCAGAAGGTACTGGGTTCACACCCCAGTGGAGCCATGGTCCACAGTCTACGGCCATGCCACCCTGACCAAGCCAGATGTCTGATCTTGGAAGTCAAGCAGGGTTGGGCCTGGTTAGTAATTGGATGAGAGACCACCTAGGAAGACCAGGTGCTGTAGGCATAAATAATAATAAATAATTTAAAAAATAAAAATTAAAAAATAGAATGCCTAATATAGGGAAGAAACATACTCATTTTCTAACTAATGTTGCTTTCGCTTCATTAGTTGCTTCAAATTCACTGCGAAATGAGGCAAGGTAGACATATATAAAAATATGAATAAAGTTATTAACACAGCAACTTCATTATTTGGGTGGTGCTTTTAACTGTGATTGAAGAAGTTAAAGGCATTGTGAGTTTAAATACGAAGAGGACACCATGGCAGAGGTTTGAGCCCAGACGCCTCAGGTTGAATCCTAGCACCACTGTTTTCAAGTTCTATTAGCCTTCAGCATGTTACTCAACCTCTCTAAACCTCATTTTTCTCTCCTGCAAAATGGAACTCATAAGAGTACCTTCTTCTCTGGGGTTTTATGAGAGTTAAATGAGATTATCCATGTAAAATGACCTAGAATAGGACCTGATGCTTAGCGAGCGCACAATTCATGTTAATCATCATCATCATCATCATAGTCATCATCTCACTGCACTGTAAAAAACAAAACTGGATGTGAAAGTAGTTGTATAAATACAATTCTTCCATACACAAATCAGACCAATGGGCAGACCCTAAGCCAGCTAGTGAGCCCTATATTCAGACCATGAGTCTCAGTTTCCATTCATTAGAACTTAAGCTACCTCTCACTGCCAGCATGCATCTCATTTGAACAACCAAAAGAACAATCTGGTTACTCACCTATATCACATTAATATGTAAGTAAGTTCATCACTTGAACAAGAAAATCGCAAACAAGTAGTTCATTCATGACTCATTTTATTCACAACGACGTCAAACTTGTCACCCCAAAATTGGATTTTATAGCTACAGTTATATGAAGTAAACATTCACATCTGAATTCATTCAGTGGTGTCCAAAAAATATCAGCATAGACAAACTATCTGAGAGAAGATATGTTTAGTCCACTAAACATGGATTGTCATATACTGGGGAGAAATGCATCATTATTTTGAAGGAAACGGGCATAAATGATGAGCAAACACTATTAATTTACACAAGCAATGACCTTTTGTTTTATGACTACATTCAACAATCGTGCATAGGTCAGCCTTCAAAACCTATAAAAGAGGAAAGTTCCATCCTAAAGGGACCTTATCTTTACTGCAAAATTTCTGGATGATAAAAAGATAAAAGGCTATAGTGGAATATGAGCAGTTTTTTCTGCCTAAGATGAATTTCCTATTAAAAGAGAGAACTCCTTTTTTCCCTAAGGTTGGTTTATAATTAGAAATTAGATTCCTTAATAATTCAATGACCAAAATCTTTATTAAAATCAAATGACCTTTTTAATTAAATTTTCTCCTAATATAATGGCTCTGCTAGGCAGGTGTCATCTCTACAGATAATAAAGCCTTTACATATGTATTTTTTCCACCCCTCCAACCCTTTATATATTTAATAAATGAGTTTTTCCCTCTATGTTCATCCTTTTTTGATTTGACATTCTAACAGTAATTAATTATTGATAAAACTTTAAAAAGTATAACAAATTACTAATGTATTCCAGTAAATGCTCTGAGTCGTATAGAACGTATAACGTCCCTATTTTTCATTCTATCATGAAAAATGTTCAAACAAAAATATTTTACTCTTCCATATCTCTTTTTTAAAAATTCTCATCTCAAAAGAATATGGCCAGTGAGGGGAAATGGGTACAATTTTATTATAGCATTGAGAAGTGTGTTAGTGTTTGAAAACCTAAAGAATAGTTATTGAGATATGTGCATAAAATTGACATTAGGTTCAAAAGCTCTTGCCACAAACAATGCATTTACAATACAGGCTCATCCAACTAAACATATGAAAGATGCATAAAAATATTGAAATTGCATTTGAATTACTTACAATTTTAATCTTTCCGTATTTGTTTAAAAACCGAACGTAGTTAAATGACTATTCAATGACTATGTTAAATGCCCTGGAGTTTGAAAACCCAAATATATTGTCATCAAACCTCATTTTTCCTATGGGTACCACTTTAAATTTAGTGAATTTCATTAGCGATAAATCAAAAAAAAAAAAAAAGGAAAACCCTTCAACATGTGACTGTTTGTTGTGTGTTTATGTTTGAAATCACAGGTTCCTCCATCGCTTCACCATGTCCACGATGACGTAGGCGAAATGCTCAGAATAAATGATAAAACCAGGCAAAGTGGTGAAGTGACTTGCTCGAAGATACCAGCCAACTGTCAGCAATTTTATTTTTTATTAGGTTTCTCAGCTTTCTAATTCATACGGAGTAGGGCGGCGGGGGGCGGGGGGTGATGAAGAGTACCATTCGAGAGATGGAGCATCATCTGAGAGGAAAGGAAATGTTCTCTGTGGACACTGACATCCCCAAAGGAGATGCGGGGGGACCGAAATCTTCCACATCACCGACCACGGACGAGAAGGGAAAGAGAGAAGGCCCTGGAACCTTCTGAATCCCAGATCACTCGCCAGCCAAAGAAGGGGAGGAAAGTCCGGTCTGTGGACGGTGCCCCCTGCAGCCCCCGCTCCGGGCTGCTGGGCCCTCCGCCCGGGGGCCGATCCCCGCTTTCCTAGGGGCTTTCACACGCGCTCTCCGCAGCACACATGCCGGCGCTCCTCGGCGGAGGAAACCTGACCCCTCAGGCATCGCAGGGCGGGAGAAAGCCCGAGCCCCCCCCCCCCATTCTGTATCTTTTCCTATTTCATGAGCCGTGGCCATACGCGAACACCACAACCCCCCGCTGCGACTCAGATCCAGCGCGTCCCCTTGAGGACCCGCAGGCCAGACAGCGTGGGGGACGGAGGGGGGATGCTCAGGGCGGGGGGGGGGTCCGCAGAGAGCGTGGCCGGTCAGGTCCGAGACGGACGACGCGGGGATGACACGGCACCGGGGCCACCGAGCGGTGAGTGGGCCCCCCCCACCCCACGCCGCCGCCTTTCGTCCCCGGGGCCCGGGGGGATGGAGCCGGCCCCGTGACCATGACCGACCACCGAGGTCTGCGCGCGCGCGCCCTGCCGCCCCCCCCCCCCGTGCCAGGGGCGGGCGACGCCTGTCTCCAACGGGAGACGGGGGGGGGGGGGGGGGACCCCGCCGAGAGGGAGAGAGAGAGACAGCGCCGCGGCCACGGCGGGCGGGAGGCGGGCGGGAAAGGGCGACGGCGACGACGACGCGGACGGAGGACGCGGGATGGAGGGATCGGCCCCAGGGCCACCCCCCGACCCCGCCATCGCCGGACGCCCGGCGGGAGGGCGGGGGGGAAGCGGCAGGATGGAGGGCGGCGGGGGGGGGTCATGTGGGGGGTCATGTGGGGGAGATGTGGGGGGATGTGGGGGGGAGGAAGGGGGAGGCCCCCCGCGCGCTCACCTGCCCACGAAGGTCTCGAGCACCGAGCTCTTGCCCGCGCTCTGGCCGCCCACCACGGCGATCTGCGGCAGCTCCAGCAGGCAGCTCTGCCCCAGCGCGCCGAACGCGTCCTGCAGCCGGTTCACCAGCGGGATCAGCTCCTCCATCTCGCGGTTGCCCATGCCGCCCGCGGGCGCCGGCCGGCGGGGCGGGAGGTCGGTCCGGTCGGCCCGTCGGCCGGTCAGTCAGTCAGTCAGTGAGCGCCGACGGCGGATCCCGCCGCCCGCCGCCCGCGGCTCGGCTGCTGACAGCTGACGGCCCGCACTGCGCCTGCGCGGGCGGGGGGCGGGGCCCGCCCGGACCGCCCCGCCCACCCGCCGAGGCCCCGCCCTTCCCGGCCGAGGCCCCGCCCCCGGGCTCCAGCTCCGGCCGCCGTCCCTCTGCCGCCGCCCGGCCTCGGGGGCGAAGGCAGCCGCACCTGCGCCGCCACCACCCCCCACCCCGAGGGCACGTCCCCGTGGGAAATCCCAGCTTCTCACTCCCTGCTCCCAACCCGGCCCTTCTGGGGGGGGCGGCCCGTGGCAGCCTAGATTCTCCGACCGACGTGCTTTCCCTGCTCTGCCAGGTCCGGCCCCACCGACTTACCCGCCCCCACGAGCCCGTCGGGCTGACCCCTCGCCACGCCCCCTCTCCAGTCTACCAAGCGCATACGGCCCTTTGCGCCTCCTTCGTGTCGTTCCTTTTCCCGGCCCACGCCCTTCTGGAGGGTCCCCCAACGACCACGGACTCTGCACCCACTCGGGTAAATTCAGCAAACCGAGAAGCCTTGTGTCAGGTCCTGCACCTGCTCGTAGGGGCACAAGACGGTCGCGCTTCTCCTTAGAGGGCTCCTCAAATATAGGAAATCCTCAGGATCCAATTCGTAGGCCTTACCTCGTGTCGCATTTTATGCTCTACGCGAGGACTTTCACGTGGCTGTAATTCCAGATGATGGCTGCACTGCTAGACTCTCTCTTTCCTCCACTGGTCCTAGACCTCACTGCCTGAACGTCCCCCAAGTCCCTCTGACTTAACTTATTCAAAACTGGAGCCATCTTTTCTAGTCTCAGCGTTTAATGCTATAAAATCCCCCTCCAACCCTAAAAAGGACTGTATGCAATGTCCATAATAACCAAAAAAATATAAGAACCCAAATGTCCATCAAAAGGTGAATGAATAGTATGATATGTGCATACAGTGAAATAACCTCAGCAACAAAGAGCGAACTTCTGATACGGCAACAACATAGTCAGATATCAAATGCTTTATGTTGAATGAAAGAAGTAGACATTGCATGATCTCGTTTGTACCAAGTTCCAGAACAAGCAAAACTAGTCTATGGTGATATAGAAACCAAAACAGCAGTTGCCTTCAAGGGGTGGGGACTGAGACTGACTATAAGAGGCATGAAAGACCTTTGTGGAATGATGGAAATGTCTTACACCTTGGTTTGGGTGTTAGCACACATTTGCTGGAACTCGTTGAGCTAAACATTTCAAATCTGTGCATTTCATTGTAAATTATTTTTTTAAGTAGAAGAAAAAGACAAAACAACACGTCATCTTCTCCACTGCAGTGGATCCCTATTGGCATGTCCGCTCAGCCCACCTTCCCTAAGAATCACAACTCCATCCACCATGTGGCTGTAGCCAGAGCATCATGAATGCAGACGGGCACGAAGTGTGAGGTGTGATAACAGCGCCCTGGCCACAGCCCCACACACCAGGGGGACACCTGGCCCAAGGTGCATCAATCAGAGTCTTTTGCAAGGACAATGAGAGAGAGAGAGAGAGAGAGAGAGAGAGAGAGAGAGAGAGAGATAGATTTGTCTTTGTCTGAGTGGCTGAACTATAACATATGTAAAATGTGGGAGATAAAGGCTGGAACTGTGGTTAGTAACATTTTCACTGACAGAAGGGGATGCAAAAACTGCTGTTCTTTAAAGAAAGAGAAAAATAAAAAGACAGAAAGAGAAGAGCAGAGAGAAAGAGAAGTTCTAGATGGTACTCATGTCGCCACTCTAGTTCTTTTCTGACGCTCAGCCACAATCCTGCCATGAGTTCCATGAGCCAGTCTCCCCACAAAAATATTAAATAAACTCCCCCTTTTTATTTGAATTTCTTTTACTCATTTAGGCGTGGCTCACTACCTAAGGACTTAGAAAATTTTTGTAAACATATCGGCGCTCTTATACCTAAATGAGAATTTTCCTTCAGGGTCACTTTGAGAAGCAACAGACTAATTGCAATAACACCGCATTTCACACATTATCAGTGTAAATCCTCCTTTGAAGTCAATGCATCGACCCCAAAAAAATCAAACTCAGTATTCCGACCTCACATCATTTTAGATGAACAGAATCTTACCCATGTCACTGTCCTACTTGTCTCACGGGACTTAGCGCCAAATAACTCTTACCTAATCCTAAAAATTAAATCTACATAATACATAGATTATACACACACACACATATATTTACACATATACATATATTTTTAAAACATGCTACAGGCTGAAGGCAAGCTCTAAGAGAGGAGTCAGAAAACATAGTGAAAACACCCCTGGAAAAATAGTTAACCTCTCAAAGAGGAGCACATACTTGAATATATTAATTCAGGAGTTTGTGTTTTTTAAAAATCAGTCACATCACTGTAGAGTCACACATTTCCCATGGAGCCCAGCTTGGCACTCCATAAATATTCATGAAACAGAACCGAACCGAAACATGAAGCATTTGTCGCGTTGTCTATTGTGGGGATCACGGAGTGAATGACATTACTGCTGTGGGCGCAATTTAGGACCCATTCAAGGCCTTCGGGTCCTTCTCCAGGGGTTTACCTCGTGGGTGGGTTATAGATCCCACTGCACACTGGCTGGTCTGCAGGCATCTTTTGCGTTCTGCTCAACCCAGTGGACATTCAGTATAGACATACGGACACTCATTGTGCCACCATTGTAGTTGACATTTATCTCTCTCAGGGTTTCTCTCCTTTAGCCTACAGGGGTGGTTTTATTGTCCATATTTTTCATCAGCTGCCATCAGGAAGCAAAATAACTCTGGAAGAACCATTCCAGTCTCCTACCCCTTTCACTTCTGTTCATTTGAGACCCGACAGATGGAAACTCACCAGTAGCCTCACGGAAGCATAGCTCCATCCACACACAGGCAGAGGAGAAAATGCCAACGGGCAAGCATAAGGTATTAAGAGAGAAGGGTCAGGGATCAAGCATGACAAGGTGATGGAAAGCATGGTGAGTTTTTGGTAACACAGGACAAGGTCCAGGGAGCAGCGAGTCAAGAAGAGGCAAAAATGGCCTGAGAATGACTCTGATGGAGGAATGACCATTAAGCTGAACTCTTTTATAACTTCTGTTGTTCTCCATGGGCAGCTGAAAAGAGCTTAATGACCATGTCACCCTGAACGCGCGTGGTCCCGTCTGATCTCGGAAGCTAAGCAGGGTCAGGCCTGCTTAGGGATGGGAGACTACCTAGGAAGACCAGGTGCTGTAGGAGTAAAAAAGTTAATTAATTTAAAAAAATAATAAATGCAAAGAGCTTAAAATAGGATCAAAGTTGCCAATGGTACCAGTATAATTTCTAGATTCTTGGGGAAAATTGTGCAAAGGAGCCAAGAATCTGGGGCCAAAGATCTCCAAACACAGCCACTCCCTGCAGAGGCATCTTCTTTAGACTTGCCATGGTGACCAGCCAGGCAGAATTCCCACGCCACCCTGACCCCCTCTGCCCGCTGCCCCTCCTTGTGGTTAGCATCCTCATCTGCCTTGGAAAAATATTTGCAGATCTAAGAATCGGTCCTTTACCAAGTCGGCCAGAGGGCAACTCATCGTGAGAAGTGAACACCCTGAGGCCTCACGACTGACCCGGGGGAAGGTCAAGCCTGCAGCCCCTGGGTCTTCCCCCACACCGCTGTTTCTGGCACACGTCATCACTGTCCCATCACACAGTCTCTGCGCCCTTCAGAACCTGCTCCTAGCGGAGCTTGGGGAAGTTATTTTCTTCTCTGTTTTTCTTCCAACCGCTCATAACTTATTTTAGGAATATAAACGTTTGCAGATATGTATTGAGAGAGAGAAAGAGAAAAGTCGCACAAAAGGCAACAGGCCAGTTTGGCACCATCCCCTTCGTGCGCAATTTATTATTATTTTTTTTTTAATTGGTGAAAATGGTCAGAAAACACCTTATTGCTACAGAAATATGTTCTGAAAAATAAAAATTCAGCTGCGAGGACTGAGGTCCAACTCCAGCAAGACGATGCCTCTGATTCCATTAGGGCATATGCTCTACTTACACCCTGCTGCGGAACAGGAATCACACACGCGCGCGCGCACACACAGAGTCCCCTTCAGGCCACTGGTGTCTGCAAAATGACAGCTCCATCAAAAAGACCATGACGGCAGCAAGAAAACAGTTATGTCTTCTGTGAACGAGCGTGTAGATGTTTCGGATAAGCCATTTATCACCTATCCTGATAAAAACTCATTTTCCTTTTTTTTCTTTTTCAGATCGGTTGTCATCCGTGGCTGGTTACAGATGGACTCGGCTGCTATTGACCCTCCAGCCACTGACCATTTCTCTCACAGCCCCAGGGGGCCAGACGCGGCCATGGGACAGAGAGATTTCCCAGTGCCATGGCCTCCGTGCAACGAGACGGGCTCCTCAAAGACTTTTCTGTGCCTCCCAGGTGTCTCCATCCAAACAAAGAGGAGAGCAGAGACATCTCTTTTAGGGCAATCGGTTGGAGGGTTGACTGACAGTCATGTCGATTCTTGCAATGGAGGCTAAGGGCTCCGTTGTCACCCGCTTCTGCTCTTTGTTATGGGAGCCAGATCCGTCTTAGCCAGGAAAGAACTGGGGCCCGCCACCTGCTGCAGGTGGAGTCCCAGTTCACGGAAGACAGTGGGTCAGAAGCAGGTGTGGGGCTGTCATTATTTCCAGAAGGATCTGTTGGTTGTCGCTTCTGTTTCCATTGCCCCAAACTCCTGCAACTGCCCCGCCACTGTACCCCATAGACATCTGGTTCTGGCCTGAGGATGCTATTTCTACTGAAGTAGCCTCAAGTGCTGGCTGCTGTCTCTCTCATGCCTCCTAGATTCTTCGGCCTAAAAATGGAGTAAGTATATTCCATGTTCCTCACTGCTACTTCTCAACCATTCTCCCTCTTTCCCTAAAATTGTCCTGCTTTCTCCATCTATGGCATCAGACTACTCTCGCCCCTGCCTCTCCTTGCTGTTGACATCTACCAGTCTCCTGGGCATTTCCCCTCACGTTTCAAAGACTTTCGTTCGTGACTCATAGCCGCTGTCTCTGAAAACATACTCGTCTTGATTCTTAGTGATTTCAATTCCCTGTTGATGATGCTTTCAACACAGTCCGTTCTTTGATCTATGTGTCCTCATTAATTTTTGATTTTTTTAATGTATTGAGGTGACATTGGTTAATAGAATGACATAGGTTTCAAGTATACAATTCAATAACACATCATCTGTATATTGCATCGTGTGTTCACCACCCGAAGTCCAATCTCCTTCTGTCACCATATATTCGACCCCCTTTACCCTTTCCTATGACGACATCTATCTCAGAATACGCAAGACCAGTTTCCAACAACTCAGAAGCAGCGCAACTGCAGGTTGCACTTGAGGACTCACAGAAGAATGGTCAGATCCACCTAGGAAACATGGAGGCAGGAAACTAGAGAGAAAGGAAAACGAAGGAATCTCTAGTTCTGGTAAAGATGATGACTGAAAAGAACTTGCAACTTATCCACAGGAAAACACCACCTCAGCTTCTGAAGCAGGCTCATCCAATGACTCTTTATTTACCTAATTTATTTCTCTTGCAAAATATTTAACTGTATCTTTTGCTAACAAGAGGTGGAAGATAGTGGAGAGGAGACGACAGATTTGGGGCACCTTCTCATGATCTTCTACCTGGAGTCCGTGAACTCTCCTTAGCTGTCCTCTGTCCCTACCAGGACAACCATTTTAACAGACCTTTACCTCCAGGAAAAACAGCCGTTCTGACCATTTCCGTTCAGACAGGCACCACTCTGCCTACAAGGGACCTCCAGCTAGGACACTACTAACTAGGCACGTAACTCAGGGAAAGCTGAGTGTGCTTGACAGGATGAGAAGAGTATTGTTATTCTTAAGAGTTGGACAGAAATTTTGTTATTGTATAAAGATCCAGAATCAGTCTCAATTAAAACCCTTTCAGAATATCACCAACTTCTGGAGGAAATGTTAAGTATTAGGGATAGGAGGTTGAACTCTAGCAGTAAGAAAAGACTACGAGCAAGAAAAACCTAATCATGCCTGCTCGCAGACATGACCCCACACCTGACCAGTACCAGGCCAGCTGAAGACCCTGATGCTGTAATATCTAGTTTCTTATCTCTTCTAAACTTAAAACTTCTAGAGACACAATATGGTTTCCATTTCCATATCATTTTCCACATTTCTGTTTTAATGCAGATCTATTTTTATAAATAATAAATCCAACTGTGATATGAAATTATTCTGAGGACATTTGGTTTTCTCTTTCCCTAATTGAACACTCATTACCCTGCCCATTTCCCTTAAGAAGCTGGCATAGAAAGAGGTAATAGCTCTAAGAAAGATGCAATCCAGTCCAAACCAGGTATATCAACCTGGATGGCTTACATCGAAGAACCTCACAGCCTCACATAATGAGTTCAATTTGGGTTTGTTTCTTCTTGGAGTTTCCCAAGGGACCTGCCAACACTTGTAGGAATTCATCATCATCATCCCCCATCCTAGAACCAATGGGAAACGAAACACAAAGGGACGTCTTATTAACACAGGAGACGTCAGAAGTCTTGCCAAAGGTCCAAGGTCACTCAGCAACAAAGGCAGGATTGAAATTCATGAGTTTTGCTTGCTCCACTCTAGGAAATATTTGAGCCCACGAAGTAGGGGATTTGTTATTTGTCTCATTTGTTTTCCTAGGGCAGATTTTAAAACAAAACTTCAGAGTAAAAAAAAAAAAATAGTGTTCCATTAATAGCATAGTTCCAATAAATATGGTTCCTGAAAAAGTTCTTCACCTATTTCCACATCCGCACCATCCATCAGGAGTGTTTATTAGGCTCTATTTACAAACAGTAGCCTGCTCCTTGAGTCAGAGAGAAGTAAAAAATAATCTACATGAGAGAATTTGCCACCTAAGTCATACCATACACTCAAGGGCAAGAGGTAAAGCATTAGAAAGATTTCTGTTGAGCTGGAATGCAATAGGGAATAAAAAGATGCTCAGCATCGTCAGTCCCCAAGGAAATGCAAACCAAAGGCACCACAAGGAACCACGGCACATGCTCCAGGAAGGATGGCTAACGGTTTTTTAATGGGAAATAAATGTAAGCGAAGATGTAGAAAAAAATGGGCCACTTATCATTTGCTGGTGAGAATAGAAAATGGTACTGCTGCTCTGCAAAAAGTTCGGCAGTTCCTCAGTAAGTTGAACATAGGATTACCATGTGACCAAGCAAGCAATTCCACTCCTAGGTGTGTAACTCCGAAATTGAAAATAGGCATTCAAAAAAACAAATTCATAGCAGCATTATTTTTAAGAGCCAAAAGGTGGAAACAATCCAAATGTTCATCCATTGACAAATGGATAAACGAATGTGATATATCCACACGATGGACTATTATTCCGCCATGAACAGGAATCAAGTACTGAGACATGCCACAGCGTGGATGACTCTCGTAAACATTATACTAAATAAAAAAAAAAATCCAGACATAAAAGACCACATATTGTGTGATTCCAATTATAGGAAATATCCAGACTAGATAACTCCATAGTCACAAAACCCAGTGTTTACCAGGGACTGCTTCGTGGGCTGCGGTGTCCTTCCGAGATGATGAAAATGTCTTGGAATTAGACAGTGGCGACGGTTACACAAAGTTGTGACTATACTAAATGAACTGCACACTTTAAAATGGTTGATTCTGTGTTATGTGGATTCTACCTCTATACAAAAATACGGAAAGGAAACTCAACAGGAAGGGCCTACCTGGGCATGCTCGATCATCCGCAGCCCTTGACCTTGGCGGTCCTGTGTTTTGAGCTGGGGTGCGGCACGGTTGTCCTTTGGTCATTGGAAGCCCTGAGCCTGGGGGAGAGCAGGGCTGAGACAAACATCCTCTGTGGCCGGGCGCTTCCAGGTGGACAACGTTCCCCTCCTTCTTCTGCTCGGAGCTGACCGCAGGCTCAGCTTGTTTCAGGTGCTGCAGCTACCAACGCCCCTCTAAGCCCAAGGCACCTTGGCCCTGCTTCAGGTCCTGCTCTTGGGGCTGCACCCCATGGGCTCGGAGCCAGGGATTTCTGCATTCGTCGTTGTGTTTCTAAGCAGCCCCACACCAGTGTCACCGCCACTGATGTTAGTCTGAAGAAATCTGGACAACTGTCCTTGAACTGTCCCTTTCATGACTATATCCTGAGTCCTTGACTGTTAACATTTACAGAACAGGTACTGGAACGCTGCACTGCGTTTAAGCTTTGCAAAACCCTGACAACTATTTGGGGAGACTA
Source organism: Cynopterus sphinx (assembly GCA_030015415.1). Classification (NCBI taxonomy): domain Eukaryota; kingdom Metazoa; phylum Chordata; class Mammalia; order Chiroptera; family Pteropodidae; genus Cynopterus; species Cynopterus sphinx. Next base: position 2,811,034 of record CM057392.1, on the reverse strand, counting down.
AAACCATCCCTCCTCATCTCTTTCTGCTGAGCCCCAGAAGCGAAAGATAGGAGAAGCGTGTCTGGCATGGCAAAGGCTCTTAATAAAGTAAACATCTTCTAGAGAGCATCATTTTCCGTCTGGAAATTTCGAAGACTGCAGTCTAAGCACACACTGATCTTATGCAAATTGCTTATCAGAAGCATACACGAAGCTCACTCACAAGCCCGGCTGCTCTGCTGCATGCAGAGGCATTTCAAGCACCTTTGGGAGAATTTTCACAGAAACCACCGCCGAAGGCAGGCCCTGTTACCACGTGTATGCTCTTGCCGAATAAGGGAGTGAATATCATACCTCCTTTTACTGATTCATTTAACAAACATGTGTTGAGGACTTTCAGAATGCCATGCCGGGCATTGGAGATAAGAAGAAGCAAAAACATAACCGGGAGAACTCAAATGTTTCCACCTCCTTTTGAAAAGATCTGTTTCTAAGCCTGAACGACTGATGAAACCACCTCCACGGGTCTGTGGGCCGGCTCCTCTGGACCCCCAGTGCCCGCGCAAACATCGTGCTTCCAAATTGTTCCATTTTGGCTCCCATCATCTCTATCTGCACTGCTTCGTTTTGCACACGTGACTGCACTGCTTCATGTGTGTGCGTGTGTATTCACAGAGACAGCTTCATATCTTTCTATGCATTTTGTATCTAGACACAGAAACACACATGCACACCTTTATATCCTTCTTTCTAACTAGATTATACCAGCTTCTGGGGAAGCAGTGGCTGTTTCGTTCCTGTCATCACCTTTTTATAGCCCACCCGTTCTTGGTCCCATCCTCATTCCCCGCTTCAGATATGGGCTCTCCACTTAGTAGGGTCTCAAGTGCCGGTGAACCACTTGGGAAGTGAAGAATTTGCCTTATTCACTGTGATGTTGTCGCACCCTCATCCTTGAAAAGTTCAACAACTTTCTACTCGACATTCACAATGGCCTCCAGGGCTAACAAAACCCTTTGCCTGCATTATCTCATTCCATTCTCTCAACGATTTCCATAGAGGGATGTACCCATTTTACTGACGAAGGAAACTGAGAACGAGAGAAGAAACGACTTGTCTGGCTGGTGAGTGGCGTTAGATGTTTTCTGTTTGTTCCCAAGTCCACTCTCCCCTCCCCCTCAGCCTTCCATCTTCCCCAGGAGGTGACCCCTATGGACAGCATCAACAGCCTCCTTGACCTCTGGCCTCCAGCTAGGTTTGACCAGCGGGAGGATCTAAGAAGGAAGGTGGAAGAGGAGTGAGGGAGGGTATGTTCTCCCCCAGCTCTCTTCTTGCTGGTTGACTGTAAGTGCTCTGTGACCCTTAATGATGGCCGCAGCTCCTTGCAGGTGATCCTCTCCTCATTTCTACTCCCTCCCAGTCCAGGAACCACTCCCTCCTTGCTCCTGGTTTTCCAGGGGCCCCACACCATCCCTTCTTCTTCTGTTCACAGCTTCTCACTCTTGCTGAATGGATCCTTTGGGCTCCCAATCAAGACACGTGCTCATTGCGATACCAAATGGAAGGGAAGAGCATCTTCACCTCCCACTGGGCAGTTTGGAACACATCAGGGCCTTCCAGGAGTGCACAATCTCCCAAGCCAAGCCTGCTCTCTCTGCTGCTGGGGGTCTGGGGCACAAGAGTCTGTACCTGCGGACGGCCGCAGCTTGCTCTCAGTAAACAAGTCAGTCCCAGCTGCTGGGACATTAATGGAAGCAAGACAATGACTCATCACAGAAGCTGCAGTCACTTGACCCCCTGTGACTCAGACGCATTTTGTTTTCAGCAGGGCTTTCAGCTGGAAAAAAAAAAAAGCTGAATAAACCAATGCTCTGCCTCACCCAGACTCCTGGCACTCAATGAGTTAAAAAGCACTAAGAATATTAGTCCATTTGGTTCTGTCCTTAAATAATCTCTCGTCAGTCCTCCAATGCCCCTCTTTCTACCCCAATCACCAAAAAAAAAAAAAAAAAAAAAAAGCCTATTGCTGAAAACCAGACTGAGGCCCACGGGGCTGCAATGCTAAGGTAACAGGTGTGGCCCCACCAGCCAACACTGCACTTCGCCTCCTCCTCCAACATTCTACTTTGGAGAAAGGGCCCCACCATGCACCTAATTACTTGAGCCAGAAATCTGAGTCTTCCTCACTGCACAGACCCAGCACCCGCTGGAAACATCCAGAGACAGGAAAGCTCACGACTGCTCTTTGTACCTGTCCTGAGGAAGGCTTTCATTGTTGGGACTTCTGATAACCATAATGCATCCCATTTACAGTAGCTCCTGAGGACCAGGGGCTGTTTCTTATTCATCTCTGTACTCGATACAATAAAAAGGCGACTCAAGAAAAGATTTGAGAAATAAGTTAAGAAATTGCTTTTTCATACTGAGATTAAATGATTCCTTTAGTCATCCAAAAAAAAAAAGTCTTTCCTCTCACAAGCCCATCCTATTCAACTACGCCGTCGTGTTCTGTGAACGAGCAGGAGGAAAAGTGAAATATTGGGGTCACATCCCAGGAGACGGTCAGGATGCAGGAGAGGCCTGCAGAGCTCTGGAAATGAGCGCTGATCTGGGAACAGGTGCGTGCGCTTCGGGGGACAGCTCGTGGTCTTGACCCACACCTCTGAGGAGAAACGGGGCCCCTGCAGGGCAGCCCCGAACCCCGAATTCACCACCCGCCCCTGCTCCCTGCTGCTTTCCGTCACTGCTGCTGGTCAGTTTTTACTGCCAGGACAAGCAGGGATCGAAGATGATGAGTGTGTGTGTCTGGGTCTTTCTCCAGCTTCCTCTTCCCCAGGCCACACGACTGCACACCCTGGTGAGTTTGCATCCATCCTCACCCCCATGGCGGTCAGCACACCAGGCATTCACATGCGTACTCTCTCAGAACATCCAAGACAACTCCCTGGAACACAGGCACTTCAGAGGTGAAGAAACCTAGAGTCAGAGACGGGGAGCAGTTTGCCCAAAGTCACAAAGCTTTTGAGTGACGGGTCCGGGATTTAAAATAAGGCTTATGTGATGCCAAAGTTAGTGCTTTCCCTCTACTTACGCTACTACTGACAGGTGAACCCAAGGGCTAACACGAACGCTACTGGCCCGTAAGGAAGTCCTGCTGAGAACAGGGGCGAGGTGAGAAGAGCATCAAACGAGAGTCAGCATCCACAGGTTAATTAAATTCCAGCGTCTACCTTGTTTGGTAAATGCTCTAACCCTTTTCAACTGCCTCACCTGAGGAAGATGGAATACGAGCATCTGTCCCAAATAACTTCTCACCAGGACGAAATGACCGAACATGCAGGTGTGACTAACACATACTAAGCATTCGAGTGTGAATTTTAACAAGCAATTCAAATACGCATCAAAGCACCCATATCGTACCAGCGATTTCACTTGGATTTACCTGAACTCACTTCCAAACATTGCAGTATCTTCAAGTCTGTGGACACAGTGGGGATGTGAAAGGGCAGAGAACCTTCTGGGCGGCCCTAAAATCACCCAGGGCCCTGAAGCTATGAGAGCTCGGTCTCCCTCAGGCCCCAGAGTGCTACGTCTCAGCTTTCTCTCAGGCTGACAGTTAAGGAGCCAGGCCTCCCCCCAGCAGAAAGCCAAAGGCACCTCCGTGAGAGCACCAAGCAGGCCACCAGGCTCGCGCCCCATAAATAGTGGCTAAATTTAAGGGAATTCCCAAGGCCCCAACAGCCGCCTCTAAGAGGAACCATTCTGCGAATAGCAATGCATGGATGTCGCCATGCCCCAAGGTGCAGACACATGTGTGGGTGGTGAGGTTTTCGGGCACAGCTTCATGTTCTGGCCCTTCCTCTTTGTCCAGAGCCCTCCCACCGGGCTGCAAAAGGACCCCCTAGGAAGGAGGTGCTGGGGTCTCCTGGTAATGCTGAGTGTGCCAGGAAGGGGCCTGGAATCATCTCGTCACCTGGCAAGGGGAGCTACTTAAGCCAAAGGTATCTTAGGAGGAAATTGTCCTTTATGGCTTTCACGGCTTTCTCGCGAACAGGTGATTTTTACAGCCCCAAACGGGTACAATCAGAATTTCAGACTTCAGTTTATGATTTGGGGGAACAAAAATCAGCACTATATTTACGTAACTAAAGTGAGCACCTTTTCTCCCCAGCAGTTCAAAGTATTTGGTAGTCACTACTTCATCGGCTCTTAAAAATCCAGAAATATTGTTACGGATTGGAGAAAGGCGTTCCACAGGATCCGGAGGTCCTGCTGGGCCCGGACACCAGACTGGGGACGTCCACGCAATGCACTGGCATCCAGAGACTGCAGGGCTGGGGCCCCTCCACTGTGATCGCAGGGAGAGGACCTGGAGGGGACCGCACCCTTCTGTCGGCCCAGCACGCGTGCGCTCCTCCACTCATGCACCCAGTGGTCATTTAGCAAAGGCCTTTTCCACGGGCCCGACACTGCACTCCGCCCTGGGTGGAACGGGAGTTTTAAAGGAAGATAACTTTGTAGGATGGGGTTATCACATTGAAGGGGACAGGAAGCCAGGCTGAAAATAAGGGGACAGGAAACCAAGAAGAGAAGTCGGCCACGACCTATCGAGTGGCCCTGACAGAGCGACGCACGGGGCATGGGTGTGACTTGACAAAACTAACACATGTCACTGAAGGCAGAGCTGAGCGCCCCTCGGACAAGCCCGTGAGCCCAGCACAGCAAAGAGAAGGGGGGCCTGGGGAGGGAACGCACCTGCAATAAGCCCGGCTTTACCTTCATCAGCTTGGAACGAACGGACATTTTCCCATGGGAAAAAAACAGAAAGCACACTCACTGGAAAATGAGGTTATTGAGATTAAAATATATGCCCTGGTTTCCATTCCCAACAAAATGCAGTATTAGAGACGAGGTTTTTCTCTCTCTCTTGAAACAGCTGAAACACGCGACAAAACAACAGCTTTTGAGACATTGGACGGCAGGCAACAAAGGACAGGGACCTCCGAGAGATGGGGAGCAATGAGGGGTGCCCCTGCCTGAGCCAACTCACTGCCCCCGAGGGAGCGTCCAGGCCCTGGAACCAGCATAGCCCGGTCAACTCTGTCAGCTGCAGACACTCAGAGAAGAGACATCAAGTGACCGAGTTTGCAGGGCGGAGGGTCCCCTCGAGGGTACGGTAGAGGGCTGTAAGGTTCGGGAACCTTCACACGGAGTCGGGAATGGTCCCTCCGTCCCGAGTGGAAACTCTCACGGCCCGTGGGGCACTAGGCACAGCGCTCGGAGTTCTCCCCTCAACCTTCACCAAACACTTCTTGGGGTTTCTACCTAACGAAGCTTAAAAGCAAGACTCAAAAAAAAGCCAAACTGTGTCCAAGTAACTTAACCACGCCCTGAACAAAGCTCAAGATGAGTTATAGGTACACAGACACATCCAGCACCCAAAAAGGTCAGACTCACGAGGAGCAGCATACAACTGAAAGCTAGCAAGCGTGCAGAGAAGCCAACCAAAAACCCCCAATGAGGAAAAGATCAATGGATCAAGACCGACCACAAAAACACGCAAATGTTGGAACGAGACAAAGACACTGAAACGCTCATTTTAACTGTCCTTCGCACACTGAAGCTAGGGGAGGATTAAACACCAGTTCCGACCAAGTGTGAATGTGCGTCCGATGTAGCCGGAGCTTCTGAGTTTTCCCAGAAAAGCCACAACTTCAGATTCCATATACAATGTTCCGTGAAGCTAACCCAGAGACAGCCGGAGGCAGCACGTGGCCCAGGGGCCGTCCGATCCCTGGGCCCGCGGCGCGAGCAGCACAGACCGACCCTCACAGGCACCATGTTCATTTCCCGGGGCTGCCAAAGCCAATTGCCACTACCCGACCCAGGAGTTTTAAAACCACAGAAACCCATTCTCTCACCATGGGAGGCCGGCGGCCCTCAGGCAAGGCGCTGGCAGGGCTGGGTCCTTCCGCAGGCTCTCCCCTGGCTTCGGGGGCCGGCAGGGGTCCCTGGCCGTCCTCACCTCGTGGGCACCATCCCCCAAGTCTGCCCCTTCTCCCCGGCGTGTGTCCTCTGCTTCCCCCTCTATCCTAAGGTCTCGTCTCTGCATTTAGGAAATCCCCCTACCCCAGGCTGATTTTCTCTCGAGATGCTAACTACCCCTGCAAAGGCCCCTTCTTCCCCATAAGGCCATATTCACAGATTCCAGGGGTTGAGATGGATGTTTCTTTTGGGGGGAGTCGCTATTCAGCACACCACGGGCAGGTTTGCCTCACTAAAACTCCATCATTTCCTCCACTTTTATTCTGCCAGTCTTGTTTCCACCTCCTTACCACTGAGAAGGAAATGACGTATCCTGGCAGAAACCCTGCCATGCCCGCTCAGACCCGAAGCACATACGTTCCTTTTTTATTCCTTCCGTGCTTCCCAGATGTATGCTCCTTCGCCTCCTCTGAGCGCGCTCCCGTTGCTTTATTTCCCGCCATTGTCTCTGACATCAGGGATGTGGGGCGACAGGATGTCTGCCTCCACCTTGCCTGGAGGAAACCGTGCTCCCTCCACACAAGGGGAAGGATGACGCTTGATGGGGAAACAGCAGAGCAGGCAGCGGGACCGGGTGGAGAGAGAGAAGTCGGCAAAGCAGGGGTCTATCTTCTGACACGGGAGGAAGCAGCAGGAGGAATGGGTCAGGTGCAGCAAACAGCTCCTGACTCTGCTGGGCCCTCCACCGGAATCTTCCAGATGCTCTGGAATGTGAATGTGATTTCTAGCACCATCTACTGGGAGGCACGGGGACCTGCTGGCACCCGAGCTAAAACAGAACCGTTCGGCCTTCCATCACCTCGAGAAGCGGGTTTCAGAGGGATTGCAGCCCTTGCGGTCTAACAAGGCCTAGGAAGATGCAGGCGAGAGCCAGTCACCATTCGGGAATGCCCCAGCTTGGCCGTGCCACCCCAGTGTGCCCCTTCCTCTGAGGTCTGCACAGCACTGAAGGGTGACCCGACGGCAGGTGTGGCACAGGACGTACCCTAACACCGCGTGAGCTTACAGATTAGAAGCCAGCAAAGTGCTCCCAGACTGAGGCCATGTGCGGTGACCTGACGGGACCTGCTCCCTTCACGCGGCCCCAGGGGAGACCCGCACCCCTCCCTCCTCCTCAGGGGGACGACCCGGCTTTGTGGGGGTGACAACCTACCTGTGAGACACGCTTCACCCGGGTTTAGAGTCCATTTTAAAGGGCCTGTGGAGAGAGAAGCCGTGGCTGGATAGTGACAATGCCTGTTCCCACAGCACGCCTCATTCGGTCAGACTTGGCCTAACTGGGGGGTGGCATTCGAGCCGATCTCAGAACTGCTGTTTCAACAGTTTCAATACACGGATAAGACAGAGGCGTCTCGCTCAAGTGAGATCTGGGGTTCGCTATCTTAGTTTGGGTTTGACTATCTTTTATCTCAAATTAAACGAAGACAATGAATGTAAATCACTTTCTGAAATTCCTGGAAGACGTTCACTTTTATTACTAATCCACGGGCTTTGGCCTTTCTCAAACATCTCTCTCTTATTTCTAACGCCTCCAGCACCTGCTCTTCCTAGGCGGTCTCCCCCCCAAGCACTAACCAGGCCCAACCCGGCTCAGCTTCCGAGATCAGCCGAGAGGCGGCACGTTCAGGGTGGTGTCTTCACTTCCAGCACGGCTCCTGACGCTGGTCTGCATGCAGCTGTCCCTCAGTCAGTGTGAGAAAACTGGCACGGAGACGAGTCAGCTAAGGCTGACACGCACAGGGATGGGCCGGTCGCATCCAGTCCTTCCTCGGAGAAGAAAGCGAACGGCTCCAGCTACAAGGGGTGGGCAGCTGAGACGAGCTGTAAACAGGGGAGCAGCAGGTTCTTAAAACTAGGGACCGTGTCGGCGGCACTTCCACCTGCAGAGGAACAGGGCAGACGGTCTCTCAAGTCCCACATCTAGGAAGGTCCGACTCTGTTTAGAGTCTCGTGGCCCAGAAGAGAGGCCATTCCTACAGAGCTGACAGAAGAAAGCGAGCGTGAGCCCAGTCACGTGTGACACTGTCCCTTCCTAAGGTGCCCATCCATTAGGGCTCCAGCATCTGTCGGGTCTTCCCGCAGGGGTCCTACTCAAGGACACGGTGTAGGAGGCACAGGCGAGCGAACAACCGAGTGGTCCTGAAGAGGACAGGATGGGAAATCCGTCTTTACTTTCCCAGGTCGTCGGGCAACCTCAGCAAGCTGGAGGCCACACGCAGTCGAGCATGAAACCAAGAAAAATATGTGGCTCGAAAGCACTGGGCATCACGTTTCTTCAGTCTGGCGGGCTGCGAGCCCAAGGTCAGGGCCGCAGGAGGCCGGGAAGGCCACGAGGCCAGCGATCACACGATCTTCACGGTCTTGAGCATGTCCGACAGGACATACGTGTCGTCCCAACCCCTGCCTGGCTTCCTCAGGGTCTGCTCCAAGGCCCGGGCCATTTCCAACAGCTCTGGCGTGGCGAGGGTCTGCTCGGGGTGCAGCTGACAGAACAGGATCTCGTTCACTTCCCCCTCGATCCGCCGGACGTACAGAAGGGGGAACACCGCCTTGAGCCCACCCAGCACTGAGTCCTTCAGCCCCACGTCTCGGCACACGAGGTTGAGGATAAAGACACCTGCAGGGGGGGAAGGAGAGAGTCAGAATGACCACCGATCAGGTGACATGTTGGAGACGAGGGTCAGCTCTGAGGAAGACACCGATTCCTGCCCCAGGGAGGCTGCTGGCCTGAGAAACGCACTGATGGCAGCAGCGAGCTGGCAGGGGACACGCAGCACAAACGGAGAGACAGAAAAGCACGGGAACCACGTGGACCGTGAGGAGACTTTAGCCTGCAGGCGTCTCGCCAAGTGGCTCCTGCAGGAACGCCAAGGGTGGCACTGCTCACGGAAGCTCCAAACAGGACACACCAAATAGCAACAGCGGGACAGAGGGGCCGACGCTGCTGCGGTCACACCGTGATGCTGCCCCCATGCCCAGCCTTTCGTTTCATACCTTCGGGAGTCAAGATGCTTTTGACCTTCTGCAGGAAGGGCTGGTCCACGAACGCTGGCGGGGGACAGCTCATTCCCAGGGTGGGGTCCTTACTGTCTACGTCGAACATTACGACGTCGTAGCGAGGCCGCGCTGGGAAAGGGAAGCACACGAGCTTTTGTCTGGGCTGGATGAAGCCAAGCCATTCAATTCCCACTTCTCCCCTCTCCTGTGGCCTGCGCTGGGCGCAAGTGGCTAAGTCAGGAGAACTCAGAGGACGTGCCGTCAAGGGCACTGACGCCACCCTCCGGGGGAGTCATTGTCGGAGTTCTGCATGAGAACCCCCGTTAGGGACGAGGCCTCCACCTCATCTCCTGGGGCCCCTCTGCATGGTGGCCAGCTGAGGAAGAGCCCGTCTGTTGGCAGGACATGAGGCTTCCAAATACCTGGGGAGCCTGGGCCCCTGTCCTGACGCGCTGAGTTAAAAACCACACGGTGGCAGGGAGCAGATGGGGAGGAGAAGGGGGAGCAGCTATTTTCCTTTAGCCCCCAGGTAATTCTAAATGCAGTCGGAGGTGAGGCCCGTTGACCCCGACGGGGCAGCTGTCCAAGCCTCTAAGGGCAGACCCAGAAAATGGCAACTCCAAGGGAACTCCGGCCATGTGCTGCCTCCAGGAGAAAACCTTCTCAGATCAAACTCAGCGCATCTCTTCCAGTTGCTTGAACAACGGCTGGCCTGAAGAAATGATTTTGCTAAACGAGTGAGAAAATGAAGAACTGGATCCACTCTGTAACAACAGTTTCATTGATAACAGCATTTTACAAGGGGCTGCAGGGCCACTGCTGATTTTTAACAAATTTTGAGACCAAATGATGATCACGTAATAAATATTTACTTGGGCTACTGCGTGCCCATCACTGCTCGCAGCACACATCTATTGTGATTTCTTTGGAACAGAACATGCTGGCCCACAGGTGCAGCCTTGAGCCCTCCGATAATCAATCCGAAAGGTGCCGGTGGTTAGAGACCAGGGCTGCCGGGTCCCTACCACGTGCCTGGCACTGTTTAAAATGCTTCACATGTGTTAGCTGTCTCGGGCCTGAGCCCCAAGGGGCCCCAACCTCAGAGACAAAACCTGAGAAACTCTAATGTGGTTCAGTTCAGTTTGCAAGTAAAATAAGGCAGCATCTGTTTACCCCAGCCCCCAAAATACTCATCCCGGCACCAAACTGTCATCCTGGTTTGCCACGCCTTCCCGGACGGTACTCTACCCCAGCGAGGACAGAGCACCTGCTGTGGAACCAGCAGACCAGGAAGGGTGGGCAGCCCGACACCCCAGGTTCACTCAGGACGGAACCAGACATCTCCCTTTCTGGAGCTACCAGACCTCCCACTGGGGGCAGCTGCCTCAGGCTTTCTCGACCCAGCACTACTGACATTTCAGGTGATTCACTGTCGTCAGTGGCTGTCCTGTGCGTTGTGGGGGGTTTAGCAGCATCCTTGGTCTCCACCCAATGGCAGCGACAACCACAAAAATGGCTGCAGACACTGCCAAACGTCCCTGGGGTTTAGAACCTCCAATGGACGACAGTGGCGTCCTGCTCTACTTCTGGCTTTGCCTCCAGCTGAAAGATGCAGGAGAAACACCTTCCAACACAGACCCCAACCTTCCTTCCCCTCTTCCTCACACAGCTACAGACTTTAGGTTTCCCTGGATGGGGACAGGGAGGCAAGGTGACAGGGTCAGAAGAGCAGCCCCGGGCATGTCAGGGCCAACGGGGCAGGGAACGTGGAGCACGTGGCTGGCACCCTGTACGTGCTGAATACACACGCCAACAAACGAACAGGGGAGAGACGACGGTGCTGCCGAGGCTGCCCTCTCAGAGGCGAAGTCCAGAGGCCCTTGCAGGCCCAGAAACTGTGGCACATCCTTCCCTTGACACCCCTCCGATTCTCCAACAGCCGTACCTTCTCCTGCCGCCAGGCTGGTAATATAGTCCAGGCCGTCTGCAATGTGGACCTTCATCCGGCTGCTCTGGGAGAAGCCGAACCACTGGGTGGCCACCTCCAACATGGAGGGGTCGATCTCCACAGCGTCGACGCAGGACTTGGGGAAATGATCGTGGACGAAGAGGGGGAGGCTGCCCCCGCCCAGGCCTACCACCAGCAACGCCAGTGGAGTCTCTGGAAGAAAGGGAGAAAGCGGCATTATGCCATCTGCTCACTGGAAAGTTCGGTAGTAGCCTTGGGAGGGCGAAAGAGGGAGTCAGACATTTGGCGCTGCCCAGGAATACTAAGTGAGGGATCTGGCTTGCCTGTCTCACCACAGAAATGTAAGAGTAAATTTGACATCTGAAAACTCAACCGCAGCCTCATAATCCCTCCTTTAGCAGATTCAGAAGATGAACCAGCGTGTATTCTTGTGGCCCCTTAAAGGTCCCAAAGCACTTGGCTGACATCACATCAAGAGTCCCCGCCACAGCATGATCTGACCCCCCTAAGAAACAGAAGGGACAACGGCCTACACCTGGCTCACGACCACAGGGCAGTACAGATGCGACACCCTCTGCCCAGCTTTCCCCTCACAGGCCGCAGCTGCCCTCTCAGCCACATTGCCAGGCCAGGGCAATCCATCCGAGTTCCAGAAATCACAGGAAAACAAGGCCCAAATTCTGGACTTAAGCACGGAACAGCCACAGCAACCACAGGGGGATGGAGGGAAGATAAGAAACAAGAAGGAATCACCAAAGGAGACAGACCCTGAGGACTGAATGCAAGAACCTAGCCTCCAGGGACACGTATCAACGCCGAGAAGGGCTGAGAGGGCAGGTGTTTCCCCAAGACACACTCGGGGTCTTGGGGTGAAGATGGTTACAAGCGCAGACAGACGCACGAACATTCCTGCTACCATCCTATCAGACTCAAACCTGTCATTAGTGACTGGGCTAGGACTGCACTTCCTGTAATATGGACTTTAAGTAAAAATTCAAGATAGAATTGCACCTGGCCTTCAAACACACATTCCTGAAAGCCAGGAATCCTCGAGTGCAAAGGCATTTCTCCAGACACGTGGCTGTCAAATGTTCCACCTGGTTAGGCGGGTATAAACGTGCAAAAACCCACCAAGCGGAACAGCTGAGGAATGTGTAGTTTACGTATCTCATTGCATGTACACTATACCTTAATTTTTAAAATGAACAATTTCGACATCAACACATGTATCCATTTCAAGATTACAATCTGACTTTGCGGGAAAGGTCCTCTGGATGGCCATGAGCTTAGGAGTAAGAAAGACACGCGTGTGTGCTCTCGTCGGCCTGTAACCACCTGAGGAACTGCAAGGCAGCTGGCTTTGACGGCTTCGGCGACCTCACGTGCTCCCCACTGGGCGACTCCCTCACCTAAGAGCATCTCCGGGTTTCTCAGCAAGGCCAGGCCGGCGATCATGGCTTTGTGGTGCTCACAGCACAGGTAGCTCTTATCGATGGCCTGCCCCGGGGCCGCGGGGAGGTCCTCGGCAGTGTCAGCAGGCCGCTGCTTCTTCCTGTCCTTCTTCCGTTTCTTCTGGGCTAGATGTGAGGGAGAGAGGGGGTACACGAATGAAGTCCTGTGCTTAGAACACTGCTCCGCGGACGGCAAGCCACACGAACGACAGTGTGCTGCAGCTGGCTTGACCCTACTCAGTTTAAACCAACTGTTTAAAATGCAGAAATTGGGTGATCCAGCTGACATGCTGGTGGCTTGAAACCTAGCCGTGGCGGCCATTTTTATGCCACAGAAACTGGCAAACAGTACACACGTCAGGACAGTATCTCCTCCAAAGAGATGGCTGTTAAACACTCAACACACACCAGTGGGCAGCAGAGTCGGAGAAGGAAACGGGCAGAGACACCCGAAGGGCCAAGGAGTCCTGGTTCCTCTCCACGGAGAAACACACAGGAGAAACATTTATTCATAAACTTGTAGGAAAGGAGGACTTAAAGCTACTGATCACTCCTCTATACAAGGACTTTAGCTCTTTTAGCTCCTAGGACGAGCCTGTAATTCCAATTATTGGCAGATGGAGAACCTGAGGACCTGAAGACGATAATTAGGCCCGGAATCAGCAGCCGGTGCGGCCAGGACTTGAACCTGGGGCTGCCCGTCTCCGACGCCGGCATCATTCTACCCTCGCTGAGGCCTGCCCAATTAATACACAGACGCACACGCAGCAACTTGCAGAACAGGTGGCCTTCCCACTGCAGGCACTGGAGCGACAGTCACACCTACGTGGTAAGCCACCGCCCCACTCCTCGCCGTTTCACAGCCAGGCTCTGCTCAGGACACAGAGCACGACACACGTCTCTGCTCTGCTGTGGCCACTCATGCCCTAAGAGCCCAGAGGGGATGAGGACAGGTATCCTCTGGTCACAGGATACCTCTGGTCACAGGTATCCAAGTCTGTCCTACATCTCAGCCAAGCTCCCGGGTCCTTCTGACCACACCAAATAGACAGTCCAGGCCATGTCCACTCGGGCCCCACCGCCGGGCCTCTGACGCCTCACCTCTGTGGGACACTTCCTTCAGCAACCGGGCTTCCGACTGCACCACGTTCCTGTTGCTAAGGAAGATCAGCCGCCGAAAGTGACGCTTGTCGTCGCCCTGCACGTCCTCGATGACATAGTCACCGCTCAGGGGGCTGCGGTCTTGGTGCCGAACGGTCCGGACGCCAATGTCCCCGCCCACAGACAGGAAGGGCACCTGGAGGTCCAGCAGGGATGTGGTCAGAACACCAGCTTGTTAGGGAGTCCGAGCCATCATAAGCCCTCCCCGCGTGTCAAGGAGAAACCTTGTCTAGAAGGTTCCGGCAGGAACAACCCCAGAGGCCTGCCATTCTAGTAAGTGCTTCTTGGGGTCCTCTGAGCAGATAGTAAATGGTTTAATTCACCTTTCTGAAAAGCAGCTGATGCCCAAAACCATGAGTGAAATGCAGCCGGTTCTCCCCAAGAAAGATGCGAGCTTCTCAACAGTACTCCTCGAAAGGACTCTCCATAGTCCAGGACAATTAAAGCCGGGGGGGGGGGACCCCAACCCAGGACAAGACGATCGTTATGGGAGGAAGAACATGAACAGCACAGGACGATAAAGTCCAGAGGGAGCAAGCCCGCTGAAGGAACGTGGAGAAACGTCTTCCTTCCCTCAGTTACGCCACCTTTTTCCTCCCTTTGTTCTGAACGGGAGGGAAAAATTAAAAGAAAAATAAGTTTCCCCCCTAAACTTTTCCATTTCTCCTCCCAATCTTTACACCTACTTCTTTTTAAAGACCTCCCTGAGCAGGTAGTAATCACCAGACTTGCAGAGACACAGGCACCAGTGTATCTGCAGCCCCCACAGGAGCCACCTCTCAGGTGGACACCAACCCCAAGGTCTGCTGGGAAGCACCAAACGCACGTTCACCAGCAAGCACGGGTCAGCCCAGCGGCAGAACTGCAGGTCGGGGACCCGGGACCCTGTTCCGAGCTGTTACTGTAGCACTGAGCTTCCAGGTACCTTGGCTTCACCCTCTACCAAGAGGGAAAAAGTCCTTACTAAGAAGTCCTTGCAGTACTGTCACCTGTCAATTAACCTGTCTTGTGGCCAGGATGGCAGAAGACAGACAATATCACCATTTTGGCCAAAATCCTGTTTCCTTCCCAATAAAACACCAGATGGCGACGCTGATATCCTGAACATCATGCTGAGCGACTGTTTCGGTCCTGTCCCATCCTACCCTCAGATAACGATGGTTCTAAGAAGCAAAATGGCCAAGGACACCCTGTGCAAAGCGGGGAAACAGACACAGTCTGAGCGATCTGCAGAGGGAGAGCCGGAGCCTGCAAGGTGGACAGCACTTGGCTCACACTGTCTCCGCAGAGACCAAGAGGCCCCCAGACATAGACGCCGCTGTGGTCTCAATCAGGGCCACCACGGCCTGGGGCAAGGGAACAGGATGTCTGTCCACTTAGCAGTGGCTGAGGAAATGCCCTCCAGGAACACACGAGGGTCACAGAGCCCATCCCAGCTCCTTCCAAGACACCGCGTGCCTTCCCGGCTGCTAAGGTGACTTCCCCAGAGACCTGTGAAAGCTGCTGCCGGGGCTGGTACCTGCTGCTGGGCGGGCATCCCGCCTGGGGCCAGCTCCATGACTCTGGCCGACAGCTCGGCCTGGATGCTGTCCATGCCCTCGTACTGCTGACCTCGGTGAAGGGCCACTGTGATCAGCCTCCTGAAGCCGGCGCTGATCGCTAGCTGCTTCCGGCCCTCCTCCATGCCAAACAGCCACTCGGTCTCCCGACCCTGGGGGACTAGAAACAGGCACTTGGTGACTGGGAGTCCTAGAGAGAGGGGTCAAGCCCACAACCAACATGACCCACGTGGCAGAGAGCCAGCCCTGCCCAGGCCCAGCATCCCTTCCAACTGTGACCCACTAAGGGGCCATCAACTCCCCAGAGCACAAGGCCTAGAGCAAAGCAGCCATCAGACAGGGGCGGGACCGAGGGCAATGAGAAGTGTGAGCACGTCTGTAAGGGAAGGGAGGCAGGCACCTGGTGCGAGGAAAGTAGCGATAACACTAAGGCTTATTCCATGCCGGGCGTTATTCCAAGCAGTTTACAAATAGAAACAAATCGAACCTTCACAATAGCCTGGGATGCAGGTGGCATTATTATTCCCGTCGCATAAATGAGGAAATTGAGACTCAGAAGTTACACTACCTGCCCAAGTTCACACAGCTAATTAATGCAAACCCCGGCAGTCCAGCCCCAGACTCCATGCTCATGCCCAATGCACTCTTCCTTCCCACAGGTGGACAGTGAGGATTGCAAAATACTTGGGAAAAGGCTCAGTCGTCAAACGACCAGCACGGCCATATCAGCACCCTGCATTTGTCTAAAATTTCCTCCTTTTGAAAGCGTTCCCTCGCAGTCTCTCTTCTGATCACTATTAAGGTAAATCGGGTATCGTTTACCCTTCAATGACAATGCCAACGTTTACAAAGCACTTATCGCGTGCCAGGCAGCGTCCCAGGTGCTTTCACACTTCTCACAACTACCCGAGGTAGTCAAGCTCTCATCTTACAGATGGGGAAAGTGAAGCACAAGAAGAAACGTCACACCCCCAGGAAGGGACTGGGACAGGCCTGGAATCCAAACAGTCTGGTTCCGGGGCTTTTTTTTAGCCACTTCTCTGTGCTGTTTAAACGCAGCAGATGGACGGCAACTTCTGCGACTCCCCCGGGCCTTCCCAGGTCCCCCAGGGCACAGGCTGCACAGCCAAGTGCACTGGTTCCTAGTACTATTACAAAGTAACTAACAGCTCCACAGTGTGACTTCTCTTTCTCTGTGTTACTTCTCTCCCCTCCCTAAGCATCCCATTCTCCCGCTTCCTCAAGCCTCTGCAATGGAAGACTAGAAGAAACAAGCTTCGAATCTAAACAGGTGGCCAGAGAGCCGTTGCTGTCCCTTCCTCTCGCCTCGGCGTGTCTAACCTCTGAAAAGTACCGTCCCCTGCGAGGTGGAACCAGCCAAGGCATACCCAGCCACCGAAGCCCCACCCCAGCCCCTCCAGGGAAGAGGGGGTCCAATCCCAACTCACTGATGAAAATGGCAAAATGATTGTCCCGCGATGGTTTCACGGTGGGGCTGTCCACCACGTGCAGGGTGTAGCGTGGCTCCCCCGTGTCCCCACTGCACAAGTCCAGGGACACACTCCCCAGCCCAGCCTTGCGGGACAGCTGGCTGCACAGCCAGGCATACTGCTGCCGCTCCCGCACCGCCTTGGCCAGCCGCTCGGCACTCTCCAGCCGCACAGGCTTGCCCTGCTCCTGAGCACACAGCTCAAAGATCTGAAGGGCAGGGCCAGGGACTGGCCTGAACTTGGTCATGATGAAGGCAAAGACAGGCAGAGGGAACCGAAGCTCTGCTTCCAACACCTGGTCCTGGCTGTTGGCCACCTGGTGCACCCTCACCATCCACCCCTCCCGAGAGAAGTGACCCACTGCTTTCTTCAGGACGTGAGCCTGAGCCAGGGAGATGCAGAGGTAGCGACCGCCCACCTGCAGGACACGGCCAACCTCAGCCAGCATCCTGTCCACCTGCTGCAGGGTCTTTTCCTCCTCATCTGTCAGGACAGCATCCAGGGTGCCCTTGTCCAACACCACCTGGAACGAGCCATCAGGAAACTCCATCTGCGTCATGTCCATCCTCAAGAAGCGCATCTGGGGCCGTCGGCCGGCATTGCGTTCCTTCATCTGCTCGATGACGACCTCGCTGATGTCGATGTTCACTATATCCTGACAGCCCACGTCATACAGCTGCTCGCTTAGCTCTGAGTTACCGCATCCGATCACCAGCACCTGGGGGAAACCAACACGCTGCAGGTGACCGAGGCAAAGGAACGAGCTTCACGTGCTTCAAGGAATCAAGGCTTGCCTCAGCTGCTGCATGTTTTCAACAGAAAGACATGCTACTGTCACAGGAGACAGCACTAGCACTGGGTCGAGTCTAGGCTCCACCTTGGAACACCACTGGTTACAGGACTCACGGTGAAAACCACACTCAGTGACAACAATGCACATTATGTGAAAACGGGTTTTCCTCGTACAGAAACACACCGCTCATGGTTGGTCTTTCCTCTGAAACAAGCATTTATTACTCAAGAACTGACAGGAAGTCCCAGAACCCAAATGCAATAGTCACAGCTGAAATCTATTTGTTTTACTGTTGAAAACCTAGTCTGGCATAATAATCCTATTCCCCTAGGCCTCTGGCTCCTCCTCGTGATATTCTATTTTCTGGAGCAAACTAAACACAGGTTGTTGCCTCCCTCTCTGTGGGGCAAGCCCCGCTGACCCTTCGCAATTCTGCCCCGATGTCACCATCTCTGGAGAAGCACGGTACAATGAGACGTGCGTAAGCTTTGGAACTAGATGGGCCTGACTTTAAATTCTCACGTGACCACGTGCTACGTGTATGATCTTGGGCCTCAGTTTCCCCATCTGCAGAATATGTACCAGCTCAGGAAGTTTCTTATGAGAACTCAGCTACTGAATGAACACACACCCACACACCCTAAAGCTTCCTCCACCTTTCTTCCTTCCCGACCTCTGTCAAACCTCCTATTACCGTACTTAGCACTTTTCACCTCTGCAGCATGCTCAGGCTTTCTATCTTGATGCTTTCGTAGCTTGAAGGGCTGAGCACACGCCCAAAATCCAGGGGGCCGGCCACGACCTTTGATAACAAATTCCTCTAGAATTCGTTTATCAGTCAAGCCATAGCTGCGGGGGGAGGCACAGGGACAGAAAGGCACACTTTCTTCTCCGGGAGGCGATATTTAGGGCGGGTTACTCAAGAACTTCCAATGGAAGGATGAGCTGGGGCGGGAGGCCTGTTACCCGGAAAGCTTTAAGGTTTTCCCTTGCCTTTTATGGGGCCGAAGCACGGAAGCCTGGAACCACGGACCCCATCGGGGCTCCCCGCCTGTCACTCTCCTGCGCGGGATGCCTCGCAGGGCGAGGCCCACCCTCCTCGCGAACAGGGCCGCGCCTACCTTGTCCCGGGCTTTGATGTACTTGTGCAGCACCCCGCACAGCTCCAGGTACGTCCCATACCACTCGAAAGCTTTCTTGCCTCGCTGCTGGAAGAACTTCTCCCAGTAGCCGACGGAGCCGAACTCCTTGGAGCTCTTGGGTAGGAGGTTCATGCTCCCGCCGCGTCTTCAGGACGGGCCCGTCCCCTGCGAGGCAGCAACGGCGAGGCTTCCCCGCCCGCGGGCTCCGAGACGCTGCGGGGGCGGGTTCTGTCTACCGACCGGCAGCCTCATCGGCCTCTCCCGCACTCGACACCGAAACGAGGGAGCCTCCACGCCAGCCGCACGCGGGCCACACGGCACCCGACACCCGCCGAGCCTCCGCCCCACGTGGGGAGCCCCTCACCGGCTCCTCGCTCGGTTTCACAACCGGTAAGCACTTCCGGGTGCGACGCCTCGCGATTGGCCGGCCGCCCCAGCCCTCCCAGCACCTCATTGGCTACTGGTTTCCGGTCCTGACACCTCATTGGCTGCGTCGCAGGCGCCGAGCGCTTATCGACGTGAGGCGGAAAGGGGCGGGCCCGCGAGCCGGAGTCGGGGCGGAAGTGGCCTGCTGCCCCGGCTTCTGGTCTCGGGTCCAAGCTCCCGGGCAAGGGCTGGCTTCGCTGGTCTGGGCTTTCCCGCATCGGCGGCCTTCCCGGGCTCCATGTGCGCTTCGTTTCCCAGCCTCGTCACCGGTGCTGACCATGAGCCACACAGGGGCGGAGCGCGGCCCGGGGGTGCGCTCTGGGGGACGGGGTCCCCCCCCACCCGAAAAGAAAAACCTGTAGGAGGAAGTGAGGTAAGGGCTGAGCAGGCCGATGCACAGCAGAAGAAAACTACCCATCCTGACCGTTTATCTGTGCATCTCCCGCTCCGCCCCCGCCTTAGTTCAACCACTTGTATAATTCAGTTTTAATAGGAGAAAAATGGCACTTTGCTGTACGTTTTCTGCACCAGAATACAGGTTTTTACTATTAATAATGTAATAACGTGAAAACTCAAGGGGAAAGAATAGGTATTCAGAGGTGCCTACTCTTCCTCTTTCTCCCCTCAAAGCACAGTATATACCATTTAAGATCCATTTTGATAACCTGCTTCCTTATTCTGATGTCATCTGTAAGTAGTTACTACTGCTTATTTTATGTGTAAATGAACGTACTGTACTTTCAGATGCTCATCCTAACATCCTAAGGAATTTCCTGTGAAGGGCGCTGTCTTTAAAAGACTAAAATATGTGCCTCATTGGCTTTTCACAGCACTATGAATCAGAGGAGACATATACAGACTGAGGAGGGCAGATGGGCTTGGAATTGAGCATCTGTATTCTGGGCTGTTACAGATCTCACTAGCACAAATAGCCAGATACACTCTGGTAATAGTTAAACAGATTAAAGCGGAATTAAATTTTGGCTCAGAGGAGTAGTTCTCAAATTTTGGCATGCATCAGAATTACCTGGAGAACGTACTAAAACTCAGATTACTGAACCCTCAGCCCTAGTTTCTGATTCATCAGGTCCATAGTGGGACCCAGGTTCCCAGGTGATGCTAATGATGTTGGTCCAGGGACCAACTGTTTCAAAGTATGATTGCGATAAGTCGAAATGGATGTGGTTCCAACTGCATCATTTTAAAAGGTTACTCCAAAAGCCCTCTACAAGTAACATGGAAGAAGATCTGTTTTCATGTATCACTTCTTTCCTTCACATTTTCTCTCTTCCCAAGCAAGATGAGAACTGAAAGAAGCCTCTCAGGTGGCTTCAGCCACCACAGCATGCAGGGTTGCTAATGGGTGAGATATGCTTCTGTCAGGAAGCACTTTTGAGAGCTGAGGACCCTTGGCTTATAGTGCTACCCAGAAGCGAAGAAGGAAAAATCAGCCTCTGCCTGCTTCCCCCACAAGGATTCATTCAATTCAATGAACATTTAAATTGCAGAAATTCTTGAGAAATAACATTGACTCTGTTAAAATACTTGTTTGAACCATTTCTTTCAAGGTTTAACTATGAAATATGTTGTTATCAGTATAGTTAATTTAAGCCAATTAGGTGTTATTAGTCATTTTTAAGGCTTTTCAGGTGATTCAGCTACTAAATTGAGTCAGTGCCCTAGCCAAAATATCTTTTAATTAGGCTTAAATATGCATCCAACACTGCATCAACAGAAGACCATAAATAATGAGTAAAACAGACGTGTAGCAAACAAGTCACAGGGGGAAAAATGAGTAAAACAATCCAGCTGGGGCATGTGTGGGCAAATAAAACAAATTTTGGATTACTGTGCCCTGTAACTTCAGGCTTAATATGCTGCCCACTTGCAGGCGGGAAGGGGGTGAAGGTGGGGAGGAGGGGGAGTGAGCAGAACATGCCTAGAGTCTGGACCTAGTTATTTTAGGTTCGACCTCTACAGGATTCAGGGAAAAGAACTGAGACCTCGCCCCAAACTGTGACACCTCAAGTAAACCTCTCTGGACCAGAGATGTCCGAAATGAGGATCCGAAACCCTCCATCTCGCCAAGTCTAACTCTGAATCCGTAAACAAGGGGTCACACACACAGATCCCCCGACTTGGGAAAACCCTAGGCTCTCCGAAGCAGGCCTCGGGCTTGGAGCCCCCCTTTTTCTCTTCGGCTGCCTTGGCCCCGGGGGACGGACCGCACGGAGGGCACCACCTCGTAAAGGTCCCATCAGCCCGGGCCCGAGGGAGCCCTCGGCTGCCTCCTCCTCCCCGGGCGGAGCGGGACCCCGTACAGAAGGCACGCTGCGATCCCGGGGCCCGAACCCCGCGCCGCCGAGCCCCGGGGATGCGGGGGGGGGGGCGGAGGCGACATCGACTGCTCGGCGGTCGCCCGCCCCGCCTGGCGCGGCGGAGCGCCGAGCGCCTGGATGAGCGGGGGCGCAGCTGCGGCGAAGCGGCCGAGCCGGCGGGCGCCGCTGCCTCCGCGCCCCGCCCGCCCCCGCCGCCCCCCGCGGCCGCCGCGAGCGCCCGCCGACGGCCGGGAGCCCCAGGTACGGGCGCCGGGGCGGGCGGGGCGCGCAGGACGGAAGCGGACGACGCCCCTGGCCCCAACGTCCGCGTCGGGCTGCCGGGGCGGCCTGGGGGACCGAGGGGGTTCCCCGCGCGGGGAGAGGCGGGGGCCGGGGGTGGGGGGGCGAGGGGACCCCGCAGGAGCAGCCCCGGGCGACGGGGCGCGCGGGGAGCCGTCCGCGTCGGCGTTTAAAAGGCTCCGGGGGGGGGCCGGGGGCGGGGACGCGCCCGGCAGGTGCGGGCGGGCGGGGCCGGGCGGGGTCGTGAGCGACACCTGGGGCCGCGCCCGCCGGGGGCCCCGCCCCCCCGCCCCCGCCGCGCCTGCTCCCCGGGGACCGGGACCCGCGGCCCACGCGGGGCGAAACGCGTAGCGCGTTGTGTCTGCTTCGGGCGAAAAGCCGCGTTTTCGGGCGACGGCGAGGGTGGAGGCGCGTCCCGCGTGCGGCCGCCGCCTCGGCCACGGCCCCGCGTGCCCGGCCGCGGGCGGCAGCTTCTGGGCGCGGGCCCCGCGCGGGACGCGCCGTGGGGACGGGTGGACGCGCCTGCCGAGGCGCCGCTCCCGGGACGGGTCTCGGGTGGACGCCGCGCGGGGGTGGCTGCGGAGGCGCGTCCCCGCGGCCCGTGGGGCGTGGCGCACCTGCCTGCCGTCCTGCCCCAGGCCCTTCCGCGCGCCCGACGCCGGGGTCCGGCCTGCGGGGCAGGAAAGCGGGCCCTCGGAGGACGGGGCCCGAATGCGGGCCGGCGCGCCGTGGAGCCTGCGCTTACCTGCGTCTTCACAGCATTGCCATGCAAGTCGGCCTGCTCGGGGGTGTCGAGGCAGCCCCCTGGGTAGGGTGTGACGTGTAATCGGAAATGCAGATCAGATTAAAAACTCCGGCTCTTCGCTGCTGTGTCTGTTGTCATGTTCTTCCCGGCGTCGTGTCGCATGTCTGCGTGAATGAACGAGTCTGAAATGAAAGAGCGAGGGATGAAAGGGGCCCGGTGTACAGGACAGCGATTGTGAAGTGCGCGACGCTGGAGCTGCTCCCCAGGCGGCCAGAATGCCAGGCGGCCAGAATGCCAGGCGGCATTTCTGGTTGGGGAGCACTTCTCATCCAAGAACAGTGCCTATCGAGTCGTTTGACGAGAAGCCAACTTAAAATGTAACTTTGGTTTGGTTTATGAAAGTAGACTCTGGGCTTGTTACTTATTTAGTGTAGAACACCCAACAGACTAGTTTAAAGGCTGTCGTCAGGGGAAAGAGGACTGCTGGATGGTTAGAGGAAAGTGGTCTTTCTAGAGCAGAATGATATATAACCTGATGGGCAACTAATTGAATAAATATTGCAACTGACCATGCACAGCCATTGACTAACTTTTAAGGCCTGCGTTTCTGCTCTTTCTTTGAGCAGAGTGGCTAACGCTGTTAAGTTACTTATCTTTATTCTGCCTTATCTTTCCCTTAAGTTTTCTAGTGCCTACTTCAGAGTAGAAGAAAATGCATGTAAATCACTGAGCACAGTGCCTAGCGCTTAGCAAAACATTGGGCACACTTTAGCTTTTCTCATTATTCACCCATCTCCTAGACCAAGGTACTGAAAACACATTTGCATATGTCAGCTTTTTCTAAAGAAAACTGAGTATATGTTGCCTACTCAAGCATTTTCCTGGAAAATCACAATGCGTATTAGCATATAAAAGGCTTTGAGACTTTCTGTAGGGAAAAAAAACCTGGTTTTGTTGAACAGTACTTAACATCCCTTTTCTTGGAATACCCAGTGCTATGCTTTAGAGCAAGATGTTACAGTTTACAGAACGTTTTTGCAGTTGTATCTGATTAGCCCATCCCAACTAGGAAGCGATGCGAAAGCCTAGAATGCTCTATTTTTCAGATGAGGACACCGAATCACTGTCCAGGCAGCTAAATGTGAGACCTGGAAGTGTTCCATTGTCTTCTCACTCCAAGTTAAAAATCCTTACGCATTTAAGGTCTCATTTTCAAGAAGGTGCCTCCTAGTTTCCCTCCTCCTGTACAATCTTCTCTTGTTTTATAAAATCTTTGTCGCTGATTTCATCCACATGTTCTTCTAGGAGAGTTACATCCATTTTTCTCGTGCTTTAAACTATTTCTTATGTCCTGAGGCCTAGCACAGCGGCCAAGGACCCTGCAGTGGAGTGAGTGAGGAGGGAGTAGTTGAAAGACCCCAGCACACAGGGCCCTGTGCTCTGCCTAAGGCCTTACCTTCCATCCCAAGCCTCCAATCTGATGGAATCTGTTTTCTCTTTAAGGTGGTGAATACTTATTCTGCTGGGAAGTAGAAGAGTACTTCTAGAGTAAAAAATATGCCTCCCAAGTTCAAGCGCCACCTAAATGACGACGATGTCACTGGTTCTGTGAAAAGTGAAAGGGTAAGTTCTGAATCTTAAGCTTAAAAAAAAGTCTCAAAATATATCTTCATTCTTTGTAAATAATTTATATTTTTTTTAGAAAAAATTAAAGTTTATGCTCATATTCTATTCCTATTTTCCTTCATAGTAAACATTGAAAAGTATGTTATTTAAATTGATGACTCAACTAAATTCTGCTTCCATTATTGATCACAGCTTCTGTCTAGTCTTTCAAAGGGAATATATAAATATATAATATTTTATTCAGAACTCTGGAGCCAAATAGACTTGGAATGTAGAATTTTTAAGATTGTATGAAAGTAGTTCAGTGTATATAACATAACAGCTCTTTGGGGTCTGGAGTAGCACCTCCAAACACTAATACTTCTCAGTGAAATGTCTGGTTATTTTAACTATATAAATAAAGTATATAAGTAAATTAGCTAACATCATGTTTTCCTCCAAATGAGTTTTGCCTCCAGAACATAATCTCTTGGTTTTTCAGAACTTACTAGATTCTGAACTACAGATAAAGGATTCCTGTCCTGTAATTGTTAATATTTATATAATGTTCAATTTCTAATTCATTCTAGAACATTCTGTGTAGATACGTACAAATCTAGAAATTATGCCCCATTTTGGAAAACAACATTTGATCCGAACGTTGTAGATAGGTTACTTTTACAATAAGCATTCAATAAATATTTTTTGAGGGAAGGAATTAGTGTTATTTTTTTTATTAACATTGGTTAATAACACTTTATAAATTTCAGATGTACAGTTTTATAATTTGACATCTGTATACTCTAGATTTCCAGTTTTATCCCGTTTTTTTTATACTATTATCTGTGGTCAGAAAATATGCCTGGTAAGATTTCAATCTTCATAAATTTATTGAGACTTGTTTTGTGTCCCATCATCTGGCCTAGCCTTAAGAATGTACCACATGCACATGAGGAGAAGGTTTATTCTCCTGTTTGGGATGGAAAGTTCTATGAATGTCAGTTAAGTCTCTCTGATCCAGTGTGTCATTTAAAGCCACTATTTCCTTGTTGACTTTCTGTCTGGATGATCCAACCATTGCTGTAAGCAGGGTATTAAAAGTCCCCTACTATTATTGTACTTTTGTCAAATTCCTCCTTTTTATCTGTTAATAATTGTTTTATGTATTTTGGTGCTCTCAGGTTGGGTGCATATCTGTTAATAAGTATTAAATCTTCTTGATAAATTGTTCCCTTTATCATTACAAAATGTCCATCTTTGTCTCTTGTTAACCTTTTTTGTCTTGAAATCTGTTTTGTCTGACTTAAGTACAGCTACATCCCCTTTTCTCTGGTTGCCGTTGGCCTGGAGTATCACCTTCTCCCCCTCACTCTGAGCTTGTTTCCCTTTGGAGCTGTGATGGGTCTTCTCAAGGCAAGATACAGTTTTTCTGCTGTTTCTGCTTTTATGTTTGGTATCTTAGTTCTGGATTTTTGTCTTGTGGTTACCCAAACGTGCAGCCGCCAGCAACACGTAGATGTTTCCGTTTCTCAGGTCCCTCCTCACCACCGGTTTCTTCTCACCAACACTCGTTAACTCTCAGCCGAGTGGGTGTGAAGTGGTAAATCGTGTCCCATTATCCTTTTTGATATTACATTTCCAGCACTCATGTTCTTTCAGTGAATGGGTGTAAAAACACTGTTTTCATGTGTGTTTTTCATTGTACAGCTATAATAAAAACATTTCATCTTTGGCTTTTATATTAATGTTGCTACTCTGACCTTTTTTTCTTTAGAATTTGCTGATGTGCCTTTTCCTCTTTTTTTTCCATCTTTTCTTTGACATTTGTTTTAGGTGAATTTCTTGTAAACAGATATCGGCTGGAATTTTTTGGGTCTAATTATGTGCAGCTTTTGTTTTTAATAGAACTCAAACCATTCACATTTATTATGACAACCAATACGCTAGGGCTGCTTCTGCACTAGCCAGTCTCTGCCAGCAGTAAACGCTCTTACCCTGATCTTCAGTTGGTTCTTTGTTATCATTTGGATCTCAGCTTAAATTTCACCTCTTGAGAGTGATTTTCCGTGACAGCCTAATCTCATGAGTCACCCTGTCACTTTCTATCCCATTACTGTTTAATTCTCTGCATAGCATTCATCCCCATCAGACATTTTTCTGTGAGAGCTCAGACCTTGTCTGTATTGTTCAAAGCTGGTGCTTGGTACTTAGCAGAGCCTAGGACATAGGAGCTGCTCAAGCCTGTTAAATGAATGTGGAAGAGACAGACACTGGCAGGCAGGAGGAGGGGAGGGCCTGGGTCCCTCCCGACTGCCCGCAGTTCCTCATTCCCACACCAGCTCCAGTGACCTTTCTGCCTCGTGGGCAGTCATGTGATTCTGGTTGTACAGCATTTTCTTTATCATCGGAAAGTCTGCAGATGAGACTCTGTATCCTTTCGCGCCCCGTGAAGCACATGCAGTCCCCCCCCCCTGAGAGCGTGGCATCGTTCCACCAGCACAGAACTCACCTCATCCTCCTCCCTGACGGTTCGTAAGCCCTCGGAGTCTGAAAACTCGTTTTTCCTTTTCTGTTTTTCCTTTTTTGACAGAGAAACCTTTTGGAAGATGATTCAGATGAAGAAGAGGACTTTTTTCTGTAAGTACTTCTGTAACAGCTTGACCTATAACAAAATGCATGCAAAGTGTGCAGTGTGAGTTGGGACATGTGTACTGTTCACCTGTGCAGTCACCACCAAAATCAGATAATGACACAGCCACAGCCTCAGAGGTTTCCTGATGCCCCTTGGTCATTCTCCCAGTCCTCGGGCAACCACCGATCTGCTCTCTATGACTATCGTTTGCATTTTCTAGAATTTCTTTATAAATGAAACTGTATATATTATGCTTTTTTTTGGCTTCATTCACTCTGCATAGTTAGTTTGAGATTCATCCGTGCTGCTGCGCGTATCGATAGTTTGTTCCTTTTTATTTCTGAGTAGTTTTCAGTCGTGTGAATGTAGTGCAGGTCATTCATCCGTTCGTTCACTTATTGATGGGTCTTTGGGGGTAGTTCTAGTTTTCAGCTATAAACATTTCCTTACAGGTCTTTGTGTGGACATATGTTTTAATTTCTCATGGGTCAAGATTTGGGAGTGGAATGGCTGGTCTGTGTTTACAGCTATTTTCCAAAGTCGCGTCCCATTTTGCATTCCCACCAGCCCTGTATGAGGGTTCCGGTTGCTCCAAGTTCTCCTCAGCACTATGTGGTTAGTCTCTAATTGTAGCCATTCTTGTGGGTGTGTGGTGGTATCTCGTTATTGTTTTAATTTGTATTTCTCTAGTGACAGATGATAGTGAACATCTTTTTTTGTGCATATTTTTCATCTTCATGTCTTTGATGAATTATATATTAAAACTTTGGGCTCAGTTATAAGTTTGTCTATTAAGCTACAAGAGTTCTTTACATATTCAAGATAACAGGTTGTCAGATATATATTTTACAAATATTTCCTCCTGGTTAGTAACAACCTTTTCATAACAATACTTATTTATGATCAAAGTTTTGATTTTGAAGAAATTAATTTATTAAATTTTTCTTTTATTTTGTTTGCTTATTTAAGAAATCTTTGCCGAACCCAAGGACACTAAAATTTTCTCCGATGTTTTCTTGCAGGAGTCGTATAGTTTTGGCTTTTACATTTACGTCTGTAATCTACTTTAATTTTTATATATGGTTGAGGTAGAAGCGAAGGATGAC
This sequence comes from Cynopterus sphinx, assembly GCA_030015415.1. NCBI lineage: Eukaryota > Metazoa > Chordata > Mammalia > Chiroptera > Pteropodidae > Cynopterus > Cynopterus sphinx. Next base: position 2,783,316 of record CM057392.1, on the reverse strand, counting down.
TGGGCAGGGGGTCCAATTGTTCCCCCACCGTTTGATGAAGAGATCATCCTTTCCCCTTTGAATTGCCTTGATACTTTGTCAAAATTAAATGACCTGATCAGCCCTTTGCAGTTATGATTAGAAAGTGCTCTCACACAGGCCTCTGTTTGTATTCGCAAAGTCAGGAAAGATGACGTATTGTTACAGGGGTTTTCTCCAGAGACTGATGTGGGAGGGTGCCTGAGAGAAAACTTTAATCTCCTTCTCTGTTGTAATGTTGTGCAGTGTTTTCGTAGAGGCCTTTTTCCTCAAATAAAAACATTTTATAAAAAGTAATTGACAGCCACGAAGCAATGGACAAAAGGGGCCTACAGGCTAGAAAACAGATCCAGCAATAGGAAGTAGTATCCTTTTTCTGCAGGAAGATCAGACGAAATGGGAAGATAACTTCCTGCAGGTGACAAGATTTCTAGAGTCACAAAGTGCCGATTACCGTGAGAACCCTTAGTCTGCAGCAATAGCCACGTGTCAGAAAGGAACTCAGCATTGAAAGACGGGCAGATGCTTTGGTTAAGCACACGGCTGCCTGAATGCCAGTTCAGTACCCTTGTAGGAAACACTGGCTCCCAGGACAGCGCTTTACCCCGGAGGTCCACTCCCCGACCCGCTCTGCATCTTCCCGGGGCCCGACAGCAAACCGACACGCTTGTTCGCGCAGCTTCCACTCCCTGCGGTTTTGTCTGCATGTTCAAAGGGAGACGAGTCAAATAAGGTTCTTGTAATGATATTTTACAAATTAATCAACACCCATGTTCACAGCGGCAATATTCACGATAGCCCAAAGTTGGGAGCAACCTGGGGGTTCGTCACTGATGAGTGGCTAAACAAAGTGGGGTGTGCGCAGTGTTTCTCCGTCTTAAAAAGGAAGGAAATTCTGACTCATGCTTACAGCATGAGTGGACCTTGAGGATATTATGCTGAGTGAAAGAAGCTGGTCACAGAAGGAGAAATGGTACCTGATTCCACTCTCATGGGTGTGAGTAGTCCATCAGAGACAGGCAGAACGGAGGCTGCCGGGGCTGAGAGGAGAGAGGGGTGGAGAGTTCCTGCTTCGTTGGTGCAGACCTATTTTCTTTTGAGTTTTGTGGTTTATACCTTATTCTCTCATTAAAAGAATGGTAATTGCTTAAAATCACCATTTTTTATTTCCAGAATATTAAAATGGGTTAAAGTGACACAGCACTGAACTGTAATAGAGAAGTAGTAATTTGAGACATGCTGATGTTTCGTAGACTCTTGACTTTCCCTTTAGCCATATTGGTAAGTTTAAGATGAATTTAAAAGGATTCTTAAATTGTAGTGTTTTGAATGGATTTTTCTCTTTATTTATCCTTGATCAGCTTGACTGAATGTTTTCTGTTTTTGTCTCTATTATCCTCTCATTAATATGCACTTGGTATTTTGTTTTCAGAAGGGGACCATCTGGACCAAGGTTTGGACCTAGAAATGATAAAATTAAACAGTAAGTTTCTGAGATACTAATGTGTTTAAATGATTGTCATATTTCTGTGCGAACCAGGGATGGGCCCACCACAGCCTCTGAGCCCTATCTGGCTGCCACCTATTTTGTGTATAAAGCTGTGTCGGAACGCAGCCATGCCTGTGTTCTTACTGTCTGTGGCCGCTTTCCCCCTGCAGCGGCAGGTTTGAGTAGTCATGACAGAGATCTGATGGCCACAGAATCCAAAACATCCATTAGCTGCTTGGCCCTTTAGAGACAAAATTTGCCGAGCCCTGATGTAGGCAAAATGTAACTGCTGAGTTTTAGAAACCCCATAGTTCTTTTATTTTCACAGAGCTACGTCTGAATTATAGCTAAGGAGATGTAATTTCTGGTTGTTGACTTTTCTTGACTTTATCGCCGTCCGTCAAATCCATTTATTTAGCACAATCTCAAGGTCTGTGCTTGTTTTAAATCTATCGCTTGATGCCCGTTTTCAGAATGATAATGAAAGCAATGCAATATTTAGTTTCTTGAAGTCTTTTTGTATACTCCCAGAATTTTTTCATAACTATTACTTCTCCTCCTCTATATACTGATTTAAGTTTTATGGCTAATGAATTTTCAGTTTAGAACTTTTTCTGCCTACATTGCTGATGGTAGATGATGGATAACGCTGCAGTGGATGGACCTAAGTTTAGAAGGCTTGTGAGTTCCGACAAGAAGGGGGAAGGAGTGGGTGAGGCCGGACAGTAGCCCTGGACACTGGCCTCACCGTGGAAGAAGAACTGAGTGGCTCTGGATCGGGTGCTCAGGCGCGGCAGTTGTTGAGGTAGTTGTTGCCTGGACTAGGTGACACATGGTGGGAAGGGTACTGTAATGGGGCAGCAGGTTCGGACGAGATTCCGTGGCTTAGTCAGGGGCTGTTGGTGTGAAGAAATGTGTCCACGTTTAGGCTGATCAGAGCTCATGGATTCTGAAATTGAATCGAGTACGAGACGGGACATTTTCACTTTCTGTTGCTGGGTAACAGATTGCCCCGCGCCTAGCAGCCTAAAACAACGCTCACTCATCATCTCACGCTTTCCACGACTTGGAAGCTGAGTCGCTATAGATAGGCTGTCTGCACTGAGTCCCAAAAGCCTGAAGTCACGGTGTCGCCAGGGCTGTGACGACCCGACTCAGGTGTCGACAGACTTCATTTCCTTGCGGCAGTAGAACTGATGGTGCCTCTGCCAAGCCAGCAGGAGAGAGTCTCTGCCGCCTCCAGCCTCTGGTTTGGCCTAGGAAGATGTAGTGGGCCGCTTAGATCCAGACAGTGGAAGGGAGAGAGAGGAGCCCGAGGAGCCACTCAGCCAGCTCCCTCGGTTCCTGTCCACACCCGAAGGGATGATACCGAAAAGGGGCCGCGAGTCTGCAGCGGGAGCCACTTCTGCGCGCTGCAGACACGTGGTGGGGTCCGCAGGTGCACCTGCCGCCAGAACCTGGGAGGTGACGAGAGGCTGTGACGACAGTCTCCTGGGGGAGGCAGGTGAACGAGAGACGGCGGAGGGGACGAGTGTGTTGTAAACGTTTTTGAAAGCTCCCCACATGGCCATTGATAATGGAGACACTTCCCCAGCTGGAAACAGTTACACGTCCTCATTTATGTGAAGCGTGTGTGTGATCCAGTGCGTTTTAAACAGTTTCTGTGCTGTAGGAACCAGTTCACTCTGTCTCCCCTTTTTTCAGTAGCACGGCTTAGTTCGTGAATTAGTTTAAGGTGATTTTTGCCTAATGATTAGAGCAACAGGAAAACTAGATATTTAAAGCAGCGAACATTTCTGTGTTCGTGTACTGTAGAGGGAACTCCTGAGGGCGAGGGGGAAGCTGAAAAGTGATTTTTAAATTTTTGAATTGGTAATAAACCTTCATCGAGCAGTCTGAAATTCGCATAGTACAGACCCTCACCCCCTAGTAGAAAGAAGGAAATCACATATTTGTTCTAAGGAAGAAAACCCTTTTTCTCCTTGCATCCTCGTGTGGGCCTCAGAACCTCCCCAGGCATCGCCCCCGTCGTAATCGCTGGTTAAGAGGAAACCAGCGACCAGCACAGTCGCTCCCAGTGAGTGTCAGGGTCCTCGCACTCACCGTCCACTTCCATCTTGGAAACTGAATGTTTCCCATAAGTTTCTAACATCGCTGGGCAAAATCTTTTGCTTTAGTGCGTGATCTGTACAGCAAAAGTCGGTGACAGCCGTGTCCACGTGATGCCCCAGCACCCTACTGAACAGAAGTGCCGCGGACTAGTTTCAGGCTGTTTGAGTTCTGCAGTTACTAAGCGTTCTGACATATCTCTGATTTGCAGAAACTGCCTTAAAAATAAACTGTCTTTAAGTTAAATGTATTGCTGTCGTGCTGTCTTCAAGTGCCTGAGCACTCAAGCCCCCCAGGGGAGAACGTTGCTCCAGTACCTTTCGCTTGAAACATTTTGTGGTTGAAGAATCCTGAGACCTTGCTGTTTCCTATCACGTCTGCTAAAGCTTCCGGAGTCGTGAAATTCTCAGAAGAATTTTTAATTTTTTTTAACTAGCGTTCAGAATCAGGTGGATGAAGTCATTGACGTCATGCAAGAAAATATTACAAAGGTAATTGAAAGAGGGGAGAGACTAGACGAACTGCAGGACAAATCAGGTACAGATATTTCATGTATTTCTTAACTTTAGAGATTGTGTTTTAATAATCTATCTCTCCCATTTCTCAAGCCAAGGGTTAGGAATCTTGGCTGAGGAAAATGGTACTTGGTTCTTAACTTTAGGACTTTAATGTGTTCACCTTAGCTCCCTTTACTTCGAATGCTCTTCCTTTTGTATTATTTCTTTAATTATGAGAATGGATAAGTTAAAAATTGCGCGTGGAAGCGTTGGAGTGGAGTTATTTTTTCTTTATTCCTATTGTGTTGACATGCTTTGTGTCTCAAGAAGGTGAATCACTACTTTCAACACTTACTTCAAACTTCCCTCACATTTTCCTTTCGTGCTTTCTCTGCTAACTTGGTGCCCTTTCTTGACTGACAGACGTCAGTGTCTGTCCTTGTAGCAGCCCCTGGCACATGTTAGACACTCAGATGTTGTTTAAATGATGCGAGGCTGAAGATACGATTAATCCTTGGCAGACTTGTTTAACCAAAAAACTCATGTAGCCACCTTTAAAACTCGTATCGTTTTGCTTCTAAATCGATCACTTCGTGGTGTCTTCTAAGAATCTACCCTTCTCCACATAGGAATTTTTTCCTATAGCTGTGCCAAGTGCTTGAGTTCTTAAAGAGTGTTTTTTTACCAGAATTTGTAAGTTTACCTGAAAGACTTGTGGCCCTGGGAAGACTTCTTATTGTCAAAATGGTTTAAGCAAACTGACCTGCAGCCGTTTTTTGTTGTTTTGTTTTGTTTTGCTTTGTTTTGTTTTGTTTTGTTGTTTTACAGTACAGAATGCCAGAGGCTATGGGTGGAAGACAGGGAGGATGTTGTTTTCATGCTTAAAAGGGGATAAATTTGCAGAAGTAGAAATTAATGTTTTCTTGTCTCTGTGTGACTAGATAAAAGAATCCTGTTCTGTCGATTAATCCTTCTCTCCATCCTCTGTGTGATATAGAAAGCTTATCGGACAATGCAACTGCTTTTAGCAACAGATCCAAACAGCTCCGGAGGCAAATGTGGTGGCGTGGATGCAAAGTGAGTAAATCGGAAGGTCCCAGCTGGGTTGGTCAGCACCTCGGTTCCCTTCAAAGACGAGAAGGAAAAGGGGCCCCCAGATTGTAAGCTCCGTGAGGACAGAGGCTGCAACTGCCTCACTTTTCATTCCGTCTCCTAAACCCAGGCGAGGGTAGGAGCCCAGTAAACGTTTGTCGAGGGAATGAATAGCCTCGGGGACAGAAACAATGAAAGGAACCAAGCACTGTCTAAAAGGGTGTCTTCATGGGTTTCTTCATAGAAAGTGATCTACGTTTTATTCATTCAGCTCCCTCTAAACTTGTCAGAAATATTAATTTTTTATATAATTTGTTATTGGCGCCTTTTGGAGCAGCCTACAGCATTACATAGAGCTACTAAAAAGATAGAATGGAAGCTAGAAAAAAAATTCTTTTGAATGGGAAAAAGGGCCGTTTATGTCAGAATCCATTTTGGCAGATGTGGCTAAGAAAAAAACCACTATCAGCCTTTATTCCAGAGAAATAAGAAATATTTAAAAAGGGGGAAAATGAGAATTGTTACATGCTAATATATTCCTGCAAAACATTTTATAGAAATTTATTTACTTCTTAAATCAAGTGTGGCTACTCATCATTAAACAAAAAATGTTTCTTTTAAGATTTTCTACCAAATTTCATGTGAGCACTTCTCTTTTTCCTCCCAATTCTGTGTGTTAATTTGGGCTTGTTGAAAATCTTAGACATAAACTCATTGTTTTTAGTCTCTCATTTTCAGGTTTAGCGATGTCTCTAAATTTGACTTTGACATGCTAAGATTTCTTCCAAGATTTGCCCTGGATTTACTTAATTTTGTCTGCCTGTTGAAACCTCTTACTTTTAAAAATGGAACTTAGAAAAAAAACATGCTCCCCTTGTCTAGAATTTAAGTTTTCTATTTTAAAATCTTTAAATAATAAATCTTTTTTCTTTAAATTTTTTAATTCTATGGAAGTTTTCAATTTTATAGACTGTTTTGGGAAGAACAAAAGGTCCATGAGGCATTCACCTCCTCTCCCCGCACACCTGTTCATGTGGCCACAAAAAGATGATGCGTTTTGCCTAGCTTTTCTTAGCCATATCTACAGACTTTCATTTTGTACTTTATGGGGTTCAGATGAGAGGAATAGTATGCTTTTAAGGGGGGAAATTGAATTAATTTAAAAATATTTTTAAGTAGTCTCTATGTCACTACTGTTTTCTGGATTGACTTCGCAATGACGGCTTAGGAAGGGCTAAGAAAAGGGACGTGGAGACAGAAACCCGCTCCGAGGTTGCTGGTGGATAAGGGTAGAGGGGCGGGCATCGACCACAGCAGTGCATGAAGGAACTCTTCAGAGAGCTGGGATTGCCTTTCCTTCAGCTGTGATGGTGGCTCATGGGTGACAACTGTGTGTGTCAAAACCCAGCCAAGTGAACTTTAAAAGGGTGAATTTTATGCTCTGTAAAATACAGCTCAGTAAACCGGACTTTAAAGGTAAGTGAACAGAATTATCTGCGGGTGGGGAGGGAGCATCACTGACCCCCCTCTCAGGTGTCTAGGAGGCCCTGGGGCTCGTCCGTGTTCGGTGACAGATGTTTGTCCCTGTCGTTTGGGAAAAGTGCTTTGGACACGACGATATGTTGCTGCTGTTTTGGGGTGTAAACCTCTGCTGGCCACTGTTAGAAACCCCAGGCAGAAAACCGTCCAAGGGTTTTAAAATGGATATTGATGTTGCCATTTAAACCTTCTAAGCCTAGCACAAACCAGCACAAACCAGCAGGGCGCATTGATGTGTGTTTTGGGTAAAGTTGAAAAACTACCATAAAATTCTAAAGTACTTTAGGAATTACTTTCCGGTTAAAAAAAGAAGCAAAGCTGCCATACATTTTCCGCATCACCCTGTCACCCTTAGGGTGCTATGGTTTGTAGTATGAGGGGGACCCAGACACCTGCTGAAAATGTGCCTTCTAGATCGACCTGGTCTATTCCTTCATTCTTTGGTTATCACAATTGATAATTTTAATAGATACCTGGTGTCCAAATAGCAAAGTTTCCCCATATTCTCTCAGTCACTTTGTTCTTGTCATGAATGTAATTGCCACCCGATGTCACCAGTAGTTCTATTTTAGAAATATGTCACTGGCTACTTCTGGTTGTTATTTGTGATACGGAATGTTTGATATGTTTATAATAAGTGGACATCTTTTCTCCTGAACCATCTTGAAGGAATTTTCTGTGAAAATGTTTGAAAACAGGACTTTCATTTGAATTCATCAGGAAAATCAAGTTAATTTACAATTTGTACATTTTAGGATTAAATGAATATGACAATATTAGAGAGAAATGATGTGAACTTAAAATATTAAGTAAGCTGCTGACTTAGGACTGACCTTAAGGTTTCTCCTCTCAGCTCTGAAACTGACAGTCTGTTCTTAAGCAAGTCATTTACTACATAAGGTTATTCGTGAGGAACCTACATTCTCTTCCTCCAAATGGAGATAAAAAATGCCAGGAAGAAAGTAAGGGGAGAAAAGACTGAGAGAATTCTCATAGACTTCGAGAATAACATATACAATGCCACCTTATGCTGTGCATGTCAGATCATTAGTGCTGGGTGCCCGTGTCATTCCTCATACCCTGACGCTTTCTAACAGATTTGGTAAAAGTATCGTACTTTCCCTGGTGTCAGAAATAAATGTGATTTACAAAAAAGTCCAGGCCCACGAAGGCTTTGATCGGTTTGTTTACTGTGCAGGCCACAACCTCGAACAATAAAATCCAGGCAAGAAAAAACCTTCTAATTTGGGGAACTCAGATTATTAACAAAAAAAAAGATGCAAATAACCGAGTTCAGATGAGAAAAATTGGAAGACTTTTCAAGGGATGAGCCTGTGTATTGACGAGTTAGTAAATGTGGTAAATAGCACAAGAGATAGCCACGTGAATGAAGTCAAGATGAATATTAACATCGTGTGCCTTTCTGTGTTGTAGATAAAAGCCGTCGTGGCTTTGGTTGCTGTTATCCTTTTGTTGGTGATTATCAGTGAGTATTTACTGGCTTATTAATGGGGGGAGTATCATTCGTGTTGGAGTTCACCTTATTTTCCTGGCTGTCGGGATTGAGTAGTGATTTCTGATCCAAGTCTAGTCCTAACCGAGAAGCTGCAGACTCTGAAAATGCTCTTCAGCTGTATGAGGCCCAGAATGGCTGTTAACACCCAGGTCCATTTTGTTAAAAAGGCACGGGAGGAGGGACCACAGTGTGTGTACACATAACTAGCTGGGGTTCCGAGTAAAGACACTTCTCATTTTAATTGCTCTGCGTTTAACCTCTAATTTACAGTCTAATTAATTAGACTGTAAAAAGATTAATTATGTCAAAGCACAAGTGTCCTATCCAGGGAATTGCAAAGACATGTCAACTTTAGTTAGGCGACCCTTTCAGATACAAACAGGCCCGATCTAGCCCCATAATTCTCCTATGTATGACACCAGCCAGGCTTCCTGAAGTGTGTGAGGGCGGGGGCTGTGGAGTTTTGACTCCTCATCATTCAGAAGTTTCGTTCTTGATCCACGGAGGCCAAGAAATCGTTTTGGGTGTGAAAAGTTCTGCTTGTGAGAGCTGTCTCCCAGGGGATCGGTGGCTGCCCGCATGCGGATCTTGGGGGACCTCCAGGTACTGGGCTGTACCTCCCAGACACGCCAGAAAGGTTCCTTCTATCCCTGAAACGGGAAGGGGGTGTCTTTCTGTTGGGGGCCCTGTGAGACGGCCGCATATCTCGGACAGTGAGTCCAGACGCTTCTGCAAAGGTGTCTTAGTCACCTGGAAACACCCGGGAGAGGGCAGGAGGAGCAGCGGTCCCCTGGAGTGACTGTCACGGTCACGTTATTCCGGGCTGAGCTAATGGCATGTCCGGCCAACAGGGAGGCCAGACTGTGATTATAGAGAGTGGCCACCAGGTGGCACTATACGCGCAGGTGCCTCAATAAGTCAGAAACGGGGCCTGGCGAATGACAGAACAGTAAAGCCCGCCTGGGGGGCGACCCCGCAGTGACCCACCACTCAGATGAGGGACCCCCGCACGGACAGTCAGACATGGTACCCAGCGCGAGAAGGGCCCCCCTTCCTGGCCCAGCGAAGCCTGCGCATCAGCCACAAGGTGCGGGTGCACCATCCGAGGGTTCGGAGGGCCCAGCGACGGGATCCTCGCCTTGGCCCGATGAGCCACAGGGGGACTGCAGTGTGTGCCACACGCACCCTTTCTGCTCCCCTGAAGGTAGAATGCTGCCTCTGACAAGATACGCCAAACAAACCAACTTCCACAGCCTAACGGTCCCCAGAAAGGGTTGTTGAGCCGAATGTTAGCCAGAGAAGGACCAGGACCTTGGTGTGCGACCTGAACCAGCAGCACCTGTTAACCAGTCACCCTCACCTGTCTCCCCCTTCCCCCGCCTGCTGTCATTCAGAACACCCCAGAATGTTCCCCTTGTCAGTGGACAGTTCGGAAAATGTGGAGTAGCATAAGAAAGTACAGTTCAGCTGCAGTCTTGCCACAGAGCTAGCTCCGGTTAATGTAGCTATTGTATATATTTCAGGTCTTTCCCTAATAGTATGTAAACGTTTTTCAAAAACTAAGGTTACGTGCATACTTATAACTATTTTCCCACGGTATCAGCTATCTTTGAAATACTTTAGCAGCTGTATGCTAAGGTTAGGCCATAACCAATTTGATCAAGATGCCAACATTAGACATTTAGGTCGTTCCGGGTTATTTTTGCTTATTCGCTTCCCCTTGTTGGCTGTCATCTCAGCCAGAAGTTCAGTCCTCATTATCTGCTTCCAGAGGGGACACGCTACATTTAGAAATGCTGTTTCTGACATTCCGTGTGAATCTGATTTTTGACACGTCCCTTCTTCATTTTTCTCTCTTGCAGTTGTTATAGTTGTGAAATACCGCACTTGATCTGATGACAGAGCTCTTCGTTAAACAAGTCTGGGACAATAACAAAAGCTGGCTGCCTGATTTAAATGAAACCCTTGTATATAACTTTCACAACTTCTTTTTCAAGAAACTGAGAGGCAAGTGGCACTTCAAATTGGAGCATTGAGACTGTCCCTTATCTCCTTCCCTTCTCGCAAAATGTGCTTTTAATAATTACGTTTAGGGCAAGACAACCAGCCTGTTTTGCCATATTCCCAGGATCTCATTTGAAGCTCCGTACTCGCCAGTTCATTCTTCGTGTCTGTAGCTAAACACTGATAACTTTATCTGTTATTTAACGGCATGAGGACTGCATCCTTGCATTCAGGCAGGGGTCAGAAGCTTACAGAGAGTCCTAGAGCGTGATGCTAGGACAGGCCTAATCGTTCCGTCACTGTTTGCAAGATTCTTGTCGTGTTACAGTTGCTTTGCAAGCGATTTCCACGTGGTTGTGGGTGTCGCGAAAACTAAGCGTTGTCCATGTTGCCGCCTTCAGCTATAACTAGAAACATTCCAGTAAACCTATTTTTGACCATATAAGGGAACGTGTAGTAATTTTTGGGGGCATTAAAATTACGGAAATGAGACACTTAAACACTGCGAAAAGCTCATGGCACCATGAAACTGGAGATAAGATTATTGGAGATCGTCATTGGAGTTTCGAAAATGACCAGCATCTTGCCACAAGTCACGGTCCAGCTCTTTTCAGTTCGCCTCCCGGGGAGGGGCCGGGCCCGAGGAGGGTAATTGGAACCAGGGGTAACTCGTTCCCTATCTTTCGCTGATAGCTTCCTTTAACTTCAGCTGACCCTGTACCAGAAGTGCTGAAAGTGCTAAGCCAAATCACCTGCCTAGAATTTGCGATTTTTGCATCCCCCGATGATGCCCTGGGAGATGCATGTTCAGCGATCAAGGGTCAGACTCGCCAGCAGTCGTGTATGTAAACAGTCGGGAGCCGAGGTCGTCGTCAGTCACCCTTAATCTCAGTCTCTCTTCATAACAGAAACGAGCTGTTAGCTTCAAAACGTGCCAGATCCAGCATACAGGCCGCCCCGAAAGAGAAAAAAAATTTGGAAAAAAAATAATAAAATGGGCCAGCCTCCTTGTGGTATTTAAGCAAGTCAGCGTGGAACCACGTCGTCCTCTAGCGTGTGAGGGAAGCTTTCATGACAAAACGCAGAAACAGGCACGTGGACACCTTGACAAGTAAAGGTTGTTCTAAGCTTGAAATAGGGTCAGTAGAAAACACCAATTCTTAAAGGGGGTGGGGAGGTGTGCTCCTGTATGTGTTTTATTTCTTGGGTCATTTTGATTCCAAATGTGTGAAGCAACCTTCTTAATCCTGTGGGATTAACGCTAAAAGGCAAAACTGTCCTGTTTAGAATGGAAAGAAATTTGAAGGGAGGAAGCAGAGTACGGGATACTCACGACACGGCAAGTTAGGAAACTCGAATTGCTAAGTTGTATAGTCCCTAAGAACCTTTAGAGAGAGAGAGAGGAAGGTCTCACATTCTGTGGGGTGTCTGTGCTCCCCACTCTAAATGTCAGTGCAAATAACATAACAAATACTAAAGCTGTGGACAAACTAGGATGCCCGGGGAAATGAGTGGTTTTAGAATCTCAGTTGCTAATACCGTTCCGGATTCGAAGCATTTTCACTGACTGGACAGAATCAGTCCTGACGTATTTATGTGCTCTTTAGGGGGGCGGGTTAATCTTCCCTTAATCGATGTAGAAACCTGGTTTCTCCATGGTACCTGTCAGTGAAGAGGACGATTAGAGAGAACCCCTAATTCCAGTGTTTCTTTTCATAAAGGAGGCTACTTTTAAAGAAGTACAAATTATTTTTAAAAATTTTAACCACAAATAAAGGAAACGTTCATACGACAACATCGTACACACGTAGTTCTCTCTGTATTTAGATGCACTGCCGCGGGACGCTCGTGGTGCACGGGTGTGTCAGAGCTTTGCCCCTTGCAGTGGCGTGGTCATGGCCTTATTGTGGCAGCTTTAGAGACGCAGCCTTCTTTCCGTCAAAACCAGGGGAAGCCAGGCGTGCAAGTAGATGCCGGGCCCACCTCCCTCCCTTCCTCTCTCATTCGGCTCGGGTCTTGCACCTGAGAAATGAAGCTTTACCCCCGTCAGAAACCTATCGTCATTTAACAGGGAAGATTAACAGGAAAATGCCCGTAGCTTAGAAACACTAGTTGCTGCCTGGTGAACCAGGTGACCGCTTTTTAACGCCTGAAACGCGATTTACCGTTTGCTCACTTCCTGGAGCCTGTCGCTCTGCAGCAGTTCTGTGACCCGAAGGCTCATTAACGAGCTCTTCTGCTTGTGACCTGTTTGGCACCTGCACCGTGGCAGAACTCACTGCACATTGCCCTCCGACGGGATAGGCTTGGGCGCTTGCTGAGGAAAGTCTCAGGTTTGAAAGTGGGCCATTGTGCGCAACCGCGCAGCGGCTGGAAAGGGTCCCCTCAGGTGACGTGGGGGCGGTGCGGGCGGGAGGGGGTGCTCGACGCCTCCTTGCAAGGAAGGGCCGTAAGCCAGATCGTTAGGTCTCTGCCCAGCCCATTTTCTCAGTTGTTCCTCCTCTGCCATCCGCAGAATGGGCGACACCATTTCCAGAACCCAATGCAAAATGAAAATGCAGGGCAACTTGGTTAAGAAGCCAGGAGAGTGAGGTTAAAGTACTAATTTATGAAGTTTTTCCTTTAAAATATTCCTACTAGTCATGAAGGGTAATAGGGCCGACATCAGTAACCGTTAGGGAGATGCAAAACCAGTGAGACACCCATGCCTTGCAGCCGCCAGCAGGGCTGCGATCAAAAAGGGGGAAAACGCGTGTTTTCAAGCGGGAATTAACACCCTGCAGCAGCTGCGGACAGCAGGGTGGCAGTTCCTCCAAACAAAACAATTGAAAATAGAACGACCCCGGGATCCGGCAGCTCTGCTTCTGGGTGCGGACCCAGAGAATCCCAAGCAGGACCTGCATGTGGTGTTTCTCCACCCACGTTCACAGCAGCGAGATTCGCGGTGGCCACCAGGCAGGAGCAACCCAGGCGCCCGTCGAAGGACACACGACAGAGCACTGTGCAGCTTTGGAAGGGAAGGAGACCCCGACGCAGGCCGTCCAACGTGGCTGAACCCTGGGGACATGCTAAGCGAACCAAGCCAGTCACAAGCACAGGTGCCCTGCGGGGTGGGAGGACGGGGAGCTGTTTGTTAGCGGGTCCAGAGTTTCAGTTTCGCGAGACACAAAGTTCTGGGCCAGATGAGGTGATGGTTGCACGACGAGGTGCCTCGACTCTGCCTCCGAGCTGAACGCTTCGCGTGTATCTTCCCACAATAAAAATCCTTTTTCAACGCACAGTGCCCTGCTCCTGGCCCTGTTCCCTGCTCGTCCCGTCCCACACCCTTGTCAAAAGGACCAGATCCGCCTCGGGCCCGCCCGTCCCTGGCTGCTGCCCCTCAGTGCTCCCTGAGGGACCTCGAGCCTCCCGTTTCCCTTAATTGATGAATCATTTCTGGCCGGGTTCGAGCCTGACCGACAGCAGGTGCTTCCCACCAGTTGTGCTGCTGAACAGGTGATCCTGTTTGACCCTCGCGAAAACACACCTCCCGACAGGGCCTCTGCCAGTCGTGGGTCACGGTCACGTGCTCAGCACCAGGTGGGTCACAGCGCCCCTGGGCCAGGCACTCTCCGGCCCGCCCGCCCCCTCCTCCTCGTCTCCCCAAGGACGGGGAGAGGTGATGGTCATGAAAGTCAAGGTGTGGGGAAGGCACCGCCGTACTCCCAGCCTCCCCCTCTGACCGCTCCCCTCCGTTGCTAACCATCTGCCCCCTATTAAGAGGCAACTGTATCCCCTTAACAGTCCTCGCAGGTGTGACCTGCACGGCAATGAAATTTTTTCCCCTAGAACCTAGGCCATCGGCTAAAAAGCATTAAGAACACGAGCCCGAGAGCGACATCCATAAGAAAACATCATTACAGGTTTGGGAAGGCGGGGGCCAGACCCTCAGGGGCACAGGGCTACGTGGCCCACCAGGCGGTTTGCTTGTACCCACATCTGCCCACGCGTTCGCAAGGTCTCGGTGCCGCCCCTGAGGGTCCCCCTTGTTCTCCGTGACCAGTGCGAACCCGACGATAGATCCGAACAGTCGTACCTGAGCGTGGCGGCCGGCCTGCCCCAGGTGGGACCGCACCAAGCCCTTGGACTCCGGCTCCTTTTGGCGGGACAAGTGGGCAGCAGGATGTCACCGCTGCCGGGCAGAGGGCACTGGGGAAGAGCGGTGGAGGGGTGGAGGGGTGGAGGGATGAAGGGAGGAGGGGAAGGATGAAGAAGGACGCGGGAGGCCTGCGGAGACCGTCCGCCCGCCACCTCCCAGGACGGGCCTGGCCCAGGAAAGGCAGCCGGGGTGGCAGGGCGCCCCCTGCTTGGGGGAGGAAGACCTGAGCTCATTGACTCACTCGACCCGCTCGACTCGCTCGCGTTTTCCGGTTTCACGTCCTCTTTCCCATTTCATCTCGGCCAGAGAGCCTCGCTGGCCTCCCGGCCCTGACGCCGATCACAGTGACTGGCGGGTATGGAGGGCCCTTCCCCCAGCTGAGGAGGGTTTGGAATCTACACCCACGTGGGCACGGATCTCAACAACCCTAGACGCCCCGTGAGGACGCTCAGAGCTTTCCGCAGTCCCGGATACAACAGCTCCTTTCCCTGGCCTGAAAGTAACCCCACGTGCCCGGTGGGTGTGTGGGAGAGCGGGTCAGTGCTCCCTGGGCATGGACATGCCCCGCGTGTCCAGGAATTAGGCCCAAGAGAGAACCAACTAACTGTGAGTGAGGAAAACCGACTTGTTGATGACAAACTCAAGTCCTTTCACGCCCCCCTGCCTGCTCCACTCTCCACCAGGCTCCCTGTCCTCGGACTCAGCACCACGTGACAGTGTGGCCGGGGCTGATGCGACAGGCTCGCGGGCCGGGAGAGGGTGCATGAGCCCCGTCGTCACCCTCTCCCCGCTCTCCCACCCAGCACCCTGCTCCCTCTCTCGTCTTTGTGACGCCATCAGCAGCACCATGTTCTTAAGCACGTAGAGCAGGTGCAGTCCACACGGCTTGTGGGCATCGTCTCAACGCCAGCCGCTTTGTCACAGTCTGTTGTGGGATTTCAGTGAAACGGGTAAACTTCCTCTGTTTTTACTAGAATCTGAAGGTGGGTCTCAACACTGAAAATGAACCGAATCGATGAAGGGCGATTGTGCACCCTCTCCCCACCCCCTGGGATGTTGGTCG
This sequence comes from Cynopterus sphinx, assembly GCA_030015415.1. NCBI lineage: Eukaryota > Metazoa > Chordata > Mammalia > Chiroptera > Pteropodidae > Cynopterus > Cynopterus sphinx. The sequence goes on along the minus strand of CM057392.1, from coordinate 2,767,851 downwards.
ATATCTGGAGACGTCTCGGGTTGTCACAGCTTAGGGTGTTGTTGGAATCCAGCTGGAGGGGGTCAGGGAGGCTGCTGAATGTTCTAGAATACACAAAAGAGCCCCCCACGTCAAAGAATTACCTGCCTCCGAATGTCAGGGGTGCTGAGGTCGATAAACCCTGAGGTGAGCTAATCGCACCAAGGTTGCAGACGAGGCACCATTAAGAAAGACTTAGGTCTCCTCTGACGCTTGTTCAGCGTATTCTCCAGTTTCAAAACGGGAACGTTCACGCCTCGCTGCAGTCCTCGGGACTGTTTGGATTCAAAACAAGTCCAAGCACTTTATACCTTTATCAAGTGAAGAGCGGATGTAGATTTTTTAAGCGTCATAAAACGATTTTCTTAATAAAAAACGTTGCTAGCTCAGCGAACAATGGCTTCTCTTATAAGAAAACTGGAAAAATGTTATTGTCTTACAGCCGCTCCCTTTCACCTCCTGCTGGCAAGCACTGAGCTGACCCATTTATCATCCTTTAAGGGGAAACTATTATTCCTCATCTTGTTTTTCTGGAATCGAGGAGCTTCTTCAGCACTGTAAAGGCGGATTTGAAAGAAAAGTTAAAAAAAAAAAACCCTCTATTTCAAATAAATATCAGCCAATAACAAGCACAAAACCTTCTCTTTCCGTACTTACCCTCATTCTTCTCGTCTTATTCAACGGAGCTCTTTTCTCATTCTGTAGCTTAAGGCGTGGCAGCAATTTTCCTGGCTTTAATAAAGCTTCTGTTTTCCAGAAAAAAACTTTTATATTATCCTATTTTCCCCCCAAAGTTTGTTGTCCTCTAAAACTGGTCTCTGCACACAGAGCCCCCACTTTGATGGCTCTGACCCTCGAGCGCTCTTCACAGCCAGCTCTGGGCTCAGCCAAGCTGGCTCGGTCGCTCCGCTTTGTGCCTAAAATTGCCTGGAGAAGTCCCAGTGCCAGGAACCTCCTTATTTATTTCTAAAGTCCGTATCCCTTTCATGGGAGAACCTTCCCTCCCTTCCTCCCTTTTCCCAAATGAAATCAGTGTTCGAGACGGCCCGTTCCTGAGCCACGAGCTTGTTTATCCTAGAAACTTGGCCGGTCGATCTCGAATTCAGAACAGAGCGCCCTACTTAAAGGGGGGGGGAATAGCCTTCCCAAAAGGATACACCTAACATTTTCCCCGTCCGCTTTCCAAATTTGGAATGATTTCTCCCCTCCTCGCTTTATCACAAGAAACGCCGGGTGACGGGCCACCTTTCCCTGAGAAATCCGAGTAAACAGGCCGACGGCCCTCCCGCCTCTGTCCATTCCCGGGAGTTCGTGTTGTTTCTGAAAGGAAGTCGTTGCCAGATCCTTGCCGTCCTGTATCAGCTGGAAGTACACGTCGGCTCTACAGAGACCGATCATTTCCTCCTTGGCTTTCTCGGGGCTGATGTTTCCGAGTAAATACTGGCTCCTGGTTTGGCGGCGGCCGCCCGTCGTGGTCTTGCTCCTGACGGGCCTGAGGCCATCAGGGCGATTTCGCAACGGCAACCATCAATGTGAACACAACTTCCCCGCTTCCCCCGTAATTTTTTGCTTGATACAAATACCTATTTGGAAGAAGACTTCAAAGAAACGTGTTCACCCAAGGACGAGCTAGCTTCTCGTCTCACAGGAAGCTCGAGCCTTAGGTAGTCGCCAGTTCACGGTGATTTCTCTCGTTCTCCCATGAAGACTTAAAAAATAAAAATAAAAAAGGCTTCTTTTCTGTAGTTTGGATATGGAATCCCTACGCAGAGCTTCCAGGTGTCCTGGTGGCCTTCACAGCAGCCGTGTTCTTCCCCGAATCACCTTGCTGCTCACTCCAATTCTCTAATAAAAGACGCTTTCACAGGCTCGCGTCCTGCTGTTCCGAAACACCAGCCCCTTAAGACTTGGCTTGCGCGATTTTCTCTTTCAGTTTCTAAAACGGAGGCAGCTAAACTACGTTTTGCCCCGTAGTCGTCTCTCTTCTATCAAGAAAGAAAGAAAGAAACTGCTATGGAGCCACATCTTAAGAGAACGCGGGAGACCTCCCCACGCCCCTTAACTTCTGTGCTGTTTTCAATCCCTTATTTCTCTACGATGCAGTCCGGGGCCAGCTTTCGATTCATCCCCCGTTCGTGAGCTTCTCCTTCGTCTACCTCTGACTGCTCTTGACCCATACATTCTGAGTTTTCAGTTTGTAGCGGTCATTTACGGGGAGGACACTTTCTGTTCTCCGCGGAATAGAAGAATCCGGAAAGGAAATGAGCGGATGAAAACGTTCCAGCTACGAAACCTTCTCCCTAATAGCGCGTGTCCCACGAGGTATCATCCACTGGCACACGGGGGAGAACCGACCAGTCACCCTCCCATCGTGACCGGTGACCGGCCTCTCGCTGAGACTCCGAGACCAAATTCCCCCAGGGGTGGTTAGAAGGAGGACAGACTCTTCACGGGAAACACCTGTCGCCCTGGGGTCACCCAGTCACGTCCCCGTAAATGAACCCAGAAGGAAGTCTCCGCCTCTGGGGCCCCTTTGCCCCACCCGCGGGAAGGACGGGGAGCACCACGCATTACAGATGCTGGCGTGGTGCCCTGAGGCCTTCCACAGCCATTTAGTCCCCCGACGCTGGATGCTGGAGGCGTTTCACAGCTGGAGAGAGCGAGGACCTGTAGCCCCAACAGCCCCGGGAGTGAACCGGCCGTGGGGAGACACCCAGACCCGATGCCCTTGCTGCTGTCCTGTGTTGGCTCCCACGAGAGCAGGAAAGCGGGAGGAAGAAGCGAAAAGGGAGATCGGAAGAAGCTGGCGAAAATGTTACGAGAAGGTACGAAACAATTAACCACCTCAGACAAGGTCAAGCGGGTCGTCAACGTCTACACTTGGACGAATCACAGTGAAGTGGGAGCATCTGGCCAGCTGGGCACCACTTTCGACGGAGAGCGTCCTGCTTCTCCGGGAATTCTCCCCAGAAAGTCACGCTGGAAGCGGAGTGGACGCTGGTTACGTCGGGAACAATCGGATGAGCTCACCGCAGACCAGGGCTTCCGTTTCACATCGTGTTGAGGCGGTGGGGGCGGGAGGGGTAGAGGCCAGGAGCGGTGACGCCAGGCGGGGGGGCTGGGCTCTGTTCTGACGTGTTCGTGGGTCGGCAGGTCACTCGATTTCCAGTTCCCCCTTTGTACAGCGGGGAGAATGGTTCTTATTGCTCAGATGAGCACACGGTTCACAGTGAAACGTATCGGTAAGTGCACAACCGTGTCAGGTGCCAGGGACGATTCAAAGGCAGAGAGCAGCGTTTCCCCCAGAGCCTAGAAGCGCACAGGCCGAAACGCGGGCCTTTCGAGATCCAGCAAAGGGCCCTGCCTTTTCGTCTTTCTCTGGGAAATCAAGGATGGGGAGGGAATCAGGCTGCCAGCTCTGGGAGAGGCTCAGCCGCGTCTGCTGTTGGCGTTGCCCCCGGCGGATGCTTCCAGAAGCACGAGAGCCAGCAGGTAAGTCCATCAGGGAGGGAACAGGGAGACACGGCTGCCTTCTGGCACCTGCCCCGGCGAGAAATCCCAGAGCGCAAAGAAAGATGGAAAATGCACGTGGCCCTTGTTTTTAGTTTCTGGAGAAAATGATGAGAACCCCAGGTCGACGAAGAAGGAAAACAGCTCGGAAAGACATCGGCACGTTGGCACCGAAGCGGCTGCTCCTTAGGATGGGAACTCGGGGGGGGAATGAGGGAAACGAAAAGCATGGCCTGATCAGACCCCACAGTGGGTCACTGTTTTTAAAAAAGAGGGCGGGGACCCCCAGACAGCCCCGCTTTAGGAGGCGGGCTCAGGAAGGCCGGGCTCACAGAAAACACAAAAATGAGAGCAAAACCCAAACTCTCCAAGTGCGAGGAGCGAGTGGGCCTGGGGAAGTTTCAACATGAGTTGACCCGGAGTTGGGACATGCTCACATCTCCTTGTCTGTGTCTAGGGACACAAACGCTTGGCTGGACTAGGTCTGGCTTTTGAGGAAAAGGTAGAAGAACAAGTCAAACAGAAGACGATTAAAAGGCCCCTGGTGTAGTCAGGGCCTGTGGCAGGGGTCCTGAGGCCCCTCTAGTGAGTCCGTCTTCCTAAGGAATCGCAAGAAACTCTCGAAAGAGAACCGACTCGCATCATTTTAAGAATAAAGTTAATACGTGCCCAGTGTGGGGCGGACGGCGAAACGGGGTCCCTGGGGGTGGAGGGAGGGGTGCAGGGCGGTGAAGGGGCGGGCGGAGGCCGCAGATGCTCGCCGCGGGCCTGGGGCCGGGCGTGTCCTGCGCCCTCCAGCTCTTGTCTCTGTCACCGCTACGGGGACGCAGGGACTGCATTTCAGCAAGTCTGTACCCCGTTCCTAGTGCCTGGAGCAGGTTCTCAATAAAGTCTGCGGAGTAAACGGAAATACGAGCTGGAAATAAGTCCTTGTTGAGCCTGGCACGCGAGGCACGCTGGATGAGGGGCCAGGGCGTGCATGCACAGCGGGGTGGGGGAGCTATCGGGACCACGGTGGGGATGTGGGCGCATAGAGTGGGACGCAGATTTTTTAGAAAAAGAAATTCAAAACAGACTTCTGGAAGGTCATTCCCCAGGAGCCGTGCTGGCCGTGCGAAGACAACGCCCGTGTGCACGGCCCCGCCCGGCCTCACGTGGCCGCCTCTCCCCCGGCCCCCCCGACGCAGGGCTGGTCCCTGCTATATAGGAGCCGGCGGGGCCACCCATCCAGACACCCCGCTGCGGAGGCAGCCGTGCCGGGGAGCCTCGCCCTGCATCGAGGGCTCCTGCGACGCCGCTGCAGCTCCGGGCCCGAGATGCTGGCTGTCCACCTGCTGCTCCTGGCCTGTCTGCTGCGGGCGGCGGGGGCCAGCACCGCCCGGCTCCAGAAGGCCAACGACCGCAGCGGCCGCTGCCAGTACACCTTCAGCGTGGCCAGCCCCAGCGAGTCCAGCTGCCCCGAGCAGGGCCAGGCCATGTCAGCCATCCAGGACCTGCAGAGAGCCAGCAGCGCCCAGAGGGCCGACCTGGAGGCCGCCCAGGCCCGGATCAGCTCCCTAGAGGGCCTCGTCCACCTGCTGACCCCGGGCCAGGCCGCCAGGCCCTCGGAGGCCCCGGAGCTGGGCCCCCTGGTGCGGGAGCGCGCGCAGCTGGAAACCCAGACCAGGGAGCTGGAGGCCGCCTACAGCAGCCTCCTCCGAGACAAGGCGCTTCTGCAGGACGAGAAGAGGCGCCTGGCGGCGGAGAACCGGGACCTGGCCAGCAGGCTGGACACCAGCAGCCGGGAGGTAGAACGCCTGAGAAGGGGCCAGTGTCCCCAGGCCCGCGGTGCCTCCCGGGAGGTGCCTCCGGGCTCCGGGGAAGGTAAGAATGTGACGCAGGGACCTCTGGGCCCAGAAGGTGGCACGGTTCACGGCGACAGGTCACAGGCGGCCCAGGTCTGCCCCCCCTGCCCCCTCTTTTTCTCTCCGGGAGACCTCACACCTAGTAGGAGGCGGACGGGTGGCGTCAGTTGGCAAGACAGTAGTCGTGCCACTTTCCGTGAAATTTCGCTGCCGTTTTCACTGTTTAGGGAGTTGTCTAATCGTGAGGGAACGAACAAGCAAGTCCAGAGGTGGGACGATCGTCCTGGACTCTTCAAAGATGTAGACGTCGAGAAAGGCAGAGAAAAGGAGGGGAAGGAGGGGGAAGGGGCGGGCTAGGGGCTTGTCCTTGATAAAAGGGGACTAGAGAGACCTGGTGACCAAATGCGGGGACCACCCTGCCACTTCGCCCTCCAGGGGTTCCGTAGGGACCATAAATACAGAGAGAAGCAGCTAAAACGTGGCAAAACCCTGACAACCGGTGAATCCAAGCGGTCAGTACCTGCAGGATCCTTCCAACTTGGGTGTAGGTTTGAAACCTGCAGAACGAAACGGTGGAAAAGACGCTTCCTAGAAAGACTTTCTGCACGGGCGTCCCAGCTGCATGAGGCCGGGAAACCCACGTCGGTGCCGGGTGTCACCTGGGGCGAGTCGTTTACCCGCTGCCCATGGTTTCTCCCCCACGACGGGGGCAGAGATTCCTGCTGTTGCGGGCGCGGACGGAACGACTCTCAGCCGCCCGGGTTTAGAGCCTTGGGCTGTCAGCGTTGAGAGGCCGCTCTGGGTTCCAGCCGGGAAGGGAGGGGCAGTGTCCTAAGGGAGCCCCAGGGTGCAGAGCTGATGGGGGGCGGGGGAGCTGAGACCAGGTGAGCTGGAGCTTTGAGGACGGAGCAAGGACTCGTCCTTCCTCAGCGGAAGCGCCACGAGGCAGTGTTGATTTCGGACGGTCGCCCCTCCTTGACCACAGGAACAGAGTCTCTCTAGCATCCTGGAACTCACTTGTTCGCGTGTGTGTGTGTGTGTGTGTGTGTGTGTGTGTGTGTGCGTGTGTGTGAGTGGACGTCACAGAGCCTGGGCGAGGACTGTGCTCCGTGGCTTCTATGGGCCACGGTCCCAGGAGAAGAAGTCGGGGACCGGGGAGGGGGAGACAGAGAAGGAAGGCGAGCTGTCGAGGGGCACGACCTCCAGTGGGTCACCTCCGTGGGCAACGGGGCCTGTGGCCACGTCACTGGCTGGGAACAGGTGGGCAGGATGCACGGGGGGAGGCGGGGGCACCACAGGCGTCCAGCCCAGGAGCTGCGGGTTTCACTCCCTCACCTGTCCGGTGGGGCGCACGGTCCCTCGTGCGGTTGTCACTGGGGTTGGAAGTCGCCTGGAGAAGCCCCCAGCACGGCGCCTGGCACAGAGCAGCCTCCCAGGCTGCGCGGACGTAATCACAGGCCGTCTCAGGTGCTCCAGGAAAAGTGACCGTTCGCTGGCTCTGACACATCCCCAGGGAGGGCCACCTCGTTTCTAGTCTGAGCTAAGGACGCCGAGGCTCGGGGAGGCGCAGGAACTGGCCCGAGGTCACAGAGTGGGCCATGGCGGGACCGGAGCCTCGGCCTCTGGCCCAGTCCGCCCCCACGGGGCTCGGTCCACTCCAGACGGCTCCACTCTGGGAATCGGACTGGTGCCCGGCGCTCCTGGCCGACGCGACCGAGGAGAAGCCAGCAGATCCAGGCAGGGAGGGCTGGCCCGGCCTGCGGCCGGCCTGGAGCCACTGCCCCACCTTCCGCTTTGCTCTGGTTCTTGTTGACTCCCCGAAGGCACGTGAGGTGTGGTTCCTGCAGAGCGATGAGGGGCCGGGTGAGGCGGGGGTGGGAAGGGAGGGGGGTGGGGAGGAGGTGCTGCTCACGTCAGGGACAGGCTGCCACAACCCTGCAGGCCGGGAGGGGGCCCCGTGCAGGGCTCCGGGGGCCCTGGGACAGGGCTGCTACGGCCCGGGCGAGGCTGCAGGGTCCCCAGGAGCCGTGCCTCGACCCCACCCGAGTCCTCACACTCACACTGCCAGGCGGCACCCCTGGGAGACCCTCGGATGCCCTCTCCTGGGGACGCTGAACACCGAGCACACGTAACGGGAACCGCTGGGCGTCGAATTCCACGGCCCCGGGAGGCGCCCAGGGCCTCCCCAGCACCCCAGAGCCAGCCCGGCAGTCTCCAGCAGGGTCCGATATCCGTGCATCCTCCCTTCCTCTCGCCCACGATGGTCTAAAATCCCGAAACGTCGTCAGACCTTGGGAAGCCTCCACGGCGGCGTGGGGCCGTTCCTCCTCGCCCTGCGACGTCGTCTCTCTCTCTCTCACTACAGTTTCTAGCTGGAATCTGGAGAATCTGGATTTCCAGGAACTGAAGTCGGAGTTAACGGCGGTGCCCGCGTCCCAGGTCTCGGACGGTCCAACTGGCCACCCCAGGAGCGAAGCGGGGGACACCGGTATGAAGTTAAATGTCTCTTGTGTAGCTACGTGGTCTTTACCGCGTCCGGTGCTGGGCTTTGCTCCCTTTCCGGGGCATTCTGGCAGGAAGTTGGCCTTTTCCCCAGCAGAGCCCTGTATCTTATCGCCCACCCCTGGGGTGGTGGGCTGGACGCGCTGGGGGAGGGCGAGAGATGCGCTGGTTTCACCCCCTTGGTTGTCACACGGAATTGATTCCACCGGAAAAGCGACACTTTTCGGCAGGCCCCACGCATGTTCATCCTAAGGCCGGAGGGACCCCCTGCGCCATGCGGGCCTGCAGTCTCACTGAAGGGGTCTTTTCCAACATGTGGGTGCCTGGGAAAGCCACGGTCGCCCCTCTCCAAAGTCTCGCCCGCGGGCCTGACTCTAAGGCGAGGACGGTGCCCTCTGTGTCGCTGACCATCACTGCCAGCACCGAAGGGCGTGCCTGGGGCCGGGGAGGGTTGAAATGTTTAAAATGGGACCCCCCGGGACATGAGCCCCTTCCGTGCGGCAAGTGAAGCTCCCCATGAAGCTCCCCTGAAACACGGGCCCGACGATGGGGCCTGAAAACCCCCGTTGGGTAGAGGTGGTCATAAGCTTTGAGGCGCAGAGAGCAAAGTCTCTTAACTGAGCGTCACTCAGCCGGCAGGTGGCCAAGCCGGGACTTGGACCCAGAGCGTCGGAGTCTGCGTCTGGGGTCGTGGCGGCCGCTGGCTCTGCCACGGCCCCACCGCGTGGCACGGCGGATCGGACCCTCCCGTTTTGTTTGAACTCCCCAGGGTGCGGAGAGCTCGTGTGGGTAGGAGAGCCCGTCACCCTGAGAACCGCCGACACCATCACGGGCAAGTACGGCGTGTGGATGAGGGACCCCAAGCCCGTGCACCCCTACACGCGGGACACCACGTGGCGGGTCGACACGGTGGGCACGGCCGTGCGGCAGGTGCTCGAGTACCGCCGGGCCGGCCAGTTCGCGCAGGGCTACCCCTCCAAGGTGCACGTGCTGCCCCGGCCGCTGGAGAGCACGGGCGCCGTGGTGTACGGGGGCAGCCTCTACTTCCAGGGGGCCGGGTCCCGGACCCTGGTCCGGTACGAGCTGAGCTCCGAGACGGTGAAGGCCGAGAGGGACGTCCCGCGCGCCGGCCACCACGGCCGCTTCCCGTACTCCTGGGGCGGCTACACTGACATCGACCTGGCCGTGGACGAGTCGGGCCTCTGGGTCATCTACAGCACGGAGGAGGCCCGAGGGGCCATCGTCCTGTCCAGGCTGGACCCCGAGAGCCTGGAGCTGGGCCGGACCTGGGAGACCAACATCCGGAAGCAGTCGGTGGCCAACGCCTTCGTCATCTGCGGCGCCCTGTACACGGTCAGCAGCTACGCGGCGCCCGAGGCCACGGTCAACTTCGCGTTCGACACGGCCACGGGCGGCAGCAAGGCCCTGGCCGTCCCCTTCAGGAACCGCTACGGCTACAGCAGCATGATCGACTACAACCCGCTGGAGAAGAAGCTCTTCGCCTGGGACAACTTCAACATGGTCACCTACGACGTCAGGCTCTCCGAGATGTGACGAGCGGCACAGGCAGCCGGCGACGACGCGCGGGGCCCCCGCGGGGACCGCCACCCGCCCGAGCCCTGCGGCCGCCCTCCGTGCCCCGAGGTCCCGTCAAGGCCGGAGAACGTGCGTGCGCTGTGGCCGCGTCCGCCTGCGTGTGGATGGCGAGCTGGGGACGCAGGCGGCGTCACGACAGATGCTGTACTCTGTCAGCTTCGAGGGGGACGCTTGGCCCGCACGGCTGGGGGTTCTGGTGGTCTGGGGCGGGAGCCACAGTGCAGAGGAGTTTCTCCCCGAAAACCGCAGGCTTTGCTGCACGGCCTGCGCGGGCGCAGGGGGACAGGTTTGGAGGAGCAGAGCTGGGGAGAAGTGGGCCGCCCCGGGGGGGACCCAGGGCCTCGCCGGCTGCGCCGTCACCACGAGCCACGGGAACAGCCGCGCGTCCGAAGGCGGGGGTGGGGGTGGGGGATGCTCTGTGGCCAGCGCACGCGAAGGCTCCCGGTGCCGCCGGGCGAGTCCCGGGGGGTGCGACGTGACCTCTGCCCCGTGAAATAAAACACCCGCATGCAGCACTCCCCTGGGATGTCGTGGGGTACTTGGCGCCAGAGTGCGGACGGCTTCCAGCCACCGGACAATTCCCGTGGGCTGGGAGCTGCGGTGGCGGGGTGCGGCAGGTGTGCGGTGCGCGTGCGTGTGCACCTGCGTGCGTGTGTGTGACCAGGTTTTCAGGGGCCGCCCGGGGTGACACCGGCGAACGGCGGCACCCACGCGCCTCCCCACCCTGCCCTGGTGCCCTCGAGCCATCTGTCCACCTGCCCCCGGCTCACCCGCCCCTCGCACTAGCCCCACCTTGTTCTCCTTTGCTGTCCGGGCACTTGATTTCCACCTCGAGGTGCCACTGAACGTGATGGCGGAACAGGCCGGTTCAGCGTGGACTCTGTCCCCTTAGTGCGTTTCCAGTCGATTCGGGTTCTTCCTCTCCTCCACTCTCTTCGAGGTGACGCCCGCGGTTGAGACAAGTGGGCGGGGGGCACCCCAGCAGGCAGAGCCGCTCGTCACGCCCGGGCTTCGGCATCAGTGGTGACATCCGTGTCTCCGTCGCCAGGTCCGATGGCCGGCCCCTCAGGCCTGCTGCCCCAGTCTAGCTTGTTCGGGGTCCCACCGGGGCACTGCGGGAGCTCACCTGTGCGGCAGAGACTCGGGTGCTCACACCCTTCCTCCCGGGGCTCAGGTTTCGGTCCCGTGGTGCAGGCCCCCCCCCCCCCGTCCCCCCCGTCTTGGAACTTCGCCACCCACAAGGCCTTTCCCCAGAAACGGGCCCGAGTCGCCTCGGCTTCCTCACGCCCCAAAGTACCTGGGACGCCAGGTCCCGTCAGGAACTCTGGAATCCACGCCTTTTCTCCCGTCTCTGAAGTGTCCTTGCTTCCCCCGGATCCTGTTTGGACCGCGGGCGCAGCCCTCACAGACGCCCCAGAACTGTCGGGCCCGGGCGCCCCTCGGTCCGCTCGCCTGGCACACACAGTTAACCACAACCGGGGCCCGGCCTCTTGAGACTGAAGCGCCCCTGGGCTCCGCGCAGGGTCCCAGTCTTCTGGGGATGTCCCCGAGTATCAGGGTGCTGGATGCCATCGCTGTCTGGTGGCTCCCGGACGTCTGCGTCCAGCTCGCACGCCCCTCGAGCCCCAGATCCGGGCACCCAGTGCCACTTGACACCTCGACTTGACGTGTCTCAGGCACATCAGACCAGCAACGTCGGAGTCTGCGTTCCTGCCGCGACCCCCCTCGGACACGCCACAGTGGGATTCTGCCCCCTCCCGCCATAGCTTACACCTCGCACAGCGGCCGGGGACCCCCGACCCCCGACCCCTGCTGCAGGACAAGCCAGAGCCGCCTCGCCTCTGCTGAGCCCGCTAGGCTGCCCACCTCGCTCAGCCTGGAGTCGGCGCCAAGCGCACGTGGTCCCCACCTCTGCCCCCCGCCACTGTGGCCTCGTGGCCCCTCGGGCCCCCCGGTTTCCGCTCCCGTAAGCCCCGCTGGCCTCCTCGCCCGCCTCGCCAGGCCCAGGTCTCCTGCCTCCGGGCCCCGGCCCTGGCTCTCCCTGCCCCGGCTGCGCACGCGCCCAGCTCCGTCGCGTCTTTGCTCACACGTCGCCTCCTCACAGGCTGGGCCCAGACGACACAAAGTCGCAGCTGACCTGGCCAGCCTCCGCCACGGCCGACCGTCCTTACCCCGTCTCGCTATTTAGAATTTCCTCCCCCGTTTGTCATCCCCCGACGTGCGGTGTGATTCAGTTCCAGTCAAACCTCCTAGAATCACACTTGGCACATATCGTCCCGCCCTGTGAAGTGCCATCGGCCTGGCACCGGCACAGGAGACGGGGTGCAGCTCGGTGGGACCGGCCAGAGGCCGTGGAGCTGCAGCGTCCCAGGCCGGGCTTCGAAAACCCAAATACCTCGGGGTGCCGTGGCGCTCAGACCCTCGCGGTCGCAGAGGTCCGGACTTTTCACCGTCCGGACGCGGTAATGAGCGCCGAGGCCTGATGATTTTTTTTTTAATTCAGATACGAGGGACGACCGCAGTGTCCCGCGGCGAGGCACAGCTTCAGGGCCGGGTGGGCATGCGCTTCGGGGGAGCCTTGGCGCGCGGGGCCGAGCGTGACTCAGAGCGTCTGCGAGGGGAGGGAAGGACGGAGGTTTCCTGGGACGGTCCTCAACGACGGCCCTCAGGCTCCCCGGAGCCGTGTTCGGAGTTTCTGTCCGAGTCCACTCCCGAGTGGCTGTCGTCCCAGCCACCTAGGAGGCTTTGGGGTCCTCGGCTGGAGACGGAGGTGGGGCTGGGGGCACCGGGGGCTCAGCCGGGTCGGGGGGAGGGCCTGGCCCCCCGGCTTCGTCACCGCTGCTGCTGGGCTGCGTCTCTTCTCTGGGAGGAAGGGTGCAATGAACGGAGTAAAGATGGGGTTTGTTTTCCTAAAGAAGAATCCCCAGGCCCCAGCCCCTAAACAGAAGCGGTTCCCGTCCGGGAGGGCGTCCTTCCTACCCACCGCCCGGGCTGCCAGAGCGAAACGACGGGGCCACCAGCTCTCACACTTGAACTGAGCCCGCTCTTGGGAGACGACTCAGCTGCGTCCACGGTCCCAGGAGCCAAAGGCCCTGGGCTCCGCCCCACCAGCCAGCTCTCCCCGATTTCAGCCAGAGGCCGCCAAGGGCTTAACTGTGGGGATTTGCCTGTGTCCTGAGCACTCCTGCTGTTCCCAGGGGCTGGGGACAGCACCAGGAGCCGCCTGCAGACCCCGAGGCGGCTGAGACAGGGGGGGACACAGCCGGGTGCCGAGGCCGGGGCAGGCAGGACGGGAAGAGCTGGCACGCACACCCGGGTCTGAGCAGGGCCCCTCAGCCAGGGCTGACCCCCGCGGCGCTCCTCCTCCGCCCGGGGTGGCGAGGAGCGGTCGTGTGGGGGCGACGAGAGGCCCCACGAGAGCACAGCAGCCTCTCCCGGCCTGGACCAGCGGGGACGGGGTGGCCGTGTGCCCCGGCCGGGTAGGTTTCCCCCCCTGGGTCTGTGTCTTACAAAATACGGAAGATTCGTCGGCATCAGTGCCCGGACAGCTCGCGTCCCCGTGAGCGCCGTTAAGGAGTGCACGGCCGAGGGGTCCATGTCCGAGTGGGCAGTTTCCGGCCCCTCCCCAGGGGGGCAGTGCCGCTCCTTCTGGCGCGGTCCGTGCCTGCCCAGGAACGCACAGGCTCGGCTCTGGCACGTTTTGCCGTTCACCCCGCCGGCCTCACTAGAACAATCCCAACGCGGTTTCGGCAGGAATTCTCGGGCTGCCTGTCTCTTCCGAGAGTTCTGCCCATTAAGACGAGAGACTCTAACTCGCAACCACGTAACCGACACCCGTGGGCGCCCCGGGGGCCGAGGCCCCGTCGACTGGCCCCGGCCTCCAGCGCCGTCCTGCACGCGCGACCTTGTGACACACACACACCGAGGAGGGGGCGCCCAGCCGAGCCCCCATTTCCACGGAGCTCGGCTCTAATCTACGGAGGAGTCCCAACGCGGCCCTGACACCTTCACGCACGGTGTCCTGGCCACCAGCTGCCTCTGGAGATCTCCGCCCGGAGAGGGAGGTGGCGTCCATCCCCCGGTGGCCGCTGCAGGCCGCCCGGGGCGGTGGACACGCCAGGCAAACGGCCACTGCCTCCTCCCGTAGCGCAGACGTTGCTCAGACACACTTAGGCCTGAACAGTCCCTTCGCTCTCGCTGATGAACTGAAATTCAAGTCGAATGGGGCCGCCTGCCGGGGACGGCGCCGGGCGGCCGAGGCGCTTCGACTCCCACAGCCCGGGCCGCAGGCAAAGCCTCTCGCAGGCCAGACATGAGGTCCCGGCGTCCCCAGGGCCCCGCTAACTCAGCAGTGGGCACCAGGCGGTCGTGGGAAGGGGACGGTCCCCGCCGGCAGGGAGCGGCCGCCCAGCGAGGGACGAGGGCGAGTTCCGGGAGGCCAGGCTGTCCCCACACTTGGCAAAGTCACGCACTGTTGTCCTGGGAGGGTGCGCGGTCACTTCCATCTGGTGATCAAAGCGACCCCTCCGAGTCGGAGCCTGAAATCCGCCCCACGCCTCCTGCAGGACCCCGTGAGAAAGGGCAGCCTCCCACAGCGGGCGACACGGCGGGCGACCGCAGTTTCTCAAACGCTCGCATGAACCGGCGTCTCCTGCGGCCCCGGCCCCTGAGCTCACCTGGTGGCCATGGTGAGCCTGCGCCTGGCCACCTCCGAGGCCAGGTCCCGGGAGGGGAGGGTCACGCCGCTGCCCGCGAGGCTCCTCTCGGCCATGGCCCCGCGCCCGGGGGATTCCAGGGGTCGAGGTTCTCGGCGCCTGTGAATCCAAGACACGGGCGCCAGCCAGCACGCAGGCCCCGGGGGACGGAGGAGCACTCCCCCGAGGCCGCACGGCGGGGTCCGCAGAGGGCTCACCTGTTCTCGGGGGTCCTCCCCGCGGCCCGCCCCAGCCCCACTCCCAGCCCCGCACTGGGAGGCAGGGATTTCTGCAAATGCCCGCCCCGGGAGGCGGGGGGCGTGGGGTCCTCCCGCAGCTGGGTGGGACAGCACCGTTCCCGCCACCTCGGCAGGCGGCAACCGAGGGCAGCCACGGTGACCCTGGGCGACAATGGGAGGCGGAGACCAGAGGCGTGATCTGACTGTCCCCGGGCCTCACCGCCGGGCCTCGTCCCGTGCTGCGTCCTCCCTCACGGGCCTCCCCGGAGCACTTGACCTTCTAAGGAACAGGAAGGGGACGCGGCAAAGCCGGGGTGCCAGGCGCTGCAGGCTCGATGCTGACGATAGGGGCCCGAGTGGCCGCCCAGTGTCAGGCCCCCCATCGAACGAACGGAGACACCGAGCGCCGAGAAATCGGCCACGTCCCCAGGTGGGGTCTGGGCGCCGGGGTCCGGCTTCAGAGGCCGTGCTCCCTGCTGGGGACCGGGCCACCCTCCCGCTCTGCCTCGGCGCCACGCCACCCGCCGAGGAACGGGAGACGACTGTCCGTTGCCGGCCAGCGGGCCACCTGGCGTGGCGACAGCGCCGTCCCCAGCGCGTGAGCTGCGACGGCCGGAGCTCGCCGGCCTGGCCTCCGGCTGCGAGTCTGTTCGTAGAGGAGCCGCTGACTCACCTGGTGACGAGGCCACACGGGCCGGGCCGCGGGCCCCTTCCTCCCTGAGCTCCTGGTCCTGCCGACAAACGCCCTCGCGACAGACTCCGCCCCCTGAGGGCCCGACAGGCCGGACGCCCCCAGCTGCAGGACGCCCCCAGCTGCAGGACGCCCGCAGCTGCCGCCCCTTTGGGTTTTCATCCTCCTGTGGGCGATCTCCCGGGAACCGAGTTAATGGGATTGACTCGTGCCCCGGGAAGGCAGCAGCTGCCGCGGATTAGCCCCGCAGACGCGACCTCCACGACGAATCCCAGTAGACGGGGCAGAGGGGGGTCAGCGTGCGGGGCCGGGGAAGGGCACGCGGCCGCCTGGGCTGGGAGGCCGCCCCAGCTCGGCCACTGCCGAAGGCGACGTCCTGACCTGGTCGCTGTCGACTGCCCGAGACGAGCCGGCCCCTTCCCGGGGATGGGCAGGCGTCCGCGCGGTGGCAGGTGCGTGGGCTTCGAGACGGGAGGCCTGGCCGCCGGCGCGGCTCCCACGTGGGGGCCGCGTGATCCTGGGCAAGGCGCTCTGGCCCGTCGGAGTGACGCGTCCTTTCCCCAGGCAGCCGCGAGGGGCGAGAAGGTGTTTGTGAAAAGCCCCGCTCGGGCCGCTGCTTCCCATTTTTGAGTGTTTTCGTGCGCACGTAGCTCGGGTGGATGCGTGCGTGGGCACAGGATGCTGCCCCACGGACGCCGAGAGCGTGAGCCGCGTCCTCGCAGCCCCTTCTGCAGTTTTCAAAGCGGGCGCCCGGCCTTGTCCCTCCCGCCTGCCCCCAGGCTTGGCCCTGGGGCCCAACGATCCCTTATCCGAGTCGCGACCTGCCAGGGCATCGTGTCCCCACCCGTCTCTTCAGTCAGGCCGTCGCCGAAGCCTGGGAACTGTGAAGGGCGTTGGAGGGAGGCTCGGACTCCCGGGCGGTGTCTGGACCTGCCAGAGGCCGTGTTTGGGTGTCGCCCGCAGAAGGGACCGGGACGGCTGCTTCCTCACAGCGGCACGTTTCGTGTTCGTCGCTCGGCTGGTGCGATGGCTTCGCAGAACGGAGTCTGGGCTTCCGGGAGGAGCCCCCGGGGGGCCGGGCACGCGTCCAGACACAGCTGCGGTGACCGCCACGCGGCCCAGGCGCCCTGCGGCCCGCACTCGCCGTCACCAGGGTCCGCCTTCCCTCAACGCGCTTTCCGGGACCCTGACCTCCAAGCGTGACGTGTTCGTTTCGGACCCGCAAGGAGAGTCCCTGGTGGTGCGGGGGGCTGGCAGCAGGGGCCCGTTCCCCGACGGGGACCACGGGAGACGCTGCCACTTGTCACGTGCGCTGGGATCCCAAACGTGTCCGCATGTGGAACAGCTACGTCCTCCCCGCCCCCTGGAGACGAGCACGCGTATGGCCAGGAGGAGGAGGAGGAAACTGTGACCACCAGACGCCACGACTCAGGGGAGGACGGGGGCGCCGAGAGTCCTCAGCGAGGCCCTTCCGTGCACGGGAAGTAGACAGGACTTCTCCAGTGACAGGGCCTGTGAGGACAGGCCTGGGAGGACGGGACGGGGGCCCCGGCCGGGCCTCCCAGGAAGACGAGCCCGAGGGCCCGAGGCCCCGGTGGGGACTGCGTCGTCTTGCTGTCCCCGCGACAGCAGGAGCTGGCGGGTTGGGTCGCTGCGGCGGGGTCCGTCCCGGTCGCTGCAGAGCTTGTGGGCCTCGTGTCATGTCTATACAGACGCCGCTGAGGTAGCAGGATGGTCAGCGCCGACAGACGCGGGGCCAGGAGAGCCTCGAGCGCATTCCCCGCTCCCTTGTCGCACCCGCGTCTTCGCACGTGCTCGGCCGAGTGCCAGCCCGGGTCACTCCGCCCTCTACCCACTCCCCGCCGGTCCGCAGGCGGCCGTAGCGGCCGTAGTGGCCGGAGAGAAGCACACCTGAGGCGCGGCCTCACCTGGAACTCGTGACTGCATTCAGCTCCGCTCTTCAGGTTGTACCAGGATCCGGCCACTTGTCACCACCTTCCCTGTCACCGCCCCGGGCCCAACTCCCCCATCCTCTTCGGCGTGAGTCTTGGCAAAGCCGCCTACCCGGCCCGCCTGTCCCTCCTTCCGTCTCTGCGGCCCACGGCCCGGGCAGTCCTTTGCCCTTCAAGACCCAAGACGATTGACTTCCTCCCCTCACCCCGACCTTGGTCGCGACCCCTCCCTTTGCCTCACTCTGCTCCGCGGGGCTTCGCGGGTCCCGAACCCCGGGGACACCCTGCGGCGGCCTCTGCCCCAAGGGCCCGCGTGGCTCGTTTCCTCTCCTGCCTCGGTCTTTGTTGTGCCGCCTGCTCGTTGCTGTGTCACAGCGTCGCGGCACCTGACGGCGCCAAGCACTGGGCAGCAGATCCCCGCTGTCCGGGCCCTCGGCGGCTGCCGGGGGGGTCGACGGCGAGTCCCTCCCCAGGCCCTGCTTTCCGCTTCGGGCCGCGGCCTCTCAGCCGCGTTCGTGGCCTCCCCCCAGAGATGGCAGCCCCCACCGCGGCCCGGCCACCGTGGGGTAAGGACGCCCAACCCCTTGCCCCGACTTGGGACGACTCTGAAGGCCGTTTCCCGCTCCGGGGCGGCCTGCGGGGTGGACTGAGGCCCTCTCTGGAGGCGTCGCAGCTCCTCTCCCCGCTCTGCCCTCGGGGACGCGTGCGGAGGGCCCCCTGCCCTGCACGTCCACCGTTGTTTCAGCGTCTGTGTCCTCACGGGCTCAGTGTGACACGGTTGGCACCGGCAGTGGGCGCTGGCTCCAGGGAAGATGCAGAGAGAACCCTGTCCCCGCCTGGTGGCGACTGGAGCATTAACGGCCCCGGCAAGCTGGGGCGGCCTCCTGTTGCTACACTTTCACGCTGGTGGGGCCGGGCGCGATTCTGGGGGGAGGGAACAAACTGGCGGGTCGAGTCCCGTGAGCTTTTCAGAGGTTCGGGGCCGCACTGCTGTAAGGACGGCCCCCTGCCGAGGGCTGCGGTCGCACGTGGGAAAGGAAACGACAGGCCTGGACCCTGATCCCCACGTGCAAGCGCCTTGCAGTTGAGCAGGCACCGCGAAGCAACGGCCCAGGCGTCGTCAAAGGGGTGGACGGGAGATAAGTGTGCACCCGAAATCAAGCAGTTTTCGACCAGCCCCCAGCCCGGAGGGACCGGGGGGCTTTTCCTTAGGAACCCAAGTGACGCCGCGTCACGTCCACCCTAGCACAGAACCCTCAGCGCTCGTGGCTTGAGACCTGATGTCACTGTCTCCTGGGGGCTTTGGAGCCACGGCCTCGAGCACCCACGGCGGACCCAGCCCTACGCCTGCACGGTGAGCGGGGGCCAGCAGACGGGGAGGACACGGGCCCAGGGAACACCTCCTGTTTGCACCCTGACAGCGGCGACACGCGGACGCCGACCCAGCCGGCGAAGCACGAAGACGCCATCGCGCTGTTCTTGCCTACCCCGTTCCGCAAGCAAACCTGATGGCTGGAACCTAAGGCACCTGAAACAGGATCAAATTAAGACGCTTTTCCACGAAGGCCGGCTGCAGTGAGCCGCGGGCGACGGAGAGAGAGAGGTTGGAAAGGGACTGTGAAGACGCCACGAAAGCGGAGCTGCGGGACGTGGTACGACGACAGCGCGAAGTCCCCGGGGACCTGCCAGGGGACACGCCTCGCACGTCTGACAGTCCACTGGCGGCTTCGAAAGGCCACGACACCCTCCTCTCCATCTCCGCCTCCAGCCAAGCGTCCTGAAACTTCTTCCTGTGACCTGCATCGCGGAGACAACGGAACGCCCTTTCGGACCACCCCCTGCTCCTCTCCCCCTACCGCCCGCCCTTTCCTCCACCACAGGGAACGATTTACTGACTAAGGGCAACCGTGCGCCCACTGCGCCCTCACCCGGGCAGTCCGAGGGCGGAGACTGTCGGGCGGGCGGGACCAACGCTACCGCCAGCCACCAACGGCCTCATCTGCTGGGTTACCTCGCCACAGGTCAGAGGCCAGAGATGCGATTTGACAGTCCAAGCGGCGGGGAGGCACGTGCACAAATCTCCGCCGTGTGCTGAGTGGGTTTTGGCTGCCACTTCTTCCCACGTCGATCACAGCTCCAGAGGGCCTAGGGGCCTAGAGGCGTTTCAAGCTGACACGAGCTCCTGGTGCCCGCAAACGAGGGTAACACGAGCTACGTGACTGGGTACCTCTAAGTCCTAACACTCAGAACCGAAGGACCCGAATATAAAACACGGTGGCGAAGGGGGTGACCGCAAAGGCGGGCACCTGCGGACTGAAGCTGTGTCCCCAGCGTACCCACACGCCAACTTGGGGCGCGTTTTGAGAAAAGCCTGAGACCGAAAGCTGGGATGTCAAGGGAGGGCGTAGAGCACTTGAGCTCCGTGTGTTTAGGAGCCACGTGGTCACCAGCGACGGAACGACCCGCTGTCCCAGGCCGGGCCTGGAAACCGCGCTCTGGACAGGGGATTTGAGGCAGTTAAGACCCGCAGCACCCCCTCCCTCTCCAGGGGGGGTAAGTCAATCCGCACGGCGTCCGCGTGTGCGGGGATGACCGAATGCGCCTGTGAGGGCGCGAGGAGTGCGAATGGAGGTGCCGAGGCGCTCTGGGTCCTTCGACACCGGCCCCGGAGAATGGCGAAGCTGTTTTCCACAGTCAGCACCTGGCTCCACCCAGACAGACCTGTCCCCCCTCCCGAGACAGGCCTCACGTCTTCAGCACGAGAACAGCCACCCCAGCAGGGGCCACGGCCACTCTGACTGAAAAAGCCAGAAGCCACATCTTTAGATAACAGTGCTCGCTGTTTCTGGTACGTGACAGACTGCGTCAGGTTTAGGAATGGATCAGGAGCGCCAAGAGTCATTATTTAGAGAATACTTTATTAGTTTCTGTAATCAAACCCATGTAGATAAGACCTTACGTATTTAATACAGTGCGTAACCCCTGTACAAATGGAGAAAATTACGTCCAACGTTTCTAGACCAATATGGCTGTTAATTTCTGTACAATGCCAACCCAACACGGTACAACTGGGATACTTTTTCCAAAGTTGACAGCACAGCTAGTTTCCAAAAATTCAAATTATATATATATATATGTATATATATATTTATTTATATAAAAAAGACCAATAGCAGTAAGTTATGCATCAATAGCAGCAACAGCTTTTCCAGGCTCTGCAGTCATCTGCACAGAAGTAGAGAGACATCCAGCACACTCCGTTAAAAAAACAAAAAAAGGTAAAAAACAAAACCCCAGAAAACAGCAAAGTTCTGTTACTGTCGTGGTACCTGGCACCATTTTTTTAAAATTAGCTTCTCAATCATCATGTGGAAAGGAAACATTCTAGAGTAACGTCATTAAAAACAGCTCTGATGAAGCACGGTCACCACTACGTGTCATGAAGCAGGTACGAGATATCGCACATTCACAGAGGTATGGTACAGGACTGTCCTACGTCTAAAGTACTAGCGGGTACAATTAAAAAGGCATTATTTGAGACTTGATTCTATTTTCCAGCAGAGGGCCCAAGGGGTGGACGACACGGCTCCGGCAGGGAAATGCGCCTTCGTGGCTAGGATTTCCTTCCGTCAGTGGCACAGTTCTAGGTACTCACTGCCCCTCACGAATATCAGCTAAAAACCGTTAAAAAAAAAAAAAGACGGGGGGGAAAAACAAACCCCAAACAAACCCCACAACCTGTTGGATTCAGAGAGATGACGGAGCAGAGGCGAGCGAGACCCAGCCTGACGAGCATCCCAGACCTGCTGTCGGGCCGGCGCGCGCCGTCCCGGACAGGGGCAGGAGCCCGCACCGCCCGCCCGGGCACGTCGGGGCGCTGGTATCGCCAATTCATCACGCGCCCACGCATCCAGGGGGAAGGGGAGGTGGGTCGCTGTGCTCGGATTGTACTCGACTCGCTGGCCACGGCACGAGCGACAGCGAGCTGCCAGGAGGGAAAGGCGGCTCCCGTCTCCAGCCCGTCGTCGTCAGCGTCGCACCACCAGGCCTACACGTGCTGCCGCCACATCCGGGGGACAGAGGGAGCCAAGAAGCCGCACGGGGTGCCCTGGCTGGGACCTCCGCGCGGGCCCGGCCGGGCCTTCCCTCGGCAGGGCTGCGTCCCTCTGACCGCGAGGATGTAGTTCTCAATCACGTCCACTGAGGAACGCGCGTGCACGTGTGTATGTGACTCTGACCGCAGACGCGTGGCCGGGGCAGAGTGCGTGCGGCACGGAAGGTGCAAGCTGACGGCGGCTGTGCGTCAGTGGGAACAGCCGCTGGGTCCCCCGGGCACCTCGGAGCTCTGGAAAGGAGAACGTCAGAGGCCGCCCGCCCCTCTGGCGCTGGCGTCGTCTCCCTCCACTCTTCCTCTTCCCCTCTCCCCGCCCCAGCCCCCCGGAATAAACCACAGCCTTTTAAGATTTTGTTTCTTCGGTTTTGATCGCCTGAGGTTTGATTGGTCCAGTTCTAACAGGTTTGGTGGCTATGGCGGGCGCGGGGGGTGGCTTTTCTTCTGCTTTTTCCTGACAGACACCGGGAGTGTCGGCCAGCGTCTCGGGAGGTTTGCTGGAATCACTGTCCACTTTCTGGGCTTTGCCTCCTATCTGTTTGCTCTGTTGCTGTTCAGAGAAGAACCGCTGCGTGGACTGAAGCACCTCTGCTCTCTGCTTTGCCTTAAAAAACGAGAAACAACAACTGAAGAGGCTGCAGCATTACCAAAGCCTGTCAATCAACCTCAGTTCGAATTCTCTTAGCAATCACAAATCGCTTTTCCCCACGCTGGCTTGGCCAAACCAAAAGCACACCTCATCGATCTGTCGGCTTTTAATGGATAGATCTCTTCCTAGCTCTGAAAACATTTCATGGGATTTTTTTTTTTAAATATTTGAACAGAAAAGACCACCTCCCACCACCTTTTCAAAATTCGCCCTCTTATAAAGTAATAAAATAGAAATTGCTGTTGGTTTGTTATCTTTTCTGGAACAAACCTTACTGGTAAAATTTTATGCAGGGAGCCTGCTTGCAAATTTGAAAGCATATACGTAACACT
The DNA here is from genome assembly GCA_030015415.1 of Cynopterus sphinx. Taxonomy (NCBI): domain Eukaryota; kingdom Metazoa; phylum Chordata; class Mammalia; order Chiroptera; family Pteropodidae; genus Cynopterus; species Cynopterus sphinx. The sequence continues at coordinate 2,745,713 of CM057392.1, read as the reverse complement.
TAAAATTTGTAGTTATCAATACGTGGTCTACAATAAAATGAAAAGGAAGCACTTATATTGTGGCATTACCAACACCTAGGACCAAATGTCTGGTGGCTGAGTCCTCTTCCCACAGCTCTCTTCTGCAGGGGAAGAGCATCAGAAATTAGTACTACGAACTCACTGATCACTAAGTTCTGATAGCTCCTACCACGCTCTGAGCGGGTAAAACGACTTCCTGGGTGTCCTCTGTGCCCCCAAGGACCTACTTACGTCGCTCTGTAAGTCACACCACTGTGACTCATACAATTAAAACTCACGTGTCTGTGCCTCTTACATTTAATAAAAAGGCCTCCATGCCCTACAGGTGATTTATACTCCCCAAACACCTGAAGCCATTTTCAAGAAACGTACACCCTTGTCCAACCCATTATCAGCTCCAATGCCAGTTCCAGCAAGGGACAATCGAGTGCCAAGGAGCCAGGAGGGGAACTGGAAACCGAGGCCAAACAGTCTCCAGAGATTTCTACACGAACTGACTAGCACCTTTAATAGTTAAGGATGGGTGGACACCTTAGGCACAGCCTTCGTCAAAGGAGAGGTCAGTCAGTGAGAGTTTCACTGCAGGGCAATCTTTAGATTTGATTACTTGGGATCAGAAACAAGGGACACCAATCCCAAAAGCAGCTCTAGCCAGCCCCAAACCCTGCCACCGGGTAAGCGCCAGCCCGGCTTCCTTCAGAGCTAAGCAAGACCACGGACAGTCTCTGCCGGGAAGCAGGCAGCTTTCCTCTGCTCTAGTCTGACCTGACACATATAAATGCCAAAACAGGCAAAATTACCAAGCCTTCTAGAGCCGAGTCTCCGTAAACACGGAAACAAAGGCATCGCTGGCTGCACAGGCACACAGGCAAGGTTCATGCTCTAAAAGCTGTCCCCACACAGACTCCTGAAGGCGCTCCTCTGCGTCAGCGAACCTCACGCTGACCAGTGCCTTTTGTCGCGAAGGATCCCAAAGTGCTTTTTGAGCTCTTCATCTACAACTACACAACCTGTCGTGGAGTACAGCCACCCAAGGTGGCAGGCAAAAAGGGGGCATGAAAACAGCTGGAGAAAACTGTACTTGGATGACTCATGAGGAAAAAAATATCAAGACAGGTAACACGTCTTACTCATTCCAAGTCTCTGCATACCCGTGATTTCTATATCTTAAGCTCAGGGAATGGGGGGTGCGGTAGGGGGAGAAAAACAAAAAAAACAAATGAAAGAAAAAGGGGAAGCATATAATAATCCATATATGACCTTTTACTCTTCCCAAAAAAAAAAAAAAAAAAAAAGGTAGCAGCTAGACTCAGATCTCCCTCAAATATCTGTTTTATAAGCAATCACTTGGCCAGTTTAAAATGTTGAACTTGTTTGCTGACTATAATTGCGAAAGAAAAAAAGAAAAAAAGAAAAAAAAGAAAAAAAAGGTGGGGGGAATCGGGAGAAAAATAAAAGAAATAATAATAACAACAATAAAAAAGGAATGAACACGAGTGGTGCGCGGGTGGGCCTGCTGAGACGCGAATGCCTGGATGCGCGGTTACGGGTCCAGAGGCATCGGAAGACGTGGCGCGGACACAGAGCCGGGCTCTGCTGGCTGTCAACGCTGTACTAACCTTCATGTCTTGCTCAGCCTTCAGCGCAGCCTGGGCCTGATTACCTCTGACTCCAGAGAGTGATCCACAAGGACCCCTGGCTACGTGTGGCAAACGAGCATGGCTCATGAGGCCTGTGGTCAGCGGAGGAGGCATCTGACTGGCCAGTGCCATTGGCGGCCTCTGAACAGGCGCTGGGAAGGTGTTAGTATGTGGGGCTCTTACCAATGGAGGGACCAGGTTAGGCTGAGAGAGAATCTGAGTGAAAAAAACAAAACATACAACATTAAACTGTTAAAAAAATCTTCTGGCCAATCAGACAGGGCTGGCTTATCCCAGAGTAAGCCTGTACCAATTCTGCCAGTGGAGGGACGGGAACGGTTGTGGGCGGGCGCCACTCTAGCGCGGGGGCTAAGAACCAACAGGCCACGCCTGGAGACGCTAACAAAAATCAGGCAAAGCATGCTTTGGTTCTGGCATTTCGGCAACAAATGCTGAAGGGGAGATAGAAAGGCTATTACTTAGGATACTTTAAAAAAAAGATATATTTGTAGGAAAGGCACATTCCCATACCAAACATAACATAAATAAAGATAAATAAAAAATAACGCCAATTAAACAAAGACGCGTTTTCTCAGGAACCGATTCTGGTTTGGGAGAGCTCTCGTTAATTTTAGCTAGTCCTTCCATATGATCAGCAAAGGGGAGAGAAGCCAACACTTTTTCACATGTATTAAAACGTCTTTTGGAAAATTTACCTCGACTACATAGTTACTGTAAAAACCAAAAAACAAAAAACTCAAAAACCAAACCAAACCAAACCAAAACCTTTAAACCTGGAAAACTTTAAGCACTGGGACCCTTCTCTAGAAAGTCAGCTTTTTCAAAAAGAGAAAAGGAACAGAACCGGAGTAAATGATCAGAGCTGTGTGGGGAACCTTCGATTTCTATTGTCTGCTTTAGGAGCAACCCGTGTCTAGCTAAAAATCAGACACTACACATGAATGCCATGAATTCACTGTTAAATTAGAAACTGCCTCTAGTCAGAACCTGGGCTTCTACGCTGGTTGTAACACGGCAAGACGACACCATCAGGGAACTAGCATAAGCGATCATCTGGAAGGAGCTAGGACTCCGTTCTCACTGAGATCTGCCCACCTGGGGTGCAAACTGTGTGGGAAAAGGCTGTGCCATTCTCACAGCGGCGGGGGCCGACGGGAACTGCTTCTGATAGACGATGCTGTTCATTTTGCTGGACTGGCTGCTGGGACTGGTGGACGTGGCCCTTGGAAAGAAGTCGTCACTGGTCAGTACAGCGGTGCCGGACGCACAGTGCCCTTAGACGAGCCGGAGGCAGCGTGCCGGGCAGGCCCAGAGACGGGGGAGCCGAAGCGGCTTAACCCCGGGGCACCAACGTTACCGCGGTGGGGAGATGTGCGGGGGCAGAGGTGAGGAGGGCGCTGGCCAGATGTGCCAGCAGTAAAAGGGTTTTTCTTAAAATACAGCATAACAAATCACATTCGTAGGATTTTAACGGTTTAGCATTTTAGTTAAAACTATCAGGCTGTCTGAACGCTTACCACAGGACTGCTGACGTACTGCGCACCTAAGAAACGGTGCTCAGTCAGTTACCTGGGAATTCTACAAGCAAGTGTAAACGCCCGTTTTACCGGAAAGGACTAGAGGTGGGTGTGGTGCTTCTGCCGCTGATGGGAGGTGTGCCTGGTTTCATGTCGATGCCACTTCCGAAGGCTTTCAGTTCCATTTCGGACATCTGAGAGAGAGCACAGAATAAACTTACCATTTCTGCAACCCCACAAGCCACCACGCCGTGTTTACTATACGATACGAGAAGGCTTAACCTAGCAAAGGCCAAGTCCCGCAACCCTGTGATTAGCTTGCAAATACCACGGCCTTAAGAAGCACCAAGTTGCAGCTGAACAGTCTGAGACCGTAAATCCAATTCTCCCACAAAACTTGTGAATTCTTTGTTACTAGGCAAAAACAGACGGGCCCAGACACATTAAAGTCATTAAGAAATAAGCACGTCAGGGCTCGGGACGTCCCGGAGGGCAGTGAGACCCGATGCATTTTCTCTGCACAGACGATGTGGATGTGCACACCTACACGCGTGGCCTTGAATTCTCAAAGAAACAGTCCCTTTCTCTCCACTCACTTTGCCAGTGGTCGCGATCATGCTGTGCTGGGTTCCCGCGGGGATCAATCCTCTGAAAGGCTGGCTGACCTGTGCCGGCCGACTCAGGCTGGGGGCCTGCGCCTGGGGCGTCGTGTGCTGTAACGGGGGCTGCAGAGTCTGGGGCAGAGCAATCAACGGCTGCCCCGTGGACCCAAAATTAGGCAAGGAGAGCTGGGATGCTGGCAGAGGTACTGTAACCTGGAACGCAAGCGACAGAAGACTGCAGCCAGCTGCTTGCCCGGAGCCCGCTTAATGTACCCCTTTTACCCCACACACAATCCTTCCAATACTTCTGAGTACGACTTAAATAGAATACATCGATCTAATAGTAATATATTTCACAAATCTTTTGCTTAGTGACTATATCCATTGATCAAAAGGTGCAACAATAACACAGATTAGCAGTGGAGAAACTATGTAACAGATATAATTATGACCACTTCTGAATTAATGCACGAAACATGTCAAATAACCACAAAATACCATAAAACCATGGGGATACAATTTTAAAAAGTAGTCACAACTTCCCAAACATCAATTTATTTTGAATGTCAATAAGGTAAGGTATTTATGAACGGTAATCTATAAAATTGCCACCAAACACAGTTGTGAGAAAACGTCTAAAGGCTGGCCTCTCTCCCCCTCAGCCCTCCACCAACTTTTAAAGAGCGAGCCAATTAATGATTTTGCTCAGGAAGACAGTTTAAAAAAATAGTTTTCACTGAAAATTATTACATTCACACACTTAGGAAACGTGCGTGTCATTGCCCTCTGGCACACTCTGCCATTGCCCTATGTACGACATTAACCCGCATGACGATCTCGTCCGCCTTCATCTCTTCCTCACTACGTGTAACCATGCATCCTGAACAATGGCTTTCGAAAGTGTATACTCATGGGATCCTTTGTTAAAATAAACATTACGTGGAAAGCCATTTAAAAAAGAGATAAAAAACGGCTGCTTGAAGTGGGCGTGTGGACACCATTTCCCAGGACACCCCAGAGAAAACCTCTGCACTGCTCTCCATCTTGGTTCTGCTTAAATTCCCAAACAATAACAAAAGCAGTAACAATAATAATAAGGATAATAATAAAAAAATTGAGGAAATTTACCATGCCATAGTTTACCTGCTGGAGAGTACTCGGTGACTGGGCAGTGTTATAAAAACTTGTCTGACCAGGCTGCTGTACTTGTCCAGAATAAAGATTTGAAGCCTGGGTAAGATTTGCTCTAGCCTAGAAAAAATTTATTAAGAAAACACCAATAAGACTGAAAAAATTTCCAATTCAGGTATCAAGGTAGTGGCTCCCAAGCAATCTCTAAAAATTTTAGTATTAGATAAAGAGAAAGACCTTTGGTTTTGGTATTTTTTTTTAAAGATGCGTTTATTATTTTCTTTAAATTAACTTTTTATAGTGACAGTGGTTAAAAAAATTCAATAAGTTTCAGCTGTATACTTTAACAATAAGGCATACATATATGTATTTACACTGTGTGTTCACCTCCCATCGTTAGATTTCTCTCTGTCACCACATATTTGATCCCCTCTACCCCGTCTGCCTCCCCCTACTCCTCCCCCCACCCTCCCTCTGGCAACCACTGGTCTATAGTCCATGTCTGCTTTTGGTGTCCTTTAACGTTTTTAAAAGCTGTCCTAACGTAATCTGCTGCAAAAATCCACAATGCCAGTGCAGGCCCCATCGCCTGCCTCACCTGGAGGAGGTGTGTGTCGATGAGCTGGGACCCTCCCAGCCCCGATGCCTGGCCCAGCTGATGTTCGTATAGTATAGGAATGGGCTGGGCACTTGAAGTCTGCTGAAAGGCGAGGCCCGACTGCGCCTTGGCGAGTTCCTGGTGCTGGACAGCTGGGAAGCTGTGGATGGCAGTGCCGGAGAGGACCACGGACGGCTGCGACAGGCTGCTCTGCATGAAGGCTGGCTGAGATCTACGTAAGGATCGGAGAGAAAAGGCTCGTGTTACAAGCTGATTCTCTCTGGAATCTGGAAATCCTGAGGCAGAGAACACAGACTAAGGCACTTGTCTCAAGGCACTTGTCTCAAGATTTAGAGCCCCCTAAACAGTGAGGCTCCACAGCTAAAAGTTCTAGAAAAAGGGTTACTCCTCCTTAGCAACTGGGGAGATTTTCTCCTCCTGAACAATGAGAATGAGTCTCTTTCGAGTTTTACTGGAAAGCTCAGAACTAAATCTACCATCTTCTCTTTGGTGCTGACAGTCACCTCAGCAGGCGTCTCGGACTCGATTGCACGTCCTGTGTCCCTCCCCAGACGCTGCCCATGAGAGGCCTCACGTCCTCTGTGCAATGGAACAGAGCAGCAGTTCCCCAGTTTACCCATGAAGTCATTTTCCTTAAATAAGGTATAACAGACACATAACATTTTACACACAATGATTCGGTGTTTGTATCTACTGCAAAATGATCAACACTAAGTCCAGTTAACGCCTGTCACCCCACAGTTTTTCTTACGATGAGAAGTTTTAAGATCTACCCAATCAGCGACTTTAAAGCATGTAACGCAGTATTACGATCAAATACAAATATTTAGTTATAAAATAAGTCACAGGAATGCAATATGCACCATGGTGACTATGGTTCATAATACTGTGTTCATATGTGAACACACACACATGCTGATTGGGGGGAGGACAAGGAGGAGCAGAACGATGGGGTACGGATCCAAGTTGCCCTCAAAGTCTAAACCTGTCTTCCAACAAAGGAGCCACAACCGCAGGTGCAGCGCACATTGCATTGCTATCACACAGGTCTGGTCTCCAAAGCAATGGTGAAAACAGGAGCTACAGACACAGAATGTCACCGCACTACTGTTCTGTCCCCCCATGGCTACAGAACACACTACTATGTCATCGCTGGGATCCTTCTCACAGAGCTGGGAAGTAGCTGTGACTTTCCAACAATTCAGAAGCCAGTATCAATTAAAAAGACACTAGTTTGTGACAATGAACCTATCTATTTTAAAGTTTTATTTTTTCCACGTATACCAGAAAATAAACCATACTATATACAACTAATTATATAGAAGTACTAATCTCTGCTGGAGAACCTTTAATCAAAAAATAAAAGTGAGGCATATTAAGTTTATTAATACTTCCTCTCTGTTAAGAAAGTTAGATGAACCTAGCTTCCTTAGAAATATAATTTATGTAATCTAAGAGAAATGAGCTACATGTCAGTTGATGCCAATCTTAACTTAGAAAGTACAGAAATTCCATCTGAACCCCACCCAAAACCAACAGGTTTCTAAAAGCAAATGCATAACTTTGAAACCTTCCTAAACTGTCCTGAAAGTAATTTATTTATTGGTTGGTGGTTTAGAGCCACTACCATGGGCATGGATGACAGCTATATGCTATGATCACTGCTCTCAGTGGTGCTTAGCCCACCCTCCAACATCCCATTAAGTTGGAGCTGAGAAACACCTAGGGTTGAATCCAGGCTCTGTCACTTACTTGTCATGTAACCTTAGGTTAAAAAAAAAACCCTTTAAGTCCTAAGCTCCTTGCATATCAAAAGGGAACGACTTCAGCTTCGTTAGACTGTGTCCTACTGTTACTGTATGTCAGGGGCTGAACAGTTTCACGTACAGGGCAAGCTCAACAAAGACAGGTTTCCATTATTTCCTTGATTGCAAAGATAACTTACTGAGACTGTTTCCAAAGAATGCCTTCCTGCCCACGACACTGCACACTTGCCGCCACTATCGTCACTGCTTCCCTTCTTTGTCTGACACTCTACGCCTCCTTCTGTTCTATCCCACCCAACCTCCGCCCCCTCAATGCTGTCATGTGCCTCAGCTCGTAACACAGAGCAGCCCTGGGCTCCTAGCTGCTGGCAGCAGGCGGCACTGAGGCTTCTAGGCCCTGCAGCAGCTATTTGCAGTGATTTCTAATTGTTAGGGAGATGCTGCTCCTTCTCAGAAAAGCACTGAGACTTGACTTTGTTCAATAAAATCTGACTGAAATGGCTAATGGCTGAGGTTCGTGACACACAATCAACACACGTAATAACTTAACACAGCTCATAATGAGGAGGAAGGAGCCGCAAGGAGAGGCAAGGAAGCTCAGCAACCACCTTGTGCCCGGTACCGCAGATGCCATGCAGCACAACCCACCTGTACGGTTGCAGGGACGAGCCGAACAACTCCTGTGCCTGGGAGACAGCCGGTCCGGCGCCCAGGCTCAGCTGGGCCTGATGCTGTCCTTGCAGGGGCGCATAGATAGGGATGGGGATCTGCTGAACTGAAGCTGGCTGCATTGCAATGAGAAACAAAACAAAATGAAACAAGGAAAACAACATGTGAACACCATACACACAACTCAAAACATCTGGGCAAATAAAAACTCGAGATATGACAAGAATAAGATTAATGCCATGTATCAGTTCCCTTTTAAAACAAAACCGAATACAAATATTTAAATTTCTCTTTCAACCCATTACTTCATCTACACTGTTAATCAGTCAGCTTTAACAAATTTGGGAAGCTTTACAATTTTGCTAATACAGATCAAGGAATTCATAGTGTTGTCCCATGTTGTTAATATAAAATTGTAACTTCGAGGATTCAATTATTTGTAGCCTAAGATAATTATTACACCATAAAAATGTCAGAAAACAAATACAGGATAGAAGAAGTCTGTGACATTTACCTGAGAAAGACCTGGCTGGAAGCCTTGTTGCTGGGCCAACGATGGTGGAGCCAGTCGTGCGTGCTGGGTATTGAATAAATGACTGGTGTCCATGTAGAAAGCTGGAATCTGAGCTATGGACCATCAGGAAAAACAAGAAGTAATAAGTGTCTAATTTCAGATTTTTCCAAACAGAAACTAAATTTTGTAGCAGACTTCAAATTAGGTAAGCTCTCTGAAAATTAGTACAAACCAAGGAAAACCTAGAAATGTGAAAAGATGCAAAGGCAAAAAGGTGCAAAGCTTCTAGCAGGCAGGTATACACAAATTAAAATCACAAAACCAGCACTTGTGAAGGCGTAACAGACACTCGTTCACTGTCAATGAGGTATAAACCAGTAAAATTGACATATTCTACTAAAATTGAAAGTGACCTTGTTTAACAGCAAATCCACTTCAATTTTAAATTTATCTACTAGAATTTAGAAAAATATTTCAAATGAGTTGACATTTAATAATTGAAAAAATTTGGTATAGACTTTTAACAGATTTCTCTGTATATATACTATTTTATGATCTGCTGTTTTCATGTTCTGAAGAACTTCCCGATTTCTTTTTTTAATCTGTCACCATTATAAACAATACTGCAAAGAGTAAACTCTCTCACACATATCTTTCTGATTAATAAGTAAGTTTATCTATATGAGATTCCTAACCATGAAACTGCTACTATGGTGAGTATGTACGCATAAAATATTCTGAGATACTTTTCTAAAAGAATCTTGTCAATTTACATGCTCACCAACAAGGTACTTTAAGAGTCTAATAATAATAAAGCCCACGATCTTCACAGGTACTGGGTATTAAAGATGGTGGGTAATATATTTTTGTCTTCTTTGTTATTCTTTGGTTTACTCTTCCCCATGAACTTTATTATCCATTTGTCAAATTCCAGATAACAAACTTTATAATATGATTGGAATAATATCAAATGCACAAGTTATTCCACAAATTATTAGACCCTAATTTGTCTCATATACGTGTGGAAGAGACAGACAACGGCCGAGAGTCCCAGAATGCTTAACAAAGAGAGACAGCAGTCAATTCTATAAGGAAATAAATGTGCAATAACCGATAAAAAAGTATTTGAACTTGAAAGGGTAACTAAGAAGAGAAAAAAATTAAGCATCCACAAAGTTCATTTTCTCAATTTCCTGTACTTGGTTCCAAAGCGCTCACCCGCTGCCGACTGCGACACATAGACTTGTGGGCTCTGCTGCTGCTGGGCCATCAGGGAGGGCACACAGCTCAGCTGCGAGAAGTGACCGGCGGAGGGCAGGCTGCCCGTCTGCAACTGCTGGGGCTTCACTTTACAGATGTTAGGCGGGTCTGATGTGGTTGTGGACTTTGTACTCAGAGAAGAGGTAGTGTAGGTACCAGCGCCTAGATTGGAGAGGGATGAAATAAGGGGACCATGAAGTATTTTATGAAGTGCCGCTGTTGTTCACAGTAAAATAACTCAAGCACCAGCCGGAAACTGGAAAATTAATGTTTATGCTCACCATGAACTTAAAGGCTGCAGCTCAGGATACAAATACTCTGGGTCCCTCAGGATATGAGGTATCATGACCACGACTACCTCTATACTTCTCCCTCTCTCTCCACCCCCCTTGTATATACCTTAAAATAAAGACAAACTATTAACAAATAAGTAGTATCTACAACTTGAAGGGTCAAGTCTGCTGATCAATAAGCTATAGTGACTGCAATACTGGAGTAAATGACAGTACCGGTATTTGCTTAAAAAGTGATGTTCTCTCTAAGATAGGACCAAGATCAAGGTACCCCTGTTCTTCTTCTTGAGTCTCTATCAACAGGATGACAAGAAGGTCCTTGTTAAAAATTTACACTCATTGACAGGAGTGTAGAAAAACTATAGACTGGCTCCCTCCCGCTGCTTTACAGCCCTGCCCACTGCCCACCCATGTGGCCTCGGGGGCAGGCTCCAGACAGTGAGCATGATGAAAATGCCTGTGAGTGGGCAGCGAGGAATGCCCGCCCAGGTTTTAAAGAAGGAAGAGGCACAGCTGGAAAACTCTCTTTGATTTGGATCTCTTGGTTTCTCTTAACACACACTTCTGATTCCGGATAACAGCAAAATAACTGTAGTACATACAACCCAAAGACCAGTTCTTTGGGTACTTAAAACTAGCAGAGAATGACGAAGTCCTGAAAATGAGCAGTGTGGTCAGTACACATGGCTGCACATGAGGTGGGCGCCTCCCCAGCTCAGGCGCATCACAGAGGCCCAGGTGCTTCTCTAAGAACTGCGAATCCTAAAATGAGATTCAGTTCCATGAAAGGACCGCTGCTTGTGAAAAATTTAAGGAAGAAAAACCCTTCTAAACTTGGGGTGCTTAGGGACTCACCTTAAAAGCAAAACAAAGGATACCACCTACTCGAAAAGCAGAGACTGGACATTCTCTACCTCTAATTCTTCACTAGAAAATAAGTCACCCCAACAGATTTTGGCCAATTGCTCCTTCAAATTAGACACAGACTGCAAAATATTTAAAAACAATGTGAATGTATTCTCTCTGAGCTGGTTTTAATTAGCTGTATATGAGTGAAAAAAGAAAAATCAAAAGGTGAATTTCACAGAAAAATTTAGAGAGAAATAAGATGTTTTCGCCCGTTATTTATCAGTACCTGTAATGGGGGAGGCAAGAAAAGGCGGCCCAGCAAAGAGTTTTAGAAAGCTGTCAATAAATGGTCACTAAACTAAAACTGGGAGAGCAAAGAGGGGCGGCGGTAAGACAACTACAAAACAGCCGATGCTTCCCGCACCATCTTACGCCTTTTAAAGTCATACTTTTCTTGGGGGTGGGGATAATAAACCGAAAATGACCCTAAACAGTCTGGAACGATTCAAGACATGTAAAGGAGCCCTTACCTGACAGCGATGTCGTGGGAGTGACCGAAGCGACGGGAATCTGTGGCACCGATGCGCTGGAGAACGAGCTGTAGCTGGCCGTGGCCGGGCCGCTGGCGCTGCTGCTGACACCGCTGGCGACCGGGGGAGCTGCCGAGGTCACCGGGGAGCCCTTCTCCCGCACGTTGGGAGAATTTTCCCACGCCTTCCGTGCAGACTCCATCTGCAATGAAATGAACATTTTTTTTAAAGCAAAACAAACAAAAAATAAACCAAATTCCCCACTATGCTTATGTACACATAAATATATATACATGGGCACACATAACCTATATTTAAATTCCAAATATAACCTTTCAAAGACCACAAAAATAAAAGATTAAGACCCCTGAGTTTTCAAACCTCTACTTTCCCCTTTACCTATTCTCCTGCTTGCACTGGGAGGCGGTGGGCTTTAATTACTACACAGAGCTTGCTGACGGCTTTGCCAAACGGGCCGGTGAAATACAGACTCACAGTATCATCTTAGCACGGCCCCCGTCCCCACCAGCCAGCGAGGAAGGGACACAGCAGGCACCCCCCCAGGGCTGCCGTAAGGCTCTGCTGGCCTCTGAAAATACTCACTCCCTCCGCTCTTCCTTTTTAAGGCAAATGGCACCTTGCGTTTGGCTGCTTCACATGTACAAGTTTAAAAGGCAGTGGAACCAGACAGCCGGCAGGCTCGGGGGCAGCGTAAACACTTGTTTCACAACAAGACCTCAACAAGCGTTTCGGTGCCGACCGCCCCCATTTGTTTTTGTGGCCACTGGCTTCAGCTATGGTCTCCTCGCTTCTTAGAAGGTATTCCATCTGCAATGTCCCTAGAGCAGTGCCGTTCAGCAGACACCATATAAAGTTCTCAGTATTCATATTTTAAAAAGTGAAAAGGTAGTGTTGACTCTGGTAACACGTTTTATTCAACCCAATATATCTACAACACAATGAAAACTAGTAATCAACATAAACATCGAGATGTTTTAACTGATTAAAAAATTACCATTTCAGATTCAGCATCTATTCTCTCTCTTACACTTAACACACACATTCCAGCGCTCGATCGCCACATGGGCCGTGCACATGGAACTGCGGAACGCAGATGTAGGTCCTCAACTATCCTACAGCTACTTGAACAGGAAGGGAAGAGGTATGTAGATTTTGAAGGGGATTAGTTCTACTAGTCAAAATGCTGGGCCAAGAGGAAAACCAAAGATTATAAAATTCAGTGGCAATGACTTGCATGAGGGTATTTTTACAAGTAAAAATTTTTAATGCTGTTGTTAAAGTTTGTAGGTCTTTGAAGTACCAACTTTTAAAACTTTAACCTTACTTTAATTGTAAGAATTTGAGAAATATCTCTCTGCTTTCCCATATAACACACTAAATGTAATTAATTTAACCTTTTCTCAATGACTAGTGTCATCTTCATACATTCGAAGTATAAGACAGTCTCATGTTTGCCTGAGTCTTTTCTTCTCACAAACAAACACTTTGCTGGTTTCAAATGTGTTTTATTTTAAAACAAAAGTCTTGGGTGGAGTGTGTTAAAAAACAACTTAGAAAGTTAGACATGATGCAATTTGCTTATACTATCTTAGATTTTGTGGTTTAGAATTTACAGAGTATAATGCCTTTTACATCAGTTTGTGGTAAAAGCATATAACTTACAGCTAACCAACCTTGCATAATATATAGGCCACATACATTTAGCTTCACTTCATTTCTTGAACAGTAAGAAAATTTAGAATCTATTTTTGGAAATTCAAGGAAACTAAGAAGTGCAATTACTTAACTATACTCATTTCCCCCCTTGGCAAATATACTGTCAATAACATTGCTATACTTCATGTATTACCCAAATAGACAGAGATGTTAGAAGAAGAAAAAATAAAAATAGCAGAGAAGTTTTAAGTTAATGTAATTTAATTTAGAGTCATTTAAATTCTAAATGTATATTGTTTCTCTTTGGAGTGTTAAAAACATTAAGGGAAAGGCAATGTTGAATGAGTCTTTTTATGAATTAACAACCTGCCTAAAGAATAATATATTTGCTTATGTAAAATTAGACCACTGCCTTAAACAGTATAATGGTAAAGAACACAAATAAGACAAAATATGAAGCACAGACTGCCAGTCATTCAAGTGGGAAAGGAGTAACAAGGGCTGATCAGAAAATGGAAGCGAACAGGGAGGACTGGGTAAAAGGTGAAGATGACACAATGCAGAGATGGCTATCTTATAAAATTGTATAGTCTCAAATTTATATTTATTAAGCCTCTTACAAAGTAGATGGGGGCAAGAGGTCAAATGGTCAAGAGGCTGGAGACTAAAGCTGAGAGCCTAGACATAAACACCGGCTGCATCATAAAACGACTCAGTGACCAGTGAAAGATTTGTCATCAACCAGCCCCACCTTAGGAGGGCCTGCGGTAACAGAGGTTAAACTCCTGCCTTGGAAAAAATCCTCACTTAATTCTATGTGGGCACTTGAGGTGAATGACCGATTTAGAATACTCTCAAACAACTCAATTATAATAAAGCATTAGTAACAGTTCAAAATTATAAATATAACAGGAGATCAAAAAACCCAAACATGCCTAAACTTCCTCAAGTTAAAAAATGCATTGTCTAGTATCTCTTTGGCCCCCTTATTCAAAAATTACTCAACAACAATCTATTCAAAATCGCCTGTATTACCACTCAATTACCTCTTCATAGCAACTACTACACTGCTTTCATTCAATTCCTACAACTTACAGGAAAGAGAAAATCGGCATACTTATCATTATTTGTACTTAGGATAAAAAAGCATGCAACATCCAATTAGTTTTTTTTTTTTTAATACATATACAACTAACATATCCAAAAATTGAGATCTCTACTAAGAGGAGCTTAGTACAAACACAGGCTATAAACGCTCTGCTATAATTTTAGACAAAATTCACAAGCACAACAGGCCTTACTTTAGATATAAGAATATCAGGTCATTTCTAAGTGTTATTAGAAGCTAATAAAATTTTAAGGTATAATTTGATATCGTTCCATTTCCTCAGCTTAATATTATTGTTGCTTACCACACAAAACGAGTAGAAATACCAAGAGAATATTGTGAGCTTATGTCCCCTTGCATGCAGTACTCCAGGACCCTTAGAGATGAGAGCGTACGTACCTTGAAGGTGAGGCTGAAAGTAGTGGGAGGAACTGAAGTTAGGCTGGAGCTCTGTTGGAGAGTCTCCCTCTTAGGGAGGGGAAGGGTGTTGGGCAGGGGCACCTGAAAAGGTAGCAACAAATATCACAATCTAACTAAGTCTGCCAAAAAAGCCCCAATACAGATAATGCTACTGTACTCTAAGGGCATTTGGTTTTTATCAGAGCCAACGGGCATGTTTGATGACTTAGGAGCTACACTGTGTTTATAGCAGCTGGTAATTCTGGATAGTTTAGATGAAACTTCCAAAGAGAAATACTGTCTTTTTATGCATGAACTGAGTTTGTCCCAAATATGAGGTATACACTTGAAGGCAGTGCTTCTCACGTTTAATGTGTATACAAATCACTTGGGGATGTGGTTAAAATGCAGATTCTGATGTAAGTGGACCTTGTCTCTGGATCTTGAGATTTTATGATGAACCATTTACTAAAGGGTATATTTTGATGGCTCATTCGGTTGCCTAGAAGTGCCAGATACTTTGTGATGCTCCAGACTACCTACCGGAGATTACAGTGCCATGGACTACTTAATAAAAATTATTTTATAAGTCTTTAAAATAGCAGTGCTATAATAGTAATAAAAAGCCATTTGCATAAATCTTCCAGATATTCAAGATTCAAAACAAGTGTCACACTGGGTAACACTAACCAATAACTACAAAGATAGATCCTAAAAAAGAATACTAAGCTTCAGTAAGAGGAAGAAGTGTTTTTAAAGTTTAATTTTTAAAAAGACAAACAAGTTCTATGCATAAAATGGAACCCCTAAAAAGACTAATGAAGGAAGCAAAAACATTTCAAAAGATCTTAAAATTATTCTCACATAGAACACTGTTTTTTAACACATTAAGTTCATAATCACCACCAAACGTGGCACAAATAAGTAACACCGTGTAATCATTCCAAGTCAATGACCATTTATAACATACCCTCACCCAAGCCAATCTTCCTGTTTTCAAACACACTCTAGATACACCACTAAAAATCAAATGTGGACCACTCCCTTATACACGAGACTGGGTCTTCTTTTCTCTTCAATTCTTTGTGCACAAGTCACTCACTATGTATGTCAGCCTCGTAGACCAAACAGAAAAAAATTAAAATGTCCATATGGATATTCTCAATGACCTTTAAAGGGTTCTGAGAATAATGATCTTTCCTTCCTTATATTGCATAAATTATATTTTTAGAGGGCAGTTAGGCAGAAAGTGTTATATACTTTCTTGAAAAAGTAACACCTTGGAAATACTTTTTTTTTTAAAACAAGACACCACCATTAAAGGACAATTAAACTTTGTTGAGATGTTATTGATTCAATATTTGACAATCTGCCTAGTGACATTAGCACTTAATTTGCCAGGAACTTTCTGTCCTTTCCAAGTTTTCCGTTAATTTCTATAGGAAGTTAAGTAATTTCAAACTTTTCGCTCGGTTTTGGCACATGAAGTTTTACGAAATCTGAAAGTTGAACAAATTACACTAATTGGCTCCTAAAGTGCTCTCCCATCAAAAAGAGAAAATGTAGGACTCCCTCCCCTCTCCCTTTTCCTCAGCTACATATTAAGAGTCCTTCAGCAGGACTACAAAGCTGGAGTAAATGATCCCTGAGTACCTCACCTTTCTGAAATTCTACAGACTTGATGCTAGAGAGAAGATCAGAAAGCATAGGAAAAACACAATAAGACACAATCGAGATTTTTATTCTCAAAATGATAAAGCTTAAAGCCCTTTGTGAAAGACCTTTAATGTCTATAAATTTTTTTCTCCAAAATAATAAGCCTCGGCTTATTATAGAGGGCTACATTTAAAAGAGAGAGCAGCTAACCAAATTTCCACCAAACCTGCCCTCCGTGGCAAGGGCTGCACCTGTCGCTTCTAAAACGCTCCTCTACAACAGCAGGTTACCTGACTTCTTTGGGCTTTTGATTTTTCAGTCAGTGAACTAAGGCAGAAAGATAGACTGTACTGACCTTTAACACAACCTTGAATTATAACATGGTTGCCCTAGAAACTTCAGCCAAATGTATATGACGCACTGTCACCCTTTCACAGAGCGTCTGAGAGTCTCCGAGGTACTTAAACACACTGCAGCTCAGTCTTCACACCAGAAATGCTGTGGCTAAGGCCAAGCATAATTTTTGGTTTTTAATTCAAACATGAATACTGGAATCTTTGGTAATGCTGAGTGAGCTTTCACTGCATTATAAAAAGGTTTCACTTAACAAAATTACCAACACAATAAAACGCTGAATCTGTAGAATGTGATCGCTAAGAACAAAAATTCTTACCAAAACCAGATTAACAGGATTAGTACTTATGAAAACAAACCTACACGCCACAATCTGGATCTGAAGTGGAGAGCCGATGACTTCCAGAGGAAAAGCAAAAATTCAGCTTTGACTGTTTTTGCTAACTATAATTTTATTACAGTGCTTCTAAATACAAATTTGCTATCAGCTCTTTCCCTGAGAAGAGTTAAATACTGGACATACGGTATGTATTAGATAACAAGATCCATGTTCCTATCCCAACTCGCCACATTCTCAGGTTGATTACTTACATTATTAACCAAAGAATCCTCCATCTTTGCATTATTAGTAGCCACAGTGTTAGGCAGAGAAGAAGAAGGTGTAGTATAGTCTGTTACAGACTCCTGTGAAGTAGTAATAGAAAAAATACGTTTTAAACTGAATTAACGAGTCACTTTATAATGACAGCCTAACTGCTGTAAAGCTGTTTTGGAAGAAAGCAGGAGAGGAGAGCAGATCTTAAGACACAACTCACTCAAATCTGAACTTAAAGACCAACAGTGGGATAAAGCAAACATGAACTCATCACTGAAACAGCATTTCAACTATCAATGGGGTCCTGCACATTTTAAAAAGTGCACTGCACAGAACAAGGAGGTGGTCAACGGGACTAAATGTTTACTTCCGTGGATTACCAAAAGGACTCTGTGTGGTTCTCATACTGAATCTATCATAATCTATAGCTTACTTTCCACTATTCATTTTTTATTCTCTTTGAAATAAAACCATGTAGATAAATAAATGCTGAGATCTTAGTTGTCATAATTTATTAGGTTTTAGGATAAACTCCTTGTTTATAATGATGAAACTCTTCTCTAAATATGGTAGAGCAGAATCACATGAGCTTTTTACTTACATGCACTGAGTTTCACGGCAATTAAAAAAAGTATTCAAATAATATGAAAGATTCCATCTATCTTACTTCTCAATGAGAGTACGTCCCGGAGTGAACACGAAATGGCAGATACAAATTTCCTATTCCCACAAGTGTTAGTCCCTACAAGTCACTCAGTGTCACCTGCCTTAATAAACATTTTTAAACATATGCATCTTTCATTCAATTTGGTCCCTAAGCGCAAGTCAACGACTTCTCTGGTGCTCAGCCAAGAGCACAGTGATCTGTCCCAACCTCGGAAGAAAACTGGCTCTGCTGGGGTTCCTAAAGTTTGCCTTATCTCCTGACTTTGAAATCTCACTGGTGAGCAAGATAAGGCTCCACTGTTAACTCCATTAACGGAAAAAGTATTATAGAGCAATTCTTTCAAAGCCTACAAACCCAATGAAAGCATTTCCAACTTGTGTGTAGACATATTTCATTTTAAACTACTAAATGGTCCAGAATTAAGAGCAATTTCGACAGAAAAAAATTTACTGTAAGGAATTGCATTAGATCGTATGCATGTGAAATATAATCTCTGTAGAAATAATACCCATACAGTGTACAGAATTATATGCCTCAGGCAGAGCACATCACTGCTGTTTCATTAGACACAGTCTGTACCACCTGAACGAGGAATCGCTGCATGACGCTCACCTTCACGTTAGCGCCATACTCTGCAGACGACACGGAGATCATTGTTCCTATCTCAGCAGACATTTCGGAAGCTGCTTTGGTTTCCTTTGTTGTCACAGGATCTGCACTTCTGACGACAGTGGGGCTTGGTTTCTCTTGTCCTTCCGGCTCCACTTGTTGGGCATCTTTTACTTTTCTATTTTTTAATGAACGTTCCTTTCCAATAGGACCAGGTTTATGTTCTTTGTTTTCTACTGGACTCAAATCCGGAAGCTAAATTCAATGTTTATAACAAAAAGGCACCATGATCAAAGGCATTCACTGAAGACAAAACTTAAAACTGTTACTTGTTCTCCATAAGTGTTAGTGGCTTTTATGCAATCACATTTGGAACAGGGATTATATTTACCTTCTGGGCTTTGATAGGGCCTGCCCGCGGCTGCTTTTGCCGTTGTTCTTTAGGTTCGGGTATTTTGTCAGTAGTTTTTTCTGAAAGCACAGGAACAATTTCATTTTCATTCCCGTTTGAAGCTGGAGCACCAAACTGAATTGTGTCAATTCCAATTTCAACTCCACTTTCTTGACCATTCTTTGTTCCCTGGTAAGAGAATATTTAAAAATACACTATCAAAACAGAGTTCAAATATGACTGGGTTCAACTCTTTTTAGACTTAATATGTCTAAAAACTAGAAGCAGCCTAAAAAGCAGAAGTGACATCTCTTGGGAACTTGTGAGAAATGTGCTCAGGCCTCGACCCAGACTAATGCATCAGAAACCCTGGGTGTGGGGCCCAGCAAGCACTGATGAAGCACATGCCCAGGTGACTGGCAGGGTTGCTCAAGCCTGAGAGACTGTCTGAAGGAAACTCTGCCACAGCGACCCACCTAGGCCGTTAAGCTGATTCCTACCTCTGATGAAGCAGCTGATCCAAACGACGTTAGAGGCTTGTTCCAGGCACTGACTGAAGGAGGCTGTGGTGGGCTAATGGGACCTACTGGAAGAGGAAGCCACAGGAAGTGTGACCATTAAAATTAAGAGGCTGATAATGGCTTATCTATTTAATCTTTTCTTTTAATGGTAGCTAGACAATAAAACAATGACTTCACATCCCACTCGGAGAGACTCTTACATACCAAAATAAATATTAAGTCTCCCCAAAACACTGTGCATTACGTTTCTTTATTAACATAAGATAATGTCCATAAATGTGGCTGTTTCAGAACGAAAGGCTTTAGGAAAGTTAGGAAAAAATTACAATTACTGCTTCTTACTAAGAAAAAGGAGATGGCTAGAAAAAAAAAATCCTGAATATATAAAAACAACTGAAGACAAACCCCAATATTCCGATGCCATTCCCAGCCCTCACTTCTCTGTCACACACTCACGTTTCTTAGAGATGTCATTCAGCACAGTTGGTGGGGCCACCTTGTTATCCCATAGTTCAGTTGCTAGAGTGCCATGTGACTGTGAGGTCTGGATGGCCTTTCCTGGGGCTACATAATCTGTGCCATTAGGTGTCTGGGCTGAAGGCAGTCTAATGGAAGGTGGAGGCTGTTTGGGAGGCTGTGCTGAAGTCTGCAGTGCACTCTGGACTGGCTTGTGAGTCTGTCCCTGAGTCTGGGCTGAGGCGGTGGGACCTGAGACACTGACTAGGGCTGGAGACGGGGCTGGGAGTGGGGCTTGGGCTGGAAGTGGGGCTGGGGTTGGGACTGGGGCTGAACTGGCTGGGGCGGCTGGGGCTGAGTTGGCTGGGGCGGTTGGGGATGAGCTGGCTGGAGCTGGCGCTGAAGCTGGTGCCAGGGCTGGAGCAAGGATGGGAATTGAGGCTGAGGTGAGGATGGGGACAGAGGCTGGGGTCGAAGCTGAGGCAAGGATGGGGTTTGGAGCTGGGACTGAAGAGGAGGGGGTGGGGGCTGAGGTGGAGGCTGGCGCTGGCACCGAGGCTGGCGCTGGGAGTGGCATGGAAGGTGAGGTCAGGACTGTGGCTGAGGCCAGACCCGGAGCTGCGGCCAGAGCTGCAGATGGAGACGGTGCTTGTGGGGTCCCGGTAGCCTGCTTTTTGGCAAATCTTGGAGGAAGCTTAGAAGTCTGACTTCTTCCTTTTTCGTTCGCATTCTTTTTGTTCCAGACCTTAACAAATTAGTAGATATTATTTTTGTCAACAACACAGAAAAGCGACAGTTTATAAATACGATTTCTAACAAAGCGACCTACTAATTTAGCTTTTACTTTTCAGAAGAGGTCATTCACAGAGCAAAAATGTCAAGGATGCTAATGAGATTTTAAATTATGAGAAGCCAAGATGCTCTTCATCACTATGATCCATGTGTTCCACTTATTTCTCTTCTGCATCAGCATTTAGCAAAATGGGTGTTTGAGCTGACTTAACTGGAAAAGATATCTTGATTCATACTGTGTATTTAAGTGAACTGATTTAGATTACCACACAAACTTTATAAGAATCAGCAACCTATGAGATAGATCATGGCAGTTGTGTTTGTTAGATTTCTAAGATAATTTAAAATGACGGTTGCCTTAAAGACGGTCTACTCTAAGGCAAATAGTGATTATATTCTTCTGAAAATATCTCCATTCTGGTCAAAAACAGTTTAAAGTTCTGAAAATCAAATCATTCTCAACACCTGAATTATAAATATGGCCTTGACTTTAAGCTAGACACAGAATTTGACCATCTGCTAAGATATTTTGGGCAACAATCTGAACAACTAGCAAGAAGCTTAAAATGCTAAACCTGTATGATCTGTTCTTCCTTCTTCCGGCGTTCCTCATCCTGTAAACGCTTCTGTTGTTTTTTGGATACCACTTCAGTAAAACCGTCATCATTCAAATTTGACTGTGGGTCTTCAACCACTGTCACTTCAGGATGGTCATCAATTATAACAACACCTGTGGGCATGGAAAAAGACTTAAAATATATATTTTTTTCAACTGAAAAGATAAATAGAAATGTTTAGCCCAGCAGTGGTTAACAAAGAAAAAAAAAAAGGCAAAACAAAGATCTACTTATTACAAATCACAGTATAACCCATTTCTCATACCATAAGATGGTCATTTATTATTAAGATTTGAAAGATTTCATAGACTAGGTTAAAAATAAGAGTCCTAAAACTATCTGCTTTGAGTGACACATCTTTTTTTTCTTAAGTAACATGGTGGTAATGCATTTTTTTAAAATAAAAATTTTCCTATTATCCTAGTCAAATCACTAACCTCTACCTCTCCCAACCTCAGGTCTGTCCTGTGCTGTAAAGACTGACCACAGCACTTTACCTCATCTACAGCTAGCCCTTCTAAGAAGAGGGTAATACTACAGCTTTCCCTTTTCAAATGATAAAATAAGCGCCAAGAAGCCAACTTGCTGGGTGAGGTAGTAACTAGCCAAGTTGGTCTTATGACTCTTAATGCCTTGATTCTATGTAGACCTTTGTCTACAATGCATAGCTGCTAAAAACAAATGAAATTTATGTGAAAGTTCAAGTGAACGTAAAGTGACGTGGAGGTGGATACAGCATAATAACCCAGCAGGTGAATAACTCCATATGTTGTACAACTAACAAGTCTGGCTATCTTGTTAAAGTTACCATATAGCCCAGTAAGTGTAGGAAATCTAGATCCATTATATAACAATAAAAAAAAAATTAAAGCAGTTCAGATGAGGAGATTTGGGGTTGCAGGTATAATGTCTGTACAAAAGATGTAAGAAATGGGTGAGACAAATCAATTTTAACTTTGCAAACAATGTATGATTTAATCGGGGAACACGTAATAAAAATTGGTATTTGCTTGGGAATGTCAGATCCACAGTTCAGGACGGTGATAGCTTGTGAGGGAAGGCAAGTGGATATGATGAGGGAGTGGCCATAAGCAATCTATCTGCCAACAGTTCTTTTTAAATAGCTAAAAATTTGCATTTCTGTAAACTGATAGGAAAACAAAAATACTAAGTCTGGCTTTCACTCTTTAAAAACCCATTACAATTATTCCATTTTTCTAATAAAAAACCTGATGGGTTTTAAATTATCTATGACACTTCTACTTGTGTTTTAAATCCTTTAAAGGAATTAACTCTAAAACAGAGCATATGCTCATTTCAGGGAAAGGTCGTCCAACATTTCAAAGAATGCCACAGACTTCATTTCAGACTGTGAAGACACCTCCTTCATAACTCTAAATTATTCTGAGTTTTTCACTTAGATTAAAAAGTGTGTGTGTAAAGCTTATATTCATAGCCATGCCATCACACATTATTTTAATTTTCCTGCCAAAGAGCTTCTTTACTATCTTTTGAAGAGTTAGTTCACCCAGCTACATGCAATATTTGCCGAAATTTGAATGATACTTTGTTTTCATCACCCTGTTCTTGCCCGATGCTTTGTAACATTTTGGGGTGAAGCAATATTACTTAACAAATATTAAGAAAACCACTTAAAAGAGTATTGAAATTTAACTTTAATTAAAACCCATAGCTCAATTTCCATCGTCGATTCAGAAAACAAAGTTCTTACCTTTATATTATGTCTTAATCCAGTAATCCTTTGAGAAATTTATACTCCAAAAGTTCTTTGGAAGAAGGGAAATCAGTAAACAAATATGTAGGAAGGCAAGTCTGCCGTGTTTTGTGGCTTTTGTCATTTTCACTTGCCATTTTCCAAAAGTGGTATTTGGGATGCTCGTCTCCTCTCATGGACCACCATAAGGTTAGCACTCAAGCTTCTGAGAGGCTTACTCTCACCGTCCTAAGTCAGGGCTTTCTGACTTCAGCACTGTTAACAGTCCTGTGTGCTCAGAATGCATCGCGGCACCCCTGGCCTATATCCACTGAGATGTCAGTAGCATCCAGCCCCACATGAACCACTGGTCTATAAATAATGCCAAAGTCCTGGGCCCAAATCAAGTTTCGTATATATAAATAACCATGAACTGGATGAAAGGAAATTCTCATCTACATCTCTCATACTGGAGTAATGGTACTTAACCTGAGTTTCCCATTACTACTACCTGGTCTTAACTTAGTAAATCTCTACATTTTATTCCATATTTCCAGTTTAAAACTCAACTGAATATATGGCAAAAAGCCCATTTTTACATGATGTGTCTATTCAAAAACATCCCTTAATTTCCTCACTAGTTTCTTATTGGCTACCTACTGTCCCATACTCTCTATTTACCACATCTTAGATTCCAGTTTTATCAAGGTTCTTACTCAGCGAGGTTGTTTAAGACACAGAATACGCACAGAGATGTAACTTTAGTTTAGGTTATGTTGGTTAGTGATTCATCATTAACCTCTACCTCTGTCTTGTAGGTTCAATTCTTTCCTTCTCTGGTGACTTCTTTGTGCATAGCATCTACCTCAAAGTAACAAACGAATAGACAGATGGATAAGTAAATAAAAGTAACCTAAGACATACTTGCATAATTGTTGAGATCAAATTGTGATAGTGCATCCACTTTCTCTTTGGGTTTCTTAGGGCCTGGCTTGGGGTCTTCTCTTTTTTTCCCTGCAGAATCTTTAGAGTTCTTCTGTACTGTTGTTCCATTAGGTGCTCCCTCCTGGTGATGTGCAGAGCTGCCACTGGGAGGGTCAACGCCCGTTGTGCCTGCAGGCTGGTCATCAAATGGCCTACGAAATAATGCTTTGAGATACTACCACCTCTACACCTGAAGAAAAATGCTCTATGTTGGCGGTTTTCATAGTTAAGTCTGAGAAGTAACCGTTGTGAGACAGAAGACCCTAACTCAAAGCCAACAAGCCTTGGTGACAAAATTTTGAGTACAACTTCACTAAAGCTGAGCTTCACAAGAAAGCATAGAGACTAGTTCCCTAGAGTACTTATTTCCAGCAATAAAATTCTAAAATTCTAATTATTTGCTAAAGGTTCTTGTGTCTATTTGTCTATGTTATAAATAAACAAGCGAACCAATCTTGTTCATAGCAGAAAATTTCTGAGATCCAAGCTGGTCCAGTTTTCACTACTGGATCTTCCCCACAAGAGGGCAGCATATGAGAAAAAACTGATAGGCATTCTACCTTTACAATATATATATTCTTTAATGTTCAGATTTACACATTACTGCAAACATAAAAATCCACTTTTATATAGAAACAATTCACAAACCAAATGTATTTCTAAAGTTTCTTTTTCCTAACAGATTCTATTCTTG
This sequence comes from Cynopterus sphinx, assembly GCA_030015415.1. Classification (NCBI taxonomy): domain Eukaryota; kingdom Metazoa; phylum Chordata; class Mammalia; order Chiroptera; family Pteropodidae; genus Cynopterus; species Cynopterus sphinx. The sequence goes on along the minus strand of CM057392.1, from coordinate 2,721,047 downwards.
GGTTCACTTTATAAAAATTTTAGAAAAATAAACCACAGAAAATGGGTTTATTAATTCATTTTCATCTTAGCCTATAGGATCACTCAAGATAAAAGCTTATCAAGTGCCTGACACAAAGCATGACCTCAAATATGTGAAGAAGGAATTCCTATTTCTTCAGGTTCAAAACTGTTAGTATCTACATGGCACAAAAACCAGATGGAGATTTCCCTTAAGTATTATCTGAAATTGTAATCACTATATTGTTACTGTAACTATATATGTTATCCTTTTCTTTTTGGATGTCCAAAAACAAAGGGAGGTTCAAGTTCTGTGTTAAGCAGGTTCTCAGGAAACAAAACTGGTCACGTTATTTCCCTGGAACTTTTTCTAAATTATCAGAAATTAAAAAAATGTTTTCGATGATGGATGTCGTAACCTGAAATGCTGAGTTATGTGCAACTAATCACTACAGGTTAATATAATATTGTTGGAATACATTTCTTATCAGCTCAGGCTATAAACCTGGGAATTTGGTTAAAAAAAAATAGGGTGCACCATAATAACAGTAGTTTCTATATAAATAATACCAAGGATTGTGGTAAATGCTTCACAAATATCACGTCAGTTTTTATAAGTATTATTACCTTCTTTTACTGAGGAGGAAGCAAAGAGATAATTATAACTAGCAGGTAACTGAGTCTAGACGTACAACTAGACATACTACTATTTCATAATTTTCCCTAATACTAAAGAAGTTAATAATAATGTATTATGAACATTCTAATATTTAAAAGAACAGACTGTTTAGCACACTTTAGAGAAATTCTTTAAAAAGTCCAGTGAGACAGTCTGTTTACTGGTGGCCTTGGCGGCTGGGCAGGACTCTGCTTTCTGGGTTTCTCTCGAGCGGAATCATTTACTGTAGGTTTGCAGCAAAAGGGGGAATATAATTCACCCCAGGGTTCAACATTTACTCTCTAGAAACCAGCAGCGTGACAGTTTATGGTTACTGGTATTAATTTTAGTCTCAGAGGACACCAGTGAGCACCAGTTTTGTAAAGAAACAAAGTGAAGAAAGGTGGGCCCTGGTCATCGATGAGATGACTCAGGTGGAGGCCGGCACGGCTGCAGCCCTGGGGGCACCTGTTCTCCCCGAAGCTGACGCTTCTTTCGGGAGACCCGGAAAAGGGCCCCGGGACACAAGAAACCCGACCTTCGAGCGCCCTCGCACCCGGGGACCGCCTCCGGGCAGAGGCAGCCTACCTGCTCTGGGCTTCCTGCCCGGAGGTCAGAGCAGGCCCCGCCACCCCGCACACACACTCACCCGCGCTTCCCGCCCTTGGGGGGCGGGCCGCTTCTCCTGTCGCTCCTGGGCCCTGAGAAGTTCCTGCCGGGCTTGGGGGGGCCGCCGTTGCCGCGCCGGGTCTGGCGGTCAGCGCCGGGCCTCTGGCTGGAGAAGCTGCGCTTGGCCACGTCGCGCTTCGGGGGGGACCCGCCGTCGCCGGCCTTGGCCGCGGCCTGCGCGCTCAGCTCGGCGCTGCGCCGCTCGTCGCGCTCGCGCCGCTCGTTGAAGTCGCTGCTCTCGGACGCGGTCTCCCACTCCTCGTTGGCCTGGTCGGACGAGTTCTGGTTGGACAGGTCGGGCGTCCGGTCCCCGGGCGCGTCGGCAGTGGTAGTGGTAGCGGCGGCGGGGGCAGGGGCGGGCTCCTGCGGCGCGGCGGCCCCCGCTGCCCCCGCGGGCCCCGGGGCGTCGGCGGCGCGGCCGGCGGCCTCGCGCTCGCGCAGGCGGCGGAAGCGAGGCGGCTTGTCCTGGCGTGGGGGCCGCGCGGGCCGAGGCCGGCGGGGCCGCTCCCGGGCCGGGTCGAACTTGCGCTCGAACTTGGGCGGGCGCTGAGCGGGCGGCGGCGGCGCAGGTGCGGGCGCGGGTGCGGGCGGCTCCGGGCGGCGCGTGGACTCCGTGTCCTCGGGCTTCTCAGGCTTTGGTGCGTCGGGCGGCGGCCGGACGCCCCAGGGCGCGTCGCGGTAGGGGGGCCGGCGCAGGCCGGCGGCGCGGCCCGGGCGGCCAGCGGGGTCACGGCCCCCGCGGCGGAAGGTGCCCCCGCGCCCACGCCGCGTGGGCTCGCCGCGGGGCGGGAAGGCCGGCCGCGTGCGCTCGTCGTCCCGCGGGGGCGGCCGGTCCGCGCGCGCCGGCGGCTCGGGCCGGGCGGTGGCCGGCGGGGCCCGGGCGGGCCGGCGGGGCTCCGGCCGCTCGTCGCGCCGGGGCCGCGGACCGCGGCTCAGGCTGTCCCTGTCGCTCGCGCTCTCGTGCACCTCGCTGTCCGTGTCGCTCTCCGAGCCGCGCTGCCGCCGCCTCTTGGGCACGACCTCGGCGTCGGAGCTGTCGCTGCGCGTGTCGCTGCCGTCGCGCGGCCGGACCGGGCCGGCGGGCGCGCGCTCAGGGCGCGGGCGCGCGTCGCGGAACTGCGGGTGGTCCCGCGCGTGGCCTCGGCCCCCGCGCCCGCGGCCGCCATACGAGCCGCGGTAGCTGCGGCCCCGGGAGTAGTACTCGCCGCGCCCGCGGCCGCGGTAGCCCTGCTCCGGGAACCAGTCGCGCTCCCGGGCGTCCTTCCAGTAGGGCCGCACCGGCGGGCCCGGCTCCCTGCGCGCGGCGGCGCGGGGCCTCTCGGGGCCCGCGTCCCTGCCGGCCGCCTTCTCAGGCGGCGCGTCCTCCTTGGCCGCCGGCGCGGGGGCGGGGGCAGGCTGCTGGGTCCCGGTCCGGGCGGCGGGCTCGGCGTCGGCCCTGCCCGCCGGCTCCAGCTCCGGCGGCTTCTCCGCGTCTTGGGGGGGCTTCGGCGCCACGGCAGCGGCTTCCGTCGCGGGAGGCGCCTCCGGTTCTGGCTGCGGTGCCGCCGGGGCCGGCTGGGCTGGGGCCGGCTGGGCCTGGGCTGGCTGGGCCTGGGCTGGCTGGACCTGGGCCGGTGCTGCTGCAGCGGCTGGGGACGCAGGGGCAGGATCTTTCTTTTCCGTTTTCTCCGCTTTTACAACTTTCTCAGTGGCCTTTTCCCCCTTTTCTCCTTCTTTCTCCTTCCTCTGCTCTCGCTCCTCTTTCATGTCCCTAAGTATAGGTTTTTTAATGGGACCGGATCTTCTCACAGGCCGATCGCTACCTTCTTCTCTTCTGCTGGAACCTGGCCTTGGGCCCCAGCGAGTTTCCGACTTGGACTTATACACCTTTTCAGGTTTTGGTCCTTCGGAAGACCGTATGAAGCCATCCTTTCTTGGTCTGTCCTCTGACCTGTCTGCGGGTTCCTTGGCTTCTATGCACCTGCTGGTTACCTTCGGAATGCTGGCAGGCAGCTCGCTTCTCGGCTCCTCTGATTTTGGGGCATGGTTAGACCCGTGGGAAACACTCCTTTTCCGGGCAGGCTGACTTTCTGCCGCTGCAGGCCGCTCTTCCTGTGGGGCGGTTGCAGTCTTTTGATCAAGGACACCAAAGCAAGCAGGCTGACTGCTTTTGTCGGTGGGGTGAGGTCTAATGTCTTCCACAGACCTGCTTAAAAACTTCTGTACTTCCGTCTCACTTGGCTCTCTAGCGAAGTCCGCTTTAGGACGAGGCTCTGGCCGGCTGTGTTCTACAGGATAAGCGGCGGTAACCTGTTCCTGAGCCAACGGGGCTTCCGGCCTGGGACAAGAATTCGAAGGCACATCATTAGGGCAAAATCTTACGTGTAAGTGTGCAGCAAAATAATCCCTCTAACTTTAAAACAAAACAATGGATCCTAATTATAAAGAGCATCTTTATGTCCCCATAAAAAGTTTAGTGCAGCATTACTCAAAATAGCCAAGAGGCGGAAACAACTTAAACATCCTCTGACTGATGACTGAGTTAGGAGAATGTGCTGTATATACACACGCAATGGAATGTTATTTAGCCATTAAAAAAACCCTGTAATATGCTACAACACGGATGAGGACGTTACACTGAGTGAAATAAATCAGTCACAGAAGGAAAATACTGCATGATTCTTGATATGATGTATACAAATGTAATCAAACCCATCCAATCAGAGTGGAATGGTGACAAGGAATGGCAGGGAGGGGGAATGAGGAGTTGCTACTAAGTTTGTTGGTTTCACCAGGACATTGTACCATGACATTGTATTTGGTCTATTCATAAATGTAACAATTACCTTACGCCCTCAGGCTCTTCAGCTGCCTGGGGAGTAGCGGCCTGTGGAGGCTCAGGGTGAGGGTAGGTATCTGATCCCCACATCAGACGTGGCTCAGAGAGGGGCACTGTATGGTCTCTTGCAGATCGAGCTATATGCTCAAATGATTCAGAACTGTTTGGTGACCCTTCTATCTGATCTCTTCTCATCAGTGGTTTAGGAGGAATCATTCCTGTACAAAAGGCAGAAAAGATTAAAAACAAACCCCAACTCAAAATTAACAAAATCATAGACATAGAATCTAGCTTATCAATTACTATTTGGTATTCTCTACATTTAAACCTAAGAAATACTTTTTGCAAAATAAAACTAATCAACTTGAAAAATCATCAGTGATTATGTGAGTTTTTCCATGAATGAAATTTTCATTGCTGCTGTTAAATAGATTTAAGAATTAAGAAAGGATAGCAAGCAAAACTACAATGGCAGCCTATTTTATAGGAAAGAATATAATCAGATAATAAGCACTGTAACTCTATGCATATTAATACAATGAGAATTATGCCAACAGTAATAAATTTTGAGAAACTACTTCCTACAAAAATTCTATTAATCTAGTTTAATGATCAGTATGTTATAAATTATACCTCTAATTTTTTAAAATGTGTGTAAAATTTAAAACTACAATGAAATTCTTGATCATGTTTTTACCATGTGTAAATTTTCCTCTATACCATTTTAATAATGGATTATCTGGATTTATTCTCATAGATTCCGCTAATTCATTTGTTTTTAGCTAACTTATGAGGAAACAAGTGTAGGGCTGATAAATGACAGAGAAAATTGATAAGCTGGAATGTACAACATGGACAAAATTCAAATGCTAAAACACAAAGGAATAAAAGCAGTGTAGCAAGTAGATACTGTTAGACAGTAACTTTCCAACTTAAAAATTTTAAATAATATTTACAAAACAGAAAATAACTAGCATTTTGATCTTATCCACTGTTGGTACAGTGTCTGGCGTTTACTCTGTGCTGAAAGGAAGTTACATAATTTTGTGATAAAAAATCTAGAGGTCCTTTTACATTCTAACTAGATTATACCTCACAAAGAAATTAAGACTAACAATGAAGGAAAAATGAAAAGCTTTGATGCCGCAGAACAGCAGAGCAAGCCCTGAAACAAGGCTACTCCCACTCACCAGGATGAATGGGAGGGATGTCCACGGCAGCTCTACCTGACATCATTCGAGGATCCATGTACGACTGCATCACGAGCCACCTTGGATCAAAACCCATGGATGCCAAGTGCTGAGGGTGGGGCTGCATTGGCTGGTAAAGAGGCCTGTGTGGGGGAGGAGGGACAGCACCACTGGATGGCTGTGATGGGACCGTCGGTGGAAGTACACCTTGCTGTTGCTGCTGCTGCCACTGCTGCTGTTTCATCTGCTCCTGAAAAGGCAGGGTCCCACAGCTTGAGAGTAAAGTTTCATGGGATACATTAATATATATACATAAAGCAATCATACCAGAAAATAAGCTTTTTTGAATCCTTTAAGGGAAAGACTTCAAAAGACATTTAACAGTGAGAGGTGGCAAGACAAGAAAAAAGGATAAATTATGACATCTTAACTTAAAGCAGCTTATCATTCGTTAATTATGTTGCAGATACCATTTCCCAAAAAGGAAGATGGTGTCTACAGGGATACAGAGAAAAAAAAGATTGTCAGAGCAGTTCACAGTAAAACCCATCAACAAACTTGATTTAAAAGAGAAAAATGTTCAGGGGAAATTAGTGTGTTTTGTGTATTTTATATTTTATGTCAAATTATTTTTCTAACTATTGAACAATAAAACTTTCCAACTGTACATGATAGAATGTTTTTAGTTACCTGCTGCCGCTGGAACCGTGGTGGTAATGACTTCTGGAACTGTTTAAAATAGCCCGATAAAACAGCAGGCCTAGGTTGAGACCCTGACTCTGGTTCCGTTTCGTGTGCCACTTGTACAGTCTCTTTTTCACTGCGATTGCTGTCTTGTCTAGTGAAAACGGGGTCACCCTCTGCCCAAAGAAAAGGTGAAAGAGAATGGTATTCATCTACGACACCAAATACATGCTGAAGTGAAATGATATATAAAAAAAAGATTGATATATAAAAAAAAGTAATGAGGAGGAAAACATCCTCATTACTCCAAAACACTGCTTTGTATCCTAACATTGGTAGTCACCAGTGAGGTAACATTAGACAAACAAAACCTTTGATTTCCTCAAAGTTGGATTCTCATTAAGACAGAGATTACAGTCCAAATGCTTCACCATACACAAATATGTATTTGACTTTTCGCAATAATAAAACATTTCAAATACTACCTACACCTTCCTTGCTTTAATAAATATTAATGTACTACCAACATTTACTTGTGATTCACAAGGAATTATGTGAAAACACGAATGGCCTTTAAATACTTAAAATGGAACACAGTGGTTTAATTTTTTTTGATGCAAGGACTATTATCTATAAAGAAAACTAATGAATCTAAGTCTGACAACAGAGTGAACACCGGCTTTTTTCAAATATATAAATCGTTATTTTATATGAAGGGTGTTACATATGGTCACATAGAAAGGAGAACCACACACATCAAAAAGAAAAGTTTTCATCCCAAAGAAAACCAGAGCCATATTGGTTCTAGAGAAAGTCATTTGTTACAATTACAGAGAATTGGGGATGAATCTTAAAAGGAAGTTTATTTTGCTAATGTAAAACCAATCTGCAATACTAAAAATATGTAAATGAGAAAGAAAATATTGGAGAGAACCAATTAAAAATCAAATGGTTAGATCTCACTGATAAACCTACCTAAAATTAAGCAGCCATCAGAGAACATATAAAATCTCAATGAAAATAAAAGTGCCACTAAATACTTATTATTAAAAAGAAAACAATAATTTGTGTAGATATAGTCATCACTGCCACTAAATTATCAGGATCAACACACGCATTCATTGACAGAACTAAGACTAAATTATGAATTTCCTTATTTCTAACCCATAGTCCTTTCTCATTAACTGTTAATAAGACTCTCTAAGGCTGTTTGTTCTCTTTCAGCACTGAAGTATCCCTGAGTATAAATAAAAATATACAACAAATTTTCAAATAGCTTTATATAATAAAATTTCAAGCAACAGGGTCTTATAGAAAGAGCTTGGGTTTTGAGCTCAGAAGTTTCAGTATTTTTATATCATAAAATATACTAAAATAAAAATACTTCTATTTTAATTCTATTTTAACTTAAGCTGTTCATTAAGACTGAACTTTACTACAAGTTTGGAGCAAGGTGTTAAGTTTTTTTTTAAAAAAAAGCATAACAGTTTGCTAAGTACATCAATTACATTATGGAAACTTTTATATTTCAACTGGTAGAAAAATCTGAAATTATGACCTGGGTACAGTCATTTACTTATGACAATCAAAAATTCCCATTAAGCTCTATTCAACTTAAAGTTTAGAAACCAATAAATGAGATTTTATTTAGTTAGATGTCTTGGAATAAGAAAGAAAAAGCAGAAGGTTCAGCATAAGTGACTATAAAGCCAATATGATTTAGCAACTGAAGCTCATCTAAAAACTTTGAAAAACACCAAAGAATAACCCCATCATCCTTCCCAAAATGAAATGACTCATTTCTTCCAACACACAATTGCTGTCTTTACATACTTTTATATAACACAAATGGGATTCTGGGATGATGGCTGAGTAGGAATACCAGCAATTTCTTCCACAACCCAGACAACAATTGCACTGTCAGAATATGTCTGATGTAACTATTTTGGAACTCTGGAGTCCATTGAAGGCTTGTAATTTGCAGGGAAGACTTGGACAATAGAGTGCAGTTAATTTCAGGCATTTAGAGCTCTTAGCCGCAGTACCAGCTACATCACCCCCCATTTTACATTAAACTGCACATTTGAACAAGCAGAAGAAAGAATGGAAGAACTTGAAGATAGAACAGTAGAAATTATTAAATCTGAGGAACAGAAAAGAAAGTAAACAGAGCCTAAAGGACCTGTGGGACAAGATCAAACAGACCAACATGCACACTGAGAGAGTCCAAACACAGGAGAGAGGGAGGGCAGAGACTGCACACTGGTGAGCATGTAAAATGGTACATTTACTGAGAAAAACAATATAGTGGGTCCTCAAAAATTTAAAATAGAATTACCCTACAATCCAACAATTCTGCTTCTGGGCATACACTTAAGGAAAAAAAAAAAAAAAAAGCAAAAACTTTTGAAATTTGATTTAAAAAAAGAATACAAACCTCCAAGAAGCTCAATGAACTTTAACAGACCCACACTGAGAAGCATTATAATCAAACTTTCAAACTTTCAAAAGACAAAGACAAAAATTTTGAAAGCAGCAAGAGAAAGCACTAAGAGAAGTCACACAAAAAGGGTTCTCAAAGGATGGCTACTATTAAAAAAAATAATAACCCACAAAAATTTAAAAAATAACAAATGTCGGCGAGAACACAAGAAGCAAACCCTGTACACTGCTGGAGGGAATGTAAAATGGTACAGTTGCCATGAAAACCAGAATGGTGGGTTTTCAAAAACTAAAAATAATTACCCTATGATCCAGCAATTCCACTTATGAGTATACACACAGAAGAACTGAAAGCAGGGTCTCAAAGAGATATTTGTACACTCACATCCACAGGAGCATTATTCAGAACAGGTAAAACATGGAATCAATCCGAGTGTTCATCAAGAGATGACTGGATAAGCAAAGTGTCGCGCGCGCGCTCTCTCTCTCTCTCTCTCTCACACACACACACACACTGAATTATGAGCCTTAAAAAAAGGGAAATTCTGTAATATGTTACAAAATGGATAAACCTTGAAGACATTGTGTTAAATAAGCCAGTCACAAAAGACAAATGTATGATTCCACTTAAATAAAGCACTCAGAATAGTCGATATCAGAGACAGAAAGACTGGTTGCCAGGGACGGGGATAGAAAGGGATGGGCTGAGATGGGACCAGGCGCTCTTGTTTCATGGACGTAGGGATAGGCTTTCCGTTTTACGAGACGAAGCATTCTGGAGATGAATGGTGGTGAGATTGCACAATATTATGAATGTATTTAATACCACTGAACAGTCCATCGAAAAATGGTTAAGATGCTAAATTTTATGGCACATGTACTTCACCATAAAAAGAAAAATTAGGGCAAAAAAGCATATTAAATTATTCAAAAGTTAACTTCTATCAAAAAACAAAACAAAACAAAAAAAAAAACACCCAATCTTTTGTTTATCTGGATTGCATACTGTTTTTTAGATTTTTAAGTTTAGGTTACACATATTAAAAATACGCAAGCATCAACACTGTAGTAATGTGAGGCATTCTGTAAAGCGTACATAAGAACAAACAAGACCATCATACCTTTATTAGTGCTGCTTTCACTTTCTGGTTTTTCTACCAGAGGCTCTAAAGCAGGTTCCTTGTGCTCGATTTCCTCCTCCACTTTCTCCATTTCTTTCTTCTCTGATTCACCCTCCTTTTCCTGTTCTTTCGTCTTTTGTACTTCTGGTTCTTTTTCCTTTTCCGGCTGCTGTTCTAGTTCTTTCTCTTTTTCTTGCTTTCTTTCCTTCTCCATTTCTCTTTGTTTCTCCTGCTCTCTCTCCAGTTCTTTCTCCTTCTCCTGAAGCCTCTCCCTTTCTTTTTCCCTCTCCTTCTCTCGCTCCCGTTCTTGTTCTTTTTCGAGTTCTTTCTCCCGCTCCCGTTCCTTTTCTCGCTCCTTTTCCCGCTCCCTTTCTCTGATTTCCTCTGGAGACGGCTGCTTGTCCACTATACCAAGCTTTTCATCCAACTGTTTCAATTTCTCGGCACAAGCTGCCTTCCTCTGTTCTTCCATCCTCCGCTCTTCCTCTTCACGCCGTTTACGAGCACGTTCCACTGCTGCAGAAAGTTCTGACTGCTGTCGTCTTCTCTGCTTCCATATTTCATCTTCATCAGGTACTTGCTGCTTGGGGGGGAAAGGGCCTGGTCTTCCAGGTACGGCTTGTCGGTCTGGAGGAGGATGCTGAAACAGTCAGAGAAATTATTGGATGAATGTGACAAATCTGACAAACACTGGATATCTTGGCATTGAGAGAGAGGAAAAAACTCCAAGAAAATATGAGAAATTTTCCTGATAAAATATATTAAAATGGAAAAAAGTAACAACATGGGAAAAATATTAAACCTAGAGTAATCCTCAAGCTAAGACCAGAATAATTAATCCCACCACCTAATATCACTGAGCATGCACCACTCACAATGCTCACGTAGTATTTGCGGAACAAACCAGAAGCAGTCGTGACATGACTTTCAAAACATAAATTTGGAGATAAAGGAAATTTAGAATGTGAGTACTTTATCAGCAACTGCCAGGGATAAAATGCGGAAAGGAGAAAGAAGTCCAGAAAGATGCAAAATGGGACCACAAGAGTCCTGAGAAGATCGGGGTATGGTTAGAGGCAAAAAAGTAGACAGCTAAAGAAGCTGAGTGGAAAAGGAGACACTGCAGCTGCTGACACTTCAAAGAAGAAATTCCTAGAAATCAGCCTGGGAAGAGAGTCCTGCCTCTGAACTGAAAGACCCAGAAATGCATATCTAGAATCCAAAGTGGAATGAGGGAGGATCACCCTAGAGACTGCATTTTAATGATTTAATTTTCAATCAAGTGTTCTAAACTATTATGAGGTCTAAAATCACTGCCAGCAAAGCAGAATGAAAAGAGCACAGGAAGGGCTAAAACAATGAGGAAAAACAAAAAAAAAATATTTTTTAAAATACTGATTTTAATAACGATTTTAAAATACTGATTAAAGAAACCTTAAATCCCATAACTAGTCAGAATCCTTTACAAAAGAGAAAACAATGGTATGAAAAAACAGACTGAATATACAAAAACATGAATATGCTGTCATTTACTAACATGCTGTCTGAGACACACAACTTAATTTCCCTGGTGTTCAGTTACTTCATCTATAGCTCAGAAACAAGCTGCAAAAACAAAGTGATCATATAAAAGTACCCAATTTCCACAGTAAACTCAAAGAGCAAGCATTTTTAAGAGAGCAACTTCACTGAAGTATCATTTACATAAAATGTGATGCACGAGTGATATACCTGTACACTACCACCACAATCAAGACACAGGGCGTTTTCATCACTCCTCTACCCACAGCCCCGACCCCAAGCAACCACTTCTGGCAGGTGTATTTTGCCTTTCCTAGAATTTCATATAAATGGATCCATCAAATTATGTTCTCTTTTGTGTCTGGCTTCTTGTGCTTAGGGTAATAGTTCTGGGTCACTGTGTGATTTCAATAGTTCGCTCCACTCCACTGCTGAACAGTATTCATCACAGGCGCATCATTACTTCTGTGGGTGGACACGTGGACTGCTTCTCGTTTTTAAACTATGAATAATAAATCAGCTATGGGCATTCATGCCTAGGTCTTTGTGTAAATGTGTATTTTCACTTCTCTTGGATAAATATCTAGGAATGGAACTGCCAAGTCATATGGTAAATATATGTTTCATTTTATAAGAAACTGCCGAACTGTTTTCCTAAGTGATCACAGGGTGTCACAGCCCCACCAGGAACGCAGGAGGGTGCAGCTGCTCTGCATCCCACCCAGCATCTGGTGTCATCAGCCTTTTTAATTCTGAACATGGAACAAAATCTCATTGTGGTTTTAATTTGCGTCTCCCTGGTGACTAAAGATATTGAACATTTTTTCATGTGCTCTTTGACAATTTGTATACCTTATTTTGTTTAGTGAATGTTCAAATTATTTTGTTGGGCTATTTGTCTTATTATTCAGTTATAAGTTTTTTTGTTTTTGTTTTTTGACAGAAATCCTTTCATTACCTTAGTGATGTTTTTAGGGAAGGCCTCTAAAGTGGTAGTATCTGATCAAAGAACTTAATAGAAAAAACCCCAGGAAAAGAACCTTTCATTAGAGGAAACAGCAGAGAAAATGTCTTGAGGATGAAATAAAAAAAAAAAGCAGCAACCAAGATTGTGGAGTGAGGACAGAAGGAAACATAGATGAGATCAGAAATAGACTGTGAAGTCCTGAGCAGGCGCCGAGTTGGCCTCAGGTACACACATAGTTGAAAAAGGCTGCATCTCCTACGGAAAACCTGTGACAAGGGTGAGAGCTAAGTAGGCTGTGAGGGACAAAGAGCAAAGGCCTTTAAGAACAGATGTGATAGGGCAAATGAAACGCTAACAGGTGGCGGCAAGGACTCAGTGCAGGAATATTCTGAAGGCAGAGTTGACCCAATTTGCTGAGATGAAGCTGGATGGAAGGTAAAAAAGGAAAGGTTAAGAGTGACTTCCAGGTTTTAACTTGCGTGATAATATGGAAGACAAGAAGCAGCAGGACCGTCTATGTGTGGGAGTCAGGGAGCGGGGGAGTGTGCGTTTGGATATATTAAGCATGAGGTATCCATCAGCAGACCAAGTGGAGATGTTGAACTGACTGCTTTAAGGGCTCCCAGTATAGACATGCATGCCATTAGCGTGCACACGAGATCCTTCAGGGGAAAGATACACCGCTCACCCTTGAACAACATCAGGTTGAAATGCCCAGGTCCAGATGTGGATTTTTTTAATGGACATACAGTTGTCCCTCTGTATCCCCAGGTTTTGCATTCAAGGGTTCAAACGACCATGGATCAAGAATAGTATTTTCGATTCATGGCTGGAAATCCGTGGATGGTCCTGGAACCAATTCCCAGTAGCTAAGATTTTGGGAAGTCAAAATTATACGTGGATTCTCAACTGTGTGAAGGGTTGGTGCCCCAACCCCCACATCTTTCAAGGGTCAACTATAGTTAGAAAAAGGAGTACACATACCTGACCCTTCCAACACTCGAAGGTTATTACAGGAAGCTCAGAAGGAATAACAAATTAAAGAGAACAAAAACAGTGTAATGTCTCAAAAGCAAGTTAAAAAAAAGTGTTTTAAGAAGGATGAAGAAAGAGATTAACTCTATCAACTGCTGCTGAGATTAAGTAAAAGGTTATAGAGGAAGACACAGAGGCTACAAGATAAAGTCCATAATTGTTTCAGAAACATCATAAATAAAAAACATGTAAACAAAGTCAAATAATATATACAGACCATTAATCAGCATTTAAAATTTACCTGCTGTGCAAGCAGCTTTGGAGGTGGTGGCAGGTGGGAAGATGGTCCACGTTCCTATGGATCATTAGAAAGTAATCAGATAAAAGTATCTACTGGAAATATTTCTGAATGTGCTGATTTTTTCAGAGAATGCAAAACTGCAAAAAGTGAACCATTTTTATCCTTTTCTCTTTTTAAATAAAAGTACACTACTCATTGCAAGATGACTTTATGTGCTACAGAATTATACTGTGGTTTCAATAAGGTTAGACTCTCAAATGAACTTTGCAAGAAGTAGAATTTTAGTATATAAATTCTGGAATTCCAGCTCAGTTAATTTGGCTGTTTAGAGGTATGCCTTGAATTTCAAATTTTATTTATGTAAGTCCAATTCTTTTCCTAGCTTTTCTTTTTAATGGCAAACCGAAGCTGTAAGATTTACCTAAAGAAAAAACTAGAACTAGATATAATACATAGACTATTCACTTGCTAATATATATATATTAGTGTCACATGCATAGAAAAAAATCTAGACATCAAAGTCGCTCTTCTCCCTGCAGGGACTCGCTGTGCGCTCTAACTGATGCCTGTGGGCTCTAACCGACGCCTGCGGGCTCTCTTCCTTTCACCTGAGGTGCCCGGGTCCTCCACCTGTCTGGATGAATTCCACGAACACGTGCTGCGTGGACAAGGAGTTAAGTAAACTGTCAGGAAGGAAGCCCTTTTTCATCCTGTTTGCAATGCAGCTCCTGCTGCATCTCAGAGGCAGAGTCAACTAGATTTGTTGTGCATGGACTTCCCCTCTTTACTTGTTCTTCAAAATGGCTCAGACAAGATTTCTCTGCTCCCCATGTGGGACCTCCCCACTCAGGGTGCAATGTCACCCAGGAACACTGCCTAGGAGTTACAGTGTTCAGTGCACCACAAAGCACGCTAGCAATGATAGTTTGGCAAACAACTCAGCCCATCATGTTAATTCAACTAGCTGTTACAAGAAAAAAGGAAAATCTTTAGCTTCTACCTGATAACTTTAGCTACTGTATTAACAGATCCCGTTAATATGCAATAAAATGATGGTTTGGATCTAGAGCTAGTTAAGAAAAAAAATATACAGTGTCCTTTCCTAAGTCTTCTTCCAACTCTATGATTTTAAGATTAGTTCGCCCATAGTTATCTGCAGTGATAAGGATCTCCCTGAAGCCAACAAACCTGATTAAATGGTGGTCCTTTCCCATAGGGACCTTTTGCTACTGGTGGCTGGGCAGGTATCTGAGATGATGATTTAGTGTTGCTCACTTCATCTGCTTCTTTTCGGGTTTCAGTGTTTTCGGAGGCTTTTGATCCTTGGTCCTCACTGCAAATTCAAGATCCAGGTAAAATAATAAAGTAAAATGGATGAACTGTACCATACGTAAATGCATTTTTCTCTATGTAAAAAAGACATTAATTCCACTTGATACCTGGGGAAAATGTATCAAGAAATGAGATAGTTTTGTGACCTAGTGATGCTAATCCATTTATTCAATAAATATATAACATATGTCTACAATTTGTTGGGGACTGGACTTGTCCGGGTTACCACAAGGCCTAAAGGGTAGTATAGCAGTTATCAAATATGGACGTGCACGTTTAACACACAATCTGGCAAAAGAATAGAATCCCACCATTTTCTATCACCCCCCCACCAAAAAATATCTCATCTGAATGCAACTGAGTAATATTAAGATAATTAAAAACTATTCTAATTTTTTCTGATTTACTGAAAAAGATAAATCAAATTGCAGAATTTTAAAAAAATCACAACAAATCACAGGAATCTCACAACTGATGATCAAACAGCAGTGTATTACAAGGCCATGGCTGAAAAACTACCAATATGTGCATACTAGCTCCTGTGTAATTTAAGGGACCAACTGTTATGTCACATAACCCATACATTCCTGACTCGTATGCCCCTGTCCCAAAAGAAAGAGACAAGAAGCTCCCATTTTCCAAGACACTGTCTGCTAAGCTTGAAAAAAATCAAAGACCTGAAGTTGCTATAGTCACCCATGTAAATTTTCTCAATTTTGTAAATATGGATCAGGTGAAGCAAGTAGCAACTGTCAGATGGTCTTTGATATTGTTTTTCAAAATATCTCCAATTACATAGCAAGCATCAAAATGTCAAACTTTAATTCTGTCATTAGCTGTACATTTAAAACGACTCATTAATCACCTTCCCTCTCACTGAGGAAATGTTCTTGGAGTACAATGCAGAAATTCTATAAATAAGGAACAAATACTTATTAATGAAGCCTCTCTGATTAAATGGCTAATATGATATCAACAAACTCATAATATGAATTGAAAAAGAAATAGCAACCTACCTGTTTTCTTTAGGACTACTACTTCCTTGCTCATCATCATCGCTGAAATTCAGCTGTTCTGTATAATCTACTTCCATCTGGGCACCTATTAAGTGATGGAAAACTCAGCTTCACTGTTTAAAAGCATCTAAAAATTAAAAACTCTTAATTAATTTTGCCTCTTACCTGCCCAACCTTCATCGGCTTCAGCATCTAGGTTATCGAATTTATCGAGCTCCTTCAGCTCTGATGCACTCAGGATGGAGGGGCGTTCAGGCTCAGTGGCCCATGATGGAGGCGGGCCTCTTCCTCTGGGACCTCTATTGACCGAGAGTACAAGGGGAGAGGGTACCAGGTTTTAGTGGTACTAATCAGAAAAATCAAAAGGTTGAAATGTAGTTCATTTCAATTCAACAATGGTTTCTACATGATATACAAAATTTTCACCTGATGTGTGTATGAAGTAAATTATGTAAATTTAAGACAATACATAATTCTTATGCAAGTATTTAACAAGAGTCAAAGACTCTGTCAAAGAATCAAAACGAATATATGTTAAAGGATAATATAGCTAAAACTAATACTCAATAATCTCATACAAATCCTATACTAATAATTTCAAAATACAGAGGTTTAAGAAAAACCATCATTCAGGAAGGATGTTCAAGCATCAGGCAAAAGATAGAAATGTGGCGTCACTAACATCACGGAAGAAAAAAGGGATAAACAAGTGCCATAAATTTTTAGGACCATAATTTTCAGTTTTCAGAATCTTATGTAAGATAATTTAAAGTTTTAGAGGAATAGAGTATTTTTGTTCTCTTATAAAAGCCATCCAATTATGGCAGCTGTACCTTGAGGACAGAAAAATGAATCAATCATCACAAGCCATTCAACCTCCAGGAAATGCTCTGCACACTTTAATCACTTAATAGTCTTACTTGTTTGCTTCAGACAAAGAAGGTGGAAACCTCATGGGACCATGAAGAGGAGGATATGCCATCCTTGGATACTGCTGAAACATCTAAATGTAGGAAATAAAAACTGATTTAAAAAAACCCAGTTAAAAAAAAAAAGGATCACCCTAAGCCTAAAATTATAATTTATAGAAAGAAGGATTAAAAATAAATAGTATTATAACGAACTCATTTTATCTGCTGGTACAGATCATCATCCATCCTCAATAACAAGCCATTTGTAAGATTATTACCTCCACCAAGTCTTTACAAATAGAGGCAATAACCAGTGCTCATCCTAAGAACTTGTTTCATTAACAAAATTATGCAAAAATGACTGTATATTGACAGGAAAAACTAAAAATGACAACGGCATGCACTGCAGAAAACTGCAGAGATTTAACTAAGTCCAAATAGTTGAAAGAAAATAATAAGAGACTTCAAATGCAGGAGTCAATTAACTGAAGGCACATTTGCTGGCAAATAGAACTCAGTTCTGATAAAAGGACAGTCCATAACCCAAGGGAGTAAGGGAGGAAGTGGGTAAGGGCACAGGTGGATTCCCACTAAAGTTATCATGAGACAGTAACTATAGATTGAGGCCGAGAGATGACGCTCTCTATGGCTTTGAGAAGCTAAGTTTAGGAGAAATTATAAGATAGAGTATAACAAGAAACAAAACACCAAGGGATTTGTCTTATGACTTGGAAGGGAAGGAATGTCCAGGAGTGCTTGGTTATTTACTATTTGCTTATATCCAGGTCAAATTATATGATGGAAAAAAAAATACACATACACATGAAATAGTATTACCTTTAAATCATAATTTACATTCTAATATAGATTAGTTTTGCTAAACAAATGTAACTTAAAGAAATTAGTTAATACCCAAGACAAGGCTATGCTTACATGATCATGCCGTCTAAAGAAGATATTTCTAAGCAGGGTTAGAGCAAAGTTAATTAACTTAAGCAGCAGTTGAAACCCAACTGGGAAAGCCTTTTTGTTAAGGAAGCACTCTGGAGCACCCCGGGCTGTATCACTCTTCGATACCCGAGTCAGCAGATACGCTATTAAAGGTAAGTATTCACAGGTAAAGTTGCACTAGACCCCCTGCTGATTTTTCAGGCACAGAGATTAATTCTGAGTGGTATTAAATGTTTAAAATTTAGAACTTTGCCACAAAATTATTTGTAGAAACAATCTTTAAATTCTCAGTATATGGTAGTTGTTTTCAAAATGTTTCTGTTCATCTGTGGAACACTTTATTCAAATAAAATCATGGATGAAACTGGGACAAAGTCAACTTGGTCTCCCTTCTTCTCTTCCCTGATCCTGTCCCCTCATCCCCACATCTGGAAATTTGAGGGTCTTTAAAAGTACAAGTTGAAAATTATTAGGAGACAACAGTTGGGTGTAAACCATCTTTCAAGGACAGGTTAGCATAGACGATTTTTATCACACTCCCAATTTTTTAAAGAAAATATTTAACAAGTAATGGTACTTAATCATTTATTTCTCTCCTCTACCCTAGAATGGTTAAATAATATCAATACAAAGATTAGAAAATATGAAAAATAAAATGGCCACATAGAGCCTGAATACTTGGAGTTAAATCATAGAAAATGGACATAGGAACTAGAATCTTCCCTTTGAAATTAAGAATCTAAAAAAATATAAATTTATTTACTTGGACAGATGTTACTTGCCTTATAATTTCACAGTAGGCTGAGAGCAAACACATGAATGAGGGCACCAAATTCTAATTTACAGAAAAACTAATTTATAGAATATATATAAGGGTCAGAAGCATACATTAAGTCATACCATCCAGACTGAGTCAACAAAATCCAGATTCCACAGGATAATAAGAAATTGTACCAGATAAGCTTCAAAGAGAGAGAGGGAAAGAGGTATCCATGGAGAGCATGATTCCTTTGAGAAACAGGAATCACTGAACAGACATTATCTGGACCCTCTTTACGAGACAGTCAGGGAAACTGGAGTATTGACCTGATATTTTAAAAAGAATTTCTTTTCCAGGTGTGATCATGGTATTATGGGCTTTTCCCCTAGTCTTTATCTTTAAAGGTTAACAACCTAAAATATCCGTAAATGAATGATATATCCAAAATTTGTTTGTAATCCAAGATGGTGGGAATAGGGGACAAGACTGACTACAAGTTAATAACAGTTAAAGATGAATGAATGGTAGATATGGGGGGAGAGAGGTTCACTGTACTATTATTTCTATTTTTGCCTGTATTAAAATATTCTACAATGGAAAGCTAAAAAACTAAAGATATACTAATAAAACTTTAGAATGAATGCAGGTAATAACCTTTTCTGTGCCAAAACCACCCCTTTGGCAGTCTAGTAAATTCTATGAATCTCTTCTTATAGAAATTTTTTAAAAGGCAAAATCTAAAATGCAGAATGAAAGAAAACAATTATACTAAAATTCTGTTACCGCAACAGTTAGAAAACAGATCTGTGACACAGTAATGTTTGTGTATCTTCATCAGGTCATTAAATAACAAGTGGGCCTACCCTTGGGTCTATTCTGAAGTACTACTGCGTAGAAACAATATTTTGCAGTATCTAAAACAATGTAATGTGATATGAAAATACCTATGATCCCTTTTAATGATAAAAACACAGGCACTGCTGATACTTCTATATTTCCCACATTCATAATCAAAGAAAACGCTAAGTTTTAATTAGATGTTAATAAAAATAAAGACCTAAACATTTTCCTACTCCAATTCTCTCCTTGGAACCCAGATCAAAAATCTCTTGGTCACCTGCTTACTGAACACTACTCACATAGGGAGGCATCATGGCTCTGTACTGGGAAGTGAGGGCAGGCTGCTGTCCATTCAGTTTAGCCTGTGGAGGACCACAAGCTATCCTCTTTTCCACCACCTTGAGGATGTCACTTTGCTCTGATGATATAGCTGTGCTTTCATCCTGGCCAGGGAGCTTCTCATCTTGGTCAGAGGTTAAGGGTGGGCCAGCAGACTTACCGCCATCTCTCCAACAAGCAACATCTGGCATGGAGAGAGATTAAGAAAGGAATAAGAAGCATTTGAAAATGAGAATGTCGTCAAATGGGTACTTCTCAAGAAAATTTAAGCCAGTAACAAGCAAGCAGAGTGACGGAGCAACGAAAGCCCAATTGAGGCCCTATGGATGCTTTTAAGCTGTGTGGGTAAGCCAGGAGCAGTGGCTTCCAAAATGGAGAGGATGTACCCTCGAGGGTGCCACCAAACCAAATGCTGGGGCCAAGGAAGAAAATACCAGTGCTTCTGTTAGTCTTACCAATATTTGACATGGTGGCGTTTAAAACTGTGTCTTGAGAAGGGTGGGGGTGCAAGTGGGGAAGCGCAGAAGGCCTAACAGTGATGCTCTCGCTCATTTGTTTTCTGTCTGCTACTGCTAGTTACATGGGCCCAAGGGAGCAGTTTTAGTGACTGTATTATCTGGTTCAACTACTCTTAACCGAATGAGAATGTGAATGGTTTTACAGGAAAGCCCTGCTCGGCAGGGAGCCTCCAAGATGGCCGAATGGCCTCCCCTCCTGGTGTCCACACCCTCGTGTTCCACCCACTCAGTGTACCAGCTCAGGTCTGTGCAGCCTGTAGAATAAAACCAGCGAAAGCCCATCGTTTCTGGGATTAGGTTATAAGACTGTGGGCTTCCATCTGTCCTTACTTTTTCTGAGGAAGCCATGTTGTGAGCAGCCCACGTACAAAAGATTCACCAAGAGTGAGCTTGGAACAGCAGCCCAGTCAAGCCAGCATCAGATGGCAGCTTCACTATAACTTTGAGAGAGTTCTCGAGCCAGAAGGCCGTGCGCAGTGGCTCCCACATTCCCGACCCTCAGATACTGTGTGAAACCACAAGGCCACTTCGCTTGGTCGTGTTAAGCTTTGTTTTGCAGCAGTAGATGAGTATTAAGTACAAAACTGCTAGTTATTCCTAATACAAACTCATCAACGACATTATAGCAATTACAAAACAAAAATAAAAAGATGATTTTCCCAGACCTGACTCGAAATGAACCAAAAGAAATAGAAAATGTATCAGGTTACCAGAAATATGGGTTTGAATCTGTTCCTGTAAAGAACCTCCCACGTATACACGTCCATTGAGACATTCAGTAATGACAGTAAGACATGTAAAAATCAGAGATTTTATATTTCTATTTTGAGTTTTTGCTTTATAATGTACATAATGCAAGTATTCCTCACTACCCAAATTGACTGGTTCCTGGGTTTGGGTCTGAGTTCAGAAAGCTAGGGATCCCTGTGTATCAATGAAGTAGCGAGTAAATGGGTACAATTTATAAATAAATAATATTTGCACATTGGGGGAGGTTTGCTCACAAAATTTTACTACTGTAAAACTGATCAAATATTAACATGCACATAAGTCACCTAGGCATCATCTTCCAACAAGTTCTCGAGTTGTATGGACGCAGTTCATGCAAAACCACACTCGAGCGGCAAGCAACTACAGTCACCATCTGCTTTTTACAATAGGCAAATCACATACACACTCGCAGGCAGAAGTTACATCACATGATAAAAATGAACACAATCTCATTCTGTATTTGTATTAAATAGGAAAGACTCTTACTTGGTGGGCGTAAACTAGGTCCAGCTCCAGAGTTGTCATCAGTTGCTTCTTTTTCTTTTTTTTCCTGATCCCCAGCTGCCTGCAAGCTGGGAAATTCTTGCTGAAAATGACTGTTCACCTGGATTCCTTCAGATTTAAAAAAAAAAACATTAAATGTAACATCTACATAGAAGACCATTCAAAAACCCTCCCAGGGTAGAACTCTCTGCCTTTTTCTGATAAATTATTCCATCTTTCAATGATGACTATTCACATCCATAAAACTTTAAAATTTACCTAGAATTAGAATCCCTTGGAAAGTTAATGAACAGCCATGAGGAGATAAGAATTTAAGAAAGGAACCTGCCAGACACTTCCGGAAGACGCATTAAAGATGATGAGGCAAGCGAGGAAGCTTTCTTTTCTCTATCATGACTCCTTACGTTTTCAATACGAGTCACATTCCTTTGCTAAAGACTCTGAGAATCAGTCCAAATGATCTTACTGAAACAGAATTTAATAAACACTGCATGCAGTACCACAGTGAGGCTGGAACACTTTTGTTCAATTTACTGACTTCATTTACCGCTGAGATACCACACTTCACCATGCACCCACCTACCACCTACCTGCCTGCCTGCCTTACTTTTATACTTCTGTAAATTAAAAGAGCTGACTTTATTAGCTTCGGGGCCTGGATGGATTTTCCCATACCAAGTTTTATAGACTTTTCTTGTTTTCCAAGTGGCGGAATTTTTGCTGGGGCCCGTCACTCCCTGTGGGAAGGGAGGTGTTATAGCGACTGTATATTATGGTTACTCTGCAGCTCTTCTCTACCACAGAAATCATGAGCACCATGTTTGAAAGAGAGAGAGCTCAAGGGGCAGATGAAGATGAGTATGGTTTCTAGCAATCTACACAATGTCTGTGTCCTTATGTCTCAAAGAGTCGAAAGTACAGGTGTTGTCTGGTGCTGTGGGGTAAAGGGGGACAGAGATTACCTGAATGACTCCTGTTTTAATCCTAACCGTTGGTTCATACAGGGCTCTTAACACTGATACTTCACTAGTCCAAGATGTTTTAAAAAGACCTCTTTTTAGAGCTTGAGTTTGTTTATCCTTTGACAACGTTCTCGGCCCCTGGCAAACCTAAGGACCCACCCTTATCTCCTGCATGGCTGCTCAGTAACTATCAAGCCTGACCAGTTTCCCCAGCTAAGGTCCACTTACCATCTCCTTGCCCACCTTGCTTGTTACTGGCCCATGATTTGGGAGCAGGTGCTACTTCTGGGGGAGCTGCAACCCCAGGTTTTGGCTGTGCTGGTGGAACTTCTGGTGCTCTTAAAAAAAATATGAATCCATTATTTCAAATATTATACATTTAAAGGAAATAAAATGAATACTGCATTTAGCTGAATCTGCAGACGAATACTTCTGGCTACACATCTACTCATAGATGCAGCCTTCGCATTTGCTTTCCCTTTGCGACCTTCCTTTCAGGGAAATCCTGCTACTTTCCGTCCCTTTCACTTCTATCTTTGAATCAATCACCCCAGGAGAAGACAGCTCTGCTCGTTTTTCACTTTGTCACAAAAGCAGCACTCATTTTGAACATAGCTCCCAACGATCTGTTCTGAGGAAGTGAACGTTTACATTTAGAAATAACAGTACAGTATACATACGGTCTGGCCTGAGTACGGATGAGCAAGCTCTCCGTGTGGCTACTGGAGGCCAACCTCCACACAGGTTCGCCACTGGACTTACTGTCATTCAGCAGTGACAGCAACCTGCCTGATGCACCCCCATGGGTAAAAGGTGTTTTAAAAATGGTCTACAGTTTTATTTAATTCTTGTAATGAGTTAATGCTTAAAAGTGAAGATACTTAAGAGATTTAAATATTTCTGGTACACTCAGACCTCTGACTGATTTGCTACTACAAAATAATCCTACGACTACCAAGAAGCAGAGAACAGTCACAGTCCTTGACAAGCTTTACTCCAGTAGTGAAATTACTATATGAAGCTCCCCTCAAAAGACTATAGAAATTTGATAACAGATAGAGGCAAAAAGCATCAAGTACTCAACTGCTTGTCTTATTTTTAATAATCATCACCATTTAACTAGGTCACTCGATGGAATAAGGGCCCTGCATAATCCTTGACAGCAGGACGTTAAACATGTCAAATGAATGATGAAAGGGGTCACCCCAGCTTTCTCGCTAATTCTTCATTCATTCAAATAATATTACTTGAGCACCGACGATGGGCATCATGCATAGTTTCAGGGAACCAGGCAGACAGAATCCTTAGCTCCATGAAATCATTTAGAAGAATCAATTTCTAATCACATTAGAAAGAAAATGCCTGGTCTGGAGGGAATGGGAGAGGAGAAAACCTGACAGAGTGTATAATAAAAGCTCTGATTAGCAGCTGCCACTGTCCACATGGAAATACTGCCACTAAACCTGCTCAGAGGAAAAATTAATCAAAAGTTGACTAAAAGACTTTAAAAAAAGGGTCCTCAACTCCTGGGTCGTCGACCAGTACCAGGCGATGGCCTCTTAGAAACAGGGCCACACAGCAGGAGGTGAGCGGCAGGTGAGTGAGCAAAGCTTCATGTGTATTTGTAGCCACTCCCCCGTGCCAGCATCACCGCCTCAGCTCTGCCTCAGATCATCAGGCATTAACGATTCTCATAGGAGCCCTGGGCCCTGGTGCCAACAAAGCTGGGAACCACTGCTTTAAAGGGCATGAGATACATAATGCACAGCACGACACCAAGCACACCGGAGGAACTGAAAATAAGTTCCTACAGAGCAAGTGGAGCAGAGTGCTCTTTGGCAGATGCTAACTTACTTTTCTTCCTCATGCTGCTCCGGCTTTGATGCCCAACCTGTGCCATCTTTTGGTACGATGTTCACATTAGGGTCATTGCCTTTGTTTTCTGCTTTGAGACTTGGGAGGTTAGCAGGGGGAGGCATCCGCCGTGAAATTCCAACTTTTCCAAGACTCTGTAATCCATGTCGAGCTGCAACTAAAGATCAATAACATCAACTTTCTTAGAAGATCTAGTTTGTTACCCCTTTTATTCTTAAAACAATATAGAAACAGGAATTAATAGAAGACTGACCATTATTTCCTAATATTTTAAAGTAAGAATTTTTCAACTACGCCACATATCCACTTCTCATGTAGAAATTATATTAAAACAAACTATCGAGCCACCAACCTGATGCTTTAGATTCTAACAATAAACCCCGTACACTACGAAAAGGTAAACAATGATATTGCTGGCTTTGTAATTTTTTTCAGGGACTCTATTTCAAACTCAAAACTTAGTTAAAGGACAATATGCTGACTTTATACTCATAATAAACACTGTTACAGTAACATAAGTGGTCCAGTTTTTACTTTTCACTGTAATCACTGGGTTCAAGGTATCAACAAATCAAAGCAAACCAAAACACCACAGGAATCTCCCTATTCCATAATTTGAAGTGGGAATAAATACCCACTAACATTTAACTCTCTGCCTACCAATCTCATTCACTGGGTTTCCATTTGGAACCACACAATTCCACTTATTTTCTGCTGACAACAAATAAGAAAAAATAAACATAATTATAATTTTTTAACTCATGTAAAATGTTTAACTCATATCCCCTGAAAAATGCATATGTATACAAAAAGCCCCATGTAAGCAGGGTTTCAGTAACCTGGGTTTCTCCTAGTTCCTAATAGGTACAGCTCAGGGTGTCATTTATAGAAAGTAACAAACCAAAAGCATGGAAACCATAACAAATGTAATCGCCACTTGATTTTACTCACCTGTGGTTTTTTGAGTTTCTAATGACTTCCCCTTGTAAGTATTAAATAAACTGAGTGTCGCATACTTTTTCCCATCCTTTGCTTTTGTGCTCTGGCCTGACTTCTCCGACATTTCGGTGGAAACTCATCGAGTCCAAAACCTCCTGCCACACCCCTTAAAACCAGTCTTTGAGATGCACAAAAGGAAAGAAAAAAGAAGGAAAATTTTAGAATAGTTTATTAGCTTACTAAAAACTAGTAAATTCAAATGTTCACAAAAATCCTGAAAAATAAAAACAGATTAACCTTCAATTGCTCATATCAATAACAATACACAAATTAGTTCTAATTGTTTCCCTTTCATTTAATGAGGTGTACACACATCAACCTCAGAGTTTTGTTTGTTTGTTTTGAGGGGTTTGGGTGGGAGTATGGCAGGTGGCGAATTCTAATTCAAGAAACCATCACTAGTTAAAAGCGTCGTGAACTGAAGAACAGGGGATAAAGTCAGTGCAGCAAGGGTTTATCAGGCAAAAGAGCATCCCAAATCAGGCAGTGTCCGTGGAGGCCCCGACAGCATCAAAACCATTTCATCTACTGGTTTTACGCTTTCCCATACAAGGTGAGCATCACACGCAGAGATGTAGTTTTTCCATGAATATCAACTGCCAAACTCTATCTGTGTAGTGCCATTAAATTTATAGTCTTTTCACGTCTGTTATCTCATTTCAGTCTAATAATCTTATGATACAGTTATTTTCCTGATTTCACAGATGAGGAAACTGATGTTCAGAGGTATATGAGATTGGATTTGGAATCAAGGCTTCTGGGTCAGTCCATCACACCATGCCACCTCCTCCCCACGCAACTGTATAAAACCACTTAACTATAACTTGACAATGAAATCACCTTTCCTTCTGACAAACTGAAAAAACTCACCTGCAACTGAAACAACTATACTAATTCATGGACGGTCTGCTGTCGTATGTGGAAGAATTTGTATAACTAACTATGCCCAAGGGTGCTAATGCTGACGGTGGTGTGGGCAGCACCATATTCCCAGAACCCAACCTTGCTGACAGATGTTCAACAATAACACGAAGGAAGATACAGGAAAAATGTTCATCGACAGTGAGAGAACAGCGCACGTTCACTAGATGATGAAATTAAGATTCAAGATGCTTCTTCGGGTGAAAAAGTAACTGATGTATCAAGAAAAACAATCGACTTGTTTTTTCACCCTCATCTGATTGATGGCAATTTAACACCTAGGACCCTCGGAACACTCCATACCGCACCTATTCATGCAATGCTCTTGGTGAAGACCCTCCCATGCCTATGTCACAGAAGAAGCAATACCAAAAAAAGACCTTGAAACTTCCCAGAGGCAAACCCACAAGCCCCCTGTATCTACATCCATCGTTCCCAAGGATTTCCCTCCCTCCAACTGTGGTTACAGAGGTTCTTGGCATCACCCAGGAACCTCTTAGAACTGCCAGTTTTCAGGCCCATCCTAGATCTACTGATTTTAACACCGAGGATGGGGCCCAGAAATGATCTTGTTTACCTATTATTTTAATCACTACACTAGAAAGGAAGGCCTGGGAGAGCCGATTTTGTCTCTTGTATCCCCAGTCTACAAAATAATATACACGGTAGGTGTTTGATAAATCTGTTTCAAAGTATGGACCACTTAATGACTGATACATGTTATAAATTTTATCACATACACATACATCCCTGTTAACATTCCTGTCTGTGTATTTTACACATCTATGTTAGTATTTTTAGAATAGAGTCTTAAACTTTATTTAAATTATACTTCTGGGTTCTACACCATTCTTAGCTCTCAGGCCATACAAAACAGGCCAGAGGCCAGATTTCAGTTGCCAAGCCCTGAATTTGTTCATTGCAAATAGCATGGGAAATGTCTCTATTAAATGACACCAGACTTCCTCTGTGGAAATGCCTGAACCAGACACTTTGGGTGGGGGGTGGGGGGTGTGGGCGGGCGCAGCCACATTTTGAGTAACTTGTTTTTTTACCTTTTTTCCTGTTTTAAGCCATATTTGGTAATTCCTATTTTCCTTGAAATCCCTTTTCTCAAGCCTTCTCTTCATGTCTTTTATGCTTTCTCATTTTTAACTTAAAATTAAGAGTCAGGTAATATTTTTTCCAAAAGAACCAGCCCTTAGATTTATCATTTTTTGTTGTTCTGTTTTTATCTTGATTTTTCTTCCATGATTTTTTTGGGTAACTTTTAAACTTATTGTTTTCTCTGATAATGAAAGTACCTAAGAGCATTCCTCTGAATCATATGATTGTACATGTTTTTGAAAGGAGGTGTTTTCTGTGTTAGTTTGGCAATTTTGATTTTGAGTTCTTCCTTTATTCAAGATAGATTTGTTTTTCATTTCCAATTGATTCTCTTCCACACTTCTACTTTTGTCTATTTTTTAACTCTGTAGCCACAAGAATCTTTAACTGCTTTCTTATCAACAACCCCAGGAATAAAAACACTATTTGTTGATTCCTTGCTTATTCTGACATTCTGCTTCAATATAAGGTCTATTATTGTTGTTTTTCATTATCTCTCATCAGATCTGATTTCTGCAATTTTATATCTTATTAATCTGTGTACCTCCGCTGTATCCTCCTCCCCCCATATAATTAAGAAACACCCCTGTATGTATGTTTTCTATACTCAATATGGTGCTTCTGACATTTCTGGTCACCACATGTGTGGTGGGAAGGCACACCCAGCAATTCTCAGATTATCTGGCCAACAAGCTGGGTGTCCTACAATTCACCTCAATTCTGACACAACCTACCTGGTGAGAGCATGCCATCTCAGATTAATAAGGGCTCAGGCCCACAACACCACACTCCCCACCCCTGCTATTCAGATGCCATTTTAAAGTCCAGTCTCACTGGCTGGCAATGAACAACAGTTTGATTAGTCTGCTCCAGCATTTCACAGAACTCAGGGAAACAATTTACTAGATTACAAGATTATTACAAACCTATTAAAGGATACAAATGAACAGTCAGATGAAGAGAGATACAGGCTGAGGTCCCCAGGGGTCCTGAGCGCAGGAGCTGTCCTAACTTGAGTTTGCATAGCTCCACCTCTAAGAAGCTCTACTTCAGGGATTTTTATGGCATAAATGACTAAATCATTGGCCGCTGGTGATTAATTCGACATCCAGTTCTATTCCACCCCCCCCACCACCATGAAGTGGAGGGAGGGGCCTCTCTGAGCGAAAAGCTTCTAATGTGGGTCAAATGGGGAAGGAGCCAGCCTGGAGTCTGAAGAAAAAGCACCAAAAAGGACCTAAAGCCCCGATATGCTAATCATGTTCAAAAACAAAAAATCTCCTAAGAAAGGGAAAGCTGAAACAAAAGAGAAGGCTGAACAAGGTAGGCCTATTAGGATATAAAATTTTATCTTTGAAGCAATGGGAAACCATTGGATTCTGAGCAGAGGCGTGTCTATTGTTTTAAAAATACCATTCTGACTATGATGTGGAGAATGGATTAGAGGCGGCCAAGGGCAAAATGTAGACACTAGACATAGGATTGTCTTGATCCCCCTTCCACCTTGGAGGCTTTTGCAAGTATGATAATGCCTCTTCCACTGGTGTGGGAACCTAACCCACATTTTTAACACTATTTCCAGGAAAACAAATCAGCCAAATCTCTCTTGTGCGCTCTTGCCTTTGAAAAACAATGACCTCTTAAAGCCTGCTGGAGTAATTAGTGTATGTTCTGAAATACCATTTAGCAAAGCAACCCTCTACAGGTCACTCAGAAACATTGGGCCTTCTCAAAGTACCTCCCTGATGCTGCAGTGACAATGTTCATCCAACATTTATACAACAAATGTGCTGAGCACTAATAAATGTTGTTTTAAATGTGAGAATGTATCCTGAAGAGACAGATGATGGCTCACCTTCATGGAACTTTTTACAAACAGTAAATAAACAAAAATATGGGGATGAATAAAAACTGAACCGGGTAAAGAGGGGAAACACCGCCCCGGAAATGACACAAGCTAAGAAAATCAATGGGTGCTTCTCAGCCAGGCTGCACAGGCTCGCCCAGGAAGACCTTACAAGACACTACAGCCCGGGCCTCGTGCCAAGCCACGTAAATCGGAATGGCTGGCAACAGTATTCTATGGAAAGTTCAAGTGTCTCTCCAGTATAGGCGCAGTTGAGAACCACTGGAAAAACAAATGGATTCCCGAGAAGGAGGTTCGAGTATAAAGGTCACGCCTGCGGGAGAGAGGCAGAGAGGAAGTCGGAGTAGGCAGAGGACGAGTGTGCAGGGCCTAGCAGCCTAGGATAAGGGCTGCCGCCTGAGTTATTCTAAATGCCATGAAGAGAAACGAGGAAAAAATTAATCGAAACCCTCAATTGCCGAATAAATAAATGCTTGGCTGCATTCAGCAGACCCACACTTAAGTAACAAAATGGTACAATTTACATAATTAGTAATTCAAAAACCCTTGAAACAGTAAGTTCAATAGCAACATTTTTCAACTTGCCAGCTTCTAATTCCGAAAAACCTATCCGCACAGTTGAAAGAGACCAAAGAAACTACAGATATCCTTTACTTCTATCACTTTTTATTGTGAAAAGCTTTTTGTTATTTGTATGCTATTAGGAATATTTTTTTGTTATGGTCCTGCTTACCATGTACCTAAAAATCTAAATCCTTAAGGGCTCTGGGGCAGTAGGCAAAACGAACGACTTTTTGGTTTTGTTTAAGGGAAGAAAAACTAATAATATTTCTAAATTGAAGGTTCTATGGCTCTAACAGCATTGTTGGTTAAAAAAAAAAAAGAATTTTCCATTGAAATTAGATGTACCAAACCATGTGCACCTGCATTTGCCAGACTTTGAACTATTAACTTGTAAATAGATCTTTTTGCCCCCCCAAATTAAGATGAACGAAATAAATGAAAGAAAAAAGTCAGTGTTGTCAAAGCAGGCTGTTCTTTAAGCTGTGATCTCTAAAATTCCTTCAGTGCTAAAAATTATGAGGCTGAAGTTACTCATTTACCATCACGAAAGGATTTTAAAGGCATTCAACACTGAAAATATCATTTTAAGTGATATTTAAAATTTAGTACATTTGGAAGAAACTCATACTTCCACAAATTGCCAAATTGTCAAATTCAATTAAATGACAATCATCTTTCCAACCATGATGGGCTTCTAAATATTCAGGATCCGTTTACCTCTTTTCCCCCAGCATTCTTATGGTGGGAGTTCAGTCCCTCTGGAAAAAACTGAACAATGTCGCACTGATTTAAACAGTTAACATTAAAAGAGATGGCAACCACTTCCAGACAGGCATGCTGTGCGCCCTGCACGAATGTTTCATTGAATAAGGAAGTATGTCTGCTAAGTAAGTAATAACAGTTCAGCATTACATGCACACATGAGTGGTAGTTTGTAAACCATTTTCTTTGGTTTCTGCGACTCTGACAGCTTTCAGTCTCATTCTCTCTCTCTCTCCCTAAAGTTAATGTGCTTTTGCCATCTCTCTCACCAGCTCTGTGAGCTTTCTCCTTGGCCATCTCAGCTATGGTTCACCGATTCAAAAAAAAATACTTTCCAAAACTTTCCTTTGAGTTATACTCTTCAGACATACGTTTTTAGTTGTCTATAGAAAAAAAAACCTCTTAAAATTTTCTACATAACTACAAATTCAAAATGTTTTTAATTCCCCCATTCACTCAAGCAAACATCAGCCAGTGCCTACTATATTATCAGGAACTACTGGGAACAAACGACAGACATGCTGTCCTCATCAACCGAGCGGAGACAACAGTCTGGAAATTTGAGGCTTGAAAAGGTTTGCAAAGAACTGGGAGGAAAGAGCACCAAGTAGGAACATGAGGCGCTAACAAGCAGCACTGATGGCCCAGCAGAGCTGGAGGCTGGGGTAGAGTGCTCCCCAGTCTTGCGGCTGGAGGATCCCCTCGGTCAGAGAGGCTGAAGGAAAAGGAAGAGAGAGGAAGGGACCGGCAATTTCAACAGGCTGGATGACAGTCCTACCAGGAGTAAGGACTGAGTGTGTACTGAGTCGAGCTAGCACTCACTGAATAAGTACGACAGGAGAAAGTGCGCTATCTGAGCGGGAGAACTGGAGGCAGAAGAGCTTGTGATCTGAAGTTCAGGTTTCAGGATGACAAGGTGGACACAGCAGACGTTAAAAGTCAACGCACATACTATGTGTGACCGAGTACATGTGCACATACACGCAGAACGATAAAACAAATATGGTAAACTATCAACCATCAGGGGACACGGATGAAGGAATATGGGAATTCTTTGTATTATTTTTATAACTTTTCTGTAAGATTAAAATTATTCCAAATTTTTTTTTTAAAAAGCTCCTCTGCTCTTCCAAACATGTTCTTCTCCCTACCTCAAAGAACCATGTCCTTGACCTCTACATTTAAAACCTAGAGTAATCTTTGATATTTCTCCCACTTGTAACATAAAAAGGAATCCAAGTTCTATACATTCTAGTTTAGTAATGCCTTTTGAAACCACTCTTTTTTTTTTTAACCCAAGTTCTACAAATGTAATATAATATAAGAATTTTGGACTGGTAATAAGAGCTCAAAGCTCAAAACTTGCCAATGAAGTAACCTTGGAGAAGTAAAATAACCTGCCCCAAATTTACAGCTAGAAAGTGATGGTGTCAAGATTAAATCCAGGCTCAACCCCGACGCCAGCACCCAAGATAAAAGCCGCATGAAACTCAGAATCCGATTTTCATTACAGAAGAGATAAACATCAAATCTTTAAACTAAATAATAATAACATGTCATTTGAGGTTAAGTGACTCTAAAAGATTCGTTTTTATTATCAAGACTTATTATGCCATAAGAGTAAAATATCAAGGATAAAAATTATAGCAATGAAGCAATATCTCTTAACAGGTTATAGAAATATCATTTTGAAGACTAATAATTAAAAATAAGAATTCATGCACTACAGATTGTTAAAAAAAAAAAAAAAAAAAACCACCACTAAATTGTGTCTCCCTCAAATTCATGCGTTGAAGCCCTAACTCCCAACGTGACAGACAGGATCTGGAGATAAGGAAGATATTCCTTTGGAAGATATTCAGGTTGAGGGGAGGTGAAGAGGGCAGGGCCTCATCAGGGGATTAGGGCTCTTATTAAGGGGACACCAGAGTGCCCCGCAATGTGAGAACAGCTAGAGGGCAGCCATGTGCGAGGCAGAACCTAACGGCCAGCACCCTGATCTTGGACTTCCAGCCTCCAGAACCGTGAGAAATAAACTTCTGTTGCCTAAGTCATCTAGTCCATGGAACTTTCTCATTCTACCTGGAACTGACAAATAGGGAGGACTATATTAACTCCAGAAAACAGCATTTTGTTTATCATTACAATTTTAACTACATTTTCCATTTAAAATAAAAAGGTCCAGACATTTACCGCACTCCTCTAAATTCTAGGCTGCTCAGTGTTCACAAAACACAAACTTTCTAAAGTTTTTTAGATTATCCTCCACTCAATTTTAAACACAATCGAAGTACTAGTTTTTACACAATCCTTAAATAAATATAACACAAATGAGAATTATAGGATATTTGAGGTTTAAAATCACTTTATAGTAAAAAAAAATGAGGTCGATATGAAATAATGTGGCCTGAGTAACTAATATACTGGATGCTGTTCTTTCAAAGTGTTTTGTCAAAATCTTGATTATAAGAACTGCAAAGCTGATATCACATGATGTATATATATAACTGAAAGAGTAACAATGCATTCAGTGACTTTAAGATTGAAAAAGATATGTTAGGGAGAATTAAATTGGATAGAGAAGAATCTCATAGTCATGGTTCAAAAAATAAATTTCATATATACAGAATATAAACCCAGTCTGTTCATATGACATAGGAGAGAGCCAAAGACAGTACTGTGAGAGCATTGCTTTATCCAAACTGCTATTTCAGTAGCAATCTAATGCACAGATCTGGAATTGAAAAAGATCCAATGAATTTTGTTTTTCACACTGCTGAAAGTATTGTGCTGAAGTCTGGCCTTCATTGAAACAAATATTTTTAAAAAACCAAACTACCCTGGATACAAAGGAAAAACTTTCTAACTGTTCAATTTATCTATAGGTGTCAACGAGTTATCTAAAAACTCATAGCATTCTCTATTTTTACAATTTGCCAAACCCAGAGCTGTGAAATAATTTGCAATTTGGCTGAGGCATAATATTTGCATGCCATGCCTCAAGGTATGTGAGAGAAGAGTGATTCTAGGAAACAAACTTAGATACCCCTTCCTATCTCTCTTGCTGTACCCCTTTCTCCAGAGTTTGTTTTCTGTTTGAGACAATAACTCTTGTGAAGAAAAACACAAGGGTTTCTTTGTTTAGAAAAAAAAAAACCTGAAAAGAAAGCCACATAGTGCTGCTTGAAGTAAAGAGATGAGGGCTGAATACTAGTATGGCATTCAAACGTTTGGAAATTTGGAGGATCTTAAGATATGAGTGTTAAAAGTTGACTAGTGTCCTGGTCACCAGATGTATTCAAGCAAAAGTTAAGATAAGCCTTTGTCGGAAATATTTTAAAGATAACCTTCCTTTCAGTAAGTGGTTGAACTAGTCAACTTCTAAGGTCCCTTCCATCTCTAGTTGTTATAACCAATCACTTAGTAATTCTAAAGTTAGTGACATCGAGTTAAGTATATTTCAAAGATCACATTTGCTGCTATAATAGTAAAACTCAGAACACCACCATATGTTCAATGCCTCTACTACAAACAGCACTACAGTAAAAGCATTAAAAACTGTCATTTGAAAAAGTGTAATATAAATAAATCTGTTGAGTTCTAATCAGAATGGCAGAAAGGCTGGGCTGTTGAGACCGAACACATGTGAACTGAGTTTCCGGTGTAGAAGAAAGCCTTAACGATTACAGAAGAAATGCAGCTATCAAACCTTCTGTACTCCGAATTACTGTTCTAGCAAAGTAAAGTTGTATGCCTACCATTTACTTGAGGTGACTGCCAGAGCACTCTTCCTGACAACTTATAAGATTTAAAAACTGTTCATATTACACAATTCTCTTAAAACTGGTTGCGTTTAAACCTTGGCTCTAATACTTAGTGGCCAGGTGTTTTTATAGCATAATTGTGGCATACACACACATATTAAGGCATAAGCATTTCTCCAGGCGTTAAATATAGCTCTGAATTTTTAATTTCTTCCTCCATGGACTATAACATCTTCTAGTCCGTTGTGAGAGTTAATTAACAAAGTGTGTATAAAGCTCTAAGAATAGAGTCTGGCATGTAATAGGAACTTAATAAATGGTAATAGTATTTCCAAAACTTGTACACTACAATAAAAATAAAAGCATATTTTCTTGGTCAACTTTTTTACAAGGCAAGTATGTTGGATGTTATGGGTGCGGGGGAAGCATTCTCTTCAGGATGTTCATCTGACATCATGAATTACTCTAAACCTTTCATATAAATAAAGAGCTGCCTTTAAGAGCTGGAATTTTGAGTTTAAATTTGTTAGTGCAGAGAATTTGTTAGCATTCCTCCCCACCAAGTACTGGCTCTATTTCTCTACCATTACAATGGGTAAGAACCTACCTGTCCTCTTTCTCCTACCTTCCACTTTCATTTTTTCATTCCACGAAATGTCGTAACTATACAACATTTTTTAATGGCCAAGAAACCAATCAATCAATACATGCAGACCAATCTTGACTGCTTAATCCTTGTTCAGTAGTTAATTCTTCAGCAAGATACTTTCTCTGCCTCCAAAATGTCAGAAGACTCTGGCTCTACAAGTGGGAGATACTTCGCCTTTCTTCATTCTGTATCCTACTTTGGTGTGTCATAGACGCACTGCAGCATCTTTTCTGGCCCACTCAAATGCATGGATCCCCTAAAATATATATATATTAAAACTCACAGAACTGTACAGCAAAAAATCCAGTTTTCCTTCATCTAAATTTTAAAACTCATACACCAATATAACCAACCTCTGCCTATCAAAAGCCTCATTTCAATCACCTTTTATTCCTGCTTTTAAAATAAAATCTATCTGTCCCATTTTCCTAACTTTCAGAAGTAATTTCCTATCTGCCAATTGTGTTTCTTCAATTAAGATCTACAAAATTTAAACCTAACATTAAAAACAGTTACTTAAAATATGGGCCAAGCTACACTAGTCATATTGCCAAAAATCTAAATCTAAATTGGAACTGAAAAATTATAAAGTGGTTTTCTGAAATTTCCCTCTCCAAAATTTGATAATGTATGACAAGTAATATAGTTTCCCAGTTACTAGTAACATTTAATAAGCTACAATACCCATCTTTAAAATAGCATTGGATAAACTGGAATTCTGCACTTAACCAACCATTCAAGCAATCTTAGGAAAAGATCCAAAGCTTTTTGTTCCTTAGTGGCTGGCCATTTCTCCAATCTCTCAATTGTTTCTGATGTATTTCTAAATGTAACCTTAATATGTCTACTCAAGAAGCCTTTCAGAGAATCCACTGGCCTCCATAGGGCTTTTGAGCAAATAGAAAAACATACCCTTTGGGAAAGATACTGGTACTCTTCTTGATGGGGGGGCTGATGCCTTGGGAGGGAGAAGTGACATGGAGACACAATTCCCTGGGGAGGCCTACCCAAGGCTCAGGCCTCTGCAGGCCAAGCGTGGGCTGGATTTTGTTCTGCTGCCTCCTTTGGTCTGGCCCCTCTGTTCAACGTGCGCAACCATACATGACCATACATAGCAGCTCTGCACTTTCAGATCATTCATTAGGGAAGAGGGAAGAAGGAGGATCAATTATTAACTTCTCAGACACCCATTCTCCAACCACACACACACCCACCTCTTACCACACAGACTGCAGATTTGGAGGGGGCCTTCGGACTTCCTAAGGAATTTGTTCTTCCTGTACCTTTAACTTCCTGTTTCTTGTGGTTCTCTTTTGTTTTAAATATGGTTAAGGCATGACATCAAAGAATAATAAATTCAAAAGACATATACACATTTAATGTGATCTTTACAATAATGCTCAGATGGGGGGGGCGGACGACAGATATCCTTATTTCAGAGATGAATATATTTAAAACTTGAAGCCAAGCCACTTTTCCCCAAAAGTTTTAACAGCTGGAACTACATAACAAAAGGACTAAACCTAGTTTTTAAATGTCTAGTCCAGAGCTTGAGTATTCAACACACCTAAGAATCAAGAGGTCTCACTACTGAGTCCTCCCAGCTTAAGCTTTCATCTTCATTACTTGACCTAAATTCTTTTAGGGTCACCAAGGATCTCTCAGCCAAGTCCAAAAGCCACTTCTCAGTGGTATTCTGAACTCTGCTACATTTGGCTCTAATCCCATTTTTAGATTATTCTCTTCCGCCCTGATTTTTTATAGTAACTTCCTTCTTTACTCATTCATTCTTGTTCTGCTTTCCTTTCCATAGATTTTCTTAAACATCCCATTACATTTCTTTCTAAATAAACCCATTCCACTTTGTAGTTCATCATGGAAATGTTTGTCTCAATTATATAGTTAAGGCTCTAACTTATATCTCTATTACTGTAATGCTGCCATTTCCTGTTTGATGAATCTATTCCATTTCTAGGCTTTCATCACTTCTGGCCTTCATTAATTCCAAATGTTGCTTGATCCTATCCAGCATGCATTTCCTAGCAATTATGTCCCAAGGAGTAGAATACAAACACTACTGATGGTATGTCAGATGATTTTAAGTGGCCCATAAAGGAATAGTTAAAATTATGTTTATTTTAAAACATGTTGAAAAGCTGTAAAGCCAAATAAATGTGCACATTTTTCCTTTACTTTCACTTACTTACAACACAGTTAAAAAATATTAATAGATGGCTTGAAGATAAAGCAAAAATCATGAATGACTTGTCTGGGAAATACTGGCCCTGGGAAATCCATATAGTACAGAAGTTAAGCACACGGCTCTTGGTCAATGACTCGACTCCCATTTACTAGCAAAGTAATTCTGAACAATCACTTAAACCTCTTTAAAACCCAGTTTTCTAGTTGTTTAGTGGGAATAAAATTATCCACCTACTAGGTTTACTGTATGGATTGAAAGAGATAATCTACAAAACATTTTTAGTCAGTGCCAGGCATGGTAAATGCTCAATGAATATTAATAATCACAATAATTCAATCTCTCCTGACCATCAAAGCCTTTCCCTGTAATCAACTGGACAATCCGATATTATAGGCAATTTTCCATATAAGGATTTTCTGTGCCAAATTTCCCTTA
Source organism: Cynopterus sphinx (assembly GCA_030015415.1). Taxonomy (NCBI): domain Eukaryota; kingdom Metazoa; phylum Chordata; class Mammalia; order Chiroptera; family Pteropodidae; genus Cynopterus; species Cynopterus sphinx. Next base: position 2,683,652 of record CM057392.1, on the reverse strand, counting down.
CCTGTCTGTATATCTTTATTTTTATATTCTGGTATGAACGCCCCGCCAAAAAACAAAAACAAAAACAAATCCCATACATGATAACTTCTATTATTAATCCTTAAGAATGTGAACAGTGGGAACCAAAAGCCACATTCCTCTGATTTACCTGGTGTTACAAAATTAAAAGAATCTTTAATGTTTGTTGAAGAACTTTAAACGTATGCCAACCACCATACAAGATGATGGAGACACAGAAACAGTCTAGTAAAAAAGAGATTAGTATCAAAATACAAGTGAGTCAATAGAAAAACTAGTAGATGATATGTTAAGTAAATGAAACCCATCAGCGTTTTGTTTAATACTAGATATGCACCACCACCGAGGATCACAGCCCGCCCTCCTGGAATGTAGAGACCAACAGCACCACACAGGGGTGAGGACGTGACATTACCCCGGCAGTAAGTTTACTGCTATCTTCTTTTCAGACTCTAGGTATATAGTATCGAAGTTTTTGTCTGCCAGCTAGACAAGTGTTGAAATGCAGTAACAGCCCTTGCTTAATCTGATTTGCCAGCAAACACGTGCACACGCAAGGCCCCAGAACACGACTGGCATTCTGTTAACCTAGAGCAAAATAAACAACGAGAACTACAGCTAGCAAAAAGATAGTATATATTTAGCCTTTCTGGAGGTTGGTAAACAACAAACAATAGAAAATTTACCAAAGTTACCTTCTCTAGAGAATACTTTTACCCACAAAGATGTTCTGACTGGTACATCAATGGCATTATTGAGAAATTTAAAATGTTATGACTCAGAAAACTAATTAATTCTCAAAACTGCTAAGCAACAGTTAACATAGATTGAGATAAGCTTTCATTGTGTTACCCTATTTATAAGGTGACGTCTTGATTTACTGAAAGTGCATTAGTCATAACTCAGTCAGACACAACTTCTGGATCTCATTCACTGGAGAGTAGCGTTCTGTACCAATCTGTGTAACATTTTATCTGTGATCAATCCTGTCTTACAGAAATATGGTATAAATAGCATCTGAAACACAAGTTATTCAACTGACTTACAAATTGAAGAAGTGGTTGGGGGATAGGAGGAAACCACCGAGGGCGAGAAGGAACAGAAAAATCTTCAAAGATAATTTACCAATAAGGATGGTGGGATGGAGACGATGAGCTAGAATGAGCTAGAACTTCTGTACTGACCCTAGGGTTACTGACTGCACAGTATGAAGAAATCTTTAAGAAACAATATTCAGTGTGGAGGTATGAAAAAAAGTCTAAAAAGTATTTTTAAAAATGAAGATATAAAAACTATCTCAACTTTCCAAAGAATAAATACTCCATTCTGAGAATACACATACTTACTGCTTGGAAGAGAGTATCTTCTTTTACCAACATTGTGCCATCCTCCCTCCACCAGCGGACCTTTCACTAATGTCCTGAGCACAGTTAACAAACCTTCCACATACATTTTCTTTGTTACTCCTACTGCCAGCCTTCCAGGGAGATACTATTATCATTATCACCACCTCCACTTTACAGATGAGGAAACACTATATCAATGGTATAGACTAGATCGCCACATTTTAAAACTGTATCTTGTTAGACTAGTTTTACTCCACTGGCCTTAAACAAAAAAAGGATACAAAAATTAGCTTCCTCCCTATCCCCAAAGTAACCATAACCCATTTCACACTTTGCAACACTTTCGCATGTCAACAATGTTTCTATACTGGAGTTAAGCGGAGGAAACTCGGTTAATAACACTGTATCTTATTTAGTTCCCACAGTTCATAAAATTAACAAGGAACGGGAAGCAGTTTTATGGTTCAGAGCATCCGTTTTCAATTCCAATCTATACAGCACCGATAACTGCTGCGTGACCTTGGTCAAACTGCTTTAAACTCTCTGATTTCATTTCCTCATCTGTAAAATGGGGGTGATAACAACAGCACCTCCTTCAAAGGCTTGTTGTCAGATTAAGAAGGTAATGTGCATCCAAGGCTTATCCTGGGCTCAGAACACAAAAAAAGGTCAACGAATGGTGGAGGGAGAACAGCCACATACATAAGCTCCCCAGAATAAAACATGAATACAAAAATCAAGAGGCCTGTGTTCTGAAAAATCCCATTGCAGAAACGGAGAAAATGACTTGAGGACACGCTAAAGATAAAACTCGAATTCAATCTATTCCTAATTTTTTTTTTCAGGGGATCCACGCGTTTGAGGTGGGCCCGAAAGATGCTGCAGTGCCTCTATGACACACACCTAAAAATGGCTCCAGTCAAAGCAGCATCTTAATTACCAACAGAGGAGGTGAAATCTACTTTTAACCAAATGCCGGAGGCAGGCTTGGTGGGCGCTTTGAAGCATCACCCAGCCGTTTTTATTCGCAAGACTAAGCTATGAGACCGGGCACTGGAGAATCCTGGTTCTTCTAGTGCCTTCCGAATGCAACCTTACAGCACAGCCAGCCGCCTGCTGCACAATCCTGAGCACCCTAGCGAGGCCGGGATCCGTGAACCGGGGCTGAAGGGCGGCCAACGCGGAAATCCGGGGAGCTTTAGAGGCCAGCATGTCGGAAACGTCAAAAAATAAAAGGGGGGAAAAAATCTCCAATCAAGTCAAAACAAATGCACATCCCCTGTGAGAGAACGAGCCGCGTTCCTCTCGGGCGAAGGAAGGGTTCGTCAGATAGCGATCCCTCGGGTCCCCACGCCCTTTTCATTCCAAGTCCTAACGTGGGGCCTGGACCCTCACGCGGGTGGGACCGCGGCCGGGGCGGGGCGGGGGGCGCAGGTGCGGGCGCCGGCGCCGCCGAACCCCGCGCTGGCGTCGGGGCGGCCGGTCCCGGCGGAAGTGGGGCTGGGCCCGGGCCCGCCCGCCCGCGCCGGGCCCTCCCGCGGGTCCCGCACATGCCCCCGGGGTTGGGGGCGGGCGGGGCGGGCCCCGGGGAGCCCTGGCGCCGGGTGGGGGGCGCACCCCCGGCCCAGGGAAGGGACCCCCCTCGGCGTCCCCGGCGCCGCCGCCGCGGGCCGCATGGGGCGGGTCCGGCGCCGGGTGCCTGCGCCCCGGCCGGGAGGCCGGCACCGCGCGGGCCGAGCCCGGGGCCGCCCCGGGGTGGGGTGGGGACGGGGATGCTCGGGGCCCCCCACGCCGCCGGCCGCGCCCGGGCCCGCGGCCCCCCCGGCCTCGCCGCGCTCCTTACCGGCCGGGCTGTCGCGCCGAGCGTGCGCGCGCGCTCCCAGGGCTGCGGCCGCGCTCCGGGCCGCGGGCGGGCGGGCGCGGGCGGGGCCGGCGCGGCCGGGGACCGCCGGGCGGGGGGCGCCGCGGCTGCGGGGTACGGGGCGCCCGAGCGCTTTCGCCTCTGCCCGAGCGGGGAGAGCGGGCGAGCGAGCGAGAAAGAGGAGCAAGATGGCGGCGAGCCAGCCCCTGCGTGTGACGTCATGCCGCCGCGTGCGTCCGGCCGCGCCGTGCGTCCTGCGCGCCGTGCGTCAGGCCGGCTCCGCACGGCCGCCCCGCCCCTTCCCTTTCTCTCCCCCCCCCCGGCGCGGAGACGGCCGGGTCACGTGACGCCCCCGCGGCGCGCCGACCCCGGCGGAAGGCGACGCCGCCACCTGCTGGACGGCGGGAGTTCCTGCAGGCAGAGGGGCGCAGGGTCGACCGGTTTAGCCCGAAACATCTCCCCGGGACCGCGATGGCCGGTCCACAGGCCTCCCCGGGGCGACCCTCCCGTTAGTGGTGGCGGGGGGCGGGGCGTGGAGCGGTGCGCCGCGTCTGGCAGCGCGCATCACGACGAGGCCCCCACCCTAACCCAGACATCTGACAAAATCGTGATGTTTCCAGACACGTGCACGAACAGTGTTCATGACGCCGCCGCTGCCTGTTGGTGAAGGTGCAAGTGCACCGTCTCGCGTGTCCGCGAGGAAAGGAACCGTCTGGGGCTGGCAGGGAAATGTGTGATCAGGGATGCAAACTCTGCCATTCGGTTGATTTCGGTGATGTCGCCAGCAGCACCCTGCTCTTTGTTACAGCTTCGGGGGAGACGGACTGTAAGAGTTCCCCTGTGCTGGGTTTTACCGGACGAGGGACTCTGATGAACTGCAGAGTGTTGGAACGTGTGGTGGATGTATAGGAAACAGCTTGTCTACTTTATGAACTATCTATGGTGTGTTTTAAAGCCAAGGATTTCCTGCCGCCTTTCCTGGTCTGAACTGTTTCCCCCACCAATTTGGTCATGGAATTGTCACTGTAGCAACATTAGATAAATAAAGTAATTAAGAGAGGTAAATCACAGGCACTTGTCCCCATCCCCCACCAAAGGGTCTTTTAAGATGGAAAAGCTCGGCTGCTACAGGGTCATTGCCAGGAGGAAGGCCTCCTGACTGTCCCCAGCAGCACAGAGAAGCCTTACTTTGGTGAATTTTCCACAACCCTCTAGGATCTGTTCTAGAGGGTCTTGGTCAGGAAATATCTTGCTTTAGCAAGTAAGAACAGCTTCAGCAATCGGGTGAGCTTACATGAACCAAGGTCACGAGACTGACGTACAGCCAGAGTGTCAGCTAATGAATCTCCAAGAGCTGTAATTTATATGCCCGAACGCTCAAGACTGCAAAGCCAGTGCAATTTCCACGTCCACAAATCCGCTCAGGAAACCGAAGGTGCCGTCGGAAGGTTGCTTGGTCTCCACGGATTCAGAATGAGAGGAGTTATCTGTGTAGACTGTTCTTGATGCATCTGTCTCGATTGCAGGATGATTCTGTCCCAAAGGCAGACATGCTTAATCTCCAGCTGTGGCAGCTTTCTCCATCGATCTCCAATACGCAGGGACATCCTGCTGGGCTGTTGATTTGGGCTCCTTTGTCTTTGGCAGCACTAGGATGGGCACCGGCCCTAAAGTGCTCCCATGCGCTCCTCTCTCTGTTTCCATGGCTACTCAAACCTCTTAGCAATATTCTTTCAATAAAAATCAAGTTACAGTCAAGTCAGGACAGTTTGTGTTTTTAAAATGACTTTGCTTACTTGTGCTCTTATTCGTTGTAGTCAATCTTAAAATTTAGCTCTCAGAGAGTGGTTTTATTTCCATTATTTCCAATATCTTGGGGCGGGGCGGGGGGGGGGGCAGAATCTGGCTGAAATCTTTTGGGATTGGTACAGTGTCCAAAGCCAAATAATACTCTTTTAAAAATCTACTTTGTTTTGGATTCTTTACACCTCTCCAAATTCGCATTAAGCATAAATAAATTTGTCATAAAAATGTTTTCATGATCAAATGAAAACTTGTCATGTAATTCCCGGTTCTGCTTTTTAAACACTGATTTTAGGGGAACATTATCAAGTTGCCAATTGGCGGCGTAAAGTTAGGCAAACTGGTTTCTTATTGAAAACAAATCAATTCTCCAAACAATATGACCTATTTCTCTTGTGATTGCCCGGCTTTATTAGCTGCTAATGGTTTTACTGAATTTCTCCCCTTCTCCCTGGGATCGATTCTATAAACCTGTAGACACTGAAGATTTATGGGAGATGGATTTTCCCAATATCTGAAATTAGAGTGTTCCTATTAAAACTTGGTAAGCCAAAATGTTGTCAAGTGAGGAAGCAACTACCATCAACTTGTAGAGATTTTTTAAATGTTCTCAGACCCCCAAAATAACTTACGAAATCATACCAAATACACTTGATTACATCCAGTTTTACACTAAGCTGAACACCCTTCCCAGCTCTCTCGTGCTTTTCTTATACTTTAGGACACATCTCATTAACAGATGCTCGAAACAGGTGGAGATAGAGCGCAGATGCTCACGGACACAGTGCCGAGCTCTGGTGGCCTGACGCTGGGATGCTGAGACCCGGGAACGATCTGGGAGGTGTGCTCTCGCTGCCCAGGTGTGCCCGGCCCATCTGAGGCTCACGGCCACATAGATGCAAAACACTATTTTCATGTTTCACCCTTTTTTCAAAAAAGCAAAAATCCTCTTTGGATTTGTTTTTTTTTTTTAGTGGAAGCAGGTGAAACATTATAAGCCTGATGTAATGAAAACCGGAATACCCATACACTGATGAAAATGTAATCTCATTTTATGAATGTCAACAGATACTGTAACTTCGCTGATGAAGATAAGAAAACTATCGCCAGGGCTTTGAAAATTTACCTTGGCCAACTTGTAAGAGGTTATATACTAAATAATCTTATATGTGTTACGTATAAAATATTGTACATAAAGTAAGATAAATATTTATTAGTCTATTATTAATTGGCTCAGAGAACCCTGTTTATAATGGGATAAAAGGTGCATTCTGGCTAAATGCATTGTTCCTTCATCACGAGTCATACGTTGATGAGGGTTACTGTCCACCCAAAGTTTCCCGGGAATTCTCTTAGCTGAGCGGAGAAGCTAAGTTCTCAGAGCAGTGGACCGGAGTTGAGAGGGGGTAGCATTACTGACAGATACGTGGGAGCCCTGGAATGCAGGGAGGGGCAGAGGCAGGGGCTGGAGGAGACAGACGTGCCGGCTCGCAGCTCTGCTTCAAGCTGGAAATTCACCCACAGCAGGAAGTGGGTGAGCCATGATAAAGGCCAACGGACCAGATGGAGAGGGGGTGGGTCCAGGGAACAGAGAGCAGAAAAGGTGACCAAGGAAACTAGCCAGGTGCTAACTGAGGATTTCTTAACTCTTAGGCCGAAAATGGAAACTTGCTGTATGGCTGGTGGACATAAATACCCTGTTCAATAATTATTCTAAAACCATGACTCTGGCTGCTGCGTGAAGCATTTCTTGAAGTATCAGGTAGTTTTTATTTTTATTTTTGCTGCCCGACCAACTGTATTTACAATGTGTACATGAAACCACTCAGTTTTAAAATTTTTAATGCTCCGCAGGAATTAAGAGAAGTAAGGCTGATAGTACTTTTCTTCGATGGCCCTGGGACAGAGCATTCTGAATAATGTTTAGGCTTCAGCTTCTGATGGAAAAGAGAATTTCATGTGCTAACAGAGTGCCAGTCGTCCGTGCCTTGTTCAGATTTTTGTTTCTTTGTATTCTCCATTCTTATTTCTGCTGGGGTTAATTAAACAGTTATTTCAGAAATAGTTCTTTGAGTTGCTGAGAGTCTCAGTGAATAATTGCTTCGAATGGGAAAATGGGAATTAGTCATCCGATACTCTGGGGACGAGGCCCTTGTTAACTTTATAGGGCTCGGTCACGGGAAGATGGGAGAAGAGGCACAGTGACTGAGAGATGATTGAGAAAAAGCCTCTCCAAGTATTGAACAGCCTAGGTGAATGCAGTGAAGTGAAACCCTCTTCACGTCGATATTCGGTATTACCTGTAGGCAGCTTTCGCTGCAAAGTCTTCCTCACTGTAATGATCCATCCGTAGAAGAGTACCACCTGGTAGGCTAAAATCCCCTTTTGATCTCTAGTATCAGCCTGAGAAGATGCTTTGAGGAGACCATGAATGGGAAGAGAGCCGTGTCTGCTCCTGGAGATGGTCCTCTCAATCAGGGGGCTTGGCCAGGCTGCAGGGCACCCAGAAGGTGGGCCAGAGGAGCCCTCGGCGGCATCGGGCTCATCGTGGTCCCCACCTGGCCGTTATTGCTGCAATAACAACTTCGCCCACGTTGTAGCTGTGAACGCGAAGACAGAGGCCGTGTGTGATCATATTTGTGCCCCGTAAACGCTCGCCACCCACTTCTCGAGTGCATGTGGAATGCACAGCAACCTCCACGCCACGGCGTATCGTGGCCTCGCAGCAGTAGCTTGGATTCTGGAGTCAGAAAGGGCAGCTCAGATCCAGACTCTGCCAACATGCGGATAACTTTGGGCCGGTGCTTACCCTCTCTGTGCCTCTCCTCCTTCACCTATAAAACCGACAGCAACTCTCACCCCCTTACAGAATCGCTCTGGGGAATAACGGGATGTAGTCAGAAAAGCTCCCGGCCCAGGATGTGACACATCCTTCTATCTTTGCAACTTTGAATGCAAACGATCAAGGGTCAGTAGCAAACCTCGTAAGCACTTTGTATCCTCTACTGTGCCTGGTATACAGAGTCTGGGTGGATAGCCAATAAGCGGTTATGCTGTATCTAGGATTTCCCTGGGGCGAGGGTTTACGATTTCAGGCTCCTTGCCTTACAAGTCCAGGGTAAAGAGCAGTTTCCTCAGCTGAGTGGGATTGTTGCCGGGCTCTGGGTGTGGCCACATGGATCAGAGTTGAGTCAGCACCTATCTAGGCCAGACAACGCAAGATGCAAACTACTAAGAAGATCCATAGGCTTGTGGCCCTCGGGTGTGGTCTCAGCTCACTGCTAATTTCCAGTTTTGATTCATTTGTTCATCAAACATTCCTACAACACATCTCTACAAAACTCTGTATGTAGAGCGTTTGTCTAGATGCTCTAGGGAGCGATCCTTGCACGCTGTCGGTGCCAGCCCCAGAAAATCACCCATGGAATTGTTAAGATTGCAGATTCTTGGGGACTGTGTTTTTGAAAAAAAGCTCTTCCTGTGGTTTTGGGGTGCCATGCTGGGCAAGCAGACACGCTGAAGGCACTGTCCCCAGTCACAAAGGTGATTAAAACATAACTAATAAGGAAGACTTGGCCAAGTCACGTGAGTCTTTTTGTTTGTAGGTGTGTTTTGGGCCCTGGGTAATATGAATTTATTTGCCCGTATCATTTCTTCCGCAGAAGAGAGCCTAAGGCTTTATAGGAAGGGTCAGTGTTGTTCTGTTTATGTCACCGCTGCTGGGTGTGCTGGTAGGAAAATGTGTGTGCTGATAGAATGTGTTTACATGCGAGCGAGTCTGTAATTAGAAGCATGCATGATAACGTAGATCCTTTTCGGGTCTAGAGAACTCCCAGCCAAGAAGAGATCAGGTAGAATTGTCTGGAGAGGTAGGACTTACCAAGTGAGCTGTTTATTCAGAAGAGCCAGCACTTCACACCGATGTGTCAAAATAAAGTATTGATCAGTGATTTTCTATCAATACTCAGAATATGTCCCCCTTACCCCCCCCGTCCTATGGACAGCCCTCTGGCTCCCCTGAAGCTGGGAATGGGGTGAGGCAGGGATGTCACCAGTCACACACACACACATTCAGCCTGAACCCTGAATGTGAACGCACGGATGTGGGACCGCAGAAAGTGTGTTGCGTGCGGAGCAAAGACCTAGATAAGTCAGAGCTTTCTTCCTTCTCCGTCCTAGGATGTGGAATAACCTGCATCCGTTGCATCTGACACAGTCAGGCGTTAGACATGTGTGGTTCCACCATGAAACAGGATCGGCAAATACTAATGTGCCCTGTTGCGGATGGAAGGGTCTTCCTAAATGTTCCAGTGAAAACAAAGCAGTTTAACTCGAAGTTCACTCAGAGCCCAGCTACCTCAAAATTCCTCTTATTAGCGTCCTGTTATTAGTGTGAATGGTAATGCCACCTGTCACCCAATTGCCATTCATTTGTGTGTGTGTGTGTGTGTGTGTGTGTGTGTGTGTGCTTTTTACATTCCTAACTGGGAGTCTCAGGGTGTTTAGTCCTATTCTATGTGGCCGATAGCTGAGTCACAGGACAGACTGTGAACACAGGACTTCCCAAGTGACTAAGTTAGCTCCTCACCCAAGGTCACGGGCACAGGTTTCGATGCCCACCCTATGTTAGCTTTACATTTGTCTTTTGGTCAAAATTTTCCACGACCCATCTAAAATATCATTCCCTGAATAAAAATATGATTAAACATACTAAACTGATGTTGAATTAAAATAGCAAGAAGAAATAGATAACTAAAATTAACAGGATGTGATTAATGTTTTGATTCATAGCCTATTTTTACCCTGATCTGGAATCCGAATATCCAGACTTGTATTTGCAGAGCTGTGTACGAAAAAATGAGGTTGCAATCTTTAGTTCTGGAATTCTCTCTCTCTCTCTCTATTTTTTTATTAGTAGGCTGTCATTGAGTCGCTAGTGAATGCCCTCACAGAGTTGTTTCTCCTGCACTAGATGTTAGCCAATTTAAGACTCCATCACTAATTTAATAGGGTGGACATATCATGTTATTGTGGTAATATCATTTAAAAATCCTCATCTCTTAGAGATACATATTGACCTATTTGTAGGTAAAATGATACAGAGTCTTGCTTTCGCTTTAAATCTATTCCAGCCAGATAAAGCAAAACAAAAAGAAAATGGGGAAATGCATGTATAATGAGAATGGCAGAATGTTGGTAGTTTTTTAAGGTCGGTGATGGACGCAGGGAGTTCAGCATGTTCTCTCTTTTCACGCATTTTATAAACTGTCCACAATAAAAGGTTTCCAAAGTCAAAACCCTCACTGACCTTTCTTTCACTCGAATTCATTGCAAACTTCATAATCATCCGGCCCTTCCACCTGTCCCTTAAATTCTTGCCATTCCTGCACGCACCTTCCTTCTTGTTCCTACCTTGACTTTTGACTCTCAGCAACTAATACTGTGATAATTTGTTTATACACTTGTCTTTCCTATTAGTGTGTGAGCTGAGCATCATTTACCATATAAACGAAATACGATTTGGATCCTCAGAAAAATGATAGGTTATCAGATGATGTTTCTGTTGTCCACACATACAAGCATTTATAGGATGGTCTCCAAATGTTAGTTGAATTAAGCGACTAATCAATGAATCACCGAGCCCAGTCACAACCCTAAGGATTGAAATCTGGATCCAATCTAACCTCTAGTGTCTTCTGGCTTTGGGGGATTCTGAGGCCACCCCACCCCCCACCCTATAATTGATTTAATCTGTGTCTGGCTGTCCAAAGGGTTCTCATTTATCTTTTCAGTCCAGTAACTAACTTTACTAGGATGTGCCTATTTGGATATTTTCTCTATGCATATTTAGATGTGTATTTAAGAAAGTTTCCTTGGCCATCTTTAACTACTCGTGTAAGTGGCTTATTCCACTCAGCATTATGTCTTCGAGATTCATCCATGTTGTAGCATGTGTCAGAATTATTCCTTTTTAAGGCTGAGCAATATTCCACTGCCACAATTTGCTTATCCATTCATCTTTTTGTGGACATCTGGGTTGTTTCAGCCTTTTGGCTATTGTGGATAATTCTGCAGCAAACCAGGGTGCATACAGATTGTGTATTCACTTTTGTGTTTTGTTGTTATTTCCCTTGTTGCTTTGTATGCATTCCAGGGCGTTTAAGACGCTGATTTACACAGCTATGATTATTCTGGAAGTTCCTTGGGAGCTGTATTTTATAATAAATATTCCAGATATTCTTATGAACCAGTAAATTCAGAAAACACTTCTTGCCATTCCTAACAGAGTGTAATCAAGTCAAAATAACATCAGGGATGACCCCTGAGACGAGGAGCAGCACACAGACATCTGGGTAGTGCTGGGAGCAGAGCAAACATTGATGGCGAGAGGGAGGATTGGTGCTTATGAGTAGGCTAGACACATGAGAACCAATGTTCTGTTAACCACCATTTGGCAGAGCTGCTGCTGCTCCTCCGAGTCTCTGCACAGGGAGGGAGAGTGTGCTGTAGGTGGGTTAACGTGGCCTCATTCCGCTTCCGAACCGACTGTACCTACGGAAAATCCCTGTTTGGCTCAGCTTTCAGCGCTGCCCAGCTGAGCTCAGCATTTCCCCCCGTATCTGCTGATGCTCAGAGTTTGGACTGGGGAGAAGGCTAGCCCAGTCTATGTCAGAGCCACTGCTGGTTCTTGCTTTTAACATCGTCATTTAAAAACTCGGAAAGGTTTCCAAGGTTACCAGCAGGTCTAAACTTACCTCCGGTGCGTGTCTTAGATTCGCAGCAAGGGGATAATGTGATTGCCCCGAGGGGTGATCTTGATGACAGAAGCAAACTGTAGTCATGGGAACACCTTTGAGGTGGTTGTTAGTGAACTGCCGTCCCCACTCCATAAAGCAATGTAATGGTGACTCAGGTAAAAGCAGTTTGGGATTTTCTGGCCCCCGGAGGGATTCTCGGGTGGCTTTCTAAAGGGAAAAACAAAAACAAAACCAAAAAACATTTGGCTAGCTGCTGGCACACTGATGTTCCTTCCGCAGGTATTCGTGGGGCTCCTGTTATTAGGTTCTGGGAGCAGAAGATAAAGCAGAGGAAAAGATGCAAGGTGAAAAGAGTCCCAGAAGTTCCTGAGCTTTCATTCTGGTGTGGGAAACAGATAATAACACCAGTGAACAGATATAAAGATGCTTTCAGATACCAGAGGACAAAGCACCAAGTCTGGGAGCACCCCCTAATAGGCTTCTGACTGCACCCACACTACCTTCAATTGGCCGAGCCACTGGTTCACGTTCTCTGCTGTCTCATCCCTTGGATGGGAGTGGGAGGAGGAGGAGGAGGATGATGTCATTATGTGCTGTTCCCTGTGGGCTGCTTATATAGAAAAAGGGCATGCTGAACTTGTTAGGATGGTGCCTGTTGTGTCTAACTGGGATGGCATGGTTGCTTTCTTTTTTTTTCCAGGAAAATGTAGAAAGGAAGGTTCTCCAGATATTGGAGTGTCCTGATTGTCCATACCAATTCCTCTTTTAATCAAGCCCTCATCTAAGATTTTGGGATTTTATTTTTTTGTATATGTGTCGCCTGTCAAAGTTTGCTCCCTTTCTAATCATATTGGAAGCAAAGAATTTTGCTTATCACATATTAATTTACTTGAAGAGGCATGAAGAAACAGTTAGAAACTAGAAACGGATACAAATTTTACACAATTAGCACATGGAGGTGATTTTTATGGCATCCAAATTTATGTCCGATAAAAAGAATTGCATTTTCCATTTGTAAAATTGAATTTACAAATAAGAGAAAAACATACCTACCATTCTGTTAAATAGTGTCTGGTGAGTTTGTCAGTTTATATAATAAACTCCCCAAGGGATATGCAAAATAACTGCACACAAATTTTCTGTTCCTGCTGGACCAAAGCAATTAGCCTGGACATTTTTTGAAAAGAAAGATTGACTTTTGAACTTTCACCACTTCACAGACTTGTTTATAAAGGCTTTTAAAAATTTTTTTTATTTTTATTGTGGGGAGCTGGGAAAAAGCTGTTAACAGCAGAGATAATAGTTTTAAAATATATATCTTTTAGAAATTGAAAGAAAAATCCTTTATATAGGTTCCTTACTATTATATTGAAAGTCAAAAATCAAGCTTAAAATTTTTACTTTCAACATTGCTTTTAAAATGCCATTTAAAACAATTTTAAATTGTTCATACAATCTTTCTTTTCACTTATTGTATTGATGGACAATGACTTTCGTTTGTGTGGTTGGCACAGTTAAATTTTTAGGATAAGGTTTTCATGTACTACTCCTATTCTTCCCTCCGCACATTGCTTGCCTAGGTGACCATTTTCCTTTTCACACCGTTTCTTTTATAATTCCAAGAGACTGTTAACCAAATTAGAGATGTCTTGAGGTAAATAGTAAATTATATTCATCTAAGAGACAGATTGTAAGTGAGGCTTTCCTTAAGATAAGTTGATAATCTATGTATGAAACAGGCCTCTGAGGTCTTTCATATATTTACTTTAAGAGTTTTTCTCCTGAAAGAGTTGAAAAAAACTTCGAAGAATGGGATCATCTTAAAATGAGTCTCTATCACTAAGAAATACATGAGATGATATGTTTGGGATACTAGCAAGAGTGTAACGGGTCTGGAAATATCATAGGGTTGCTGATATTGTTGCTTAATACGAACGTCCTGGAAATCCTGTGAATAAAAATTTTACAGTCTCATATCTTGTTACTTTTAATTTGCATATTTTGATTATTGGAGAGTTCGAGCATCTTTTCATACATTGGTTAGAAATTCAGAGGCCTTCTCCTGGGACTTGCCTCCTCTAATTCTTTGTCATGTTTTCTATTGTTTCCTGCCTCTTGTTCGTTGATGTACAGAAGTTCTCTGTGTATTTTACATACTAATTCCTTGAGTGTTAGAGGCGGCCAACATTCTTCTAGGCCGTCACTTGTCTGTTAACTTTGCCTACGATGCCTTTCTTTGAAAAGAAACGCTATTTTGTTACACTGACATCCACGAATTTTCTCCTGGATGCTTCGTGGTTCTTAGGCTTTCCTTACTAACTCCTTCTCCGTTTTGAGGTCAAAAAGAGATGCTCCTCTGCTTTCCTTATATTTTCGTTTTCATTTTCAGATTACAATATCTCTTACAGTTCACATTTGTATGTGGTGTGAGGGAGGACTCCAACTGTGTTTTTCTCTATGTACTGAGCCAGCTCTCCCAGCATCATGTCCTAAACCATCTTTTTTTCATCCATTAGAGATGCCACCACCATCATATATGAAGTTTTCATATGCATTCTCTCTTTTTCCGAGTCCCCGTTTTATTCCATTGATCTATTTGTCGATTCCTGAGCCAGTATTGAATTATTTTCATTGCTGTGGCTTTGTGGTATGTCTTAATATCTGGTAAGAAAAACCCTCCATCTTTGCTCCTTTTTTCAAAATTGCCTTAGCTGCTGTGTCTTAGCTATTTTAAAAAACTTTTTAGAATTAATTTGTGAAATTCTTCTCAAAGTCATGCTAGAATTTTGACTGAAAATGTGTGATATATGTATATTATTTTTAGAAGAACCTACAGATTTCTCCTGGTAAGCTATTCCACGTGAACATGGTAATCTGTTTTTCCTGGCCTTCTTTTATGTATTTAAATGGGATTTGTAAGACTATTTTTAGGATTCTCAAGTATGGAAATTATTAGAGATGTATTGAAAGACACATTTACAAGAGCGTAGTGAACGTTGGAAACTATCCACATGTCCAATAACAGAATGGTAAAATAGATTGAAAATAGTTTGATGTATGCATTAATAGAAAATGACTTCGATCAAAACCACACTTTTAAAGAATCTTTAATGACATGAGACAATCTTGTTACAATATCGTATCATTAGTTGGTGAAATCATAGGGATTTAAATCGTCTTTATATAGATTTGAGTGTGTTCCAAGTTTTCTGCAGTGAACATGTTGTATTTTTATAATAACTGATTTTTGCTTTTAAAAGTTGTTGGAAGCAAGTAAGTTAAGCTTTTGCCATCTGACTCTACGGGAGCATTGGGCAAACGGTTTCTGACTCAGCGGATGAGCTTATCAAGCGAGAGACGATAACTCAGATGGCAATTTGCTATCTTGACTCTGCCTGCTCCATCTGCTGGGACTCCTCACGGGTTTTGAGGCCACCTGACTCAGCTCAGCATGAGTAAATGTGATTTCACACATTCGCGTTTTCATGTAGCAAATATTTGCTAATCCGCTGCTATGCCAAGCACTCTATTAGAGCCGATAAAGATAAAGGGATGAGTGGAATAGCCTCGGCCCCCGAGGGGACTTAGCGTGGCATATTAAGAGCAAGGATTTGCCTGAATTTCAGGCCCCCTCTCTGCGCCAACTCTCAGTTCTTCTATGCCCCAATCATCCCAGTTTTTTATTTTTTATTTTTTTTTTTTTTTTACCTTTCTCATGCTAGTCCCTCACTTGGAATTACTTTCCCTCTTTCCCCAACTATAACAATGCTATTTATTCCTCGCAGATCTGTGGGGACTTTCCTGATCCTCCTACTTCCTCTGACATTCCATCAGCACTTGAAATGTAGCCCAAACTTGCCTCATTCTTTGAGCTATTTTTTTTCCAGTTATTTTTCCAAAAGTGAAGATGGAGGCATAATTGTTGTCTGCATTAAGTACTGCATTTCTGGTCTTAGTGGGCAGGAAAAATGGAAATTTAAGCACCTAATTTTAGAAGAACACAGCCCACTACCCTTTGTCCCTTGTGGTGGTCAGCAGATGGGAAGATTGGGGAAAGCTGTCCTGGCAAGCTCAGGGTCCACTGGTGTTAGACCACCTGTGACTGTTTAGAAGTTTCTAGCTAAGAGGTTTGTCTGATTTCATTCAGGCTGAAGGAATATTTATAGAGACTTTAGGGAGTTAGCAGAGTGGCTCCTTCAGGAGCTGAACAAATCGGGGGCTCCTGGGATGCGAGGTCGAAATCGTCCCCACCTTCCTGTGCCATGGAAAGCAGTTCAAGGCATCTATAACCACTCCTTTCCCAGCCTCTGCGATCCGGGGGGGAGTGAGAGAGGAAGGAAGGGTGCGACACCACCTCCTCCTGTCCTTTTGGACGATGTTTCTCTGTATTACGACTCCTCAAGATAAACACAGCAAAAACGACAAAAGTTAACACATGTGTCATACTCCTGATCTCACGCCCTTCACCATCTCCAGCACTCGGGCCACGTGGTTTTCCTCGCCTCCTTCGGAAGCAGGTGCTGTTATTGCCCCATTTGACAGGTAACGAAGTGGAGGCCCAGACAGGTTAGGTAACCGGCCCAAGGGTCACAGATACGAAATACTCTTGGCCATTGTGTCATGCAAAGAATGTGTCAAAGTCAAGCAAGTTTTAAAAAGCTAAATGTCTGTGTAAACGTATGTGTAGCAGTGAGAACACTTAACACGTGATCTTCCTCTGTACAGATGTTTAGTGCACGGCGCAGCCTTGCTGACCACAGACAGCGTCGCACAGCAGACCTTTAGAACCTACGCACCTTGTGTGATTGAAACTTTACACCTGTGCACTAGTGACATCCTGTGTCACCCTCCATGCAGGTCCTGGCAACCACAATTCTGCGTTTTGCTTCCAGGACTTTGACTATTTCAGGTGCCTCATGCAGTATGGGTGCTCCTGTGACTGGCTTATTTCATTTAGCATAATGCCCCTCAGGGTAGTCCACGCTGTTGCATATTGCAGGATTTCCTTCCTTTTTTAAGGCTGAATAATAGTCCATTGTATGTAGAAATCACATTTTAAAAATCCACTCAGCTGTTGGTGGACATTTAGGTTGTTTCCACAGGATTGCAGATAGTGCCGCAGTAAACATGGGAGTACTAATTATATCTCTTCAAGACCCTGATTCGGTCAACAGGTACGTGAAAAGATGCTCAGCATCATTAATCATCAGAGAAATACAAATCAGAACCACACCGAAATGTCCCCGCACACCTATCAGGATGGCTATGATCAAACTAAAACACTCCTAAAAACACCCAAAAGACAAGTGTTGGTGAGGCTGTGGAGAAATTGGAGTCCTCATGCACCTTTGGTGGGACTGCAAATGGTGCAGCCACTGTGGAAAACAGTCTGGATGTTCCTCAAAAAATTAAGAATACAACAACCACGCGATCCAGCAATCCCACTTCTGGGTATTTGCTCCAGCAAGTTATTTTAAGGTGCCTTTAATTCCGTCCACCTCTAGATTGCGTTAACCATCTGGGCGAGGTTACCCGCTTTCTTTCATGGAAAACAGCGCATACAAAGCAGAGGACTCAGCAGGTCTTTAGTCCCCTAGGAAGAGCGGACCACGCTGGAGTTAGACGCCCTGCTAGAACACCAGAGGGACCTGAAAGTCACGGGGCAGTTTTAGGGGAAATTAATGTTCTGGAAAGGCACTGGCTCGTTGCCATCGTCTTATCACCTCTGGGTGTGCATCGGGCCCTTATTTTCATAATTATTTCCTGTTCCTCTTTCGGGCTCGCTCACCTGAGCTGAGTCACTCAGATAACTCAGAAATTTGCCTTTATTGCCAAAAAGCACCACTCAGGAGCTAAGCAGTAGTAAATGCTTAGAACCTGGTTGAGGCCCGTGGCCATAATTTTAAAATGGAAACCAATCGGCACGACTGTGTGTCAGCCTAACTGTTTACAGCTGGCTGGGCACGGGTGCTAGGGGCATGGATGTTTGGTTTTTACCAGATCTGAGTTTTGCCTCCGACTGAAAAAATAAAGAGGGACCAAGGCAGTTGCTGGTATATACGAGGAGCGAATATAATGCTGGGCCGCGGGGTATAAACCAGGTAAACAAGACAAGTGAGGACAGTGCCGGACAGCGAGAGCTGTGGCCTCCACGAGCTGGAGTTCTGGTGAGGCCGAAGGGTCACCGAGGGGAAAGGCCTGGAAGGTGGTGATCTGAGAATAGGCGCCCGCGGCAAAGATTTCAGAGACAAGAAGTCGCTGAAAGGAGACATGGTGATGAGGAGGCCAAGGGCCCGGGAGGCTGCGGCACTGGTTGGCCACTATATTTGGCTGTGGAGTCAGCTGGGTCACTGATGCGCACAACAGAAACACAGCAAACCAAGACAAACAACAATAACGACCATAAATTAAAAGTCATCTCAATCGCTAAGCATCGGCTTCTTAAACTAAGCACTGCAGCTATAGGGTGCTTTGGGTATCCAGTTTATTGAAAATCAACCTTGCTTCCTCTCATTGCTAGCTGGAGAAATTCAGATAAAATCCCCTTTCTAACAGTTTCTTTGCTTCGCAAGGATGACAACCCCCTTATTTTCTGCTCGTTACCCCTTCCACCCACCCCCGACTCTGAGCTGGTAGGGCAAATGGCCAAGTGCGTGAGCTCTGGAAACAGCTGGGCCTCGATTTAAGCCACCGCCATGCCGTTCACTGGTTTCACGTTACTCAAATGCTTTGAGCCTCTGTCTTCTCCTCTGTGAAAAGGGGATGAGGATGCTCACAGCGGCTGTTTCCATATCATGGAGTTTGAGAAGAAGGCATTTAGTCGATTGCTCTGGTTTTCATAAGATCATTGGAAGAACTGGCTCAACTCAAAATGCTCGCTCATGTTTTCTAGGAATACAACAATAGAAGACAACCCGATAAGGAAATCAACCCGAAGCCTTTTTCTGATGGAGAACCTCACATAGCAGGGCCCCCCAAAAACGAAGTGTCTGCTGGAAACCTTCCTTTAGGACGGGCAAGGCTTGCGGAATATCGATTTCTAATCTGCAGCACTCGCTTGTGCTTTAATCCCATTAGGATGGTCCCCTCTGGGCTAGTTCTCTATTCCCCTCGGATTATAGACCTTTAATTCACTAGTTATTAAATCTAAAATGCTTGCCGGTAAGTTTCCTCCTGAACGAATTCCAGTCAGGGTCTCGCAGCGAAATAGTTTGCAGGACAAGCAGGAGAGAAGTAGGCACTGCTCTTTTATCACTGACCATCGTCTTCTTCATCACCGTATGATGAAATCTCTTTTCTAAGCACAAAAGCATTTGCAGCTTTTATTGATCTTTCCATGGTCTTTGCCTCTGTGGTCAGGAGCCTCTTCTGAACTTGGCTGTTTCGCTTTATGTCGTCCCCAGAGCCACTGAAGCTGAAGAAGAGCCTGTACTTTAGTGGCATCCTGAAACCCGGGGTCCATCGAGGTTTAATTCAGTTGGAAGTAAAATGCAACGTGCTGTAGGCCACACCCCCCTTTTCAAGCAGCCTTGCCATCGCCTCTCTCTGAGCGGGGTGCATGACTCTCCTCTCTAAGGCGATAAGCTCACCTGTGTGCTGATGCCAAGATTTTATTATCAGGAATTACTGTCGTGTCTTACCGTAAAGAGGAAGAATGTCTGTGTTACATCATCTTTAGAGAATCCGGTAACACTTGCCTGGGTACTTATGGAAATGGAGTACATTAAAGGTGGCCTTTCAAATCGAAGGGGAATGATGTAGTTCATGAATCGGTTATTATTTAGAAAAAGAGTTTATTCTTATTCACGGCATGCCATAGAATCCGTTTCAGATTGCTTGGAGGATTAATCACGGTGTGGTAAAATACAACCAGAATTATCATTGTGATTTTGGGGAGAGGAAGACACCAGCAAGGCACCAAAGCTAGAAGCCACAGCCCTCCCCTGCCAGCACCCCCAGTTTTAGAGAGTGCTGTGGTGAAATTAAAAGCATTTTCATGCTGAAAGTCACAATAAACAACATAAAGGGAGAAAAATATGTACAACAAACACATCAGGCAAAGGGTCAATATTCATGAAACAAAAAGAGCCCCCATAAACGTCAATGTAAAAAACGTCAAAACAGTAAGCATTATTCTGCATCACCCAGTGCTCCCTGCGTGGGAACCCACTGTGTCTCAGGAGCTCTGGACCCGAACCGTCAGCTGTACCCATGGGCGTCTGTACCTGTGTGCAGGTCCAGGGACGCGAACAGGTAAGATGATGGAGTTCACCGTTCATGCCTACGATACTCTCCTCTTCGGGTGAGGGAGTCGGGATGAGTGGCTCCCCACCTTTTAGCGTGAAAAACAGATGCCCAGCTCACTGAATGGAGTGCAGACCTGGTACACACCCCTTGGAAAGCGACAGGGAGGACCCCGCTGCCAACACAGGGCTCATTGCCGCGGTACGCGAGCTGGACCAGGCGATGCTGGCCGAGAATCCACTGTCTGCCCATCCACCTTCTCCAAAGGATGGCTTGGGAAAGCGTCTTTAAAACTGGGTCGCCAGGGGGAGCCACGTGTTCACACTCTGCGTGTCGGGTGAGGCCTCGCGAACTTTCCTGCTTCTGAGGAATGAGCATCACTGAAATCTGATGCGACTGTCAATGAGGCCGCCTTCTTGATTTCTCCTCCTGGTCGCTCACTGTGGCGCGTAGAAAACCAGAGATTTCTGTGCATCGACTCTGTATCCGGGAACTTTACTGGCCTCCTTCACTAGTCCTAACGGTTTTTTGGCGTCGTTTTCAGGCTTTTCTTGATGTTGTATCATGTCATCTGCAAATGATGGGCGTTTCGGGTCTTCCTTTTTCATGGGACGCCCTTTTCTTGCTTCGTCTTGTCTGGTTACTGTGACTTCCAACAGTGGAAGCGGCCGGAGTGGCCGTCCTTGTCCTGTTCCTGCTCTTAGAGGAAAGGCTTTCAGCTTTTCAGCGCTGAGCATGAAGTGAGCTGGGAGTCTGCCATCTGTGGCGTTTACCACGTTGAGATTCGTTCCTTCTAAACCCACTTTGGTGAGCGTTTTTATCATAAAAGGACGCTGAGTTTTGTCAAGTGCTCTTTCTGGATCGATTGAGGCGATCCTGTGGCTTTCCTCCTTTATTTGGTCACGGGGTGCATCACGGCGATTGATTCATGAAGGTGGCGTCTCTGGAATGAGTCCCGCTTGGTCGCGGCGTGGAATCTGTTTAATGTCTCGTTGAATCCGATTGGCTAATATTTGGGTGCGCTTCAGTGTTAGCTAATCTGCTGTCGATGCCTGCTAATGTGTTTTTCATCTCAGTTGTTGTATATTCTTTATACACTTTCTTACACTTGCTAACTCTTTGTGGAAGTTCTCCCTAAGTTCCTGGGTTCCAGTCTCAAGTTCTGCGAACCTCCTTCTGACTGTTTTTTAAAAATCTGTATCAGGCAAATTATTATTTTTTTCCATTTCTTTAGGATTTTTTTTTGGGGGGTGGGGAGGTTCTGAGAATCTTTCTCGTTCCTTCTTTTGAGACGTACTCTTCTGTCATTTCATTTTGTTTGCCTTTCTGTGTTTGTTTATATGAATTAGACAAAGTAGCTGTCTCTTTCAGCCTCGTAAAAGTGGTCTCATGGAGAAGCAGGCTGTGTAGACTGTGTGCGCTGGGTGGTTTCGGCAGGCTGGTAGGAGATGAGTGGGTGCCTCAGGTTTTGGGACTGGCCCACTGAGTCGGAGTGGCTCCAGGTGGGGAGGCCAGGTGCATGCAGTAAGGCCCAGCTGATCCTGCTTGCTCCCTTTGTTTGGGCTGAAGTGGGCTTGGCCTTAGAGACCTTGCAGCCAGACCAGAGAACTCGGATGGAGCCTCTGCCCGCCCTATAGA
Organism: Cynopterus sphinx; assembly: GCA_030015415.1. Taxonomy (NCBI): domain Eukaryota; kingdom Metazoa; phylum Chordata; class Mammalia; order Chiroptera; family Pteropodidae; genus Cynopterus; species Cynopterus sphinx. The sequence continues at coordinate 2,661,984 of CM057392.1, read as the reverse complement.
GGTGTGTGTGGGGGGACACAAACAGTGGTGCTCACCTGCCCCTCCAACTCCAGAGACTCCCCAATGTCCCTGGTAGGCCTCTGCGGCTTCGCTAGACAGCCTCTCTCTTGTTTACTGAACTGAAAGTGGTCTGTGCGGAAGAGACCTCTGTGTGGGCTCCCTGTGCTGGGTAGTTTGGGAAGCGGCTTGAAGCTGAACCAGCGTTGATGGCGCCTGGGGCACTGGCCTGCCTGGCGTCAGGAGCACCACCCAGAAGGGAGGCCAGGTGCGCGTGGCGACTGTTGTTTGTTCCTGCTTGCTCCCTCTTTCCGAGACAGAAGGCTCCAGGAGATGTCGCTGGAACCACTCTGCTGCGATCCTACAGACAGGCCGAAGCCCCAGGTAGGCTCCCACCACCCCATTATTTCTTAAAAATAATTCGCTTAAATTAACCCTTGTGCCAAATGGACACACTTTGCGGTGGCAAATTTTGCTCGCCTACATATGCAGAAGGGTAGTCCAGAAAAATAAATGCGTTTGAGCTCTGTTTCCTATCGAGTTATTACCTTAGAAAATGCAATCATTGAAGTTTGGTCCTTTAAAAAAAAATTTCTTCTTCACTTGAAGGATTTCCTTTAGGGGAGATAAGTTTTCGGAAATCGCAACAGAAGGATCCAAGTGTAATGCTGATCTTTGCATGCATTTGATTGTGGAGCAAGAGACTTGTATAACTGGTTTATTTTTAATATCCTCGAACGACCTTGTGAAATGTGCTTTGCTCCATAAGATGTCTTACTATTACGTCCCTTCATTGAAATCATACTTTTATATTTAAAAATGTGGATTCTATGATAAGTGATAGACGGTAAAATGACTTTAACACTGTTTTTGAAATGTTATGGGATTATGAATCGCCCTTGGGGCCTGTGGAGATAGAGAGACTCAGAGCTGCTGCTCTGAGGGAAGCTGCCTCAGTGTCCACTTGAAGGTTTGGAATTAGGAGCCCCTTCTAGTGGGGGATGTTGTCGGTAAAATCCTAGACAAGCTCTAGCAGAAGGTCCGGTCCTAGGGACTGCAAATAAGTTCCCCTTGGCTGATAGCACATGAGTGGGGGTGGTGGTGATGGTGGTGATGGGGGTGGCTACAGGCCTCAGAGGTTGGGTGGGGGCACAAGGACAAAAGAGAGATCCTAGCTGGAAACCGCTACCGGAGAACCCACGGGGAGCAAAGGCCATACCGTCTGGCCAGGGAACAGGGAACAGAGCCAGTGACGGTTTTCACATCTTTTAATTCAGAAAAATCGAAAATGTCCTCAGACTCTCTGGCCATTTATGACGAATTCACTGTGTGCCTAATACCTGATATTGTCGCGTTGAAAGTTCACCTTTCAGGGAGGTACCATTAGTTATTACCTTTCTCGCTTTCCGGAGGAGGACGCCGAGGCTCAGCGAGGCTAGGGTGGCCACGGCCTCACAGCTAATGACAGAGCTGGGCTTGTAATCCAGGCTGGATTTCAGAGGTAGCGCTTTCACGCGGCACGCCAGGCCCCCAGGTGCTGGACGTTAGCGGTCTTTAACTGCCACCTGGGTTGTTTCTTATACAATTAGCTGTCCGTGCACTGCCACTGTCACTAGTCTGGGACTATCCTTTGTCCCTCTTCTTTCCCTGCGTCCGCCCGTACCTTTTGAAATAGTGTGTATGTTAAAATTGCCACCATTTACCTAATTTGAGTGCCATCCTATTCCTACCAGGATATTGATGTTTGTGGAAACTGTGTGTGTGTGTGTGTGTGTACGTGTGCATTAGAATAATTACGAGGTAGACTGTGGATCGGAAAGGTGCTGCCACTAGAGAGGAAGACAGAATAATAATTCCCATGGGAGATGATTGGAACAACCTGGATAACAGCAGTTTGATGGAAAAGAGAGGAAGGAAGCACGAGATATTTGGAGATAGAATTAGTAGGACTTGGTGCTGTCATAACCAAACAGACTCATCCTCACCAAATACTGATTAGGTAAGTGGAAATCCTATCTTTACCTCGCACTGATATCAAAAAAGGTGACGATTTACAGATCAGGAGGAGAGAGGCAAGTAGGACAGGCACTCCCCAAACTTTGAAGTGACGTGACAGAGAGGCAGACTTGGGGGGATCAGAAACAAATCGAGTTTTTAAGGGTTTCAGCGTCCTGTCCCACTGGGTCAGGATGGCATTTCTGGCTCCATCCCATCTTCCGGGACCCATTAGGCGGTACTGGTATGGAGTACATGGTCCAAAGAAAACTTCCCAAGCTAGTCTGGGGTCCCGGAGGAACAGGAGCGGGAGGCTGGGCTTCGTGCCTATCTGTGAGGCGAGGTCGTCCATGTAGGGGATGTACTCAAGCTTGATCTTGCTGGTGTCTTCCATCACACCCCTGGGAGGGAAAAAGATGGACCCCTTTTCATTTTCCAGTTACGAGAGTCACCCCTCCTCCAACCATTTCGTTTCTTTGCACTGGAGTCAAACCGTGTCTGGGGATGCTTTTCTATGCTGAAAAGAGCGAAAACAGTTCATTGATTTGCTCACAGGGGCTATTTGCGAGGATGATTCATTTTGTTAAAAGAGACGGTAAAAGGAGGTGATGGGAAGAGGAGCTTTAAATCGTGTTTTAGCTTCTCGAATAGAATCTGAGGGCAAAATCTGATCGGTCCGAATACAATAGTCGGTGGATGAGTGAGCGTGACCAGAAAGCACCGCGAACATGGCCTCCTCGACTGTTTTTACTGATGTTAGTCGAGAGTCGAGAGGGCTGGGCTTGTGGACCAGTACCGAACACGACTCGGCTCCGAGCGAGTGTGTGAGGGCTTCCTTCCTACCCACTGCTGTTACTCGTTCACTTTCGTGATGTCTCAGTGTCACTCCCTCATTTATTCCCTCAACAAATGCAAGTCTGTGACAGGCGGGCATCGTCCAAGGCGCGGGGCGTCCAACAGTGAACATAGCAGTGTCTTTGCTCTCAAGGAGCGTGCAATCTCGTGAGGGAAATCGCAGGCTATGAAAAAAGATGGCCAGATTCGTATGTAATATGTCAGGTGGCCACAGGTAACAGGAGGGCGCGCAGGTCGTGGAGGGGGAGGGACAGTGACGGGGAGGCTGGGTGGCTCGCCGTTTCAGGTCGTGCTGTCTTAGAGGGTGATGTGCAGACGGTGAGCTTCAGGTGTCCGAGGGGGTTAGGACATCCCAGGCAGAGGGACCGGTCACTGCACGGGTCCTGGGGCGGGGAGGGGACAGTCTGCCTGGCATGTGTGAGGAGTGGCGGGCGACTGGAGCGCCCAGGGGGTACGTGTGGGCAGGGAACAGCAGGCAACGAGAGCAGAGAGGTGGCTGGTGGCCCTGCAGGGCTGCAAGGCTGAGGGGACTTTCTGGCATTGCTGGCCTTTGCTGTGGTGTCGGGACTAAGCCGTAGAACAGAGGAGTGGAAGCAGGGCGAGATCACCAGATGACAGGTGACCCCAAGTGTCCTCATGCGAGAGGGGGTGGTAGCAGCAGGGAGAGGAAGAAGCGTGTGGGGTCTGGATTCATGGGATGGTAGGAGCTGGTGTGGGGTGCGAGGCACAGAGGACAGAAGGGTCACTGCAGGGGTTTGGACGGGTCACCGGCATGAGCAGCCACTGAGAAGAGCCCGCGGGTGGGGTGGGAGGCCAGTGGTGGGGCCCAGTTTGCATTTGGGTGGCTTAAACTAGACATGCCTGTCACATATCCCAGGGGGGCTGCCTCGAGAGGCCCGGATTAGGAGTGAGGTGCTGGACAGAGATCCGGGCCGGGCCGGGATGGCCGCACAAGCCACAGGCCTGGGCGAAGCCACCTACGAGTGGGTGTTAATAGACATGAGAAGAGGTCTGAGGAACAAGGTTGGGGTTCATCAAATTTTAAGGGTGAGGATGAGGAGACATCAGGAAATGCGAGCGAGAGAGATAGAGAGAGAGAGAGAGAGTGAGAACGAGAGAGCGAGCGAGCGGCTTGAGAGGCAGAAGGAGAACACAGACAGGACAGGGTGCTGGGGGCCAGGCGAGCACAGGACTGCCACGTGCTGGGGGCCGGGCTCTGCCTGCTGTGAGGGACCCTGGGTCCCCAGCTGCGATGGCTCAGGACAGAAATCTAGTGGGTGGAAGGGTCAGGACCGATACATGTTCCCCTGACTCCTAATGCAGTTGTTTGCAGCCGGCCACGCTGCTTCTCGTGGGATGGCTTTCATGCCGTGCTGTGTTTTGGTTGTTACACCAGAATATTGTCACAATTTTCCCTGCAGCCAGCTGCGTTTCATACCTTTTAATGAGCTGCTCCTTTCTGGCAAACTCAGCCATCAGCTTTTGGGGTGGAGGTATCTTGCAGAGTCCTGCGAGAGAAATGGGGAACAAACACTAAGGTAAACACTTAAAATGACCCACTTTTGTCCACCTGCTCAGGTGTCCTTTGCTTTTGTTACATGCATGGGGACCCTCAAGCCTGGAAGGGGCCTGGAGGTCTCTCGGTGTCACAGAGGCTCTGCCTGGGTCAGTCTCAGCTCTGCAGAGTAGTTGTCACCAGGGTCACTCACCCCGTAAAGACTTTACTTGGCGGGTCCCCGGGTGGCCTCTGGGAGCCTCGTGAGAAGCGTGAAATTGCTCCTGTGACGCGACCCAACCCGCTCTGGTTCCGTCAGCTCTAGCATGCGGAGAAGCATTTTGGAGCTTGTTTATAAAACACCAAAATGAGGTCCCACCAGGTACCTTAAGAGTTTTACTATAACCGGGTAACTAGCCTTGAGGAAATAAACTTTGTCATAACCTAACGAAGGGCTGGGGAACTGGCGTTGCGAGTGTGTGATAAAGCCGGTCTCCTCGGTACTGCGACACGTGCCGTTTGTGAATTATTGGTGACTGTTCTCGTTCACGAGGGACCACATTCCGCTCAGGGACAGCTGCTTGGCTCAGGTGTGATCGCCACTCATGGATTAAGATCATACAAACGCCATCCTTTGAAACGCCTCCCCGTTTAAAACCTTCCTGACTTGAGGGAGGTGCGATGAAGACAGCAAGAGTAAGAAGGACAGCGATGGCGCAGCAGGGACCGTGTGCGAATCGCACTCTGTGCAGTCATCGCCCGTTTTGCAAAATCCCTGGGACGGAGGTGTCATGATCCCCGTTTTGCAGATGAAGGGGCTGAGATTCAGAGAGCTCTTTACAAAGGTCACGAGTTTCAGACTGGGGATTGGACCCCGGTGGTCCTGGCTCCCTCCCCTGCCCCCTTTATAGTGACCACTGACGACAGTTGATATCCAGGGTCTACGATAGCTTTTACAGGCATTCCTTCAAGGCTGCTATCTCCTCAGAACTCAGTTTATTCACAGTGCACGTGATTCTCTCTTTGGAAGCAAAATTCTACGTCTAGTAATCCGTGGGAAGCTTTAAAAGTCAGTCGACCAGACTAGAACAGAACAGGACCCTGAAGCTTCCAGTGATTTCAGGAAATCTGGAAAAAGTGATTATATGCTGTGGTCCACACTTACCCCATCCACAGAGTCAAAAGCCCTTTTTCACTTTGCCTCATGGGTGCCATAAGCACGCCCACGATCACACTATACGTGTAGACAGTGGATTCCCCATGAAACCTTCTGAATTTCCATTTGTAGCTCCCACCTGTCTGATGCTGGCTAACTCGCAGGCACTGACTTAAAGGCTCAGTTGACCACACGGGTCTTTCGCTAGGGGAGGTACCTTTGAACACTCTCGTGGTCCATCGTGCCTGGAGCTCTGCAGCTGTTAAGATGGATCCCTTGAGGGAGATGAGGCCCATGAGCGCCAGTGTGGCCCTCTCGAGGTTGGAGGGAAAGACGAATTTGTACAGGAAATGCTTCTGTGTACACAGGCTTTGGAGAGGTTCCTCGAAAAAGGGGAAGGAAACGGTGTACCCCGTCGTGAAGATCACCACATCGATGTTCTCCGCCACCGTCCCATCGTCAAAGACAGCGGCCGTCTCTGTAAACGCCTTCACGCTGGTTTTCACGGTCACGGCCCCGCAGAGGATGGAGTTGGGCAGCTCGTCGCTCATGATCGCTTTCCACTTTCTCCTTGGACACAAGAGAAAGTCAGTCACTGTCGTTACGTCGACCAGACGCTTCAGCAAATGACTTTATTTGGTCATTTCGGGGACATTATCGGCCAGGCCAAGGGAGTGAACTGACCGGCGTCCCCCTAACTGACTGTCTCTCTCACATGTTTTGTTTTCCCGCTCCCCGGAGGGGGCATGTGGGAAGTGACTACACCCACTCTTTCCTGCCCGGGGTTGCAAAGCCTCTGTCTCTTGGAATTAATTTCTGGAGCAAGGCTTTTCTGAAGACTATCAGGGTCGAGCACACACAAACCCCGCTGATGGTCCGTTTTGGGTCTCACGTCACCCAGGCCTCAAAGAAATGACATCAGACAAAGAGGGAATTAACAATCAGCTTTTTGGATAAAAACGGAAACATCTGTACCGATTTACACTGATCAATATTTTCGTTCCGAACACCCTTTCTACCGAATCACACCAAGCCTGATGTCTTTACACAAAGCACGCATCCCATCATTCCACCGCCATTAATTTTCTTTATGAGCTGAAAGCTGTCTTACCAAAGGAACAGGTGTGTGGGCCGAGCATACAATAAAAGTCACATTCAATGACCTCACACACACTTCGAAGGTTTTCTTTTCCTTGCCCATGTGCAACTCCATGCAGGTGTTTATTGAAAAATATTCATTGTAATACGTCCTACTGGACGTTCGTACCTCTATTCAGCCAGGGTGGACATCTGTCAAAGGCTGGGGAGAGCTGGCCACCTGTGCTCACTGGTGCTACAGATTCTGTCTGCAGGTCCAGCCATCCTGCGATTCCTCAAAGCCAATCGAAATTTCCTCATTTCCAAACTAAAAATGAAAACTTTTCACCCCTCATTTCCTCCTAGCCTCATCGCGTACCGCTTTTGTTCTCAGACAGGGAATACTCCGACAGTAAGCCCTGTCGGACACTGTCTTCAAGAAATAAGCTTAGAACAGAATAAGCGACGGCAGCATCCCGGTGACTGTACATTTAAAATAAAGTGAGAGAGAGCGATTCAGTAACTTTCCCATTAAATAAAAAAAAAAAATTCAGGTACCCTTTTGTAAGGCCTAGTCCATAATTCTCGTGGTTAAACCTTTTATTCAGCCGCCTCGCTTCGATCCACTTTACTACACGTGAAGGCAGAATTTGGGTGGTGAGGCGGTGGAATCTGGTAATCTTCATAGTAACTGGATAGCCCCCATCTGAAAGGCGGCAGAAAACCCAGGCGCCATTTCTGGTACTGAGAAGCACCTGAAAAGGGAGGCGAGCAGGGTGAACGCATGCCCGTCATTGTGGAGTCTTTTTCTCTGCTGTGTTTCAAGCGGTCTCACAACACTCGGGCTCGGAACGACAGAGGCCTGGGGAATTTGCACAGAAATCCACACGTGCCATCTGTTTCTGTTGCTGCCACCGTTCTCCCAAACCACTTTTACCTCTTCTCCATAGCTGTTACGCATTTGCATCATGTTTAGCATCAAAAATCATAGTATCAGGAGATGTCTGACGTAGATCGGACAGTTTTTCCACATGGAAATAATGGAGTATTGAACGTGAAGTCATGAGAAAGCAACGTTGATTCTGGCTTCACTTCAATTCAACCCAGAATTGAAATCTCTTTTGTCTTAGATCTAATCGTTGTCCTATAATTTATGCGAGAGTGGGATCATTTCTAATTTGTGAATCCATGCGTAGACTGCCTAAAATCATCATGTAGCCGTCTCGGGCAAAGGAAGGGTTGCGTTTATCTTAGGACAAAATGTCCACCTGACGCCTGATAGCAAAGTTGGAGAGGTTCAGAAAACAGCACCCCCTCCTATTTTTACGTGAGAGTTTGCCAGGATTACAAAGGGAGAGTGTAAAAGAAAGATAACCGGCGTGGGGGGAGCAGTTGGCCTATGCGGACTTGTTCCCGAAGGGGCCCCTTGGAAAAATGCCTCCTGGGCGGGTGTCCCCAACTTTCCGCAGCTCCTCTCAGAGATGGTTCCGTTCTGGAAAGTGTGGATTTCTTTTCCCTCGCCCCGTGTCCACATAATCTGTCCGTCGGCCAGTGTGTTTTACGCTCTTACATGCCTTTCTCTGGCCACCAGAAATGATGCGTGTGGGGGTGCGGGTTCGGAGGTGGGGTACCTGAGCTGCCCTTCGACTGAGCTCCACTGCGATGTCCCCTCCGGAGTTCCCAAGACCGATCACTAGGATGCGCTTGCCCTCAAAGCCTTCTGGGGTCCTGTATTCTTGACTGTGCAGGATCCGGCCTTGGAACTTATGGATTCCTGAGGGGAAGGAGGGATTGGAAAATCAGTTTCCCCAGCACCCAGGCACGGGGGTGGCGGGGAAGGAGAAGTTCTGGAAAGATATGAGCCCTTTGCTCCTGGGGCCCTTTGCCAGAAGCAAGACCAATGGAGCATCCGCCTCTCCCACTGGGTGCTGGGAGCCCAGAGGTAGACTTCGCTTTGTTAAAAATTAGGAGGATTCCTATCCCATCTGAGTGCTCCCTTTTAAAGCCGTTCCTTAGGAAAATCAAGCTCGCTGCCGACAATAATAAACATCTCACGCATGACCCCAAACCACCCAGGCCAGAGGCAGATTGTTTTTTGTTTTTTGAAGTAGATTATCGATGTGTGCGATTTTCCCCAGTAGACCCATCCCATAAGAATGTGATTTGCATGCATTGCATTTTTAATACATTGCATTTTAATTCGATTATTGTTCACAGCAAAAATTTTGTGGCAAGTTCTCTTATGCGTGAAGTCATTATTTTTGTTATTTAGGCTCATTACTTATGCTTTATGCTTTTCTACTTTATGCTTTATTGGACATTGGGCGCTTTATTATATTGTATGCTTATGTATACTTTATTCTATCTATATCTATGTCTCTGATGGGTCTTTTAGGCTCCTAATACTCTGTCAATAGACGTATCACCAGTCTCAGTGGGACGAAGGGGGGTTAGCAGTAAAGGGCAAACCATCCCAAACCTGACAAGGCACCACATTCCAAACGAATCAGTTGTTCTACACTAGTCACACATTTCCCCAGGGGGAACATTATTATAGAAGATGGTTAAAGATACCTTTACGTATATTTATGTATATTTTATGTATTTTATGTATTTTATGTATAGGTGTGTTTAGCCCCCAGCCTAGCAGCAAGCCTGAAGCCGGAGCACCACTGACGATACTGCTTCTTTGCAAAATTGTGTACTGACTTTTCACTCGATTCCTAACTTTTTATATATAGGATATTTTGTTAATTTGAGATGACATTTGTAAGACGGATATTTCGTGTATTTATGGGCCTTAAGGTTTGCAAGCCTTATTCTTCACACCTGTCCTTGGAAGGTCTTCCACGTCCTTAAAAAAGTTTCAAGACGTCTCTTACTCAATGGCCTCCAGGGTTACTGAGATGTGACAGAAGAAGTGAGTAGCTTTCCTACATTTTAGTAATTCTCATTTGATGCCAAAGCTGATTTGCTGACGGTGAGTATATTAAAAAGAACGTGCCGCTGGAGTTAAACGCATTTCCAAAAGGGAATTTCTGAAGTTCCTATGAGTTACCAGCCCTGGTAGAAGGGGCGTACAGATTATCATTGTGGCGACTGCTTTGAAAGCTGAAAACATCCCCTTGGATATATAATTTCTGTTATTCTTCTTAAAAAAAATCTGTCAAGTTTCCTTAGACTCTCACTTTCTTTCATTATTGAATTATAGGTCATTCGTGATTCAAATAACCTGTCATTCAGCGACAAAATTCAAAGCTCGTTCTGTTTCATGGCAGATCTCACAGTTTTGAACTTTGTGATGTCGAACTTAAGGCAGACAGACATGATGAAGCTTAAAGAACAAGCAGATAATAAGCCCTGGCCCTCATGTTGTGCTTTATGCCTTTCAAAGTTATTTTGTCCGTATTATTTCTGAGGACGAACATAAAACTGGCCATAATCATTAGGGAGTATTTCCCATGACGAACAAATCCCTTTCCTTCTAGAAGAATCCAGGTCTCGGGGAGAACATGACTCACCAGGAAAGGACTCCAGAGGTAAACGGGGGTTCAGGAAGTGCCCAGTGCACACCATCACAGCATCAAAGACCATCGAGTCACGCTTTCCCTCCGTCTCCGTGACAACATCCCACTGGCCGGTTTCGGAAAAGTCTGGGCGCTTCGTGACACTGCACACCGTGGTCTGAAAGCAAAGCACAAACACTTGCTTTCTGCCAGTCTCCTGGGAACCTCGCGCGATGCTGGGCACAGTGTGGGACCCATGTTTGCCACGCCAAGCGGGCCGAGCCAGCCTCGCGATGTGCGTCCTGTTTCCGCTGGGTCGGCTTCTCCCTGGAGAAGTGAGATGACTTGGGCAACGTCTCAGCCGCGGTCACCCGGGCTCAGTCGCGGAACACCCGAATGCCTCCACTGGCAGGGAGAAACACTCCGTTTTCATTCCTGCCGAGAAGGAGATGAACTACAACAGCAGACGCACTGGGGCAATTTAGGACAATGGACTTTGACCCTTATCATTGCTGGGGTTCAGACTCCTGGTCGTTTATTCCCAATGGGTTTCATGAACAAAATTCATTTTTCCTTCCCTACACCCCCCCCCCCAAATATTCCAAATTTCATCCTGAAGGATGATTTCGATTTAGAGGAAGCAGCAGGGAATTCAGTGTTTTAATGATTTATTTGAGTGAAACGTGAGCCTCAGGCTAAGTGAGGAGTCTACTAGTTGCCTTATCCAGAGAGAAAAGAAAAACCACAGGAGGTTTGATGCGTCATTTCATTCTCATTAGATTCGTGGCTGGGCCAGCCCATCTTTAGCCTTCCATGAGCCGAGGGGTCTTACCCTAAACCGAATGTATTTCAGAAGGTCAAAGTGCTCAGCAAACTCTTGCAGGTAGTTCCAAAACTTTTCGTGGTTCATGTAATTGGGATAATCTTCTCGGAAGGGGAAGTCACTGTAACATGACATTTCTTTGCAGGTATTGAGCACTAGAGACCTGTAGGTCCTGGTCATCCCATCTTGGGAAGTTTCCTGTGGTGAGGGGAGACAGGAGGGAGAGAAGAGAGACCTGAGGGTGGTTGTCTACTGGTCCTTCCAAAGAGCTCCGGGAGCACTTAGCACCGGGTCCCCATGCAAGAGTTATCAGAAGCCATTGCTGGGCCTGGAACTTTCTCAGACTGCAAAGAAGCCACCAGAACGTGACAGGGCTCTCTGAGGCTAACGCGCCCTTGTGTGACGCCACGAACGTGGGGCCAGCCCCGGTCTGTCTCGCGCGTCTCTGCCTTCTCGCCTCGCCACGGTTAATCCGCTCACCCAGGCCCTGAACCTCTTCCTCGGGCCTTTCTTCCAGAAACTCCTCACGGACTTTTCCGTTTATTTCCTCACATATTTCCAATCGCTCTCTCTTCACTGGCTCCTTCCCATCAGCTCTTAAAACACCGAAGACCCTAATTTTGAAAGTGAAACGAAACTGTCCCCTTTCAACCTAAGTCCCTTTCCAAGCCCACGTCTCCCTGTCCTGCCTCAAGTTTCATGAAGGGAGTGTCATCGTGGAGGCCTGTTTTCTCACAGACTCCCCAACTGTGTAGCGGTGTCGTCTCCATCTCTGTCACGCAAAACCCCCTAAAAAAGTCTACATCAAAGGCGCCCCTGGACTTCTGTGGCTGCAGCTAATCTCTGTCTCCTTCAAGTTTCCTCTGAGCTGTCACTTTTCTGAGAAGCCGTCCCTGACCCAACAGTCCTACGTGAGGTCACTGTCGTGGCCCCATAGCACCCCTCCACACTGTAAGGAGGACAGGGCCCCTGTCTACCTCATTTCCCATTATATCCTGATAGAAGGACATGACAAGTACTTTTTGAACGAATGAAAATTAAAACTACAAATGCTTTTTTGAAAAAAAAAATTGTATATGTCTGACTGGAAGAAATCACACGAAAACTTTCAGGGCTCTGCCCCATGGGCATTGATGTTGTATCTAATTTGTGTTGTTCCTTTTGTTTAATTAAATATTATTTTCTAAAATTAACCTGTATTACTTTAGGTTGGGAGAAGGAAACCAAACAGACTGTGAGGTCAAACAGCCAGGGGTACGCAAACCAGACGCAGTACTTTCCGCACTGAAGTCTGGTGCCAGATGAGGTTCACAGAACCCCAGAAGGCCGTAGCCCTCAGCTTGTGACCACTCCTGCTCACATGCATGTGCTTATTCTGTTTTTCATCATCCACCACAGACTGGCAGACGCCACCTCCTCCACGAAGGCTTCCCTCATTCATACCAGTCGGAGGTACTCTCTCCCGTCTTGAGCTCCCAATGCACGTTGCTCTTCTCCTGCCCCTGAAGCATTCAGTACTCAGGCCTCCCATCTTCAGACACCTTCTACCCCACCCCTGGGGCAGATCCCCCGAGCCCCACGGAAGATCCTGCTACCCCCAGTACCCGGGACCAATCCTGGCCAGAGGCAGTTGGTATTAGCCACTTCCAGGCCCAATTTCTGATGCTCAAGGTACGTGATGGCTGGCCTAGCCCTGAGCATGACCCCAGGCTGCATATTCCACTCCCAAGAAGGGCTGAGCAGTGCCCGGGGGATTCTTATTCTGATCATTTCTTTCAAGGTCAAGGTTCTTGCCTGGCCCTTGCTAGTCGTCCTCACCAAGACCCAAACGATGCCCGAGGGCTGGGGCTCCATGACCTGATGCCGACTTCCATCTTTCCTAAAGTGTCATCTGCTCCCTATTCGCCAAGGCCATTCTGCTTACCTGGCGCGACACTCAGCTACTTTGTCTGAGAATGTCCGTGGTCCAGACATCATCATAACCTTCGGGACTGTGTTTGTGCATCAAACTTAGCTCTTTTGACTCTTTCGTCCGTTCTCCTCCCAGTTTCCCCCCCCGCCAATTCTGCGGCCTCATCGCCTATGAGACCGCATCTGCACGGTGTTAGCATGGCATCGCATCCTGCCCGAGTGTGTGTCGTTGGGTGAGCAGCTCCCTTACTTGGTCACCAAGGTAGGCTAAAGCCACCATGCCAGAGCAGGGACAGAGCTCGCAGTCGGATTACGACCGATGGAGGTGGGAGGGAACGAGCTACGCACAGCAAACTTCCAGAGTCCCCCGATGTCATCGCTCCTCTCGAAGCAGGTGGGCTCCAGGTCCTCGTCCAAGCAGCATTTGATGGAGGTGAGGCCACACACACCAGCCCCGATCACTGCGACTCGCTTGGCCATGGTACGCTGCTAGAGGAAGGTCGAGCAGAGCCTCTTTATATCACAAGTCTGGAAGGGAACACTTGTCACAGGACTCGACATTAATGTATAATATAAATACCCTCCTTTCATCTATGAGCTGAGGCAGAACCACATTTTGGTTAAAAACGAGGGCTCTGAAATTAGGCTGTTCTGCCGTAAATCCTGGCTTCACTTATCAATGGTGTGACCTTGGGTGAGCTGTTTTACCCTGCCTGTGTCTTATTTTCAATATTTGTTATAAAGTGAAAGGACTGGTTATATGTTAGAAGGTTGTAGAAGTGCATCTGCTACACAGTAAGTGCTCAATTAAAAATCGAGCTCCTATTATTAGCTCGTGTTCCCCAAACCCTGAGTCCCTGGGGACTTTAAAGAGGTCCTATGCAATCACCTAGCCTCCCTGAACTTTAGGAACTGCAGTCATCAAAAATGTGAGTTTTTATCCGGAGCATGTAGAGTCCTGGACCACGTCCTGCCATGTGACAAAGATGTTACGTGAATTGGGGGGTGGGAGAAAGTGTCTTAACCTTGTTTAGAGGCAGGTTTGGCTGAGTTTGATACAGAACAAAGTCCCTGAGGGAGTCACATGGGACACTCGGGAGTCCAAGACGAGGTCACAGGAAAATGGAGATGCCTGTCCTTGGCAGGACAGAGTGCTGGAAGTCAGTGTCATGGGCCTTTATAACCGGGCCTTCCTGCCACGAGCTTTGTGGAGTGTTTTGTGCCTGGTTCTCCCATCTCAGAGGTGCACCCAGAACCACAGACAGTCCCATGACGCTGCTTTTCTCACCGACACTTTCCTCCTGGGCGGTCTGCCTCTTCCTAGAAGGTTCCTTCGCTTCCTGACTTCCCCCTTCCTTCCGTTGCTTTAACCCTAATCAAGCAACTCCTGAAGAAGAGAGACATGCACTCCTGAGGAATGCAGTCGCAATATGCATCCTCTGCCAAAGCAGCTTCTGGAAGCCGGTCCCCCTGAAAAGAAGAAAAACGAGAAGAAAAACCCAGGGCACTTACCTCGCGGGGCTAGAGCGGACACTCTGACCGGGGATTTCTCAGTCAGCAGCCCGTGGGAGCGTTTGCCAAAGGCAGCTTTGTCTTTTAGACAAAAAGTCTCTGTTCTCAGAGGAAACCCGGGGAGGCCGAGTCGGGTCCCAGGGGCCTGAGCGTGAAGCACAAACACCCCCCCGTCTTCCCCGTAAAGAATACGCGCTGGAGGCAAAGCAAAGTTGTGCACAACTCGAGAGCCGGACACTTCTGTGATCCCAGGGGTGGGCCCAACCGGGTTAGAGGAGGGCTTGGGGCCTGGAAGGCGTGGAAACTTCTGCCCTTCCCCCCACTCCGGCCTCCGTCACCGGCCGCACTTCTCCCTGCAGCCTCCAGGGCGCGCGGCGCGCAGACAGCCCGGCCCAGGGGGACAGGTGTGTCCGCCCACCTGTGGCCGCCACCTGGCGCCGCTTCTTCTTCCACCCTGAGCGCTCAGTCCCTGGAACCATGTGGGAGCTTCCCAAAGGAGAAAGTGACTTGGGGACTGTGGCCGCCCCAAGTTCTTTTATGCCTAGGGCTGCCTGACTCCAGAGTGCGACTAAAGTTCAGAGCTGATGATGGAACTGAGCGGTTCCTCTTTTTCAAGCAGGGTCCGCAGAGCCAGCTGGTCGGGGTGTTCTCGGGACAGCTGAGACAGCAGGAAATTGGTTGCGAGTGTTAAGCTCGGGCAGAGAGGAAGGGAGATTAGAAGCAGTGGCAGTAACAGAATAGGGAGTAGGCATCCTCTTTTTTCTTTTTTTATCCCCTTCTCCATCAAGTGCTTGAGAGACCATCTTACAAAAAACCAGGCTGGGTTCCCTGAGTAGTTTTTAGACCAGAAGCACAGATAGGAATGCGCACAGGGTTCAGGAAGGCCACCCTAAGGAGGGCAGGGGGGCAGGTGAGACTGGCCTGGAGAACGCACGTCTGTTGGATTCAGCTAAATGGTCCTATTTGAGAGCAGGAGCCCAATGCTGCAAGGCTTTAGACTCCTTTCAACAGAAACCACAAATCCAGATTTTTGTACGAAATCTTCTGTGGGCAGCAAATTCATTTTTATTTTGAAAAATAGCAAGCCAACAGAGACCTTGGAAGAACGTGGCTGGACGAGCTTCTCCCTTTTCCTTGGTCTGTATTCGCAGCTCTCTGAGCACGCCGGGAATAGGCTGGTCCAGGGAGAAGGAGTCCAAAGCAACTGTGGCGAATGGCCCTGAAGCCACCAGATGGACTCCACCCCGAAGCCCATCATACGCGTGTCACCAAAATGCCCTTCTGCGAAGCTCCTCCCTCAGTCCAGCCTCCCACTGTGTGAGCCGCATATGTCAGAGGGAGCTGAGCTTCTGCGTCTTGCAGTTACATGGGCCATGAGTTATTTAGCCATTTCACTGCCGACACTGTTATTATTCCTCTTGGCTGTTGTCACAGACAACACAACAGACACCTTTATGTATCTCCCCTCATTAGACCACTGCGGGCCATGGCGGCACCCTCCGACGGTGGGAGGATGGAGAAGTGAGAGGAGACGGGGGCCGGGGGCCAGTGACCCAGATAAGAACGAAACGGGCCTGAGGAAGCGAGTGAGGAAGGGGGCAGGTAAGGGGGAGCACTCTGTGAGATAAGGATGGCTGCCTTTAATAAGCGCCTACTGTGTACTGGGCTCCGGGCTAAAGGCCTTACATGCATTATCTTCATTTATTCCTCCTCCTGATGATGCTAAAGTATTAGTGCCACAGTTTACAGATAGAGAAACGAAGCTGGATGAGATGAGATAAACTGCTCCAGGTTGTCTAGCAAAGTGGGGGGGATCCTGACTCCACAGCCCGTGTTTTCACACACGTTCCCTGTGAGCCCTGCTGTGCCCTAGAGGCACACGTGACCGGACTTGCTGGCTGTCAGGTGTGAGGTCTGAGGGTCAGAGGCTCGAGGTGATTTCTTTTGTGTTTCAGTAAAAAACTATAGATGAATAATAGCGCTGTTATTCCTGGAGAGAGGTGTTAAAAGATAATTTGCAGAGGAAGCAAAACTATGACTCTGATGCAAATACGAAATGAACACAGTCTACAGATTCGTTAGCTTAAAGAGGAAATCGGTAAGTGATACCACCAGTTCAAAGGGGGCAGACACTTATACATCGGGGATATTGATATGAGTGTGCAAACGGAGGCAAAACTAGCGTTTTCCACAGTGAGCAATAGAAGCCAACCAGTCCTCTATTGGATATAACTTACGTGTCTACAGACAAGGATTATTTTGCATTGCTTTTAGTTGTCTATAATCAAGAAGTTTTAAAATAGCCCTCAGAGAATCGAGATCAGATAACCACCAGGGCATGCCCTAGACAGTGCTTATCATCTATCATCTATCTATCTATCTATCATCTATCTACCTATCTTATCTATCTATCATCTATCTATATCCATTCATTCATTCGACTATGAAAGAAGAAAACAAATATTTATCAAGTGCCGTTTATTTTTAACTCTGCGATCTGTATGATTATTTATTGAAATATGTCTATTTTTCCCTACGGACAGTGAGGAGGATGATATCAGAGAATGAGGTGGGGTCTTTCGGGGAAGATAATGAGGTTAATTTTGTACACATTGATTCGAGAAGCCCACGAGATACTCTGTTGAGACTTCCCAGTGTCGGGCTGGGTCTGTGACTCAACAAAATAAAGCGAGCAGTAAGACCTGCGGCCCGCTTACACAATGACAGTACTGGGAGCTCTACCGGGACTTCGGTTAAGCATTTTACATAGATCTCACCATGTAATTCTCATAACACCCTGCCAAAATCGATGTATTTAACTCCTGTGTCAGAGGAAGGAGAACTGAAGCCGAGAAGTAAATGACTTGCTCGGGCTCGTACAGCAATTAGCTCCGTTGCTTTGGACAAATCAACTGACACTTCCCTGTCTGAGCTCGTTTATTTGTTAAATTGTGTAGTTCCTCCTGTCCCCTGAAAAAAGAGTTTTTTGTTTTTTGTTAATTTTTTTTTCATAGCAAGAAACTCAACTACCATCCCTGACGTTTGGCAGAGATTCGAAGGCCGGCAGGGGAATCAATCTACCCTGAGCATCTGACAAGTCATTTAGGTCATCTTTTAGTTACAGAAAAATCAGGAAAATGGCCCCAAGCAAAGCCAGAAAGCTAAAGAGTTTAAGTAAGCTCGCAAAGGGAGATGGAGATTCTTGTACAGTTCGAGTTTTGGTGACCTTGAGTGCTCGGTCCCATTGGGTCATGATGGCATTTCTGGCTCCTTCCCATTTCCCTGGGCCCGTCAGCCGGAACTGGTACGGTGTGCATGGGCCGAAGAAGACGGTGAAAGCCAGGCGCGGATCCGTCAGGAGCATGGAGAACAGGCTGGGTTTTGCGTTGATATAGGTCAGAAGTTCATCTATGTATGTGAAATAATCTACTTCCAGAGCTTTGCAGTAACAGAAGCCAAACCTTTGTGAAAGGAAGATTGGGCATAAAGGGGGAGACAAAAAAAAGAAAATGATAACTTTAGGACAAGAAAAAGTGCCCAAAGTAAACAAGAAAGCTGTGGAATTTGGAAGGGTTTCTGCAGTCTTCCCTCCACGCCCACATCTGTCTACCGGTCTCACCGTGTTATTCAAATACGAGGTGAGGCCCCTGAAAAGATACTCTACGCTTATGATGCACCAAACACCCTCCAGGCCTCTCCGAGTACCTTAGTTCTTTTGTGAAATGATCAGCAATCTCTAGGAAAAAAAAAGTATTTCACCTAATTCTGCGATTCCTACATCTTTCTAAAACTCAATGATTGTTATATTTTTATAATATAAAAAAACCATAGAGGCTCCTCGTTTTTTGTTTGGTTTTGTGTTTCCTCTAAGTCTCAGGCGCTTCTTTCTCTCCAGTGTGACTCTTGCCCCTCTTTGCTGCTGTTTTTTTCCAGTTTCGGTTATGATTCAACAAGCAGGTACGAGCCGTTAACTTACCCACTGGGCTTGTTTTTCTTTCTTGTATTAACTTCCTCTGTCATGACACTTGATGGTGGTAACTTATTTACACCTATAAACAAACAAAAAATGCAATGTAGCTCGAGGTGATGCTTTGCCGCTGGTCACCTTTAATTTCTAGCGCTCAGCTACTCGTCTGCTCTCCTGGCAAAGACGGCAGCAGCCTAAGTGGACTGCCAGCTGAAAAGATAAGCATCCGCTCATCGTATGACTTACTCGATATGACAGAACCGTACACAGCTTATATTTTTGTCCCCTGATTTATCTTTTGTGGAACGTCACTGTCATATTCATTGGGATAGTGGACTTCGGGGAACACTGGAATGAATCCTGCTCTTAAAGGTTCCACTGTTATGAATAGGAGCCAGGGAGGGTCTCCGAGTTTCCAGTATCCGACATCCCATGGCAAACCCATCACACCGGCCCATGCTCTTACCTTTCAGGACTCGCACGGCCCACCGAGCTTGTATTTCTACCATGGGGATCATGGAGGCCAAGGGTTTGATGAGGCCAATCACAGCCAGGGTTGGCTTTTGCAGATGAGTGGGGAAGATGTACTTGTACAAGGAGGCCTGGCCGTCCTCAACTTTCACCACCGTCTCGTCCAGGAACGGGAAGGCAAAGGTGTACCCAGTGGCGAAGACGATGATGTCAATGGGCTCTTCCTTTGGGACGTCTTTAAACAGGACGGAGTTCTCCCTCACCTCCTTCACGCTGGGCTTGATGAGCACTTTCCCGGTGATGATGTAGCCTGGGAGGTTGTCATTTAGCACATATTCTTTCATTTGCGTCCTAAACGAAAACACCAGAGAGATCTGCCGGTGACAACGCAGCCCGCCCTCTGTTCTCTTCCTCCCTTCTTTATCTGGGGACTCTGGCTAGGCAGGAGGTGCCCGTCTTTATCTATCTATCTATCTATCTATCTATCTATCTATCTATTTTTTCCTTCCTGAGCTTAAAAAAAATTTTTTTATTGAATATAATTTAACTCTTATTGCAACTTTAGGTTAACAGCAAAATTAAATTGGAAGCCCAGAGATTTAGCATGTATTTCCTGTCCCCTTCACACACACACACACACACACACACACACACAGCACCCCCCTCGGCGGAGGTCCCCCTCCAGAGTGGTGCATTTGTCACAACTGATGAACCTACACTGACACACCACGGCTGTGGAGCCTGAGCTTTCTGTTCCTTTTTTTCTCCTTCTGGGATCCCTCTAATGGGTCCGTTGGCACATTTGGTATTATCCCAGAGGTCCCTTAAACTATCCTCCTTTTTGAAAATTCTGTTTTCTTTCGATGGGCTGTTGGCAGCCGGTCACCCACATGGGTGCAGGGCCGGGCCGCCACAGGGCTTTGCAGGTGCAGGTCTTGGATGCAGGTGCCTCTGTGGGTGGGACTCGCGGGTGGCCCAGAAGGGGGGTGACACGCTCTCACCCTTTACGAACATGTGGGAGCCTGAGGAGATGGGGTCCGAGCACTCTCCCCTGCTGGGTGTCAACCCTCGCGATCACTCTGGAGGAAACTGAAAGTCACTTTTGAGGGGTCGTGCAGGGCGCCAGGGCTGGCACCATGCAAGGGAGATGGGCAGGTGCTTCGAGGGACCGTTTTCTGGCCTTTGGAATCACTGACGAATGCTTTGTGGGGTGATTTTAAATAACTCAAGCTGTTTTGGGGGTGCATGGTGAATCCACAGTGGAATCGGGGTCCTGAGTGGGAGCCCAGAAAAGCAAGGAGGCCATCTGGTCCCGCTGGGCTTCATTTTCTTCACCTGTGGTTTAGGGATGCTGACGCTGGTCATCCCTAGCTCATCGGGTAGGATGAAACACACGTGAAATGGTGTGTGTGCAAGAACTCGAGACCACAGATTTACTGAATGTGACAGAGAAAGAAGTAGAATTGCTCAGGCTCCTTATAAAGTCCTTTATAGTCCCGCGAGCTGCCCTGCAGGCTTGATAAGGCGGATGGAAGAAAGAGCTCTGGTGAACAGTCAACCCTCCCGAGAGGCTTGGAGGGAGGGGGTAGGAGAGGGCAGGTAAGAGAAGGGAAGGAACACCGGTGGCACCTGGGGTATCACCGGGTCCCTGCTGGGCCAGAGTGAAGCCTGGAGAACCGGTGGCATCTCCAGGCCGTGGTGCCACACTGATAACGGGCCCTCGCTGTGCACACTTCATGAATAAGGCAGTGAAACCATTAATTCTTGTTCACGGGACAAGTCAGAGGTTGTAACCGCGAGGACAGACTGAAATCAAGGTCATCTGGACAAGGTCGAGAAGGCACTGCGTTCAGAAAGATGGTGAAGGGCGACTATGGGAGTCGCATTTTTCCTGCCCGTGGAAACGAGGCAAGCGTGTTGCTTTCGTCCGAAAACTCGGATAAACCATCCTTTTGATTGATGCAGTTGAAGCTGGCCACGGTCACAGAGCTTACTGATTACTAAGTGAGCTTGGGCAAGTGGCTGCACTCTGCTGAGCCTCAGTTTACCCACAACGAGAGAGAGATTCTAACAATAGTCGCTCTAAAGGTTGTTGGCAAGATGGAATACACGGCTTCACCTAACGAGAACTCACTCCAAAATCCGTCAGCGACTGTGGTCACATGCGTTTGCAGGAAGATTTCCCTCATTTTCAGTCACGTCCTGCTAGGGCTGCGTTTGCTTTTGCTCCCTCATCCTCAGGGCCCTCGGCAGATGCAACAAGACGCACCATATTTACCTGTCCTCTGGAACCAAGCCGTAATTCGCATGATTGAACCGGCTGTTCATAGTTCTCGCCATCCACCACGCCACGATGGGAGTTGGGAGAGCATTTATGCACATGCTCCGGAATCGAGTCACGAACACCATGTCCCACGGGAAGCCCGAGTCAGAGAAGCGGCTCATCACCCACGAGCCTCTAGTGGTGCTCAGGAACACCTGAAAGCAACCAAAGACATCGCTGGGTCTCCTGCGCTGATCAGGGCAGGCCTTGTCAGAGACTCGAGAAGTTCCACAAATCAAATGACCCCCAAAAGTCTGCTATGCTCAGAATACATGCCCAACGAGACAGTTTTGGCTCCTCTGGCTCCTATGTTAGAGTTACCCTTCTGAGACAACGGTTTGAATGTCCTAAGTGTCAAAATGCTTTAGGACACATTACTGAGCACTTGACCCCTGTTTCCCCCAGGACCACAGGCTCCACGACAGCGGGAATCTTGTGTTTGTCACTTTGTTCTCCAGTGTATCCTCAGTGCCTGGCACAACGTTCAGTAATTAATATGTAGTTGTTGGGGGAATGGCTCTCAGTGAGTTTGTAGCATAATTGGAAATAAAATATACACTGCAAAAGGTCACTAGCAATACTAAAACCTGAAAAGGGCCAACCGAGGACTGTAAATGATGATGACTTAAATTCTTACTAGGGAGAGATCCCTTCTTGTTGGGGGTAGATGGCTCAGGACGTACATGTGAATTGTCATAAAAAGAAGAGGGCATTGCAGAAGGGAAGGTGTGGTGGGAGCAAAGGGGGAAACAGAGGCACAGAGGTTGGCAAGGGCTCAGAGTATACCTGTCAGGCTGCAGTTGATGATCAGGCAGGAAAGTAGTGAGGGATAAAATTCGATTTGGAGTAGATTATGGAGAACCTTATAATGCAGAGCTAATCCATCTGTAGTTTATTATCATCATTACTATTATTTTTATTATTGTTATTTTTTTAGGTAAGGGGAGATTTTAGTTTTTTTTCAACAAGAGAATGCCATAACGAGAGCAGATTTCAGAGGCTTTCTTTGTTGGTGGTTGGACGTAGGATGGCTTGTCATGTAGGGGGTGGGATGCAGGGTGGAATTAGAGACAGGGGCTTAGAATTAAAGGGACCTGGATCTGAAAACTGGCTCTCCTCCCTGCTAGTGGTATGCCTCTAGGCAGGTTCTTTAACTTCTCTAAAACCCAGTTTCTTCATCTGTAGTCAGGGCCCTGACAGCACCTGCTTCGGGGCCTTGACCTGATAATTGGTTGAGGCAACACAGTAAGGCATTTAGTAAAGCACTTGGCACAGAATAAGCCCCAATACGTATTGACCTTTTCTACAATTATTGCTAGGAGGACAATGCAACAGCCTTAGTCTGAGATGGTCTGGATCTGACGGTGGTGGTGGCAATTAATACGGAAAGGAGGGAGCAGATGGGAGAGCTTAGCAAGGATGGGTTAGCGTTTTCTGACCTGTGGAGTTGGGCAAGGGACTGATGTCTCCAGGAGCTCTCACTGGGTGACTGGGAAAAGACAAAAATAGGAGGTCCGAGAAGTAGGTTTTAGAGGAATGATGACACCCAGAATTTACGGCCAAATTTATAAACCTTTAGAAAAAATACTTTATATATGCATTTTAGGCATTTTTCTTCTTCTCGTCATTTCTCATGGTGCCCAACACTGTTTGGCTGAGGTATGTGTCTTACGGGAAAGCTCTTCATTAAATACCATCAAAAGTGGTACCTTCTTGGCAGTTACAAAATTGTCATGAGATGTAAAATATGGCATAGGAAATGTAGTCAATAATATTGTAATCACTACGTATAGGTCAGGTGGCTACTAGACTCATTGAGGGGGACCACCTTGTAAGTTATATAAACGTGTAATCCCTCTGCCGTACACCTGACACTAATATGATATTGAACGTCAACTGTAACTGAAAAAAAAACTTTTAAAATTATTGGGTTAAAAAGCAATCATAACGGAAACGAGAAACCAGTTAAAACTGAAAAAATAAAACACTTTATATATATATATGTACATTAAAAAAAGAAGGCACCTTCTTTGCCACGTGGCTGGCCTCCACAGCAATGTCTGTGCCCGAATTTCCCAGTCCGATCACGAGAACTCTCTTGTCCTTAAATACATCTGGATGTTTGTACTGTCGGCTGTGAAAGTACTGCCCCTTAAAGGAATTTATACCTAAAGAAAAAATAAGAAGACAAATCGATAATTCGCAGGATCAGTGAATGAAACTATGACTACGTGACTTTATAAAATAGAGAAATTAGTGAGTGGCTAGTTTTATTTGCTAGATGATTAACTACGAAGTTGAAATGTTATGGTATAAAGACCTATGAAGAAAAGTCATTGCCATTTAAAGGTTGACAGGAATCGAGGGACAGCAATATCTTATATATTAATATTTAGTTTTTATAGAGCTTTTCACAAGCAAGGAAAGGTAGCCCCTCAACTTTTAGGTGAAAAACCAAAGGCTTAGAAAGGTTAAGTGGGAGGCCCAAGATTATTTAGATTATAGCCTGGAATCTGTATCTCCTGGGTCCCAAGCTCATCCTGATCAAACCGAGTACATTGGCTCAGTCGCTTTCAGAGTACGCTTTGTCTTAATCTGACCTGACTTGAGTGATACCTGGGGGGCAGATCCAGGACCACGGGGGTACGTGAGCTTGTAGTAAAATGAGTATACCCATACACCCGGGTCAAACATAGACTGTGAGTCCTCCGCTGCACTCCTATAAACCCCATCCTCCCGTGCAGGTCCGTGGTGTCTTAGCCCCCTCTATATTCTTAGCGCCTCGTGCAATATACTGTAGGTGCTAAATGAATGCCATGTGCTCTCTATGCATGGAACTTTCTGGATTCTTGGAGGGACCCTGCACTCCTTTCTGGGAGTTTGGAGTAGCTCACTACCCAGGAATTTTCTCCGTGGGCGATGGCGGACGAAGGGTTGGGTTGTGTCATGGGTGGTGAGAGTTCACTGTTGGGCAAGCTCAAGCAGAGGTGGCTGAGCCTCCTGGGCATTGGAGAAGGGTTTCCTGCGTTGGGGTGAAGACCTAACTCGGTGCTTTCCTTCAGCGATTCCATTCTAGGGCAGTTTTGAGGATTCGCTTTACCTCAACTGGACCCGACTCGAGTAACCTCTGGGGGCAGACCAGAGACCATCGGAGGTACTTGGGTTCATTGGAGGATAAGCCTTGGGATCACCACAGGTCGTGTCTAGAGAAACAGTGCTTAAAGTTTTAACTTTACTACAAATGAAATAAACCAAACCATTGCACTCTCTATTCCCTCTGAATTGTAATCCAGTCGATAGTTGATACAGATTTCCGTGAATCGTGTTTGCAAAAGACGGAGAAACTGAGACCCAAAGGTGTCTTAACTTGTCTCCCAAGACTTACCTCCCTGTTGACCAGTGACTCAGCTCCATCTCCATCTGATCTAGGTAACTGCTGTGACTCATGTAAAAACCAAAAAACATCAAGTTGCTTTTTCCTTTATTCACCGATGGACCTTTGTGGCATCTAACTCAACCATGTCAACGTGCTTAGGTCACCAACCTGTCTAAGTGTCCCGTGTCTTGAAAGACTTTCTGAGGGCTTCGGTCCCTCAAGGAGGGACATTGAACCTCAGCGGAGCATAAAGCCACTTGTTAGTTATTCACCCTACACTTTGGGACTCACAGGCTGTTTGGAACATATTAACAGCCAAAAACTAGCCAGAAAGTGGCTGGTTAAGGCCAAAGCCCTGTGACCTCACAACTTCATCTGCGTGTAATGGAAGAACCGTAGGAATTCAATCTCGCACCAGTCAGGATGGCTCCCACGACACACATTCAGGTTCGTTGCAACAAATCCTGTACCTGGGAAGGAGTCCAGTGGCAGATATGGGTCAGTCAGGAAACCAGTGCAGACCATGACAGCGTCAAAGGTGGCGGTCTCTTGCTTCCCTTCACGCAGGGTGACGACCTCCCATTGGCCGGTGACGGAAAAATCGGGGCGCTTTGTGACACGGCAGACTTTAGTCTGAAAAAAGAATCATCGATGTCGTGATTCACGGTTCCATTCACACGTGCTGGGGCACACACCAAACACAAGCGTCACCCTGGAAATCGGACTGGGCTACCCCTGGCCACCACTGGTCTAGTCTTTCTGGGAGTCTGGTTTTGTCGATTCTGTATTTAAAGTCAGATCATATCGTGATTGTCTTTCTCGGTCTGACTAATTTCACTTGGCAAAATGCCCTCGAGGTCCATTCGTGTTGTCACAAATGGCAGGCTTTCCTCTCTCTCTCTTTTTTTAGTGCCTGAGCAATATTCCATGGTACGCATCTACACCACATTCGCTTTATCCCCTCATCCGTCAGTGGCCTCCTAGGTTATTTCCACATCTCGGCCCGTGTAAGGGATGCTGCAGTGAACGTGGAGGTGCAGCTACCTCTTCGAGACAGTGATTTCGTTTTAATCAGGATTCCTTGTAAGGCTGCGAATATAAATCTTATTTGCTACTTGTTGTGATCAGTCTTTCCGTTCCTGGCGCTTTCTCTGTGACTCCTTATGAATACCAACACGCTCATCTCTGATAGGGAGGGAGACAGGAGAAGGAGAAAACATGGACTCTCATTGGTATATCGGAGAGGAAGGAAAAAGAGAAATAGGAAGAGGATACATTCATTTACCCTTGTCCTTCTACCTCCCTCCTGTCTCTGTCTCCAGAATGGGAAGGAATGTGGGTAGGGCCTATGAGAACGATAGTCAAAGATTTCTTTATTCCCAAGGATACTGAGAAAAGAGGTCCCTCAAACAGTGAGCTTCTCTTGTGCGTGGGCCACTGCACACGTCCATTCTTATCAAAGGACAGAGTCCTCAGGGGCGGGGGACGCTCTCAGTGTCCCTAAGTGCAGGTAACTGGCCCAAGCTGAAAATGTGGTTTGACATTCTTTAGGCCCCTTAGGATATAAATGTTGCAAATGAAGATTTTACTCATGGGAATCCTTACACAAAGCAACCACCTGCAACTCGAGATTTGCTTGGAGTGGGGTTGAGCACAAGGAAGAAAGGACTCCAGCCCCGTGTCATTGGTCTCGCCTATTTATTTCCTCACCTGTGGAGCCCAAAGCCAGGCTACAGAGAGGTCATAAAAAACAGGGAAACAAAATATCTCCCGACTCCTAACTGATGTTTGGTGTCTTACCTTGAACTGAATGCGTTTGAGAAGGTCGAACCGGTTGGCATACATTCTGAGATATTCCAGTAATAGAGAATTTGGCACGTAGTTGGGATAATCTTCTGGGAATGGAAATTCTGAGTAGCAAGACATCTCCTTGCAGCTGTTGGAGACCACAGACTTGTAAAGGCTGGCTCTGCCTTCTTCGACATGTTCCTGTACAAACAGTGCAGGCGCATGAGTGTGATGCGTGCGTGCAAATGCGCACGTGCGCGCGCGCACACACACACACACACACACACACACGCGAAATGCTTGTCCATTTCTAGATGTTTCAAGCATCGACCTAGATTGAGGTGATCCCAGTGACATATGCTACCTGTCACCCTTCGAGGGGGATTTTCTGTCTTCACTTGAGAGGTGATGGCCCTTGGACCACCCTATGGATTTCGTAATCACAGTTCCATTTACTCTGTGCTAACTAGTAAACCTGGGATAAACTCACCTGTCCACGTTCACACAGCATCTTTCGGAGGATAGGGGACCTTAGAAATAGACCAGAGCCAGGAGCTACGTATCTGGATGCTGGGCAGTTCCTAGTTGCTTTAGTTTCATGGGGTCCAGTTGAAAGGATGATGGAGAAGGGGGGGTTCAGGTTATGAAGGATTTTTGTAACTAAAGTTAAAGAATTTGAATTTTTGTTTCATAAGAAAAAAAAAGAGCTATACCTTTCCAAGATGGTAAATGCTATGAAAATACCAATGACCTGTCACACGAAATGTTTCGTTTGACAAAAAGTTGCAAGTGTAATAGGATTCTCTGAATTAAGTGCCTACGTACACACTTTGAGAGAACCGTGTATACGCTTTGTGGAATTATTTTATTTCTATGTGTGTTTAATGACTTTTTTTTTTTTCTAATTTATTTATGTCTTTTGACTCCATACAAATTTTGGTTTTATATTTTGTCGTTTGTCCGTGTCTCATTCTCATTTTTCTCGTAGTTCGTTTTTGTTGTATTTGTAAAACCTACTTGATTGGAAATGGAAGAAACACTGATTTGCCTCCAGAGTGAGGAGCACAGCTCTCTAGATCAGAGGATCTTAACCTTGTTAAGCAGGAATTGGCTGGGGAAGCTTGTTAACGTGGAGGTGCTGATTCCGTATGTGTGGGTGGGCCCAAGGGCCTGCCATTCCAACAAGCTCCCACACAGGTGCTGCTGGTCCACAGACCACGCTCTGAGTAACAAGGCATCAGAGCAGCCCTGCCCAGCAGGACATGATGGAGGCCTCAGAGGCACTTTAAACTCTTCCAGCAGACACATTAGAAAAAAAAAAGGTGAAATTAATATCAATACTATATTTTACTACATTAGCTATAATAATATATTATCTCGATATATCCCCAATTTTATAAATTTCGATGTGTGACCAATATAAAAATTATTAACGAAGTATTTTACATTCCTTTTCTCATACCGAGGCTTCCACATTCAGGGTGCATTTTACACATCACACTTCAAATGCTGAATTTTCACTGGAAAAAGTGGGCTCACGTACATAAATTGTTAACGGGTATACCTCAGTGCTCTTCAATAGCTGAACTAAGTACTGGTTTTAAAAGTAAAGTGAAAGCTAAATGAAATAAAGAGTTCAGTTCCTTAACTATATCACCCGGGTTCCACAGTTGCACGTGGCTAATGGTGGCGTGAATGAAAATGGGCCATGCAATCAACCTGACAAGCTCAGCGGGGCCCCACGGCTGCCTGGCAGGCTCAGTCACCAAAAGTAACCATACAGGACGGTCTTGTCGCAAATTCCCAACTGGGCAGGTCGCAGCAGGTAGTCACATTCCAGGCCCATCAATTTTGCCTTAGCAAAGGTCAGTCCTTACCTTAAATGAGCTCTGTTCATTGTTCTCATGCATCTAGGAGAACAGGTCTGAGTAATTTTCCTTTTCTAGCCCTTGAAGGCCTAACTGCTGGCACCAGAGCACAAGGCCACAGAGCCCCTCCTCGTTACCTTGTTCCCCTTTTACCATCTCTAAGTGCTGTGCATGTGAATTATTCATTATCCTGCACCCACCATTGCAACAAAAGTTCGTGTCTCTCCGTCTCGCCTTCTATCCAGCCCTCGAGATCTCCCTGCCTTGCCTTCTCCTACCTCCCTAATCTACCACTGACGGGTTTCAGGTAACCTTCCGTCCCCTCCTTTAATTCTAATGAATTCAACAAGCTGCAAAACCGCCATCCTCCAGGGCATTTCCTCAACCCATTGAGATTTTGCTTCCTGGCAATTGTCATCAATGGGGCCGAAATAAACATTAAAAATCCTCTACAGGTTTGGACGTTGCTGACATCGACAGCCCCTTTATTGGATAGCAGAGCTTTAGAACATCCTGAAACCCGAAGCCAGCGTGAGCACTACATTTAGTGATGGTTTGGATCAAGTCTCCTCTGGGTTACAGGAACAAAGACAACAGGAGCAGCTGTGAGGAGCTGCGAAACAGAGAAGTGAGAGCAAACGGCCGGGGAAGAAGCTACAGCCCCGAGAGGCAGAAACCTTCACAGCTGAAAGCTTTTCTGAACGAAAGGGTTTAATGAGCCATACGGTAGCCAGAGAAGGACCAGCTCCTGGGGCGTGCAATCTAAACCACCAGCAGCAGGGCCGGGTGGAGAAGTCGGCCTGTCCGCCCTCCGGGAATGACCGGGCTCCTTTATGCCAAGGAGTTTGGGGAAGAAGATGTAAGTCGTTGTGAAAGCGTTTGCGATGGCTGGAGGGGGTGGGAAGAGATGAAGCGGGGCCAGTTCGGGGATGCGGGTGCGTGGTCTGCGAGGGAGCAGCGTCTGCTGTGCGGGGCAGGTGGTGGGCGACGGGCTGCAGGGGTCACGCGTACCCGAGGAGGGATGTCTGCCTGTTTCTTTTGAGATGATCTCAGGAAACGCTCCCTGGGAGTTGAGTCAGCTTCAGCATGTGTTCGGGAATGTTATCAGTCTCTGCTGGTTTTGCCCTGCGGTCGTTCACCGACTCATCCTCCCTGTTTCACCCTTTCACCCTCAGACCTGCTGTGATTTCCTTGCGGGCATCTCAGATGTTTTTTTTCTTGTCAGTATAAAGAGAAAACCGTCAGTTTTACACGTTTTGGGGTTGATGAGAGTATGGCTCTGACATGGGAGAGCACCCCAGTTTCTAGTTAACCATGACAAAAGGCTAAATCTGGAATATATACTGTTGGGGTGGGGTGGGGTGCGGAGGGACGTACATAATACATGTTGTAAAGGTGTCCGTAAAATAGCTCACGAAATTATTAAACATTTTGCTACGGCACCTTTAAATATCAGGGAGGAACGGGGGCTCGTTTGACTTGCATGAGCCAGGGAACCATGCATTTTCTCGGGACCTTTAAGCCGTGTTGGCTAGAAAATTACTCTTTGGAAATCACTGTGTGGCTGTCGCCCATGGGAACATGACATTCTAACAAAAAGCTTTCTGCTTCTGTACCCCGCTCCCTCTTGCACAACCGACAGTTAGTAAATAGAAGAAAAACAGACTTTTGTGTTCAGACAGCATGGAGGTTAGGGTTTAGGGCTTAACCCTGTATGTAGATACATTTCGGGGCGGCTTCATTTGGGGTCTGCGTGGCCCTGGCAGACCCAGCTGGCTGAATAGAGTGGGATCCCCGTAACTCACTGGTGTCTGCTGGTCTGTGTGTCTTTCGGGGGCTGGCGGCTGCAAGGAAACATATGAACCAAAGAACAAAAACAGGAAAAAAACAAAACCCCAAATAATGGTTTTGCAAAACTTGGGAAGAGAGTGGTGAAGGCAGGAAGAAGGAATCTCCCAGGCAACACTGAAGGGCCCTGCGATGCTGTGTCGCGGATGGGAGGCAGAAGCCACAGCTCGGAGCGGACACCGCACTGTGGGTGGAAGCCGGGCCCGTCTCCTTGCTCTCGTCTCTCTCCTCCCATGGGCTGTTTCTCTCGGAAACACTCAGGGTCTGGAGCATTCAGCACATCAGCAGAGCACGCGGGTGGCCCCCCGCTCTCCTACACTCTTGGGCCAGCACAGCCTTTGCTAGACCATGTCTTGAGGGGTCTTTGAGCGCAGAGACACCTCTGAGCAACCTTTTGTGGTGTGTGGGCACCTGTGTGCGCGTGTGATTAGGCCAGGAGCATTTCGCCATGCTGTCCCGAGGCCTCTGGGCTCACCTTGCGCTTTGACGGAGGCTGCTTTTACCAAAACCCTAGTGGAAGGAGGGTAACCTCCTCTGGCAAGCCCTTTTCTAAATAGACTCGTGACAGAATGAACAAAACGCCACTTACGGTGAATCTCCACAGTCCCCCGAGGTCGCCGGTCCTCTCGAAGCAGGTGGGCTCCAGCCCCTCCTGCAGACAGCACCTGATGGAGACCAGGCCGCTGACCCCGGCTCCCACGATCGCAACCCTCCGGGCCATGTTCTGTCCTCTGGGGAAAATGTGGCAGGGCTTTATTTTCGAAAGTGGAAGTCCCACCCCCTCCTGGGAGCTCCAGGAAGTTGGGAAAAAGATCTGGGAAGATTAACGGCTTTGAGCTGTCAATCGTCTGTGGCTGGACGCTGGGGACGTGCCAGGTCCCTGGTGCAGCCCTGTGCTGGTGTGTTCCCTCCCCTTCACTTGACAGTTGCAACCGGGACCAAATGTCAGTACTGTTGTCGCTGGGACTTGTCCCCTGTGGTGCGGGATGGCCTGGCCCCAGGCTGTGTGTGAACACAGACCTGTCCCAACACTGAATGGCAGGGGAGTTCAGCCACCGGGCTCCAGGCCGCACCCCCTGGTCAAAGCCCAGCTCTGCCAGTTATCGCTGTGGGATTTTGCACAAGTGATCGAACCCCACTGCGCGTCGTAAACCTGGAGAAGATCACAGCAGTTTCCTTGCAGTGTTTTCTGAGAAGCAAGTGTTAGAACTGTTCCTGGCCCGTAGAAAATGCTCAGTAAATACAAACTATCGTAACCTTAAAAACGTTCTCCAAAACTGGTTTTCTCTGCCTTTCCCATCAGCGAGCCTCTGTCCTTTAATGCTTAGAGCATTTGGGTCAATACATTTAACGCGAAATCGTGCAATTTTCAATAGTGTTCCCTATTGTGTTTTTCTGATATTTTATGTCCCCAAGTTAGTAGGTTTTTAAAGCACGAGGGTCACAGAGTAGATGCTAGAAGTGCCCCCAAGACACTGTTCTCCTGAACAGGAAAACAAATAGTTACAGGATCCTGTGTCCAGTGCTGAGACAGGTCTGTCTTATGTGCCGTTCTCCCGACGCCTGTGAAATACCAGGCTCCCTCCCCACAAGAGGGGACGGTGCTAGCGTGCAGATTCTCGCAACCACATCTGCTAGTCTCTCAGCACAAGGCTGTATGTGCCTCCAAAGCCAGGCATTTTCTTTGACGTTTCTCGTGTTTTCTCACAGCTCCCAGCAGCACGCTTGGTCTCTAACAGTTGTTGCGTGAATATGTGGCGATGGGTTGGTCCCCTGAGAGGCGAAATGAACTGGTTCGCCACCTTATACGCTTTTCAATGAAAAAATAATTAATTGGGCACATATCTTCTGGGGGAGCAGAGTTTGCCCATCCCAAACATGCCTCTTTTGGATGCTGATTACTTTAAGCTGGTTATTGTTAAGAAAGGAAAAACTCAGGGGGAACCTTTGACCTCTCCGCACCTGGTTAAAAGGCATTTAGATGGAGGGCCTGCTCCAGGGAAGATCATCACAGGTGTCTGCAGTTTAAGATGAGCCAGCGCGTGGTAGACAGGGAGGAAAACGGCAAGGCCCGTGTGGCCAAAGTCCTCTCTGTGTCCTGCTGTTAAAGGTGGCCGAGCAAACATTTATTTACCAAATATTTGCTTTTCTATCTCCATTTGAATTACCTTCCTGCCCTGCGATGGCCCAAACCACAACCTCCACTTCTCCTGAGCCCCAATGGCTCCTAAGCCTCCACTTCCTGATCTGTCCCGGGGTCTCACATCCTTAAGGACCCTCCCCCCGTATGCACACATGTAGTAAACTTAGACACTTTCTCCTGTTACCCCGAAGTCTGACTGAGCGCCCCCTTTGCTCTGCTACGGGGGCGTAGGGGCTCAGGACATGGGACTAGGACTAGGGCTCTGTCACTTCCAACACTGTGTACGGGGTGCTCAAAATTCTGAGGAAAACAGTAATATTCTATGTCTGGTGGACACCGAGCAGCAGATTAGCTGGAGGTAGTTGGCAGTCTTACTATTGGGTAGGGCTGAGTTCCACTTGATACCATCGTATCTTCGCAAAGCCGGATTTTGGGAGCCACAGTGTAAAGAAGCAAGTGCTGCAGGGACGCTGGGGACGTGGGTCGGGGTGGAGCAGGAAGCAGAGGGACAGAGTGAGGTCTGACCTGTGGCCTGGAAGCCGTGCAGCGCCCAACAAGCACGCACACTTCATTATTAAGTAACGGGGATTACTCAAGAATAAAACAGAAATATTATTTTTCCTTCAACGAGTGCCTTATTTTTGCAAACGACGACAAAATCGCAAGGACAGAGCTGCTTCAGCTGTTTGCACTTGGCTCCTTAACAAGAGAAGCCATGGCACTGGGGCTTTGCCAAAGGATTCTACACCGAAGCTTGAGCTTAGGGAGTTTGGGAACCTGAGTCAGAGTCTACCTTCCGGACGTGTTGTGACCTGCCTGGAGACCTTATGTAATGGTGTCAGGAAAATGCAAATGATCCTGTATCTAAGCCCAGCCTATATCAGTTAACCAGGGTTTTTAACTGTTTTGGTGTGGCTCACCTATGTATCTCCTAGGAAGCCATGTTCATCGGTGGTGCGTGCGTGTGCGTGCGTGCGTGTGCACACGTGCACACCTTGGCACACGGATACGGGCACAGACTGCTCAGTGGTGCAATATCCTTAAGTGGGCTGTGCATCTCGGGAGTCATCAGAGATAGCAGATGTAGGGGCTGGCAGTTGACAGTGAGTGAGCGAGTGCCCACTTAGCCCCTGGGAGCAAACCAGCACAAACTGGGGAGAACTCAAGTCAGAGCAGGGCCAGGCTCTGGGATTTCTGTCCTCCAGCCCGCCAATGCCCACCTCCTCCAGGATATCCCTGACCACAACCCCCAGATAAGGAAGATTCTGCTGGGCTCTCAACGCACCACGCCGGCCACAAGGCCGTCCAGGTTCCCTGGGCTGGCGGGGAAGCTAAGAATCCCAGTGGACCGAGACTCTGTGGCTCCTTCTGTCATCAGGTGTCATTAAACTAGAGATCCACGAGAGATTCTCAAAGCCCTTGAAAGTTATAATCTTGTGAATGCGGCTGGGGGTGGGATTAGCAACAAAGATCTGACGACGGCGTGAAAAGTAAAACTCTTGTCCTAATGCACGTGATGCTCACCTACACGTAACGTCAGAACGGGGGACCCTGACCAGCAGGAGGGGGACAGCATGCCAACACAAAGTAGCCAGGTGCCCCAGGGGCGTCGCCTCTCTCTCCCATCTGTGCCAAGTGCCAGCATCTGACCGAGAGGACCCAACCCCTTGTCGGATGCCACGTCGGAGGCTATGAATGGAAGCGCTTAAGAACAACTGCGGATTTTCTTTCGCGTGAGAAATCCAGATCCGTGAATCACTTCGTCATGCACCTCGCAGCGTCTTTCCCCCAGGCCCCGGGAGGCCTGCTCACGTCTGAGTCCTCGGGCGTCGACCCTTGTCTGCGGCCCGGGCCCCACCTCCCTCACGCGAAGGAATCAGGGCTGCGGCCTGGGCACTTACTCTGCGTGCGTGGGATTCCTGGCGCCGCGGGCTCCGGCTCGCTCAGGACTCAGTGGCCCGCGTGAGGCCGCGGCGCGCCCGATGAACCGGGCCTGCGAGGTGAGGAATGCTCTGCAGGACTTGGAACCTGAGGTGAGGTTAATGTTTTAACCTGGTGAACGGCAGCGGTGAGGGGCTGAGGGAGGCAGCGTCCGGTGACGTGCACTTTGGACTCTTACTCTCTCCCCTTCAAAGGGCGACGCTGAAGAACCGTGGAGATGCCGCCGTGACTCCCTGACTTAATTTCTGTTTTCAGGAGGTCGTGCTCAGACGTGGCTGTGAGGGACAGCCGCAGCAGGTGACTAGCTCGGTGGAGTAACTTCAAACCTGTAATTCAGTGAATGAAACGACGCAAAAATGAGGTGGGGGGCCCGTGGGGGGCCTCTCTAACCACAGAGCTTAACTGACCGAGGCCTTGAGCTGATGTCCTTGAAGTAGCCTGCTGGCTCTTCACCCCTTCCCTGCTGAACTGCCCCCAGAGACTCGTCTGATGTCGCCAGGACCCCCCAGGCCTCTGCAGCACCTTCCTCAGGCTGCTGCCACCATTCGGGGTGTCCCTACTGGCACGTCTTCCTTCTCTCCTTAACTCAGGGTCAGGGTCACAAGGCTGGCCGATGGCTCCTCCAGCTTTTTCCTGCACTCTCCCTACTTTCCCTCGTGTAAGCGTTTTTCTTAATAAAACCCTGGCATATTTAACCTCACTTTGGCACCTGACCCGGGCTAAGTGGAATCCCATCTCAGGAGCCTGTATTTTTTAAAGCTTCGTTGATCCGTGACCCGGTTACAAGGCGGACTGGACAGGAGAGTGAATTATGTTCTGTGTGACACTCTCCCTTCTGAGAATCAGCTGGAAGCTCTGCCCTTGGGGGCACAGGTTCAGCGGCAGCATCCTTCAGGATGAGAGCCCAGTTGTCCTGGAGGACCCTCCTGTGCCATCCTCACTGTAACAGGAATTCTTTCTAGGTTAAGCTTTCGAAATCTTCATTATCCAAAATGTTATCACATCATCACGATCCGAGAGTTTCATTTTAAAAGTATCTTTATTTTTATTTTAATTTTCTGTAAAGAGCAAATGCGACATATTTGGCTTTTGGTGAAAAAACCGAGGAGGAGAGTTAAAAGAAAAGATTAGTCAGGTTAGTGAGGGGAGCGGCCCAGGAGGAGAGCGTGGAGGCGAGTGGTAACCAGCTGACATCCCTCACAGGAGAAACAGGCCCTGCAGACAGCCCGGCAGCAAGAGGACCAAGGCCCAAGCCGAGGGCGAATCTGGCCCTGAGGTGTGGGCAGAGTAATGGGCTGATTCCTGAAAGCAGCTTCTATCTGGGGGGGGGGGGACCTCCAAAGAATGGGTCCCAAATTTCAGGGACCCAAGAATCTTCTAAGGGGTTTATCAAGGAGGTTCCAGCTGAGATTCTGACTCCGCAGGTCTGAATCACTCTTACACTTACATTCAGGACGGAAGCGCCTTTATGAACGCCCTGGGGTATTCCGACTCGGGCGGGCCGTGGATTGTAGTTCGGGACAATTGATCCTCGACGGTTCGTTTGGGGTAGCCTTTCATTTCAGGACGTATGGAGGCAGAAGAACAGATCCGGATGAGTCCTCTTTAGTTACTCTCAGACTCTGGAGAGGAGCTATTTCTGTTTTTCAAAAGGCATCAGAATATTTGGAAAAGATTTCAAGAGATCATCCCATTTCTAACAATTTCAAGGCTATAGATGTAGTAATTTTGTCCCGATGGACCTCTTTTCTCCCCCCTGACTCGGTGTCAACCTGACAATTGTTTCTCGATCTCTTTCACTAGAAGTAGGATCTAAC
Organism: Cynopterus sphinx; assembly: GCA_030015415.1. NCBI lineage: Eukaryota > Metazoa > Chordata > Mammalia > Chiroptera > Pteropodidae > Cynopterus > Cynopterus sphinx. Next base: position 2,626,115 of record CM057392.1, on the reverse strand, counting down.
AACCACAGATAGTTCTCTGTCTGGTGGACACCCCCTGCCCATCACAAAGCAGGGATTCTGTAAAGCCAGACAGGAAGTATTTCAGGCTTTCTGGGCCACCCTGTTTCTGCTGCAGCTGTTTCACTCTGTCATTGTAACTTGAAAAACAGCCACAGGCAACCAGTGAATAGGCGTGGCTGTGCTCCAATTAAACTGTTTACAGAGATAGGCAGTGGGCTGGATTCAACCCACAGGCAGTAACTTTCTCCTCCTGCTATAAGGCTTGGTAAATTCTATTATCATCATCATTATTATCATTATTATTAATTATTATTATGTTATTATAGTATTATATTATGATATGGCTGGCAAATAATCTTTAATGATTAACATATAATTAACTCTTAATCAAGCACTCAGTGCATCCACCATCTGCAATATTCCTCAAACGAATCTAACAAGAGCAATAAAAAGAAAAATCTGGCACCTAAATGCTGATGTCATTTCAATGACCTTTAAAGAAAAGTTTCCAGCGACAGAGGTTGCCATCACATTGTCCTTCGTTTTTGAGGGAGAAATCCAGGTCAAAGCGAAGGACAATGTCCACAGAGGCTTTGGGGAAATAAGAGCAGAAATTGGCCTAAATCTTTCAATTTCCCATCTTTCCCTTCTCTGTGAAGCAGTTGGTCGGGTTTATCTTCCCAAGCGCTGTCCGAGGAGGCAATGGCTGCTGTAGGTGTTTCATAGCCAGATGCTTATTGCGTTGCCCAATGCCTATTGACAGTGAATCGCTTGCGTATTTTTAGGACTCCAGTTCCAAGAAAATTTTGTGTCTCCTAACAAAACAGTGTGTTTCCTTCCGTCAGAGGATGAAGATTACCTATTGCTTCACTTTTTGCCTTGGTTGTCTGTAGGGTTAGATCTAAATAGGAGGCTCAGCCATTATCATGCTTCTCCTCTACTTGGGAAATAGACTTTTCCTCCTCAGTGCGTGTTTTTCCAAAATGGCACTGAGTATCTTAAATGTCATTGTAGAGGCGTCTTTCGCTATAAACGCCTGCAAGTGCTTTTTAGATCCAGCAGATGTAAAAATCGAATACGATAAATAAAATTAATCAGATCATCTTTGCAAGGAGCACTATTTTTTTTTTTCTTTTGGTAAAGTTCCTGCAAAAATAACGTATGTATGATGATAAATAAACTGTGAAGTATTTTTTCGATACTGGAGGTTTTGGTAAATAAGTATATTACGGGGCAAGGTTATGGTCTTGAGTTCTAGAGTCGAGCAATCTGAGTTCCAGTCCCAGCTCCATCACCAGACCAGCTGGACGGTCTTCTGCGTGGGATTCAACTGCCCTCGAGTCTCTAATTTCCACAAGACATGCCACTTGCATCTCACAGAACCGCTGGGAGAACTAAACAAAATGGTCCGCATGACCTATACAGAGAGCCACGCCTGCTCTAACCGTACTGCTGCATATGTGTAGAGACAGCTGTCACGGCATGGTCATCTCTATTTTTATAGCAATGTTGCTGTCAAGATGTAAGAAAAAAAAAATACAAGAAATGTGAGAAAATCGAAAGGATCTGAAAAAGCCCAGCTTTCAGTATGAGGCCCTAAAAGTCCGCCTGAGCGTTGCAGCTGTTCTGAAGTCTACCCTCGTCTTCCTCTCCGGTAGTTTTGAATGATTCCCCACCAAGCGAGTGGGGTACGATCCGGTGTCTGACACCTTTGTCACCCTCTAGAGTCCGGAGAGGAAGACGATTCAGAACATCGTACAGGAGTTGAGCTGTTTTCCTGCAACTTAGACTTTTCAGTGATTTGAGCCGTGGGGCCTGCTTTTCACTCTGTGTAATTCTCACGTTCCCTGCCATTTGTGGACGTCGGGGCTGGCAGCACTGTTTAGCCTGCGTATCTTATTGCCCTTTTTCGTTTTTTGTTTTTTCTTATTGTCCTTTCTGTGGAGTCTGGCAAACTTGAGAGAAAGGCGAAGTGGCAAAGGCATTTTACGACATGATTCTGGTTTTGTACGTAGACCTAATTCTGCTAATCCTCCAGTTACCTCTCATATTCCGCTCCTGTCAACTCTAAATTTAGAATATAGATTTAATGTTTTTTCCTCTTAGTTTTTTTTCTTTTTCTTTAAGAGGTCCTGACTGACAATAAAGCCCAAAGCTGTAGGCCGACAGATTAGAACCACAGAAATCGGAAGAAAAAGGCCACAATGACAGCAAGAAGCCCCAGGATTTTCAACAGGAAGGACACTGAGAAATTAGATGAAGGTTCTAGAACCCGTGTCTTTAGAGGCTTCAGTATCCTCTGCTTCTGGGTGAAGATGGCTCTCCTGGCTCCTTCCCACCGCCCGGGCCCCACCAGGCGGTACTGGTAGGAGCTGCAGGGTCCAAAGTAGACCTTCACGGCCAGCTGAGGGTCTTTCAGCAGGAGAGGGAGGAACTCTGGCTTCGCACCTATCTCTCGGGCGAGCTCGTCCAAGTAGCTGATGTAATTGCTCTGCAGGATCTGGGTCTGGCTCTCCCCAAACCTTAACGAAGAAAGGAAGAAGGGCAGATTCACAAGATGCTCTCGGTTATAGAAGAACCTCAGGCGTTGCAGCAGCTCGTGTAGGAGCGAGGGAACGAGCGAATGGATACGTGGTTCTTAGAGAGTCTCTGGGGCAGAGTGTCGGCTACCTCATTGCTCAGGGTCTTAGGCAGAGGAGACACTTACTCTCTGCTTGTCAGGTTATTAAAGTAGCTGGCACTCTGGCTGGCTCATGACACTCAGTGAATGTTAGGGGGATTAGAATAGGGACACGAGATAACCCCTTCCCGTGACCTAAGGCTCTGAGTCAGCTTTGCAAGGACACTCGATCTCAGCTGAACCTCATTCCACTTGGTCTCAGAGCAGACGTCCTCGAAGCTCCACGTCACACCAGCCCCTTCCTAATTCACTCTGACAGCTGAGGCCCCAGCTAACTTCCCAGAGACACTTAGGCTACTGTTACCACCGTGGTCCCCACCTCATTCTCGCTAACCACAGGGGTGGGTGGCCTGAGAAGACGTGAAATCTAGTGAAACCGAAATGAAATCAAGTCAAGGGAAAGTGTTCTGATTTGGTAAAATCCCTGTCTTTAAGTAGTCAGCCCTTAAACCAGCCTGTGTAAGAATCGCCTCGGAAGGACATAAACGTGCAGATGTTCAGTCTCCTCCAGGGATTCTGGGTCACTTGGTCTGGGTCACACTGGCGTTTTTGACAAGCAGCTAGGTAGATGCTTCCTACAGGTCTCAGAGCACTTGGCTTTGAAAAACTCTGCTCTACGTAAAGAATTAGAAAAACTTACAGATAAATTTTCTTTTTGTGCCTCTCGATAATGTCTTCCATCATAGTCTTCTCGGAAGGCAAGGGACACAGGCCTGGAAAGTAAAGGCTGGTTTGAGTCACAGCTTGGGTTCAGTGTCATTGACGTAGTTGTTCATTCCTGCACTTCGACTCTGGCCATCTCCCCCTGTTATACCCGTCAGGGCCGCCGTGTTGTTGAACTCTGGGCCCTGCCATGCCTGTGGTATTGCTGCCTGTGGAGCTGTAGCGTGAATCCTGAGGTGGAGGGGAAGGACGAGAGGCTGGAGAAGGAAGGTGAGGCCATGCCAGGTGGCTTAGGCTCCAGCCTGAAGGCGATGGGGAGCCGTGGGAGAGTTTTCTGGAGGTGACAAGATCAGATTTGCCTTTGAAAAAGTCCTTTTAGCTGCTGAATTTCAGAAAATGGGTTCTGGAAAGGTGAGTTGAAAGGCAGTGAGGCCAGTTAAAGGGCTGCTCAATGCTCAAGTAAGAGGGTCACAGAGAAGGCAGGGCAGTGGGGACGTAAGAGTCGTCACCATGCGCCATGACTCCATCCCCCATCCACACGTGTCCCCTGAGCTTCGGAGACGCTGAGAAATGGTCAGTTGCCCCCGGATGTGGCTAGCCACCTCGGATGCAGCGAGTCCGCAGCAGAGCTCGCCTTGGAAGCCCTCCTGCTCAGACTCGCACCTTGTCCTGCCCCCACCCCTGCATTCGCAGCCGCCCACCCAGTTTCCACGGCCAGAGACGGCGGGTCGTCACCCTCGACGCCTCCCTCTTCTTCTCCGGCCTTCCCACATTGAGCCGGCCGTCCATCCCCCCGACGTTTGCCTTGGCTGTTCCCCTCCTCTCCTTCTGTCTGCCCAGAGCGGGTTGTGTCATCATATTTGAATACGGGCTATTCCAGGAGGCTTCCCACGGGTCCCTGAGACGCCGCTCTTTTCTCCTTTCGAATCTGTCTTCCCACAAATGCTGAAATAATCTATCACATGTATAAACCGAGAATGTCTGTCCCTTGCTTATAACCTTCCACCGGGTCCTCTGGCTGGAGAGCTTTCTAAAACGAAGATTCTGGGCTCTCAGGTCAGCCTTAATTGGGGTCCCTAAGGGGCCACCAGATGCGCAGCCAGTTTTGGGAAGAGCCGATCTCCATTTCGTATTTAAGCTCCTTAGCATGACTCTGACCCCTCTCTGCCTTACAGGGCGGATTCTAGGAACGTGAAACATCTCACAACTCTCCATCTGCTTAAGTGACTCCCTTTTCTGCAGCTGAGAAGTTCAGCCCCCTGGGAAGTCTTCCTGGACCCCATACCACCCTGCTCTGGCTCAGTGCCCTTTCTCTTCTCCCAATGCATCCACACATTCCTCCATCAAAGCATCTGTCTCATTATGCTGAAATGATCTCTTTAAACCTCTCTCCATCCCACCAGGTTCCAGCGCAGGGCTAGGCATTTGACGAGTTCTTGTTGAGCTGAATGGACCCTGGGCTCAGGGAGATAAGAGCCTTCCAAGGAGCGGGGAGTGCCACTCAGATGCCGAGAGAGAAACCTTTCATTAATTTTATAACCTTGTGGAGATCTGTGAGCTTGAACTGTTTGGGTATTAAGAGTTAATTTGGAGCCAAGTGCGGCGTAGGCCCCAAGTCTCTTGATTTGCACTTATTTTGAGGACTTTATAAACATCACGTGGGTGAAGCCGGAGTCACATGTGTTTTCTTAGCGGTTCTCTCATGATCCAAAGAAAGGATCGCATGTGCTTAGCTTTCTGCCAATCGAAATCCTCTAAACTTTCCAACATTGTAAAGAAACGAGTCAAGACATTCATTATTATTCCATCTCTGCATTTGTGATTTCCCCACTGACCTTTTAGGATGGGAGTCTTATGAGAGCACCCAAGGTAGGCAGCCTGCTCGTTGGCAACTTTCTTATCTCAACTCATCACTGAGCAAGCTCCACCACGTACGAGCCCCGCAGCCCCTCACTTGCCCACTCACTCACCTTTGAAAACTCTCGTCGCCCAGCGAGCTTGGAGTTCAATAGTTGGGAAAAGGGAACCAAGTGGCTGGATGAGGCCCACGCAGGCAAGGGTCGGCTTCTCCAGGTGAGGAGGGAACATGTATCTATACAGTGAGACCATATTATTCTCTACTTTAACAAGTGAATCTTCAAGGAAGGGGAAGGAGAACTTGTATCCCGTTGCAAGAATGATGACATCAATGTCCTCCTCCCTTGTCCCATCCTCAAAGATGGCAGAAGTTTCTGTGAGCTCTCTCACTTTTGACTTCACCTTGATGACTCCATAGAGTATGCGACTTGGAAGATCGTCATTTAGTATGGGTTCTTTCATCAGGTATCTGAAACACACAGAAGAGCACTTAGTGAGGAGTCTCGGTCCCTCTTGATATGTATGGGGCTGGCTCTGTAAATAAAGAGGTTTCTCAGGTAGCCACGGAACTTTCTAACTTGAATAGGTGGCCTGCTCCAAGCCTTATTACCTGACTTTATTTTCATTCCCCGAATCGCTCCCTTCAACAAAGGGAAACCATGTAGCTGATGGGAGGGGGGAGTAAAAAATATTTCAGAAAGGGAGCATCCCCCTTTTAGTCTTAGACAAAATGCCAGTGCCCTTAGTCAGTTCCAGGATAGTCCAGTGGTTATGGGACAATCGGTGTCTCTAACGTTCATCTGTGTCGCCTGCCTTTAATCACCTGCTATCCCCTTAATCTCTGTCTGATCGTAAGTAAGGAGGGGAAAACTTGTTAAAGTCCCATTAGTTTGAAAGCTAGAAAGGATCAGTGTGAAAATTAATATGTAGCATTCGGTTTGGAGTTGTTGGTCAATCCCAAATATCCATGAGTCTCAGTATATGATAGTGTGGGTGATGAAGCGAAGTCTGTTAGTATTTCTTAAATTTTCTTTTCTGTAGATTGAGAACCATTTCTTTACAAAATATATGCGTGTGTGTGCGTGTGCGTGTGCGTAAGACATGCCACATGCATCGAATCTCAGAATATAGTAGTCACGTGCACTTGTCAAAAGAGCCTAGAGCCCCTCTGTTTTATTCATTAATTATTTTAAGGGAAGGGGCATGTTACCAACTAAACGAAAATAAACATCTAAGATGTTTGCTTGTGATTATGAAGTCAGTGATGTGTAACTTTGAGATAAACAGAGTTTTTCTGTTTGTTTGGCAAAAAGACAGTGGCTGTGCTCAGGGGAAGAACTCGTCTGATGTACAGAGTTGTCAGGCACGTATTTCCCGCCACAACCCTCTTAAAGCAGCCTTCCTACCGACGGACAGCTCTGCGTGTTCATGAGCTCCTCCCGTAGCCTGCTTCTCCTTTCCTGGGGTAGCTCACACCCGTTCTGTTTGACCTTCTTAAGCATTTCCTTTCTAAAAGGCACACAGAACCAATGTGGAGATCCAGCTCTGGGACCCAGCCACACCCTCGGCTCCTGGGCTGTCGCTCAAACTACCGTGTTGGCCACTTGGCCCTCTGCAAAGAGAGCCACCTCTCAGGACCTCACCTACCGACGCGCATCCCACAAAAAAGCAAAACAACTCTACTTGTTTTGAGGCTCGAGGGCATAGTTTTCGTGGCTGAACCACCGCTCCGCCTGTCGGCTCATCATCCACTTCAGGACCGTTAGTGGCAGGATGTCGCGGAGCCAGGAGCTAAACCGGGTGTGGAACACCATGTCCCAAGGGTAGCCGTGTTCGGACATGCGGCTCAGGACCCAGGAGCCTTGTTTGGTGCTGATGAACACCTGGTGAGCAAAAAGGGTTCCAGGTGACGTCAGGGCATCGTCCTTTGGGGGAGGAGTGCTCTGTGCAGGTGCCATATCGTGCGCGTGGCCCCGGAATTTGCTGAAACGTTTTGTTTCAAAGATGACTGACCCCCAGCGAAGCACGTTCTGGTTATCACTGCTCTGTGGCAACTTTTTATAAAAGGAGGATCCAGGGGTATTTACACGGACAGGGGAAGACTGCCACAGTCTTGGGAATTTTCATGGAAACACGAGAAAACCTTTGGGCTCATAGCGGTTGTGAAATCCACGTCTTTGCCACACTGACAGCTGTGGTTCGATGCTCCTTACCTCCTTTCCGCTTTTCCACCCACCCAGTTTATTCTTTTTATAGGGAAGGCGAATAATTATAATCCCAGCAAGTGTATGATTACAGCCTAGTTACTGTATGGACGTGAATGCGTTTACACATCGCGTCACACATCTGGAGGAAGCAGAGTTTGGAGACAGATTTTGTTGGGAAGGATCCCAACCCCTTGGCTTGTGAAGTGGCGTCTACCTAAAACAGTGTGGAATCGTTGGTCTGTGGTCAGCTGCTGCCCTCTTGTTGACTTCGCAACAGTCCCTGGTGTCTCTTTTCGTCACTTATTGTCTCCCCTTCTTCCTCGGCACTGGCTGATAGGTGACTTTGACGGGTCCCAGTGGATCCCCTTCATTAAGCGGCTGGGGAGGCACCTTGTTTGTTTATCATGTTTGCTACTGGGCCTCTCAAGCCCCGAAAGGGCGAGACCCAGGACAGGACAGTTTTGTGGGGTGTGGACTTGGGTGTGGTGAGTCACGTGCAGCCAGAAGATGCAGGGCCGTGGAGGCTACTGTGCGTGTGGCAAGGCTCCTGGGCCCTGGCCCTGCTCTGGGGAAGGCTCTGGGGACAGGAACCTTAGCTATTTTCCCCTCTTGACCGAGCTAGGTCTGGCCTGCTGGAAGGGGTTTATTTTCTGCTACTCCTATCAGCATTTTCTCCATCTTGCAATGTTTGGCTCCTTAGCAGCTCTTCTGTGTCCTTCCTGAGTAGGTGAAAAGTGGTTGGAAGTCCTCGGCATGCATCTGAATACCCGTGATCATGACTGAGGGTTTTACATCTGTCTGTCTGTCTGTCTGTCTGTCTGTCTGTCTATCTATCTATCTATCTATCTATCTATCTATCTATCTATTTATTTTTTATGTTCCTTGGCAACTGAGGATTATTTGCATTTCAAATACAATTCAAATATCCACTAAATTTCTAAATGGCACTCCCCAAAATGTCAACTTCTCACCAAGCTCCCTAATTGAAAAAAGTCATCGGGTCCAAACTTCCCATTTAAAAAGGGAAAGAACCATCGCCTGGAGAAATAAAGTGACTTACGCTAGGCTATAGTGGCAGAGCTGGAAGGGAAACTCTGGTTTCTTGACTCCCAGACTTTCTATGATATCACACTGAGCAAGTGGCCAACCAGCCAACCAACCATCCAACCATCCAACCATCCAACCATCCAACCAACCAACCAACCAACCAACCAACCATCCAACCATCCATCCAACCAGCCAACCATCCATCCAACAAGCCAACCAACCAGCCAACCAACCATCCAACCAGCCAACCAACCAACCAACCATCCAACCAACCAACCAACCAACCAACCAACCAATCAACATGAATGGAGCCTCGACTACATGGCTCAGATCTTCCAGTACGTCCTCCCCTTTCCTCATCTCTACGGCTCAAGGTGAGCAGAGAGCATCGCACCTGAGCAGCCTTCTTACTCAGCTCCACGGCAATATCTGTTGCCGAGTTTCCGATTCCGACCACCAGGATGCGCTTCCCTTCGAATCCCTCTGGGCCCTTATATTGGCGGCTGTGGAAGTACTGGCCTTTGAACCTCTCGATACCTTCAGGAGGGAAAAAGAGAAGAGTCGCTTTATCACTTGTTAACTATGTTAAGCTCCTTTCAGCCAAACTGCTTTTCCTTTCTGAGGTTGATCATTTGTGTGGCCATTTCCCCTCTGATGGGAGTCACAATAGCAGGGCCAACTGGCAAACTCAAAGTATAAAGCGCATAAGAAAAGTTAAGTACAGGGTCCAGGAGCAAAAGAGTGCCCAGGAGCGCCCCCCATGGGACCCTGTCTGTGGGTGCGGTTCTGTGGAAGAGGACCCAAGGATGGAGTAAGGTGTTTGGCAGGGTAGAAAAAGGCCAGAGTAGGCACACGGCTAAAAGAGAAGCAACGTGGATAAGAATTCTCTGGAATTCTGAGTTTGGAGCAAGTCATTTGAGTTCTCTGTGTAACAAAGATGGTGTTCGGAGTCTTTTGTCCTCCTCGCTCCATCCCAGTCTTAATGTTGTGCCCAAGTGAGCAGCTAATTCCACCTGTCCACCCAGACTGCACACGAAGCACTGAGACACGTGCTTCGGAAAGCTGTGGATCACCAGGCCTCACCTGGAAATGCCTCCAGTGGGATGTACGGGAGGATGTGATGGCCGCTGCAGACCATAACTGCGTCAAAGACAGAACTTCGCTCCTTGCCTTTGTTCTCGGTGACAACCTCCCACTGGCCAGAGGAGGAGAAATCTGGGCATCTCTTCACACTGAGGACAGTTGTCTTAAAAGAGCACAGAGAAGGCATCACTGAGCATTAATCTGGCATAACAGGGGCCTGCCCGGTGCCCTGGGAGTGGGGATGGGTGGAATGAATGTGGGACTCTAGGTTCCATTTTGAGCCAGTTAAGGCAAAGACAACTGAGCGTGCCCTTCACATTCTTCTTTGGCAGGGGCCGCCAAGGACATGCTGCTTTGTGTGAGAACCTGACTCAGCTCTGGGAACTAGTCCGTTCGAGACTGAATGAGAACTGCAGCGAGACACAGAAGGGCAAGGTAAGCTCTGGGCGACGTGCAAAACACGTGTTTACCGTTCGAGTGGTCACACGATGGCATTCACCTTTTATGTGTCCAGGCTCTACATTAGAGAAGATATTTCATGCGAAGCACTTTGCATAGAGCCCGGGTTGTTGTCAGCACCCACGAGGGGTGGTTGTTCGTGCTTCGTGTTTTTGGGACAGGGTACGTCGTGTTAGCAGCACTGCTTGTGATCTCATTTGGGTGAAACCATTTATCGATCTTTTAAAGATGTAGCTCACCGTCTGGAGGTCTGTGAGTTTGTAAAAGTGTCCTTCAAGGTCGTGTGTCTGCCGCATGTAAGCAACAAATGGCAAATGGAAGCGCAGCGTTTGTCACTTTTAGATGAGTGCCGTGCTTCTCCTGTTCGCAAGTATTTGTGTGTCTCCTCTATGTGCTTTTCAAATGTTCAGATATTTTTAAAGTGCTGCGTCGGCAACTTTTGAGCCTGTTCAATTTAAAAATCTCTATCGAATATTAGCGCGAGGCACATGAAAGTATTATAAAGTGTCTGGGCATTTTCAGGCGAGAGTAAATATTTCAGATTTGTCGTCCAGAGTAGTGTAGGAGCTAAAGTACCGTGGATTCTGCTATTGGAAATGCAGTTCGAGGACTCACACCGAGAGTCCCTTGCGATTCTAACGTGATCTTTAAAAGAATAGATAATACAAATTAAGTATCACGAGAGGGTAATATACCTGTCAAATGGATTGATGACTAAGTGGACAAGGACAGCTTCTGGTGTAAAGAATCTGTAATTCATAGAATGGATCTACCAGAAATTGGGGGAAAATTAGGGGGAACTGGATATTTTAATGGTATTTACAAATACAGATTTTAACCCAAATCAGCTATTATAAATTAATATACTATAAACCTGGGATAAAACTAAAATTGCAGAGAAAATGGGATGTGTTTAAAAACTAAGCTCCACTGGGAGTTATTTATCCAGAGGTATATTTTAAATTTTATTTTCTAAGCACGGTTACTAGTTGTCAGAGCATGGATTATTGATAAATATTCAGCATTCAGTTTTGTGAGAATGTTGTTTTTTGGTTGTCGATTATTTGTTTCTGAGGAAGAACAGGAAAGACGGTTTTCATTGTATTTCAAAATGAGCTGGCCACCTTTCTCTTGCTAAGAGATTGTATCCAGAAAAAAGTAATTTGTAAAAGTGGTTTCTCTAAGGGTATTATGATTCAGCATTCGGGCGTGTTTTCAAAAAGGGAAGGCTTATAGGAACTCATGAATTAATTGAAATTAATTCTTAGAGGAATGGAGAACGGTGAGTTTATTTAACATGTTTTTCTAAGAAATGCTATTTCTATAGAAAAGATAAGAAAAAGAAGTAGCAGTTTCGTATTTTCCTTATGTCCTTTTCAAGGGAATGTAATTTAACCGCTTCAATAATTATAAATATTAGTTTAAATGCAGTTCTACAATCAATATCATCATCATTCAAACATTTGCTTTTAACAGATGATTTTTCTCTTCTGGTAATGCATGTGGTCTCTAATAATAGGAGTAATGACCCTCTTTTTGGGGGTTTTCTATCATGGTCTTACCTTTGGGCAAATAATTGGATTAGAATACTTTGTTTTATTCCCAATTTCTTTCATTATCAGAATAACTTCTCAATTTAAATGTGATCTGAACTAATGTAGAGAAAACCACCCTCCCCAAAATACAATACCTGGAACTGAATATATTTTAGGAGATCAAACTTTTTGGCAAACATCCTGAAATATTCCAGGAGCTTAGAATTGTGCAGGAAGTTTGGGAAATCTTCAGGCATTGGAAAGTCACTGAAACAGCACATTTCTTTGCTGGTGTTGCTGATGACAGATTGATAGATGCTCGCTCGGCCGTCTTCAACATCTTCCTAAAGGATCAAATAAAAGAGTGATAGCTGTGCATTAAAAAATCCCTCGGTTTCCTACTCGTTTTCTAAATCTCACCCCCAGGTGATGTGAGCCTCTTTCACTGCTGTAGGTGATTGAAATGTCTGGGTGCTGAGGTGCAGTATGTGTTTCATCATCCTGTGGGATAGGACTAGGTGGGGCCTTCCAGTGTCACTCGCTGGAGGGGCTCTTGCCACTGGTGGGTTTGGGAGAGAAATCGATTCTTCTTTGTGCGGATTTAACATTCCAGGTTTCTACCTTTCTAATGTCAGTCGTGGTGACAACCTGCCCCCTTCTGATATCCCCCCTGGGGAAGCTGTACCTACCTCCCACCTCTTTAGAAACCAATCAACCCTGGGACGTAATAGACAATTTCAATTAGAATGAGTACTTTTTGGGAGGCAAGGAGTTTTTCCTTCTTGATTTGAATCCCCTGCCTTCGCGTTATGCTTTAAGCAAATCAACCTTCCTCAAGCGATAAAGGCGAACAGCACTGATGCCAGTCAGATCTTACACTTGGCCTTAAATGTTAGCGAGTGGGCTTTGGCAAAACAGAAGGCAGCACATGCTATGGTTGGGTTTGCAATTTTCTCTGCAAGAAGTGCTCTGCTTAATGATAATTAATGTCTCTTATGTTAAATCATGGCAAGAGTGAAGGATGGGCGGCTCAACGTTCCTGATATCAACACATTAGCCAAGAGGCTTTAGTAAAAAAATTAAAATAATCTCATCCAAGAATTCTCCATGGACACCTACGCAGAGACTAAGGTGTTATCCAGGCAAATAGTAATTGTTACCATGATTCAGCGTTAGGGCGGGTTTTAAAAAAGGAAAGGCTTAGGAACTCACTAATTAATTGAAATAAATGACTTAATCAGCACTATAATCTTTTCCACAGATTAGTAAATAAAGGAGATCTTAACCATGATTTTTGAACCACAATAAATCACTTGTGCATGTTTCATTCTCGTCCTTATTCACAGAAAATCATTACTTTCCTGCCAATCTTTAGATCAAGGCTCCATAGATTCTCGGTGACACTGAAAGAAGCAGCCCAGACTAGCAGAAGGGGCCTGGTCTGCGGAGTTAGACACAGGTTTAAATCAGACTGTGTGAGCCCGGCCCAGGTCAGTGCCCTCGGCTGTGCGCTGGGATGCACTAGACTCTCAGCAGTGGTGTGGACTGCGACTGAGGAAGCTGTGAGCTTCAGCGAAGCTGTCAGCGACAGCTCCCTGCTCGCTGCAGCGCAGGAAAGGCACCCGGAGTGGCTGCTCTGACCCCAAAGTCACTGATGATCACTCTCGCGATCACATCTGAGTTTTCCGACATTTTCTGTACACGAGGTTGTCCTTAATTTTGTCACACAAGCTCAAAAAGAGTCTGGATGATTCGCGACAGATAAATGATCAAGATTTTCTCAAGGGTCTTAGGGTTTGCAAACGGGAAACACAACTAGGCAATACCCAGCGTTCCAAAGAAGAAAGAAAAGCTGAGAGTTCTCCTAGTAAAAGGTTCGTTCTTGAGAAGAATTACTCCTGCATGCTTAGCCTCTGGATTGATCCGAGAGGGCCATTCTCTAGATGGCCGGCGGTCTGGACAAGTCCTTCACAGGGGGTAATCATAGCGTTATCTGGATGGGCCATGTCCATCCGAGCATTGACACAGGACTGGAAAGTTCAAAAGTGTAAGTTCCCAGGTTAGTCCAAACAAAGCAGAATCGTCGCCTCAGGCCTCAACCTGCTTGATGTTAGTAATTTAGTAGCTCAACCGTAGTGAACCCCTATTTCTCAATTTCAAAGAGTTAAAAAAGAGTAGATGATGAGATCCTGCCTTTTTTAAAGCTCTTTACATGTGTTGGGCTTCACAAGGATTATCAGGATCAATCTGAGTCACCCAAGCTGAAACAATATTTGCTCTGAGATCATGTCACATCAGAGCACTACATAGAATTCTTGCTAAATAGAGGCCTAAGTTTGTAAGGATCCTCTTCCCTCACACGTTTCTGCTTCTCTTCCTTATCCATCCATCCATCCACCCACCCATCCATCCACCCACCATCCATCCATCCATCCACCCACCCATCCAACCATCCATCCATCCAACCATCCATCCATCCATCCATCCACCCATCCAACCATCCATCCATCCATCCACCCACCCACCCATCCATCCATCCATCCATCCACCCATCCATCCATCCATCCATTTACCCACCCACCCACCCACCCACCCACCCATCCAACCATCCATCCATCCACCCACCCACCCATCCATCCACCCACCCACCCACCCATGGCAACTGCCTTTTTCATGACCCATGTGTTTTTCTTTCTTAGTCCGAAGTCAAGGTCCAGATGATAGCTTTGTTGCAATTTTAAGTGGCTCGGTGAAAGCTAGTCAGGGTAGAGTAGGGCAGCTGCCTAGGTGACTAGAGTTTGGTGCTGTGTTGTCGTCAGCCGTGTGTAAGTATTAGAATAACACGAGGCGATTTCTGTCTCATGCACAGGATACAGGGATCTGACCTCTGGATGGAAAAATTTTAAACGCAAACACCGAGTTGCATAACCTTAGAGTCAGACTGATTATGTAAACCATTTCTGGGTGTTTCAGCCTGAGTGAACATGATCTCCTTGGCAAGACAGAGTGTCTTGAGTTTCTTATCCAACCAAGTTCTCACAATCAGAAACATGTCATACAGCGAACACACAAAAGCGAATTTTTTCCCCCAAATTCAGATAGTTTTCTAAGTAGTACAGAGCAGAGTTGGTTCGTAAGCATCCGCCTCTCTTGCTCTCTTTACAGACTACGAGAGTTAATCGTACGAACCCTGTTATAGTTTTAAAACAGCTGAACTAACAGGGACTGTTACTCTTTAGCCAACAGGTTGGCTTTTCCCAGGGCCATTAAATTGGCTTTACAATGTGGTTAGCTTCTCTGTCAGGTCAGTTTGAAGCATCGAGAAGAAGGGATCGTGATGTCTCAGCCCCTCCCAGCATTTCAGAGCCAGGGCGAGATTCCCCTCTGCGGCTTTTACTTAGGTTGTCAGCAACCAGTGATGACATCACATTTTTTCCCCAATTGATTTGGAATATTGGCTCTTGGGGGAGTGGCATTTTAAGACAGAAAGTGATATTTTAGATAGGATCTTGGGGAAAGAAGCCAAGATGGAGAGACGTGAAAGGCTATTACATGCAGATGAACTAAAGTCACGGGACACAGCGTGGGTTGGAACTGCATAGGTCACTTATGTGCTGACGTTTTCAATAAATACATGCACACACGGCTGCAAATGTATTTTCTCTCACTTATGACTTTCTTAACAACACCTTTCCTCTAGCTCACTTTGTTGTAACGATAGTGCATGCCACACCCACAGCATACAGAATACGTGTTAATCGACTGTTTATCTCACCGGCAAGGCTGCCAGTCAACCCTAGGCTCTTGGCAGGTAAGTTTTGGGGGAGTCAGAAGTCATATGTGGATTTTTGGCTGTGTAGGGGGTCAGCAACCCAAACCCCATGCTGCTCAAGGATGGACTGTATTCGTAGCTGGGAAAAAAATATATATATTTATATCCAAATGCAAAAAACACAACAAACCCGCACAAAAGCAATGGATCTTGGTAACTTCCCTGTGAACCCAGGTATCAGGAACGGGAAAGGAGGTGGCGTGGGTCAGCGGCCCAGGGAAGGTCACGCTTTCCCCTCTCGGCACCTCTGTGAGGTTATCGAGTGTGGGGGCTCAGGGATCTCACACACTCTCCTTTTTGTTGTTTTCCCCCCACCAGTGTTCTCCTGGGCAAGTTGTTTATCCTGAACCTCAGCTTTCCCTTAATACGTAAGTGAAAATAATCGTAACTCCTACTCCCCAGGAGTATCGTGAAGGAAAATGGGATGATGCGTGACAAGTGTCCCCATTCCCCAAAAAAGTGCCCAAAATATGCTATTTTCACACCCTTTTCATGTTCTAAAACTGCCACCAGAGGGTGCTGGAGAATTCTGTGGAAGTCAGCACCCTCCGAGCAGGAGATGCGACAAAGTCTTCAGCTTGTCACCACTAACTGTGCTCAGAGATCTTAGGACTGGGTTTAAATGGAGAAACGAAAGAATAACCTGTGTTGGAAGTTGATTCTGGTGGCCTGGTGCAGAGGCAGACTTGCCCTGGGAGGGGGTGGGGCGGCTGCCAGCACCCCATGGGGCACCTGGTCCTGCAGCCCAGTTTCCTGGTCTCTGAGATGCTCACAAGGCCCCACTGGCCACCTCTGATACTTAGCTTTATTGCGTGTCTCTCTCTGCAGGGAGCTTCCTTGCTGTCTTTGGGTAGAGAAAAGTGTTGACCTTTCTCTATTGGAGGTGGTTTTAAGAGAGATTTGAAGCGTGATATTGCTACAGGTTTCAGGGAGTTTTATACTCAACCCTGTTGTATTTAATAAGGCTCGTTAATTCAAATCTTAACCTAACTTTTATTTTGTAAAGTCGTAGAAAGTTCGTCTACGACACCAGCCATAGGGTAGCAGGAGAAACATTTTAGGGGCAGAAAGTAAGTAAGTGCCTTTCTGGGATTCATCAAGTCATGTGTCTGGACACATCACCCAAAATAGCTCTCACTCTTCTGCTGTCAAATGAACGATAACCAAGTAAGGGACATTCGGCTCTTGGCTATTAAGTCCCAAGTAAAACAGTGACAGATTTACCATTAAATAGAAACTTGTCATAGTTTCACATTTCTTCCTGAGGTTAAAACATCTACCTGGGACAGAAAACCCCAAATAAAATCCACGCGTGCACCGAAAGTGGACAAAGGCGACCCCTCTTTGGTTGAGACAGGAATGACCACTTTATGGTGTCACCTGTTCGGGAACGGCTATGAGGAGTCTGACGACCAGTTGTTAGTAAGAGGTGACCCTGTCAGCTGTTTTTCCAGTTTCCTCTCTACAGGGCTCTGGGTCCCGTGAATGTATTAACATCCCCCCTGTCAGCTCTGGCTGTGCAGAAATCGTCGAATGGGCAGGTTTTTAAAATTTGGAAGTTGTGCGCTTTTCTGCCAAACCCGTCTCCTCGTGGGATTCATGTGGGACTCTCGTTTAGGTTTTGATTCCGGACGTCTGGGCTGGTGTTCAGAGTTCAGTGTTTTAAGAAACCCTCCAGGCATGTCTTGTCGCCATAAGCATTTGAAAACCCCACTGTCAAAATCCCCCCTTTGGCATGAAATTCGGTTTGAACTGGCAAAGCACACGTGCCCGTGTCCTCGCCAGCCCCCTATTGGATCGGCTTATTGGATCGCTTGGAGGGAGAGCACTTAGGATGGTTTCTGCTAAGGTGAGTCTGCCTTTTCGTGCTCTCAGCCCTTTTGCTCCGGGCTAGGGTGTTCCCTCCTGTTTTGATCCCTCACTCAGAAGTAGCTGCTCCGCAATCCTCAAGCTGTCACTCACTCTTGAGTTCTGGGCTGAAGTTTTGTTGAAACTGTGGTCAAGAATGCGAGTTAGGGCGTGGCTATTCCTGGGGACTTAGGGGCCAGAGAGACGAGGTTTGGAAGCCAGTTTCTCCAGCTGCGTGACCGTAACCAAATCTCCTAATCTCTGTCGGGCTCTGTTTGTCTCTAGAATATAGACATGATTATTGTAGCTGCCATTTATTTCACTTTATTACAAGTTCTTAATGCCAAGTATCTCCCTTAATCTTCAATACAGCAGTGAGGGAGTTAGACTGTTATGTTATTATTCCCATTTTCTAGCTGAGGAAACTGAGACACAGGATACAGGAAAGACCTCGCATCCTGAAGTGCTTACTCAAAAGATTATGGGAAGGAATAATCATGAAATCTCTGCAGCTACCTATCTGTGTATCTTTTTAGATTTTTAGACAAATTCCAAGGGACAGCTAGCAGTATCAATATTTAGGTTTGGCTAATAGCATGGATTTAATGAACAAAAAACGTTTAATAATCGAAAGAGTTTCCCAGCTGTTACACTAGAGTGTCACCAGCAGAGCTGAGCAAGCAGTTAATTCACCAGAGAAAAATAAAAGTCACAGGGCCTAAGAGCACAGTCTCTAACAAGGCCCTCCCTCGCTCGACGTTTGGAGTAGAAGTGGTGTCTCAAAAAGAATCCCTGTCACTTCCAGTTTGTAAAATGTGCCCTCCTGTTAGGATGCTGCTTTGAGAATGACAGCAATGTCAGCTGCAAGACAGTGGCTGGAGCCTTAAGGATGGAACCTTTACATGCTGGGCTTTGCCCCTCGTTTGGACTAATGATGACCTGAGGCCGTTGCCAGCCTCTCTCTTCCCTTCCTGTGGATACATCTCATCAGAGAGGACCCTTCGGGAAGGGACATGGGTCGCTGTCATTGCATGCGACCCAAGAGCAGCACACCCCATTCAGGAAACAAGGTCTCACGTACTTGGAACCGCCAGAGTCCCCCGATGTCTTTGGTCCTCTCGAAGCAGGTGGGCTCCAGTCCCTCATCCACACAGCACTTCAGAGAGGTCAGGCCACTGACCCCGGCTCCGATCACTGCCACCTTCTTGGCCATGGTCTCTGGCCGTGGATCAGTCAGTGCCGCTCCTCTGGGGCAAAAGGTCAGAGGGTCCTGAGGCTGGGCAGGTGCTGGCTGCAGAACCCCTAAGCGCTGGCAGTTTAACAGGTGGCAGGAAAGAAGTCAACGACTCACCGCTCAGATCCCAGCGTCTCGTGGACTTTGCTTTGAGCCTTGTCTGCAAAGTCTCGGTTTGACAGGTACAAGCAACCCACTTAACAAAGCTAAATGATTCAGCAACAGAGTACGAGGGCCACGAGCCAAACCTCCAGCTCCCTTGC
Source organism: Cynopterus sphinx (assembly GCA_030015415.1). Lineage (NCBI taxonomy): Eukaryota > Metazoa > Chordata > Mammalia > Chiroptera > Pteropodidae > Cynopterus > Cynopterus sphinx. The sequence goes on along the minus strand of CM057392.1, from coordinate 2,607,407 downwards.
TTTCCAGCTGGGAGCCTTGGAGCCTCAGAGCCTCCTGCCCCAGCTGTCACCCACACCTCTGATGCTCTCTTACCTTCTGCCGCTGCCTGGCTGTCTGTCTCTCGGACACAAGCCTTTTCCTGCTGGTTGTGGCTGGGAGGCCCTTGGGAGATTGTTAAGAGTCAGAGGAGGCTGAGAGAAATGGGAGGAGCCTCTGGCTCCTCCAGTGTCCTGCCTCTGAAACGCCAGGGACTGGGTGAGCTCTGAGGCTTAGTGACAGGCCCACTTTCTGAGGTCCAGGGTAAGGGAGGCAGGTCTTTCCAGCAACGCCATCGTATATACACTCAGGCACGGATCACACAGTTACTTCGAAAGCCATTTTTGTAGTGGGTGGAGCCGATGTTTATTGGCAAATTAACAAAGGTGGATAAACAGAAAGAATCTGAAATCATCCCTCATGCCATCCACAGAGATAGAACCGCTGTTGATACGCCGGTGTATCTTTCCAGATTTCATATATATATGTATATATGCACAGACAAAAGTGGAATCACACTCTAAGTCTGATTTCCAGCTTCATTTTTCACTTCCCCGAGTATCGATGCCTTCATATCCATACGGCACTTTTTTTAAATGCCCGCGTGAAGTCCCATTGGGTTGATGGGTCAGTTATCTAACCAGCGTTCGTTTCTGTGTGATAGGCACCATCTCTGGCATGTCGCCGTGCCTGGGTGAACAGAGCCGCGTGTGTTCCCTGATCTCAGACTTGTCCTGGCCTGGCTTCCTCACACGTGACGGTGCCTAGATCCCGGGGTGCTGTGCGCGCCTCTTCCTGGGTTATCTGCTCTGAGCGGAGTCGCAGCTCGTCTTGATTGTTCTGCGGCGCGTACGCTAGCTTGGATGAACCTAGTGGTCCTAAGGTCTTCCTGTCCATTGCTCTCTGACAGAGTTAAACAACTGACCTTTGTTGATGACCTAAGTTATCAGCACTAATAGTAATTAGGGAGACGAAAGCAAGAGGCCATTGAAACCAACCTTATGTGGTCCGTTCATTTATAACAAAGGAAGCGAGGCTGCACGGTGGGGACAAGACAGTCTCTCTGATAAGTGGGGCTGGGAAAGCTGGACGGCTACATGGAAAAAAATGAGATTGGACCCCTTTCTTGCACCATCTAGAAAAAAAAACCCACCTCAAAATGGATGAAAGACTTAAATGTGAGATCAGAAACCATAAAACTCCTAGAAGGAAACATAGGCAGCTCCCTCTTTGACCCAGGTCTTAGAAATACGTTCTTGGACACGAAACAGAGCCGTCTCTTAACTGTTTCCTTCTCTCCCAACCTGATTTAAAAATCAGTGATTAGTATTGATAACAAACCGATTTTAGAAAAGCTCTTATTTATTCGATTTGTAAATGAGTTTGCCTGCTGTAGTCCTTGCGCTAGATCCGGTCACAGACACGTCCACTTACCTACATGCCGTACACATTCACACGCACACGCGCAGGGTTGCACGGATGACCCAGCCAAGCACCCAGCCGCCAGGGTGAAGTGCTCTGTGAGTTAGCGGGGTCCCTGGCCCTCAGAGTTCTCTTGTCCTCGTTTTATTGTGCACGATTGCGAAAGATGAGAAGGGGCACACTTACGTCTGTTACTCGGGACCAGGTACCCAGCAGTTAGCAATGGCATTCCGTCAAATTCAGTCTGATGAAAATTAGTGTGGTCCATTTGCTTGGATAAGGCCTCAACGAGGCCAGTTTACCAAAGAAATTTTCAATTGGCTCAAATAGTCTAGGTCTGGAGGGTCCACACTGCACTTAGCCACACTTCCACCTGGGTCTTGGTTGGGGAAAACGCCCTCTATACTGGGTGTGGGGTAGGGAGGAGACTCACGCCCTGAAGCCTAGACGCCCCCACTCAAAACGTCATTTTTTCTTGCTCTCCCCATGTCGCTGTATGCTTGGAGATCATTATTTTTTCATCTCACATGAATAGCTAATTGTCTCAGTACCGTCTGTTGAAAAGACGGTATGGTCCATGTTGAATTACCTTCTGTGAAAGGAGAAACTGCTGGAAACACACAGACAGTTTCTCCCAAGAAGCAACGCGGGTCGTGTGTCACCTTAGCTCTGTTGAAGAACCTGGAATCGTAGTTTAAACATATTCCCACAGAGAACTTCAGGCTTCACGGGTAAATCCAACCAACCCTTTCAGAAAGTGATGATGCCAGCCACGCACAGCTCTTCTGGAAAATCAAAGAGGAAAGAAAACTCTCTAACTGACGCTGTGAGACTATCGCCACACTGATACCAAAAGCAGACAAAAAATCACCAAAAACTGTCAGCAAATTGGGAATAAAAGAAAACCCCTTCAACTTAAAGGTCGTTTGTGAAAACATCCACAGCTGACATCGTACTTAACCGTGGAAGACGGAATGCTTTTTCCCCAGGATCAGGAACAAGGCAAAGGTGTCTGGTCTCACCGCTTTTATTCAACATTTCACTGGAGTTTCTACCCAGTGCAAGAAGGCAACAAAAAGAAATAAAAGGCATCATAATTGGAATGAGAAATAAAACTATATCTTTATTTTCAGATAACATGAAAGTATTACGAAATCTGCATAAAAGCTCACAGAACAAACGCTTACATTTCTAGGTTAGCAATAAACACCAGTGAATCGAAAAAAGAGAAACCGCTATTTATAATGTCATCCAAAATCTGAAATGCTTAGGATAAATCTGACATAGGGTGGATGAGGCCTACGCCCTGAACATGACAAAACACTGCCGAGGGCAATTAAAGCCCTAAATAAATGATACGCTGTCGTAAGCTGGGAGATTCGACACGGTGGTTTATGATAATGACTCTTCCTATGGCCAAGACCCTCTAAAAAGTTTGTTCAACTTCATGCAGCCGGCACATCCGTGCTCACTCCCATTTACCCTCCCATCTTTTTTATCCCAAGCCTCTCCGCCCTTGCCAATTTAGCCTGGAAAAACCCTTTTAGAATATGGATTCTCATCAGAAGAGGGAGGCAAGCTGAGTATTTCCATTTTATTGAGACTCTGAGTCAAATGGGCCAGAGTCCGTTTTACACCGGCAGGAGGGGGAAAGCAGCTGTGAGATTCTACACATCGATAGGCGTATCGGCAGTTAAAGGTCTAGGTGACCTCTGAGACCCAGAGAACTTTCTCACGAATAAAACGTAAGCACAACAGACAGCAGCAGCAGGGGGAATAGAAGCACTTTCAGCAGGGCGTAGAAGGGTTGGGGCCTGCGAGCTTCGCCGACGGCTCTCGTCCTCATTGGCTTTACTGTCCGGTCCCATTGGGTCAGGATGGCCTTTCTGGCTCCATCCCACTTCCCTGGGCCCATAAGTCGAAACTGGTATGGGCTGCAAGGACCGAAGTACACCTCGAGGGCCAGCCTGGGATCGGTCAGGAGCAGCCACGCTAGGCTGGGCTTGGCCCCTATGAGGGAGCCCAGCTCGTCCATGTATGTGACGTAGTCGGTCTGCAAAGTCTGGCTCTGGCCAAACCTGGGCGAAGAGAAGGACACATTGGGATGGGTCAGAACCGGTCCCCTATTTTCTATCTCAGTAAAGCAACATTTTAGTCAGTACGACCTCCAGCAGAACCCCACGCCCCTCTTTTCCCCCAGCACCGAATTTATCATTCATTCTGTGGCGATGAATGAGCTTTTACTTTCCTCTCCTTCCCAACAGCTTAGACAAGTTTGATGTCATTTTGAGCTTTTTTGCCTCTGGCCATGTGGCCCAAGTGAACTGACCCTATGGTCTTAAGGTGACTGATGAACTTACTTTTCTTTTAATACGTGAGTATTCTTTTCATTTTTCATTTAATTTTTTTAGCTAGAGTTGACACACAACATCACTCTCTCTAAGTCCATCCATGTCGCTGCAAAGGGAAAGATTTTATTCTTTTTTAATGGCTCGGTTTTAGCCAACTATAAATGTGCCACCTCTTCTTCATCCATTGCCTATCAATGAACACAGATCGCTCCCACAGCTTGGCTGTTATAAACGATGCTGCCACGATCGTAGGGGTGCATACATTTTTTACAAATTGTTGTAGTTTCTTTAGGTAAATGCCCCAAAGTGGAATTGCTGGGTCGTACAGAAGTTCTAGTGTTAATTTTTGGAGGAATCACCCTTGTTTTTCCCAGTGGCTGCACGAATTTACAATCCCCCCAGCAGTGCACGAGGGTCCCGTCTTCTCACCAGCCGCACATTCTCACATCCTCGCCAGCACGTGTCATGTGTTGTCTTTTTGGTAATAGCCATCCTGACAGGTGTGAGGTGATATCTCAGTGTGGTTTTGATTTGCATGTTCTTGGTGATTATCGATGTTGAACATTTTTTCAGCTGTCTGTCGACCACCTCTATGTCTTTGGAGAAATGCCCATTCGGGGCCTCTGCCCATTTTTTAATCAGGTTGTTTTTTCATGTCGTATGAGTTCTGTATGTCCTTTGGGTAGCTTAACCCCTTACTGGGTATATCATTTGCAGGCATCCCATTCAGTAGGTCACTTTTTCATCTTATTGATGGTTTCCTTCACTGTGCAAAAGCTTCTTTTTTTTTTTAATTAAATTTATTGGGGTAACAATAGTTAATAATATATACATTTCAGGCGTACAACTTTAGAACACAACATCTGGACACTCTGTGGCGTGCTCATCACCCAAAGTCTAGTCTCTTTCTGTAACCCTGTGTTTGACCCCGTTTACCCTGTGTGTCCTCCCCCCAACTCCCTCCGCCTCTGTTGACCAACATGGGCTTGTCTGTATCTATGAGTTTTTTCGTTCGTTTGTTTGTTGCAAAAGCTTTTTACTTTAATGTAGTCTCGTTTGTTTATTTTTCCTTTTGATGACTTTACCCAAGGAGACAGAGTCAAACATATTGCAAAGACACGTCAGAGAGGTTACTGCCTAGGACTGTTACGGTTTTGGGTCTTACATTTGAGTCTTTCGTCCATTTTGAGTTGGTTTTGCATACAGTGTAAGAAAGTGGTCTGGTTTCGTTTTTTGCACGTAGTCATCCAGTTTTCCCAGCATCATGTCTTGGAGAGACTGTCTTTTTCCCGCGTATATTCCTGCCTCTCTTGTTGTAGATTAATTGACCATATAAGTGTGGTTTATTTCCGTTCATCTGTGTGTCTGTTTTCGTGTCAGTCCCACCCTGTTTTGATGACTCCAGCTTTGTATTACAGTCTGAAACCATGGAGCATGATACCTCCAACGTGGGTCTTCTTTTTCAAGATTTCTTTGGCTATTCAGGTCTTTTCTGGTTCCATAGAAATTTTAGGAGTATTTGTTCTAGTTCTGTGAAAAATGCTATTAGTATTTTGGTAGAGATTGTGCTGAATCTGTAGGTCGCTTTGGGTAGCACAGACGTTTTAATGCTGTTAATTCTTCTAATCCATGAGCACTGTATATCATTCCATTTACTTGTGTCTTCTTCAAGATACTCCTCTCACCAATGTCTTATAATTTTTCTGGGTACAGGCCTTTTACCTCATTGGTTAAATTTAGTCCCAGGAATTTTATTCTTTTTGATACAATTGTACATGGGATTGTTTCCCCAGTTTCTCTTTCTCATAGTTCATTATTTACATATAGAAATACAACAGATTTCTAAATATTAATTTTGTATCCTGAAACTTTACTGAATTCATTCATTTGAAATTTTTTTTTGCGAAATCCTTAGTTTTCTATAGACTGCTTACATTACCTGCAAATAGTGACAATTTTACTTCTTTCTTTCCAATTTGGAAACCTTTTCTTTTTTTCTTTTTTGGATTGCCGTGGCTGGGGACAGACAAGTGGTTGATGAGGATGGAGTTCTTGCGGAAAGTGTTAAGGCTCTGTCTCCATCTTAGCGCTACTGGCATTTTGAACGGGACACTTCTCCACGTGGGCGGGCTGCCCCCGGCACTGTCGGAGGTTTAGCACCCCAGTTTCTGCTCAGTAGACACTGGTAGCACGCCTTCTTCACTTATGATGCCCAAAGATGCCTCCAGACTTTGTCAAATGCCTCCTGGGGACCAGAATCAGCCCTGTGTGAGAACCTGTGTTCTAGCGTTATACGGGAGAGCTATAGTGACTGTTATTTGCCATCTGATTCTGTTCGATTATAGCTAGTGCTCCATTTCATTCACAAATACAGTCTCTTACCACTTGAGTTTCTTCCCCATTTTCTTATCAATATCATCTATCATTTCCTCTGAAGTTGGCAGGGTACACGAGTCTAAAAATAGAAAGAAAGAGGGAAATATTGAAAAAAACAGAGCAATCAGGAATGTATAATGACATATGATGGATTTCATTCAATACTTATGAACACTGTCCCTAAAAGATTTTGTATCAAGAGGAGGTACCTTTTGTACCTTTAGTAGAATAAATTCACAGAAACAGAAATCTGAGGAGCCAGTGTACTTGCTCTGGGAATGGCAAACCTCTCAGAGGTCGTGGAGCACATCTGTCCTGTTTCTGTTGTATCTCCAGAACCTGGCACAGTGCTCGGCATCCAGCAGGTGCTCAATACATGTTCACTGACTAAAGGAATGGAAGACAAGAGGGCCCACTTACTTGTAAACACTTTAACAGCCCAGCGGGCTTGCTGGTCGGCTGTGGGGATGGCCGCCCCAAGGGACTGGACAAGGCCAATTACAGCCAAGGTCGGCTTCTCCATCAGCGGGGGGAAGATGCCTTTAAACAAGGAGAGCTCATTGTTTCTGTTCTGGATGAAGCAGTCATCGAGGAAGGGGTAGGCATAGTTATAGCCAGTTGCGAAGATGACAAAGTCAATGGCCTCGAAGACAGTCCCATCCTCGAACACGGCCGAGGTCTCTGTGAACTTCTTCACGCCGGGCTTGATGGACACGGTGCCACACAGGATGCGTGAGGGGAGCTCGTCATTGAAAACAGGCTCTTTCCTCAGGGTGCTGCGCAGAAGCAAGAGACGAAGGCTATAAACTATGTCATCTCCCAGAGACCTCGCGACAGCCCACAGCACTGCAACCACATCTGAGCAGTTCAGCCTCAGCTTGGGGACAACTGAGCTTTTCTTTTGGGCGGTTCCTTTCCTGCTGCCTGGAACTGTCTGTCTGAGCTGCCTCTCGTGGCCCCTAGAAACTTGAAGGTTCTCTATGGTAGGCTCTTTGGAGACTCACCGAATAGATTAGAAAAAAACTAATTCCTAGACGTAATAAAATGATTAAGAGTGCTGACTCTGGAGAGAGATGCCCCAGATTTATGGCCTGGCTCCCTCTCCGACTAGCTGCCACATCCCAGGATTGTTTCCTTATTCATCAAAGGGGGACAATACAAAAAATTTTTTATCAGTTTCAAGCATATAGTACATTGGTTAGATATTTATATAGTTTATAAAACGATCCCCCTGATTATTGCCACCTTTGGTTTCCTTTCATCAACTGCGGTCGCAAAAGAAAGTATAACAACTATGATCCTGCACTTCAGCTGCCAAAATTCAAGGAATGATGTTTCTTTCTGACGACATTCTTCATTTTGGGTTGTTTCCTTCAGGGGTTTGGGAACATCCTCCAACTACCTCAAACACTGAGAAACTTCATAAATCTTAGGATTTGTCTCTGTGCCTCCGCACTGTTCTCCACCTCTATAATCCTGCAGCCTCTTCTTCTGTCTTACAAGGTGACAAAAAGTAGGTCACGGGAAAATCTATTTTCCTCTCCCCTCTTCCACCTCTGTTCTCCTGAGAGGGAGTGTGGATGTGTCGTCAGCATCCCAGGGGGCCTGGAACCCTTTCTGGGAGGGAGCTTAATTCTTAAGAGTGGATTTCCCAAATGATGTATTAATTAATGTCTAAAGGACAAAGCCAAAACACAGTTTTCAGTTGTTCTTACAAGACAAAAAAAATCTTAACCAGATCAAGCTTTGAAACTCCTATTGCATTAAACATAATTTTAAATGTGTGAAATCAACTCTTCTTTCTCTCTAGGCATCTAGCAGTCTGTCTGACCAGGTAGGACACGTGCTGTGGAGTGAGGATTGGGCCCCCAAGCCTTGTATTTGCTGTTTCAGTTTCCAGTTGCCTCCTGTTTTTCCTTAACCTGTTTCTCTATGCACTTGCTGGCATGGGCCAGCGATGAAAGTTCTCAGGGAGTCCTTTCTTTGCTTACCCACTTGAATACTTTTTCTCTTGACATAGTGACACTCCCAACTCGAATGCCTTTCTCATTAGTGGAAGTTGGGCTCTGTCTCCATAGAGAAGGACCCAAGTGGATCTTGTTAATTTTATTGGCCCCTCAGTTCTGGGGAGCCCCAGCGCCTGACATGTCCCATGCCTCCCGACTGTCCTGCCAACGTGTGACCCTTCGGTGGTGGAGGAGGTGGGCGCTCTTGTTTTCTCCCTCCCCACTCGCTGAGATGTGCTGATTAACACCACTCTGTTCATTGTTCCTCAGAGGCGTGTCTGAAAAGTTGAGACTATTCAGAACCAAAATTCTGTACTGAAGCTTGTAGCGTCCACAGCTGGATGCTGCAATCAGGGTGATCTAGCTGCCTGCTCCATGCCCAGTTTGAATTTTTCCATGCTCCTTTCCCCATTAGACTGATTTCAATAAGATTTTCATCCCATATGTGGCCTCTGGGCATACAGTGTCACCTATGCCGTCCTCCATTTAATCCCAGCAGCCTCTGTGAGACAGACCTAGGGACCTAGAGAGAAAGAATTCGACTCAAACCAGCGCCCCACTCTTGAATGACAAACACGTCTTATTCACAGTACCCATTCAAAGGCATCAGGCCATAGTTCTCGTGCTTAAACCACGTGTTCATCTTCTTGACATATAACCAGTCAGAGACAAACGAAGGAAGAGCGTTCCGGAGGAAGGTTGCAAAGCGAGTGATGTACACCATGTCCCAAGGACAGCCATCATCCCAAACCCGGCTCATGACCCAGGAACCACTTCTGGTGCTGATAATGACCTGGTGGGGAAGGCCACACAGATGTCAGTGCCACTCTTCAAGAAATGGGTAGATAAGACATTTCTATGGACGTCTCTGTACGTTTCCCTCAGTATTCAGATAGGAGCAGTTTTAAAGAGGTGGGTCACGATGAGTCGTCCATGATCAAGGCCAGGTGGAGGCAGAACTCTTCCCTCTCCCTACCCCAGGGAGCTAGTGCAGCATTGTTGTAAGAATGAGGACCTGCCACCTTGAAACAAGGGGGCTCTGTATTCACCCGTGACAGGTTTCGTCTTCACACACTCGTAGACTAACACGGTAGGTCTGGGGGCCACTAGCCAATCCAGCAAACCTCAGTGGTGGTGGGTGGTGGCAGTTGCTGGGTTGGGGGCGGGAATGCAGCTAAATCCTTAGGCTGAGGAGATGCCAGAGATTTAACTCTGTTCTCCGTCTCTGGTCTCCTATTCCAGTTCTCCCCACACACCCACCCAGCAGCACCTTTGCTGCGCATCCCGAACCATGACGGCCCCCTCGGCCCTGAGACAAACCCACGGCCTGGCCATTGTACCACTCGTGTAACAACCCAAGGGAATCTGACTTAAAAAAAAAAATCTTAGCTTGTATCTACGTACATCTAAGAATGAATTAATTGAGCCCCTATGTCCTTTAAAATACATTGTGTCTGCAGGGCCTACTGGTCACACATGGCACAGCTCAGAGTCTCTAGGAGATGTTCTTTGCCCGCAGCCTGGCTAAGTCGGGTTCTCTTTCCGTGGGGCTGCCCCTGCCACACCGAATGGCACTGAAGTCACATTACCTCCTTCTGCGGTGGCCCCCTGACCTGTCACCCCACCTCTACCCATAGCCTGCTCCTTGAAGTTGGGAAGAAATCTGACTCATTTCTGCGTGTGTTCGCAGTCGGACATAATTTTGACACATAGAAAGCCCCTGGTGTTTGTTGAGCACTGGCTGTTGAAGGAATAAAGAGTAGGAAGCCCTAAAGCTTGTGTATCTCCCAGACCTTCGGAGTGGTCAGCTGAGTGAGTACCTTTCACGGGACACATGATAAGAAATACCGTCAGACAAAGAAAGAAAAGAGGAGCCTGATTAGTCACCAGTGTGCTCGGAAGCTACCAGAACATAACACTGAAACAGAAATGCACATTCACACACACACACACACACACACACACACACACACACACTTACCTCCGGGTCCAGCAGAGTGTACCTTCTTCCTAGCATGGGCCACGTTACCTTGCTTCACAAGGCGGGTGTCGGCAGTCCTCCCCGACTCAAGGGAGCTGCACAGCAGGTGGCTCCCTTGTGGGATGACGTGACGAAGACCATCCTCTGTGCCAGGCTGCTGATTCAGTAGTAGAGCCACGCTCGAGGTCGGCGTCCTCAGACCCTTTCGACCACTTACCTGTGTAGCCAGGCGACTGAGCTCAACAGCAATGTCACACGCCGAATTCCCCAGGCCAATTATGAGGACCCTCTTCCCCTTGAAGGCTTCTGGGCCCTTGTAGTCCCGGCTGTGGAGGTAATGGCCTTGAAACTTGTCTAGGCCTAAGTAGAACACGGGGGTGGTCTGAGTTGATTTTCAGAAGAAATCATGAAAACTGCCTTTGTTGAATATTTTTATTTCTAAACTTCCTATTAATCAGTCTTAATTTCTTAAGAAATTCCCTAGTTGGAATGCATTTGTTCTTTTGGTGGTTTTTTAACATGAAGCCCCTCCCCCAAATAATTATTTTCACCGTCTTTTAAAAAAACCCTTAACTATGAAAACTTCTATTTTTATAATAATAATAGCTAATATTTATTACCGTGGGCGGGGCCCTCTGCTAAAGGCTTTGCATGTTCTGACCATTTACTCTCGATAATATCTTTGAATGGTTTGTCCTAGTATAATCTTATTTTAAAAGACAAGGAAATTAGAAAACCCAGCCTTTCTCTATAAATAACAGATGTTTATATTATAAACAACATAAGAACAATCGACTTTCTTTAAACAGTTTGGCCGTTGGACTCTGCTTTTCTGAATGTACCTTCGTTCAGAGATCTTGTGTGTGTACAGTCAGGACTTGAGTGGGCGTTGGTGCGCCTAAGATAAGGACTCGAGTCTTCATCTTACCTCAGACTTGCAGGTCTTTGATTCTTTTAGTTTAGGGGTTCGGGAGGCCGGTTATTACTAGGTCTCACAGACCCCCAAACTCAACATTTTTGTTTTGAAATCTTTGGAACCTTAACAATCATTAGGTACGATCTATGGAAAGATCTATTCCAACCTGATGTTTGGGTATTAAGTCCCCAGATTATTATATATTTTCCAGACTTACCGGGAAAAGAATCACTTGGCAGATTGGGGTACACGTGATGGCCCGAACAAATCATGACAGCGTCGAAGGTCGTGGATTCCTGCTTCCCATTCTTTTCCGAGACAACTTCCCATTGGCCAGTAACTTCGAAGCTGGGGCATTTCTTTACACTGGAAACCAGGGTCTTAAAGAAAATCAGAAAGAAATCCCTTCTACTTACAATTCTGTTTGTCTATCTGTGTATTTATTAGCAGCGTTTCTGTGGATGAAATGGTTAGAGCTCTCCTGGTCGTTGGGAAATGCACGGGAAGATAATAAAGTAGGAGTCACGGTGACTCTTCACAAGGGAAGTTACTTACTGCGGCGTAGTCACTCTTTAGACATCTCGTTAGTAGATTCGGGGCATACGGTACTGAGTGCTCTGGTGGGGGATGTCATGTCATTTATGTACTGACACCTCCGTGGACATTCACAATTTCTTTTCCTCTCTGACTTCATCCTCCAGCTATTCCACAAATATAGGAGTGTCCTAGGGATCAGTCTTTCCTAATCTCACCTTTGTCTCCATAGTATGACTATAGGGAAAGTATATACAAAAACTAGATTATGTTAAATACAATTATAATCTCTCTTAATTATTATAATTATAAGTTATATAATTTATAAATTATATAATATAACTTATAATTATATATAACTTATAATTTATAAATGATAGTATCTCACTTATAATTTATAATATACATTGTAATTTATAAATGATATAATATACTTTTATGATTTTATTATTTGTTATTTTAACATAACAAATAGAATTCCATATAACGCCAATTCCCAGTTTTGCTGATTATCTTTGGGAGTATGTGTGCTCCGCATTTAACCGTGATGAACCGATGTTACGCGTTCTAAGCAATGGTCAAGCATCATGGTGATTTCTGGAGACGATGCCATCATTTCTAAGGCTCCTAATCTAAGGAGCTAAGTGGGTGACAGATGAGAGGAAATACTGTATTAACCATTTATTTAAGTTGCTACTCTTCATCCTGGAAGAGCTTGTAATGAATGCCATGGTTTAGGACCCAAAACTCGTTGACACCGAGTCTGAATACGGACTAGGGACTCTGGCACTGAGCATCAGGGTGGACAGCACACGGTGACAGCATGGCTGCCTCCAGCATTTCCTACGGTGTCTCGAAAGCCCTCAGAGACTCGTGGGGAATTTATCTGGGGACAAGAACCCCCAGCGTGTGAGTGCTTTGTAATCCGAACCAACGCCTCGCCTGCGATGGGGGAGGCGTCCTGCCACCTGGCTCTGGTTTCTGTCGTGACGCGCTGGGTCCTGGCTGCCCCCTCACCCCGACCCATCCAGGTACCAACGGCACAGATCGCAGGCCCTTACCTCAAACCGAATATATCTTAAGAGATTCTTCTTTCGGGCAAACGCCTCTATGTATTCCTGGAGCTTGCGGTGGTGCATGAAGTTGGGGTAATGGTCGGGGTACGGGAAGTCTGGGAAGCACATCATCTCTTTGGAAGAGTTGGTGAACACGGACGGGTAAATGCTGGCTCTGCCCTCTTCTGCGTGGTCCTGGGGAGAAGGACAGGCTTAGGAAGGAGGCCAAGGATGGTGTTCCCCCCAGTCGGTAGTCAATGCTTGGTGGACGAGAAGCTTTAACCAACCACCCACCCACCCACCCAAAGACCCATGGAGAAAGTGAACAGGCCTCTCTGTGCGATATGGAAAGAAAAGCCTCAGCACAGTTCCTGGCACGGAGCTGTCTGCTGGCCGCCGTGGGCCTCTTATTCTAGTTACCCTGAGTATCACCCTCAGTGTTAGTCCCACCGAGTTTTCTTTCTTTTTCCAGTCAGAGCTCCGGTCCTGACCTCACACTCATGTCAAAAAAACAAAGGGACGAGTAAATGGTCGGCAGGAGAGGCTGCAGCCTCCAGCCCCTGTGGCTGGCTCTGTGGCCGTCACTGTCCCCCTCAGCCACCGCAGAGCCTTCTCTTGGCGTGGCTTCCCAACTTTGGCGAGCTCAGACTCACCCTAAGGGCTCCTCAGGCTGTAGTTTCCTGGGCCTGACCCCAGAAATTCTGATTCAGCATCTCTGGGGTGAGGCCTGAGATTTTGCGTTGACAAGTGCCAGGGGACACTGGCTGCTGCCGGTCTAGGGACCACGTTTGGGGCACCACTATCTATGGTAACTGAATTCTGTGCTTGGGGGGCTCCTTACGTCACCAGTTAGAGGTGACACCCCTACCAGAGAGGGGCCGAAGATGCTGCTCTTCACGTTGAAGCCACCGTATAACTGAAAAACAGCTTCTTTTGAAACGCGGGGGAGGCTTGATTGAAAATCAACATTTCCTCTCTGTCGCAAGGACAGGACAAAAGTTCACGCCATGTGCTGCCTTGAAAGTACACTTGAAAGCTGGCAGCCTCCGCTTCCCCACATCCTGAAGGAACGCCCGTGAGATGAAGGAAGAGGAAGAGGAAGAAGGTGTCATGTTGTTGCTGGGTTCGCGACGTCTGTCTCTCTCCAGCCCCGGCTGACGGCTGGAAGGCGAAGCCAAAAGGTCCTGGAGAGAAGCGGGAGGGTCGTGTCTCTCGGGGGAGCTGCCATAAGCATCTTCAGGTTTTAAACCTGACGCAGAAAATAAACTTCCTTTGGTCGGGATTGCTGCACTTCGAATAGCTCAGTCCAGAGATTTTAACTTTTGAAACCTGACTTGGGAATTTCTGCCAAGGTCAGACAGAGGGCGAAGCCTTCACGCCTGGCAGGTGCTCAGGTCCGAGTCTTCCCCTGTTCATCAGAGCCAGGAACTTTCCCTGGAGGTCGAGGGGACGAGAAGGGGGAAGGGAGGGAGGGCCGAGCCGTGGCCTGGGGACCGGTTAAGACGTGGACGAGCCCGCCCTTGGATTATTTCCATCGTTGATGAACTCTGCCTTTTGTCCCCTGGACACCAGCCACTCACAACATGAGGAGAGAAGACTATGTACCCTACAGCTCCTTGTTTTTGTTTTTGCTTCCTCCCCCCACCCCCCAAAAAAGTCTGTTCTCCAAACAAAAAAATTCCAGATGCGTGGCAGCAGACAACTGCAGAGACCTGGCACTTTCATGATTTCAGTCTCGGGGAGGTTTGAGCCAATAAGGAGGAAACTAAGCTCAGTCTCTGCCTCTGGCTCGGAGAGCTTGCCCTAGACCCAGCGCTCCAAGCGGCTGAGGGCACCTGTCACCACCTGTCACAGTCCGTCTGGGTCTCACCTTCGCTGCTAGAACATAAGCATCTTGAGGGCAAGGTCGGAGGCTGGTTTGCAAACGCCGTGCCCGCCTCGGTCTCCTTCCGTGTTCCATCCCTGCTTAGCAGTCTCCTCTCTGCTGGGCCGTAGACCCGCAAGGCCCAGCTCAGAGGCCGCCTCCTCCCTCCTGCTTCTCCTGGTCCTGCCCTCGTCAGCCGCACGCGCTCTCTTGCCCACCACGCGCTGGTCGTCCCCACCGCCCCAGTCACGTCCTCCCTCGTCGGAGAGCCATTCTGGCGCTCGTCTTCTCTCTGCTTCGAAACTGGGGCCTGCCTGCTCGGCCCCCTCTCTGCGGCCGTACCTAACACAGCACCCCACACGCGCATTTGCTGAGTGAATAAATGAATGCACGAGTAGGATCAGTAAGTAGAACCGAAGCCCAGATGGTTCTGTGGGGCCTTATTCGCAGACAAAGTGATCCCAACCTATTGTACCCAGCTGGGGGAGCAGCCTCTCATTATAGCGGATTAAAACCTTTGAGGCCGTGAGGTCCCATTAGGGTGGACGAAACGTAAGACGTGTATTCGGCCCACTGGTTTGATTTTCCTTTTACACGCAAAGCACGCGGTGAAAAGTTCACAGTTATCGGGTGTCTCTCTTCCGGAACAGGTTCTGCCTAACAGGACTGGCAAAAGAAAAGCTTATGTAACCCGTCTCTGATCATCCGACGTGCCAAGCGGCTTTTCTTTGAAAAGAAGGAAGGGGAGGGGTGTGTGAAAGGGGCTAAAGGTTGGGGTATTTGTATGTGTTCACATCCCCCGCAGGGCCTTGGGGATAATTCTCCTCTGACGCCGCAACATGATGGAAAAGCGACGGCCCCCTCCCCTGGGAATAACCCAGGGTCCGACTTCGCATCTTCTCACCCTGTCATCTGTGTTTCTTTAAATAAACTGGCCCATCTGGCAGCACCGGCCCCTGACAGACCCCCAGAGAGACCGAGTTCGTCGCCTTCTCTGTGCCCTGCATGGGGGGCCGGTTACCCCTGCCCGGACGCCCCTGCTGGTGACTGCACGTCTGTGGGATGTCATTCACACCGCAGACGGGGGGACCGGCAGCTCTGCAGGTGCGTCCCGTAGTGACCCCCACTTCCCTTGTCCGAGGACGTGCTTCGGGGCTCAGCTCAGGGCCGTTGCTGCCAGAGTTTCCCCGGAGCTGAGTTTCGCCTTCATTTAAGGCTCGGGGCACGTGTTCGTTAAGCTGACAGTCACCAAGGGCTGCCTTGTTGTCGTAAATCCCCTCTTATCTGAAACTCTTAGGGCCAGGTGTGTTTTGAAATCGTAGGTTGGGGCTATTTTCCATTCCACTCCTAGTGAGGAGCGGGGCAGCACCCTGCCTGCCTCCGGACGCCACGAATTTTCTGCAGCGAGACCCAGAGTGGGACAGACAGAGACGGAAAAGAGTCTTGTTTTCTGACCATGTGACTTCAGGACAGGTTTTGCTATCAAGTGAGCTTTAGCCCGTTTTCTAAGGATCGTGGACCCCCCGATGGTTTGCCTCACTAGGCGGAGTAGAAGCCATTTACGTCCAGTGATCGGGTCGCATATGAGGCTTCCTGGTACCCAGTACACGGCTCCGCCAAGAGAGACGGTCAAGCAGCATTTGATTGTTGCTGACGAGACAACAGAGAACTGTGTCATGGCTTAGGCTAAGCGGGCCGTATGTCCCGGAGCAGATGTAAATAAAGAAAACCGAATTCTTAAAAACAACAGCAGCAGCAACAAACCATCTTGACTATCCCCTAATGAAAACTAAAAATTGATGACCTTATATCTTATGTGATACTTTCAGGGATACAGGACCTCAATTTTTAAAAAAATAATAAAAGCCCTCGAGATGGATCCACGTGAGTTCTCAGCGCTGAGACCCTCCCCTAGAGCAACCTGTGGTTGCGGGTCGGGCTGTAACGGAGACCGGGACAGCGTGTCATAACGAGATGCATGATGTGGGATGGGAGGGACAGGATTTTGCTTTCCAGATCTGCCACTTTGGTGGCCTCCCTCCAAGTCCGAATTAGAACCGATCAGATCGGATTTGCCAAAGAGGCCATCTCTCCCTTCCGCTGGTGTCCCGGCGACGGGCCACTCACCGAGAATCTCCACAGGCCTCCAACGTGGTCGCTCCTTTCAAAGCAGGTGGGCTCCAGCCCCTCCTCCAGACAGCACCGTATGGAGGCCAGGCCGCTGACTCCCGCGCCGATGACGGCCACCCTCTTCACCATGGTCTCCCGCAGGAGGGCCTGGAGAGCGGTTCTTGAATGCTCACCGTTTCTCAGTAGAAATAAGCAGCAGAGGTTTGAAGATTCCCACCTTAACAGAAGGAAACGGAGATAGACATTAACAGATGGTGCCCATTACTTGTTAACCACGGCTGCCGCCATAGGCTCCTAAACCTGGGTCTTCTGGTTACTCGAGACGCCCAAACCAGCACAATCAGTGAGGGCTAGAATGGCAAGGACCTGGAAGATCACCCATCCAGGGCTCTCAGTTACAAAGAAAGCACCTGTCACTCCGAGGAGACTAGAAAGTACTTCTCCAGGGTCTCAGGGCTAGGAAGAAAAGGAGTCAGGCCTAGAACCCAAGCCTTCTGCGAGCAATCCACGGGGCCACACCACCCCCACGCACTGTGGCTGCTTGGCTCCAAGGGGTCTTACTCGTCATGGACAGAGAGCCAGCAGTTCGCTCTCTCAATGTAGGGAGCACGGCTTTTCACAATGTCTTTTGAAGTAGAAGTTGGGGCAGGGGGAGGAGTTATTCTTAAAGCAAAAATTCCTCTTTTTTTTTGTATTTTTTTTTTTTTTAATGGTGGAAAGCCCTGGTAAAATCGAGGGAGGAGGACTGAGAGTGGTAGGGAGAGAACGGGGGAAGGGAGGGGGGAAGGGCAAGAATCAGGTCCCTGGTCCTGGTTCCACAAAATCAAGCAGCGACTGATCCGGTCCGTGGAGCTGTAAGGTGAGCCCCTGGGAGATTAAAAGAACAAAGGTTCTTTTAGGTACTTTGCTGCGGAGCTATAGAATAGGCAGACCAAGCCTATGCACCTGGTCTACAGGGAAAGCGTTTTTGTACCAACAGTTTAAGGAAAAAAAAGCTCAGTTGTCTGGCACTTAGGAGGGTCTGGTTTGAGCAGCGGAGCTGACGCTTGGAGGTGATGAGTCTGTACAACGAGGGAAGTCGAAGCACAGGATTGTGAAGTCGCTCGTCTCGGCCTCCCGCCTCCCTCCCATGGCTGTGGCTGCCCATCCTGCCTCAGTACACCTCCCCCCACCCCTCTCTTCCGCTTCCCCAGGTGCCTACCCTACGTCCCGCGTTTTAGTGGGCTCTTAGGGGTTCAGGCATGAGCAGACCCAGGCCTTTCCATGCAGAAACGCACAGCCTCATGGGGAGGGAGGCGATCAGTGTCCCAGCGGACGCATGCGTCGGTCACGAGCCGGAGGTCAGGAGGAGACATCAAGCCCACCTGGGAGAAGAATAAGAGAGGCTTCGGTGGACGTGGGAAGAGAGCTGAGTCTTGAAGGAAGACTCGATGCTGGCCAGGTAGACGACGGGCAAGGACCGAAAAGCAGAATGCGGGCAAACGCCCAGAGGGTCAGAGCACGGTTCGTTCAGTGTTGCTGAACGTCAGGTGCTCACGCCGACCCAGGGAGGAGCCCCGAAACCTACCTCTGAAAGCGGGGGGAAAGTTCGAAGAAGGAGGCCGCACTCTCGTCTGGCAGTGATGGGAGTTTATGAAGAGAACTTTCCCAGCAGGTGCCTCTCGGGAGGACGCGGGAGGAGCTGCACGTTCTCTGCACGGCTTGGCAGGCACCAAAGGATCGTACCGAACAAGGCAGGGTGGACAGGGTGGTGGGAGGAGGGTGGGTGGCCAGTCCCAGGTATGGGGACATGCCTTCCGTGCTTGACGCAGCCAGGACCACGGCCTGTCCAGGAGCCAGGGGACCCAGGGGAGAGGAACTGGCTTATGCGAGGCGCATCGGTCACGATCAGAATGTCTCCGAGGGGGTCTGTCCTGGGTCCTCCTCGGCAGCGAGCACATCATGGGACAGTCTCTCCTCCACGGAGGGAATCAGCCGAAGATGAGTTAGACACTCAGGGCCCGGATGCTGATGGATATTGAAGTGCCGCTCCCAAGAGTCTGGGGACCGTCCTGTAGGTTGTTGTGATGCGCTCGAGGATTTTGAACAGGGAAACGACAAGGTCAGAAAAGATCAGATTCGGGTGGACGCTGCAGTGGACAGTGACTAGGACCAAGGCTACGAACACCCGGAGGCCGAGGCCCGAGTCAGAGCAGTCAGCGCCGGGGGCTGGGGGATACAGACCGGACCGAGAGACATTTAGGGGGTAGCGGTCTGGGGGTCCGGACTGTAGGCTTGTGCCTCAGTGAACATCCTTCCGTCCTCAAGATTTTATGTTGTGATTGACATGCGTATTCCTCGTGATTTAGTGCAGGGAGCAAAAAATCATTGTATTGTGCAAAAATAAAATAATAAGATAAAATAAAATAAAATAAAATAAAATAAATAAAATAAAATAAAATAATAAAATAAAATAAAATAAAATAAAATAAAATAAAATAAAATAATAAAATAAAATAATAAAATAAAATAAAATAAATAAAATAAAATAAATAAAATAAATAAAATAAAATAAAATAAAATAAAATAAAACAAAAGCAGCGATACAGTACAGGGAATCATGCGCCTACGTGGCTGGAAGGGCCGGAGAGCAGGTGGAAGGCGCTGTCGCAGGCCTCGTAAGGTCACACCTCTGGAGCGATACGACTCAAGGAGCACAAATCTGCCACTGCCACCAGGGACATCTCCCAAGGATGGGGCAGGGGTGATGTACACGGTTAGGACCACGTTTGCCAGTCAACAGAGTCACCGGACTTTGGCTTCCGCTCCCCTTGCCTTCTGTCTCTCGGGAGAAGCTGAAGTCGCATCGGAGCCCCAACTGCTGGAGGTCTGAGAAACGGCGATTTCAGCCTTCTAGTCTGCGCAGGGCGGGAGGGGTTCACGGGACGAGTGTCACCAGGCAGTGTCCGGCACCGTGGGTCGCGTGGCGCCCCGGGGAAGTCAGTCCCGCCCGATGGCCTCACGTCCTTCGCTGGAACCGACTCGGATTAGTTCCTCTCGTCGTATGTTTTGTGATCATTCCTGACCCCGCCTGGGACGTGTGACGATGAGGGCTGCACTGGCCACTGTGAAGGAGAGTTGCTGCTGCTGCGTGGGGTTCGGCCTACGCGCCCAGTTTGTTCAGCCAAAGAATGTTTAGGTTTTCAAAGGCCGGTTGTGGGGTCCCATTAGGGCCTGTCCATTGGGGCTGCTTAGGGGGACAGAGGTGCCCCAGAGTGAGGAGCAGCTGCTGAGGAAGCGTCTGCCGGAACCGGGGCCCGTTCTTCTGGGCAAGGGGACCTGCTGGGGCGAGGTCCCCCTCGTTCGGGTGCCTCCGGAGCTGAAAGCAAAGCATCGATGCAGGGAGACTGGGCTTTCAGCTCGTGTAGACACGGAGACTTCACTTCTCCATTTCCCACATTCCACGGGCGGTTCGCGGTCGGAATGCCGGGCATCGCAGGGGCGGGGCGAGCGGCCTGTGGTC
Organism: Cynopterus sphinx; assembly: GCA_030015415.1. NCBI lineage: Eukaryota > Metazoa > Chordata > Mammalia > Chiroptera > Pteropodidae > Cynopterus > Cynopterus sphinx. The sequence continues at coordinate 2,587,254 of CM057392.1, read as the reverse complement.
AGGCTGCCCTGGGCAGCCGACTGGCACTCGGGGGACAGGGCGGGGGCACACGTGAGGATGTGCTGTGAATCCAGGAGTAGAGCGTGGGAACTGCTGCTGCTTGAGAGAGAGTGCGAGGGTCCGGGAGGTTCCCAGGTGACTCTCCATCTCGTAATGCTCACTCCTTTATTAGCTGGACCGAAGGGAATTTCGGGGGACCCGTGGCTGTCGACGGAGGCCTTGACTTGTTGTGATTCCTGGGTCTGTGGGCTTCATTCCATCACCCCTGCTGGGCCCAGCCTGGGCCTCTGCCTAGCTGGTTCCGTCTTATCCCGGGGAGGGAAGGGCATGGGGGACACAGAGAAGAAGATCACGCTTCCCTGTCCTGTAATAACAAGATGTCATGGCGCGCCGCCTGGTAGTGACCCCCGCTGTAGCCAAGAGGAGGGCAGAAGGGTCAGAGGGGTCCCCGCTTTCTTTCTCCGTCACTGTCTCCTCTTCTTGGGACCCCCAGCCCTGTCCAGGGAACGCAGGGGCAACCCCATCCTTTCTGGGGGGGGGGGCTCTTGTCCGTTTCCTTTCTCTTCCTCAGGGGCCCTGATTCTGAAGGGTGGGGGCCTCGTCCACCCCTATTTTGTCTGCACGAGTCCTGGGCCTCCTTTGAGATCCTGGACAAACGTCACGCTCCCCAGGAAGGCCTCCTCGTGTCCGCGCACGTTGCTGCCGAGTCCCCAGAGACCAGGGACCCTGTCCCTCACCAGCCGCCCCTGCAGCTCTCCAGGGATTGTTGGCGAACTGCCTCGTGAGAGTTCATTGGTACCTCTGGGCAGATTTCGTATTTCCTGCCAGAGACCACCGTCGCCTGCACTTCTCATTTCATCTTCCTCGGCCCCCGTAGAGAGTTAAGTGTTCAGCGGGAGTAAATGTTGACTTAACTCCATGTCCCCTTCCTGAGTGGTTTTTTTTTCTTAATAAATAGCACAACAATGATTAACTTCATCTGCCAGGGGGTTGCAGGCCCTTCAGTATCCTGGAATTTGCCCTGGACTTCACCTCTTTCCGCAGGAATGCTCGGGGCCCTTCTTGGTTTTGAATAGAATGTGTTATGTTTATCTTTTCGGGCAAGTGTCTGCCAACTGCATTTTTTTTTTTTTTGTATTAGAACAAGTTGCAAAATACATTCTCTACACTCGCGGGGTTATGTAAAACCGGCTTCCGGTTTGGATCCACTTAAATCCGTGGAATTTTGGCTCACGCACTGCTTCTGACATGGTCGGGGGAAGGAGAGGGAGGAGGGCGGAAGGTGGTGGGAAGTTCCTGCGTTTGAAATGAGGTCATCGCTCCTCAAAGAAGACACTTTCCTTTGTTTTGTTTTGTTTTTCAAGTGACTTACTGATTAACCAAGCATTGCTGTATTCGAAATCCCCCAGCATCACCCAAGCCTGACAACCCCGGACTGACATTCACTCGAGTTATTAAATTCATTCGCGGCCTCATTTAGTCATTCATTAAAATACGGACAGACACCTGCCAGGCGCCAGGTACAGCTGGAGGCACTGCGGATCCAGCCGCAAATAAATTCCCAGGAGAGCAGTCACAGGAGCAGGGGTGAGAGATGGGGAGGGTGTGTGTGCTGGTGGGCGACGGTGACAGGGCCGAGATTCAGGCACACACAGGCCTCACTCTAGTACAGGGCAAAACAGAAGTGCCCCCAGCAGGGGACCGGCTCACTAGGCTGAGGGTGACACATCCAGCACAGGGACAAACCAAACACGCCCTTGGGAAGCAAGCGGCCTTCAGACGGCTTTCAAGAACGCCCGCTGCTGGTGGTGTTCCCCCAGCTTCAGTCTCCTTCTTTTCCGCTCTGCTTCCCGACATTGGGCCTGGGGCTCTCAGACCTCATTCTCCTTTGCCCTGAGGGCACTGAGGCAGCAAAACCTCTTCCCCGGGCAGCCACGCTGGTGCCAGAGCCAGTTCACGGTGGTTCCGACACCCCCGAGGACCATCAGCAGCCGGGGAAGGTCCCCTGAGGGGAGGTAGGTCCCAGCTCGGCCCTTTCCCGCTCAGCTTTTCAGCTCCCACCATCCCAGCCTCTTTCCCTCCCCTTCGGGCCTGGGCGTGGAGCTCAGAGCCCGCCCCGTGAGTCAGGCCCGCAGGGTGCTCTGTGTTCTCTTCCGTCGTCTGTGATATCGTGCCAACAATTTTGAAGGCCGTGTTCTCTGTATGAAAGTCACGCGTGACGTCTCTGTTTCCCGGCCGGACACCGACGATTAGAGAAGTCGGTGCTGGGAGTGGACACTCAGAAATGAGAACTGGGGGTCGGTTTGGTCGTGACCTTGGCCCGGACGCGGTGCCGGGCTCCTTCACGGTGGTGTCTGGGACCTGGCGACGCACGGTGTGTCAACCAGATTGCCACCGAGGTTTGGGGCTGAAGCAGGTGGCCGGGGTGACAACGACATTGACCCCTCAGGGGGATGGTGGGCTGCTTCCGAGTGTGCTGGGCCCTTGAGAAAGAACAGAACGGCCCAGACCTCTCTGCTCTCGGCCTGGCTTGTGGCCAGGGAGCCACGGCTCCTGCGGCGGACCTAAAGGAATCTCTCAGCTCTCGTAGCTTCCGAGCTCACCTTGCTGAAAGTCAGAACACCTGGTGCTGTTAGATTCACGACCGGAGCCGGGCCTCTGCCTGCTGAGGGGCAACAGGTACAGAGTCTGGCTCGGGAGGAGTCGAGATTTAAGGAGGGTTTCGCCGATGCGTAGATTCAGAGCGGGAAGAGGAGGATTAATGGAGACCTGAAGATGGCCTTATTCGGGGAGCAAACTGTAGACCCTGTGGTTAGCCCGGGACGCACTTGCTAGTGGGAGTGGAAGGAGAGGTTGACCGTATCGGGAGGCGCCTTGCGCGTGGTTTAGGTGGGCAAGAAGCAGCAGGGGGGATGCTGAGCAGGAGTGACGGGTTTAGAGGCTCGCTTCGGGAGGGCGGTCTGGCGGTGGCGTACAGGAGGGACCGTGACAGGGAACCTGAGGTCTGGCTGGCCAGCCGGAGGCCTGTTCCAGTAGGAATCGATGGCATCTGGATCCAGCTTGTTCAGTGGGAGTTAAGAGGTGGGGAGAGGGATGCGAACTGGTGCAGCCACTCTGGAAGACAGTTTGGCCGTTTCTTACTGAAAATTGACCACAAACACTGCGACTTCGGGGAGGACATGCTTTAGGAATACAGTTATAGTAGCTTAAAAAAAGGTTTGTTTTAGCTTTGGCTTTGTTTGTAGAAGTCGAGGTGTAATGGTTTCCTGTTGCTGCTTTAACACGTTCCCACGGATTTAGTGGCTTCCACAGCGCGGAGACGTTGTCATACGGTTCTGGAGGTCAAAAGTCCAAAACGGGTTTCCCTGGGCTGAGACCAGGCGTTGGCAGGAGCACGCTCGGCCTGGGGCTCTACGGGAGAGGCACGTTTTGCCTATTTCAGCTTCGAGAGTTGCATTCCTTGGCTCATGGCCCCTCCCTCCACCTTCAAAGCCGGCATGGTAGCATCTTCAAACCTCTCTTCCTGCTCTGACTTCCCACCTTCCCCTTAGAAAGGCCTTTGTAATCACGTTGGTCCCACCTAGATAATCCAGGATAATCTCCCGGGCTCAAGGTTCTTAATTTAATCATCTCCGTAAATTTCCTTTTGCCACATGAGGTGACAAAGGCACAGATCAGGGAGTTAGGAATTGGGTGTCTTTGGGGAGGTTCTTATTCAGTCTACCACCCTGGGGAACCCCCCGGTTTAGAGCTGGGAAAGGAAATGTGCCCTGATCTTGAGAAGTGAAACCTGGGATGTCAGGGGAACATGAATATGGTTTAAGGCAGCAGTTCCCAACCTCCGGCACCAGGGACCGGTGCCAAAGAATCTAAGGCCTGATGATCTGAGGCGGAGCTGAGGCGGTGATGCCGGCGCTGGGGAGCGGCTGCAGGTACAGGCGAAGCTTCTCTTACTCACCTACTGCTCACCTGCTGCTGTGTGACCCGGTTCCTAACAGGCCACAGACTGGTACCGGTCTGCGGCCCAGGGGGTGGGGACCCCTGGATTAAGGGATAGATTAAAAATCATCTGTTCTTTCATGATTTTTAATAGTAACGCTTACAAATACCTAACCATTTTATTAAAACATGGAGGCAATACACCTTGTTAGAATTTCATCTACCTGGCAAGGGTTCATTGAGCCTGTACGAGGTGCCAGGCACCGTGAGTTCCAGAGTTCAAAACCAAGTGTAAGTGGCATTTGCTTTCCAGAAAGTTCAATGTCGTGGGGCAGAAGGAGAAGGAAATGGGTCACTTCATTACAGTGTGGTACATGCAATGCAAGGGACGCAGAGTGCTGAGGCAAATCCCAGGAGCCGCACCCTCCGCTTGATCAAAGGGGCCTGGAAAGGACATGTCAGATATACTCATCGGGGTGCAGTTAGAGCAGAAGTGTGTCCCTACCGTGACCTTCCTGAGGATGGGAGCCTCGTCTATGTTCCCCAAACGTCCTCACCACCTAGCACAGTGTCTGGCACTGACACGGTGCTCCGCGGACGATTACCGATCGAGACAAGTTCCAGGAGCTTCTCATCTCTCTGTTGATACGATTTTTCAATTTTATTTGAAAGAATGGGTGGAGGAAGGCTTCTGATCGCTGTCACACCTAGAGAGGCGACGGATTTCTACCTGTGGAGGCAACGGAGAAGGACAGGAGAGGGGCACCTACGAGTAGACCCTCGTCCGAGTCGTGCTCCAAGGCTCCGGTGAACGTCTCAGTCCTGCAGAAAGTCTTCGTAATTCTCATGCATGAGGCCGTCCTTGTCATTCTTGATTTCTTGAATCCACAGAGGACTGCCTGTCAGGTCGCTGGGCCAGTTGTAGTTATAGAGAGGCTTCACTTTTTTGACATAGATGAAGCGAAGCAGTTTTTGGACACTTTGTTTCATGTTGGTGGGGGTCACATTTTGGGCTACTTCCTGAAAGAGTGTTTGGGTTATTTTTGCCAGCTCCCTGATCACAGGGTCTTCATCCCGGACCACCCGTTTGATAGCTGTAACGGCAGAAGGGCTCTTAGGTCAAGGCATCCATCTGTAGGCAGAGAAGCTGTAACCAACAGCCCCACCACCCCGCAGAGCCATGCTGTGTCCCCTCCTCCTCCGCCCCTGGGGTTCCTAATGGACTCTAGGACGAAAAGTCAGAGAGAGAGAGAGAAGACGGGTGGGGGAAGGAAGGAAGAGAGAGGGAGAGGGAGGAAGGCAGGGAGAGAAAATGGAGAAAAAAAGATGCCCTTCACCCATTTTCCCATTGATGCCCCACTACTACCACCCTGTTCCCACCCTGGCCCCACTGTAGAACTCACGTGGGCAGACTCACCAATAGTGAGTGTGTTCAGACCCACGCGTAAAGATCCCACCGTAACTTCAACACTTACCGTCAAGCATGACGTCAATTTCGTCTTTGAGCAGTAAATGGCCACCCAGTGTTGCCAAGTAGCCTGCGCACAAAGTAAAACCCCAAATACATCATGAAAACAGACATTTCCCCGGCAGGATGAATGCCTCCATCGCTCCCTTCAGAGCAAAACCTCTAGATTATCCCTGAGTCCTCCTTGAGTGCTCTCGAGTACTTACTAATCAAACTCTTTTTTGGGAAACGTGTGTGCGTGTGTAAATGAACGTGCCGCGTCGTAAATGCACAGCCGGATGAATGGCCACCAGGGAAACACGTCTGGCTGCCACCCAGGTCCCTGAACAGGACAGTGCGGCATCCCAGAAGCCTCTCTCGAGCCCTTCCCCCCCTGCTCTTCCGTCCTTCAGAATGCATCCTCTGGCGTCTGCCTTCTTCGGTGCATCCGTGTTCTTCCTCGGAGTGACAATCCACTCATCACTGCCGCGTGGGCAGAGGTTGGCCAGTGACGTGCCCCTGAAACGCAGCCCCGCGCCTGGGCTCAGCCGAGCACGCCCGGACGCTCTCGCCCGCAGCAGCAGAGTCGGGCAGGATGCGGCGCGTTTGGCGGCAGCATCACTCCGTGATTCTAATTGGCTTTTTTTGGTGGTGACTCACGAGAGTTTTGTGTATTTATTGGTCGTTGGGATGTTTCTTTTGAGGAATGCCTCTTCAGTTGAGTCTCTGTCGGGTTTGTCCGAAATCAAAACCTCTCTCTCTCGGAATGTTCCAGCAGTCCCCCCACACCTACCATATTCTTTTTTGACTTTACTGGGTCTGATAGCTCTCCCTCGTCGGCTGGGGTTTGTGGCTGGTTACAGATGTCCACGTTCCGTTGGAGACAGCCTGTACTTTCGGATGTTCCTCTTGCTCCTCGGGCGGTGATTTTTAGGCAGGGAAGGAGAGTCCCGAGCGGTGAGTGGTGTGCCGTCTTAAATTTTGAAATCGCCCATGTTGAATACACTTTGTCTAATAACTTAACCCACGGCTCTCCTCCCTGCGAACTATAAAGTAGGATTCTGTCTACTCTCATCACACATGCGGACCCCTGGTCATCCCGGACATGGCCACGAACATGGCTGTCCACCCTAAACCAACGAGATTCGGGTTTCTCTTCCAAGCAAGACTTCCAGCTCGACCTTTCAGGACAAATTAGACAAGGAGAATTGGGTTTGATTTACCTATTAAGATAACCGATGATCTCCTCAGGTATGCTCTGGAGCTGCTCAGGAACCCCAAGGTGTCAGCTATCAACTCCGTAACGTAGCTCATGTGGGAAATAAGCTGAGGGAACAAACGGGAAGGAAACACCCTCCACTGCGAGGCCTGCAGAGGAGACAGCTGGGTCGCTCATGCCCCGCCAGGGCCAGTTTAACCCTTGGGATGTTCGTGCATGAGCTTCCCTCTCCTGCTCGAGATGTTATTTGGTTTGTTGTAGGCTTCCCAAACCTGACCCCGTGTTTCCAGCCTTTGGTCAGTGTCCTGCCATCCCCGCTCGTCTACTGTCGTAGTTCGTTCTGGTCTTCAGAGGCCCAGCTCATTAGGCAGTGAGCAAACGATTCCCGTTTTCCTTTACCCACGCGCGTACCCACCCACAGCTCAGCGCAGGTGCAGTGGGGGCCAAGGAGGTAGAGGATCAGTGTCGAGGAAGAGGAGGTGGGAAATGCTCGTTTCCTCTGGTCTCAAGCCCTCGCTGTCCCCGCCCATCTATTATTTTCTTTTAATTTTTCTTCTCCTAGATCCACCCTTGTCCTCACCCCACTCTTCATCACTCTGGACGTCCTTCAACGCTCTTTCTATCACTTGCGGCAGTGAACAGTGAAGGGCCACTTACGAGGTTGTTACAGATGCTGAGCACCACCAGCTCGAAACTGTAATACCGGTCATCAAACAAACACAGGGTCGACCATTTTAATTCGGAGGCGCAGATGGCCAATGTGTATTTACACGCCTGTGAAGGAGAGAGAGGTGCATGCTGATCTCTCCTTCTGCTGTCAACAGAAAACGCAGCAATTCTCTGCAAAAGTAAGAGAAACAAGGTCACGGGACTTACATTAGCAACTCGTATCTCCGTGTCCTCCAGAAACAGGATCAGGGGCACCAAGCCGCCGAGAACCACGTGATTCAGCATCCACGTGTAGTGGCTCATGTCCTTGAGTAGTTCTCCGAAGTGCCGGATGGCCATACAGCGAATGCCACTGTAACCCTGGGAATGTGCACAAAAAGCCTCGTTCGAGGACATCACTGGGGCTTCTTCCTTTAAACAGTGCTATATATTTATATTTATATTTATATTTATATTTATATTTATATTTATACATGTCTATGTGCACATGCCGTATAAATATATATACTCTACATGTGTCTATATGAAATTATTATGATTTATTTTCAGAATGATTTATATTCATCTTGGGTCTAAGTAGTCAGTTTTTTTGCTTGATTTTAGAATTAGTTTTGGTTACCAAAATTCACATTACACTAAAAAAAGAAATGTGAAAAGTAAGTTTCTTAAATTTAGGAAGACAGTATTTAACAAGATCTTAAAAATAGAAACTGCAATCATCCGTATGACTCAGAGATGATTTCTAGAAAGATACCCAAAGTAACGGCCTTGTATTCAAATGCTGGAGGCCTTTGCAGAGATGCCAGGGAGACCAGTGGGAGCTCTCGGCATACTGGCATTGAACCTGATAGCCCAGGGCTTGCTTACGCCCAACGGGAAGGTGCTCGGATTATAAAAATTCTAGAAGAGAAAAATTGCGAATCAGAGGAAGAGGTTAATTTTTGAAAAGATGACGTTGCCTTTCAGTTTTTAAGAAAGGTTTATGATTTCGTTTGTTTTAAACCTCTTCCTTTCTGCTCTCAGGAGTCTATCAGATATGTTCCCGACCAAATACCAATGGCTAGCACGGCTTCGTATGTTCCTTCCCAGAGGTGATTCCAGGAGTCACAGCCCAAACCTCCAGCAGTGATAGTTAAATTATGTGTCACGGGGGCTGAACCATGATGTGAATGAACAAAGCGGGTGGCGTCTGAGGAGAGTGGGGAGGTGATGGAAGGAGGACAGAGGACAGCCCTGGCCTCTCTCGAGGAGGACATCCAGCCCCCACACACCTGTGGCTCCCGTACTCCCAGATCGGCTGACATTTCATTCCCAGTTCAGATTTCTGTGAACAGTCTCCCGGTTTGAAAATATCAAACGTTAGTGTTTGAGGGCTAAACCTAGCCCACCTGCAAACTGCCTTCGTCTGCGGGCTGCCTGTTCGTGTCCCGAGGCTGCCGGTAGACGTGACTCGCTAACCACCAAAAGGCTGCACGGGCCTGTGGGAAGCCCCTCGCGTCCTCGAGCCCCCGAACCTGTCGACATCCCCGTTTAGATCTCCACAGGTTGAGTAAATCTGGGCACATTATTTTCTCTCCCTTTTACTGTGGAGAAACTTATTAACAGGTTCATTGATACCGAAATATTTTGCACATACTCTGCCTCCCCAGAAAGACTTGGGATAAATTGATACTTGATAACTATCTGTTTTTGTTTTAATATCGTTTCTTTGCATTTGGTTTGTTTTAATAATTTATTTAGTTGACTTTTTTCCTCCAATGATTTCATTTTGAAAGTCAATAATTTTTCACGTAGACATTCCAAATTCTTATTAGCTGTGTGAAATGGGCCGAAAATTCACTTCTCTTTGCTTCCGTTTCCTTATATGTAACCTGGATAATGGTGATCGAGTTGTTAAGAGAATTATGTAAGCTAGTGAATCTAGATTTCTTAGGACAGTGCCTGGCACATAGTAAGGCTCAAAAAACGTAGCCACTACTATTACTACTACTATTACCATTACGTCCTTATAAAAGTATTTTTTGCCACTAAATTCCTTCTTTCTGTAATTTAAAATATTGCTCTCTTCTTCAGTGAAATCTGAATAATTAAGAACTTGTAAATTTTGGTAAGATAATTTACTATGAAACAATTCTCTGGTTCGCAAACAACTCATTATAGAAGTCTTTAAAGATAGATTCCCCAGGGCACACCGAAGTGTCCTTGCTTTTGAAGATATACACTAGCATCCAAAATACATTTACCATACAAATGAGAATTTTTAGAATGTACAACTTTCTGATGAAATGTTCAAGTTTTGCAAGACAACAAACACCTTTGGGGCATTACACGTGCCGTCTCTAATCCCCACAAGACACCTGCTACACTCTCTGTTTCACAGGTGGGAGGCCGGAGCGCTGAGGGCCTGAATCACCTGCTGGAGATTTCACAGCTCGTAAGAGGCAGAACAGGGTTTCGGAACCCGGAAACCCAGGTGCAGGGCTCAGCATTACGCAGCCACGAAGCTACAATTCCTCTTTCACCCAAGGACAGAGGCTGTTCTTCCGTTTTTTGTATTTTTTCTTATGGGTAGACTTTTCCAAGTTCTCATAGTGTAATTAATTAAAAAAAAAAAAAAAAGACAGCAATTACCCGACTAATCTTGTTAGCTCTGGGGAGTAAATGGTGGCCGTGCACAAAATGAGTGTCTCCTCTTGACTTATTCTGGGATGTGAGGCCATTGCCTCCGCTGGGGCTTCTGCTGAACTATGAAACCTAGTGATCTCACAGCTCTCGCCGTGTAACTCACGTGATCCATCAGGGGACAGTAGCTGGAAGCAATTCTGGTGCACAGAGAGGAGTAGGTCACCCTGTCCAGTTTCCCCAGAAGTTTTCGAAGGGTGAGCAAAGCTCGGATTATGACCGTCTTGTCTTTGGAAAGGAAGGAATCCAGGATGGCTAGCAACAAGCTGGAGACGTTTTCTATCTACACGTAAAAGGAGGAAAAGGGGGGGATTTTGGAACTAGAGAGAAACCTGAGCTAGCATTTGGTGTGGAGCCCCCTGTGAGTTTGGGCAGTGGCAATGGGTGCTAGAGTTTGCTCGCAAGAGTCAATTGTGCAAAATTTTGTAAGTCGATCATTCAATAAAACCCACTATTAGACGTTAACTTTTATACATTTAGAAACAAGAAAACACTAGTGATACACACTCAGAACTTATCGTTTCCTATTGGTTTTGCTGCCTTGTACTCTGACCACAGTTATTTACGTGTTGTAAGTGGAAGGAAGAGCCTGAGCGAGTGCTCTGAGATGGTAACTCGTGTGCACACACGTGCGTGCGGTGGAGGGGAAGGTAACCCGTGAGTGGGGGTTAGGCCGCAAGGGGTGTCCGCGTGGGGCGGTTCTGAGAAATCCAGGGTACAGGGAGTGATTCTCTGGGAAAAATGGAAACGAGGTGAGAAAGCCACTCAATTGACTTGACGCGTTCCTCCCATTCAACCCAGCTTCCCTGTCCACAAACACCAGCAAGGGCCCGGAGCAATGTCCACGCTCAGGCGGCGGCCTTGCCGGCGTGGGCAGGTGCACACCACCCACGCACCTACCTGGTTGATGACCGGGGCCATGCTGGCGATTTTCTGAAGGCTCAGTTTGCTAACGGCAGGGTTGGAGTCGTTCACCCAGTTTTGGAAGAGAACCAGAAACTCCTCTGGGAATGGGTCCCGGAAGAAGTTATTCAGAAGCTGAAAGAAAACGGCTGATGGTTGTGTCAACAGAGTCAAGGCCGACGCGCCACTTCTGTGTTGGTGGTAAAAACCGAGACCTTTTCAGTAAAACTGGGACACAAGGCCCACTGAGACCTGAAATACCTGCGTTCCTATGCAGATTTCCGTACTCACGTCACCACACAGCCAACGGGACAGGCATATTTTCATTTTATAATTAATAAGTGATACGTGCGGTGGTGATTTGGTGCCACGTGCATAGTCTGTTGGCTCCCCAAACCTTTCACATAATGATTTTAAAATTCATTGATGATTTTTCTCTTTATTCAGTTATTACATCGGAACTTGCAAAATGGTGATTTTCTACTTTTAGTCCTCTTTCTACGTTTTCTGGCTGGCATCTGTCTCTCTCTCTCCATATACTTTAACAGGCACACAGAGAGACGTGAACTGGTACTACAGAAATAATTAATGTTTGTGCAAATCCACACCCCCAAGGAAATGATAAGAACCAACTCCTGGAGTAGGCTGAAGGGATGACCGTCCCCAAATCCAGACCTATCTCCACCCCCTCAAATGCGGATCACTGTTACGGCCTGAACTCGTGGAAAAATCAGTATTCAGAGAGGGAGACAGAGGTCGCGGTGTCGATTTCCATTTGGGCGAAGAAAGGGAGTGAGAACTCAGTTGTTCACGGTCCTCCAGTAAGACTCACTTCAGTGAGGAAGATCACTGTGATGATACTGTCCTCTGACCTCTTAGGACCTTCCACCGAGAGCTTGTAGAGATAATGCAAGGTCTCTGGGAACTGGGGAAAGTTATGGTCACAGAGGGTTCTGTAGAGGAGGAGAAGGCACTCAGTTAGCAAAGGGAATAAAGCCCCTTCCTGCGTCAGCGAAGGCCCACGGTAGGAAAGAGACCGTCCTTGTCCTTATATTCTCTGTCCCACTCGGCAACAAGAAAGATTTTCTCTAACGCGCCCTGATCCAAGGCAAACTGCAGCCGGGGGAAATTCTGCACGGACTCTGGGGAAGCAGAGATACCCGGGCCACTGGGTCACTGACAGCACCTCTTTCATCGACGTCAGTGCTCTTTCCCGCCTCCCATCCTGCGCCACAGGAGAGAGAGCACCCTGGGTCACCACAGGCTGCCCCCAATGCCAGGCCAAAGGCAGAGAAAAGAAAGCACGTAGAGCCAGCACCAGGCGCCCAGAGACCGTTTGGGATGCCCTTTCTGGGTCAGTCGCATCATCACATGGTCCATTATGTTGTCAAGGCCACGTATCTTGATTCTTGACCAGAAACTCTGGTTCCCGTCATGAGAAGCTTGCTATTTACTAACGGGCTATCTAGAGGGGGAAGAAAGCTTTCTGGTCCAAGAAAAAAGTCCTCTTTCATTATACTTTCCTACATTTATTTGTCTCACTGAGCACGGGTTTTATCAAACCCTTCCTCAAGTGGCGGGGGGTGGGAGGGAGGACATCCACAGCTGTCTGCTGCCTGCAGAGCAGGCGTCCACGAACGACAGAGGAAGGGAAAAGCAGATGCCCTGTAGTCGTCGTGTCGGAGAGAGAAACCCATCTGCAGAGGGAGGCTAGCCGTGGGTCTGGATCATCAGGTAAGAGGGCAGGGAAGGAGAGAACTACCCCAACCTGTAAGCTCCTCCAGATAAGGGAAGTAGAAATAGGATGGAGACTTGGACCACGAGGGGAGCTTTGGAAGCTGCAGGACATCGATCGGGCTCCCACGTGGCCCAGCTGTAGGGTGGGAAAGGCGGGACAGCGCCAGGGCCCCGCGCAGAGCCCCCGTTCTTACTTGGCCACAAGGTAGACCCCGTGGTGCTGAAACATCTCGTGGGAAAACTGGTCCCAGCAATTCTTCTTCTTCAGGGCGACGTCCACCTCTTGCAGCCCAGAGCAATTCAGCAGCTCTTGCAGGGCGTCCCGAGCGTAGTCAAGGCCCCTGAGAAGAGCAGAGTCACCGCGGGTCCCCACACTGGCTTTGGCCTGGCTCAGTGCAGGGGACCCGCCTCTTCCTTCGGGAAACCTTGGGCAGGATGGCCACCTGGGGCAAGGGGATGTCGGGCAGGCAGCCGACTGCTTGCTAAACGCCCCGCCCCTCCCCTGATGGCCAGTCCACGGGCAGTGCGTGGGCCTCAAGTGAGATCGTGGCCCGTACCATCCAGGGGCATCCCGGAGCAGCGTGTTCGTTTATTAGCTTAACAGCTGATGAGCAAAAGTTGTTAAACGATGTGGTAACTGGCTCAAGGTGCCTGTTGATTTCCCTGGATGCTTTAAATAATGGGGTCTGTTCTCGTTTACTCGGGTGACCTAACACATGCCCTCTTGAAAGCCAGAGAGCGGATGCACTGTCAACGGGACTGACCGTTCCTGAGTTCTCCCTGCCTTAGGAGTCTCCGCCGGACGAGGGCACATGGCAGACGGCTGGGGCCAGGTTTTCCTGGAGAACGGCGACACTAACCGTGCTGTCTCCAGCCACCCGGGACAGCTGAGCCTCACCTGACGTGGACAGAGCGACGGCGAGCATCGTGGGCCCGCTCGTCGCAAGCACATCATGTGCGTTACTTTGTCTCGCTCGGCCACCTGCCCGGAGCGGTGGCTGCAGGTGGGCACGTGGCGGGGCCAGGATGTTCCCTGCACCTGCCACTCTCTGGCCCGCCAGCCCGTGGGAGCCAGCCCCGTCCTGCGGGCGTGGTTCCTCGTATCCTGCATACGCACTCGGGGACAGTCCTGGCTAACTCTGGACACTCGGGATGGTCGCTCTGCTGAAGGCATTTTACCCTCTGGGGGGAGTGAGGCTAATACACGAACACCCTGCACGAGGGATCGTAAAGGCTCCCAGGGGAACCCGGGGGGTAGGAAGAGTTGGCGGCCGGGAGCTGGTCCCTCACTGCATCTGAAATAACCACGCTGGCTCACAGAAGACTGTCGTCTGCCATCATGCTCATGCGGCTGCTGTAGGAGAGCTGAAGCATGAGAGCCATCAGGAGCTGAGGGAAGAACTCGGCCACCACCTTCTTGTAGGAAGCGATGGGCAGCAAGGTGCACAGGGCCTGCGATGCCTGCGAGGGGGGGGGGAGAAGGCGTCAGGCTCTTCCTCTGACCCCAGCCAGCCTCTGAGAGGGGGGAGGAGTGGGACTCTGCCACCCTCCCCCGCCCCGACCTCCGTGAAGGAGCCGGAGGTATGGACACGTGTTCCTTCAGCAACAGCGACCCAGGCCGCTCGGGCACGAGCATTCAGTGGTACTGGGCTCCCTGAGACCCGGGAGCGGTGCCCCTTCTGCCGAGTCAGCGGGGAGCGAGCTGCATCCCAGGGTCCCCTTCATCTGTGGCCGCGAAGACCAGGCCTGGCAATAACCAGGCCCTCCCTGTGCTCGGACAACCCAGGGCAGTGAGATGTCGAGGGGACACGGGTCGGGCCACTATTGTATCACTCAGCCCGCTGGCCACCAGAGTGCCCACCCCAGCGAAGCACGTCTCCCCACCTCACACTGGGGGGGCCGTGTCCGCTTTTTTCTAGGACATCTCTGTAGCTCTCGAGTTTACTACCAGGAGTGGTGGCTTTGGTCCTCGGGGGTGTATAACGATGGACCCAAGTGTGATCAGGCCTTGGCAGGTCCATAAACGTACCATCCAGCAGGTGGCTGCGTCTCCGATACCGCCTTCCGCACTGCCTCCCTTGCTCGATTCTCCCCAGATTTTCCGTCCTCCTTTTGTCCCTCCATGGCATATGGGGTGAGCTCCTATCCCCACAGCGTTTTTGTCCCTTCTCTCTGTCTAGATCCGCTGGTCGGACATATCCACAAGGGCCACTTGTCACCTCGCTCAGGTCTCCGATTAGACCCTAGCTCAGCAGACAGGCCTGCCCTGACCCGCTCACCGGCACCCTCCCTGTGGCCCTTTCTGTCCCCCACGGCCCTTTGCATCTCCCCGAAGCTTCCTGTCACCTGCCTCTCTCCAGCACGTAGGTGTCACGAACAGGGAGTGGCACAGAGCAGGATGCTCTACGTGCCGGGTGAATGCGTGAACCGGGGCAGGACTGAGTGTGAGGGCAGGTGGAGGCTTCCTGGCCAGGAAGACCCCGCCAGGGGACAGAGACGCTCGCGTCACTCACCGCCACGGGCATCATGTTGGTGCTGTCGAGGGAGAGGCGTCTTCTCTCTATTGGGTAGTCCTCCATTTCCCCAGGCTTGCCTTTCAGTATCAGCAGGATGGTCTTCAGCGCTTGGGGGGCCACTTTGGACTCAGAACCGGCCGCGTGCCACATCATCATCAAGGTGCTGCAACGCCCCCGCACACCCCAAAGTCAGAATCATGTGCCTCATCCCCGACTCAATCCCGTGACTCGAATCGGGCCCCCTGCCTTGGTCCTCCAGCTCTAGAGCAAACAAGACCCCGCAGACAAGTCCAAAGCAAGAACTGAGCGGCTTTCTGCCTCCCATACTCTGTTTCTCCCTCTCTGCGACCTTGTCTGCCCAGACGGAGCAGAGTCTTTAAAATGGGGATGAAAACACAAGTCAATATGTAAGTAAACACACCGACTGGAAAAACCAAAGGGAAGGTAAAAAAAAAAAAAAAAAAAAACTACACAAATTGAAAACCTAGAAAATTCAATTTAAAGTTAAAAAATTAAAATCCATGGCTCAGAGGAGTGAGCCGTTTGCCAAATGGCGCACATTTAATGAGTGACCCAGATGCGATGGGACGTCCAGGCCCCCGGCCCCTTTCCGGGCACACCTGGCCATGCTTCGAGATTATTCTTGCCGCTGCTCATCTTATCAACAGCTACGCACCTCTGAGCAGGTGCATCCCCGGTACCTTGTCGATCCATGCTGGGTTCTGAGCCCTACCGCTCAGTCTCTCCGTAATTAGGTTCCTGATATGGGGCCCGGCTCCCTAGAACCCATTACTCAGCTGCTCCTGCCCCTTAGAACCAGGCTTAAAACCACACGCACATCTGACGTCACGTGCCCTCCTCCTTCCCTTATGTCTTGCTCATACCTCCGGCCGATCCCGTCCTCTTTTCTGTTTTTCTGATTTAGCGTAACTCCAAGTCCTCTTTTCTACTTCATTCTTTATCTACTACTACTGCACAAGACCTGCCAGCGACTATTTTAATTAAGTCCACCCAACTCTAATTATCTTGCTCCGTGGACCTCCTCGGTTTATGTTGTTTGTACTAGGTTCGTTGGCAACTGTCATCTCACGTCCACGTGGGTGTACTCTCCCCAGCAGAAGGCTTGACGTCGTTAATATTTTACACATGGGTTTCTCCTTTAGTTCCTGAACGAGAAAACACCGTCTTATGAAAAGGTTTTCAGTTTCCAGGGATCGTCTGAGTGGTAAAACACGCCGTGAGTTAAAGCCTCCTAAATCAATACGATCTTTCAGCTGGAAAAAGGAAGGCCGTGACAGTTTGGCTTAGCATTCTGTTGATTTTGATGCCCTTTCGCAGACATTCACTCATTCAATCCATGTAACAGCTTTAGAGCCAAAAAAGAACGTCCCTAATTTCACAGAAGAGAAGATTGAAGCCCAAGGAGTTTACGAAACGAGCATAACTGGGATGGAGTTCATGGTCATTGGTTTCCGAAGCCTGGATCCATTCCCATCACTTTTTGCCTTTCACTCGGGTCATAATAGGGAAGTCACACCTTCCATTCCAATGTACACACTTTAGTGACGGGTGGATGTCATTCACTTACTAATCTCTTCTAACGTCAGAGTCACGCTGTCTCATAGGCTCCCGCTGGCGTCTGCTTAAGCATTTCTGGTCATCCTGGGTCATGCATTTTGCATAAACAGTCAAGGGATAGGACACTCCTAATTATATCTGGGCATTTTTAAAGTTTCATTATTTTATGGGCGAGTGGGACTAGCTTCCATCTATCTCTCATAAACGAGAAAAAAAAAAGCTCTACAAATTGTATCGCTTGTGGGGGAAAAAACCCATTTTCACTTTGAGGTTTGTTCCTGTGGGATATCCGTGCAGAACACAATTTAAAGCCTCAGATAACTAATAGTGGCATCTCTTGATGGCCTACTGTGTGCCAGGTACTGTACGAGGATGCGAGTAACTCATACGATCTTATTTAAGCCTTGCAGTCACCCTGCATCCAGAAAGAGATATTTTTCAGAAAAAGAGGCATCAGACCGGACACATCCAGGCCTGTCTGACTGTGGACTCTGCGAGCAAACCCTTGCAGAGGGGGTGGGGACTGGGCCTTACTCGTCGGCCGGAACTGGGTAGTCCATTAGCTGAAAGATGACCTTCTTGGGTGACGCGTGCGTCAGCAGGGTGATGACGTGCAACATGGCATGCTTCATAACGTGAGAAGAATTCTGGCGCAGCTGATTATAAATGGCATCCACAATCTTCGACACCTGGAAAAGTAAATTCTCCGGTTCACAGAGTCCCCTGTTCCATGGCCACCTCTACACCCAGGCCTTTCTTGGACTTAAGAATTCGGTTCTTATCAAAATGACCAAGGCAGCGGTTACACCCAAGTGAGTACTAACAGAAAGATTATTTATGTGTGTGAAAAATCTACACAACGCAGAATTTTTATTTGGATGAGGAATAAACCTGTGCATTTATTGATAGTGGGAAAACCCCCCTTTTTTTTAAAAAAAAACTTTTATTTTGGGCAGATAGACTTTATAAGATAACACATACAAGCTCAATACAGAAATCATGTGTGTAAATCAAATGCTTTAAGAAGAAAGTCAAAATAATGGAGCAAAATGACAATGGAGCTTTATATGGGAAAAACTGGACAGTTAAAGAAGACTCGAATCTACAGGGTGAGGAGATGAGCTAAGTGTTGGAGGAATGGCCCAGGATAGTGAACGCCGAATCATATTCTTATAAATTCAGATTTATAGGCCCCATGTTAGTTTTTCTTATCCCTTTTTTTTTGTTCATTTTTGAGCAAGGAGACTTTTCGATGGATCTGGAGTTAGTCTCCAACCGGTGGTTGTATATTCAACATCAGATTAAAAAAAATAAATGTATTTATTTAAATCAGTTTCAGGTATACAGTACATTGGTTAGACATCTTAATGTTCGTAAACGGTCCCCCCGATCGTTCCCTCCACCCCTGGCCCTCCACTTGGCCATCCTACTAATGCTGACTGCGTTCCCTCTGCCCTGCTCCCCGCCCCCGGCTATCAACTACGAATTTGTACGTCTTCAACCCTTCACCCCATTCTCCCAGCCCCCAACCCCCCTCTTCTGTCCGTCACCAAATTGTCCACTATGTTTGTGAGACCGTTTCGATCAGTCTGTTCTTTTTGTTCCTTAGATACCACATGTAAGTGAAATCATATGGTGTTCATCTTTCTCTGTCTTCTTTCATTCAGCACAATAACCTCTAGGTCCACCCGTGTCATTGCAAACGGTAGGATTCCATTTTTTTAATGGCTGAGTACTAGTCCATTGCATATTGAACCATAATGGTTTTGATCTAATCATCTGTTGGTGGGCATTCAGGCTGCTTCCGCGCCTTGGCTGTTGTAAATTGTAAATTGTGCTGCCGTGAATGTCGGAGTGCGTAGATCTGTACAAGTTATTGTTTTGGTTTTCTTTGGAAAAGTACCCAGAAGGGTAATTGCTGGGTCAAAAGGCATATCCATTTTTTATTTTTTTGAGGAATTCGACATCAGATTTAATCTACCCAGATCACCCCAGTTCTTATTTTGAAAATGCTCCTCGGAAACCGTTCGCTGAAAAGGTGGTCGATGTGCATTTATATTCCACTGTTATTGAGTCCGAGAGCATCCAGGTGTCCACGCCCACCCCTCTACTGCAAAGTCCCGGGGCACAAGGGAGCATGCGTGCGACACCCTAAGGCCACAGCATCCTAGAGGACCCGTGATGTGTGGGAAGAGATTTAGTGGGAAATCACAGCGAGTATCAGATGATCCCCTAGGCTGAAAAGGATAACACGAAGGGGAAGAGAAAGATGGGGAACCCATAACCCGTTCCCTTTGCTTATTAATAAGCTGAAGGTAGAGAGTGTCGACAGAATGCGTGACTGACGAGAGTGAAATAGAAACAGTGGGGTCGGCTTTCGGTAGTGAATGAAAAGCATGTCCACGGACGAGTGCGAGTTGCACTGTTTTATCAAGTTAAACGCTTCTATATTTATATCTATGGCGGATATTACACAGGAGAAAGATGGAGGGTAAAATTCACGCTAAGTATTTGAAATTGGAATGTTTTTTTAACTTAGGCATTAAATAGGAAATAAAAACATCATGACAGAGAGAGAGAGAGAAACCATAGCAGAAACAAGAAAACGTCATAGGTTTGTACCGTTAGTGGACCTTCCCCCCGTGTTTAGAAGAAGCAGCCCTCGGTTTCCTTTAGCACGGGCCCCTGGACTGGCAGCCAGCAGCCAGCAAGCTGAGGGGCCTGCCAGACCGTCTTACCGGCCCTGCAGGTGATCTCCGTTCTCGCTGAACTGTCCTCTTGTCGCTGTGTTTCTTTTACAAATTTGAAGGAAATACGGCAAAACAGGATTTGGCATGATGGGTGGGTCATGTTCACTCTGGCGTTTTCTGAACTTTTCTGTACGCTTGAAACGTTTCACCCAATAAAGCCTCCTTCGATTAGAGCGACGTGAATAAGGAATATGTACATGGAGAGAAGGAGGCTGAGAGCAGAAGCAGAAAGAGCCCTTTAGAAAAGACGCTCCGGGCGCCCCACTCACTGTCGCGCCGCTTACCATGGTGACCTTCTCGGCGTGGTATTCCAGCGTCAGCTTCAGGAGGATGGCCGCCTCGAAGGCGATTGCACTGTCAGGAGCAGAGAGTTTCATCAAGAGTCTCCACAAGAAGTCAGTCAGCAAGGACGGCAGCAGGATTTGTCCTACGCTCTGAAAGCAGAAGAGAGAGCCGTGACCTTGGGCCTGGCCCACAGCGGGGACACTCCGGGGCCGGGCAGGGCCATGTGGTCGTCATGGGCTCTAGGCACCGTCGCTGCTGGGGCCTCCGCCTCTGCTAAAAGACGTTCGACACCATAATTTACAAACGTGTTGGTGTTAAGATGACTGTGATTCCAACTAAATCCCATGTGCGTTTCTCATCTGATGTTCCAAGCAATTAAAACCTGTCCATCTGAGCACGCCGGCTCTGGGGGCGAAGTGGACAACCGTGCAACTCAAGTTAAGAGGAGCCGTCAAACATGGACTTTACCCCAACTCTTCAAACATGAGGGCGAATCGTCCACGTCTTCAGCTTTGGAAATGACCTTGCTCGGGTCAGAAACAAGCATGGTCTGTAGAAGGCTCAGAGGAGCAAGGGGGTGATTCCAGGGGGCGGACTTTTCTCTTTCCCGGAGAGGGATCAAGAAGCAGGGAGAGAAAGGAGGCCCACGTGTCCGGGACTCAGCTCGAACAGTCCCGAGCTAAGCCCCTTCTCCTGCAGCCCCTGAAAGAGAGGGAGCCGGGCCCTTTCTGGGCAGACTAAGGTCTGAGTGGGGGTGGGCAACTGCCAGGCGCCCCCAGCCTGGGCAGAGGGGTGAGAGATGGGATCCTTAGTTGGCCGTGGGGGGAGGCGGTCACTAAGGCTTGGTGACAGGGACTGAATGCCATAGTTTGCCTTATTTGAAAGCCAGATTTAATTGGATAAGATGCTGCACTTTAGAAACCACCGGAAGGAGGACAGTCTCTTTCGAGAATGTGTTTATTCGACAAGGTGTTTCAGGGGTGAAGGAAAGCCATCCCAGGGAAGCTGAGGGCTTAGTGTGTGAAGTTCTGGCACGCCGAGGTGCAGGCGTGACAGCAGAGTGAGCTTTGTAACTCGGGACCCACACCTCAGTCTTCAGAGACATGCCTGTCACCTAGGCTGGCTTCCCTGGGGGGCACCTTTAACTCCTCCTGTCTCTTGCAGTGTGACACGAGGTCACGTGTTCTTGACGCTACTCACTGTGATGGCTGCACCAGATACCGTTAACTCGGTATTCCGCAAGTGGACATTGATTTTTCAGTTTTTCTTAAAAAATCCTACATCTGTGCCGAACCCCTTCTTACGGCTGTGTTATTTTGAGCTATTTCCCTTCTATACATTCCCATGCGTGAGATTACTAATTTATGTGTGCGAACATTTCCTTTTCTGTGGGGGGGAGGGTTAGTCTGTGACCCTTTCATGGCCCTTTGTGGCTCCTTTAGAAGACAATGTCCCCTTGTAACTGGTCGCTGTACAGAAGAAGAGTCACTTGGTCTGTGAGCTGTCCCCACCCCTGGCCCCAGTCTAATCCACCTATTTAATGGCGTTTTGCCTCGAGCTCTCTTGGCTAAAACTCTTGCTGCTTCTCCTCCCATTTGCATCCTTTGGGTTTTGGCTTCCTTGGTCTCTTACGACAACCTGAGGCTGCATCCTCCCTTGGTTCCAGCCTGCCTCTGAAAGTCCCTGCCTCGGAGTTTTCCGCCTCCTGGGCCTGCACACCGTGCCAGCACAGGGCCTGCACTGGTCTCACAGCTAGAAACTAAATCACAGGCCATGAAACAGGGACCCAGGCGCCCCCCTCCCCAGTCCAAAGAATTCTAAATCCGAAGGACATTCAATTCAGATAAGAGGGGAGACAGTGAGCCCCACGAACCACTCAGAGAAGGCCACCCGGCCCAGGCCTGCACGCCCACCCGTGGTGTTCGGGATTTCACTTCCAGGCTACTGGAGTGGAGGAGGGAAGGATGTTCTGGCAAACCTATCCGGAGGCCTGGTTCCTGCATGTGAACGGATAACTTGACAGTCAACCAGCCTCGTGATGTCTGAGAGGAGGAGGATTAAAATAACATTTGACTTTGAAAGACGCCCCCTCATGCAGATGCATATTGAAGATAGCTATGCGGGATCCTCGACCACATCATGTGAGATGTTTCACTCCCACAGCCCCCCAGCCGTTGGGGAGAAGGGCACTGCTTGACAGTTGTGGTTTTAGGAGGAACCATAAGACCCTCCTGACTCGAGAAAAGGTGTTTGCTGAGCGGTCTTTTCAGTGGGGGTAGCTAGAAGGCCACCCCGACCTGTGGGACACCCCGACCTGGGTGCAGGGTGAGCTCTCAAGCATCCGGGTGAGCCCGTGTGCTTTGAAGAAGGTGAGAGAGTAAACAGAGCTGTAGACAGAGTTGGGTCAAAGTAAAAACTACTCGATACTGAGGTTTATCACTTAAACTTTAAAAAAATGTAATAGTTTTTTTTTTATAAAAACAAAACTTAAATCACATTAGTACTGAAAGCTTGTTAATTGGTGACTCCATGAATTTTGCTAAAAAAAAACCAAACAAACAGAAATTCCCCATCTTTAATGACTCATTAGCCAAACAAAAAGCTTAACTAAGAAACACCCCCTCGTTTGTATTTTGTAAGAATTAAATAAAATAATATAAATTGTGATATTCAAGACTAATAGGCACAATTCTTATTATTAGAGATAAAAAGCAGAAAGCCAATTGTCTACGTATCATTGGCTCTTTGTTCATTGAATTAAAAAAAATTGGAAAAATTATTAAAATATAAATTTTGTTGGAAGAAGTTGTCACGTGAAACGAAAGCCGCACGGTCAAGCAGGGGCTGAGTTACCTGAGCAATGTTGACTTTGTCTTGTTTCAAGAGGTTGGGTAGGAATTCGATTTTGGAGAAGGGAGTCAGGAGGCAGGACTCATCATGCTTTGCAGTTTTATTTTTTATAAGTTCCGCTGTATTAAAAAGAAAAGAGTGGAAGCTTTTTACGTGGCCATTGCTAGTTCTTTCGATGACATTAACTATTTCTAACTTCCCCCTCCTGCCCAGTTCTGGAGAGATGAAGTTTCCTAAATGTTTAATGCCCTGCGGTTGTTCAGTGATGTAAACCGTAGACTGCACCGACCCAGAGATCAGGAGGTGGCCCAGAGGCCTCCGTGAGGTACGAAGGAAGGATGTGGGTCATTTTAACAGGGTGGCCGGATGTCCGACACTTGCAGGCGTCCAGTGCGTTGGTCGGGGCACCGTGCTGGCACCGGGAAGGCTGCTGCCGAGTGGGACCGTGTTGGCACTGGGAAGGCTGGCAGGCCTTTGGCTGGAGGCCGGGGTTGCGGCGTGGCAGGTGGGCCAGGCGCTCTGGACGAAGACCAGGGGCAGGCATCCCTAGTTGCAGAGGAGGTGGGTTTTCAACGAGCTGGGGGTTTGCTGCCAGCTTTAGAGACCTGTGAACGACAGGCAACTGTGCTGGTGGCTTCCGACTGGGGCTGTCACAGGTGAAGGTGCTCCCCGCACGCACTTGCGAGTCTTATCATCAAATTTGTCCTCATTTCTCTGAGGCAAATCCTGAGCTGCGGAATGGCTGGATCGTGTGGTAGGCGTGTGTCGAACCTTTTAGGGGACGCCCAGATGGTTTTCCAAAGTCTCGAACCATTCCTCTGTTCCTCGAGCAGCGAGGGAGGCTTCTGGCTCCTTCGAATCCCTCGTAGCATGCGGTGGGTCCGTCTTTTCGACCATAGACATGCTGCTGGGTGAGGAGGGGCACCTCGCAGCAGTGGTGACTTACGCTCTTTTATGGCTTTATGCTGAGCATCCTTTGCTGTGCTGCCTCTTGGGTGAAGGGGCTTTTAAAATCCACTATGTCGCCTGCAAATATCTCCTCCCAGTCTGCCGGTTATTCATTCTTTTAGCAGTGTCTTCCAAAGAGTAGAAATGCTTAACGTATCATATTTTTTCTTTACGAGTCGCGCTTTTGGTGTTACATTTGAGAACGCTTTGCCCAATCCAAGGTACGAAGGTGTTTTCTAGCTTCGTCGTTTTAGGTCTTACGTTTAGCCCTATGGTCTGTTTTGGATTAGCTTATCTATATGTATGGGATAGAGATCGCAGTTCTTTTTTGCATATAGATAATCAATATTTTTAGATTATTCATTACAGTGATTAATTTTTAATTTTTAAATGATTGGGATGACATCGGTTAGCAACATTCCATGTTTCAAGAGTGCAATTCTGTAACACATCATCTGCATAAATCCCTTATTATTCTTTTAGTACCCATACAGTTTCTAGTGATGTCACCTCCCTCAGTCCTGGTATTGGTGATCGGTATCTTCTCTCTGATCCCACCCACTTGAATTTTCCCCAGGAACCTGCTTTTGGCTTCCTAGCGATTCTCTTACTGTTTTTCTGCTTTCTGCTTTTCCTGACCCTTAGAAACACGTAGAAAAGAAGGTGCCTCTTACCGTGCTGGCACTTCGCAATGCAGAGGAGGTAATACATTCCAAAGGATGCTTGGTGTGTGATTGACGGGTCAGTGTGGGAACACAAAAGGGACAGCTCTGCCGCCAGGGTCCCCAGACATGGGGTGTCCACGCTTGTCTAACGGAAAACAGAAGAGAGAAGCGCGTTGCTACACGAAGTTGATGACATTAAACGTCTGCTTCAGAACCTCTCAAATCCTCTAACGAAAGGGACAAACATTCTTCGAGTGAAGCAATGTCTCCAGCCCGATGGGCACGTGGGTCATGAGAGAGAAACACCACTTACAAAATGTTTTTCCCACTGTAGTATGAATGCTAGTCGAGGTTGTTCAATAAAACAGAGCCCCTGAGACGGAAAGACCGAGGCTAGGGAGGTTAATGCAGAAAAAGTCTTCGTCCGGTGAGAACGGGGTCAGCTTTACTTAGAGAAGGGCAGGACACATCTTCATCATTATGGCTCACGGTGATCGAAAGACCTGGCCTGTGGGAAGCTTGGCTTTGAACTCATTAATATGCTTTTGATTTTTAAAATGCAGCTATCGCCCCACCCCCTTAATTCCACTGACTTGACCGTCTCTAGAAGACACCATTTAAGGAGAAAGTTAACTTAGCATCGCGTTACGCTTCCATGACCGCGACAAGCATGGGTTTCCCTAGTCTGGAAAGTGCTGGTGTGCTTCCCTCTGCTGGCTTTTAGCAAACGCTGCAGAACGGAGTGATGGATCATCCCCCCGCTTGGCTTGTCAAAATAATCGCAGTGATAGCCAGGGGCCCTGGAGAAAGTACGAGAGCTTCTGCTGCTCCTGTGAATTTACACGTTAATTCGTTCATGGTCGCGGCGTGCCCTGTGTGCAGGGGTCACGAACCCTACAACTGTGACTGAAAGAGGCTGAGTAAACAAGGATTCGTAGGGGGAGATGCTCATGGACATCTCAAAGGCCAGCGACCATGTCATTCAAGATATAGAAAGCCTCCGTCAATACTGGCAATTACTAGATACCTGTTTCTCCTCCATCTACAGGCAACAAAGGAAAGGTCTAGTAATAGCTCAGTGTTTGTGAAGGTTTAAGGAAAAGGCCATGCTATAATTGCAGGAAGGCAAACTAGAAGGCAGTAGTGCGTCACTGAACTTCCATCATTCACACGTTCTCATTTATTACCTTTCTGACCATTTCTAGGTACATACTCACATGCTCGTACAAACGTGATCACTTTGTATTGCTGGAAGTAGGAAAAAAACCCCAAAATATACCCAAATATTCTGTTGAAATGTCCATCAGCAAAGGGACAGTTAAGCAGATGATATTAAAATGATGGAGTCTGCGCTGTGGTTGAAAGAATGAAATAAATCTCTGAAAATATCTTTAGGACAAACCGTTCAGGGAAAAAAGCAACTTGTGGGCCCACGTGTAAATGGGATGTGGCTTTAGAAAAGATGCAGAAACGCGGTTTCGGCAGCAGGCGGCCTCCCAGCACCCTGGGACTTACGAATCCTCTGGCTTTCCTGGACACAAAGCTCAGCACCCTGGTGATGATCACCAGGGCTCTCTCCTGCAGATAGAAAGTGTCTTCACTCATCCACACGGCCATTTCCTGTTGAGACACACGAGTCACAGTGTTTTCATTTCCGCAGACAGTGGAAACGTCCCCAAGTCTAGGGCCGCCACCGTCTTCCGATTGTTTCCCTCCCAACTCGTGTTGATTTAAGAAACACAGAAGAACCAGCCAGTCTGCTCCTGTCTACTAGTGTACCCCCCTTCAGCTGCCGTGGTCGGTGGCCCAGGTTTTATTTCATTTATCCAACATCCACCGTGACAGGCATGTTGTCAGGCGGCGTACGAGGCTTCTAGAGGTGGCTAGGAGGGCCTCGCCGGCTGCTTCGGGGATGCTCGTGGGATTCCCTAGCCCCGCAGGTGTCAGGGAAGGACATGTGTATAGACACCGTCCCAGTGCGGTTCATTCTACGTGGGCCCGAAGGCCCTCGAGGCCAGTCCCCTGCTTCTCTGCTGCCTATGATGGGCTCCCTCTTACGTTGCCACCTCATACTTGGCTTCTCAAATGCCTGTTGATGCCATCCTCCCGAAATTAAATTCTTAAAAGGCTATCTGTGTAATTCAAATAAAGGGAAGTGATTTCATTCGGGGGATGACCACACTCCTTGGAAAGAAAATGTTTTCTTTAGCCCCGAAAGAGCTGAAGGAGATATAAGCATGGCAGAGAGGAAACGATGAGTGAAACACGATCGGCTTTTGGGAATGATGACAAGAAAATAGCCTTTCTCGTTTTCCCTTTACCTTCAGGATCTGCAGTTTGTACAGGTCTTTAGACACTAAGATGAGAAGAGTGTCCTCGTACACGTTTAAAATATTTTGGTGTAAATTCTGAAAAACAAGAAGCCACAGAACCCATCAGCCAGCCAGCCGTACGTAAAGTTTTACCCGACGTCTGTAGTTTCGCATCCCGGCGTCTTAAGTTCTCACCCACAAACCAAAGGTAGGTAGGACGAGCTGTAGCTGTGGTGATGAGACCTCACCCAGTGCCACCGGCCACACGTCACTCCTGCACCATACGGGGCCCGTGCTCTGCGGAGCTGTGCAGAGGAGTCAGGGACCACGCGTGCTGCCAGGGTCGCCCTGGGACTCTCCCTACCTCCACCTCTCCCTGCTCACGTTCCCTCTTTGCAGGCCCTGCCAGTAAACTCCCCGTCCTCATGAAGACAATTAAGCAAAAATCCATTCACCCCTTTATTTGTTCCTATAAAACCAACACGGTCCATGAAACCCCACGGGTCGTGGCATTGATACGGAGCCCAAGGGGAGAGGTGAGGGCTGGGAAGTGCTGGGCGTCCCAAGAGAGCGAGGAAACCACCCCAAAGATTGCCACCCACCTGGAGAGACGGTTCTGAGGACGACGGTGGTGCATCTTGATGTCCCACTGTGATGGTGGGGGACCACATCTTACCTCCAGGTCCTTGTCGTTCTTGCGGCTGCATATTTCTCTCACTTCGTCAAAACTCGGTATAGAAAATGTCTTCCGAAAGGACGACTCTATCATCGTCAGCTGCGCTTCAAACTGCAGCAAGGGGTCCACGAAGCTGGCAAGGAAAACGTGCAAGGATTACGCTGAGAAGGGAACAAACCTAACCTAACCTGAGTGGCTTTTTCTCAGCGCCAGGAGAGATTGTACCAGAAAATGAGGCCCGGCTTTGGCTTTATGTAACTCGTGGGTTTTAAATAGTCTCAGAAAACTGACAACGAAGCTTTCTATATAAAGGAATGATTTTTTTTTATTGGCAGAAAAAATCATTTGTAAGTAGTTATTTGGAAATCGGACTTTTTTCCCCTCCATAGACACAACAGTGTAAAGAGTGGGATGTTCTCAGCCAAGCCCACCAAGCTATGCCGAGCTTCAGGTGGCTGGAATCTATTACTGCCACGGTTTTCTCTAATTCGTGGTACGATGTTTCTCACATTTTGATATCTCTGAACTGGAAGGCATCTTCCAATTTACGGCAAGAGAAACGTACCCATCCGCGAGTAGCTAGAAAAGTGAGTTGTGACACGGTCGTTTTTCCTTTGGTGTGCGCGTGGTCTGAATACCAGTCCTTCCCGATGTTTTTGGGGTGAAAATAATTGTTTACTTTTTGAAAAGAGGGTGATATGGGTGGTAAGGGAGGAAACCCCCTGCTGGACTCAGAATCCCTTTTTTTCTACTGAGCAAGACACTCGAAATGTCTGAGGATCCATGTCTACAAGAGAACCTCTTGGATCACATTCGGTCGTTTCCAGCCCTTGGGAAGATGGGTTTGACTCATTCATGGCCTCTACTAGATTATCAGACTCTGAACAGCTGCCTGTCGAAAGTTTCTCGCATACAAAGGCGATTACCATAATGTTGGAAAATCTAATATCATGCGGAAAATTTTTAATGTGGGAATACTATCTACCATTGAAACGGAAGTATGACTATAGAGAAGAATCAAAAATGCCAAAATGAAGAGTATGACGGATAATCGAGTGCGCAGGCTGCTTATGATTCTGCAACGACTAGCTGCCCATCCACGGACCACGGAAAAACTGGGGAAGAACATGAGAAAGAAAGAAATGACAGTCGCTGAGTTCGGACGGTGGAATTCGGATCCTCTTTTACTTGTCTCAGTTGTGATTTTCCCCTGTTACATTTTAAAGATGTTCAGTCAGTGAGATAAGAGAGAATTGCAGGCTACCGTACCTGGAGTTCACGGCCAGGATCATGGCTTGATGACTTAAGAGGCTCGAGTATGCATCCCACAGGCTGGTGGCCACAGGCTCCTCTAAGTACCAGGAAAAAGAGAAAAATCAGGGATAAGCGACTCGTCACATCCCCCATACTGGGCTGCAACATGAGCCCAAGAGTTCATAGAAGTTTTGAGACCAAACTGGCATGGAACCCACTATACCGAATGCTGGTACCAGTGAGCTTCTCTAATGAGCATTTGCAGACACAGTTTCGTGAGGCATCTTTTCACCATGCCACTATCTGGTGCAATCCGCTCAGTGTGGCGTCTGCCTATAAAAACACCGGCGGGTGACGGAAGTCTAAGCTATGGGCGACAGAGGGAGAACCACGTGCAGGTCCATGCACAGCCGCCGAGCGAAATGGTTTATGTTTATAGCTTTTGGTCTGCCCACAGCATGGCATGTCGCTTCCGACACAGCCAGTGGCTGGGTGGGCCAACAGCCGGATGTGTCAAAACCTTCATCCTTTCTGGTCGTGCTAGAGTCCGTTCCCGAGGGCACGTGAGGGTGAGCGAGAACACGACTCTGCAGGGGGAAAGCTAAAACGACTTTCAACCAAACTGCCATTTTTTAAATTTACTTTCACCCACACACATATATTTGAACATTAACTACGACAGCCTCGTAATGGAGAGAACGCACACATTGGATCTCCCCTCCTCCCGCCCCCAAGAGATTTCAGGTACAGTAATGTCCTTGAAGAATAAGACTTACCCTGGGGCATCATTGCACACTGGACTGCAGGTTACGGAGACTCTGAGCTAGTCAGGGAGAAGGAGGAGGCTAGTTAAAAGGGAGGACACTTCATCTCTCTCATCGCCAAGTGGGACGTGTGCCGAAATCTCTCTCTCTCTCTCATACACACATCTACTTACTTCTATTTCCTGAATTCTCCCTTTTTTGACTCCCTGATTTCACGTGGTCAGAGGTGAGTTAAAGTCTTCTACCACTAATGCTGCAAAAGAGCTTTCTGTGTTGGTGCAGAAACCAGGCACTTTCCTGGAATTTTGCTTGGCTTTATCAGTTTTGGTGCTATTATGTCACGTGGCATGCAGGTGTATTAATTTTTTATTGCCGTGACAGATTACTACAAGCTTAATGGTCAGAAAACCACGCATTGATTCTTTGACAGTTCCCGTAGGTCAGAAGGTCAGGTTCTGTTGAGGATTTTAAATCCATAAGATTCAGTATTTGTTCACTTGGCTGGAATCAACTTGTTGGCAGAGACCGCTCTGTCACTCGAGGCTCAGCATCGTCTTTCATTTAGGCCATTTAGATCGTTGGCAGAACTCAGTTAAAAACCTCACGGGAGTAAATACGTCAACGAAGACGTTTTAGGACACATCTAGAACTTTCCCCATGACACAGTTTCTGCTATTCTGTGTTCTTACATGTGTACGATTTGTTTTAATAAATCAATCGTGACCGACATTTTCGGTCGATGTTTAGACTCTTTAGTCTCGTGAACATTTCACCACCTGATGATTTCTTTTCCCTAACTCCTTGAAACCCAGCTTCCCTGAGGAAAATGAAAGGTTTTCAGGTGGGGAGTTCACTTTTAGAGCTCGAGTGCTTGGTGTGAGACCCAACATACATGCGTTTCGGCTGATGGGTGGTTTAGACCGCCGTAAACTAACACGAGAGCTCGAGGTGCTTGCAGGGCAGGAGGGATGTAGTAAGGGGGAGGAAAAGAGATAGGCAGGCCGTTAGGAGGTTAATTAACAAAAATAAACTCTTCCAGTTGGTAAGAACTATAGAAGAAGGCCGTGGTGAGGTAAATGCTATATATCCATACTTCTTTCAACAGAACATTAAAAAAAAATCAAAGAAAAGGAGTCAAGGTGAAGGGTTAATGGGAGAAAAGTCACTTACCTGAGAGGAGCTATTCTGTAAGTGTTGGTGCCGGGTGATGAGGAGGCTCTCAGGTAGTTCTACCTTTTAGTCAAAGGTAAAATACTCTTTCAACCAAAGGAATCCTTTGAGATGTGGTCAGTTGCCATGGCAACTAGATATTGCAAAGATTCCGTTCCAGAATGGGTGTGGTTCCTGCCTAGATGGTGCTGACCCGCCCAGGAGGCTGCTCAGACTCACACACTCACCCACTGCCACTGAGAAGAGAAGCTTCTGGTTTCTATTTGACCAGCCCCGAAAGGAAGGTCTGCAAACCAACAGCCCATAGAAGGTGGGCATGGGGTGTGAACAGAAAATCCACCGAAGAGGGAAACCGAATGGTCAGTAAACATTAAAAGGTGCTTAATCTCCCTCGGAGTCATGGAAATGCAGAGCAGCGAAGCACCATTTCACAACGAATAAGTAAAAATAAAGTAGTAACCAAAAATAAGTGAAAATTTATCGGTGATAGCCATTCTGACAGGTGTGAGATGACGCCTCGTTGTGGTTTTAATTTGCATTTGTCTCGTTGGTGACGCTGAGCATCTTTTCCTGTCTGTTGGCCATCTGTATGTCCTCTTTGGAGACATGCCTGCTCAGGTCCTCTGCCCCTTTTTAAACTTGTTTGTTTCTCTGCTGATAAAGGGCATGTGTTCTTCATATATTTGGAGTTTATTAGATGTGTAATTTGTGATTATCTTCTCCCAGTTGGCAGGTTGTCTTTCATTTCATCGATGGTTTCTTCACTGTGTAGAGCTTTTTAACTTGATGGAGCCCCGTTTGTTTCTTTTGTTTCTTTTGTTGCCTTTGCCCATAGAGACATTTCCAGAAAGGTGTCGCAATGACCAATGCTAAAGAGTCCCAGCCTGTGTTTTATCCTAGGAGTGTTGTGGTTTCGGGTCTTAAATTTTAGCCTTTAATCCACTTTGAATTTATTTTTATATATTTTTGTAAATATATATTTTAAATCAAAAAGATTTTGGCCATTATTTTTACAAACGTTCTTTCTACTTTTTTCTCTTCTCTCCTTCTGTGACTCACTAGGCATATTCCGGTATCCTTGACGACACCTCACGAATCCCTGAGGCTCTGTTTATTTTCCCTCATTCTGTTTTACTCCTGTTCTTTAGATTGGATGACATCAACTGACCTACTGTCAAGTTTGTTGATTTTTCCTTCTGCTACTTAAATCTTCTGTGAGCCCTCCCAGTGAATTTTTTATTCCTGTTGTACTTTTCACTCCAGAATTTCTATTTGGTTGTTGTAGAACTTCTATATCTTTTTGATATTCTCTATTTGGTAAGAGACATTGTTTTTATACTTTTCTTTCGTTTTTTAGAGACATGGTTTCCTTAATTTCTTTCACCATATTTATAGCAGTTTGCTAAAAGTCTTTTCTAGTAAGTAGAACATCTGGTTTCCTCATGGACAGTTTCTATTGATGCTTTTTCTTCTTGTATATGGACTGGACTCTAGTTTTTCTTTGCATGTGTCATAATTGTCATTAAAATCTAGTTATGTAAAACAATATAACATGGCAGCTCTGGAATCGTCCCCTCTTCACAGTTCATTGTAATGTTGGTTATTGTTGTTGATCGTTTTCCTCTGTGAACGTAGTGATTCTACTGGACTAACTCTGTAAAGTCTGTATTCTTTGTCACGTGTGGCCACTGACCTCTTTGTTCGGTTAGCTATTGATAGGGCAGGAATTTCCATCAAGGCTGGAACCAGAAAACCTTCCAGCCTGTGCTAAGGGGGTCTGTGTGTTGTGGAATGCTTCCCAAACACCCAGCAATTTACAACACTGCCTTGGGCCTTTCCTTCATAATTGCAAAGCATCTCAAGGTCGCCCAGAGGTGAGAGATTCCAACCTTCTCATGTGCAGATCCCTGCTCATGGACGTGACCTCTAGATGTCCAGAAATGTGTCAGTTTTCAAAGCCTGCTATGGGCATCTCACTCCCCAACTTTTCAGTTTTTGGGGGTGGCTTCTTGCTTGCCCCAACTGGTCCTGCCACCTCAGGCAGCTGCAGTGTTAAACAGTTGCCCCTGGTTAGTTTTGACCGATGCTCTGTGAATAGGGCTGTTGGCACTGGAAGAGGTTCGCGTCAGGTAAAATGAAAACAGGTCCTGTGAACGGCCCTTTTTTCAGGGAGATAATAAACAACTGACATAGTGACAGTGTCCTGGAGGATTTGAGGGGAGCTCTAAATCCATTCCGTTCTCCCTCGTCGTGGCTAGGCCGCTGCTTTTCACAGCTACCGTTGGTTTTCAGCCTTCATTACTTATTTATTTTTTTGAAAAACAAACACTTCATGGATGATTACAAGTCTTTGACGAGTTCCCCAAGTTCTGTAAAAGCTGATCTGGACAATTTTGCCTGTGTTCTAATTGCTTTTATGGAGGGACACATGTTTAGAGGTTCCTACCCCGCCATTACAAAAGTACTCGCACAGCATTGTTTTAATAAGAAAAATGTTAGAAAAAAATCCTGGCATTAAGAGAATGGACAAATAAATTGTGGTCTTTTCACACAATGGAACTCAGCAGTTGCAATAATTGACTAAGACTCTATATCTTCACATGCATAGCAATAAAACAAATTATTGAGCGATGCCTATAGTGCAGTAATATTTACATAATTAAAACACGCACTGAATAATATTTTTGATTAGTGCCTATATTTAGCAAATTATTTTAATAAAACACAGCCTGGTGGATAAATATCACATGCATCATAGTGATAGAAGAAAGGGATTGGAACAAAGAGGAAAAAAGACCAACTTTTTCTATAATATTTTTTTATTTTATTAAAGAAAATACAGATACATGAGTGCTATATCGTTTTTGTGCTTTTCTCTACTTAAAACCTAGGAGAGAGAGGGAGGTCATGTTGGACTGAATTCTTCTATTCTCTGGGAATCTACTTCACTCTATCCAATTTTTTGATAATCTATGGCTGGAGACAAGGCAAAAGGCAAGAATATGATAAACAACTGCTGAACCACAATCGGGCCTGTTATTTCATGATCTCAAAATGGCTTTCAAATCTGGAATGCCAAATTCTGGCTTTAATTTTGCTTTTAAACAATCAATCGCAAGTTCAAACCAGACAGAAAAATGTGAACCGTGGGTTTCTTCCTCTCTAAAAACCTCCATCGTATGTCCCTGCTCCAGCCAAAGAAAGGAAGGAACCCTTTGACACTGTTTCTCTCCTCGTCCGCACGGTGCTGGCTGGGAACACCTCCTCAGCTTCTGAAGGAGGGGAAGGGGCTGCTTTATGATTATAGCCACTTGGAAGGACAGGGTCTCTCTCGCAGAGACGTGTGGCACCCCATCAGTGACGAGGGAGCACGAAGATCAATTCCGTGTTACAAGGAGGAAGCAGGAGACTCTGAATTGCCACGATACAAAGCGCCAGGGGCAGAAATGAAAGAGAAAGCCACGCCTAGCCCCTCTAGGCCTGGTACTCAGCCAGAGGAAGCTTCGCAGCCACACAGGGCTCTCATTGCAGCACGGAGTCGCTAGGTGTCACCAGAGATAACGCTTGGGGCCCTCAGAGGTTACAACAACTGGGAAAGCAGAGAAGACAAGCGACATTCCCCATGTTAATGGAGAAAACAGAAATTTCCGCCTCGAGGTGATGCGATGGAAAGTGGCTCCTCTCCAGGCAGTGGTGTCAGACCCCGTCCGTCCCATCTGTGTGGGGACCCACCGGGTTGGCATCAGTTTAGCAGAAAAATAATTAAACGAGCTCACAAAACTCAAGACACACGTCACAGGATCCTTCTGTTGGTGAAATGGGGTTCAGAGGCTAAGCCTCAAGCACTACAGTCCCAGGAATTGGGTCTCCAGTGTCAACAGCTGTCCCAGGTGGGAGTGAGTCAGATAAACTGAATTCTCTCCAGACAAGGAGAATCAATGAGGTTTTGTTTCCCAATCCATCTACCCTTTGCTGTGATTTCTTTTCCCCTCTGTGTCTCCATTCTGAAATCCACACCTGGAAAATAGTGCGAATTCAATACACATTTGTCGGATGAACTGTCCGGCTCAAGGGGAGGACACCCGCATTCACCTTTGCGCCTTGCTCTCCACCGCTTTCTCACCTTCCCTTTCCACAACACCATCGGCAGCAGAAACGCCCTGCGAAGTAGTTGCTGCACCCGTTGTCCGGCACAAGCAGTGCTCATGGGGCACAATCACAAGTGATCGCTGCTTCCATGGCTCATGATCTCTTCTAACGCTGTTCAGCAGCGAAGCTGCTCCCGGGTAAATCCCTCAGACACACCTAGAACGCTCTGAGCTCGTCTTGTCACCACGTTAAGTAGGACTATCACAATGAAGTAATGAGAGGTTACTAAGCTTCATGCGTGACGCAGCCTCTTTCACTTACAACCACAATTGCTTCTCCCCCAAGCTAGGGCTGTTGGCGATTCGGCAGCCTCTGGCAGGGGGTAACGTGTGTTCCCTTCCCGTTTCTCACTCAACTCCCCCCTCACTCTCTAACATGGGTTAGGGAAGGTAGAAAAGAGGAAGAGATGAGGTGGGCAGCCAGGTTTCTTTCTGTAAACAGTGCCTGTGAGATGTCCAGGGGTCCCTCCTAGAAGCATTTGACCGCACTTCCCAAGGTGCAAGCTAAGCATTCTCTCCTGGCCGCCCACGCTCCCTCAGAATTTCTACACACTTTGCTTTTCTTTAATGGAGTTTATATTTTTTCTTTCATATACTTTAATTTATTAAATGCTGTGCAGTTTTCTCCTATAAGAACAAAACTCCCAAATTGCATAGCTGCCTGAAACAATAAGCGACCGCGTTTTCAGCCACTAAATGCCGTTGTGATTTGTTGTCGCATCACAGAAGCTGATTGATCACAGTGACCGAGACCCGGGGAGCCACTGTGCTTCCCTCCATGGTTATAACATTTGGGAAAGGAAGTGTCAGACTTCCAATAAGAGAGGTGGTACGAGTGAACCCGCAGGCAAAGGGCACGTCTTGTGTCCCCACTGCCACCCCTCGTCACCCACGCGTTGATCTCCAGAAAGGCAGACCTTATCGAGGATGGAAACGTCGTCTTGTTCGTTCTGAGTGGTAGTCTGACCGCAGAGGGCCCCTGTGAGGAGCCGGTCATGGAAGCTCGCTCGAGCCTCCTGAGTGCTGCCTGCCCCTCCTTGCTTCGTGAGCTGTTCTTGCTGGAGTGTCGATGCCCCTTTAGTTAGGGTGATGGGCCGAAAGCCGGGACCTTGCTTAGCTGAGCTAGTAAAGTCATACTTCAGGGTGGAGGAAGGCATCGGAGTATCCAACCCTTTCTGTCAGCTGCCTGGAAAGGAGAGGCAGGGAACTGAACTGAGTGGTGGAGAAACAGGTTGTCATTTCTTGGCAACGCATTCCAGTCCTTTCTCAAGGACACGGGGTGGAAAACGTCCCCGCCCTTCAGCTTGCAGCCCACGTACATTTCCAGCGAAACCCAATCCTTCCACTTCTCATTCATTGAGACTTAACTCATCACATTGTTGTTCAAGAACAATTCCCAGGGGGACTTTAAAACATGATTTCATTTGCCGGGGGAATGAGTTTGGCCTGAATATGGCCCATCCCGGAGCGCGCACACACACAGAGGAAATGACACATGGGATTGGTCTTTCTCTGTCTGACTGATTTCACCTGACATCATGGTCTCTAGGTCCGTCCATGTGTTTGCAAACGGCAAGATTTCGTTCATTTTTATTGCCGCGTCATACTCCATGGCGTGGAATACAGGTGCTGTGGTATTGCACGCAGATGTCAGATATAACATCCTCTTCACCCATTCGCGTAGTTGTGCGTTTCTATTCGTTAGGAACTCAGCACTGCATTCATGAGACACCCTTTCTTACGTGCAAGAGGCAATGACACGCTATGGTTATTCGGACCTGGGCAACTGGTGGACATTTTCTCCAAAAGGAACGAAGCAAGTTTGTCCCTTCTCGGTCGCTAACAATAAAATCAGCTTTAAAGAGAAAGTGAGAGTCTTGGAAAGTTTTATCCACCACCATGACTTAGAGAGCTTCCCGGTACTTAAAAGACTTTGATGAAATCGGTGGCGATGCTAAGAAATATGCTTTTGTGTCAACATGTGGGAGACCTGCACAAGTCAGTACACCGATGTAGTCCACATGACCAAGGTACGACATCACCAGATCAGGCATCATGAAGATGCTCCTCTCTGGG
Organism: Cynopterus sphinx; assembly: GCA_030015415.1. NCBI lineage: Eukaryota > Metazoa > Chordata > Mammalia > Chiroptera > Pteropodidae > Cynopterus > Cynopterus sphinx. The sequence goes on along the minus strand of CM057392.1, from coordinate 2,550,666 downwards.
CAAAACCGACGAGTGGATTTCAGGGCCATGGAGTCTGAAAAGTCTGCTGATGTGGGTTCAGATTCCACCCTGCAACCACCCCTCAGTACATCGCTGCTTCTCACACCTTAGCGTGGGAGCAAACAGGAGCCACCAGCAGGTGAAAAGGCCCGCGGACAGGCACGACGACAAGGGGTCTCCCAGTAGTCCCGTAACTCCGAGGACCACGGTCCCTCCGCAGGCGTGTGTGTTAGTGGGAATGGTTTGTGAGACACTAAACCACTCTCGAAATCACTGCTTGGTTTACGAATTGCATCTCTCTGAGTAGCACCCGCTCCCTCGTTTTCTTGCCAGTCAACACCTTACGTGCTGAGGACGCAGAAAAGGGTGGATTCGCTTTGGTAAAGGCCCACTTTGGTGAACAGTACGTTTTAAAGCAAAGTTTTGAATAATGCCTTCAATCCTTAGTTTCCCTGTGGATATTTTTCCACTCAGCATGAAGTTTCCCAAGCACAACTGACCTATTAAAAGGTCGTTTCATATGTCTTTGAAGTCCACTTCAGCGCTCCAGTGCCTCACAGGTTAAAGCTTTGCTCTTGGCAGTGCCCATAAAGCCTTTTTGGAAACTGTTTTTGGGAAAGAAAATGCTTACTTTGGATGTTCCCTGTGAACAGTTAGGACGCTCTCAAATAAAAGGTTTTCTTTGCTCAACAGTAAATAAATGATAGTTTCAGATGCTTCCAAACAGACCCCATGCCAGTGCCATTGAGTTCTCAGCAAATCGCTTGACCCAGTTTGCTCAGTGAAAGGGGAAAGTAGATGATTTCAGTTTCAAAGTTCTGTAATTTTACAAAAACTGCCCTAACTCTGGTTCTCGGGCTCCACAGGAGAAAGTTTATAATTATCTCCACATAGACCTACTTCCCCACCTTCGCAGACCTAAGCCCAGTTACCTTTTGTTGTGCTCACATTGGTGATAATAGTTGATAAGTTATCACAATATTATTGACTATCTTCCCTGCACTGTGCTTTACATTTCTATGACTGTTTTTATGACTGGCAATTTGCACTTTTTAATGCCTTTAACTTTTTTACTCATCTCTCAACCCCCTCCTCTCTGGCAACCATCAATTTTTTTGCGGTGAGTTTGTTTCTATTTTTCTTTTTCTTTATTTGTCCAGTTATTTTTATTTTTATGTATTTTTTAAATTTCACACATAAATAAAATCATAATGTATTTGTCTTTCTCTCTCTGACTTATTTCACTGAGCATAATACCCTCTAGACCTACCCATGTTGTTACGAATGACAAGACTTCACTCTTTTTTATGGCTGAGTAATATTCCAGGGAGATATATATTCTTCTTTCTTCTTTATCCATTCATTTTGATGGACATTGGGGTTGCTTCCATATCTTGGTCATTATAAACAATATTGCAATGGACATAGGGGTTCACTGGACTTTTTTGTATAAATATCCAGAATTGGAATTGCTGGGTTACATGATAGTTCTATTTGTAATGTTTTTGAGGAACCTCCATGCTGTTTTCCTTAGTGGCCACTCCGGTTGTACAATCCCACCAAGAGCCCAGGAGGGTTCTCTTTTCTCCACTTCCTCACCCACACTTGTTCGTTGATTCACTGAGGATGGCCATTGTGCCAGGTGTGAGGTGAGATCTCCTTGTGGTTTTAATTTGCACGTCTGTGGTAATTAGTGAAGTTGAGCATCGTTTCATATATCTGTTGGCCATCTGTGTGTCTTCTTGGGGGAAATGTCTACTCAGGTCCTCTGCCAAGTTTTTAATTGGATTGTTTGGGTTTGTTTGCTGTTAGGTTATCTGAGCTCCTTGTATATTTTGGATGTTAACACTGTATCAAATGCATCACTGATGAATAGCTTCTCCCATTCATCAGGTTGCCTCTCAGTTGGTTCCTTCACTGAAGTGTCACTTGATTTTGATTGAAGTATTATAGGTAACAGTGAAAACGTGCAAAGGGAATCAAATCACAGCGATTGATAGGACTTTTCAGCATTTTATGCAAGGAAATGAGAAGCAATTGAACAACACTGGTCTTACCCACTGAACTGTGTAAGTTCCCTGGCTGTCCCAGCGAAAGCTGCCAATCTGAGGTTCTGAAATGATTTCATAAGCAGCCTGTCCATTTTGTTTAGGACGCCTAGTGGTTCTGGTTGATATCGCTTTGAATTCCTGGATTCAAAGACGATCGACACCATATCAGCACTGAATCTTTGAATCTAAAACATGACTGTTCTATATCTTCCCTTCTAGTGTGTTTGTCTTTCATTGATTTTCCTTGCCTTATTCAATTGGCTGGGATCTTCCGTAAAGTGCTGAATAGGAGAGGTGGAGTGGATATCTTTCTTTGTCAGTGCCAGAAATCCGCATTGAAATCTTGGCCAACTCATAAGCTGCACATGCTCAGGGCAAGATTCTACGAGGTTGGGCAAAGAGCAACTGTGGGGGAGGGGCAGAGCAGTTACGAAGAAGCTGTGAGCTCAGTAATTACCGGAGCTCACGCAAGGGTGCAAAACGTTCAAAGTTTGACGGGATGCATGGGAAGACCTTCCAGAACAGCCTGAGAATCCAATAAATGCTGAGCTAATTAGATGGTGACCTACTCTCCCCACCATAATGAAGAGTTGGAACTATCCTAATATACTCATCTACTAGGCTGCCTTTTGATGTTTTATTTTCCTTTCAAGATGCCATCTGTTATTAAACATGATTACACAGCTGTGGCATCTTGGGGGCTGGGAAGTCTTCACTCAGATTCTGTAGCATCCCACATCCTTATACATACCTGTCCCCGCTCTGAGGACTGTAACCGAGGGAAATGTGAAGGTCATAACCCCACATCAGGATTATAACATGATGTGGACTGATACAGTGCAGAGAAACCTGCGTGGAGGTTTTGTAAATTAAAAGAAAGCCAGACTAGAAAGAAATACCTCATAACAATCACTGGATGTGAGAGCTGTGTCCCAGGGAGAGCAGTGAGAGCATTACCATAATTCAAGGTTAACTTCATTCATAGAAGTCTTAGAATACACATCACAGAGGATAATTCTTTGGCCAGAACTATAGAGAAGGTGACTTAATGCTTTTGCTCTTTTTTGGAGAATTCTGCATGAAACACAGGTTTTCAAAAAAAACGAAGAAAAAAACACCAAAGGGAAAATTTGAGTTGCCTGCCTTGCCAAGAATAATAGGAAGACACTTATGCTGTCACTCAAAGCATAAAAATACAGCAAAGCGCAGTTTCAATTCATCCTCTGCCTTTGATGCCAGCTCCTTGCCAGCCACATAGAGTCTGTCTGCCTCCTTTATCTCTTTGAACTATTTGGAAAGTAATTTATTTTGAGAACCTGGGACTGAGGCTCAGTTACATGCTTGCCTTTCCAGTGCATTCTTCAGGAATGGCATTGGCACGCATGAAAGGAATTCTAGATTGGGCTAGCCTATGGGGCTCTGTCCAGTTAGAGGAGGGTATGGGCCTAAATAATCAAGGACGAAGAAGCACAGTGGCACATAAGCTGAGGCCTCATTGTCATTTTAGTCCACAGTGTACATGGTCTTTCTCTGCTATTTTGTGTCTCACTGCAACTTAGAGCATCATATACACTGGTGGGGAGGTCAAGTACAGTCTCATAGTCTCATGAATTCCTTTTTTTAAACTAGTCTTTAGCTGTAGCGTCTTTTATTTTGAGTTTCAGAGTCACCAAAATTGACTAGATTGTAAGAAGTCAACAGATCTTATTGAAACAAAAACTTTTAATTTCTCATTAACAATTTATTCTTGTTTCTTCTTAAAGTCAAATTGCATGTTTAATATTTTATTTGAAATAGCATTGAGATTCTTATCTCATTCTTATAAAATTAAGTGTATCTATCCTCTATGCACAGGTTTTAACTTCTCTGTTTCTTTAATGTGCTTCCTTGAGAGAACAGAATTCCCTGAACCACATTTTCTGCTAACATGCTCCGTAAGACACATAGCATTAGGATAGAAGAGGCAGAGGTTTGGGAGTCCCAAAGAGCTGGGTGTGGATTCTGCTTCTCTCATTTACTAGCTCCGGAACCTAAACGTGCTTCTCTCTCCCAGCGTCAATGTTCCCATCTGTAGCATAGGGACAAGAACATTCATCTCAAAGGCCTTTGTAAAGCCACTGGGAAGCTGCTAGCATGTGCCTGGCCCCCAGGAGGCACTGAATAAATGCTATTATTACTTTTTGCTGTCGTTGCTGTTAACTGGCGTTTTCACTTCAGCACACGGACTTTTGCCCACTCTGACATTCCTGTTTTCTTCGCGGGAGCTCTTATCTCTGTCTCGATTCGCACATGTGTGTCCTTAGGCCTTTCGGAACGTTCCCGGGGTGGAGTCCATCTCCCTTGCTACTAGGGTAGCACTTCGCACAGTGCGCGTCAAGACTGGCCCCGTCTATTTCGGGACAAGACCGAGAAGTGGTGATTGATATTATGCAGTGACAAATGAGCAGTTGACACACAGATCACAGCCACCCTAATGCAGAATTAGTGCTTGTCGTTTGTTCAGAGCTCATTTGTTTGCTCGAGACCCAGCAGATGAGTCATGGGCCCCGAGTGCCAGGCTCCAGGCTGTGGAGAGCAGCTTCCCCCTCGACCACGTAACTTCAGAAGCCACTCATTAGTGTGAGCGTGTTAAGATGCTCGGCCACGGGAGAATCCGTGTGTCTCCGTCCTCTTTCCCAACTCTCCATCGCTTCCCTCCCAGTGTCCCATTGCTGTGTCCCCCGTACTGCCGCTCGCTGACGTTCCCACAGGGATTCCTGACTGATTTCTGGAAAGCTGAGGGTGGGACAAAACCATGAAGGTTTAAGGGATTTTGTTACACTTCCACGTAAAACGTCAGAGAAGAGAGCGTGGGAGCGATGGGTCGTGTCCTTGAATTCAGGCCTAGAAGTCCATCCAACCGGACAGGATCACGTTTCAACTCCAAAAGGAAAAAAAAAATATGCCTTACCCTCATGATTCTAGGGACACGAGGAGACCATCTGCTTGGATGGTTCCAAAACCACAGATACTCCCGCTTCCAGAAGCTAACGTGGACTGGGTAGCATGGTTCTTAGGAGCCCCAGTCCATCTACCTCAAGGGAGACATGGAAATAAAGCCCTTATTTCCCAACTGATGATCATGCGGCTTCAGATTTTTAAACATACACGACCATAAAACCCCAGTGTATTAGGGGCAAGGCTTCCTGAAGGAGCAACGTGCAAGAGGTGGGAGACGGGACGTGGGGACACCGATTTCCAGCTAAGACGGACCTGAACCCCGCACCCGCACTGGCCTTTGCCATCTGATCCTCCCCAGTGCGTTCTTCTTCCACCTGCACGTTCCAGCTCCTCGTTGCAACACTGGGGTGTCCCATACCCACTGCACGCACGTCCGTTTGTTTGTTTGTTTGTTTGTTTGTTTGTTTGTTTGTTCTGGGGACCAGAGGAGCTTGCGTGTGAAAAGCGCTGATCGCAGCGAACGGAACTTGCTCAAGGCTCAGTAAACGTAGCTTTCTTCGGAGGTGGCCAAGACGTGCGTGCTCGCCGAGCTCAGTCCATCAGATGTTTATGAAACAGCAACTCCGCCCCGGACGCCGCGCGTCGGAGACCATCTAGGCACAGGGACAAACTTGTTCTTCTTCGGTCCCCACGTTGCTTGTGGTGAGCGTGTCTTGTCTTTTGGTCATTTTGTTCTCATCTCTAAGATGCCATAAGAGCAGAGACCCCGTGTGTTTTCTGGCCTAGAAGAGAGAGTAAAGTCCATGAATATTCACCGAGGGTCTCTCTGTGCCACATGCTGTTCTAGGAACTTGGCCTTTGTCCCTGTACGAATCACCCAGAACTCTCTCTGTCCTTGAAAAAGGTGCGTTTTGGAGGAATGAAGCTATTTCATAACAACAGCTAAAACTTTGCCACGAGCATCTTTTTTCTGACCTGTGTAGAGAAAATGTCCCTGAAGAAGAGAGGAAGTTCAGAAACAGCTCTCCCCTCGGTGGTGGGACGTCACTCATAAGCCACCAGCACAGACCCCGCACCTTGCGAGGCCACCGCGCCTTCTTGTAGCTTTTCTAAGAGTGACGTGTGGTCCAGGAGGATGTCTGGCTCCTTGGAGGAGAGGGGTTTTGTAGTGATGCCGCTTAGGGTCCCCCGTCTCCCCCCACTGAATGGCTCCACCAGTCCCCACCCTAGAAGGCAGCACGGGAGCGGGCACGGGACCCCGGAGGTTAAGCCAACTGGCTCCACCGACCAGTAGGTGTGTATGTGCTGAGTTTCTAGATCTGCCCCCCCGGGGGACCGTGTGCCTCCTCCGCCGAGAGAGCTGCCAGCATTCACAATTGGAACACAAACAGGCCAGCAGGTTCTGATTAATCCAAATTGGAACTATTCAAACAGTCACAAAAAGAGATCTTTTCCCCTGAAGGAATTTACATGTGAAGAGAGACTAAGATGGGAAATAAACATTTCTATAATGATTAAAGTTAATTGGCTTGAAAGGATGCCTCTGAAAGAAATGCTTTCTGCTTTTCGTTCCAATCTATTTCGGGACCAGCCTGTTTTTCATAAGATTGGTAACTGCAAACAGACACTGCCCTTTCATTGGAAACAGATGTACAGACATAATTAAAGAAGTATGCACTGGCATCTCAAATAACTGCTTTCAATTACAGCATTTCAAGAGTATTAAGGGGAAATATTTTAAACAAGACCACTGCAAAAATAGATTTTGTCATTAACTTTGAAATAATATTTGACTTAAGGCTGAAATTTCCATGTGCCAGGTCTGGATCTCACAGGCCGATGCCGACTGGTGCAAGAGAAATTGGATCGTTATGGTCCTATCGTTCGGGGGCTGGAGGGGAGTCGTCTCATATATATATATATATTTTTAATGCAGAGAAAAAAAGGCATTTTCCTTCCAGTAAGACTTTAAGTTTGCACTTAAGCTTCAGTTAGATTTCACAACCTTGAGGAGCTTTCGCAGTGCAGCCATGTCAGTGTGAAGTCCAAGGTCGTCTCAGCCACGTGGGCCTCTGTGTGTGTAGGCGGTGGGCTCGGGTGCCCCGCAGCCCGCAGGGCCAGCCGCACACCATCCACCCTCGGGTGGGGATCCGCACTGAACCCCCCAAGTCAGAGAACGTGCGCAGAGGGCAGGTTGCCCGGGCGGGCGCGTCTGCAATCGGTGCCTGGCTTCGTGTGCTTTCCTCATTAGAGCATTTTAATGGAGATTTTAACGATCGGAGGTAGTGGCTTAACGCCGACAAGCTCCCAAACGCTCCCCGCGAGTTGTCTTACGCAACAACGCACCGCAGCGACGGCTGTTTCTCTCCGTGAGCACCCGTTGGTTTATTGAGCATCTAGCACATGGCAGACACCGCGCCGAGGGGGGAAATGATGACAAATACAGCTGCTAGCGAGCCCCTGAGTTTGCGGTGGAATGGTCGAGAGAGACAGTGGGCAGTTGCGCACAGGACGGTAAACGCCATGGCCAGGGGCAGTCAGGTGGCACGGGGACACTGAACAGGGGCGCGTCACCCAGGTAACGCTTCCCCTCGTTCCCTTCGACTGCACGATGGACCACCTTCGGAACTTTCTGGTGGGCCAGCCGCTCCTGATGCTGACAGGAGCAGTCGAGGCCATAGTCCGACTTGCTGGTCACCGAGGGTCGTGAATGCTTAGTGAGCACAGCATGAGCTTTGACTGCCTGCACACACGCGTGTGCACACGGGGGAGGGGAGGAGGCAGAGAACACACCTGAGCCATGAGGCTGCGTGCACTGTGAGCTGTGTCCACTGGCCGTGTGGGTTCGGTGTGAGCTACGCCCGTGCCCACTCTCCTGCCTTTACACTAACCCCCTGCACTCCCAAGAAGGCCGGGCCAAGGCCTGTGGTGAACAACAAGGAAAAGAGTGAAATGCTAATCAGTCCACACACCTGTGGCCTCATCACACGCGTAGGGAGTGGAATGTTGCACCTGGACTTCTGGATTGCTTTTTATTTTTTAATTTTGGAGTAATTAAGCCTTTAAAAAACCTAATCATGTCTTTAAGTTTATCCTCAATATTCAAATTCTCTGTGAAGATGTTCAGAGTAACGCTACCTGACAATTACCTTTCCCTCATTTCGATCTTCTCGTGCGTGTTTGTGTGTGTGTGTGTGTGTGTGTGTGTGTGTGTGTGTGTGTGTTTGTGCTTGTGCGTGCGCCTAGATCCCTTATTGTTTATGGGGAGCGAAGTTAGAGGGTGCCACAGATGTCAATGCCGTTTGTTCAAGAAAACACTATATAGATGGTTCTCAAAAAATTAAAAATATATGTGGGCCAAAAGTGACCCACAGAGACTGCAGAGGAGAAAGGGTGAGGAGAAATTTTCCGATTTGAGGCAAAAAATGGACAAAAGAGAGGATTCTGGAATCTGGCTAAGGGAGAAGGGTTTAGAGCCTTAGCTGAGGATACAAAAAGTGAAGGAGGAAAAATCCTTTTAATTGAGAAACTTCGGACTCTTCCTGTGGGGGACTTTTGGGGTCGGGGTGATTCGGGCTGGCATCACATGGCATGACCGACCCCAGCTCTCGACCCCTCTCTGCATCCGCTCCTTTGCCACAGCCTCGTGGTTGGTGGCGCGATGTCTCTGCTTCTTCGACTTTGGCCTTGGCCGTGTGACTTGCTCTGACCCAGTGGGCAGGGGTGGCCGGAGCGGGTCCATGCCTGCGTTTTAAGAGGTGTCACATGTCCCCTTGCTCCCTTTGCCTCTGCTCTGGCCATGGGAGGTGCGGGGTGCACGTCTGGGCCGGCTCTCTGTGCCAGCGTGGGGGGCGACACATGGGGTGGGGCCTGCGGGGACCGGGCCCAGTCGTCCTAAGGCGGGTCCACCCAGCTGTGCACAGCCCAATCCCAGCTCAGCCAACCCACGGGCCCCTGAAAATCACGATTGTGCCTTTGAGCCACTGAGATTTGGGGTCACCTGGTCTTCAGAAATATTGTGTCCAAGCTAATTAATACGTCGTGGACAAAACGCCAGTGTCTCGAGGGCGGAAGAGAGAGGAGCTGGAGACAGCCTCCCTTCCGGCTGCCCTTCCCTGTCCCCTGCCCTTCCCTGTCCCCTGTCACCTCCGTGGCCGCAGCTGTCAGGCCAGTGCCGGTTCCGCCCAGCGGCTGGCTGGCTCCCTTGACTTGGCGAAACTCGTTTCCTGCTGGCTCGCCCAGAGCTCTGCTTTTCGAAATTCAGAGCAAATTTGCACAGTTTTGTGTCTGGTTTCCTAAGTCTCTAAAACCCGATACTAACTCAGCTAATGAGGGTCGGGATCCTAGATTAATGTAGGGTTGTCTGGGATTCCTATGTTCGAAAAACCCAGCCAGGGTGCGGGACTGGGAAGGGCAAGTCCAACGATCCTTTCGCCTCGTTTAGTGCTAGACAAGTACAGGGCTTTGATAGACTCCACTCGGGGACTAAATGTTAACGGTCCCTGGGCTGCAAGGACGTGGCTTCGGAATCTAGAGAATGAGCCAGATGTCCAGTTTGTAGTCATCTTCTCCCGCTGTCACCTAGTAGGCCCTGAGGACATCTTTTCCATTTATGTGTCTTTTTCACAAGGAGAGGAACTCTTAGTCTTACTTTATTCCAACTGCCCCTTGATAGGACTCCAAACCCACCTAACAGCTTCTGATTGTAGCAGTGGGCGACCCCTGCTCCCTCCCTATTTATACACTCTCCTTTTCCAGTTCAGGGGTCACCATACTGAAGGCTTCAAGCAGCATGGGTTTATGCAAGAAATACCCCCCACCCCAAAAGTCTTATTTGTTGCTGAGCACGTCGTCAGATGACAGGCATCACTATGTGGCCTTACCCAAATGAGGTCCTTACCTCTACTGCGTTTTATCAGAAACATTCATTTTAAAAATAAATCTCACGTCTTTAACTTTATATTTTCGTCTTTCTGATAATAATAATGTATTCTCAAGAGATCACCCAGGGCTAAGGAGAGTAAATCAGCCTTAGTCATACCAAAGGTTTGGAGAAGTTTCCCGGATAGTTTTCATGTGGCAAACCAAGTCCTCCTAATGGGACGAGTCATGCAAGTTAAAAAAAGAAAAGAAAAAGAAAAGAAAAAATGTTTTTAAGACTATGAGAAAAGCATTATTTTATTCTATTTAGAGAAGTTTGGGAGTTTTTTATTTTCCCTCCTTTGGTAAATGCCACAAAGGAGACGTTTCTCATGAAAACTTAACTGAGAGGCCGTCACATGGTGAGAGACGGCCGCTGGGAATAGTCATGGGAGAGAGCTTGGAGCCAGGACCAGTAATTACGAGACACCAAGGAAAAAAGCAGAGGTTGCATAGACGTAAAGGATTCCAAAAGCCATCACAGGAGGGGAACGAGGGGAGGAAAGCAGCAAGTGCTTCCAATAAAAGTGGTTCCCACCACACAAACTCAGCAGCGTTCACCTCGGTGTAGCAGAAAACACACCGGGCGTGGACCGACCCTTGAAAACACGCCGGGAACTGGGATGTAGACTTGCAACTGTGCAGGACAAAGGGAACTGGAACTTGAATCTTGGGCCGACACTGCACGTGATGACTTGAGAAATTTACTGCAGCTTCAAATCCATTCGTTTGCGAAATGAAAGTCACAACACAGCACACGGGGAAGGGCCTAGCACACAGAGTGAGTGTCGAAAATGTACGTGCTGCGTCTACACCACATTCCAGCTCTTCGCGAGAGGCGAGAGCATCATCTGTCATGGCTAACAGAGCGCGAAACGTGATGCTCGGGCCTTCGATGCCTCAAGATCCATCACTTGGCAAGCGTCAGGAAAGGAAGACAGAGGAAGCAAAGTCACCGCGTGTCTGAGTAAACATAGAAGGTTGGCAGGCGCTCCATGCCCAGGGGGACAGGAGTGAAACGGGGGAGCAAAGAGATAAAAGGGACGCCTGTTGGACACTACTTCTCTCCATCAAGTTTAGGAGTCGGACGCATGTGGCTGAGTGACACCGTGAACAGACCGTGAGCTCTGGGGTCAGACTCCCTTTCCAGTCTTGACTTTGCTTGAGTCTAAGCCTCAGGTTCCCCATCCGGAGAATGGGAACAAAAACACGTGCACGCGGTGGCACTTCGGGATTACAGACGACGCAGGAAACAAGGCCGAACGGTCAGTAGACACGTGACACGCCACAGCTATTGTCACTTAAGAGGCCACAGCTCCTTCAGGGCAGAATCCGAAGCTCGTGAATCTGTGTTCTTCATTGTGTTTCGCACACGAGGGGGAATAAATCCTCACTGAATGGATGGGGAACCGAAAAAGCTCGTTCGGAGCTCTTGCCTTTTGCACTAATCGCCATCAGATGGAGATTTTGCCTGGTTGGAGAGGATTTTCTCCTCCTAAAAAACCAACCAAGCGCCACCTTTGACTTCGGAGCACATCTCGAAGACAGAGGAACTGCACTGGGCGTCAATCGGCTGTCGGGAGCTTGCGACTGAGGGCACAATCCGACCTCACCTCCACAGCGGTCATGCCTCTGGGTTTGGTCTCGGTCCTGTATCCGCTTCCCAGCGCCACCACGTCTGACAAGTCCCTTTGGGGAAGTTAGTTCGCTCTTTGAACTTAATTTCCTCATCATAAGTAGTGACCTTCATGGCTGATGTGAAGATTGAATGAGGCAGCGTGTATATAGCGCCAGACAGGGTAAGATCCGAAACTGAGTCCGTGACGCCGAAGCTCAGGCTCCTTCTGTTACGTTTGATTTCCAAAGGATCTTAAGCTCCTTTGGAAAGAAAGGAGCCACGTCTTACTGGAAACCCGTTTGCGTATACGTCGGTGCCCGGCCTACCTGGGGCACAGAGTGTGTGGAATCAGTTCGTGTGGGGCAGGATCGCCTCCAACTGTGAACCGAACTCTAAGCCCGTTCTCTGGGAAAATGTGACTTTGGACACAAAGAACCATAATTAATCCCCCCAAACAAGGAATACCAAAGAGATTCTTTCTCCTTCCTTAATACGGTTAGACTTGGTTGTTTTGGGAAAGAAAAAAAAACAAACCAGAGACATCACATCTCTTCACGTTAATAAGGTTTTAGGCAAGTTCAACACTTAAGAAGCAAGTAGCAGAAAACCCAAATCAGGTTGGCTTTAGGGGTAAGGACATTACCGTTGGCTGACACGCCTAGGAGTGCGGATCAGAAGTCGTCCATCCAGCAGTTCAATAACAAGATCCAGGGCCCGGCTCTTTCTGTCGCTATGTTCTGATGACAGTCTTGGCTTCATCCTGGATGTCAGTGGTCCACTAGCAGAAAACACATGGCACGATCCTCTTAACTTCCAGCGAGAGGCAAAACGAAAGAGAGCATGCCATTCCCAAGCCCTTCATCATGTTTCCACGCCTTAAATGGTCATTGTCTCTGATGGAATGCGGTGCCCTGACAGCCTGAGCTTAGGGGTCCTGGCGAGAGCTGTGGTCTCGTGACTCCTCGAGCCTCATTGCTTCTGCGTGGGGGCAGGAGTGGAGTGGGGGAAGAGAGATGGAGATTCAGTTCCTGTGTCTCCAGGAAAGATTATTAAGGACAAGTGTGGTCTAGAGGACATAGCTGGGTTGATTAGAGCTGCTCAAATAGTTAACAAACTAGAGGGGGAGGTGACATATCACACGGTCCCAGAACTTTCCCTCCATTTACAGACAGCCGGTTAATTATTTGTAGAATTATCTTCCAACCCAAGCATGAGGCTGGTGAAAGCAGGAGCTGTGCCTCACCCATCTTTCCAGCCTCTGAAGATAGCACAGAACCTGACCTGTAACAGGAGCTCGATTTTCAAATATTAGTTAATGAGGAAACTATGGATAGAAGTGTTAGGAAGGGAGATTTGAAATCCTCGAATGAGTGAAAGGAAAGCTGTCTAACAATAAATGAATGGCATAAGTGACAGTCACAGTAAGTGAACTGTCAAGAAGATGGGTATGAGACAATGGTACCTTTAAGGTCCCTTCGATCCTGGAATTCAGTGATTTTCAGAGTTTACTGTTGGCGATCACAGGGCATGCTCCATGCTGGTGCCCCAAACGGATCCACATAGAAGCCAGGACATTCCGAGTGGTGGCGAGGAGCTGGAGTCAACCGTTCGGCTCGTGGACGTTGGAATCTTTCCCCAGGGCCATGAGCTCTGTAAAGGGAGCACATTCCGTTCTCCACACCAGCTGCGGTGAGCAGCCCTTGATGCCCGCAGTCTGTGCAGACGTGGTCTTCTCTGCCTGCTCGTAGGCCAGATGCCCAGACAGCAAGAAGCACAACCGCAGGGAACGCACGAGCCCATCTCATGCCCGGGACAGAAGGGGTTTTCTTAAAAACTTGAGTGATCTGTAGCTCAAAGGACTTTTAAGAGAGAGAGAGAGAGAGAGAGAGAGAGAGAGAGAGAGAGAGAGAGAGAGAGCGCAAAAGCAGAGGTCGACGTGGCAGGTGTTCAGTGTTTGCCTACTACAGGGTGCAGCGCAGGCCTCTGGCTGTGGGGGACTAGTTCTGGCCTGCAGTAAAGTTGGGTTTAGCTGGATATTTGCAACACACACACACACACACACGAGTACTGCCTGTCCTGCAGTGTCCTGCTACCCACGGTGCACCCTTCCCCCCAGGCTCCAGCACTTGCCCTCTCTCTGCCCCAGGAGGACTGGCTTTCTTAAATTCTGGGGCTCCCCTAAATATTGCATGTGACCTTGGCTTGCTGTCTAAATCAGTTTCCTTTCACAAACCTACAGGGTCTCCATGTGCTCTTCCCAGGGCACTGCTGACTTATACATGTAAAGACACAGAAAAGAGCTGGAAGGACACACATGCAGACTCGGTGACTGTGGTTCTCTCCGGGGAAGGGTGTCGGAACTTTGATTCCGTGTCCTTCTCCGTCTTCGTTGTCGTTTAAAACAACAAAGAAGGATTTAGGCAAATTAGTCAAATTTCTAAAAGGAGAAAATAAAGTCTCTGCTCCCTGTGTGGTTTCCAATAAAAAGCGCTGGCTCTTTCGGTCTGACTCATGGCGGTCGTGTTCATCCCTGAGGGCATGGCAAGGAATGAAAGTTTTCCATCTTGACCCAACCTTCTTCCCCGGGGAGGACTAAGGAAAGAAAGACCATAAAGAGGGGCCTTAGGTTTCTACCAGAGCCCCGAGGTGTGTCATGATCTAAAGAGCGGGAGTGGGGTGGGAATGAAGGCCCCTCCCAGCCAAAGGACGTCACGTGGGCAGGGGCTCTGTGCGGAGAAAGCAGGCCTGGCCAGGGGTCAGGAGGCAGGGGGAGCTTCAGGTCCAGTTCTGCTAAAACCAAACCCTTGAACTCGCCTGCAGGCGTCTCAGCATCTCTCTTGGCTTCGGTTTCCTACCTTATAAAATAGCGAATTCTAGACTCTTTACAAATGGAGAGTTATTGAGGACTGTCAACGCCGTAACCTGGCCGAGAGAGGGCAAGGGAAAGGAAAAAGCCAGCAGCAAGCAGGTGGCGGAAACCGTCATAAAGCTCCATCATCACTTTGCAGAGGAAAGGTCGTGCCACTGCCCGAAGTGTGAGGAGGCAGTCTCACCTGTAAATCGTTAGTTTGATGTAAAGACTCTTAAAATTCCCCCTTGTTTGTCTCTCTCCTTCGTGGGCAAGTGCGAATTTGGCCGAGGACCGTGTGTGGGACCCTCAGCAGCAAGCCCTCTCCCATCTCTTCCTGGTGCTGTGACCCTGAGCCCGACCCCAGGCCACACGACAGACACCAAATGTCAAATTCGCATTCCAAAGGAGAAGTAGAAGCCACAGGGTGGAGCAGAGGTGTTCAAGGCCAAGAAAATAATCGTTATTGAGCAACTCTCCGCCCTGGGACTCTGCTTGGTACCGATGGAAATGATGCGCCACCAGGTGACCAGGCTCCAAGGACAACGCACATACTGAATAGAGCCCACGGGCTGACCTATTATCGAGAAAAACGAAGCTCGGCCCGGATAGTAGGGAGAGCAGGTCATTCTGCAGTAACACACCAGCCTCAGCATCTCGGTGACTAAATGCCATGGAGGTACAGAGTGGACGTGGGTTAGCGGGCGGACCCGATGGCCCTGCTTTTCCAGGGCCCAGCCTGACGGCAGGGACTTCGCCTCAGTGTTGGGATCCACAACGGCCGAGGCAGGAAAAGGAAGCCCGGATTTTCCTCGCTTTCGCCTTTCTAATTTCCACTTTCTCTTGCGAATCTTCCGCGTTTATCTTAAGTGGAATGTTTATGACCTACGAACCCCCCAGTCGCTCGGATGACATTGCGCATTGCCTTTTCTTCTCGTACGTACACACAGCTGACATCTGCTGTCCTCAGCACACACCGGTCTCTGTCTTGACCCTACTGGGTTGGTCTTTGTAGCCGGGACATCGATGCAGAGAGGTGCCAGGGAGAAGGTCTCACCCAAAGTTACAAAACAGAGATGCTCGTTTGTTTCCTTTAACCCCCTTCTATTTTCTGATAAGATGACTTATTTCCCACCTGCTGTGCCCACTTGGGTTTTCAAAAGAGGTGGCACTGGCAGCAAGCCATCCCCGATTTTCTGTGCCGCCCGAAGCCAAACAAAAGTGAACTCCATCACGTGCCCACTCGGCATGGAAGAGCAGCAGCCCGTGTGTGTCACCGCTGGGCGAATGCATTGGGAGTGGCACGGGGCCCATCAGCAGTGGTGGTAGACTTCCAACTCTGAAGAGCCCCAAACTGTCCCCAACAAAGAAACTGTTTTGATTTTCCAGGTCGGGGACTAAGCTCCACCTGTCATCTCACAGAGTGTCGAACTCTGACTCTCCTTTCTTGATGTCTCGGAGATTTGTGACCAAAGCCCCACAGACGGAACCACCTTTTTGCCTCGTTAAACAATGAGCTGATTTATAAAACGCAATGCCTCCTCTTGGTCAAGTGACAGGCGTCAGAGAGGGCTCTTTTTCCTTTCGTCCCATAAGAGGAGCGTGAACGTGCAGGGGGCGGGTGAGAGCAGTGGCACGCAATCCTTAGGAGGTGTGGGAGGGAAAGGTCAGGTTTTAAACTAGAGGCTCGTCCACGACCTGCTGCTTTCCATTTTCTTCTTTGCACGCACAGTGCTCCTAGCCTGGGAGGAGGCAGAAATGAAGCGAAAATTACATCTGGCTTGCTCCTTGCAGCCAACGGGTGGCACTGTCGTCTCACAAATGGCGTGACAAGCGGCCCAGGGCCCAAACCACCGCCACCCTCTGCTGGAGCTGCTTGGGGTTTTGTTTTAATCCCACCCTTGTCCAGAGAATGGGGCAGTCAGGCCTGAGAGTGCTCATCTCTTCAGAAGCACTTTGTGTTTGAGAAGACAGACGGCGGAGGAGTCGTTTCAGTTCTAGAACATTCCTGAAAGATAAGAACTATCGAAATTTCTCCCTTGATTTCTCCGGGTGAGCTGAGAAGGAGTCCTTTGTTTTCCCTCTTTATTTCTGCTACCAACCAATTTAACCGTCACCCCACCCCTCGAATTTACCCATTAATTCACTAAAACACGCCCTGAAACGTGGCGTTTACAGAGTGTGGGTTTCACACTCATGAAACAAGCTGGAAAAGGAGGATGGACGCTGCGTTAGCAAAATGAGGTCCTACGGTTAGCGTCCAAGGTTTTTGCCATCTAATTAGCAGAATAAAAAACATACAAATGGTGATAACCCAGGCAAGAGGATTTATATTAGGCATAACGGTTAAAAAGGAGAACTAATACTTGGCTAGAATTTCCTGCATGCCAGACGTTGTCGCAAGCATCTACTTGGTCCTCGTAGCGACCCTATGGAATAGGTACTGTCATTATTCCCCATTTTATTGGTAAGGAAACTGAGACCGGGAGGATTTAAGTAGCCAGGGCATGAACAGCTGACACCGAGCATGTGCCGCGTGCCCCTAAGCGCCTGCGCCCTTGCATATTCATGCTGACAGTTTGAACTCAGAATTAACCATTATCTTTAGGTCACTTTTGTTTCCTACAGGGGCTTGATTTCCATTGCCTTTCTTAACAAAACAGAAATGCATTTCCCTCTCGACTCCTTGAACATAAGCCCAGAGATTTCTGCAAACGGGGATTTACTAATTTAACTTCAAACGCGTCTGAGCTCCAGAATGCGAACATTTCCTCAATGCCACGACAGTTTGCGTCTTTTCTCATAAGGCACATCGGGTACATTTTATTCAGCATTTTAGTAGGAATTACAAATATATATTTGTCAGTCGTCTTTGCTTCCTCTTCAGAAAAACACAACAAAATAGAACCTGCTTTGAGCTGTAGGAAGAGTGGCCAAATGACTAACGAGAATTACCGAAATCTCATCCAGTTTCACTCCCTAGCATACCACAAAACCTTTAGACATCTATCTCAAAAATAGCTAATGTTTTCCTCTCCTTCGGGAAACAACAAAAACCCACTTAAACTTCAGCAATCAATCACCTTTCTTTCAGTCCAAAACAGCAAAAAAAAGAAAGAAAATCACTTTGGGCACGGTTCGACGTCTAATCGCAGGGAGTTAGTTAGCAAGAACGAGTAAATATAATGAACTTATTTAGAACTTCACCAAACCACTTAGCTCGTGTTCTGAACTGGGGTTTTTTTCTCATTGTGGAGGAAATGGGATATTCTAGTTAATCTAATATTCTGGTTAATACCTGCCACGGATGCTTATTAACTCACTGCAGCTGAGTTTCAGGGTTACTAATTAGGCGTCTGGCCCCCTTACATGCAGGCTGAAAAGATATTATTTTTAAAGGGAAGTGACTAAGTGTTATAAATATACACTTTAAATTCCTCCTCAAACACTGGTAGAAATATCACTGGTATCCCTTATTGCAAATTAGACCGATAATAAATTGCCAGAATTCTGTAGTTTATTATTCTGAAATGAAATTAATACCTGAATGTTTGCCAAACTTCAAATCAAAGTTCAAAGAGTAAACCTTTCCTTGTGATTCCATGCTTATTTTCAGAGGGCTGAGCAACAGTGCTTTTCTACTTCTTCTTCTTTTTTAAAAAATAAAAGTGAAAAATGGAAAACCTTGGATATAAGTTTAGGCTCACACGGGGGATAATCCGTAGCTGCCTAGATTGTTTAAGATCTCTTTGTGCACACTTGCTAAGAACCTTCATAGGCTTAATTACTTTATTTTCCAATCAGAGGGGACTAGTTACCAGGGCCTGAAACATATAAAACAGTGCCTCGATGGTGGTGTTCCACTTTCTCTGTCGTCTGGAAGACTCTAAAACCGAATCAAGTGTTATTTCCTACCACTCGGGGTATCCTCCAGGAGAGTTTCTAGATACTTCCTAAGGTAAATGTATGTATTCACCAGGCAATGCATCAGGAGAAAGGGGAGGTTTTGAGTGCGCACGTCAACAGCGGCCTTCGGACAAAGTAGGAAGACGGCTGAACCCCCAAGGTGGCACGGTGTGGGGGACGCAGGCGGGTGCTCTCAGGCCGTCGTGGACTCTCGTGTGAGAATCTGGGTACGAGGATGTTCTCACCAAGCTGCCTATGGTAACTAACGATTCCGAATAACCCAGTGTCCATCACTGGGGGATCGATTAAATAAGTCGTATTCGTCCATAAAACAGAATACTGTACAACAGTTAGTTAAAAAGGTATTTATTAACGTGGAGAATGTTTGTGGCATATTAAGTGACAGGAAGATGACAAACGTTGATGCCTTTGTTAGAATGAACTATGAATTTTATGTGTGGGCATGTCTAAATAAATGATCAAGGAGGCTACCTACTAGCATTCCGATAGTTTTGTTTAGGTAGGATTACAGATTATTTTATCTTTCCCTATTGTGCTGACAGAATATACATAAGTAAGTGTGTGTGTGTGTGTGTGTGTGTGTGTGTGTGTGTGTGTGTGTGTGTGTGTGCGCGCTTAAATATACTCAGGATTGTAAAATAAGGCTATTTTCATTGTACACACACACGCACAGCAAAACAAAATGAAACAAAACGAGATAATCCCAGAGATAATAGCCAAGCCCTGCTTGCCTAACTGTCCAACCAGTAGCATTAATTCTTAATTTAATACACATTTTTGAGTAACTATTACGTACAAGACCCAAACACCTGATTCTGGCCTCACTATTCAGCCTCCTTCTCCTCACTTCCCCTCCCTGTCCTCTCTTTTCCTTTTCTCTCATCCCCTTTCTATATCCATCTTGCCTTCCTTCTTCTCCTCTGGTTTCTCCCCTTAGCTTGCTTCATATCCCTTGATCCAAATGTTTTCTTCTGTACACGCCCAGCCTCTGTGAGATCAGTGTGCCCTCGCACGTGCCACCTCTTCCTACTTCCTTTTCAGTTCCGCACTCATCAGTCTTCTCCTACCTGGATTTTGCCTCTACCTGTCAAAGGAAATTCATCTGGCAGAACCACTAACAAACTCCGAACTGGATATCCCAATAGTGTCTCAGGAAGACTTAATTTTGTATTTTCTTCCAGTCTCTGCCCATATGTGTACATCATTTCACGTGGCTATGCCTATAGCATAGAAAAAAAGTTTGTATTCTTTTTCCTTCTTAACATAATACTGTTATTCTCTAGACCTCTACCCCACATCCTGTCGTCGACATTTGCACGACGTTGGATGGTTTTGCTTAGGGTTAGGAACCTGCGCTTGGCTTTATCCTGTATTCAGGTCTCATCCTTACCACTTACTAGCTCTGTGAGACAGGTTGCTACTTCGTAAGGGAGGAAGGACCCAGCGATGCATGGGTTTTTACAAGAAAAGAAGCAGTTTCTGTTGAGAAGAAAAAAAAAGTAATATTTTCATAAAAATCCCTTTTGGAAGCCAGACAGGCCAGGTCAGTCTAGCCTCAGGGGCCAACCTCTGTGACTATTTTGGGCTTTTCAAGAGGCTAAGCCGTGGGGATGA
The DNA here is from genome assembly GCA_030015415.1 of Cynopterus sphinx. Classification (NCBI taxonomy): domain Eukaryota; kingdom Metazoa; phylum Chordata; class Mammalia; order Chiroptera; family Pteropodidae; genus Cynopterus; species Cynopterus sphinx. Next base: position 2,530,748 of record CM057392.1, on the reverse strand, counting down.
GGCACAGCTGAAGACGAGGAAGCCAAGGGTTTCATCAGCAAAGACTTCATCTTGACTTGTTTTGCAGAGGGAACAAAGGTGGAGAGGCCCTCGGCTCTCCCTCGAGGGCGTGTTAATATTCAAAAATATTAATTTTGGAACAGCCATGCCTAAGAGTTTGAAAACAACCTAGCTAAGCCAGAGCTGTAGTTGATCGGATTGGCAGAAAGTCCCTTGGAACCCCCTGAGGACACCCGTTCCAGGTCCCCACAGCCCTTTGACAGAAAATCAAAACGACACAACAACGTAACAGGCCAGGAAATCCTCAGCCAAGTGGGCTGCAACCCCTGGGCAACCCCAAATGTCTAGCACAACCATAATTTAACATTGCGGGGGAGCCCGGCATTTTAAATAATTTCAGGAAACAAAAGCTTTGCTCGACTGTCCACAGACCCTTTGCTGCAGGTTTGAGTGTCCTTGCAGACGGCCTTCCACAACACTGGGCCGCTCTGTGATGTCCCCAGCTCGGGAGTGCATGTCGATGCCCTGTTTCCTGACACCACCCCCACCCCAAAGCCGGGTCGATCCCACTGCCCAGTTCTCACTCTGAGCCGCCAGCACTAGCCTCAGCCTTCTTCCCTGTGTCCTCCCAATTCAAACCTTCTGGTACCTTCTGCTCGCCAGTTGCTCATTGGGTGTGCAGGCAGCAAGGGTGGCCGGAGGTGTTCTTTCTCCTGGAAGTAGTCGTATTTGTGACTCTGGAGTCAATGCATTAACTCAGAACAATGACTTCCAGCGGAACTCCGAGGAACCAGGGCAGATTAGATCTCATTCCCTTCGTCACTTGATCTGTCTCTGGGTAAATTTAATTCTTACAATATTGTGGTCACCCATGACGGGATTTATAAACACAAAAGAAAAAATCTGTTAGTGTTTGGAGTTTTCGTTTTTCCTAGTCCTGGGTAGTTGGACTCAGTATTGGAAAACACATCAAATTTCCGCAAATTTATTTGTAAGTTTAAAGAGTGGTGGGATAGATAGATACAGGATAAAACAAACAAAAAGTTAAACGTTAGCGGTAGAATCAAAGGGATGAATGTATTCGCTGTTAAAACTCTTTCAACTTTTCCAAAGGTCAATAAATTTTATAACAAAATCTTAGAGAAAACATATTATTGTTGTGACCATAATTATAGAAAAATATTTGCCATTGAACCCCTCCTGGTTTTGGATGAATTCTTTTAAAATTGGAGTTCCTGAGTCAAAAATGCCTGTAATTCAAGGTTTTGAAGACTTACGTGGAAAGACTTCTCCAGACATTTATTCCAAATCATACTCCCTGCGACTGTCGAGATCGCATTGTTTTAATTATGAAAAACTTTAATGAGCTCTAATTTGCGTCCAGGGAAATTCACAGCTCAGGGAGCTTGTGGGAATGTAGCCCGCTCCCCTAACAAGATACAGAGCATCCACGTCACCCCAGGCGTTCCCTCTGCTCCTCACCAGCTGCTCTCTGCCCACCTGATGTCAGGCAACCACTGCGGACTTCGTCCTACGACGACTGCCTTCGTCTCCTCTAGAGTTTCCTCCAGTGACACAGCAGACTCTCCGGCATCTGTCGTCTTCTGCTCAGCGTGCTGTAGAGATGCACCCAGCTGAACACGTTGAAAGCAGCACTCAAAATTGTCTCTGTCCATAATCCGTTTCTCTTAAAAACATATAAAGGATCTAAGAAAGTTAATGGTCTGTGGCCAATTTCGACTTTCTTTCATTTTTCCGGCCTGTGTTTTGAACAAGAGTATGAGAAGTTCCCATGAGAGAAAGTTCATTTTTCTCTTCTCTGGAAACATTTTCGCTTTAACTTCATGGGTAGCAAACTCTATTTTTAATCCTCACGGAATTAGGTTGATACAGGAAATGAGAGATATCCCATTATAAGTCACAAAATAGTATCGCAGCGCTTCAGGGCTGGAAGGAACCCTGGACGTTGTCTAGCCGACATTCCTTATTGTGGGATCCCATGACTCGTCAAAGGTCCCACAGCTGGCCGTACCTCCCAGGGCCAGAATTTTGGCCTCTGGGGGCCTAGTTCATTTTCATTTTCCACGGTGCCCCACTGCCTTGCCTTTCCATGGGCCGAGGCCAGGTTTTGGGGACTGTCAGCTGTCTTCTTGGGCACAGGGGATTCACCAAGCTGAGACGGGAGTATCCCGCCAAAATGTCACCCCTGCCCCTGGATAAGGAAAAAACAAAGATGCAAACTTGTTACTTAAATCTTATATCTAGTTATGTTTCCATCATTGATTTGCCTCTTAAGCAAGTAAAGGAAAACAGGCTTGGTTAGTATATTTTTTAAGAGAGAAAAACAAGCTTTTGGGTTAAAGGTCCCCTCAGACTCTAAGGGCCTTGCCTGGGTTAAAGCCATTTCTGCTCACAATGGACCGTTGAGCCTTGTCAAAAGCCAGAGGACCTGAGTCACCAGTTTCAGGGCATTTACCTGAATTTGAGGGAGATGGCCTTTTCCCAAAGAAAAAAAGAAAGGAAAAAGACTTAATTGTGTATACTTAAAAAAAAAAATGCAAAGTTCTGGAAGTACATTTTGTAAATAAATGGTGGCCCATATCACTCTGGGTAGCTTGTCTTCTCTTCTCTGGATTCTTGTTTCTCCTTCTTGTATGTATATTTTTTAATTTTTAGGGGATCACAACGTATAGAAGGGTAATTAAGTTCGTGATGTATGCACTTCACATACTTTTTGCCGATGCTCCTTTGTTTCTTAAAAGAAAAACCATTGTTTTCTCTGCGCAGAGCCGTTCTGCTAGTTTCTTTCTGCGTTGATAGAATTTTTAATGGGCCCATAATTTTCTGCACGAGAGTGGGAAGGAGGGCGGTGCGAACATAGGACGTGGTCTGTATTTTAGGAGATCTAGTCTTTCTTTCTCCTTGGGGGACCATCTGAGCTCAATTTCAACATTCACATGAATTATGCAGCTCACAGCCAGGCCATTTATATCATCATCTGTGTTGCTCTCTCCTGGTTTCTATTTCTCTTTTTTTCACCTCTTTTTTTTTTTTAAACCTCAGGCAGTCAATTTCGGCCAGAAGATCAGAATATAGACAGTATCTGCTTTCCCTGTGTCATTCTGATATTTAAACAGTCATCTAAAGAGACAATCCTTGATTTTCCAAGGGCCAATGCCAACTTCTAGAGTTTCTTGCTCTAATTAAAATACTATATTGGGCTTTCGGGTTCCCAGCTGGTGGTCTCAAGCCAGTAACACCAGCATGACCGGTGAACTCGTTGGAAGAGCGGCTTGTCAAGCCTCTCACCCGTTCAATGAGAAACCCTGGGGGTGGAAGGCTCTCCCTGTGCCCCGGGAAACTCACTAATGGGTTCTGATTCACACTGAAGTTTGAGAACCACTCTTTTAGAAGAATCTCCCCCACCTTCCAAAAAAAAAAAAAGAAAGAAAAAAAAAAGACTAAGAAGCTGTCTCGTTTTGCTTTAAATCATATAGAATTGGAAGTTTAGGATTGCGACTTGGGGCCGTGGCTCTTCCTTGACATAGAAGATAAAAGAGACTTTTGCATTGTTTTTAGTGTGATTCGAGGGAGGAAGCAAGAATAAAAAACACACTTCAACCCGCAATTCATAAGTGGGATGCTAAGCCACCGAGCTGAGAGGCGGATGGAGGCTGGACCTAGAGGCTGGAGGCCCAGTTCTGCATCTGGTTAGTTCATGACCTTTGCCGAGCCACTTGACCTCTTCACGCTCCTTTGGGCATGCCAACCCCACGCCTCTGAGCAACAGAAGTGTTCCTTGTGCTCCTTTCCTTTGCTCAAGTTTAAGTGCCTCGAGTGCTAAGGTTCCTGTTTCCTCTCCTCTGACAGGTCATGGCTGGGGAGGGCTCCCTGCCCCCGCTCTGAAGCCTGAGCTAGGTCTAGCCTCCCTGAGGTTCATTCTTGTTCAGAGACAGCGACCCTTTTCTTTCATGTCGGGGCAATTTATTCGAATCTCAAGTCTTCAGCAAAAGCGCGAGGCGGGGCCAGGCCTGGTTTCTGTCTCCCCCCAGCTCTGCTGCTTGGGGCTGGGGTAGAAAGTACGGGAAAGGACCACGCGGGCTCCTCCAGCCAAGGGTGAGGCTGGTCCAAGTCGCCGTAGTGATCGTGTGCTATTGGGGCCTTTTCCCGTGCCGCGTCCCACTGAAGTCGAGATCCTCACATCCTTTTGCTCAGCTGAGTGATTTTTGGTAAAAATGTACCGTAGCTCTTGGCCACGCTGTGGCAAATAGCAGGAACCCCACCTACGAAGACGCCCATCCTGACGTCGGGGCTGGGAAAGGAGACGCAGGTGTGTCTGAGCATGGAGGCGAGATGTTAGGAAAGTCCCGCTTTGGTCGTTTGATGTTTTATGTGAAGTGACAGAGAGAGGGGGGAAGAGGATGTAGATGAAATACATGGGGGAAGTTCTCCAGATTTCTGAGGAGGTGTCCACGTACAAGGGACTGTTCTGGGGACAGGCAGTGGGGCTGGGATCAGCTGACGAGGATCCCATTATTCGGCCACATGAGTCCTTCTCCGCGTCATAGGAGATGCCCCACGACCAGGTTAAAAGAGGTGTCGGAGTGGTGGCAAGCCTGTGCTTCGTGTCATGACGGTTTCTGAAGGTCAAAGGAGGCCGCCCCGGTTTGGGGCCTCTCCATCGGGGGCCGTGGGGTGCATGCCAGGCCTTCCCCGCAGGGGAGCTCGGAGCCGGGAGGGCCACCGTGGCTATGGCCTATGGACCCCGTGTGAGAAATGGCTTTTTAAAGTCCATGTGCATGTGGCACGTCTCCCCAGCCCCCGTCTGAGCTTTAACCATCGAATGTTTGGAAATCGTTAAGTCGCTGCCTCGACGTCTCATCGAGCTGACCCGGGATTTATGTCTCAGTAACACAGTGACATGTCGTGAGCGCCGCGGGTTCGGAGCAATTTGTGCCTGACCTGCCGCTGGGGAGTGACTTACGCCCGAGCGAGGGGCAGGGCCGTGGGAGGCTCTGCTAGGACACCTGTGTCCCGCTGCTGGACCGCGTCCCACCGGGGGCGGGGGCGGGGGGATGGCAGCGTTCACTCCCCGACACTTTTCCTGGATGGCTTTTTCATGAGAAAAAAAACCCCAGAAGTCTGAACGAGTTTCCTTTTTCTCTGCAAAGTGTTTCTGATCACTCTGGGTCCCGTTCGGCGCCAACCCCATCTGAGTTCTCCAGATTTTCCGATTTTCGCTCAAGGCAGCTGTCACCAACCTGCTCTCGTGCGGCCCCACAAGCCCTGGTCCCCTTCCTGCTTTGTCATTCATCTGTCCTGGGCCCTCACGGACCACACTGGAGAGGTGGCAAGTCGGGGCTGACATGGCTTTGTGTCTTTTCTCTCTGCCACCCACTGTGCTGTCCGTTTCCGAGGGAAGAGAAAGCTACACAAGTCACTGAACTGAACCTGGATGTGTTGTCGGGAGCCGCCCCCTGGGTGAACGAGGAGTTGTTGGCTCCGAGGTGTTTGCAGTTACCTGGCTACTTTTGGGGTCACTGCGGCCTGAGTCCCGCCCGGGCTGCCCTCCCCAAGGCCAGGGCCCAAGCGTGAGCTGGAGCCAGCTGAGGGGAGGGCACACGGGCACCGGTCCCTTTGCTAACCATGTCCCACGGCCACTTCCCACCTGACCGGGAAGCTTTTCCCACGACAGCTCTGAAGGGTTAGAGGCCCTTCCACCTCTGCTCTCCCGGCGCCTGTGCTCTGCACTGAGCACCGGGATCGCTCCCAAACCCCACACGTTCCCGGACGATGCCACCGGAATATCGGCGACAGCAAACGCCAGGGAGCCTCACAGCGGGAAGCGGTGTGACCGCCAAGGGCCCCTGTGACGTCCCAGCAGGAAACTGGGTGTCTTGGCAGAGTTTGCAGCAGCATCGACATGATTCCTACTAAATCCAGCTTTATCATGTGATTTTCTTTTCCTGGAAAATCTGTAACGATCCGTGTCATGCATCTCTTCTTATCTGCCAATAAAGTTGAAGTCAGAGCAATGGGGAAGTGGGGAAAGCTGGAATTTTGAGATGTCTTTCGAGAAATACATTTTTTTTTTTACTTCCCATGACTCGGGAAGTTCTAATTAAGATGAAACAAAAGTGTAGCCAAGCGGAGGAAGCTGAGCAACCTATTTTGGTGAATATAGAAAAAGGTGGTGACGAAAATACAAGTTCCTGTGGCATGGCAAATAGATCTTTCCAGAACTGGGAAAACTCCTCTCTCAGAAGTGAATTAAGCATCTCTTTCTGTATTTTTATTCAGAGTTGCAGTCATTCGGTGAGCTACCTATCCACAGCTTCAAAGTAGATTCTGTCTGCATTTCTGTGAAAATGATCATTGTCTCCAAAGCTCAAGTCCTGAGTAACTGGGGCTCATTCTCCTTTTTTTCTTCAATGCAGCTGGATGCGTAGGATTACCGTCCCTTCTGCTGCACCCTCCTGCCTGTCACCTTCCTCCCACCCCACCCCAATTCCGCACACGCGCACACACACAGGCATTATTTCCCCTTTTAAGAAGTCCCTGAGGAAGAGAATATAGGAGTTCCACCCCTGGATGGGGACGAGGCTCATGAATAAGAGTGTTGGTTCAGGTACCCGGGACTGCCTCCATCCCGTCGAGGCCGCCATCGTTCTCTCACTCACAAATTCTAAGCTTAAATTCAACCAAATCACAGTCTCTCTCGGTTCCAAGTCTTCCCTTTTGGCGAAGCTTGCATTCTTGGTTCACAGAAAAGAAAGGCTTGCTTTTTTCTTTTTTCTGTTTCTATTTTTGTAAGAGGCTCAAGGCTTCTTGGACATGGAATGGCTTTTACAGAGTGCCATTTTGTCGAGTGCGAAAGAATAAGAAACAGCTGGGCCACATTTTCTTTGAAATGTTTCTTTTAGTCAAAAAATTAAAGACGAAAAATAAAAAGTAGTGGAGAAAAACACTTTTGGGTTTTGCCAAGACCCAAACCATTTAAGAAAAGAGGGGCTGAGAGAGAAGGGAGAAGAATAGTCTGGAAGGCTTTGCCAAACCAGTTCCCCCTTCTGTGGTTCTCAAGTTCGTTAAAGCCTGAAATGAAATAGTGCAAGACGCAGAATTAGCTCGAACCGATTCTGGAAACGCCTATGGGTCTGTCGAGCATGAATAGTAGATACAATAAATATCTCTCCTCTTTTCTCTTCCTTCCCCAAAATAGTCGCAGTCACTTTTTTTTTCTTACTAGTTTCTGAACCGTGCCAAACTCCCCCCGATGGATAGAAGGTTCCCAAACAGAGGGATTAAATTTAAGTAGAAAACTACATTCTGGTTGCTTAAGTTCTTGGAAACATACTCGTGCTACAAATAGTAAATAAATAATCAAGGGGATTCCAGGGGATGAACAGTCGCTAGCTCCCTGCCAACTCGCTCTCATCGCTCCGCACAAAAGCAGAAAGTCCCCCTTGCCCTGGAATTGCAGGTAAAATGGGCCCACGTGTTGTCGTGTGGACTCAAGTTCCGCTTCACAAACGCTGTCCAGCACCTACCGTGTCCCCATCGGAGAACCGGGTGCTCTAAGGGGATTGAAAATGAGCGTAGAGTTTAGAAAAGGACAGAGGGAGGAGAAGAAAACATCGACCCACGAAGGGCGGAGCAGGGCGGGAAACCGAACAGCTCCGCTTCCCAGCACAGAAACGGGCTCTTTCCGTCCCGCCTTCTCGAACGAGCCGAAGTTCACGTGACCGGCTCTTCCGAAGCGGTTCGCGGTCTTGGGTGCGGGAAATGGCCACGCAGCACGAGATCAGCTTCCCCCGCTCACTCGGTGACAACCTTGGACAACGACGTTAACACGTCTGAGCCTCAGCCTTCGCGTCCGAGAGAAAGGAACAGGACCACCCGCCGGGTTTCGTGCTCTCTCAGCCCCTCGCCGCCTTCCTCGGCCTCGCCGCCTCTCGTTGACTCTGAGAACGCAGCCGAGCACCGCTCCCTCCAGAAAGCTTCGGACCCTCCCCCGGCCGGGCCAGGCACGTCTTCTGGATTCTCCCGTAGCGTGCACCCCCTCCCTGCACTCGTGTCCATCTGTCTGCTCGGTCACTGGTCTGTGGACCGTGTCCGTCTGAATTCCCGTCCCCGCTCACAGCGCCCTCCGCCGCACCTGGCATGTGGCGAGCTGTCAGTCCGTGCTCGTGGGCCGAGTGTGGACCGAACAGCATCCCCAGCAGAGAAAACCACACGGGGACGCGTCTGGCTGGAGGCGGAACATTCCGAGGAAAAACCTTTTGCAGCTTTGCTTGTGTCAAAATACCCCGGGCCCTGCCGGACATGGATCGCACGAAATACAGACGATCGAGATATTTGAGTGAGAAAACAGGCCACAGCGAACTTGGTGTGGGGGGTGCATGAGGCAGACGTGAAGGGCAAATGCCTTGAGTAAGTCTAATCTGAGAGGGGGAACCTGCCGCCTCAGCTCGCTCGGGTCGCCGTCGGTCACTGTGCGTGGAGAGCGTGGGACCTGCCGGCTCGGTGCAGGTGTGCGTGTGTGTGAGTGTGTGCGTGTGCACGCGTGTGCACGGGTGATCGTGTCGCATGTTCTTCAGTGAAGTTTCGCGATTAATCATCTCCTGGACCGTCGGAATTCCGCACACACTGGTGGTTTGTCCCGAGCTCTTCTCCCGAAGTCTCCCACTCACAGCAATAATATCGGCTCCTTTTTGGACATGACGTTTTGATTACTCTGGCTCCGGCGAGTCTGGGGTTCGTCGTTTACCCGCATGCTTTCTGAGGAAAAAGCTTTTGGGTCGTGACAGACCAGTGCACGCACCTGAAATGCTTTTTGAGGAATCTAAGTGTTAGGATCCGTGCCAGGACTAGAGGGATGTAGGAAAAGTTGGGGAGTCGAGACGCGGCAGGGCAGGGCGAGCCGGAGTGGTTGGGGGCGTCCCCCTGGGCGGGGGACTCTGGGCAGCTGTGCCAGTGAGGCTCAGAAGGACATGCCGAGGTTCCGGAATAGGTAAGACAAGGCGGGTGTGGGTCACCTGTGCTACGGATGACAAGGTGGCGGCAGAAGGCAAGGACGAGGGTACCATCTGGTGGCACAGAGAGCGCAGAGGGTGCTGATTTGACTTTTGTAAAAGGTCTGAGGCTAAAGTTGAAGTTTATTCCTTCTCGCATGTGGACGTTTAATGATCAAAAAGGCTCCCCATTTCCTCATCGACTTGCCATTCACTTGAGTCCAGAAGCCGCAGAGCCAGGGCCTGAGGGCGTGACAGGATGGACAGCTTGGCTCAAGCAGAGAATGCAAATGCTCCCGTCCCCTGCCTTTTTGTTTTGTTTTTGGGCCCTCACAAGATTGGGTGCTGCTCCCCACCCGGGGAGCGTCACCTGCTCGGTTCCTCAATTCAAATTCCAATCTCTGCTGGGAACGTCTCCCGGAAACATCCACGAATATCTGCGCCAGCTATCTGGGGTTCCTTAGCCCCATCGAGTCGACACACAAAGTTGGCCGTGGCCCTGCATTTTCTTCTGGTGCCACCAGTGCTCCCCAGGCTTCTGGCACGATTTCGTAAAAGCCCAAAGTTTTCCAAGTTCGGAGATGGCCAGCAAAGTGAGGCAGATGCTTTCCTCGTTATTCTCCGACGGACAGACCCAGAAGCAGCTTCTTCTTGTGCCCCCGAGTTCTGCAAAGAGTTTAGTGACAGCTTTTCCAGTTTTCACGCTCTACTTAGTTTTCGGGCTGACGTCGTCAGGGACTGGGCCGGGAGAGAGTTTCGACGGATGGATGCCAAACTCTACGTAGACTCTCTCCCCCTTTGCAATAATGGAGTTTTTATTATCTGGTCCACGATACAAACTTGGATCCTTCCTCCCGGAGGATGGGTTTTCTTCCTGAAGCCTCCTCGTTTCCCAGCAGACCAGCACATGTCGACGTCCTCCCTCCGTTTCCCCAGGCATGTACCAGCAGGGTCCAGAGTACCCACGCAGGCAGGCTTCCGGCAAGTCCCTCCCATCGGCTTGCAAACTATTTTGGACTTCTACTTAGACTCCAGCTGAGATGTCCCCGCCCCTCAAAACGATTTCATGTATCATAACGCCTGGGGCATCTCTGGGAGAAAAACATTAACATCTACGGGCAAGAGGGCTGAGGCTCAAGCTCATGAAGTAACTTGACCGAGGGAATCCTAGATTTCAGATTTAAATGCAGATCATGTGACTCCCAATACTATGGCTGTTCCCATCAAACCGTAAAGCCATCCCCAGTGCTCATCTGCCAACCTGTCTACCAACAGGAACGCATCGCACCAATCGGTGAAGCCCCCTTGCCTGTGACCTGTGGCAAAGGCAGAGCAGCGTCTGAATTCGAGCCAGCTCGAATCAATGAATTTTTATCCAGCAAAGAGATTAAGGCCAGAGTCAGTAAAGCCTCAGAGAACCCTTTCTGAATTCTACCTTGTTCGCTTCCTTAGGCGGATTTCTTAAACTCTCTAAGCATCACTTGTACAGCATTGGGATAATAACTACCCCCTTAGACTTGTGAAGAGCATACAGTTTTCAATTTCATCCCTAAAATGTAACACGTCCCCAGTAAATGGCAGTTGCTGTTGATTTCTTAATTAGTCACTTTTCTATTGTGAACACAGTAAGTATATATTTGAGCATAGTTGGCAAATTGTATTCTTTATATTTTTACTTTTCTGAGCAGGAACGCGATATCTTGGGTAATGCGTTTCCACAGTCTCCAACATTTGCAATTAAGTCCGTTTTGCAAACAGCACTCAGGATAGCTCCAAACCGGACTGCAGGGCAGGGTTCAGGAAATGAGACGTAAAGAAGAAAGTTCCCACAAAGAAATGAATGAAAATCTGGTTAGGATTCATGCTATTCCGAGCAGATTGAAAATGATAGAGGATTAAGTTTCAGCCATCTTTACTGCGAAGAAAAGTATGAAACAAAGTTCATTTGAGATGCATTTTCATTTCAGGGGTTGTTTTAAGCATCTCGTTATTCGCGTTCTCACTCTGCTGCTGGGAAGTAAAATGAAACCACCAGCCTTGCCCCTCAGAACCAGCCGCCTTTTCTCTTTCGGTAAATGCTCTAAGTGAAGATTTCCCCAGGCACATTTTCTTTCTCTTTCTTTCTTTTCTTCTATTTTTTTTTTTGGGGGGGAGGAGATAACAGATTAAGAAACAAAATGCGCCTTTTCCCAATAGTCATACTTAGTGGCTATAGTCATCATAGAATGATAAGGTTGACAATCAACCCGAGAAGAATTTACCGGGCACACTTTTCTACACTGAGCAACATGGTGGATTTAGAGAGATACGAGGTGAAGCATTGGCTGTCTAGTGAAGACAGGCCCGGAACACGCCAGGCCACAAGAAGAGCAGGTTCACAAGTAAGCACCAAAGGTGAAGCAGAGAAGTAAACGGAACGATGGCGTCAGATCTCCTTGAAGCCACAGGACCCTCCCCTGCCCAAGGGCAACGAAACACACTCACGATGCTGTTTCCCAGCGGGAAAGATGTAATCCAAAGGGCCAGATGTCAGAGCATGGAAGTCTGAGGAACAACCGGTTGCATCTTGTAGGGATCAGGTGACAATGCCAAGTGGATGAGATACATTTCCACCGACGACGTCTTATCGCAGCCGTTTCGGCGTCCCCGGTGCACTGCGCTGGGCTTGGCTCTGGGTAGACGTTGCTTCCAGATACTTTAGGAGGCCGTAAGGGTGCGGCGCTGAGCAGCAGAGATGAGGAACATCTGCAGTTGTGACGGGTCCTGACAACACGTGGGCCTGGACGACACAGAAAACGAATTAAAGACCTGGTTTCCTAAAGGGACATCCCAAGAGAAAGGAAGGAAACTCACACTAAACCAGGCGATGCTAGAACTCGAGATTCTGACACACACGGAGTCAAGAAAAAGTCAAAATGCCACAGACATAACAGTGGAGGCAAAATCTGAGGGACTCTAAAGACCTGGGCTGTGACATGGGCTTGTGACTGCTACTGGGGACAGATAAATCCAACACATGTTCAGAAGCCTGTCCACGGCTGTTAGAGGTACCACCTGATAAGAAGATCTGAAATTGAGGTATTTGCAAGAGACATCCAAGACCCGCCACGAAATTCAGAGATCCAGCTGCCAGTGGAAGCGGCCCCCAAAATGTCACCCCAAAGCACAAGCGACCCAAGTCCTTAGGCCTCCGCTCTTGCCCCCTGGGTTCCTTCTACATTCGCCACATTCGGTCCTAGCTTCCGCCTCCCTGGGGGGCCTTCCCGTGATGAGTCAGAGAAGAGCCTCCTCCTCCCGCTTGCAGACGTGGCCTCCGAGAGAGAGAGGACGCTGAACAGTTACCCGCTTCCCCCTGAACCCGAGACGGCCCGGGGGTTCGAGTGAAAATCAGCCCCACGGTCGCCGTGGGTTCCAGTGTCACGTGCCTGCCACGCCGTGGTGTGTTGGACACCACAGTCCTGTCCTAAAACCCAGCCACGCCTTAAGTTTCTGTCTAGTGTAACCCCTGGATGGTTTCCCTGACTTTCTTTTCTTGCTGGATAACAGGACAGAGGGGGGTTTGCCCCACTGTCATGCTCGAGAGGAGGAGCTTCTGCTGTCCCCCACTCGCTCCTTCCCAGTCCTGCCTTGTTCCTTTATCCAGTGAGGTGAGGGTCACGTCTTTTCTCCGTAGCTTTGACATACCCCCGAGACTCTTCCCCGAGCAAAGCAGTCAGCTGGTGCACCGGTTCGGGTCTCTCATCCACTTTGGCCTGTGGCAGTTGACACAGCCGAGGTGAACTTCATCTTGAAGACGGAGACTTGCTGACTTGGGACGGACCCTTGACAGCTCAGCAGTGACCAGGACCCCTGGCACTCTCCCAGCCGCGACTTCTCCCGCTCAGACCGTATCCCCGACGGCCCGGGGCTCGTCGGTCTGATTGGCAGTCCTCCCTGCTGCGACACCATCCCTTAGGTTTGCTTTGCTTGGCAGGAGCCCGCACAGTGTCTGACACCGTCTAATCACTCGTTTAAAAATTACCGTCAGAGATGACACACGCGCATTTGAGTCCCGCCGCAGCGACGGCCGGCGTGAGCTCAGATCTTTGTTTCTCTTGGAATTCGTCTACTTCTCAACATCCTGACCCGAAACTTAAAAACAAAGAGAAAAATGTTCCCTGTGGTATCCTTTGCTTCCCAACAGACAAATGTTCGTTGGAAAAGTGTAAGTTGAATAAGAGCGACCACGCCAGCAGCGGCGTGCCATCTAAGCACGCAAGGAAAGGAAAGCCAAGTGTGGCCAGTGCGTTCTTGGAGACGGCGAGAACCCAGACGCTGCCAACCGCGAGTTCTCACTAACCCTTACCACATACCTGACATCAGGACAAGTCCCCCAGAGAGTCTGGCCAACACCGTGACTTTCTCTAAACATCCCCCCCAAGCATCCTTCAGTGGAAGTTTAAATTTCACATCTTCGGGCTCAAATGAAATTCCTTAAACCTTTCCTTGCATGACATGTTTGGAAACACAATAAGCTTTCCCCTGATTGACCAAAGTAATTACGCCTGTGAGCAGTTCCCAAGATTTAGGTTGGGAGTAGCTCTTAGCAGGACGGAATGTATGCCGAGCGCGGTTCTTTGCGAGGCCTAGAGAAGTGAGGGTGGAGCATGTGCTCGTAGCAGGTTTCGAAGGGGATTCAGTGTTTCGGGTGCTGACCACCCGCCGCCCCCTGAATACCTGCCTCCATCATCGTGAGCTTCAAATCGCTAGTTTGAGCAATGCCGAGCACCCCCGAACCCCAGTTGGCACGCTGCATTGCCTTCCTGAAGTCTATGCCCATTTCCAGATATTTTCTGTATTTTCTCCTAAGGGTCTTTTCTTATGTTTTTTAAAAATAACTTTTCAATGTCTCTAGCATTTGTTTTGCTGGATGATGTAAGGGGAGAGTCTAAATCTTCCCTCAATGGTCAGTTTTGACACCATCCTATCTCTAATCGAATAGCATTTTTACTTCATCTAGAGTTTTTTTTTTTAAATCAATAGTTGAGTAATTAGGTATCTGAGCGACCTCCTAACTATGTCAATCGAAGCCTTTACTAGTAAAATCATCTATACAAATACCAACTGGCACGAGGACGGTTGAAGAAAGGGTCACTGAAGCCCCTCATAAAGTGTGTCTAGTGTTACATTATTGTGAAATGGTTTAAGAATAAGAAGCCTGATTGGCCCTCCTCTCTCCATTAAATCAACACACTTCTCACCCCGACTCGTACATCCACACGCATAAACCGTCCGCAGCCCGAAACCTCCCCAGACCTCCCCTTTCATTCCCCAAAGTTTTAAAATTCTTTCCCAAACCTCTTAAAATTCTTCGAGGAGGCCCTTTCCCTCACATTGTTTTAACCCATCTATGATGGGAAGGAAAGAAGTGGCTTTGGAGTTGGTCAGACATGGATTTGGTCAATCAGGATTGTTTACTTCGTCATCGGTGGCCTTGGGCAAGTCACACGGCCGCACGCGGCCTCCCTGTCCATAGCTGTCCGTGGGGATCTCTGAGACCTGAGGGCACAGCACTGTGTGAGCGCGCTTCTCTGGGACAGAAGCCGCGATTGTTTCCTGTGGCATGAGTTTGCTTGACCCGTGGGCTGCAGGCTCCTGAGCTGGGGCGGCAGCAGAGGTGGAGGATAAGCACAGACCACTCAGCGGTCCTGGAGGGACACGCAGTTGGGGCTGTGCATCTCAGGAGAGAAGACGCACGTGTTTTCCCTGCGGAATATTTACCCGATGTTCGACCAAAGCGTGATGGAAAGTACCCGTTCGAGAATAAGAAGCGTCGATCCTCGGGTCGCCAGAGGCATGGCGTGTGGGCGTGTTTGTCGGGTTTTCTCCACGTGGTGCCCGCCCTCCACCCTGGTCCTAACGACGCTCTTCCAGAGTTTGGTGGAACCGTGAATAAAGATGCTCTCTTCTCCTCCAGCTGGAAGATAAGCACAGAATCTAAATTAGGGCATTTGGATCTAAACTTTCTAGAATGTACATCTGGAGCACGTTAGCAAAGGTTGCGAACTGACTATGACGCTGGGACAGGCCAGGATGCTAGAACCGTCCGTCCCTTCCGACTGCCCGGGTTTCTGCTCCTCCTGAGTGCTGTTCTGAGGCATCCCCTCCGATGCACGAGGGTCCCCACCTGCTGCCGATGAGTTCAGTCAGCCAGGGTCAGTGTCTACACCAGCAGCAAAGAACCTGAACTAGGAGAATCCCCACCTGACAGAAGTGGAAGCTAAAGCGTCAGGAGCTAAGTTAACGTGTACGAGGCCTTCCCAGCTCGTGACCACCAGACAGTGGGATGTTAGCTCTGGCCTCGGCTTCCGCTAGCTTGTGCCCACACGCCATTTCTCAGGGACACTCCTTCTCTTTCCTCTATCTCCCTCTCTACTGGATGCTTTTCTAAAGTTCAAGTTTCTCCTATTTTTAAAACCAAAAACAAATCCCTCAACCTAACATTCTCCTCCAGCTAGGAACTTTTCTCTTTTTTCCCTTTCACGTTTTTCAACCTTTGGGTTCTTCGCTCTGTTTGGAATCGATCTTAGGGATGGCTTGAGGCAGGGCTACGATTTCATTCTTCTCTCATATGAATCATACCTGTCCCAGCTCCTCCTTTCCTGTGTAACGTGTCATGCCGCCTCTGCCATGCATCCAACGTCCATATGTGCATATGCCATTTTGTGAGTTGTCTGATTTGTTCTATCAATTAGTCCTTCCATGCACCGTACTTTTTTAACTTTAACTTTTTGACCTTTATATTTAGACTCACAAGTATTTCCTGCCTTTTCTTTCTTTTCAAAAACAAAGAATTGGCCATTCTTTGCCCTTTGCTGTTTTACATAAAATTTAGAATCAACCTGCCAAAAAATCCAGTTGAGGTTAATTTTTTTCCCTTGAGAATACAGAGCTTATTTGTCTCTATTTATAACTGTTATGCACTTAAGTTATTTCATCTGGAGCATTGTGATAAAATTTCCATCACTCTCCATCCCTAATTTCTTGGGACAGTTTTCTAGACAACAAACCGTTAAATGGAAAAATGCTCTCTCCCACACCCAACGTTGTGCTATGAAAAAAGTGTGCAGAATAGGTCGAAAGAATAATAAAATGCATTTCACGCATCATACAACTAGACAGGACAACTGTTAACATTTTGCCATTTCAAAGTAAGATGCAGTTACGCTCCTAAAAATTAAGATACCATATGGCTCTTAAAAATGGGAAAAATTTCCTTTATAGCATAACACGATTATTGCACCAGATAAATTAATCGTAAATTTTTAATATAACTTAAAACCATGTTTAAATGTTCCCTATTTGTCTACAAAATACCTTAATTTGCTGAAGGTTTTTCTTGAACAGAAATCCAACTGACGTTGACCCATCTTGTGGTTGTATATCTTCTTAGTCTCCATTAATTGAGAACAGTCCCAATACTTGTTTTCTTTTGAAAACATCGAATTTTGAAGCGACTGGGCCCGTTGTCTTGTAAAGCTCCTACCATCTGAATTTGTCCGACTGATTTCTTCCATCTGGATGCTAATTCTCTTGCTTCTTTTATCTCCTGAATTCCCATAAACTGGAAGTTGCATTTGAAGAAGTAATTACCTTCAGGTTAAACATGCTCAATAGGGGTACTTTACAGGAAATGCTGTGGGCTTCGCGTTGTCTTACATCAGGTAGCACATCAAGTCGGACCAGCTTCCCGGTGACGACGTCAAACTTGATGAGGATGACAGAAGATCTTTCCATTGTAAAGTTAATTTTTTACATCATTGCAATTAAAAAGCTAAATGTGGGAGATAGTTTGGCCCCACGTGAATATAGCATTTTTTCAGCTTTATTGATGTATAATTGATAAAAAAAATGTAAGATATTTAAAGGTAGAACGTGATGATTTGATAGAGATATATATTGTGAAACTATTCTCACCATTAAGTTACTTAACATGTTCATCACCTTACATGTTTGCTTTTTTAAAATGAAAACGAGTTCTGCTCTCTTAGCAAATTTCAATTAAACGAGACACTATTATCAATTATAGTCCCCATGGTATACTTTACATTTTCACTCCTTATTCGTTTTCTAACTAAAGATTTATATCCTTTTTCCAGCCTTTCCTTATTTCCCCCACCACCCAGCCCCTGGCAATAACCATTCTATTCACTGTTGCTCTGGGTTTGACTTTTTTTAAGTTTCTCTGGCACGATGCCCTCAGGTTCATCTATCCTGTCACAAAGTCAGATTTTCTTCCTTCTTTAAGACTGAATCATAGTCCATCGTATTTATATGCACCCCATTTTCTTTATCCTTCCTCCGTCCACAGACACGTAGGTTGTTTCCCTACCTTGGCTCTTATGAATAATGCGCAATGAGCTGGGCGCACAGGCACCTCTCCCAGGTACCTGCGATTTGATTTGTATGTCTCCGATGATTCGTGATGTTAGGCACATTGACATGTACTCACTCGTTGGCCATTGAAAGATCTTTTTTAGAAAGATAGGTTCCTGCCCACTTTTAAATCGAGTTATTAGGTTTATTCTATTAAGTTATGTGAGTTCCACGTATATTTTAGATATCAACCCTCATTGGATGTGGGGTTTGCAAACATTGTCTTCCCTTCTCTAGCTTGCCTTTTCATTTTGTTGAGAGTTTATTTTGCTGTGCAGAAATGTCTAAGTCCAAAGTAGGCCCACGTGTTCCTTTTGCTTTTGTCGCCTTTGCCGTTGGTGTCAAATCCGAAAAAAAAAATCATCGCCAAGACGAATGGGGAGGACATCACTTCCTATGTTTTCTGCTGGGAGTTTTAATCTCTCCTCCCTCTAAACACGTTCCCCTTCCTTTTATAGTTTCCTCCTTCACGTCTACGCTAATGATTCTCAAAGCGTTCCCTAAACCAAGATCTTTTACCCTTATCCTATGTTATATATCTAACTGCCGATGGGACATTTCTATTTTATGGTCTAAAGACACCCCAGACGCATCATGTCCCCAAATAAATTTATCACCATCTAAGCTGTTGCCCTTCCAAACCCTGTCATCCCCTTAAGCTCTGCTATCAGTGATTTATCCCCAATCGTGGTTATCCAGGCCCCAACAGGGCGATCCGTCCTGCCTCTTCCCCGGCTCTCTTCCTCAATGTCCTGGTCATCCTGCTTCTGCTCTCTGTTGACCGCGTCCACTTACTTACACTATGATTAGTGACCTTAGTCCACGTCTTTATCATCTCTCACCTGGATCCTATCACAGCCTTTTATCCTCCTGCCCACAACGATTTCCCCCTCCCGATCCATTACTCACTGCAGTCAGAGGACATTTCCTACACCGTGATTCAATCACGTCCCTCAACTGCTAAGCAACGTGTCCTCAGGAAAGGTCTAAACTCCTCAATGTGATTTACAAAGTCAATAGATTAACCGTCCCCCCACTTGGGCCTCTTATCTCGCTGCTCGCTCTCTCACTAGTCTGACCAAACCTTGTTTCATTTGTACAGGGTTTTGTAAATTCTCTCCTCCCTTTTCTTTTTAGCAGTCAACTCTCCCTGACCTGTTAGGTCTTATCTTAGATCTTCCTTGGTCTTTGAAGCCCTTCCTGATCCCCTCCTGCCTCAGGACCAAATTAGGGACACTTTCCTTTGTTTGCATTGTGCCTGATACTCAGTCCTCTTAGAGATCTTTCTTATTCTGTAACTGTAATTTCTTGATGACAGGTCTGTGTCCTCTATTAGATGATGAGAGAAGTGACATCTTTACCAATTTCCTAGAGCCTGGCGCAGAACATGCCATGTGACAAGTCCTCAAAGAACTGTTAAATGAATAAATAAATGCATCCGTACATATACAAATGATGCTGTCTGTGTGACTCCCACCGAAACACCTACTTCACAACTCTGTGGGGGACAAACAAGTGTTCCTATTTTGCAGATGAATAGACAGACCTAGAGAAATTAAGTAAGATCTAGAAGGTCAGTTGGCGAGTAAATCTGAGGAGCTACTGGCTAAGGCCGGAGCCACCTGCCTCAGCCCAGAGCCACCTGCCTCCAAAGCCCACGGTTTTTCCTTCATACCAATTACTTCTCTTGTAGGAAGGGGAAAAGCACAATCAGTTATGGACTAAGAAGCTGGATTACGAGACATTTCATGTCTGCCCTAAGCAAATAAAACCTTTCTCTTATTTTCTCTGTGTCTTCCCTGCTGATCCCAGATTCTTCCATCACGGGCACGTATGCCCAGGACAAAATATATGCTTTTTAAAAAGAACGAGGCTATCTCCTGAAGCTCGGTGAGGTCCCTGCGGGGAGTGCTGTCATGGTCACCCTCAAATGTCAGGGGCAGATGCAGCCTAATGGGAATTACGAGGCCAGCTGTTGTGTTATGTCATTAGGCTTTCGAAACCAACTGGGAAAAATCTCCTTTTGCCAAGAGGCAAGTCTCCAGGCTCTGCAACAAATATCAATTCCAATTTAGCTGAAGTTGCACAGGGCTATTTTATTTTCTGTTTCTCATGGTTCCAGAGTGATTCTCCAGTTGGAGCTGCCCTCGACGTGTGCCACAGTTTTTCATCCAGACTGAAGAAGAGGCACATCATCTACTCATGCCCTCTCGGTTCTTGGCTGGGGCACACGTTCTCAATTTAGAACAAAAAATGTGTGTTTGTCCCTGCCCTCTGAACCCCAGCTGGAGCATGCACTCGTTGGGACTTTGAGCGGAGAACAGCGCATAATTGGCAGAACCCATCATCTGGCCTTCGACAATGGAAAAAGGATTATAATTTGTTATTGTCTCTTGCGAATAGTTATACTGTCCAGTCAAGGTTAGGAGCCATCCAGAAATACCCAAGTGGCCCTCCTTGGCAAAACCGGGGTTTGAGTCTGACGGCAGTTCTGATGGTTTCATCGTGCTTTAGGGTCGTGGAGGGCTGACGTTGGAAAGGGCCTTGGCGGTCATGGGCCTAAGCACCTCGTTTTGCAGATGGGGACGTTGGCGTTCAGAGATGGTTCAAGGTGGCCAGACTCATAAAGCTAGCGTCTGAGCCAGGCCTGGAAGTCAGAGCTTCTGGTCCCAGCTGAGTCCCCTTTCCTTTACTACACGGCCGCCTCCCTTTACTTGGCTGAGATGTCACCAGCCATTTGCTCTTACTCTGCCAGCCATTTCCACTTCAGCAGGAAGCTCTTTGAAATAAGAACACGCAAATGAATCAGGTTTTATTGAGCCTATACGTATTTTTAAGCATTAATACAATATTCAACATGGTTCCTTATACAGAGGAGATGTCAGTCATTCTTCATTTATTTATTCAGGCGACAGCATTTATGGAGCATAAAAAATCATAATGGATGCTTGTGAGGTTGGAATTCATTATTTACTTTTCTTAAGAGAAATAAGACATGGCCCCTGCCCTAAAGGAGTTTACAGTCCAGTGGGACAAATAATAAATAATTAATAATTATTTAATAATCACATGCATACATGTTTAATAACAAAGATACAATAAAAATGCCACAGAAAGATGGGGATAGGCTAAAAGGTTAAAAGCACCAAGGCTGGGCTGGGGCTCAGGCTCCTGCCCTGTCCTCTCTCCTCCTCTCCCCTCCTCTCCTGTTGTGGCCACCATATCTCTGGCATTAGGGATTCCATTCCGGCTGGTGACAAACAGCCACGACAGCTACAAAAAGGAAGTAGAATTGGTTAAGAACAGGACCCCAGAGGACTTTTCCTCGGGGTCAGGTCTCTTGGGTTAAACTGTACTAAGCTACTGAGAAATACTGGTCTCTACGCAATTCATTTTCTGTCTACTAAACCAGAAAATGCTTTCTTCTGCTTAAATTAAACATGCTGATGCATCATTAAAAAAATCACACTTGCACTGTGGCTGTAGGGAATGTTTTTTGATCCCAAAAGCAAGTCTCCTGGAATATCTGCTTTCCAGATAGGACATCTGGCCATTTATGTTATGTTATAAGCATCATGCACGTCCTCAGGCTAACTTGGAATTCATAGTAAAAGGTGCATCATGATTGCACAGAAATGTAACTTTCTGCATTTTATACCTACTTGCTCTTGGGGCAAAGACCTTTTTTGGGAGGCTCACTTAATGTCTTAAAAATAGTAAACTAGCTTTAGATCTAGAACAAGACAAAGCACAGCCGATGTCGGGGTTGGCACTCTGCACGGTCCCAGGCATCCCCTGGGGGTCTGGAAATGTATCAGCACAAATAAGGGGGGACGTGTGTCCGCAGTGTTCCTGGGGTCACACAACACGATGAACCCTGGAGCAGGCCGGGGCCTCCCAGGAGCCCCTTCCCACGCACGAGCCTGCCTTTCAGAGGCGAAGGACTCAGCCCTGTCCTCGTGGACGTGCCACCTCCTGGAGGACAAAGACCATGCACACCCAGTGCCGGACGGTCCCCGCCACCTGGGGCCTGTCAGGGGCTTTGTGAAACCTAGTAGCCCAAAATGTGCCTCGGAAGTGTTTAAGAAGATATTTCTGACGTTCGGCACGCATGTTATTTTTAACGGCACCTGCTCTGGGACAGTCCCTCGGGTTTGGAGAAGGTGCTGCCCGGGCTGGGGGTGGGAGGCAAACTGGTTTTCTATGTTCTGAGTCCTCGGTGCAGTTCACCCCGGGGCCACCGTGTGGTATTGTTGTTCAATGCAAACTCCTCCTGCTCCTTCCAGCGCCCGGGCCTTTCCCTGCACCGGTTCGAATCCAGGGAGCATCCTTTGTGAGTCTCGGCTGTCAGTCCCGTAATAGGTGCTCATGGTCCCCCTCCGAAGTGGGGCCTTTAAAATACCCGCGTCCTCACGTTCCCATAGAAGCTGAAGGGAAACGGCTGGCCAGATGTGTTTTCAGGAAAAAAGCGACCAGGGCACGTTTGCCCATATCACTGCTTCCAGGGAGAGGGACAGTTCTCAGTTGGTTGGCCGGCCGCCTCTTGTTCCAGCCCCAAGCAGGGGGACAGCAGTGACCCTGACCCAAGGGGCCCTGTGGCCCGTGCCTGGAGAGCCCCATAAAAGTGCATGAAAAATCAGGTCTCACTGGGTGACTCGACTAGGAGGATGGTTGCTGGGGGTGGGCAGCATGGTTGGGGGCACAAGCTTGGGGATTTGCATCAGAGGTCCTGGGTCCTCCTTGGAAACCTCTGGAAAATTTCCCACCTCGAATTTCCCATTTGTGCTCCTTAAAAGAGGCTCCTTGTTCTCTTTCCACCACGGGGATCACCTTCATCGCTGTTGATGCAGTTCTCCTTGGCTTGTTATTTTGCTGTTACATCGGGACACCCTAAAAGACGATGGCTCAGCTCGTTTTGGCAAGGAGCCAACACTTAAAGGAAATGGGAAGGGGGACTTTGGACAAATAACAGCGATCCCCCAATGCTTGGGTTCGACTTAGGAGTCTGCAGAGAGCTTTCTCGAACGTTGTCTCGTGCATCCTCGCAGCGCCTTGCTGGTTGCGCATCCTAGAGGTTCCTAGAGGTCGAATGGTTTTCCTCAAATTAGCAAATAAGAGAGGCGGGGTCGAGCTCAGGCTTCTGATCATCAGGGTGCTGTGTTTCCACTGACCTCAGCTCCCCAGGCCAAGAGGCAGAATATTCCGGAGATTCGTAATATTTCAAATAACGAACAAATGCACATTCCACAGATAGAGTTTGGGATCAAAGATAAGAGCACAGACCGAGCGAGGGGTGGGGAACGAGGGAAACAGACGCCCACGAAGCGAGTGAGGTTTTCATAATCGAAATGTAGAACATGCTCTGAACTTCCTTCAGGCAGATCTCATAAAATAGCATGGTCGGCGGCAGGATCGTGGGTTCCAGGGCTGAAAACGAAAAGCTCTCATCAGCTCGTGTTTGTCCTGATGCCTTCCGTTGGGAAATGTGCTCTGCACATGTGAGGGCCTAATAAATGCGAGCTGCTAATGACAACGAGGACCAATGGACTGAAATCACCTTTGGCGCCGAACTTGTCAGCTTTCGCATGGGTAGCGCGTGGGGGGAGACTGCTGGGCCCATTACCAGCTGGCTGAGCCCTGGGGTCTCCAAGAATCAGTTCTTGAACCCCTGGTGGTGGGGGTGCAGGAGCTGATAGCACGAGGCCAGATACGCACGACGCCAATCACTCCGACCAAAGCTGAATCGTTCGGTCGGTCGGTCATCCGGGGGGCCCTTCCACGTGACGCCAAACATCTGGCAGGGGAGCGTTTCCAGTTTTCACCAGGATGTGCCCTGCGGATCCTGACACCCACTCTCGGAGGCCGGCAATGCCCCGAGATAAAGACACTTTTACTTTCCGTGGCGCATTGGGGGCCAGAGAGTATCTTTCATTCATTCATCCCCTCGGTAAATGTGTTTGTGAGAGGAAGGACAAATGGTTCAGAATGAAAATGCGGGGCCTCTTGTTTAAAAATTATTAAACATCTCAAGAAGGTGACGGCAGGGCACTAAGCTACGCGTCGGGGGATTCCGGGCAGGGGGTCCCGCGGGACCGCCAACGTCGGCTGCCCGTTCCTCCTTTAGGACGAGATGCCTTTCCTTTAGGCTTTTTCGTAAACTCGGGGAGGGCTCTTCGTCCGTCTTCCCCAGAGCGTGGCCCAGGCTCAGACGACTTTACACAGATGGACAGTTGGTCAGTGCAATAGTGTGCGCCGTTGTGTTATGGCATGGGTAACAGTTGTGCAAATGTGCTTTCAGGAGCTATAATTCGCACATCAATTTATAATTTCGTGTTTATTATTGTTTGGGACCAGGCTAAGTTAAAAAATGGACTGAATTAAAGACAAATATCAAGTAAACAAGAGTGCAGGTAGTTTGCAGCTGTTGTGGAAAGTATAAGGTGATGCTCAGATGCCTGAAGCGTGGGCACAGTATTTGGGTAGCATTCTTGGGTCACCTCTGACCTTGGATTTTCTGTTCCGCCCAATCCCTTTTCTGTGCTTTCCCATTAAGCCGGTAAGAGGTTTTTTAGTATAAAAAAGAAGGGCCCCTGAATCTAGAACCAGGTTGGAGGCGGGCACCGGAAATCTCCAGGACCTCAGGGCCCGTCACCCGCCTGCCACACCCTCCCCCGATCCTGTTTTGAGATGCGGAGGCTCTTGGGTAGGAGAGGAAGGCTTGGAACTAGACACCAGCTCTTTCTACCAGTTTCCCAGGGAGCCCCCGCCCCCCGCAGCTTTTGCTCTTCCTAATTTTACGCACGTGCCCACACAGTTCAGCGCCGTTCTTCGACAGGACACGGAACACCGGGCCCCACTATTCCGTTCGAGAATGATGTTCCTTCCTAAGTTCACCGAGGCCTAGTTAGTGCAGGTATTAACCTTACGGATTTCAAAACAAGAAATCAGAATTCCTGGGAATTCCTGGGAATTCCCAAAGTCATGGGTCATTCTTTAAATACTTCTCTGACCTTCTTTATGCCCTTTCCTCATGATTTATGGGTGTCTAAAAGGCATTTAATAAATACACTTATCACCAATTATGACTGTATTAATGTTTATTATTGACAGATAATAGGTGTTAGGTTTGACAGTACTGAAGAAAGAACTATAGCCAATGGCAAACATTCAAACGCTTGAAAACACCAGGAAACACAGTCGGGCCATATTTAAATGTTGTAACATTCAGATCTCCTGACGAGCTTAACAGCTGGACACAAGATCACGAGTCAATGTTATCAATTTAAAGACTTATTTTGCTTCCCAAACCTGCTATTTTTGGAAACACCACTCACAGGGTTTGTATAACTATCCCTTGTGATGAGACTTCCTATTGCTTATTTTCCTTAGAAGAGGGACTCCCCACGAGCACACACTTGGCACCGTAACTGGTGAGGCTGTGATCGCCCCTGTGAGCACCTCGCCTGGTCCCAGAATGCCGACCTTAACCTCCCACCCCACACGTCACCGTGTCCTGAGATTCTTTTGACTCAGCAACTTCTCTACGTCATTTAAGTAAAGTTTTCCCAGGAGATAATATTTTTCTTCCCATTTCCCCCATTTCCTTGGCTGATTTTGCTTGGGATTTAGAAAAAAAAAACCATGAAGGTAAAAGAAACGCTGGGGGACAATTCCACGTGGAAACACCCCCTGGGACAGGCAGCGATCCGGGGTCCTGCGTGTTTGGGTGGAGCAGTCAGGTCAAGGTATCTGGGTTCCAGAAAGAGGAGAAATCACTAGGAATGGCTTTAACAGCGCTTCCTCCTTTTGGAAATCAAGAGCCTTTGAAACCACATATCAGGTCACGAATGTTCTACACGGATTTAGAACCAACCGTCTTCCCAAGAAGAGCTGTTATTTCGGAGGTAATTGCTGGTTGCTTGTTTAGTCTTGCTGTGGCTGTCAGACTAGGGCTGGGCCTCTGCTCGTAAACAAGAGGCTTCGCAGCGTCGCACGTTCTCGCCAGACCCGATGGACATGTGTTTCCCATTTCAACATTTCACGGCCCCAACTGAAAACAAACCAGCGATGTCTTTGGGATCTTCGGGGGGAGAAGCTGGGATTTATTCCTGGACAAGCCTGAGGAAAACTTTACCCTACTGGATGAAATATGTTTGCGCCAAAGTGTCTTAACAGTGTTATTGGTCTTTCCCTACTTGATCTCCTCTTCCTTGAAGAGGCAGGAAATGCAGAAAAGTCCGTCTGAATTTGCCTACTTTTGTCTTTCCATGGGGAGTAATGGATAGACCTAGCTTGGGTTTAGACAAGCCTCAGGAGCAGTCGTCGTCTCGAGGTGACCCACACGTCTTGGACAACGTGGGCTGGAACCCCCGTTCCCTCTTGGCCGTCTACAGCCGCAGAAACCCACTTCCCATTCTCCAAAGCCAAACTCCTCCTCCGATTCAGTTTTTCCCCGGAACGTGCTCCCTGATTTCTCAATGCTCAGTGTGGTCAGCAAGAAAAGTGGTTCTGGAAAAAAATATCTGACTTTCTGCATAGAAAATAGTGGCTCCTTAAGACTGCAAGCCCACCGTGCAGGAATGTTGGCTTATTTTGTATTTTGTACCCTGATGGGGCACGGGAAATAGGAAAATAGATGATTTTCCTTGGCACCCCAGGGTGTGTTTGGTTTAGCAACTGGACAGACACATTTTCGAGTTGAGGCTGGGCAGCACAACGTGAAGCCACCCTCAAAACCGCGTCAGGGTCTGGGGCCCAGTTAGGGAAAGGCACCAACACTAAGGGTTCTATTCTGAAATCCGTGTGAGAGGAATGCCCAGTGAGCAAAGTGCATTGTTTATTCATTTATTTTTTTAGTTTGTTTTTGCCATAAAAGGGTTGGAAACTCAAAGGAACTTGCGAGCTGGCATACGCCACAGCGCGCCCTAGGAACAGCTAGCTACCCAGAAGCTGGCATCTCGCTCACGTTGGTATCATGCCACTCCGGCACTGAAAAATACATCACACGG
Organism: Cynopterus sphinx; assembly: GCA_030015415.1. Classification (NCBI taxonomy): domain Eukaryota; kingdom Metazoa; phylum Chordata; class Mammalia; order Chiroptera; family Pteropodidae; genus Cynopterus; species Cynopterus sphinx. Next base: position 2,504,314 of record CM057392.1, on the reverse strand, counting down.
TGGGAAAAGAATCTTTAAGAATTAACTTTACATAGCGACCTCATTTAAGTGTAGGCATCGCTTCTCTGCCACTCACATCAATGAGCCTCCATCTGGGGAGAGTCCAACACGCGATTCTTCTTCCTTTAGGCCCGATTCTATCTCTTCGTAGAGAAAATGTTAGCAGAATTCGTCTGGAGTCCTATCTAACTGACCTTTTGGCTTTCATAGTCCATGGCATGATGTCTGTCCTTTCAATTAAAATGTTTTAACGGAAGGCCCTAGGTCTTCCTTACCGTCGTCACTCTGTGTGGATAGTGAGCTGGACAAAACGATTCGCTTCGTGTGAAACGTCGGCCCATTGTGCCCGACTGAAAACCATACGCAGCTTCTATTTGGTACCCACAGTGTCGTCTTCCAATCACAGATGGTGCTTGAATTTCGAGAAAGTTCAGTGTAAACATACGGCTATGTCATTCGCCAGAAGCATAAATGTGATAAAAATAATAAACATCATAAACACCACAGGGTTACGATGGCTCTTGCTTGCAGATCACAGTCCTTTAGGGCTCGAGGGAAACTCTGAACAGACAACATTCTCTGAAGTCAGAGTGGGAATTCTGCTTTTGCCATGGATGCCCAGAGACCTGAATCACGCAACACACACCACAAGTCTGTTTACTTTGCAGCTCAAGCCATCGAGCGATAACTGTTTTCAGGCCCCACGCCCTGCAGCTGCCGCCCTGCATCGCAGGGTTGTTCAAGGAGCTTCCCTTTCTGCTACAGATTTTCCTGGTGTCTCCCACTTTTTCCTAATTTTTTAATCAGCTTTCTTAAAGTGCAACTTACACACAGGAAAACATACGTATTTTGTGAGGATGCATTGAGAAGAAACTGCAAAACCATTCTCCAAAGTGACGATCTTATTTTTCTTTTCCACCAACAACACACAAGGTGTCCTGTTGCTCCACGTCCCCCCAACAGTAGGGATTGACCGTCCCTTTAATTTTAGCTATTCTAGTGGGAGCAGAGTGGAAGTTAGACGAGCGAAGGGTGTTGCTTTATGTAGGTTTGTCCCCCCTTGAAAGTACGAGTCCACACAAACCTGTTATCTAAATTGCATATAAAGTGAGGACCTTCTTGAAGTGAATCCTGTGATTCAAGTACTTTCGCTATTCGTTTGAGGCTTGGAGCACTTGACATTTTGATAAGCGTGACATTTCCTATCTTTGCCGAAGTAATTGGTTATAATATGGGGCCCAGGGGACCTACAGCAAAGCCCTGAAGATGCTAATGAAGAAAGATGATCTTGGGATGTGGTTGTTCGGCCAGTCAAAACTTATATCCAGCTGTTCTACGTCATTATCTAGCTCAGATTTCTCTACTATTATTTATTTTCTGTTGAGAAATGAAAAACTTACTCAAAAATCCTCTTGGACACTTGCAAGTTTCTAACTGCCCATGAGAGGACAAAGCCACTGAGTGGAAGAGGACAGAAGCCCTACCATAATAAGTTTCCTAATTTTTGAAAGGCTTCCCCAAAATGAAGGCGAGTAAGCACTTTAGAACGTCCCAATCTGCCAGTTGACTAGTCCTGCCAAGGTAGAGGGGCCTAATGAGCACATTTTGTTCTCTCGTGGCTGTGTGTTCTCTGTCTGTCTCTGGCTCTCTGTCTCAACACACCCATTGATAGTTTGGGGGGAAGCAAAGCCAAGGAGGACGGAGTAAACTTCCGTAGGGGGCTTGGATCGACCAAAAGACCGCAGCCCTTCCTAGAGTCAATCAAGCTGGGCCCACTTCTCTCAAGGCTCCTCAAGGAAGCCAGCGCCGTCCACACACGCAGCACATTTTCCCGGGCCCCACGTGCCCCATCCCTGGTCAGGACTCTAGGAAGACGTACTCAAGGAGACCACCATCCCGCTGGCCTTTCCTCCACCCCCCATTAGTGGGTCTACCTTCCCTGACGGGATACTTCTATTTCTGTTTTTAGATTTGATCATGTGTCCAAAACTGCCATGATCTCCCGTAACGGGGCCTCTCCTGCTTCTGTTGGTTTTTGTCACTGATTCATCCTCCTCGTCCCCACATTTCAAACCTGGGTTGGGTTTGCCCTTCGCTCTTCCCCGCCATGAAATCCTGTTGATTGTTTCCTTGCTGCTCATCTTTTTATTTTTGTTCCCCTTCTCTCTGTGCTTCTGCTTCCAGTTCCTGTTCTGCTCCAGTTTATCTCGTTCGTTGACCACAAAATTCTGCTAAAGTAGTATTTTTTGATGTTTTCTTTTTTTCCTGCTTATTAACTGGATCTCTGTGGCCTGAGGAAAAGTCCAAACTCCTTTATCAGACACACAGGACCCTGCAGGATGAAGGCTCTACCTCAACTTCCAGTGTTTCCTCCCACCCTGCTGCGAATTTGAGCTCTTCATCCCGTTAGCCAAGGTCCCTGAACACAAATTCCCCATTCCCGGACCACCGCCTTCATCCCTTCTTCTCCTCACCTCCACTGGAAAGGCCACCGCCTCCTCTTCTCCTGCCCGAGTCTTGGCCGATGAAGCTCCAGTCCCAGCCGCTCTGCGAAAGCCCTGCCCACTCCAGCTCACAGTGCTCCTTCCCCTTCCAGGCCTAGAGGCCGTCTGCTCCAGTCGTTGGACACTGGCTACTTTGCCTTGAATGGTGGCATCTACTTGTTCATGCTGGAGTTGCCTTTTACACCGAATCGTGATTGCTAAGAAAGCAGAACCCATGTCTTCCAACTGGGGTTTTCTATCCCCTGCCCCAAATACCACACACCCAATGCTACGCCCAGTGGGGGCTTAAGAAATTTTACTTCATTATTTCTTTATTCTAAAATCAAAGGCTGTGCTTTATCTGGTCTCTTTTTGTATGATATCTGGTGTTGTGGATGATAAAGATGTGGGTGAAAATAGCTAAATGCTCAAAAATTTCATTCTACGCTTCTCTGTTGTACTAATAATCGCCCCCTCTTCCTCCCACCTACCATTGTCTTCGCTTTTGAGGCACAATAAATTATTTTTCGTTTTAGGAAATAATATGTCCCACTCTGGTCAAAGCTCTCTTGTTTACAAATCCCTCTTACCTTCACTCTTCTCTGAATCTAACCTCAGATGTAGCAGGTGTTTCTGAAGTTCAAGGAGAAAAGCGTGGGCCGACGCCACTGTCTGCGACAAACAACAACGTCTGGTTTCCTTCTTTCTTTTTATTGAAAAGAAATCATTTCTATTCTAGCGCAAACAATGTATATTTTACATCATAAAGCAAGATATAATTTACATATTACATTTCTTATGAGATCTTTATACCCTAAACGTCATTCCCTTTTTTATTCGGTCACCTCTTCTGGTTCCATTTCACCTGCCGCGTGCCCCGCAAACCAGCGTCGAGCTTGGGAGGGTCGGGGACACAGGCAGACGTTGGCACGTATCCATCTGTATCTGCGCATGGTGACGGTGAGGAACGGGGTCTGCCTCTGAACTCGGGTCCCGAGGCCCTTTGTCGATGACCAGCTTAGAACCCAGAGGGCCACACCTGCCAACCACCTGTCAAACTTCTACTTGTTTAAGTCGGTAAAAAGTGAGTGCCTGTACCACGGGTATACTGCTTGGTCAAGTGCTTAGATAATAGGCGCCTGTGGTCTACGTTCACCAACAATGCCGAGGTCCTGCGGCCAGCTCGCACGGGGTGCGCTGAGCTGCTCCCAGATGTCACTTGCCCAGGCCCTGGAGAAAATTGCCCAGATTCACCTGGCGTTCGGGGTATGGGGTCGGGCTTTTCTGTTCACCACGGAAAAGGGATGTCAGCATGAAAGCCTCAAGTGACATTGTTTCACGTGGCCATACCGACTCCCTCTCCTAAGGCTCTCCCCGACCCCACATCTTAGCCAACTCTGTGCATGTGTGATGTCTGTTTCCTGCTCGAACAGGGAGGGAATCAGTGGGTGAAAGCAAAATGCGTAAAAGGGGCTTCCTTCTCGTTCCTGAAAGAAGCGCGGAATCGACATTCGCAGCACATTTGTGGGTCGGTGGCTGTTGGCGAGCCCCATCTGGCACGCCAGGGAAGTAACACACAGGAGCCCAAGTGCGCCTTACACCCCCGAGCCCTTGCCTGTCGCTCACAGTTTGGCAGATCTGGCCAGAATCGATCTAAAGCCCTTTAATCACCGATGAACTAAAATGATTAGGACCAAGCTGGTCAGGGTGAAAGTATAGGTGGAAATTTTTTTCTTTTTCTGCCCTGTGAGCCTTAAAATTATTCTTTGGTCAAATGGTGTGCTTTCCCAGAGGTCTGTAAGTACAAACCAAATGCAAGGCTATACGTATTTACAGCAAGGTAGCATTTCCTCGCTGGAAAACTGGTTTCCAGGTACTGGACCCTCCCATTGACATCGAATACTTGTAAAGTCCCTTTCCTCCCGTGGCAAAAAAGTGCTGGACGTACAGAGAATGCAGGAAAGAACAAAGGAGCAAATGAATTGATCCTCACAACAGCCCTGTGAGGTAGGCAAGTATCGTTAAACCCATTTTACAAAAGGGTAAACCGAGGCACCGCGTGGTAATGTGGTTTGGTCAAGGCCACCTGACAAGTTACAAAAGCACAGCCGGAGACGGAGAGAGAGAGAGAGAGAGAGAGAGAGAGAGAGAGAGAGAGAGGGAGAGAGGGAGAGGGACACGAGAAAGGTCAGTCCTGGCTCCCAGCCCTGGCCACTAAACTTTACTTCAAAATCTTAGGAAACTAAAAGTGGCCCATAATGGCCTCTTTTGAAATTTAGACAAATCTTCAAAAAGATTCCATTCGAACGTGTGTCTTTCGGATTCCTGTTGCGGGGAGAAAGGGCAGGCGACCGAATGGCTTTTCCTCCTCTCTCTAGTGGGGCGCCCGTGATGGATGGGGGATTGCACCGGGGCTCAGGCTCCCGAGTCAAGGCCAGTCTCATAAGCCTCAACTGGCTTCTAACTCGTTTCCAGCCCTAGTGCGAAACGAGCCCTGTCCTCCGACAGCTGCCCCGGCCATCGCCAGGAAGCAAGCTCCCCAGTACGAAGGCGCGTCGCTGTGGAGGCAAGGGCGGCGGGGGCGGCGTGAGACCCGCTTTTTGTGGCGTCTGGGCAGCCGCAACCAAGCTTGCAAGAATATCCTGTAGATAATATATCAATATGTGCAGCATCCATATAACACGTGTGCGTCTGACGACAGGGAAGGCGCCAGCGAGACGGAGGCCACGCCTTTCGCAGCTCGGGCTTTGTTTTCCGAGAGAAACTCCTCTCCCTCTCTCAAGTGAAAGGCATGACTTCTATCAGGCAGCGCGCGGCAGCGAATCGTTCAAAAACAACAAGTACCTTTAACTTACGACGGCTGATCGTCTGGGCGGGGGTGGAGGGGGCGTGATACTATCTCGTCTAGAGCTTAGATCCAGAGCTCAGAAGGAGCCGGACACAGCCCGTCCCGCTGGATCAGGCAGGCCAGGGACCCGGTGCTGTACACGGTGGCTTTTTGTTTGTTTGTTTGTTTGTTTGTTCCCAGTAGCTCATGGCAAAACCTCCCCATGACCCACAGAGATGGAGACAGGGAGAAAGGAGGTCATATCTGGCACAGATTCTTCAGAAAGACTGGCTTTGTAGAAGTTTCTAGAGCCTTCTAGACAGAGAACTGGGAAGGAGGACGGGGTAAGGCACTGAGGTTTAAACAGTCAATGAGGAGACAATTATTCGGACAATTATTCGGAATATATATATGTGTGTGTGTGTGTACAGATATATATTCCGTTTCTCTGGCCGCCGTAGATGTCGTAGGACCCATACCATCACCGGGGGGAGCGGGCTGCGCCTGACTGGTCAGCTCGGAGCATAGGAAGCAAAAAGCACGTGAACAGAAGGGAAGACACAGCGAACACACAGAAGCAGGCGGTGCTGGTGCCCGAGAAGGAGGAGGAACATTTGTCAGCCAATGTTCGTTTGGCTCCTCTCTCTCCTGCTTTCTCTGCCGTGGTCCCAATATTGTAGTTCTGTTTTTGGTTTGCTTTTGTTATTATTATTATTAATTATTATTTTCCGGCAGATGAAGAAATGACAGAACAGGATGGGCGCCTTATGGGTTTGGGTTTCTTCTTAGGCCTGTTTAATTATGTTTTTCCTCAGTTGACTGTCGGCACCTGGCTCCTCTGTAAACTATACTCCTTGGCCTTCAGTCTCAGGTTGGCAATGCTGTTGGCCATGTTGACGCCCTGTGCAGGGCCACTGTTGGCACATGTGGCAGAGTAAGTAGCCATGGCACTGCGGGGACAAAGGAGAGAGCGGGGAGAATAACAGGCATTAGTTTCACGAAGCTGCAAGTCTGTGGCCCAGATGGATGCAGCTCTGAGGATGGGGGCGGGCGGGGGCAGGAGGCTGGCCCGGGTGACCCCCGGGGTCCCTTTCTGCCCGGACTCCGGGTCTAGGGCACAGAGGAAGGGCGGCCTTGGTTTCAAGGGCAGGGAAAGCAGTGGGGAGGGGACCGAGAAGGGACGGGTAGTTGCTGTGTTGGGGACAGTGAGCAATGATTTATTTCTGGGGTGGGAGGAGAAAGCTGCTGCTGCAGAACAGCAGGTGCTTGGTCAGCTGACCGGTTAAAGCTACTTAATCCCTCTTCCTGCCTGTCCCTGGGGGTGGGGGCAGCTCTGAGGACGAGAAGGGGGTGCGGTTCGCCTCCCTCGCTCTAGGAAGCGGACTTTAGTTCTAACACTTTTCGGATACTCAGTAGATGCCACGTGAAATCGTGTATTTGGAGAACGGGTTAAACGTCCCGAGGTAACTTCTCTGCTGTCCTTCCTCAGTGGTTGACTGGGCCAAGCGCTGCCGGAGCGAGAGGCTCCGTCCCACATGGCCTTGACCTTGTGCCTTCTCAGACGTGCTCGAGTAGCTCTGGACACTGCCTTTGGGATCATTTACTGTGGAAACGGTCACGTCTCCCAGATACCCTGGCAAAGGCTTCCGTTTCTGGGTCCCTGACCCGTTCCCAGCTGTCCACACTGCTGAGGACAAGCTGAAGTTCTGCTTTTCAGCGTCAGAAGTGTAATTAAGGCCGAGAGATGCCACTGGGCAGAAACTGGGCATCGCTGCTCTCCTGTGCATTGCAGCCATGCGTCTCCGTTAAAGGCGAAAGGCATGGCTGCTTAGACTTGGATGCAAATTACCCATCGCTTATAGAACTGGTTACAAGGGAACGCATTTGAATTAAGTGGAAATGTTTCCCGTTGTTTCTAAGATTAGCCAAATCCTTCGCAAGTGGGGGCTGAAACGAGATAGACTTATAAACGGAATGACATGTGCCCTTCCACTGCCCGCATGCCAGAGTCGTCTTGTCAGCCACACAGGAGCTGGCGGTTCTGGGGATCGAGTGACAGAGCAGAAAGGGAGAAAACTAAAGCTACTCTACACTCAGGGAGACGGCGTCCCTGATACTTACTTGGGACACCGCACGGTCACGCGGTAAAGACCCACAATAACCTATTTCGGCCCAGTGACTAGTGATGGACCCAGGAAAATGAGCCTAAAGAAATCTAATTAGTCCCGGATCACTAGATCCTTCCAGAAACACCCGTCCTTAATTTAAAATCTTTAAATGTGTGTGTGTGTGTGTGTGTGCCTGTGCGTGCGTGCGTATCGTATGGCAGAAGCAGCCTCGGAAGGGTTCCAGAAGATTCCTACGTGCGTCTACTTCGTTTCTGCCTGCTTCCTTCCCTCTGACTCATTTCTGGGTAGATCATCTTCGCCGTCTACACAAAGTCAGGCTCGCCTAGAGCACCCCGGACTTCTCCTCCCGGCTCCTATTTCATTCAGCTCCTCGGGCTCCCCATCTCAGATACCCCGTCTGCCTCGTTCTCCACCGTCTCCAGAGGCAGGGTTAACCTCGTAGCCGCCAGGTGTCTGGCATTCAGGAAAGTATTTAAGTGAACAGATAAATAACTGAGAAATATCTAGATAAAATCTGATTAAGCGGATTCCAGCTCCACGTCATTTTTCTCTGTCATCTGCTATAAATGATGATTTCTTAACATAGTTTACCAATATGCTTAGATAGTTAGGAATTAGTCCTTCTTATTAATTTTGGCCTCTTAATAGAATGAACAAAATCAGAAGGTACATGACAAAAACAAAGCTGATGATGATATATGCTCACATCCATCAAAATATCTTTTAACAGGAAAAAAATGAATAAACATTAATGTTAGTGAGACTTTAGAATATGCTGTCACCTCTACCAAAGACAGAGAAAGAAAGAGTCCCCAGAGTCAGGGTAGATTTCAGTGAGGGGATAAATGACCAGAACAACCCATTAAAGTAGAACGACTTTTTAAAAAATAATAGACCAAGAAATTTCATTTATTTTTCAAACCCACATACGCATAATCATTTAACGCTCATATGAATTGCAAACTTCCACTCCAGGCCCGACCAGAAATATATGTGAATCCAGAAATCCCATATATCCAAGCCACTTCTAGGATGGACTAAAATCTAAGATTCCAAAGAAATCAAGGACCCAAGTAGGGAAGAGAAGAGAATCAAGCGCTGACGATGGGGCAAAGCACCATTAAAAAGCGGAGGAGAGAAGCGGGAATTGTGCGTTATCTGCATTATTTGTTAAGCACTGAGGAGGACAGCGAACGACATAGAGAAAAAATTCTCTAATGACTAATCGGGACTGTCGTGGAGCAGTTTAAGCGCTTTTGAATACTTGGCCTGGTTTTCTGAGGGGCACGGTTTCTATCTGAGGTTCTAGACGAGCAAAGTCCTGTTTGATAGAGATTCTCTCCTTTGTCTGATGACCAAGGGTGTGGTCCATGTTCCTCAGCAGAGAAAGGGGATTAGAACGTCGAGGACGTAGTTTGCTGAAAATGCTGTGATTACTTTCCAGAAACGTCCTCGACAGTTGTGGTTTCATTGTCATCTATCAGAGAACCCCTTTTGCTGTTGGCACTGCACAGTTTCCTAATACCACCTGATGTTCTCGTCTGAAGACTCAATAGGGTGACACGTTTCTTAGAAATACTGGGAGACTCTCCGGGGCGGGCCAGAGATTGCCATCCCAAATGAGACGAATGTTGACCCACTGTGGGTTCTGCTCCGCCCAGGAGGTTGGGTTTTGTCTGAGACATTTTCCCTTACATGGCAGGCCGTGTCCGGAGTGAGAGCAGCATCCAGGGGGTTGTCAGGACACCGCTGAGTTAGCGAGGCCTTGACGTGTAGGTGGCCCCAAGCCAGGGAGCACGAAGGTGAAAAAGCAGTGGACAGTCACGAGTGCGTTTTGCAATAGTTCCCCAGGAGCTTGGTACGTGATAACGTTGTCACGTGATCGATGTTCAGGAAAGTTAAAAACGTTCAAAAATGGATCTAAATGACCCCATAAGAAGTGAAATAAAGAAGAGAGTCTCAATTCCCAGCCTCTTCACAAGTGTTCAGACTCTCTGACTCTGCGAGTGGAGGCTACAGCGAGCTTTGAGCACAGACTAAGTAGTTACGAGTAGTTTGACATGAGTCTAGTCAGTCCACTTGGACTGTGAGTGCCATGTAGGCAAGCAGGGATCAGTCCCTTGACACGCCGGTGACAAGCGAGACTTGGTACAGGTCAGAAGAGACAAGGGCTAGTGAGTGAGCACTCCAAGGGCAGCTTAGTCACGCGTTGACACGCATTAGAAGATGGAGAGGACCCATTGGCACAAGTGACAACAGATGCAAGAGAGCCCCTTGCGTGGCTGCCAATCAGACTGTCCCTGACCGCCTGCTTCCCATGTCACCGAAACTTCTATAAAGCTCCGTGTTAGGAAAAGAAAGGGAACCCTGCAACGTTTTCTCCCAAGACAGAAAACCTGGTTTTCAGCCGAGTTCACAGGGCGACCAGGCCCTGTGAAGCGATCGCTCCCTGCCATGCGGGATTAGGCTTCCGGGGATAAAAAGGTGAGACGGAGACTAAGCGATCTGAGTAGACTGAGCACGTGATAACACTGAGGAGCCGGCTGCCCGACACCCCCACATCCTGCCCCCAGGTCTTGCTTCAGGAACAAGGCCCACCTCGGCCCCCAGCAGGAGGCCCACATGAGTCCGGGCACAGGGTTCACAGAATTTGGCCAAAGCAGCATTTCCGTTTGGTTTTTAAGAATCTCGAGTTCTTTGTGTCCATGACCAAGAAGCCACACTGTTGAGTAAAAGGCACCGAAGAATTGGAGCTGAAGAGGGGGTTCTCGTGCCCCGCCTGTCACTTCAGCACGTCCACAGGGAGGCTTGCTCGGGGCTGGCACAGCGAGGGGAGCCCGAAGTTTGTCCCTGACCTTGTCGGAGCTGCCTAACAGATGGAGCCCCGAACCTCGCCACCGGCAGGGTTAGGGTTCGGTTTTCACAGGGGACCCCTCATCCCTGACGATCTAACCTACCCCGAAATGTCGTCATGAGAAGAACTGCCAAACACAGAAACATGGGAGACGCCATTCAGGGTACGATTTTAGAGGCAGGAAACGTGCGGACACCTGCCCCTCCGCTTTCTGGTCACCCAGCCCTGGTCACCCGCCCCTGGTCACACACCCCTGGCGTAAGTCCCACCGACTACGAAACAGTTGGGGAGAACGGTGGGCCTGGGGTGGGGGGATGATGACACCTGACCCACTTTGCAACTCCAACTTTGTTTCCTCTTTGGCCCTTTTGGGCGAATGAGGACAATCTGTTGGAAACGGCACTCCCGTGGCGGATCCGCCAGCCTGAGAAGTCTGAGAGCCTCCCGAGGCCCCGGGGGTTCCCAGCTCTGGATTTTTCCAAACGCTGCAGAGCTCGGGGATCGCGGCTCTGTGACTGTGGAGGCTGCGGCCTTGTCTCAGGTTCGTTCTTTTGCTGGTTCGAGAACCAGGGAGGAGAAACTGTGACCAGTTCAGTCTTAGGGACGAGGTGACTTAAGAGATGGATGATCCAAGTGGCCCGAGGGGCACCAGGAGCCAGGATGAGAGCATAGTTCTTCCGACCTCCTCCCCAGTCTCTACGGTCACCTAAAGCCTCACTCGTCAAAGTGTGTGCAAGCGTCACCAGCTTGGCGGCACGTGAGAGCACGTTAGAGATGCGGATCCAGCTCCTGCCCAGGCTTAGGAAGCCGAGTCTGCTCTGGGACAGGGTCTGGGCCATCCACGCGTCCCCGCCCTGGGCTCTCAGGCGACCCCTAACTTCGCAGACACATCGTGTCGCAGCTGCGGCTGGCTCCAGTGGTGCCCGCGCTCGGGGACCGGCCTGCTTTCGCCTCCGGGACGCGCTTGTTCCCACGTACACCCTGCCCCCAGCGGCCACCCCCGTCCCCCTCTGACAAGTTACCTTTTCAGTGTCTTCCGTTAGAATCCGTTATGAAGCCCCTCGTGTAAACAACATCTTGGGAGGGACGAGGATCTATTTTTGAAAGTGTGAAAGGGAGAAATGAGCCAAACGCGTTCAGCAGAGTCCGCGGAGCAGGAGGCTGGGGGGCGCGGGGCGGACAAGGACGGCTGGCCTCCCTCTCACTGGTCCCTGGTGGTCTTCGAAGCCCAGCCCGCCCCCTGGAAATGGGCCTCGGGGATAAGGCTGCAGAGCCGGCCCATCTCTCCCTGTCTCTCACGGGAAAGGGCATCGCTGGGGAAAGGTTTCTAGAATGTTCCATCTAAAATAACAGTCAGAAGTCCAGACGTGGTTAATGGGCGCTGCCCAGGAGGCAGGGCCCTGCAAGGCAGTGGGTCTAAGGATGCTGGTGCTGGCGTGGGCCTTCACTCATCTCGGGCAAACGGTTCTGAGCTAAGCAGCGGGCGTGTGTGCCACCAACCAGCTGCCCTCCTGCGGGGAGATAAAGAAGACACCTGCCAGGACAGTGGTCTGTGCTGGGGACGGCTTTGCTCCCTCTGGAAACCCAGGTGCCTGCCTGCCATCATCACCTCTAACATGAACGGGGGTCGTGATGCGCTAAGAATACCCCGAACCGGACGTCCCAGTTTGCCAGGGACGATCCCAGTTTGATGCCTGTCGTTCTGGCGTCGTTCTCTCTCAGAAGTGTCCTGGTTTGGGTGGGAAATGATGCAGCCACCGCTCTGGGGGTAAAAGACCCCCCAAGGAAACTCGTGCTGGCCCTGTCCCATCCGTAACTCTGACCACGACGGCTTCGAGCCTTGGTTTCCTCTCCCCCTCCAGGAGAGAGCCGTGGAAGCCAGCGGACTGCCCTGTTCGGCAAAGCCGTCCACTCGCCATCCCCGGGTGGCATGACCAAGCCACATCGGTCATCCCAGGGGCAGGTCCACGCGGCTCAGGACGTGGGGCCCAGCTGCAGGCCTGCCTCCCCGCTCGCTCGACACAGAGCCTGAATCCAGAGGGTGCGTTTACGTGGCCCCGGTCTTACCCTGTTTACTATTTTCCAACGTGTCGCGAGGCTCCATCCGAACGAAAAGGCGGCCGTGGGCCCCGACACGCTGGGAGGCGAGGGGATGGCGAGCTCTGGTCTAACCTGCCTGCTGAAGGCTCAGACTTGGGCGAGCGTTTGGCCTCTTCTCTGAAACCAGAGCCAGGACAGAGCTACCGCACAGGAGCGTTCCCAGGACCAACCGAGAGCCATGCCTTTTAGTGAGCGTGACGGGTGACGTCGCTGACTCGACACGACAGTGCCGACAGAGACTGCGAGTTAGCCTTCCCGAACCCGAAAGGGCTGTCGCTCCCTTTGCTTTGCTTTTCTATTTCCTTAGCAAGACTTAGGTTCCCTGCCAGGCTTCAAAGTGGGCAAGCGTGAAGGATTTTGGCCCTAAACACAGCAGAAAAACCTCCAAGGAACAGAAGAGTGTTTTTGCCGCTTTTAGAAATGAGTCAAAACGATGAATTAACACTTCGCCATCAACATGGGTCAAAAACATCGTCACTGATCAAATTCCTGCTCTAAACCATCCCTTTGCTACTCCTATCTGGAGGTGAACTTATTCTGCATGCAGGCTGTGGACGAACCATCAGATTCTACGCATTTTGTAATTATTTTTTACCAACTCTGTTTCTAAGAGAGAAACGATGTAAAGGTACACCGTGACGTGAGGAAACAGCACTCGGTTATATAATTTTAAGCGAAAAGAACAGAACACGAAGTCACACATACACTAGGCCTACACTGTACAGAATATGGAACTCCCGTGGCGGAGACAAACTCGTTAAGTCAAGAACTATGAGTGTTTTTAGGAAACGTATCTAGGATCATTACATCATCTTTCAAATTAAAATGGGATATTCCCCCCAAAAGGCACGCATAGATTGCATATGAGTAACTACAGCGAGATGCCCGCATACAAGCTCTACGGGATGCAGGCGCTGGGGTGCGAGCTTCTGCCGAGGTGCAGGTGCCCTAACCCCGTACGGATTCAGGAAGGACTCTGTCCCCTCTCCTGCGGTGAGTGTGCTGCCCTCGGCCTCTCTCTGGTAGGGACCAGTGGACAGTCGCCTGGAGGACTCACTTAGAGCCGGTGTGAAAAGTTCCTACCTACGACCCAGGCAGAAAAGGGGGCAGTACTTCGTGGCTGTGACCAGAGTCGAGCCAGAGACCGTGAACCATCAAGCTTGGGACCACGTCCACTTCACGAGCCATGTACGGAGTCTGTCCCTGTTTGTCAGAAGACAAAGCGGCCGGCCCCGTCTTGAAAACGGTACAAAGTCCGGGGCTTCACCGTTGGTCTCAGAATGTCCTTAGCGACTTCTACGGGAGAGAAGTCTCAGCCTTAAACGGGACGCGCAGGTAGGACTCGACTTTTGACCTCAGCAAGGCATCCCACGTCTCGAGCACAAAGGCATCTCGATTTCCTATGCGTGGGGGCTCTACGTCCGGGGGCCAGAGTCACTCAGGCTAGTGTCACAGTGGGGGCTCTCAAAGAGCCTCCCAAACGCCTTTATGGTGCTGTCCCTCAGGGACTGACCGAGGACAGACAGAACATGTAGGCCGAGGCCTGCTTCCATGAGAGCGATCGACTTTTGAAGAGCGTTTGTAAATCACACCAGGAGCTGGCTTCCCCTGGGGCACAATCTCCTATAATTAAAACGTCTCCTTACACGGTCAGTTCACCTTAGCGATGAAAGGGCGGCCAGAGCGTGACAGGTGCGTTTATAGAGAGTTCCTCCTCCACTGCCGCGGGCCAGAGAGAACCAGAACCCGGGTCCGGTGCCTGAGCGCACTCAGGTTCAGGGTCAGATAGGGGCGCTGGAGCCCGACGCCGCTGCCTCTGGCGCTAACCGGGACGGCACAGTGAATGGAGGTCCGAGGCCACCCCCCGCCCCGAGACACTGACGTAGTGCTCCGTTCCTGGCTTCTTTCAAACTGTTCAGCGTTTTCATAGGAAGGCTTAGGGTACAGGATACGTCGTTTTCATACTTAAAAAGCCCCACACAGACAGATTGACCCCCAAGAACTTCAGGTCGGGAGGTAAGGATCAGCAGCAGAACAGGAAGGCGTTTGGGATCATGAGACAGCCCCCCCCCCCCACTACACGAGGAACTGTGGCCGTGAACGTGAGCAGAACCATCCGGATTGTCCTTCCTTCTCTGTCTGTCTCTGCCCCTCCCTCCCTTCCTCTTTCCTCCCTCCCTTCCTCTTTCCTTCCTTCCTTCCTTCCTTCCTTCCTTCCTTCCTTCCTTCCTTCCTTCCTTCCTTCCTTCCTTCCTTCCTTCCTTCCAAATTCAAAATCCGCTTCACCGTGAAGTGTGCCTTCGGACCTACACTTGGAGCCTTAGCAATCAAATCGCCACTTGGGCACGATAAAACACCTAAAATCGGGAAAAGGCGTAAACTTGCATTCCAGAACGGGTGCAAGCGGGGCTCTGAGCCGTCTTTTCCTTTAGGCCCCCTCCTCCCCCCCATCTGGGAAACCTCTGCGACAGCTCCCGAGGCCAAGCAGAGCCTGCTGTCGGCCGCCCCTCTCTCTTCTGCCCCAGACCCTGCTCCTGGGGCCGCTAGTGGAAATCTGGGGGGACGTCAGCAGGTTGAATGTCTCGGAAGAGGTTAACCCAGTGAGGAGGGCCGTGGCCGTCGGCCGAGGACCGCGCGAGGAGGAGCGGGGGGTGGGGGCATTCACCTGTAGGGAGACGCCGTGCCCCAGGAGAGATAGTCGGTGGGCCGCGGGGCGGGGCGGGGCACGATGGGCTGCTCCACGGCAGTCACGTCTCCTGAGTAGGACTTGAGGAGGGAAGCGTTCTTGTTGGCCAGCATGGCCCTCTCGTTCCTGCGGAATTTGGCTCTTCGGTTCTGGAACCACACCTGGGGAGGGTGGGGGGAGAGAGGGCGTGAGGAGGGCTGGGAAGCGAACGAGGGGAGGTCCCGGGAGCCAGGCCCCGGTGGTCGCGCTGAGTGACGCCTTCCCACGGGAGATGCAGGGTGTGGGGGACGCTGCCCAGAGCCATGGGTGCGGCCACGACCCGCCCAGCGAGGTAGGAGAGAAGGATTCTGTGGCGGAGAGCGGGACGGCTCCAGGGAGCAGCGTTCACGGCCGATCCCGCGGGCTGGTGGCCGTGGGAGGCCGGGGTGGACGTCAGGGAGGCCCAGTCTGGACTCGGTCGGCCTGGCTTGGCAGACTGCCAGCTCACTTGTTTCTAGTGGGCCCTTCTGGTCGCTACGAGCACGTAATCACGTGGCGGTCCTGCTATCGATCACCCATTGGCTCCCATCACCCAGGGATACGATCAAACCGTCTGACAGCAGAACAGAGGCTGTTCGGGGCCGAGCCCTTGGCTCACTGAGCCAGCCACACCCCGAGTCCCTTGGACCTCGGGCCCCGGCCTGCGACCCCGGCCTCAGGACTCCCGATGTATTCGGTTATTTCACACCGAGTTTGTCCCCCCGCCTGTGACATTCTTCCCCTCTGTCCGAGTGTCGAACGACACGCTGTTCAAGATTGGGCTTTAAGGCCGCCTCGTTTATGAAATGTTGTCACGGGAAGAACACGATGAAAATACTGGCGACACGAGTGTCATCTCAAAAAACACTCTGGTGCCCCAAGGAACGCGGCGAGAAGCTGGCCCCGTCCTCACGCTGCCCGCCTCACGCGCCCGCGGGAAGGCCCGACGGCAGGGTGGCGGGAGGCGCGGGTCCCCGGGGGGCGGAGGCCGCGGTTACCTGCACCCGGGCCTCGGTCAGGTTCACGCGGCGGGCCAGGTCCTCGCGCACGAAGGCGTCGGGGTAGTGGGTGCGCTCGAACACGCGCTCCAGCGCCTGCAGCTGGCCGCTGTTGAAGGTCGTCCGGTTCCGCCGCTGCTTCCTCTTCTTCTTCTCCTCCGAGCTCAGCGGGTCATCTGCAGGGGGGGACACGGCTGACCGGGTGCCACCGGCCACTCCCGCTCCCCAGGCTCCCACCCGAATCCAGCCTCCAGGGCCGGGCGCCGTGCTACCTGCGGGGGTGGCCCGGGCGCTCCTGGGTCCCCAGGCCCAGGCCCCCGGCAGCCCCCACGCCTGGCTGTGGCTCCGGAACCTGGGACGTGTCGCAGGGCCGTGTCTCACGTGCTGTTTGAAGCCCGCTCTGTCGAGGGGGCCACAGACACTTCCTACCGCTGCCCGGTTCTCCGGACGTCCCCGGAGACGGGGACGAGATGCGGATCGCTTTGGGCCTGATTTGTCCTTGACGATGTTATGCTCACTCACATAGTTTCGTACCCAAGGGGACTGAGTGTCCCTGGTTCCTAAACACGAACACAGCATCACAGAGGGGAACCCGGTCCAGCAGAGGGGAGCGGTTCCCCTGGCAACAGCCTGCACCTGCCTGAGGCCCGTGCTGTCACCAATGCGGGCTTCGGGGGCCTCAGCCAAGACCGTCACCCTCAGCCGGCGGTGGCCCGGGCCCCTCCCTGTCACGCTGCGAGACCTCAGGGGCAGGGGACAGAACGGAAAGATCTCTGAAACAATGTCCCCCCAAAATTCAGTCCCCGGGCCCTAAGCTGTTGGGGAATCTCTGGAGATGCCACGTCTTCACCTGTCAGGCTCCCTCCATGGTTTTCTCTGAGTCCCCCAGGAGCACCTCGGCCAGCTGGTCCCCCAGCCCGTCCACGGCGGTCAGGCAGAGGCGCAGTCCTGAGCTGCGCCCCGACTCGCCCGGGCGGGAATGACGGACGCGTGGCGCTGAGCGGCGCGACACCGCCACCCAGCCACCGCCGGAGGCCCAAGCCGCCGCAGGGCCCTGCAGGGCAGAGACGTGTGCAGGCTGAGCTGCCGAGGCCGAGTCACGGGCCCCACGAACCGGGCTACCCCTCCAGGAGCTCCTGCAGAGAGACGCGGCCGGAAGGAAAACACGAGAGAGGATGGAGGGGAGGGACGGCTTGGCGCTCCCTCCACGTTCAGGAACAAGCCGCCGTCGGCCATTTCCCCAGCACGCGCAGTCGGGTCGCCTCTGACCACCCACACGAGTCACGGCGTCCTAGGGACGGTGTCGCCTGCTGCTATTCTTACGCCAAACTGAAGGTCTGTCCAAGATTTGGGAGAGGAATCGAAGGGCCGCTAAAGTCCAGGGGCGCCTCAGCGGGCGCCCTCGGTGCCTAAACGCCCAGGCCTCGGAGTCTCCGCGAGCAGAGACCCCCTCGCCGTGGCAGCCGCCTGGCCAGGAAGGCCCTTGGGGCCGAGGGCAGAGACGGCACGTTCCCTCTGGACGTTCCAAGCACCAGGTACCTTAGGTACATTGTTTCCCGGGAAAATGGGAGCTTTTCTTCTCTTTAAAAACCGCTTCTGCAGAAAAACAATCCCACGTGCTCTCAACCACATGTCTCCAGCCAACAAGCTGCCGACACCCATCCTCTCGGCCTCACGGGCGGTCGCGGCCGGCCCCCTCCCCAGCTCGATGGCACCCCAGCCCGGAATTCTGCCTCGAAGGCAGGCTCTGCGGGGACACGCCTCCCAAGAGCAGCGGCACCTTGAGAATAGAGCCCATTTGCTCTCCAACCTCTCACGGCCCGGAATGTTCCAGCCCGCCCCCTGGTCACACCCCTCATCAGGTGCCAGCCCAAGCCGTCTGCAGCAGCATCGGCACTGGAAGCAAACGCCGCCGGGCGGCGGCCTTGAACTCGAGTTCTCCCTGGTGCTCCCGTTCCCCGTCCCGCGTTTCTGGGCTGCGGTTCCGTCCGTCTCGTGCTCCCGGTGTCTCCGGGTCACCCAGGCCTCCGTGACGGCGCCGAAGCCTGCACGTCTCGCTCGCATGTCACAGACGTCTGCAAAAGGTCCTTCGCTTACAACCTGCCACGACAGTCCCTTTGAATTCTTCCGCCGTCTGCTCAGACCCCCCCGACGGACCGTCCACCAGAAACCGCCGACGTCCCCGACGAGGAAACCGGGGAAATGAGAATCATAGTTTACGACAGGGACGAAGGGCTACGATGCCCCGAAACACGTTTCTCGGTGAACGTTCCTGTCGTTTTTAACGAGTGAAAACCCCAGGCCCCGTCACGCCGGAGGTGAGAGAAGACACCAGAAGGACAGGGGTGCGAGGGGCCCGCGTCTGGCCAGCGTCCTTCGGAGCGCGAGTGTGACAGCAGGCGACAGCGAGGGGCCGGCAGAGGCGGCTTGAGTGGCAGCCGGCTCAGCTGCCTTTGCTCACGGATCACCAGGTGTGAGCTCCCGTGGTCCCCACGGACGCACACGCGAGGACCCGGGCGGCCTCCCCGCAGCGCTGCGAGAATCACGGAGGGAGGGGCGGGGTCTGCGGGAGCCGGGGAGGCTCGGCCCGGGGTCTGCTCTCCCGCGGGAGAGAAAGCAGGGCGCGCTGATCGGCGTCGGGAGGGCGTCCGTCTCGTGAAAACGGCCGCGGTGAGGGTGGCCTCTGAAGGGCGCCGTCCAGGGCTACCGACGCCCAGCTGGGCCCCAGGAAGCAGCTCATCCCGAACCCCGAAGTGGGTCGGATTCCCCCACGCTGCGGAACAACCGCGGGGGACACCCCTGCACCCTTGTCGAAGTCGTGACATTTCAGTCCGAGGGGCTTGTGGACTTCGTGCGCTCGGGTGGCTGAGCGAGTGACCCGTGTGGCAAGCTTTCTAATTAAAAAGCAAGCAAAGCGGCCTTATTATGGACAGGTGTGCTTCCACGTGGACTCGTGAGTCGGAGACTGTTAGCACAGGTGAAACTGGTTCAGTGTGACAGACGAGGCGAATGAAGCCTGGGAGGATGGCGTGACGGGCCCCACCGCACAGCACGCGCTGGGACGGAGTCAGCAATGCTCATTCCGCCCCACCCTCGAGGGCAGGCAACAGCATACGTGCTGTGCGGAAGAGGTATGAATAAATTTTAAAAAAAGAAAAGAAAAAATATCACTACCCTGGAAAGATTTTTATGGGAAAGACAGGTTTTTCCGTCCTCGCCACATAAACAGGGTCTGAAAAGAAGGCCCGTGTGGTCATTCCTACCAGAGGAGCCGTTAAAAAATGTCAGTGTTCTCATCTGGAACTTCTGCTTCCGCCCAGATATTCCTGAATTTCCCTCTTCTGGGGCCTCCACGAGGCCTTGCTTCATCAGTTAAATAGGTCGGGGTTGTCTCAGCACAGGGGTGCACCCCCACACCCCACCTTCGCCTCACACTCACGCTGCCACTCGCTTTCTTTCATTTCCAGACCCAGTTCAAGACCCCTCTGTCCCAGGACACCTCTCGCGTCGCACGTTCTCTGCGCAACTTTGCTAACAACTCTGATCCATGGTGCTCTCCCCCTGCTCTAAACTCCTACACGTACCTCAGCCTCTGATCACACACGCTTTAGAAACGATCATTCGATTCTTCCTGTGTCCGTGGCCCGGCACAGGGAGGTGGACCGCCTCCTCCGCACGTGCGGGGCTCATAGTCCTTCACTTCGACTCCTCGCCAGAAGAGCGGCTCCGAGGTGAGGGGCTGACTTAAGCGACCAGGAACACGCCTGAGCAAGAGGTGCTTTTCAGGGCGTCTACAGGATGCCCCAGCACAAGCGAAGCACTTCTTCGGGGAAGAAAGCCCCGGGTCCCCAGGGGACCCAGGTAGGGCACCCTGGAGCGTTCAAAGTCGCGTTAGAGAGAACACGAGATCTGTCCTGGGCCCTGGCATGAACACACTCAGGACTCCACCTAGGGCCGTCGGACTTGCACAGGGGAGAGTGGGGGGGACGGCGTGCGGTGCCGCCCTCTAGCCGGAGGGCCCCTGAGCGAGGAGCCAGGTCGGTCCGCCCAGTGTCACTTAAAGCTGGGGCAAGAGCGTATTTTTAGGCGCCCGATCTGGAGGGAACTGCTGCGTCGCACGGTCTGGGGAAGGAAGCTGACGCAAGCAGGCAGGCGGCCAGCTTCGGTAGCAGCCGCCGGGCCACATCAAAGCGCGTCGCCGGTGCTCGGTGGCGACCCGGGCAGGCCAGCGGGCCAGAGGGGCGGCCCGCCGGTCATTTCATGGGCGTGCAAGCATGTTTTCAAAGGGCCTTGGGTTTGGCGCAACCGCCGCTTACGTTCGTGGGCTTCGTGCGGTCCGGGCCCCGCGACCCCGGGAAATTGGAGGGAGGCGTAATTGCGAAAGCCACTAAGAGCGGGTTGGCTTCTCCCGCGGGGCCTGGGAAGAGTGCTGAGGCGGAGCTGTGGTGTCCCCTCCGGTCCCTCCGGCCCCGCCGAGCTCCAGTCGCAATTAGGAGGACATCCCTTTAGCACAGACCCCGAGAAGTGGCGTGCGGGTCACCTACCCGGCGACCGTGGCGGTGTGGAGCGCGCTTAGTGCCTCTCGGGGACCAAACCCGTCGGCAGCACGTCCACACCATCAGAAATGAGCAAAGCGCAGGTTCTTAAAGCTGTACCGACTGGGCATACACAGTTCCTCATATTTTGCTCTAAATCCTGTCGCCGGGCAATTGTGGAAAGGGTCCTGGGCTGGCAATCGGGAGGCTGAGCTCCTCCTTTGGCAGGATGACCGGCCAGAGGTGTGTGCCGTTAGGTCGCAGGGCCCCGGCCAGCAAAGACGACAGGCCGGGCTGGGCGACTAAAATCGGCATCCTGGGGTTTTCGGGTGGCTTTTATGGCCCCATAGAAAACTCTCAGTAATGCCTCGTTTGAGGCAGGGACTGAATCATGTCCTTCGGTTGCTACGTTTTCGGTTTTGCTTTGTTTTGCTTTGGTCTTTGCTCCCGAAAACCTCCAACCAGATAACATGTCGGATGAGAGCGAGAGTCTCTGAGGCATGCCTGGGGAGAGGCTGGGTGACGGACCTGTCCCTCCACGCCCACGGCTCTCAGCAGAGAGAAGTCTCCAAACTGGAATCAATATGGGTCTCGGTTGTAAAGAAATTAGTCACCTAGAAGCACGGTCGAGAGAGAGCAGAGCGGTTTCTGAGACACGGCCATTCTAGACTTAGATGCGCCAACAGCAGAAGTGGGAACAACCGTTACCAGCCCTGACCTCCTAACCGTGGGTTGGGTGGCAGCGGCCTTGCAGGCAGGTGCTCGGAGAAATTGGACATTAGTCCCCCTTCGAGGGACCTTATAACTGACTTGGGCAATGGAGTTCCAAGCACTGGCAAAGCAAAGGAACCACAGAGCAAAGGTTTTCCGGCGCATGTGGTGGCCATCAGAGCAGCCACGGGCCAGGGAGGAGGACAGGGACACCGAAGCAGGTGGTAGGTCAGCGGGAGCCTCTCTCTCTCGTCACACTCGAAGTTCAGCGTCCTTTCCTCGGCTGTGCTGTGGCTTGTCACTCCCTTGCCCTTCTCTACTTGCGCTACTGATGATGGGGACAAAAATGTATTTTCCTTGTCCTTCTTTCGTATGCTTGTCTGACCTCATCTCCCTTCGCCAAACGACACGTCCTAGGCCTCACCCCCATGTCAGTTTAGCTGTCAGCCCCGCAGAAGGACCTCCTCGGGTCCCTGCCCACGGGTAGTCACCCCCTCATTATCCTCCTTCCAGCAGCTGAACCACCCGCTGGATAACACCTTGGTGACCTGGAGCTGTCGATACTGACAGTCTCGCCCACCCGCATCGGAGCGTCACGAGGGCAGGCACCTTGCCTGACTCGTGTCGGTGCTGTCCCAGCAGCTAGTGCTAGGGTGGCCTGCTTCGGGCGCCGTTCTCTGAAGGCGTGCGTTAACCGTGCTTGGTGGAAATGCCCACGGTGCACGCCCTGGCCAGTTCACCCTCGGGCGTGCGTTTCTGTGAAGTCTTGGCACCCGAGTGCTCCTGTTATCAAGACCCACTGCGGCCTCTCTACGGCACGCGAGTTCCAGAAGCACGTGCCATCCAGGTCTCTCATGCGCTTTCATTGGGCAGGAATTGGCCTCAGAAATGATCTCCCCGTTAGAAGGTCGGCCTTGAAGGCAGAACCCTTTTCCTCCCAGCAGCCCTCAGTAGCTGTTTGATTTTGATGACGGTGACACGTACGGAACTACTGACCATTTCAGACATGATCTGGTACAGTCTCTCCTGTTCCAAACAATATACGTGTTAGGCTGAGCTCCCTTCGAATCACCGTGTCTCCTCTCCCATCTCACCAGCAAAGGAGCTTGGGCGAAGCCTGGCTCGTTCATCCTCCAACATACGGGGACGTTGTTGCCTGTCGGCCACACCTAACCCTTAATGACGTGGCGATTTCCTCTCCGGGGCTATGTGACTAGCAAGGAAGATGATGCACGAGAGTCGTATGGAAAATAGAAAGTTTTGGGCGAAACGCCCCCAAACCCATGTGGAACGATCTTGTTCCACTGAATCACGCCCCCCGCTGCTGAACTCCTTGTTCAGCGGAGATGCTGTCTGTCTGCGAGGAGTGGAAACCTATGAGTAATCCGTGTGTCACCGTGACTCATGCCACAGCCACCACTTCCAGCTCCCCAGCATCTGAACGCTGGCGAGAAGAATTCGTCCTTCTCGACTCACGACAGGACGGAGAAATGGCCTAATAAGTTTGGTTGATGAAAAAGGAAACGGTAACCAGGACAGTTAACCAAGGGTAAGAGGAATGGCTTTTTAGTCACCAACGAAGTCATTCTTTCCCTTGGCATCTGCTTCCAACACGCTTTCGGTCCCATTCCAGGCCTTCTTCCTTCCACCATCTCACATTTTTTTTTTCTCAGATGTCCACTATTTTAAATTTTTTCCAACTTTTAAAATTACTTTCAAGGAAGAACGGTGATAAGAGTTTGCTGAACCAGGAGAAAGGACAAGCGAGGGTGTGATCCCAGGGCCGGAGCATTCCCCAGCCACCGATGGGGCTTCCTTTGCAGCTCTCTTCTCCCCTATTCCTGTATAATTCCAGTGAAAATGGCTCAAGATTTAACCATGGGGTTCCCATTCTGGAGGTCGGCACCTTTAAAACGAAGTCCGTCGGGAATACACGGGCAGATTTTACAGACTCAGGCACCCACATAGAACGTATACAGGTCGGAGAAGAGATTTGGGGAAATCAGATTTTCTAAGCACAATGTTTGCCACAATCGGTCGCAGAAAGTGCACGTGTGCTAGCCGATGGGGCGAACGTGGGGACGTTGTAGGCTGTATTCTGAAGTCCCCACTGGGCTCCTTTCCTTTGTTCTATTTGGTTATTTCCAGACTAAGCTCTTCCAGAGCTGGTGGTCACGCCGCCCTTGACCGCGTCGCTAAACTTCTCTCTCTGCTGCGGACCTGTTAGATCGGAGTAAATCTCCTTGGCGGAAGGATTGCTGTGGTTTTCTTTCCTGGAGACCTTTAGTTTCAGCACCGGTTCCAGTTCTTCCCAAGGCCAACGGGGCACGAGCGTGGCTGGCCTCTAGGCCTGGGTGGTCACCAAGTGCCATCAGTATGGCTAACGCCGTGACTCGAGAGAGGCCCCTTTCCTAGATCAAAGATTATCTCTCCTTAGTCACCGGTCGCAGATCAGATTTACACAGGAGAGATTTTATGCCCTTTCCCACACTTTCGGCAATCCGATGTTTTCCAAAGCTTCGTTCACGGGCCTTTCTCGTAAAGACAACTTGACGTAGCGGTGGAGGAACAAGAAATAAATAAACACCAGTGGCTTAGAAGTCGACCTGAGTGTTCACCCTGTCTGGGTTTTTCCCAGTCATGCGATTTTAAGAATGCGGCGTGGTCGACCTGTCAGAGGGGGCATGGCATTAGACTGTCTTTAGTATCTCTTTCTGACTTTAGGTTATAAATTCCCCTTCAGATACTTGACCAATGTATCTGAAGTGCTCAAAGAGGGGTACGGTAAAAAAGAATGTATCTATTTACTAATTATCTCTAATTTTGGAAGACACGAATTTAACAAGGGATTAACTAGACATTATGTCATTTCATGGCTACACTTTTCTGAGGTCGAATCTGCAGAGTTCTAGATGGTTCGAACACCATTACTGATGACCTCTGTGGATATCAGGGTCATTCCAACGTTGCGTGGAGGCCCATTTTCTTGGAGATAATTGTTAAAGGAAATGGAAACATTTTCAAACCATGGAAGAGAGAGCAAACACGAAAACTGTTTTATAAAGTTCTGGCACTTTAAGGTAATCTAACATTTAAAGACGGGGGCTTGTTTCTTACAGAGTGTGCGTGGGGTGGGGGGACGGGTGAGTGTCTCTGTGGGCTCACATGTGACTCCGCTCAGGGAATCCTGGGTTGAACTCTAACAGCGCCATAGACGTGGTAACTGGAAGCAGATCCACTGCCCACAGAGGAGCAGACCGCCCTGTGGCACTGGGGAGGGTTCCACTTGCTCGGGCTTCCTGTAGGGCCCACTAAGACTGTGGAGACGTATCCTCGTCACCCAGTCTATTGTGGCCGGATCTGGTAACTCGCTCTGACCTCGTGGTTTCTAGGTAGGTGCTCGTAGACAATGGCTCATGTGATATCAGTGCCAGCTGGACTCAGTGGTAAACAACAAAAGAAAAGGATTTTGAGTAGAGATTTCATGTGTCTAAGATTCGAATAAACCAAGGCCGAGCGTGTAAAGTTCCCAGCGAAGTCCATCGCTAAGTCTTGCTGCTTGGTACAACCAAGGACCGTATCAGGGGGGCCCTGAATTGCTGCATGATGCAGACATGGAGGAGAAAATGGGCCCAAAATAATAAATAAATAAATAAATAAATAAATAAATAAATAAATAAATAATAAATAAAACACCCCAGATGAGCGAAAGAAGGGGCAGGGGTGCATGAAAGGTGAATCCGTGAGGATGCTCTCCACTACACTCAGAGAGTTTGTGCTCCGACGCCGTCCCCCCAGGACCCGAGTAACACGCGAGGCTTCGGAATCGTTCATGCTACAGGTTTCAAAGTCCAGACCGAAGCCGGCAGGTAAGTTTTATGGGTCCCTCTAGAAGAGCAGCTTCTTGTCAGGGCCGGAAAAATAATGTTCCCGAGGAGCCAGCAACAACAGAGCCCGGGCCTGTTCGTCAGAGTCCAAGTCGAAGCTTCTTCCAAAAGGAGAGCATCCAGAACAACGATGTATTCCCCAGGCCGAGGGAGAGGGTCTAATGCTTAGGATTACGAGAGTCTGTTCTGCACAGGCTGCAGGTCTGCGGGGTAAACCTCTCTGCCATGTGTTTCAACAAGGACGAAGGTGAGTTTCTCCAAGTGCATCCCCCGCGGGAGCTCCGGACCGGAGGCGGGAAGATGAATGCACGGGCCTCCCGAGGTCCACTTACGACTATGGGACGGCTGAGAGGCACGGCGGCTCGTGGTCCTGCAGAACGACCGCGGTGACCAATGGCCAATAAATCAGCTCCATCTTGCGGGCCCCACTTAACCTTTGGACGTGATGAATTTCTGGAGTGTGTTTTTCGTGGTCTCGAGCCAAACGTTAACCGCAGCCCGGAGGTTTCCGAGCCTCAGGGAAAGAACTGGAAATCTGTGTTCCCCACTTGATTCTCAGGGCCGTGGCAGGGAAGAGCATTCCATTAGCCAGAGACAATGTGATTGAGTTCATACCTCCTGAGGGCTGAGAGGTTGCATTTCTATGGCGCCTTTCTTCCAAAGACCATAAAACACCTCACATGTGCGATTTCATTTATATCCAAAGGCCTTTATGGTAGAAGGAGAGAGCACTCTGGATCATTTTAAACCCCCGAAAAGTATTAGTAATTGAATGCCGTTTAGCAAAACGGAGGAAAGCAACATGTATGGAATTTAATATACGGGGAAAGCCACGTTTAGCAACATTGCAGAATTTTAGAAAATCAGTGGGTGAGTCCTGAGGAGTCAGATGATGCCCGCACATTACCCTGAGTTCACGCCGAAGCCTTCCACAAACCTTGAAAACATGGAATTCACATTACGTTGCAAGGACGAGTCAATTCAGATTTCCTGTCTTGTGTTTTCCCTCCATGAAGTGCAACTTCTGTTTATGGAACCCCTACTGGCCGGTGGGCCTGGAAGGTCTGCGGCCTCCACTTTCACAAGAAGCTCACCGTTTGGTGAGAAAAACGAGTGTATGAACAAGTAAGTTCCAAAAAACGAGCTGAGCAAAATAGTGGAGGGCACGCCCGGTACAGCTGCCCCACGAGCGAGGGACCAAGGGTATCTCCACACGGGAGAAAAGGTCACAGAAAAGGAGGACCTAATTCCGTGGGGTTTAAAGGAACAAAGTGAACATTCTGGCCTGGGGCAAAGGCTGCTGGTGATGGATGGAGTGGGGGGTCGAAATCCACCCATTCCTAGCGGTGGATTTTCACCTCATTTGTTCCTGACGACGGCGGCAAAGGAGCCTGTCGTGGCCTGTTTTTAGAGGTTGGAAAAGCAGACGTCTCAGGAAGGCGGGACGGGCGAGCGGTGTGATCTGGACGGTCCTGAGCCTCCGCAGAGGGGCCTGGGAGCCCTGAGCGGAGGAGAGAGGCGAAGCAGGGCCGGATGGCCATGGCCACGGCCCCTTAGACGTGCACTGGGATGTCATCTTTTCACATGTGGAAGTCGCGGACAGGCTTTTATGGCAGGGGAGTGGGTGACTGGAGCAGTTTTGCCTTTCAGATAGGTGACTGCACGGAGCTTGGTTTTGGTAGGGACAGGAGATGGACATCGATGCTTTCTAGAACCGGAAGGTCACTGCCGATCGTGTGGCCCGGGCTGCCTCGTCTAATCGTCAGGATGCTCAGGCTTCTCTGGTTCGTGGTCTCCCTTCCCGATAGCTCTGTCCATCACCTCCCACCAACTCCCCTGCTTTTTAACTCTCCTGCTCGTTCTTTCAATCTATGAAGTACACAAGTTACTAACACGCGAAGTGTGAATTCAGACCATGAAAAAGTGCGATTGTTTTACACATGGGAGCGCTCGGAAGGCCTCTCCAGCTGGACCAAACACATACCGAAAAGTCTGTGCACCCCTGTTAGGGGTTCTGGACGACTCCATCCTAAACACCCGCCACCCCAGCTCCTAAGAAGCCTCACTTTCAACAACCCGACTCATAAAAAAGTGAAAATTTCCAAAAACCTAATATCAGGACAGAAGAAAAATGACCTTAGGATAATTTTAAATAGTTAACTCTACTGGGGACATTTAAGATGTAATTATGTACGTACAAATCCCGCCACCCCGAAAGGCACCCATCCATTTGTACTTTGAGGCAAATGGGTATTTCTCACTGTATTCTGGGGTCGCTTCGTTTCACGTTTAAAGGCAGCAGTCCCGTTTGAATCTAAGCAAGCTAGTCCCCTCTAGGACCCACGGGGACCTTTACTTCTCTCCTGTTGGCCATCCTCCTGCCCCTTTGCTGTAGCCTTCCCTTTGGTCTTGGAGTGGACAGAGATGCCTCTAGACCCTCGTCCCCAATCCTGTTGCTCACGACACAGTTTTCTGTGAACTGTCGAGAGTCCCCCTCTCGCCCTCTATCTGGAGGAGCTCTGTGCAAACCCGGAGCTCCAGAACGGGACAGAAAGAAGCGAGAGGCATTCAAGTCGCAAAGCCTCCCTCTCTGGAACAGAATACAGATGAAAAGCTAAGAAAGAAAAGAACGAAAAGAAACCCTTATTGATGTTTACTGGAGAAGCAGGCAAGCTTTTTCCACGAGAAAAGTCCCTTCTGTGCTGGAACTGGCAGCCAGACGGCCCGCACTCATCTCCCGCACAGAGGGCGCCCTGTCCCGCGAGCCGCGACTAACAATACGCTGACAGCCGCCCCGCAGACGTCCGCCGTGTTTTGTTTGGCACAGGGGAATGATTCCTCAGCACAAAGTATTTGCAACTGGCACCGGCGAAACAAGAAATTACAGCCTTGAAAAGCCCTATTTATCACTAGCTGCAAAAGCGCGGCCTTCCCCCTCAGTTACTCCGACAGAGGGTCACAGGCCCTCGGCACAGCCACAGTCGGGTGGCCCGAGGGCCGCTCCGAAGGGAGGATCAGGAGGTTCAGAGCCCGGAGCCCCTTCTCCAGGACCCCCTGCGCCCTCCTCCCCCCACCCCCTGCGCCCTCCCAGGCCGACTCTCCCGTCTCCGGCACATTCTCCCTCCACCCTGGCCAGCCAGGCTGCTAGGCCAGGCCGCCTTCAGCAGGGAGAGGGGACGGCTGCGAAGGTCATCGCTGAAGAGCCACTGGCCCATCGAGTCGGCGGTGACTTTGCTCCCCTTCGGCTCGGAACGTCTTCTGTCCCGACGAGTGGAAACGACCAGAGGGAGTGCTGAGAGCGGAAGAAATCACGCGCGGTCGGTCGCCTCTTTCAGCTGCGTCATTGAGGAGCTCCGTGGTCAGAAAACAGTGACTTTCGATAAGGTCGTCCCTGTGACCCCAGCACGCCCTCCGCACCCCTGCACGGAGCCTGTGGCTTCTGGACGAGGCCTTTTTGCTCGTCGCCGCCGAGGCATTCGCTCATCTTTAAATGACTCCTTCCTTAGGAACCGACAAACAAAGGGAGGCTTTGTCTTCCGGGCAGCAGAATAACATTAAAAGGTTATTTTCAAGCCTCTGCAAGTGGGCACACAGGTCACGAAGCAGACCTATCCGTACCTAGCGCCGGCTTTCCAAGGGGTACGAGGTCACTGCCATCGCCGCTGTCGCTTCGCTGCCAGTTAAACCAGCCTGGACGCTCCTGGGGCTTCTCTCCGAGGTTCAGCCTCGTCAGTATTTCGGGTTTATTGTCTGTCTTCGTCTCAGCGCACAAGCGTCTTTCACGGGAATGAAGTAAAGTAGCACAAACCTAAGCAAACCACTCGTGTGGTTCGGCACGGAGCGTCCAGTAAATGATGGTCGTGGCGTCGGCCACAGACCAGTAAGGGAAGGAGGGGGCTAAAGGTTGTGTCCCACAGGGCCTTTTAGGGACACGACAGAGCACTCGTGAACGTGCGTGTGGATTGCCCGACGTAAGCATGCGAGTTCCACAGGCGCCAAATTCCTCACATAAAGCAGCGTTCGGCCAGAAAAAACCAGAAGGGAGTAAACCGAGCCGTTAGGAGTGTTCGCCTCTGAGAGATGAGATAATGACTGTTTCCCCTGAACTGCTTTTCCTTTTTCTAGACGCTTCTCTCGTTTTCTATGATGAGCTTATCTTACGTGACATGAGGGAAAAACATAATAAAGCTAGAACAGATACAGGCAAGGACAAAAAGCAAAACCTAAAGGTCATGCTCGCCGGGCGACTGAACGTATAAACCCTTGTGCACCCAGTATGGTCGCCCATCAGGGACACGGCGGTCCCCGTTCTCCAGGGAAGCGCCTGAGGTTCAGAGATCCGGCGACCGGAACGGTGACCGGGGAGGGGCCACAGCTGATGCTGCTTCTCGGCCCAGGTGCTCCCCTTTCTCCCCGCCTCCTCCCAGCCGGATGCGTGCGTCTGTCTGTCTGTGTGCATGTCCTTGTAAGTGGCTCCGCGTCTCTATGACACTGCAGAGTGGAGTCCGTTGCTTCTCGCTCGGCCTGCGAGGCTCCCCAAGGCTACAGCAGGCCCACCACGCGCGGAGGGTCTCCTCCGGAGATGACAGGACTCTGCGTAGCTGCGTTGAGCTCTATTAGGTTCAAAGGACGCGCCAGGCAGACTCTCGGTCCAAAAGGAATCTCCTTTTACTGGTTCTCCGCGGGGACTCGCAGAGGAGAGAGCCGAGCTAAAGGAAAGCATCCCGGAGCCGGGCCTGGGGCTTTTACTGAGTGGGGAACGTCTTCTCTCTCGGCGAGAACTTTACCATTTCCTTCCTCCGAGGGACAGGCTGTGCTTCGAGGCAAAGAAAGTGGCTCAGGGCAGATCTTCCAGAACCCGTTTTATGTGACAAAGACTCTTAGTGTAAGCCCCAGGGTGGAACATTTAAAACTTTTATGGGTTTTCCTAGCTTTTAAAGCCCTGCGCATTGCAGCTGAGAGACACGAATCTCTAGCCCGAATGGCAAGATGTGTTCTTTGCCCCTTTGTGTAACTGGGAAAGGGGGATGCGTAGAGTCCCTGCGAGAGGTAATTATTCAGATAAAGAACTTCTCATAGCTTGGCGAATCCCAACCACGCCTAGTTGCCTGGAGGAGTGAGTCCGACCCAACAAGAAGGGATGTGAGTTAACGGGGAATGTGAGTGACTGGGTCCTGGTCCGAGCAGGTGAAGACTCAAGCACGGCCGGCAGAAGGCAGGCTCCTGGTCCTTTATTCTGAAAAGGAAATACCTGCCTCTACCAAAGTGCGGCTGAGAATCTCACGCCCGTAATCCCAGCGCGAAAGAACCACCCCTCCACCCGAGGCCCCTCCCTCCGTCCACGGCTGTGCGCGAACAGATGACACCAGCGTCACCTAGTGCCGTGGGGCTTTTGCTAAGGAAGGGGGGGGGCTGGGGAGAACAATTGGTTCGGTGTCTGGGCAGGGAGCACTTGCAGAGCATCTTATTTTGGGTGGTGACAGCCACACTGCAGCTCTGGGAAAGCCATTAGTGCGGGGTCATAAGCACTAAACAGGATCTCAGGTTCCCCTCACAGTTCTGCAGCAAGCCAACCGATCCGGTGCGAATCGCCCCGGTTTCCTCACTTTGCAGCTAAGAGGGTGGGGAGGCCACCCTTGTACGTCCGGCTGTACCAGTCCGTCGGGGACAGGGGTCACACGTAGCCATGCCAGAGCCAGATCCCGGGCACATCGGACCCGCGAAGACATCCCGGGGGCGAACCTCGACGCCCCCGCTGCACATCCTCGCAGCTGCACGCAAGGCCAGGGGCTCCGCTGGATTCTGGGGTCTGCAGTTTCCTAACTGATTGAGGGAAGAGGCTCAATGACGCGTTCGGCCGTGCCTCGGTTCCCACAGCCATCGTTCTTCCAGCAACAAAAGTCCTTCGATGCTGTCTTACGTTCACTTTGTGTCGCTAGAGCCCTCCGGGCGCAGCTGTTCCTCATTAGACGCCAGCGGTTGCCGCAGGCAGATGGGGAAATCGGTAAAGTTTTATTCATAGTCTGCTTTCCCGGTGAAACAGCACAGGTCCTCGACTCGCTAAAGAGACGGGCCTGGTCCTAAAAGCATCAACATGCTTCCTTAGGCCCGTGGTGAATACGCGGGCCCCGCCCCGGATTAAATACATCCCAGGTCCCTTACTTGCCCCAGAAGCGCCCTCCCGCTCCTCAGCCCACGTGCCGAGCTTTGGGAGAGGAAAATGCGGTCTGCACGGGGACGAGGCCTCTTCTAAGGGGGCATGTGTGTATGCACGCAC
This sequence comes from Cynopterus sphinx, assembly GCA_030015415.1. Taxonomy (NCBI): domain Eukaryota; kingdom Metazoa; phylum Chordata; class Mammalia; order Chiroptera; family Pteropodidae; genus Cynopterus; species Cynopterus sphinx. Next base: position 2,472,809 of record CM057392.1, on the reverse strand, counting down.
ATCCACGGAATGTTTAAAAGTTTGATAAAGCTAATTCCACCCTTCAAAGCGAGCAGCCGCTCTGGGAGCCAGTCCGCCCGCTACCTGCGAAACTCTTTCCCCAAGCCCGGATTCTGCCCGCCAGGGGTCCCAGGCGAGCCCCTCCAGATCCCAGAACAGGTTTGCTTGGGTCACTCGTAAGCTACCTCTCAACTCCGAGCTCCAAAGATCCTCTAAGCTATCGTGCTTTTTCTGAAATCCATTTCAAAAATTGATTCGTGTGTTGGCGGGTACGCAACAAAGGCCGGGGATGGGGGGGGAGAAGCGAGATGACGGATTGGGGGGTCAGTGGTGCTGACATCTGGACGCATTCGCACCTGGGAGTTCGCACACGCTTGCACCTGGGAACCTATGTGTGCGGTTTCCCGGCCGCGCTCCCCCTCCGAGGGAAGAGCGAAGTGCCCGGCCTGGTGGCCTCTCGCGCCATCCCCACGCCCCACAGGCAGGAAACGGGAAAACCAGGGACCCCATGTTTGTAAATGAGATGGAATTATTGCCCCCGGTCGTTGGATTTGGGGGCGGAAACCCACCTGAGACGTGTCCTGTGCGGACGCGCTGCTTTGCCCGCACGGCCCACCTTGCTCCGGGGAGATCGGGTTTCTGAGGGCTTCGGTTTTCCTCGACATCCCCATCTCATCTCAAAATCCAGTCCAGTTCTGGATTTGAGCTTCTCGCCTTTTCCATGCAATTTCCAAGAACAAGTAGTGAACTGCCCGCCAACCTCACGGGCGACCCACCCCCCATCGTACTGTCTGATGGCACAATTCTTGTTCCTGAAAGTTTTCCTTTGAAGAGTCCGGCGGGGCTGATTTGACCTGGCCATGCGAGTTCTCAAACTGTCTGTGATGGTGACCGTTAGGATGAGTGGGGGTTGGAGGTCGGGGAAGAGGGGGGTCACACAGCCCGGCAAGAAAGTCGCTGTTGTTCTTCCCTGGTCCCCCTCGTAAGGAAGGCCGTCCTGCCGCATCAAATATCCTGAGAAATTCCAGAATCGGTGCACGCAGGCCCTGAGTGTCCCCTGTCCCCGCTTGTGCCCTCTAACCCCTCCTCCTTAATCACATTTGCGTGCTGTCCCCGCTCCTCTTCGTAACGAGCCTGTCTACAGCGTGGTCCGCTCTGCAAGTCATTTGTCACCGTTAATCCCGCTCTTCTCACCTCTATTCCTCCGAGGCGCATTCCCGCGACGGGTGGTGAACACAGAACCCTGGGATTTGACTTTTCTGTCTCCCGAGAGCTCTGCGATTAGTACCAGCGCACCCCAGGGGCTCCGGGAAGGGCCTGGGTCCCAGGAGGAGTGGGGAGGAAAGCTGTGACCGGCCTAAGTGGAACACCCTGAAGGTTGGGTTGGAACCGAGTCCAGACGCCGGCGCGAATATGCCCGACTATTTAGGAACAGCTCCAGGATCACGTCATGATGAAAAGCAATCAGGCTGTCAGAATTTGCCTGGAACGTAGATGGGATTAGGCCAGCGCCTAGCATTTTCCGAGGAACCTGGGGGTCAAGGGCTTTCTGCAGAAGGTCAGCCTTTTCGATGATATGAGAATTCCCAGAGGCCCAGATGCAGATGTGTGTGTGTGCAAGGCTGAAAGAGAGGAGGAGGGAGAGGGAGAGACAGAGGGGGGAGGGAAAAGGCGTGTGCGCATCTAACCCAGAGTCTAGATCCTAGACCCAGTGATCAACACTTTCTCGAAGGACAAGGAGCTCTGTGTCCCCCAGAGTGCTTACCACGGTACCATGAACATACAGCTGTGCATTAATATATCCTGAATCAATGTTGTGATGAGGCCAGCAAGGCACTGCTCCCCGCCCCCCAGCAGAAGGTCCCGAGGTCCCCTGAAACCTGCCGTGGGAGCCGTCTGCCACTCACAGCCCAAGGGGTACAATTTCCCCACTTTGCATCAAACCCTGGGAACTACGCTCCGTTATTTTATTTATTTTCAATGCTATATTTGTCACTCACACAAGAGTAGAGTAGGAAAAAGATGGGGGGGTGCAGAGGAGGTGGAAGAAGAGGAGAAGGAAAAAGGAAAAAGGGGGAGGGGGAGGAACGAAGGGAGCTGAGGAAAAGACTGTGATTCAATATACCTGAAATGAAAACAAAAACATGAAAAAGAATTTTAAAATACAGAAAGGAAGGGGGAAGGATGGATGGAAAGGGAAGGAAGGGCGGAAAGCAATTTCTTCTCAGTGATGCCACCTGGGGGGCGACTGAAAGCCACTTGGTTCCCATGACGCGTGTGAGTCTGGCCCCGTTAAATCCGCCCGCAGGCCCTAAAAGACACCATCATTTCGCTCCCGGGTTGGCTAATAGACATTTTACCCAACCTTTGCTGCTCGCTGGCACCCGGGCCATCTGCCCAATGTCACCTCTCCATTCAGCAGGTCATTGGTGAGCAAGCACCTTCCACTGGGGAAACAGGGGTCAACAAAACACCCCTCTCACCTGAAAGGCTTGCCCCACCCGCTCCACAGCTACCTGACGCCCAAGCGGGCCCTGGCGCCCGTCCTGGAATCTGGACAAGCAAGGCCCTTCTGGTCGCATCTCCCTCTCCGACTCTGCCCGCCGGCCTAGGCAAAACCATCGGGACCGTCTCCTGGAACCGAGCCTTCCCCCGGGGACCACCTCGACGCCCTCGTGCGCCCCACGGTTCCGACGCCCGGGGAGGTGGCTGCACAAAGCCGACCGGCGAGTCCCTCTCTAGACGCTTCTGCTTCTGGAGTTTCCACCTCTCTAAACGGTTCCTCAGTTTCATTCCATTCCTCTCGCACTTTCCGATTCGAAAACGCGGCTGGTGATGGCAACTGCTGGTTGTCCCTTTGGTTCTGGGTGACGACTGTAAGTGCACGCTAAGACCCAACCGTTCTCAGACGCACCACACACTGGGCCGGCTCGTGGGGGCAAAGCCCTCCTAGGGCTGCCCCTTTCCCAGTCGAGTCTCAGTGCTGGACTCGTCTTTCCCACGCAGCTCAAAGCTCCTGCCCTCCACGAGGTTTTCCCTCCGCCCCTGAAGCGGCAGCTCCTTCCTCTGTGACCCTTCCTCATCCTGCCGCGATCCTGGCTCCATTCTAGGACCCAAAACACGTTGCTGATCTGGGGTCCACGTGTCCGCTTCTTCCAAACTACAAGCTCCTAGGGTGCAGGGACAGGCCTCACACGACACGGTATTTCTAGCGCACAGGATGCGGGAGGCAGGGAGGAAGGAGAATCTTACGCACAAGGAAATGCTAGGGAAACGGCTAGCGGGAGCCCGAGGCCTTCGGGGCTCCTGAGTCCTCCATGTGAAACGCCGTCTGGAATGGGGTGAGAAAAGTGTTTCACGAAGGTGACGAAAGTCAGCCGTTCTCAGCCAAAACGTTACCACCTCTCTAAAAAGCTTTCCCTTTTGGGCTTGTCTGTCTGTCTCTCGAACATTCTCGCTCTCTCGCTCTCGCTCTCGCTCAAATCTGATCAGTTTGCTATCCGGTGGCTTTCTGGTCCCGGGTCAGCAGGAGTTTCAGATTTTATCTCCCACGGTCTATAGATTAACACTATTATTTCACTATCATTAATTATTATTCTTAGAGAGGCATCAGAGTGGATCCAGGGAGCGCTAAGCACAGGAACGGATTCAGAGCCTAGATGCTTCGACGTCCGAATCGTGCAATCAGCAACACGCTGCTTCAGCGTTTTAAGCAAAGTCTACGTCTCCTTCCTTCTTCTCCTCTTTCCTCTTCTCCTCCTCTCACCACGAAGCTTTCTGGACTGAGAAGAAGGATTTGGTCACTTGCTCTTTGGCCCCAGCTGCCTCCAGAGACGATATATTCATTTTAAGAATGAGGCCCTTTAGTTACCTACAGTGTCCCCGGACTCAATGGGTTCCAGATGTTGACACATCTCTCAAGGACACGGCCACACGGGTTTTACGGCCGAGCGAGAAAGGACTCCACAGCGTCTGGTCAGATGTAAAATAAGGATCGAGCGCTGATGGTAAAACAACTTCCCCTCGGGAAGCATCCGCAGCGTGCGTGCCAGGCCCCGTGCTGGCCGCGCTGGGCACGCGAGCTCCCCGGAGGCTCCCAGCCACCCCGTGCGACAGTACTGTGACCCTCGTTCTAGAGAAAAGGAGGCGGGGGGCTTCCTCTACAGTCCACGTCCCTCCCCAGCTTTGCATCTTCTGGGCCTTAGCTCCGTGACAGTCCTCACCGACGTGCCCCGACAGCACAAGCCAGGGAGGGCCCGGGCGGTGGAGTCTGGTCCCTGGTCCTGCAGGCCTCCCGGGCACAGCACCTGCTCAGTCAAGGGCAAGCCAAGTCGGGCCATCCCTGAGCATCCACAGAAACTTCCCTTCGGAGACTAGAGAGGGAGATGCAGAGCCTCGGCCACAGGCCCAACGGACTCGCTCACCGAATCTGACCTCCACGGACCGGGGACGTCTGAGGCCAAAGTCCCTCATTACTTTAGGGGCAGCCCTCACACGTGGGCTTCGGATTTGGCCTGTTTCGTGTGTTACTGTTCCTCAGTCAGTATCCTGACTTGTAAAAAACTAAAATTCCAAATGGTCAAGGTGACCTTTTCTTTAAAAAAACAAACCCTCTTCATGCCGCAGACACCAGGCTTCTTGTTTAGCGTGTGACCCTGAACAGAGGCTCCTCCTCCTAAGGAAAGCTTAACCTGCTTCTGGGGTGGGGGTGGGGAAGGGTCCGACCCATTCCTGATTTTTCTCAGGAATGGAGAGGAACAAGACAAAACGATTTACGAGATACGCAGCCGTATTAGTTTCCTCCCCCCAAACCCAAGGCAGTCCGCAGGCCTTCTGCATTTCTGCTTGGAAAGTGTTATGTAGTTTCTCCGTTCTCATTTGCCCAGGAGACAGACGTTTCTAGAGTTTCCCCCCAGCCAGCCTCGGTTTCCAGGCGATTCTGGAGTGGCAAAGCGCAGCCCCCCTGACCACGAGATGAAGGAACTGTGGAGGGTGCAAGCTGGAGATGTCCACTGCAGATTTTGAAAGAATCCACCCGGTGGAAAATCCACAGGCAGGCAATTAAGCGGTGACTGTTTGTTCTGGAAACGTCTCTCGCGGAACTGATGGCACAAGCGGCCGCAGCCTCCGTCCCCTGCTGCTGTTCGGTGTCGTGTAGCCAGGCCACCTCTTCCTCTGTTCTCACCAGATCGCTATCCCCCCAGGCTGGAACTGGAGAGTGTCAGAAACTGCTGACTCTGGCCAGTCGCCTGCGCCTTAGCCCCGCGCCCCGCGCCCCAGGCAGCACAGACTCCCAGGCTTTGGACCTTGCTGCAAGCCCGGGCCCTGTGAAGGGGACGATCTCTTCCCCGCCCCCATGGGCCGCCCAGGGCCGCCACGGCTCCTTTTAAAGAGAAGCTGGTTGTAGGACTCAGCGCTGCCCGCCTTTGCCCCCCTTGGGCTGTTGGTCCTCCAAGCCAGCGGTTTTCTTCCCAAGCTCCCATTCTTCACTCATCAGACCATATTTAAACATATATATATCTGGAACTACCAGGCTTTTTTTTTGCCCCCAACGTGAACTTATTTCAAATCGTTTTCAACTGGGTTTCATGCTGGTGAAAGGTGCCAGATCAGCAGGCTGGGGGAGAAGGCCTGTAATTCTAACTGTGGCAGAGCGAAGCCGCGGCGGTCACTGCCGAGGGCGGCCACAGGCCTCACCCTTCGGCCGGAGAGGCCGTCTGGGGCTGACCAGGTACTTGTGCTTGACTCCGGCTTGCTCAGTGCGCGTGTTGCTCTTCCCTCGCGATATTCTGGCTTGTGGGAAAGAAACTCCCCTACACTCAAGTCCCGCTCGCCTGAAGGCTGCCTCTCGCTGAGGCCTTCTCGGTCGCCTGCTCCGGAGGGAGGCTCTGCCCCAGGGTCCCCGGCGGTGTGTTGTCCTCCCGCGTACTGGAGGCCAGGCCTCCGACCGTACACATCCTTTCACCCCGTCTTCCGTCTTGTGCCCTCAGGACTCCACGATTTAAAAAAAAAAAGATCAGGCAGGCGACGTCACGCCACGTCACTGATTGGTAGAGGAGGCCCAGCGTGGCACACACGGGCAGAAATGGAGCTTGAACCGAAATCTAGATGCTTTGATGCCAAATCCCAAATTCTTCTGTTCTCCATCGATGAAAACAAACAGTTTTGGACCTTCCTAGTCTGGGCCGAAGCTCTGTGATCCCCACCTGTGTCTTGCAGGTCACCCTCACGGATCCCCTGGCCTGGACTCAGTCTGCTGAGGGCCGCTGGGCTGTCTCCGAGTCGGCTGCGAGTCCACACAGGAGTCACCCTCTGACAGGGCTGTCCAAGCCTGACCCACGACTGTGACTGGCTGCCCCAGGCCCCAGGCCCAGGCCCCAGGCCGTCCCCTCCTCCCCGTCTTCTATGTCCCCTGCATGAGGACATACGCTTGGCTGGTGGTTCCAGCCACAGTCGGTGTGAACTGGTTTATCCTGACCCGATTTCCTCTGCTCCTTTCTTCGCGTCACTAAGGAAGACCTTCAGTGCAAGCTCAGAAGAGGAGAAAAACCCAATAAAGCCTCAAATGAGCCCCGCTGTAAAGCCAACATTTCAGCCCCGGGGAGGCTACTGATTAGTTCCTTGTGGTGAGAAGCTGGCAAGTTGATTGTCTCTGACTCCGAGTTTGGGAGTCGGGGGCCTGCCATCTTGCCCCCGGATTCAGTTTATGAGAAATCCAGTTTCTTCTTGTCAAACACCGAACTCCTCTTCTTCATGGTCTGCTCAGTCCACTGCATAATTCCCAGTTTATGCTGACGCTAGTCCACCTACCATTTGGCAAATTACCCGAAACCTCGTGGAAAGTGTTGGAAGCGTTAGAAGACGAGATAGTGAGGCATTTCTTAACTCTTACGGTGCCTCGAGAATTTGGGGTTCAACATCCTCTTTAAAAGCAACATGCATCAACCCAAAGCTGCTTCTGATCGTTTTCCAGCTCACGGTTGCTCTCAGGGCTGACCTTCCTCCTACGTTTTGTCCGGAACGGACCAGGAGGAAGGGTCGGGCCCAGCTCCCGCGAGACTTAACATCTGTCCTGACCAACGGACGCGCAGAATGGAAGACAGGACAGCGCCGGGGTCGCTGCGGGATTCAGGGTTGGTCCCACGTGGTCGCCTGAGGTCCCGTTGGATGCAGAGCAGGTTTGGAGGCGGGTGTCACAGGTGGGTGAACTGCGCGGGGGCCAGTGCTCACGCCATCTTGCCAACGAGAAGAGGGGCTCGTCTGACAAGAGCCCACGTCACTCGTTTCTTCAGTGCCTTCTGGAGGGTTCCGCACAGTTCTGGGCACAAGGATCCGTTCGCTGAGTGACCGGCGGCAGGTGGGCCGTCCCGAAGTGTGACTGTGATATTGTCGTCTGCAGAGAAGCCCTGCCTGGCGTCTGAGCCTGGTGACACCCGTGCACACACATCGGGGGGAGGCACGGTGACCTCTGCAGCTCGGACCCCGTCCTGAGGCCCCCCCGGTCACACGAGGCTTCACGTGCCCGAATCGCAGGCGTTGGCGATGCTGCCTCCTGACGTTTTGCTAAATTACAAAGAGGCGGCTTTTCCAGATCTTAAAAGGGAAGCCTTCCTTCTGGGAAAATTATAGGCCGTACCTGAATGACAGGCCCCATCTTTCCAAATGACAAACTCAAGAACAAATTGGTCCCATTTCCCTCCCCGCCGGTCCCCTGAGCCCCGAGGAAGCTCGGCCTGGGTGCCCGGCCCGCTGGTCGGCTCCTCGCCCAAACGGCCCATCCAAAACCCCGACAGCCCTCACCCGGCCCGTCACCAGCACCTCCCAGCGGCTTCCCCGATCTCCACTGCTCTCCGCTCGCCGTGGAGAAGTCAGATTCTAAACACCCAGATCAGATCACAAAGCTCCCAGCTTAAATCTCTGTGGTGGTTTCCCAAGGCCCGCTCCTCGCTGTGACCTGCACGACCCGCATCACCTGGCGCCTCCACCTCGCCCTGCCCTCATGGACCACACGCTCATCACTCACTCCTTTCCGGTCCCGCCGACCTCCTTTCTGTCCCCTGGACATGTCCAGTTTGGTCCTGCCTCAGGGCCTTTGCACTGGCTGCTCGTCCCCGCTGCCCGAGAGGCCGTGTGCCCGGACCTTCCTTTCATTCCTGTGCCTGCTCGAAAGAGCCTGCTTCCGTCCCTTTATAGAACTCATCATTACGTATCATTGAATTGTGTATCCAGCTGTTTGTAGGTTTGCTTGTTTGTTGCCTCTTTCTCAAGAGGATGCGAGCTTTATAAGGAGAAGCAAAGTTGTGTTTTTCACAGGCCGAGGGAGGTGACTGGCACACAGCAGGGGCTCTGGCCCCGTCTGTCAAACGTACGAGAAGACGAGTGACGGAAAGAGAGTGGAGCATGGGCCTGTGCCGCCACCACGACAGACTCAAACCTAAGTCTCCAACTTTGGTTCACCAGCAGGTCTCAGGAGACGGGGCCTGGGAGGCCCGGGCTTCACTGAGTGTTTGCCCAGACGATGGCAATGGGGTACCTCATCTCCCATTCAGCCACGGTTCCATGTGTTTGTCTTCCTCATGGGGACCTCTAGAGAGGAGGGGGAGCCGGGGGATCGAGGCACCGAAAGCCAGAGGCTGTCCTTTAAATACTGAGCAACGCGGCCGCGCCGGAAAGGGTGACGTGCCCGCACGCGGGGGGAGCGCCAAACCCAGACTCTGGCGGCCGGGGGCGGCCCAGAGAGCCGCCTCGCCGCGCCCCAGATTGTGTCCCGCACTGCCCAGGGCCACGGCTCCCCTGTGTCGGTGGTTTCCTGGGAACCTGTCCGTCACGTGCAGCGCCGCGTGTGGAAAAAGGAAATCCCAGTTCCAGACAACCAACTCAGGCTCTCTGGCGCTTTCAAATAAGATACTGTCCTCGACGCAGAAACAAACGCATCTTATTCCCAAAGCAGGAGAGAACGAGAAGCTTCGGACTCGCCGCTTATTAGTGACTCGATAGAAACCAGAAGTGTACTGCCCGTTTTCCAGTGGCCGAGGGTCATTGCCCAGGGCACTGAGTGGCGTGTTCAAGGTCAGAGCCACGATCGAAACCTGCGCCTGGTCCCCAGGACAGCTTCCCGACTCCCCTACTTTCCCCTCTCGTACTAGCTCCCAACTCACCCTTTCATTCAAGTGCCCTGGGCCCCGAAATTAAGCAGTTTTGCTGCTTACGTGTCACTGAGCTATCCAGTGCCATCAGCCACCTCCTCCCCATTTCTCGCCCCTGGAGGGTGAATGAGGGGCTGGTGGGATTCGGGGTACCAGAGGGGTGCACTTTGAGCCTCCTCGGAGTCTCCGAGCCCAGCGTGTAAATGCGGAGGGGACAGTGTCCACCACCGAGCGTGACTGTGGAGGTTTAAACCACACGAGCAGCGTAGGTCACCCAGCACAGTCCCTGTCACGGCAGGCGCTCGGTGCACCTTCATTTCTTCCTTTACTCGCGTCCCCCATTGTAAGACCCAAGGGCACTAGATTAAATAGGGTCATTTCTGGGGTCACTTCAGTTGCAAACACCAAGAGAGGCGGAGACGAACCCCAGTTCCCTTTGCTGACCCAGATCCCTTCTTTGTTGTCTTGTTGGGACGTTTTTGACATTCTTACGGGATAGCAGGAACAGAGCCATCCTTTATAGTCACATTGGAGACGTCAGTCCCGCATGGGGGATGATATTTCTGCAGAAGCATTGAGCTTGCTGCTCAGAAAACTGTACTTGAACCAGTAACTGTCCTCGGGAACTGTCCCCTGCAAAGGAGAACGCGCTGAGAAGGCGCGTCCGCGGGATAACTGGCAGGACCGTCACGGCCAAGGCCGGCATCCGCGAGGCCTGCCATGCGGGATGTTGTGACACTCGTGAAGGACTCCTGATGGACGTAATTCTGCAACCACAGGATCTGCAGGAGCCTAACCACTCAGCTCCCCTGGGGACGCGGCCAGCGCGCTGCACAAATGGTTAAATACAGAATAAACAACAGCTAACTGCGAAAGACGAGGCCGTGATCCCGCCGAGGGGGGTCCAGTGACGGCACAAACCTCTCCAGGGGTCCCGATGGACCGGGGGCCGGTAGCTCAGCCGGGGTCCCGGCCGCCTCCTCGGTCTGGCCGTCTCGTCTCCGCAGGGGCCCTCCTCTGGGCTTTCTCGAGTCCCCCACCCCTGCTTTCCCACACGGAGTGCCTTTCCACTTAGGTATCCGGTGCGTCAGGTAAGAGGCTCCCCCAGCCCCCCACGCCCCCTCTCAGACAGCCGTCCACGAACTGCGTGCGGTTCGTTAGAGAAAACACGAAGCCTGGTATTTCACAGGACACCCATTCAGGACAAAAGCCCCAGAGCATACCTTAAAAGGAGACGTTCGCGACGGAGCTGAAGCACGCGAGCGGGATAAGCCTGACGCTCAGCGTGGCCGGCCTGGGAAGGCGAGGCTGACAGTTCAAACGTGACCTTCCCACAGGCCGTTTCCGAAAGGGGGGGGACGACAACTTGGCTTTCTCAGACCACGTAGCAGCAAACAAGACGGCAGAAATGCTGGAAAGACCATGTCTACCAACCATCAGAAAGTAAGGGAGGACTTTGCAGGAAGAGACGGTACGAAATCCTGGACTAGGGCTTCCTCAAGGCAGCACGCTTGGGTCTGAAACTCACTTAAAACTGAAATTGCGAGTATTCGTGTCCATGTGAGAAACCGCCCCCTCGACACATATGTTCCTTCTAGAATAAGATAACGGTCACCTGCAATTAGTCCACGTTAGGATCTTTACGACCCCCAATAAGTGCCTCAAACTCGTTTTCTTTGTTTGTTTGTTTTATGAGGCCCGGTAAGACGGGGCAGGGCCCGCAGTCGGGGCGTCGTGGATGCTCTCGTTCCAGTCCCCGCTCGTTTGCTGGCCATTGCCCCCGGGACCGGTGACGGGGCATCCGCAAGATGGAAAGGCCCACGGTTCAGTGCTCTGAAGTACCAAGTGCCTGCCTCTCCGCCGAGGTGAGGGAGGAGTCGGTGCTTCCCCGGGGAGCAGAGGAACCCGGAGTCATCCGCACCCCACCCCAGAGACTCCACGTAGGATCGCACAGCACACGCAGCATTCTTAGCAGACACACGCGTTCCCGCACGCCAGACCTCATCTTCCCGGCAGGGCCGCGTCCCTGGTCGCTGCCTGACACCCCCTGACACCCCCTGACCGTGGCGGGCGGCGACCTGGCCCTCTCTGCATGCGGAGCACAGACACACAGCGAACTGCTTCTCCAGGCCACAAGCGCTCTTGTCGTGCGGTCAACCGGGGTGGGATACGAGGTCCTGACACCTCATTCCTGAAGCTCATGCCACATACTCTCCACCACATTCGGTGGCAAAATTAAGGGAAGACACTTGTCCTTAGTCAGCGTCAAGTCCGCAACGATGGATGAATTAAGTGGGTGAATTAAGGTCGCTGCCAGCTCAACGCTGAAAAGGTTCGCATTCCTGTTTCATGCTAAAGAGGGGATGGCGACCATAGAAACTTCTGGGCTCGACTCCTCACGCTGCGGCCCATGAGTGCCACTGAAGAGCATCAGGCATCACTTTCCAACTCAAGATCGAAATTGGATGTCTCAGTCCCTCAGGGCGTGGCGTGCTGTAAGAGTGTGGCTTTTGGAGTGAGTGTGGGGATATTCCCGATTTCGGTGACATTAAAGGCCTCCAGCGTCCATCGGGGAGCCACGCTGACCACATATCCGTGCCTGGAGTGAGTGACACCTGTCAGAGGAACTCAGGAGTGGGGCTGGAGCATCCTCTGAGCACCCGTGGTGGGGAGGAAAGGCGGTGCTGGAGGGTGAACAGCATCTCCTCGCTGCAGTCAACAGACCCGCGGGATGGAGGGTGACGGGCCAGCCTCACGGGCCAGGAGTCGTCCGTGGAGCATTGTCAGGCCGCAGTCTGCCCGCCGCGGGTAACTGAAACCGCGGGAGGTGAGCCCGCGGATGAGAGGCCGCCGCACCTCGCACAGCCGCGACCTCGCAGAACTCTCTGGCCCGGACTTTGACCCCCCTAAAGTCCTCAGACCTGAGAGCAACACGCTCGTGTCCTGGGGGCTGGGCGTAAATGCATCGAATCGTGTTCCCAGGTTTCGATCTTGACTCAGAAAAGCCTCCGTTCGATCCCTGATGGCATAATAACGTGCGCACACTCAGCCTGCGATTCCTCGAATGTTTCCCCGAAGGCAATATCTGTTTTGGCTCCTACATCCCCGTGGGGGAGCTAGACGGAGCAGTTCTTCCCTGGAAAGCGAAAATGACCTCGCCATCCCTACCTGCTCTTCGAACGGGCCTCCCCGAAACACAGCAGCGTGCGTGTGTGTTCTTAGGGTCGGTGGAGCAGTTTCATATTGAACCTCACTGTACTGTCGGGATTATTAACGTCCTTAACCCTTAAGACAGAGTAACTCAGCAATTTATACCGAATACATGTTTCCTGATACCTACATATTAGGGAAAAAGAAAGGGAGTCGCAGCCTGAGGCTAAGAATTCAGGGCCTCCCCAAACACCGGGCAAAGTCCTGGCTCTTCAGGGTAGCCCTGAACCTCCACATCGGAAAAATCCCAAACGCTGCAGACAGCAGGCATTTTTGTCACCTTGAGAAAAGACAACGTATAGGTAAGGGGTATGGGTATAGGTATATTCTGGAGTGACCACGGCCAGAAAACCTTCCCCGAGGGCAGCTGAGGACAGACCCACGAGAGTCCCACGAGCGCCGAGTCAGTCCCGCGAGCTCTGGTCCTGTCCTCCCTTCCTCCTCTCAGCCTGTGAAACACGGGCAGATCCCACTTTTCGTGATTAACGAGCCGAGTGACGCTGCGGTGCTAGGATGCCTTGCGGACTCGGCCTGCGCTCTCTCCTTGAACTTGAGGACTAGGGCTGCCGAGCAGCACGTCTGGCCGCGAGCTCTCCCCCTTCCTTTCTCAGACCCGGGCAGCGGGCGGCACCGGGAAGGGCAGGGACCTTTCCTGGGCACGTGAGGTTTTTAATCCTCAGAAATGACGATTTTTCTCTCTCGGTTCCCCCCTTCCCTCACGATGAGAAAGATTAATTATTAAGCGAGGCCGAATTCGTAGTTAAATTTTCTTGTTCTGCATCATTTCACGTCACTTGTCAAGACTTCCCCTAAAGGAAACATTTGCTTTCGTCAGGCACAGGCTTTCACGTCAGCTCGCCTGCGGAGGCTTTTCCAGGAGCCTTCATAACCACAATTGACATTTCCTCTGTGATTATCGCTTCAAGTAAGGGCTGGCGTCCTAGAGACTCTCATACCTGGTTAAATGCATCATCTCTGACTTTGACAAGTGCTTCTTCCTCCATCGAAACACACTCCTGTGTCCTGGGAACGTGTCAGTGTCCTGCCTGATCGCATTCTACCAGGCACAGGGGCACAAACGCTGTTTTCCCTTTTTCTCTGTGGAAGCATAGACCAGTCTCAAGGCATTTCCCAGGAGAAAATTCAAGGCCCAGGCATCTCCGACAATAGGAACGCATCCGTCCTGGGCCGTCGTTTCCCCTCCCCCCGCTGGTTTGGTGACAGCTTCTTCCTTGCTGACGCTCCTAACGACTAGTTTGTCGAGCAGGAGCTCAACGGTGGTCTCGGAATGTCCTCTAGCTCCTAGGCAGCCTTTGCCAATTTCCAGAGGAGACGTGTGCTCATGTCTAGGGAAGGTTCCCAGCTCGGATGAGCAGAAAAGGAAGGAAAAGGAACAGTTTTCTCCAAAGGGCTTGGCCGCTGGGAGTGGACCCGCGGGGCCTGAGAACACTGGGCGCGGCCCTCTGAATTCTCGGGGGGCTTTAGTTTGCTGTGGGTGCGTTTGCCATTCCTGGCGAGGGAGAGTGGGTTGAAGGTGGGAGTGTCTTCTGAACCTGGGGAAAAGAGCGCCACTGAAACTGGGACTTACAACTCCTCCAGCCATTCAAGAAAAACCCGCAACCAAGAATGTTAATACAAAAATTGTGTCAAAAACAAAAGGGAAATATTTTAACACCAAACCATTAACTGTGTCTCCTTCGGGGTGGTGAACGATAGGCGACCTTACTTTTCTATTTAAACTTTTGAATGTAAAAATGACACAATCCCTAAAATGAGCAGCGTTGTACTTTGCTATTACTCTTATATTCAAAAAAAAATTACCTGCAGGTAGAGATTGCAAAGACAGCAGAACCAGCTCATACCCCCCGAAATTACCTAATTAATTTACTTGCTTAGGCAGCTTTCTGTAAACACTGTGGAATATGCCCTCTCTTCCACAAAAAGTCTCTAATCTTAAGAAATGCCCCAGATAGATTAAGAATCATAAAACATTTAGGAAATAACCAAGCAGTTCTCGTCGGGGTGCTGGCTGTTTCCACAGTGAGCACCAAGAAAGGGACTCGCTTTGTCTGAGGTGGGACCGTCAAGGACAATGTCACAAGGAAGTGTGCTGGGAACAGAATCCCAAAAGGCAGAAGGCGTAAGTTTGCAAAAAGGGGCCGGGAGCCAGGACACCTCCGATCAGAAGTCAGAGAAGCAGAAAGGGGACGTCCCAGCCTCATGACCATACCAGGGAAAAGGAGAGAAACAGTTGGATCTGCACGTGTGCGTGACCGAGCAGGTTGATTGGGCGGGGGTGGAAACAGATTATAAAGGATGATTTTTTCAAAAAAAGGACATATAATATGGTCTTGATGTAGAAAAGCATAACAAGCAATTGTGAGTTCTAAAGAAGAGGAAAGCCACGATTTAAAACATAAATAAGTGTTTGTAAAAGAATGCGCCAGCGCTCATCATTCATTCATTCATTCATTCATTCAGCAAATATACTTTGAGGATCTGTTGGGTCTGCCCTGTCCACCACCTGCACACCTGGAGGACAGCGTGGATGCGGGGAGACCCAGCTACTCAGGGGGCTGGTAGAGCAGTGCAGGTGAGAGACCACAGGGGTTTAAAAGGGAGATGGAGTCAAGAGATTTTAGAAAGTGAACTTGGAAGGGGGGGTGGATTGGACAGAGGTGGACAGGAAGGAGCCAGGGACGAAATTTTTGAGTTTTACGACCACGTGTTGTGATCCGGGATAACGGGTAAAACCAGAAGAGGGTCCGATTGGGGAAAGGGAGCTCGTCAGTGGCATTTTCTTCTTTTTGGGGATGATGTGCTTTTGTGACGTTCGAATGGAAAGTCAAATAGGTAGGAGGCTGAATCCATGAACCTGCAGTTCCCAGGGGACCTCGCAGCTGTAGCCTAGGAGTTGCCCGTCCAGAGATGGCTATTGAAATGGGGGGCCTGGAGGAGGACTCCAAGGCGAAGGGTATCACGTGGGCGCAGAGGGGCGGGGCCCGGAACCCAGGCTAAGGACGGGGGGCTCGTTCTATCACTTAGTAAGCATTTACTGGGCACAGGCAAGTTTGGCAGCCGTCCCAGTGCTACACGACTGCTGTAATCCAGACCAGTATTGGGGGGAAACACTGGAAAGAATGGAAAGAAAAGTCACAGTGCGCATAATTATTTCATGTGACCTCCCAGTCGGGATTCATGGTGCTGTGTGTCGATGCCCGGGTATACAGGTTGAGATTCAATACGTATTTCCACTGGAACTTTCAACTTCTTCTATTTATGGGTTATTTAGAAAGGAAACAGAATGGTACCTGGTCCCCCAGGCCCCGATTCCCGGGAAGTCTCAGACGGGGCTGTTATGAAATGAGTTATCAGAGAGGAAAACGCATAAAAACACTTGCTATGTGACCTGCCACCGAGCTCAACAGCCTCTCCTTTTCTAGGAAACAGTACTTTGGGGTCCTCTTTGGCCTCTAGGCACCAATTTTCTCTGCAGCCAGAGGTCTAGAGAGCCACGTGGGGCCCAGAGAAGGCAAAGAAGAAAATGGCAGTGGGTAAGAACGCGACGCTGGGACACTGAGTCCCCCGCCGGGCCCAAGCCAATTCTACCACGCCCTTTGCAGACCGGCATGAATTTGTGTGGGTACAGACGATGGAAACTGGGGGAAGTGCGGTTCTCTGTGTATACATCGAAGTGCTGGCTAAGCCTTTCCCTTTGCCCACAGTCAAGCTGATTAAACTTAGCATATCCGGGCTCAGATTTTGATTGAGTCAAGCCCCTTAGCCCTTGAGTCGTATTTCTGAATCCTCTTTGAAGGCATTTGGCCTCCCCATGTGCATTTAGAGCACCGGGAGAGCGCCTGTCTGTTTTTGTGTTTATTTATAACTACATCACCTTCCAGCACTGTGAGGTCCTTTAAAATAAAATGACATGACTGATGATGAGAAATTAAGTGGACGGGGCCGCGTTTTTACTCCCAGACAAACGTTTGTGGGAAGGCAATTTCCTTTACAGGCCCGGCCTCGTACTCGGATCCAGAGAACGTCTAAGCTCAGATTATCTCGGAAGGTCTGTGTCAACCACCATCGCGACTAAGAAGACAGAATTTTCATTCTGCCACTTTGTCGCTCCCAGCGTTGCCTCGTCTTGTTGACCCTCCAGTGTCAAGGTGCGGTAACAAGAGAAAGATAATTCTAACATTTACAGGGAGGGGTTAAGAATTTATCCTCGTATGTCCACTAAGTCTCGAAAGTCTTTCCCCCAAAGGACAGATCAGTGGAGGCCAGGAATCGAATCTGAGGATCGGGCACAGCTTTGGGTCCCCAAGTCGCAGGCACGCACAAGACTTGGAGCAGCTGTCCTTCCTTTGAGAGAAAACGCGTGACCCCACCCCCGGGGTCGAAGTCCAGGGCAGCTAGCATTCTGCCTCACCTGGACACGCAGGTGCTGTGAGGGTTTCTGTGACACATTTGCAGCCTCTCACCAGTACTGCCCGCTCCCCATCTCCCAGTCTGCCCTGGAGTGCACATGCAGAAACGTCTCCCCCGCCTCCAAAGGACAAACTCTCTCTTTCCCGGTGGAACCCAGGCACCGGCCGTGGCACCCACCGACCTCGGCTCATCTATTCCCAATGCCCTTCTCCCTCTTCCAGCTCGCCCTGGAATCCTGACCACCCTCATTACAATGGAGAGGAAGGCAGAACGCCTACCGGCCACCTCCAGGTTTCTGTTAAGATGCTCGCGAAGCATCTATTCCTGCTGTCCTTGGAGCAGCTTCACGTTTCTATTTCCCATCTTCTGCTACTTGTGTGGAGGGGCCTTCAGGCCTGTGTCCCCTGAAGGAATCCAGGGGTTTCGGATGTCACTGTTGGTCCCAGCCCGGGCCTGGGGGAAGTGCGCCCCCTTTAGGCGGGAGAAGGAAAGGGGTGGTGCGACCTGCCAGACTTGGGGTACGTGCCACCCGCCGACAGCAGCATCCCAGCGCCCTGGGACCTGAGACAACTAGGGCCAGGGCGAAGCTGGGCTGGGGGCATTTACATCCCGCACCTGACACGGAGAACATTATAATCTAAGATGCTGTGGGCTCTGTTTTAAACTAAAAATCCCAAATTAATTCGCCCTATTTTACTCCCTCCTTCCTCCAGCCCCCAAAGGCGAGATTCAAAAACAACCTGCTGATCCGCCCAGGGCTGGGGTCTCCATTCCAGCCCTGGCCTTGTGAGGTGTTCTGTCTGCGCCCACCCGTTAAGGAAATTTCCAACCACTCGCAAGTAATTCCATGAAAGCAGACAAAATAGGAACCAGAGGACCGGTCCCTGTCCTTCCTCATAACTTGGATCTTGGGGACTCGAACGAACACACATTTTTCAAATTTATTTCTCATTCGTAGCTGAGTCAGGGCAAATCACTAATGGTAAAAATAAGCCCCAAAGATCTTGGGAATTACAGCTCCCCCGTTACCTGGCGCAGCAAAGGGGCTGAGACGGCCAGCACCCAGGGCTGCCCGTCTAAACGCAGACCCTCATCCCCCCATCTGGGAAACGCAGCATCCTTACGATTCCGATTGTCCTCAGAATCTCCTGGGAAGTCACATGTGTATGGGATTGATTTGTTCTGACATGACTTCTTTGTCTTTCATAAACTTTCCTCCCCCGACCACCATTGGTGCCTTTGTTCCCCTGCAATCGCTTCCCAGCTATGCATTTTGTTTCATCAAGAAAAGCGGTGCCAGAAGAAGTGAAATGTGGAGACTTTTTAAAAGTCTTAAACTTAAAATCGAGAGTCCATAATTCTCTGTACGGCGCCTTCCTTGCGGCTGCCTCACTAAATCAGACAAATGGAACCAAGAATCTGCGAAGATTCAGACAACCAGAGACTCCTTAATCAAAAACTTGCACGCATTTTTTGGGGAGAGAAACCCGCCGACCCAAAACGCCGACGACGGTCCCTCCTCAGGCGCCTCTTCGATGTGACTGATTTAATAGGAAACAGCTTACGTAGGGAAACGGCGGCGGTGGCAGTTCGATGATGTTATTGCTGTTGGAGACCGTTGGTTTTTAATTGTCATTAGTCTAAACGATTTCATTTTACAAGGACACACATGCTTGTGGACAAACCGTAATCTGTTGACGCACGCATCCTCTCTGTGCTGTTGAAAAGTGAGCTGAGGGACACCGAAACGGTGGGAGTGGTACCCGGCCCCGCGACAGATGAAAACGGGGGATGCGAGACAGAGAGCGCCCGCGATGCTAGCGGCGGCGCGCACAGGGCGTTCCCTAGATGGGCACCCAGTGGCCTCGGAGAGTGGGCCCCTCACAGAGTCCCCGTAAACGCCTGGTCTCTAGCTCCGAGGAATAGGGATCTCCATGGTGGAACTTACAAACGGCTTGGATGGAGGATGCTGAGCCCCCCAGCCCCCACCTTTCACTTTTTCTTGGGGGAGGATCCTTCCTCCCGCAATGCCTCCACCCCCGCAGAAAAATAGAAAAGCGGAATGAAAGCCTTATCCCCCCCACAACCGCACTCCCCGGGTTCCAAAAGGTGTACCTTCTCAGGCTTCTGACGACTCTATCTACCCGAAGGGGTAAATGAGAAACACACGTTTCTCAAGCGGCTAAAGGCTGGCGCCGCAGCGAGCGGAGGCACGCGGGGTCCCCGCACCCCCGCGCGCACCCATTTGCCAAGTCCTGGTGCCCGCATCCCGCGCCCTTGGCGATGGAGCTGGCCTCCTAGAGCCGGGGGTCTGCTTTGGTGGGGTGCCCTGCAGGAGGAGGGAGCAAGGAAACAGGGTACAGAAGAGGAACTGTGGAGGAGACGCGTCTTTCGAAATAAATCGTATCGGTTTAGGGATCTCCGTTGTGGAACAGCTCAGATGTCATTTAAATGGGAAAAAGGGGTCCCGGGGGTGGCGGAGGCTGGCGGGGGCGACGATCAAAACGCGGATCAAACCGTAGGAAGACACCGAGGGTCCTGACGCTGCTGGGGGGCTTTCGTGGGGGACGGGGTGGATGGGGGACATCTTATTAGTCTGGAGATGAGCTATTCGCTCGGGCTGTCACGTCTAAAAGGACGGCCCTGGGAAGACGGAGGAAGCGCAGGGACCCGTGTGACCCACCGAGGCCTGCATGATGCCGCAGCGCTGCGACCTGAGCGCTCAGGGGCAGGCGGAGGTCGCCGGGCCTAGGGGCTGCGCGATGCCCGCGCGGGAGAGGCGCCCCAGGTTTGGGAGGGAGGAATGGGCGCGGAGGCTCCAGGAGTCGGGGGATCTGCAGCCCCGGGGAGTCTGGGCAGCTTGGGGCCTCGGACTTCGCAGGCCCACGTCCCGTCCTTCGCTCCCAAGCGGTGCGAGGCCCTAGACTGCCAATTCCCCCAAGTGACTAGGAGAAGGGGGCCGCCTGGGCCCGGCCCCGCATGTAAGGTAAACACGACCCGCCACTCCCCCGGATCCGACTTCGGACTTCGGGGACTCAGTGACCTCCTACAGATTTCACTGCCTCCTATAAAGAGAATATTTTTTTTCCAGGCTACCCTTAAAACGATGAAATTATCTTGACTCCCCCTTGAGTCGAGATCCTTGGGCCCAATTTCGGAGTGCCATCCCCGGCTGGCTCCAGCGTCCCAGGGTGGCACCGCTAAGAAAATATCTGGCGCCATAGAAATTTTGCAGACGCGGATATTCCAGGGAAATTGATGTTCTGGTGCAAACTAGCGCCCTAGACAACGTCCCTGCTCCCCTGGGCATTTCTCGGCCGGGAGGCCTGGGCCGCGCTGGCCCGGGAAGCGCGGCGGGAATCCCGCGGGCGATCCTGCGCCCCGCGCTGACACCTCTCTCGCTTTGTGACAAATCGATTTCCCGCGCGGCTGGGCTGCGTTTGCATCCGGCCCGGCCGCCCCGCCGCCCCCGTGTACGCTTCGCGCCGGCTTGAGTGTGCGCGTGTGCGCGCGCGCGTGTCTAATTGACTTTCCGTCTACCTTTTTATGGCTACATGTGTTTCCAACAAAAGGTCTTATTAGGACAATCTGGTTTCACTAATTTAGAGGCTGGGAACGTGGAAGGCAGGCGCTTTTTTTTTTTTTTTAAGAGTTTGCAGAAGTTCCGATTAAGGAATGACAGCGGGATGCACCGTCCTCCTAGGGCCAGGTCTGCCTGGTTTATGACCTGTTCCTCTTCCCTCGCCATCACTGAGCCTGATCTAAGGCTCCCCCCGCCGCTGCACTTCACAGGCCAGACTCCCCCACCAGCCACTGAATTCCTGACGGTGTTAAGGAACCGTTTCTTCAAACCCTTCGCGTACTTGGACCTAGAAGTTTGCGGAGTTTACGGGCGGGGAGAACCAGGTGCAGAGGAAAGAGGTCGTTCTGGGGAGGGGAGACTCGGCGGGAATCTCAGCCGAGGGGTCAGGGGAACAGAATCGCGGTGGCCAGTGCGGAGGTCAGCGGGAGCCCTCCCTTTGGAAGGGGGAGCCGGCCGCTCTCTGCCAAGGCCGCCCAGGTCATAATTAGAAAATCCGCAGTATTAATGACCTAATGTCGCAGGTGTAAGTGGAGTCTGGTTTGCCAGTTTCAGCCCAAAAGAAAATTTAGGAAGGACCTGTTTCCATTTTGCTGGAAGGGTAAAAGGCATCTCCGGAACGGTCCCCAGCTCTCGGAAGATTATCTTATCGTCTCCACTCTGGGGTAGACAGACTCGCGGAGGCTGCGAGGAGCTCCTGACTCCTGTGAGGTCTCTGTCCCTTGCAGCTCGGGGCCCAGCCCTAGTCCTCTGCCTGGAGACCCCTATCTCCCCTGATTGACTGGCCCCTTGACTGACCGTCCCTGGCAGACTTGTGGCCCTGCAGGCAGAATCAGTCCAGGCTTCCCCAGGCAGTTTCCAGTGGGGGCCCAGGAACCGGGACGAAGGTGCCCCTGGATGCCTGCTATCACCCCGCTTACCAGACCCACCTCTTCTCACTGAGGAGACCTGGGAAGAAGGGTGTGGAAACACCATTTCTCAGGGCAATGACTATTTGTTAGACCAGGGCCCTGCCTTCGCTGCAAAGCAAGGCCTGTCGTGTGTGTGCGCGCGCGTGTGTGTGTTTTCTAAGCTACTTTCCCAGCCCCAGGTATTAGTCACCTAGTGCCCATCACCTCGGGCTGAATTCTACGACCTCCATTCGTCTCGCCCCACCCCTCCCCGCTGGGGTCCACTCCCCACCAGGGGAGTTACTCCTTGAAACTCCAAGATGGGCTCAATTATCAAGCCGGCAGGTTTGTAAAGGTCTCACCCCCTTTCTTTGGGGACACATGATCCCCAACTCCACCCGCTGCCCTTTGCGTGTCCTTGAGCACCTCAGTGGATGCCACAGGCCCAGTGCCTGGGCTGCACCAGGCCTGGGTCTCAGAAGTCATCCCTGGGTCTCCTCTCTGCACAGAGCCACCTCTGCCTCAGCGTGGAGTCGCTTCCCAGCGGGCCTCCTCGGCCCAGGGCCCAGCCTTGCTCTGCACCCACTAGAAGGCCACCAGGAACACAAAGCTCCCTTCCCGTGGTGACCATTCAGAGACAGACCACGGGAATGGCCGGCATCCCTCCAGTCCCACAGCAGCCTGCACCCCGTGGCCACCAGCCTCAGGCCGGCTTTTCACGGCCCTCTGCTTGCTCTTGGAACTGGTCTCTCCTGCCCCGCCCTGCTCCTCTATGCAACAGTTCCTTCACGACCCTGTTTTTTTGTTTCGGGTCCAGCCTGCAGTGCTCCAAATAGTGATAAATATTGTGACTAATCAATAGCCATGGTGAAACAAGAAGAGCAGAATGTGCGGAATTAGTGAAGCTGGCGACAGGCACATGGAAATGCAGAATACCATCCTCCCGACGCTTATGTTTAAATTTCCCCTGGTGAAACGTTGAAAAATAATCCCGTTTCACAGCGCATTTTCTTGGAGTTGAAAGTGTCCAAGCAGACAATTCACTTAAGCAGCACCCCAACCCCACACACGCCCTCCACAAGGAAATCCCTGCCTGGGCGCCTAGCCTTGACCAGGCCATTGGAGACGCTGGGTCTTCACTCCTCCTGGCCATCTCTCCCTACGGACCAGCCGGGCAAGGCTTCTCCAGTTGCCCTCTGCCTCTGCCAGTAGGAGGGTGGATAGGCCTAGTTTGCTTTGGCTGCAAAACACTGAGGGGGACCCAGGCCTGGACGAAGGAGGAGGGCAAGAGGTAGGCAGCCTGAGCACGAGAGAGGCTCTCCCCTTGGCCTGCTCTGGCATGGCTGCCGCTACCACCACTTTGCCAGGCCTTGCTTCCAGCTGTTTCTGGGTCCAGTTGCTTTGTCTATCAATTTGCTGAGAGTCTGACATTGCCTATGTTTTT
Source organism: Cynopterus sphinx (assembly GCA_030015415.1). Lineage (NCBI taxonomy): Eukaryota > Metazoa > Chordata > Mammalia > Chiroptera > Pteropodidae > Cynopterus > Cynopterus sphinx. Next base: position 2,450,108 of record CM057392.1, on the reverse strand, counting down.
TGAAAACCATAGAATACCGGCAGCTTCCAAATTTGAAGACAAAATAGCAGTCACAAGTCATGACAGGGAAAGAGATCAACCCCGTTTGGAAACTTCAAGCTAAGCTTAGGCCCTTGCAGACCCCCAGGAGGTAATACCGAGCCCCATGTCACCTGGGATGTTGGGTGACAAGTCTGTTACCGACTCGGGAGGTATGGATAGGCTTGGAGTCGCGCTCTAAGGCGCGCCTAAGGCCACACTCCCCGGGGCGCGGTGTGCTCAGGGTGGACGGGGAAAGGGAGACTGTGCGAGGAGTTTCCTGGAGGTCTTGGGGCCAAGAGGGAAGCGACACGGGGCCCGACGCTGGAGGCCGCGCCTCTGCGGCGCATCTCCCTGTTGCGGGATCAGGCGGGCCGGGAGCCGGGTCCCCCCACCCAAGGCGTCGTTCAGGCCCTGACCCTGCGGGGGTCTCCGACCTTGCGCAGGTGGAGCGCGGGCCGGCGGCGGGGGGCAGCTCCCGAGCCCGCGGCCCCACGCCCTGCACCGTCCGCCTCCCCAGTCCCCCCGGCCCCGGCCCACACACGCCACCCGGGTCAGCATCCCCACCCGCCGCCGCCGCCTTTCGGAACAGGGCGGACTCCCGAGTCTGCACCCTCCGGGAGCCTCTGCCGGCCCAGCCCGGCCGCTGCCGCGGGGGGACCCGGCAGCGGGGGGGACCCGGCAGCTGGGGACCCGGCGGCGGCGGCTTCGGCGGGGACCGCGGCCGGCAGAGCCCCCGACCCGGACTGCAGGGCCGCGCGCCCCGGCTACGCCCTCGGCGGGGCCCCCCTTTCTCATCCCCTTCCCCGGCTGTGACCGGCCCTTCCTCCGGCCACCGCCACCGCCTGTCGCCCGTCGCCGCCGACATCCTTCCCCGGGCCCCGGGCCCCGACTCCCGCCCGCGGCCGCCCGCGGCGCGCGCCCCGCACTCACTGTCCTGCTGCGGGGTGTCGCTGCCGCTGGTGAGCCCCGGCGACTCCAGCAGGCTCCGGCCCGCCTCGCCCACGCTCTCGTCCGCCTGCGCCGCCACCATGTCCCCGGCTTCCTCCAGGTCGAGCAGGTGGCTGACCGAGAAGTTCTTTTTCGCCTGCAGCGTGTCGAGGCTGCCCGGGCTGTCCAAGCGGCCGCCCAGCGCCGGCTGCCGCTCCAGAACGTGCCCGTAGCTGGAGGTCATGGTCTCCCCCTCCGATCCCACCCACCCCCCTCTTCCCGCTCGAATCAACACCAAACGCTGTGGGCGCGAGGGGGGAGAGGAGCCGAGTGGGGAAGAGAGAGGGGGGAGTGGAGAGAGGGAGAGAGGGAGAGAGGGAGGGAGGGAGAGAGAGAGAGAGAGAGAGAGAGAGAGAGAGAGAGAGAGAGAGAGAGAGAGAGAGAGAGAGAAGAAGGAGGGGAGGACAAAAAAAAAAAGCGGAGCCGAGAGAGGGCGGGGGACCCCCTTGTGCAGAGCGGAGCCTTCTCCACCCGCAGCCTTTAGCAGCCTCAGTGGCCTTCCTGAGGCCAAGTCCGGCGCAATCCAAAGAGATAATCCACACCGAAAAAAAAAAATTAAAAAGTCACCCTCTACGTTCAAGTCAGGAGGGAAAAAAAATTCCGTCCACCTCTCCAAAAGCGCCCGCACGCACACACTAAAAATAATAGCGAGGGGGAGCGAGGACCGGGAGGCCGGCGGGGCGGGGGAGTTAGGCAAACAAGAGGAGAGAAGAGGGGTGGTGGAGAAGAATCACAGTGGGTTTTTTTTAAGGTTAAAAAAGTTATTCCCAGGCAAGAGTTCAAGCACCAACAGAAGAAGGCTTGTTCCAGCTTTAAAACATCTTCAAGAAAGCGTGTTCCCCCTCTCCGCACTCCTGTGGATTCTCAGGAGTGACTAAAGTTTCAGGAGGAGAGGGTGATGTCTTGCAGATGTATTGGAGAGCAGGATTCTCACTTTACTTTTCGTGAGGAGAAAGGGAAAAAAAAAAGAAAAAAGAAAAAGACTTCAGGAGTCCGGAGGAGGGTGGTGGTGGGCTTCCCCCCTCTCCCTTCGCTCTCTCCCCCTCTTCTTGCCGACCTCCTTTTCCCTTCTCGGTTGGATCAAGAAGCTCTGGCACTTCAAAAGGCACAAACTGGCATGCAGAGGAGGCTTTGTAGGGAACACAAGAAAATTGGAGACCCCTGGGAGGGCAGATCTCGACTTAATAGGAGCCTGTAATTACGTGGCAGAGCCTTTGTGCGGCGCCTGACGTTTTACAGACCCCCTTTCTCCATCGCAATCTCCTTCTTCCTCCTTTCCCTCGGCCCGAAAAACAGTCTGATTAAGAAAAAACCGCTTTGCCAACATCTGAGCAAGAGAGAGGGAGGGAGGGAGGGAGCGAGGGAGGGCGAGAGGGAGGAGGGAAGGAAGAGGGAGGGAAGAGAAAGCGACAGAGCCCCTTCGGGTTTTTTTATTATTTTTATTTTTATTTTCGTAAGTAAAGGGCTAATTATCGTTCCCTGGCAAGCGTATCGCGGCGAAGAAGGCCGAACTGAAAGCCACAGTCCCTTGCGACGGGCCGCTGAGTTTGCGTCTGCGACAGCTCCCCCAGATGTGCCGAGGACCCTGTCGGGAGGCTCATTTGCATGTCTGATAGCAGCTGCGGGGGAACTTGTTGGGGGGACAGACCCGACGACCTCAATCAAATTTCCTTCCCCCGCTGCCTTTTCCCTTTCGTGAACGCGTCCTCGTCCTGACAGTTTTGGGGAGGGGTGGCGGGTGGGGGGGCGTGGGGAGAGCAAGCGCAGGAGGGCTCCGCGGGGACAGCCTGTGAAATCCCGTAAAAAGTAACGGGAGCGACAGGCACCCGGCTCCCCCGGATGGGGGAGGCGATCGCCAGGGCGCAGGGTCTGCTCGAGTCTTCCCCCTGCGTCCCGCTAGGACCCCCCGCCAGGTCCCCCCTCCCCGGCGGTAGGACATTTACGTGTTTATTTAGCTGGAGGAGAGGACTCCAGGAGCCCATCATCACGGCTCCCCTCTCCCCGCGATCTGGCCCATTTCGTAACTTCTTTGTGGGGCCAGAGTCGCTTGCCCGCGCGGGGACACTAGGGCGGACGGTGGCGCTGCCCAGATGCGGAGCGGGCAGGGCTGGTGCGGGGCTCGGCGTCCGGCGGGTGCCCTGGGTGGGTGGGTGGGTGGAGGGGCCCCCCCGAAGTCCGCGGATAACGCGCTGTCGCCTCCCTTAACAGAGGACAGAGGGGTGCCGAGCGAGTTTTTCGTGACCTGCGGGAATTTGGGGACAGCTTTAATAGTCTCATTAGAAACGAGTTACTAGATGACGAGTAAGTAAAACATTAAGTGCTTGTCTGTGGCGGTTGCTGCCCCTTGCGCGCGCGCGCACTCCCTCGCCCCCTTGATCACTAGACCCCCCCCCCTTATTCTCCCGTAGCCGAGAGGCTGGACTGGAGGGAGAGCGGGGTCCGAGCGTGTGTGAACGGTTTCTGGGCTCCAAACGGCCGTGGCGAGCCCCGAGCCCCCAGCCCCGATCTGGGAAAAGAACATTCGATGCCATCAAAGGGCTGCAGATTGGAACCAGATGTGCTCGCCTCGGCCCTCTCCGCGCATTTAATTAAGGAGCCGGGATGCAGGAGACTTTTTCATCATTAGGCCCCCCGCTCCCCTCCCTTTCCGCCCCCGCCCGCCGGCTCGTGCCCCCCGACCGGGAGCCCGGGGCGCGCGCGTCGCCTGTCGCGTCTCCGCCGCCGCGGTCGGGGCTCCGCGCGGGGAACCTGTGGGCCCGCGCCGAGGGCCACCGCGAGGCGGGGGCGTCCACCACCGCGGCCTCCGCGGGCCTGAGCCACCCGCTCCCAGGGACGCGCCGCGTCGCGCGGAGCGTCACGGCGTCCCTGGGCCGAGGACCAAGGGGCCGCCTCTCCCTGGACGCCGGGCGCTGCTGGGGCGGGGGGTCCCTGGACCCGGAGCAGGCCCCGGCCCGTCCCTGCTTCCCCGCCCGCACCCACACGGCTGCATCTGCACGTCCCCTGCGTCCCCGATACCGCCCGCACTGCCCGGTGTGGCAGAGGCCTGGGGCCGGGCCAGGGGATGGGACCCAGCGACTTCCAGCTGGGGGCGGATGGCCTGCCGGAGGACGCCGCCTGGTCCCGGTGTGCCTTCAGCCGGGGTGGGAGGGGTGACCCACAGGTAGTGCCTCGGACGACAGACCAGAGATGTGTTGTCTGGAAACTTAAGCGGATGCCACCGCTCCGACCACGCCGGGCGTCCTCCTGCGGGATCAGGTGCCACCTGAGTGTCACCCACTTGTCCTTCATGTAACACGATCAACTGATCTCACCCAGGGCGCCTAGGATGTAACGGTTTCAACAAAAACACCAGACACTGTGGCTTAAGAGTCGCCGGCCGAATGTGCGCCTGTATGTGTGTCACATATAAACTTACACGCAGGTCCCCAAACGTCTCTTGGACCCCAGTGGCGGTGACTGTGTGCGCTGTCTGGGTGGGGGTGAGGGAGGCAAGGCCCAAGGGCCCCTCTGCAGAAAGGAGGGGGACCCTGAAGACTGCAGGGACAGGAGATAGGGCGTCCTCCAAGCTAGGAAGCTGGGACCTGGGGGCACACTCGCAGGGTGCCCAGGGAAAGAGAGGTTCTGAGTTGGGGCAGGGTCTCCAGGCAGGTAGCAGGGCCCGCTTTCACGGTTCTGGCTGGCTTTTGGGGGAATCCTACAGAGGCCCTAAGGATGCCAAGGGCTTTTGGAGATCTTAACCCCTCTGGAAGGTGGCTCCTGCCTAGGGCAGCCCGTAGGCCTCAGCTGCAGGGACCAAGCCCCGAAGTCCTCTAGCCCTCGCCGGGTTTACAGCTGGGAGTCAGAGCAGCAGGGTGGGCTTGGGTAGGGGACAAGCTGGGAGGGTCCCCAAGAAAGCATATATATCTTCCAGGCATAGAGCCTGCAGAATTAATTCTTTTTCTCCCCCCCCCCTATTTATAATTACTAGTGGATTAGACACACACCCTGGTCATGTTTGCACAGTACCAATTTGTTGAGATTCTGGACTGTAATTTAAAAAAAAAAAAAATCAGGATAACCCTACAGGGATGGATTCAAGACCAGGCAGCCAGAGCATTGCCCATGAAAGGTGTGAAAGGGGCCGGTTCCGCTGCAGGCTGGCTCGATGGGAGGCTTCCCGAACCCCCAGAACCAGCGCCAACTCAGCTCTCGAGGCGCCCGGGGCTCCTTCTCGGAGAGCCAGGGTCGCTGCACCAGGTCTCGCTCCTGCTCACTAGAGGGATGGAGGGGGGGAAATTGGTGGACCAAAGTTTTCCGGGCTCAGGTTGCAGGAACCAGGAGGCCGGAGCACCTCTAGGATTCCAGACCCACCATCTGGCAGAAAGATGTCAGGAGAGGAGACGCCGCGCTCATCTCCTGGGCAGGCCTGGCCTGGGGACTGCCAAGGCCGCAGAGGACCCGGCCTGTTTCCATCCTCAATCACTGCTTTGCTTCCCACTGTGACTTCTTTTTGAGAAGCTTTGGAAGGAGAGAGTTTCTAACCCAATCTCTGAACACACATTCATCTTTCCTTGGAATTCCTTTTGATTTCCATCCATCAATCAATATTTATTAAAAATCTGAAGCCCTGGGTGATGTAACCAACCAGAACCCTCTTCCTAGGACCCTTCCAGCATCTGCCAGTGGCTTTCCCACCCTTCTTTCTGCTTTACCCTCCTTAAAATAACTCTTGTTTTTATATTTCTCTCTAGTAAGTGGGAGCAAAACTGGAACTAGCAAGGAAACTTGCTAAGAGATCAGACCAAGGTGGGAAGGAGGCTTGGTTCCCAGCCACAGGCCATTGGGTGGTTCAATTCACAGTCAAGTTTGGTACTGGTTATGGCCTCCCCTGTGCTAGAAGCTGGCAAGACTCTGCCCCAGCAGGTGAGCAGGATGCCCCCACCCTAAGCAGGTTCCCCTCTGAGGTAGAAGCCAAGACTCGTACACCCTGACATGTGAATAAGCTGACATGATGGTCACATGTGACAGGTCACAGGTTCCATGACACATACACAAGAGAAAACGCCCTCGTGCACATAACAACGCTCTTGGTTGACGACCTAGTACATCTTCACTTACAGTGACACAGGAAAAGGGGTGAAGCGTCAGATGTGCTCTACAGGGTCCCCACACTTCATACTCGAGCAGGACACTTGGTGCCCGCCTGGAAGAAGCTCTCCTTTGCCCACCCCCTGTGGTTCTTATCATCTTAAGTGGTGATCATTTCAGGATCATTCCTCCTAGGCATGGGGGAATGCTCTCCACCTGCTCCCATCTCCATCCCATAGCCCTACTGAATTAGTGTGACATTTTGTAATGATCAAACGAAGTAGGATAAAAACACGTTTCCACGTCGTGAGCCGGTAGCGGGCGGCATTACAGGCTCGGAGGCCGCCCTCGTATTCGCCCGGGACCTAGCGAAGCTCACGGGGCTGTCTGCTCCGTGGAGCCCTGGACACTGCTGACCTTGCAGGCGGCGTTGAGCCAGCTCCAGCTAAAGACACCAGCGACGTGCACGCTGGCAGTGGCTGTGGATACTTTCAGACCTCGTCGTGCGTTTCTGCTGTGGTGGACGACACCGAGCCCCCTCTTTCTGAAATTTCTTCTGGTCCTCTACTCCTCTGACCCCTTCTTGGGCTTCAGAGTATTCCTTGCCCTCAGCTCACTCCTTAAAGATTGAGATTCTCCCAAGCCGCCCCTCATCCCCACTCTCCTTTCCAATAAACTGGTCGTTATTGGAAGGTCTCGCACGTTTTCATGAATTAACTACCATCTGCGTGTCAATGAGCCTAAAACCAGAATCTCAAGCTTTGCCACCTACTCGCTGTCACCTTGGGGGAACAGGGCAAGTTGCTTCTCTCAGCCTCAGTTTACTCACCTTTTCAATAAGGTTGACTATGCCTCCTGCCTTGTATATTTGTGAGAATTAAATGAGGGTGCACGTAGGGCATTTAACACTCTGCTCAGCACTTAGAAAGGTGACAGGGGGAGGGGAGGGGCCCGAGCTCTATTTCAGACCAGCTAAGTGCGACGGAATCTTAGAGGCCAGGTACGAGGTGCTTTGGGCCTGAGCAAGTTGGTCAGTTTGCAGCCTGTAAAGTGCCCCAGCTGACTTTCATGCTTATTTATGGCAAACCCCGGGGGCGTGCCCCTGCAGATCGCCTGCCTTGGCTGCTTCTCTCACAAACCTGGCGCCACACAACCCATGCTCCACCTGCTTGCCTCGCCCACGTCCTCCCGTGAATCTCTGACGTTCTCCACAGAGCTCTCTCTCCTCTTCCCCCAGTTCAACTGTTTCCTATAGTACGAGCTCACAGGCAAACACCCGGGCTGGGCGCATCTTCTGTTACCCAGGTGTACCTGTTAAGTTAGGCGTAAAATCGACTTTTTTACTCTTGTTTTTATCATGTGAAGCACATCTGCCTCACTTCAAATTTGGCTCCACCGTAAATAGTAGTAACAGATTCCAGGGGCATTTTTTCCTGCTCCCTCCAAAGGATGCTGTGAGATAGCGCCTATGCGAGGAGCTAGTAAGCCAGGCGTGACTCCCTATGAGACCAGGTGCCGTTATCGTGACCTGACCTCCACTTGTCACATTTTCCTGCCACTCTTCTCTTGCTTTTCATCACTACTGATAAGGAGGAAGAATTTATATAATGGAATTTAGAAACCTGATTTTTTAAAAGGTCTGAAATAATACATTATTTCAGTACTTTGCAGGTCGTGAATCTATTGCTTCAACGCTTTAAGTCAGTATTCATCTCTCCTATGCAACATATAGCTCTGCTGTTCATGAATCCAGTGTCCAGGGCATTTAACATACAAGTAACCTCCTTTTGCCCTTTTCCAGTTTCTACTTTCTTCTTTCTGGAATTTTTCTTTTGAGCATCTTCTTTAAACCAGAAGTCTGAACGATTTCCTTCAAAATTTGAAAGGGGAGACTTAGTGATTACTCTAATTTTCATTACTGGTGGGTGTCTCAGGTTCCCATTAAAACGATTAGACAGGATCTCAGATAACCAATTTTATAATATCGTGGACCAACTGATGTAAGGTAGGAGTTCACTCTTACCAGATAGTCTATTACGTCCCACTTTGCGCCTCGCATGAGGGGAAAAGCAGAGGCTTCCGAGGCCTTGGAAGTAAATTCCTTGGTTCTGCCTTTCGAAATCTCTGAGCACATTACTTAGTCCCTCTGGGCCTCACCCTCTGAGCCTCAGCATCTCAGAGGACTGATGAAAAAATATAAGATAACATAGGTAAGGATCTGACAGGGTGCCTGGCAAAGAGTAAATACTCAATCAAATTTAGTTCAGAATGTCCACGCTTGGCTGCGATGTGGTAGCTTTTAGAAGAACAACCATATTCCCTCCAAGAGCAACGAGAAAATCCGAAGTATTGTATCTCCTCAGCTCAAATATCAGAGCACTTCAGACAATAATTTAAAGAGCCCATGGGACACAATTAAATGTCGAAATATCCATATCATAGGGGTGCTTGAAGGAAAACAAGAAGTTGAAGGGCTATTTGAAGAAATAATGATGAAAAACTTCCCTAATCTGGTGAAGGAAATAGACACACAACCCCAGGAAGCTCAGAGAGTCCCAAGAAAGAGGAACCCAAACTAAGACAGCTCACAATTAAAATGCCAAAGGTTCAATACAAAGAGAGAACCTTAAAAGCAGCAAGAGAAAAGCAGTTAGCTACCTACAAGGGAGCACCCAAGAGACTGGGAGCTGATTTCTCAAAAGAAACTACGCAGGACAGAAGGGCTGGGCAAAAAAAAAAAAGTTCAACATGATGAAAACCCAGGATCTACAACCAAGAATACTATATCCAGCAAAGCTATCATTTTGAGTCAAAGGACAGATAAAGATCTGCCCAGACAAAAACAACCCGTGGGAAACACCTAGAAATACCATGAGGAAGAGGAGAACATCGATCCCTTTGCTTTTCTCACCGAAGGGTCCATATCCCCAAATAGGATTTACCATTAAATGTTTTGGACCCTGTTTTTGCCTTCTTCTCTTGGGGAAGGAGCAAAGAGGAAAATCGTACATTCACACTTACTATTTGTTCTTGGTAGAACAATGGAAAAGAAAGTGGAAAAGAAAGAATATTCAAATGTCTGCTTAGATATCCTATAAATCAGAGGGTACTTATAATTATTTTTTCTGTTTACCTTTTTAGCCACCCCTTTTTTGGAAAGATGTCAGGTTTTTGTTTGTAGTGAGAATCTTTTGCCATGTCACATTGGGATACATGTTGTCATCAGCTCGTTCCTCAGCTGCCAGGAGCCAGAATCCTGTCCTCCGACCGCAGGGAAGACTTGTTATCACGATTCTGCCCTCGGATTGTGTTGATGAAATATGTTCTTTGTGGAGATAACAGCCTCAATGGAAAAATGAATCTGTACTTACACAGGTTAAAGAAGAATTTGAGCAACTGACCCCTGCTGCAGCAAGAGGACTCACAGAAACCTTGAACTCATGACTCCTGAGAACAAAGGAAGCTTTTTTGAAGATCAAATAAAAAATACAAATAGTGAGTCAGGAAGCACATGGAATGAAGATTCCAGCATTTTTTCCACTCATATTGCTTTTAATAGTACTTGAGATTAAAGGTCAAATAGAATTCAACACAATGGCCCTTGGAAAGATTGATTTCGCAGATTCTAACTATTCACCTCTTCACTCAGAACTGTACTTCTCAACAAGATGTCTGTCTTCATCGCACTTTCCATATCTGTTATCTCAAATACTAGCCAGCAGAGTGTCTACTTTTAAAACAATCCCTCGGACTTTTCTGCATTAGATGCTCATTCATTCATTTACTTTCTCACTCAGCACGTGCTGAGTGACTACTGACCCAGAGGATTAAAAGAGAAAAAAAAACAAAGTTGTGTCTATAGTATGTTCGCTGCCTAAGAGGAGAGATAAACAAATTGATATTTAGAAGATGATTTGTGCGGCAGAGTTGATGATTAAACACTCTTTTTCAAATTTAAAAAGTAATTTCTTTGCTTTCTAAAACTGATCTATTCCCCAAGCCCTTCATCCAGCCGGGCCAAAAGAAAAGTTTCAATTCAATAATTAATGGCCTCTCAGACTCCCGGGGATTGTATCCTGGTCCAGTTGACGCCTCTCATCTTCGGGCCCTGCAGAACCACAGCTCATCCTCTTGTCGTCGGATCCATCACCCTCCACCGCTTTTATTAGTTCACACGTCTGCAAGCTCCCACTAGAACGGAAGCCCCTACTGGGCAGGGATTGGTCCTCATCGATTCCCATTCTCCCGGCGTTGGGCACACCACAGAGTTGGCCGTCAGCCATCAATCAGAGCTGGCTGGATGGATGAAAAAATGAGTTTTCCTGAAACGCTTCATAGCACTTGTGACTTAAATCTTCATTTGATTCCAAACGATTCACATTAAAAATCACAACAGGATCAGCTCGTAGCAGGAAGAAAAGAGCTTTTCAGAGAAAACTTGGAAGGACACTCCATCTCTCTGTCATCAAAGATATCTATCGCATGGCCCTTGACAAATGCCACCAATAACGACAACAACAAGTAGCAGTCGAAGGAAAGGTTAAATTCGTTGACCAACCTTAGCCGAGCACTGACTGTATCACAGCCGTGGCCTTTTAGAAGGATGTAAACTAGGCACTGTCCGGGATCCCCCAATCATTGGCTTATGTTTCCTTTTAAGGAACTGCACTGACGATCTGCTCAGCATCTCCGAACTGAAGGCACCCCTGGCCTCGAAGGGACCGAGCCTCCGAAAAGCAGCCCTATCCCGGAGGGACCGGACGCCTTTCTCTTCTGGTTTTGGGATCGTCGTTGTGCTTCCCACCTCCAGCCCACAGAGGTGATGTGACTTCCTCCGGCGCACAGACGGCCACCAAGCAGCCGTCGCCGCAGGTGCAGAAATGCTTTTATCATGAATGATGCCTCCTCACTGGGAACTAGGACAGACCTGCTGTGTTTGTCACTCTCCAGTTATTAGGCAACGTCTGCAGGCACCCAAGATTTCTATTGCACGCTTATCCTCTTCTGCAGCAGAAAGCAAGTGCTCTCACAGCTGTATTTGTTTTCTTTGGGGGAAGACAGAGGCCAGAGAAACCACAAAACAGTCTAAATCACAGTTCCTCCTGCGCTTGCATAAGGGCTACAGAGGCAGGTGCACAGTGTTTGTTTCTTCTGGGTGTACAGTAAGTTCTCTGAGCTTTCATATTAATAATTTATAAGCAGCCATCAGTCCTGCCATGTGTACAAGTCCGACTGCTGTCTTAGCTGCGCCAAAGCGCTGCTTGAAAAGACACACCTGACGGCTGTCCCTGCCCTGTATGCCCGCTTCCCATCAGCATCATCATCCCTACCCTCACCCTGGAGGATCCACAGAGTGAGGAGTCACTGCTGGGTGGAAGGAGTCGAACTGAGAGCCTCGTCCCAAACATCTTAAATTCCGAGGAGCCGAAGGGGTCAAACCTCCTGAAGGATGATTTCACCGGATGAAGCGTTCTAGGGTCAGAGATGTTCTCTTTCAACACATTAAATACCCGCTTGTGCTCCTTCTTGCCCACGTGGCTTCTGAAGAGGGGTCTGACGTCCTTTCTATCCTTGCTTCCCAGTAGGTAAGGTGTTTTTCTTCTCTCTGGTGTCTTTCAAGATTGTCTCCTTGTCTTTGATTTCCCACCGTTTGATATCATGTGCTTTGATGTAGGTTTTTGTGTGTTTTTTTCCTGCTTGGTGTTCTCTGAGCTTTCGGAATCTGTGTCTGATGTCTATCAACAGCTTTCGAAAATTCTCAGTCATTCTGGCCTCCACGGTTCCTTCTGTTCCTTTCCCTTTATGTCCATCCTGGCATTCCCACGATCACATATTACACCTTCTGTAGTCGTCCTGTGGGTCTCAGATATCCTGTTGTCTTTTTCATTCTTTTTTTTTTTCTCTTTGCATTTCAGTTTTCGAAGTTCCTACTGACGTTTCTTCGAGCTCGCGGACTCTTTCTGTGGTTGTGTCGTCTGTTAAAGAGCCCATCAAAGGCATTCTGCATTCCGCACACAGTGTTTTTGGTTTCCAGCCTTTCCTTTTGATTCTTTCTTAGAACGCCCATCTCCCCGCTGGTATCATCCATCTGCTCCGAACGTGCTGTCCACCTTTTCTGCTAGAGCTGTTAGTGCATTAATCACAGTTTAAATTTTTCAATCTAAGAATTTCAACATCTTTGCAATATCTGACTCTGGTTGTGATGCTTGCTCTCTTCCAACGTGTTGTCTTTTGGTGAGTCTTAACATTTTTTTATTGAAAGCGGACGCGATGCACTGGGTAAAGGGAGCGAAGGCAATTAGGCCTTTTGTGTGAGGTTTTATGTTTATCTTAGAAGGAATTAGGCTGAATTCAAGATGGTGATGGACGTCTGAAGAAAACAAATCAGTTGGTAAGAATCTAGCACTTGATAGGAAGCTCGATGCTAGACCAAAGGATCTAGCTTATCACAATCATGAAAACATGGTATGTGGGTCAAATCAGAAGGAAGAAAAGAACTGAGAAGACAGAGAGGGAATGCTGGACAACACTTTCGGGAGCACAGACGGTCAAAGCATCTAGGTTCAAATGGCATCTAAGAAGATCAGATCTGGAGCCAAAGAAAGGAAGTAGAGCCAGAGGTCAGAAGCAAGTGGCATCTGGGGTTGACAGAAAAGCAAAATGGAATTGCTGTACAATTGCTTTGGGGTCGTTAACTGTGTATGGTGGATGGCGCTGTCTTGGAAGAAAAGAGGTGACAGTATGTTCAGCACTCTACAGAGAAAGAACGAAAGACGGGGGCGTAGCAGAGAGGAGTTGTTTGCAAGGCACATCATTGTCAAAGGACTGGTGATCAGATCTGGTAAGAACTCCTACAAATGCATTTCAGAAGTCAGCCCGATGGAAAAATGGGCAAGAGACATGGATCGGAAAATTACAGAAAAGAAAATCAATCTCACCATAATCACAGAATATAAAATAAAATATCAAAATAAAATATACAATCAAAATGAAAAATGATAAAACATCAAAATAGAATATACAATCAAAATGAAAAATGATAAAGTGAACTATTATTAATACACACACAAGTCGGCCAGCTTTAGTGGTTATAACGATTCAGCTAGACACATATACTCAGGTAAATGCCGAAAGCAATGCGGAAGGGTCAAAACCAGTGGAAAAGAACGTGAACAACATTTTACCGTTTGGGTAAATCTGAAAATGTGCAAACGATACCACATCATGATGTCTGATACATCTCTACTTAATAAAGTATGAAAACAGTGACAAAAGACACACACCCATTTCAGGCGACTGCTGGGGGAAAAGGGGAGGAAGTTGCCATGTGGGGGTGAGGGGTGAGGAGGGGGTGGAAAGGGGTGTTCCGCTTCAGGCTTCAGATGTATCACCTTCTTTTCTTATAAAAAATTAGACCGAAAGCAAATATGACAAGATGCTAAGGTTTGGGAAACATAGTTGGTGATAGTACATTTTCTATACTGTTCGAAATGCTTAATAATCAATTGTTTGATATTAGAGACAAACTATGTGAAACATTGGCATTCACTTCCTCTCTTGGGGACAGTTGGAGAAAGTCACTTGCTCATATCCAGCTGAGAGAGGTGCGTCTGTCCTTGCCCATTTTGGGTCATATTCTCTGTTAGTAGACTTCTTCTTCGTCAATGAAGGTTTTGTCCTGGACCTTATGATTTACACGTTTACTTCCACACATCACAATTTTAATTTTAATTACAAAAAATGCTCAGGTTCTTCATTTAAAATATTTCAAAAGTCAAGGAGGAAGTACAGGGTTGTTGCTTATTTTTTAAATCAACTATCATAAGATCTACTTACCTGGCAGCACATTCTTGCTGAAAAACACGGACTATAAATGCTTCTCTCATTCGACTTTCCAGTTTTACTCTCTTCTATGTTGTGGCAAGAGATGAATTTTTTCAAAGATTCTGAACTTTTTGGTGGGAACAGAACAACTATCAGCTTGGGCAAGATGAAAAAAGGCTCATTCGTTGTTCGGAAATTATGGACTTCGTATTTCACTTCTCAAATGCTTTGAACGTCTGGTTCCTACAGCTGAGCGACACCCTAGGACAGAAGTGCTGCTTCATCCCATAGCCACGTGGCGACACAAGAACACACAAGGACACAGGGAAGTAGCCCCCGGGAGAGTCTCGTGAAAGAGAGAGCAGCCAAGAACGAGTTAATCTACAGCCTCACAAAGGGCAGGCTGGTCGCTAAGAGTTCGCAGCCGCTTAAGCGCCAGATCAAATGCCCCAGCATTAAAGAGCAGCTCGTTCCTGCCCGCCTTACTCCTGAATGCTCACAATAGTAACAGTTTTGGAAATCGCTTCCAAAAAGGTATTATCGCTCACGATATTCCCACCACAGTTTAATCTCTCCTTCTGGGTGACATCACATCCACATCGGGCATTCGTATTTCTGAATAAGCCTGCGGCTTGGGCGGGGGCAACCTGAGCCGTGCTTTCTGCCAGGCGCGGCGGAATGTGCAGCTCCGAATGGTTTCCAGATAGATCAGTTCCCTTCCTGTCCTGTCCAGGGCACCGCGTTGCCACATGACCTTTGCCAAGTCACTTCTTTCTGCTTTCCCATAACATCAGGTTGTAATTATGATGATCTCCCTCGGAGAAATGCGATGAGAAGCTATTCAGAGCAAAGACTGTAAAAATTACAGACCTGGGGGGAGAGGCAGATATTAAATGTAGGAAAATGTTCTCAATTGAATATTCATTTCCTCCCTGGGTCAACGTCTCCTTAACATTTATTCGTAAGGACAACAGTAGCAGGAGGGCCTCATTAGGCCTTTCTGTTAATGCTATCCACTAACTATATATTTTTCAAGCCAAATATGGCCTTGATTTTCAGACAAATAATTTGTGTGTGTGTGTGTGTGCGCACAGGATATCTTTTCATTGTCCTCTCATCAACCACGTGGTCTTTCTTTTTTCTTTCCCAAGAAAACTGAGGTCATTTAGTTGGTTTTAAATTGGCAACGTGATGGCATTCGTGCCAGACACATGACACGTCTTAGTAGCTGTCTGGACCTGCGTCTGGGATCATATTCCCCTCCATCCCCAATATGAGTTCCAAACACTTGTGAGCGCGCTGGAGGGCAGGAGGCTTAAAGAGGTGAGATCAGGCCAGGCTGGCATCCACTCTGCAGGGTTCGGGGGCCAGAGTCATACTTCAAAGTGGTGCGGGGCAGTGATTGACAAGGCACCAGGGCCGCCCCTGGTAGGTGGATGGGCAACGGGAGAAAAATCAGCTGCTTGGGTACGTTCTTTCAAGTTTCTGTTTATCTTCCATCTGTAGACTCTTTAAGCTGCCTTCATATTTGGATGTGGACAGTGAAGTATTGCTGACCAGTGCCAGAGTCACAGGAATATCCTGCTGTGCTTTTGATCTTCCCATATGACTGGATTTCCTGGATCATCACGTTGCTGTGTGTGCACACATGTGCACACGTGAATCCTCTGGCACATCTCCCAGAAGCGTGAGTCCTGGGACAAAGGGTCCATTGGTGCTTTCAAAAGGCAATATTGATCACTTTGGCTTTTGTTGGCTCGGGGCCAGACACTCTGTCTTTCATCGCACAAGATGGCCCCCGACGCCACAGGCCTGTGTCATGGTGACAGGCCTCGGCAGCGCTTCCTGAAAAGTGGAGTCAATTTTTAGGAGCTGCAAAAAGAGTTATTTTGAGATGGAACTTTGTGTTTTGCCAACTCTGGCAGTGCTTGGAATTTGGCTCTTGTCTTTTAACCCTGACAGGCTGTGGGACGATCTATGTTCAGCTACATTATTCTTTCCAGTATTCGGTGGAGCAGGAAAGTCAGCAGGGCAGAATCGGTCACTGCGTTTTTTCCCCTGTGGTTTTGCTCAGTTTGCTGTCTACTGCCAGGCTTAGGCAAATCCGTAATTGAGCCTCAAAGTTAACGATAGTTCAAAGGTCAAATTCACCAGGATGAGGGGAAGAAATCTCTTCCTGAGTTTACCTTTTATATACAGGATTAGGAAAATTACAAAATCAAATAATTCAGAAAAGATCTTGATGCTAATGTTTGATCTTTAAAATGATACAAATCATCAGTGACTAGAATAGAATAACACAAGCATAGAATAAAAAATTATGATTATCTTTAGGCTTTCTTTAAATCGGGAACGTGGCTACAAATTACGGACCGATTTTAAGCTTCTAGATTACTTAGAAGAATACACAAGAATCTTTTCTCCTTTCGTCCCAAACTACTGTGTCTAAAATTTGACCTAAGCAGGAGATGGGATAGAGTGTTTCTTATTTCTGAATTTCCATTCTTCTTTTCAGCCTCACTGTCTTCTTTGCACCAAAAGTGTGTTGACTCCCTTTTTTCTCTACTCACAAGGTGTATTTGCACAGTCGCACAACACCTGAGCATGAATTTATTTTCATGTATAAACCTTTCCTGTCTTCCAGAGATATCATTTGTTTAAAAAGAGAGTGTAAGGAAGGAACGCTCACAGCAGGTTTTCAGACATCATGGCATCCATGAGAGGGAATGGCTTAGACGAGAACTTTCAGGCCCATCGTGATTTTCATCCCAAGACGGAGACCCTGACGTTTACTCCTGTGATGTGTGCGGCTTGGTTCGGAGGTGAATCAGCTGTTTTCATTAGTCTTCACTTTACTCCACTCCTCAGGGATGCCACAGAGCAGGTCTTTAATCCAGGCCAAGTGGAACTTAATCTGAATTCCAGTCATTCCACCAGTAATGGAAAGAGCACATGCTTCAGAATCAGGCAGGGGTCAGCTTCCTCGTTCTGTCACTTACCAGCTGTGGGATCTTGGGCGAGGTATTTAACCTCTTCAAACCCTCCGCTGCTCATGTGTAGAGTAAGGATAATAGTCCTTAGTTAATGGGGCTATTAAGAGGCTAAGTGACATAATGGACGTGAAAGGCCTAGCGCACCATTTGACGCAGCTGATCCTGTAATAGAGTAAAGAACTGGGTATTCTTTAATGTCCGGAGTCTATCAAACTCCACGGAGCTCACTTCTTAGTGACAATTCACGTAGTCTGAAAACTCAGCTGTGATAATTTTAAAAAACTATTTTCCATGGTTATGCTATTGCCAGTGTCAAATTTAAACTTGTGATGACAGCACAGCTGTGAACTGTTTGGGTGTCACAGCCCTTGAAAGTGGGGCGATGTGACAGTCCTGGAGAAAACGGCCATGTTTGGCATTCTTTGGGTACACTTAGATTCTCAAACGCCCAGACAGAAGGGCTGATTGAATCTTTCGTTAACTCTGAGTGGCCCACTTCGAATCCTTTCTTTGAAAGTAGACATGTTATAACTACTCTGTATTTCCATCATGGATAACTGGGCCCTCTTTGAGGACTCATGTTTCAAACTCTGAGAGAGAAACTTAATAACAAAGAAATTTAAAATTTGAGAGTAAAATGAGATGCGTTCAATGATAAGCCTAGGATAGATAGTCTATTGACGCAATAGAATGATGCTTTTCCTTTTAACAATAATAATAGCAGCCTTGAAAGTCTAGATATGAATATTTTGACCCAGGAAATCACTCTCTCCATGTCCTTGAGGGGACATGGCATTTTGCCAACAGGAGTAAGCATCTTGTTTGCTAAGGTTGTTTCACCTTTCACAGTTCAAGAGCCTATGGGCACTTGAGGAATTCCAAAAACTAGACGATGAGCTTATCATGTAAAAGAATTGGTTGAGGAGAGCCCAACAGTCCATGGGAAGAATGCAAAAATAGATAACGATCAGGAATTTTAAAAGATTCATAAAAGATGAAAAAAAAGTATTATAAAAGAGTAGTCCATACAGCTTTTAACAACAAATCTGGAGAAGCTGAAAAAGAATAAATTCCTAGCAAAATAAAATTACCAAAGATGAAACGGAAAAAATGCAATGGGTCATTTACCACAGAAGAGATTCTCAAATGATTAGATTTGCCATGAAAAACAGCACCAGGAACAGATGGATTCGTAGCTAATTTTATCTGATAATACAAAAATAGATAATTCCAATGTTGGTTTTACTACTCCAGGCCATAGAAAAAGGTAAAAAATTTCTTCAACTTATTTTTCAAAGCCCGTGTGGCTTTTATATTAAAATCAAACAATATTAATGCAAAAGAGAAAGAGCAAAAGCCCATATCACCTACAGATAATGATGCAAAAGACATCCTCATAAAATACAAGCAAATAGAACATGTGTTACATAAACAGAATAAACAGCTATTTTTTCATAAGTACAGTTCATTGCAGGGATAAAAGGATATTTCATTAATTATTAAGCTAATCCATCATCAGAATTCTGAAGGTAAAAACCAACATAAATCTATTGCTAGATGCTAAAATGTCATTTAATAAATTCGGCAGCAATTCCTAATTTTTGAAAAGTTTATTTATCTAAGTAAATAAGTTATTAGCATGGTGTGGCAGAGTCAACTATTTCCCAACTATCTTTGCAGTAGGTTGGGGCCGGGTGACAAGTTCTGGCCAATGAACTGTGAGTGAAATGAGACTGTTAAGGATTGATGCACTTTCAACATTTCTTTGTTCCCTGCCTTAAAACACTTGGAAGCCACACGTTCCAGGTGGCATAGCTACAGTTTTGAGGAAGAGTGGCCAATACACATTGAACTTTTCATAAAAAAAATTAAACTTATTTTCTTAAGTCTTTGTGATTTTGGCATTGACTATCCTAATCCAGAGATTAATATTTTGAAATAAGTTATTGCTGAAATTAAAAAATTTAAATGCATGCCTTGTGAAGCAGCCAATGAGAAAACCGACATCAAAGGAAAGAAGCATAAAAATTAATGTTACTCAGTGGCCAAAAAAAGGAGAAAAAGAGAAAAAGATTGAACCTGCACTTGTGGTAACTTGGTCTTTAGGCCAGGCCACATGCATAGCAGAAGAGATTAGAAAAGACAACAATTAGAAGCAAATGTTGGCTATCGCTGATTGCTTTTGTCAAAATATTACAAGGAAGTAATAAACTCATCAATGGACGATGTCAGTGGGCAGAAATTAGAAGGATTACAGAAAGAGGAGAAAGGTCATACAGGGTTGGGAAAACTAACTGTATCAACCGCTAGGAGTATGAGATAGTAACAACAATAATAATAAAAAAAAACCACGAAGGGTGAATGTCCCATGAAACCTCCCTGTCGGCAAAAGTAATCACATTCCGGTTTCTCACCTTCAAGCCTGAAAGCCTCCAGATGGCTGCCATTAAGTTGAGAAAGACAAGTGTACAGATAAGAAAGCAAAGATATAAAGCAGATCTGAACACTGTGCTTCAGAATGATGGAGGGTCTGGTTACTGGCACATGGCACCAAGCGAGTGGATGAGAAGCTACATTTTTTCAGTGTTACACCTACCGAGATTTTAAGCAGCGACCTTGCCAAGCAAACGTAGAGCTTAGACCTCAGTAAAAATTTGTTCAAGACGTGGAGACGTCTACATGCCATCAAAATGGATTACCACGCCTCAATAAAACAACTAAGAAACCATAGAAAATGTATAAAAAATTGTTTTTGACATCAGGCATGAGGCAATGGAGGAAAATGACCCATGAGAGATGGGAGACAAACAAGGTAAAGCCTAGAACTGATCCAGCTTACAGCCAAGAGACAGTCTTCAGTCAGGACACAGATGGGGGAATTCAAGAGCATGGCAGTCTCCCTGCGTTGAGGGGACAGAGCTTGCCGGAACCCGCCGGCGAAAGTCAAACAGGCCCTGAGAGGGGGAGTGAGGATGACAGAAAAAAACAGAGACAAGAGAAAGATTCGGGAGGGTTCACGGTCAGTACTGCAGCCTCGAGTTGACTCAGCTCACCCTATTCCTGCGTCACGATTGCGTGGGAGACCGGCAACTGCTTGCACCTGCACAGGGAGCCTGTTGCTCTCTCCAGGCTCCCATCCTCCTCCTTAACAATCAGCTTGTTCTCTGGAGCAACAGGTGCTTCTCAGTCGCTACCAAAGTAGCCAGGTAACTGCAAACACCTGCTGAGCCAACAATCCCTGTTCACCCAGAGGGCGGCCACCAATCAAACGGCTCCCGACAAGAGCTAGAATCCAGGGGAGTAAGACGTAGCTAAATTTTGGGGGGGAGAATACCAGAGAGAAGAAAGCTCTACAGAGGGAAAATTCTATATTCAGCTAAATACCGATCAGCACATTCATGTAAGAAATACCCAAGACTGAGGGGAAAAAAAAACACCTGAAAGGGCTAGCAGGAACAATCCCACCAGCCGGAGTGGAAAACCCCAGAAAGCATTGAGCTTCGATTACAGTACTCAGAAGGATTTTGTCTCAAGGTGAGAAAAAATTCACCCCTGAATCGACGCTGCTATGGTCTAGTGTAATAAAGCTTAAAAGCAAGATGTAAAGGGCCAGATTGTTTCCAAATCTTTTATCAATGTTCCAGAATAAAGCTCACGAATATTGACAGGAATCCCAAAACCAAGGAGCAAACAAGCAAACAAAAACTCCCTGGCCACCATCAAAGAATTCACAATGTCTGGCATCCAATCAGAAATGATCGAGCATGCAACCAATGGGATCGATAACACGGAAAAATTCAATTAATCAAAACCAAACCATCTGTGACGCAGATGACAGAATAACAGGCAAGGATGTGACGACAATTGTAACAATTATACCATCAAGAAGCTATCGGAAAGCTTGGATGTGTTAAGTAGAGACATGGAAGTTATAAAAGAAATCACAATGAACTTCTAAAACTGAAAGCGACACTGCCAAAGATAAAAAATACACACTGGACAGGATTAATGATGGGTTAGATATTGCAGAAGAAAGGATAAGGGAACGTGAAGATGCAGCAATAGAAATAGAAGGTACTGGGGGAAAAAACAGAGCTTCAGCGAATTTTGGTGTGACTATACACATCATTCTGCCCCCAAAGGAGAGGAGGGGAGAAGCAGAAAACAATGTGGAAGAAATAATGCTGAAATCACGGTCAAAACAATTTTATATTTGATGAAAATTGTAAACCCGTAGCTCTAAGAGCTCAAAGATCCCAAAACACTATCAACAGAAATAGGAAGATAATGGCAGAAAGGAATATTTTAATTAAATTTCTTAAAAACAATAATAAACACAAAATTCTTATAAGCAACCCCCCAAACGCATTACCAGAGGAACAAACATAAGAATGAGAGCAGATTTTTCCTCAGAAAAAATATATATATATAACTACATTAAATGCGAATGACCTAAATCCAATCAAAAGGTAGAAACGGTCGGATTGGATAAAAAACGGTATTTGTTATCTAAAAGAGATATGCCTTAGGCGCAAATAACAGGTTGAAATGAAAGGCTGGAAAAATCTCACGCTCAAGGTAATTAATTATAAGAGGGGAGTGGTCATACTCCTATGAGACGAATTAGACTTTCAGGCAAGAAGTATTTTTAGGGATAAAAAAAGACAAATTAGTGTTATTTGAAAATAGTGAGACGACAGCAATGCCACGGAGAAAAATCCCAAGCGTTTCTGAGCGACGTAACGGCCTGCCCCTGTGTAGGTAAAAGTATCATTGTTGGTGGCACTGTGCCTCTTGTACTGTACAGTAAACACCCCCTAGCAAGGCTCCTGCGACTCGGGACAACCGAAGGGGAGAGATTCCCAACACACTCCTACTAAGGTGACTTTGAAAGTTTCTATGCGTTCTTCCCTGATCTCCATTCATCCGGACGTTTCACTCAGAGTAACAGTCGCATCAAGACACAGTCGTGATCTATCAACTTTGCATCGTCACTTTGAGCAGTTGTCATAATATTTCACAGCGTGTGCGTCAACATTTAATTATTCATTTTCCCACTTTGGGGTGGTTTCAACGTTTTCGAAATTTCGCCATTGTGAATCTCTTCCCGCCTACAACTTTTCTGTCGTCAAAATTACTTTTCTAGGCCAGATTCCAAGAACTGGGTGTACTGGGTTCTTCCGTGTCTTAACTTTCTAGACTCTGTCACTCCATCATTTTCTCTAGCCACCATTTTTTTTGGATCAAGTACACGAAGGCTGACAACTGCATTTGACCTAGCCACCCTGCGATGCCCTGTTTCAGCTGGAACCCCAACCTTTCTAGCCGTGTTGGCACATCTGACACCCACTTTCCTATCTTAGAACCTCCGCCTAAAGGCATGGAGCAGAAGCAGTTAAACTCTCCACTATGTAGAGAGAAGTGTTCCCACTCCCTTTAAGAGCACGGACGATACGTAATCTGCAAAACATATAAAACGTGAAAGAAGTTCAGATTCCGCCGGGAAAAAGAGGGGTGAGAAACTGATTTATCAAGTGGAGGATAAGCTGCTTTATCCAAGATAATTCCCTGTGAAGACTCTCGGAGTGAATTAAAGGAGATCGGGAGCGAGATAAATAAAGTGCAGCTCGCCAGGTCCCTCTCGCTATTGACAAATACCCCAGGTCCCGCGGACGGCGTCTTTGAGGGAATGATTCACGTCTGCCTGGTGACTGCATGGAAAGGAAAAACAGGCCATCGGGGCCATTCTTCGTCTCCAGTCGAGCTGAATTCCTGGCTATTTTGTATTTCTCTGTTTGAACAAAAGGAAGAATAATGCGGCACGTTTTCCAAGAGTTTAAAAACGCAGAAACAAAGGAAACGATTCCAAGAGAAACAAATCACTTTTTTTTGTCATCAGATGCTGATGAAGCGGTCATCGATGACTGGCTTGGGCCCTGGACTTTCCCTTGTTAAGGGGTCTAGCTGGTGTGAGAACGACTGGAGCTTTCGATCCCGGCAGCCCTGGGGAGACCGCCCCGTTCCTCGGGAGCCTGTGATTCGGGGATCAGGAGGACCCAGGCCTGGGACTCCCAGCAGAGAGTCTGGACCCCAGCCAGCTTCAGTGTCACCGGAATGGGGACCTGCCAGGGGAGGCTGGGAAAGCTGTGTCCTCCTCTCTGCTGTGGTTGGCCCGACAGCTGCCAGGGGCTCCTCTGCGCATCAGATCGTCATCCTGTTGCCCACGGGGCAGGGGGCAGCATCTTCTAGAGCTGAACACATGGGCAGCTCTTGGCCAGTCTCCAGACTACAGCCTCCTGCTCTGGCTCAAGGACCAGAACGGACCCCGCTGACTGGGTTTCGGCCTTGGCGAGTGGAGATGGAATTGAAGGGTTTTTCTTTCCAAGTGCTAGGGCTGGATTTGATGCGCACACGCGCGCATTCGGCGTTAGAACCAGGCAAAGCCCGGACTCGGTCGCTTGACTTCCTACAGCACCATTTTCCTTTCAAACGCTGACTTCTCTGGCCTCGCCTCCACGCGCCGGCCTGCCACCTCCCGGCCACAGAAGTGCCGTCCACGGAGGCTTGCGAGCAATAGAGATTTTGTCCCCTTTGGCACGGGCAGCCAGGAAGACAAACAGCTACACCAGGCCTACCCAGGAGACGGTCCTCCCGAGCCGTGGACAGACAATACTTTTTACCCGATGTTACCCAAACTCGCAAAGGCTTCGAGCCACCTCGCGTTGCTTCTAGAAGCCTAGTCAACGTTTTCCTGGGGTTTGCTTGAGAAACGTTGTCGCCAGAGACGCCTCGTGTGAACCTGTGTGGGTCATGGCTCCCTTTCACCTTGCAGGCGACTTCAAGGTGGTGGCCTCGTTTTAGAAAAAGCACAGGACGCAGCACCAGAACGTTTTCCCTCGCTTTCCTTCTGTTTCTCCTTCTCCACGTCCCATCTGCACTAGTCCTAAACGGATTTCCCCCAGAGCCCTCGGGACCCTCTGTCTTGTGTCCAGCCCTTCCCTCGCCTCTGCCCAGCGCTCCCCGCTGTGGACAAAGGCCACGTTCAAGCCCTTGTCTGTATTTCCCCTGCCTGAGCCTGGGATCATTGTGGGGCTTTCCAAGGAAGACGCAGGAGGCCGGATAAGCCAGCGGTTGAAGCGGGTTTTATGACCGGCCAGGGTAGTAAAAGGCATCGGGGTCACCCAGGAAACTTTAATCAGCACCAGGGGTCACCGGATAGCTCTTCGGAACAGGCGAGGCAGAATGAGGACCAGAGAGTCACGGGGAGGAGGGGGACGAGGAGTGGGGGCAGGGGCTGGGGACGGAAAGTTCTCAAGTGATCAGAAATAACTTTTTAAAAAATCAATGTGTTTTGCAATCAGAAGTGGTACCAGGAGCCCTAATTGCCCGGCGGAAACTAGAGATCTGCTGCAAATTGAGATGAGGCTTTTACCCGAAGACTCATTTTTTCCCCCCTTGTGCAGTTCTGCATGAAAGTTTGGCCTTATGATTGGTCTCAGGATGGATATCAGATATCTCACCCTGAAGGGAGAAACATTCCCACCAAATCCTTCTCCCCCGAAAGGAAAAAAAAAAAGAAAAATTCTGCATGCAATAATCAGAGCCCGGGCAGACAAATTGGCACCGTTTCCCCCCCACCCCCCCACCCCTCCAGCCTCTCTTTTATTTTCTGCTAGAAATAGGACTGCAGACTTGAGTCACAATTCACAAATATTTGGTAGTATTATGTTGCAAGAACCCGGGGAGGGGGACCCAGAAGAAGGTAATTCTTAATAGCTTTGCCTTTCCTCACGCAAACAAACTTTATGCGTCTCAATAAATCTCCTGTTTTGTAAGTGGCCATTAAAATAGCAGATCATTTGATTAAAATTTTGTTTTCTTTTCACAACAGTCATTTGGAGTTTTGGGGGACCTCCAAATGTGGCCTCGGCCATGATGTCATTAGCATTTTATTAATGCATTCGAAAGGTTAAAAGCTCTTACTTTTTATAGGGCTTTTAAGAGCAAACATTTGATTGTCTCTGGCATCGACGGACTCTGAACCCATTAAAATGTGACAACAACTTCAGAACGGACCCTGTTGAAGGGTAAAAAATTGATCAAGGATTTGCCACATTTTTAATTGCTTCGAATGATATGGAAACTGAACGGAGGCCAGTATTTGGGAATGGAAAGAATTAAATCCAGCCCAACACCTTCCCATATAATAATGATATTTTTTCAATTAGGGTTTTCCCCTTGTAGCATTGAATGATTCTTTATGGCACAAAAATAGTTTATAGTTTGAAAAGTTTATTTTTTCCTCTCTAGACCAGTCACAATGCGGTCACTTTGTCATTAAAAATAAGATGGAAATTAAAAAGTCTGAGTGTGGTTCAGGTGTCCTGGCCTGCACAAAGCTGCTTAGGGGGGCGACTGTGAATTTTGCCTTTGTTGTTCGCTTAGTTGGGAAAGCGTGTGAGGCTCTGTAGATTTGAAATGGTGTTCTCCAACTTTTAGACGCTTGCTTTTAGCATTTAGGGGAGTCATGTAATAAACCCACAATAAAATAATAACACCAGTGGTATGGTTTCGGCCCAGCCATTTGTTCTTCTTTTCCATTTTGTCTCACTCTCATCGCATCTATTTTTGGGTTGGAGCACCCCACTCCGTGGAATAATATTTTGTATACAAAGAGTAAATTCCTCCCCCGCCAACTTCTCGTCTAAATAAAAAGGAACACGGGCCAGTCTATTTATTTTTTCCTCTTCTTACTTCTCCGATCATGAAGACTTTTCTACTTATTTTGCTGTTTTATTCATTTTTTCATAACTGATCGCTTTTGTCACTCTCGTACATTTGTTTTTGTTTTTTTTCGGAGCAGATGAGGGCCCTATTTTTTTATCCCTCCTGAAGGAACTATCTTCCGGAGCCTTCCTCGTTTTAATTGCTCCTGCGTTCTGAGGCATCGTGGGGGCTGCCTCCCTAGCAGGAGCTGATCAGCCGATAAGCTTGCATGACACACACTTAATTACACAAACAAGTCTTTCTGGAGAAAGTCTTCTGACAATTACCTTCCGAAATAAATACGCCCGGGTGACTGTCAATAGCAATCAAACCGGCCCGATCGGTCCTTAAAGCTGTTATTGTTCGCCCGTAATTAGCATGTTGATGTGATTAAAGCTGCATTTGACTCCTGATAAACCCCAGACGCCGACAGATAACGTTTCCAGCAGTTCAAAGCTGCTTGCATTAGGAGCGATATTTATCTGATTTGTAACCAATCAATTGGAAATAAAACTTTCCTGTGGCATGCCGTGAAAACAGCCAGCAGCAGCCCGGGTCCCCGAGCCCCTCTTTGCAGCTATGACCTTGGAGGAGATGGGTTCCATATGGCCGGGCACAGGAGCCCGGGCCGGGGTGGGAGAGGCAGGGAGTGTGGCCCTGGGCACAGTCCTCCCGACCAGTCCTGGCCGAAGGCGCCGTAACTGCTGTAACCAATTTTCGTGGAAAAGACTCTTTCGTGTGGCAGCGGCGAAGCCTGCAGAGCCGGGCTTTGGGAAGGGAGCGCTTGCGAGGCTGACGCTGCCTCCAATTTCTAAGTGATGTTCGATTCTCTGATCGGGTCCTTCCCCTTCTCATTCGGACTCTGTGCTCTGCTTCCATGCGCTTTCCATCTTCTACCTCCTTCCTCTCCTCCTTTGTGTTTTATTTTTACTCTTTGAAATGTGTGCTTGTTTTCTATAATAATATTTGGTTTGCAACTCCTTTAAATTTCTTTCTTCAAAATTACAGAGCTCTAGATTGTGAAGTTTTGAAAGACAGACGAGTAGTGGTACTCAAAGGCCTGTGAGCCGGCCAACGTGCCGCGGCCGTTCTACACATCCCTGAGCAGCAGAGATGCTCAGAGCATCTCCACCTCCTCACCGTGGGGACCGCCGCACCCTGCAACCTCAATTTCTGTACAGTGTCGCCTCTGCACAAACCTACCTATCCTTGTTTTCAGAGAGAAGAAAAAGAGAGAGAGGCCCTGCCTTCAGAATCCGTGTGTGCTCACTCAGAGCACCTCTTCCCTCGTATCCTGCACGGTCTCCAAACATTTCATATTTTTAGAAATGAAATAGAGAAAAGAAAATATTTTCTATAATGGAACCAGTGTTGACATGCAGACCTTGATGGATTCCCAGCCATGGCTCATTAAAATCTTTCTCTGGCTCTGTGGTAAACATGTGCCTAAAGCGCTCGATGCGCCCTGCTTTTTAAGTGCAGTTTTCAAGGGAATGTATATAAACAAAATACTTTATTGCTATTAAAATGAAAACATGGAATCTATGTCTGAGAATCCATTTACACTACTCCGGACACGTTCAAAGCCTCTACATTTTCATTTAATTATACGGTTTCTCACTGCCCATTTCAAGTGTTTTCTCAAACTCTAATTCACAACTTCACAGTCTCATACAGTTCCAGCCTGATTTGAGCGCACGTATGTCTGCTCAGATACCTCAAGTGCATTGTCTCGAAAGCACCAGAGCTTTCTAATCTCAAAATGACCTCATTTATGACATTTAATGTCTTGGAAATGAATGCCGTATCGTGAACGCATCACCTAGGGGCAGTTGCATTTAAACATTAGGGAACTAGGAGAAGAGATTATTGATGTAAAATGAACAACTAAGAAGATAGCAAAATTAGGGGTGACAAGGGTGTCTCCACTGGTTTGGGGTTTATGACTATGCCTTATAGCCAGGAGGATTTCTGGAGAATGCCAGGCTCGGGGAAAAGGTCAGTAGTGTGCGCCTCTTGAAAGAAGCTTTTATCAAATAGTTTAAACATTTTCCTTTCCATTTATTTTAGAAAATATTTTAGAAATCATTAAACATCCATTTTAAATAAGTTAACTGTAAAGTGATCTTTACTTTAAATGCCTTCCCTCATTTCTCCATCTCCTAATTAATATACATTAAGGTAAGTCTGTTGGCAAATATTTTATGCTACCCAAACACAAAATATTTATTCTCATCATTTTGATTTGGGATCCATTAGTTTGAGATTATTAATCATATGTTCTTTGGACCTATATTCCATTTATGCTGAAAAAATGTTAAGTATATTTTTGAAACTAAGGTTGGAATTTCTTTTGCACATAAATTATCTTGTACTTTGGCAACCATATGATCACTAGAAAAACAGAGAGGCTCAGAGCATTCAGAACTCGAGCCGGGGCCTTGAAAATACGCTCTGCACGTAAGTGAAACCACAGTGATAATATTTCAAGTAATAGAAGGAAAAATGGCTTGCAGATTTACAAAGAGAAGTCATGTACTTCTGCAGAGTTTTACTCTCATAGGAGCTGTCTGGCTTACGGACAAGTTAAAATTGAGATAACATCACATGAGAAAACGAAGGTCGGAAATCTGGCTTAACCAGGTTTTTTAAAAAGTTGCTGCTTGGGTGTGTGTTTGCACGTGTGTGTGTGTGTGTGTGTGTGTGTGTTTGTGTGTAACAAGGACACATGGGTGATCGTGGCCCATGACTGAGCTGCTCATTTTGTGTATCTTCTCCATCACTTACTTCTCTTGAATTGCCTAGCGAATATGTAACTTTTAAACACTTTTTCGGCAGGGAATACATAATTTCTCTAGCCGTTGGCTATAGCTGCACAATGACAAATACCAGAATGAAGACCGAAAAATCGGACTTGTTTCCCTTTACGAGGCCAAAGACCTGAGTGTCTGAAAACCACCGAGGCCCCGGCCTAATGGTTTCAGTTTGACTCAAGCGTTTGGCAGCATGCGGACGTGGCCACAGGCTCCGTTCCTGCTCTGCTGAGGGTCTCCGATGCAGAATATTTCAGAACATTTCAGCAGAGCAACTGCAGAAGTGATTGAAATGCGTTCTCCAGGCTGCACAGCTCAGGCGTGGAAGGTCTGAACGTTTTCCTTGCACGTAGCCAAGCCAAGCCGTTCTAATTCACAGCTCCCATCTCAGACCTCGAACCATTTTCTCCCACGTCAGTCTTCGCACTTGTGTGTTAATTCCTTTATTTGTGTTTCCTGAAACTAGCACGGCTGCTTTGAAAACTTCTGTGCACGATGGAGATTTCAATTTTGTTTGTAAACCCTATGCAAATCATCAACACATAGCTCTCTGTTTCTATGTTTCTTTGGAAAAAAGAAAAAAGAAAATCCTGACAGAGAAGGGAAAAACTCCTTATTCCAAGTTTTACCTGAAGACAGAATGGGCTTCATGCTTGACAGGAAAATCTTTCAAAGAAGCAAAATGCCCAAGAACTTGGACAGAATCTAGACAGCAACAAATAGTTCAGTTGCTACTGTCTCATTAGGTTGCAGGGCTAATTCATGTTTAAGTAACTCTCAATTTGGTAGAGACTGGCTTTGCTTTTTTTATTTTTTTTTTGGCGCGTTCCTGATCTGAAGCACACTTATGAGCACGTTCTGATGTTAAGTATTTCTTCCCAAGTCTGATTACACATCGGTGGAAACGATACCAGCTAAATCCACGCCAAAAAGGGTGAGGAAAGGACGTGGCCTGACGCTGTGTTTCACTCTGTTCCACGTATTCGTGATGCTCCTGAAAACTTACTCCATTTCCAAACAAATCTGTTTGTCTAAATTTAGATAAAAACCACCATCTTCTTTTCAGGTCTCCAGGTAGCTATATGAATAGGGTGATTCTCTTTTTCATTTTTCCACCATTGGAAACATATCGTGACAAAGCCCGTTTGAAAAGGAGCCCAAGGGAAGGCAATGGACTCTGTAAATAATGAATCTAGTAACCTCCACAGTTGGGGGCTCAAAACACTAGTTCTTAAGAGCAACGCAGACGAGCCTTCTGAGGGAAGTTCCCACGAACAATGTGGTGGAGCAAGGCAGCCTGGGAGGGGAGGTCTGGGAGGGGAGGTCTGGGAGGGGAGGTCTGGAGTCTCTGCAGACTCCCCCCGGGAGTGGGGCCCGGGCAGAACCCCTTTGCGTTCACGAACACGCCGTGTGCCACTCTTTACACGTGGCATGACAGCCCGACGGAGGTGAGCAGGGTGGGCCCCGGTGACACTGCTGCGGGGGGCTCTGCTGTCACTGCCGGGCCCAGAAGCAAGAACACTGAAAAAGGAGCTTTAAAAGGGAGGAAAAGAGAAAGAAGGGCCGGGGGTGGCGGGGGCAGGAGAAGAAAGAACAGGCACTCTCCGCTCCACTGGAAGCTATGCCAAGAAGCCAATAACTCAAAGCAGACTGAAGAAAGACGAGAAACGAGGAAAGAATAAAATGGTTTGGAGTCAGGCTGACAAACGCGCGAGAGAAAAATTCACATGGTTTCAGAGCAGGACTTGGCATCTGCCTCAGAAGTGTGTGTGTGTGTGTGTGTGTGTATGTGTGTGTGTGTGCAGCTCTCGTTTTTATTTCTGGAAGAATACTTTGCAATTTCTTTGCACTGAAAAAGATGAGTTATTTTCTTTCTTCTGGACTAGGGAAGACCCCCCCCCCCACCCTCCTTTAAAAACTCTACCTCCTCTAACCCCACGCAAGTAAAAAATACATTTTCTTTGCGAATTCACTAGTCACTCCCTCCTGTCTCTACCCACATCGAGTGCTGAAACCCGAGTGTGTGGGTCTGTTCCTCAGCTGGCCTTCTGACACCCTCTCATGAGGAAACAGGCCGAAAGCAGGCCGCCCCTGCGGCCGGTGTGCACTCTGCATCCCTCTGAGCAGTCTAAGCAGCCTCGGGGCCGAGGGCCGCCGGGACTCGGTCTATTCGGTCTCACCCACTGACGGCCGGTGTGGCAGCGCGGGCCTGAAACGCTCGTCTGCGACCAGGAATTTTTAAGGCCGTCCTCGTGGCCTCGGCAGCACTTTCCTGCCTGTGAACGGAAGCTCGCCACACGCCGTTAGTCCACGGGACTGTGTGAGGTGGCGACATCCGCAGGGAAAACGCACCGTTGCGATGCGCCTTTCCCTCCCACCTTTAAGCAGCAGGCCTGAGGATGTACGATTCGGAAAAACGGTCTCTTTGGAGAACGAGGAAGCCTGGGGGAAACCCCGAAGTGTGTCTAGATGAAACTGAATACCTTTCAGACAAGACACACAGACGCGCTTGGAACCGGGCGACGCCTCTCTGCCCGGGAAGCCAGGGCGCCGGTGTGGGCCTTCTCACTGGACCTCTCTCTGCAAGACGAGACTTGAGGAAGCAAAGCCCCTCAGGACAGCTGCCGGGGACTTTTGTTTTCTTCTGTGACAGGCATGCTCTCAAGGCCCTGGCAGCGCCCGGCCATACACGACCGTCCAGAAGAGAAGCATTCGAGCATCTCTTTTCTGTGTTTCTCCGTCCCCTCCCCAACCCTGCCACCAGCTTTAACCAAGTCGTGGAGGAACAGAAACACCTGCAAGGCCACTCTGGAGAAGGGTGGAGGTGGCTCCCACCTCTCGGGGGGCCCTGAAGGTAGCTGTGTGGCATCCAAGTTCCTGTGCCCCCGGGAGAAGTCTCCTGAAACGCATGGCCTATCCGATGTGTCCCCATTGCCAGTATTTTTTACATCAGAGACGAGCTTCTCAGAGGGTCACGACCCTCTCCGCAGTGCGGTAAGAAGTCTGATGTGAGTGACAGTGACGACGCACAGGGCCCCTTTCTGGGGCGGATGGTGGCTGCTGGGGGACGTGTGTTTGAACCGCATCATACACGGAGCCAGAATGTGGGTATTTCAGGACTGATTAAAAGACGACTTTGATTCATCGCTGCTACTTATTGAAAGTTCCGGGTAAGTGAAAGTCAAATCTGGCCTTTCCGGGGGAGGAGGAAGAGCATGAGCTTAAAGCTGGACGGGCCCGGATTCACATAATGACTACGCTCCACGTCAACCGTGTGACTCTTGGCCTCCCGATCGTCCGTAGCCTCACCCCTAAAACGGACCCTGCCTCGAGGGCTTATTAAGATAAGATGAAGAAAGTTCCTGGCATGTCAGAGAAACCAACAAACAGCAAGAGACAAATCCCAGACAGAAAATTCCTCAACAGGTAAAAAAAAGTGAAGACCAAACAGCGATTTTTGAAGTGAACCATCTTGGTGCAAGTCATTCCAAAGTCCAGTTGTCACCTCTCTCTACAACTGATGACCTCTCTGCACGGAGCGATTGGTGTCCTAAGCACCGAACATGCTCTGTAATCTGCTTCAGCCCCAAATATTCAGTTTTTCTTACGCTATCACAATCACAAGCCTGATATCTGCGTGAACACTGCGGTGAGGCCTATAGGTAGATTATTCCATTGATTCCACGTCAAAATTTTGGGAACTAGGCATTCCTATTTTACAAATGGAAGAATCGAAGCTCGACATGGTGAGAAGGTTCTCGACCACACAAACGGTGGAAGCGAGATGCAAGCCCCGTCCTCTCTGGCTGAAGATCTCAGCCTCTTGGGCCGCCGAACGCGGAATTTCACCAATGTCCCTGCCAATGACCACTTCGATTCTGCTCAACACTGGTGACAGATCCGCCTTTCCACCTAGGCACTCATCCCACTTTCTGAGAGTTTCTTTTTCTGCATTTCTTTGCTGTGAATCTAGTGATCATTGCTTGAAGCTGAGAGGGACATTGAAACAATGAAAAGGGATCTGTGTGCTAGCCGGTAAAAGGGGTGCCGCTGTATTCTTTACGGGTACCCTGGCCGTTCTCGACTTTCCATTACTATTCCGCAGGGACAGTAAGCGTTATTTTCCATTTGTTGGGATATTTTCGTGGCCAGTATTTTAGAACTGCACTTGCTCCACGTGGCTATTAACGTGAAATGTGGCTACTTCAAATTGAGATACGCTCTCGGTGCAAAATATACACCTGATTTCGGTCTTTATACAAAATACACACACACACACACACACACACACACATACATATGTTGATTTTTTTGAATGTGGCTGCTAGAAAATTTTAAATTACACACACATAGGCATCCACTGGCAGCTCGCGTTACGGTTCTGTTGGGAGCGCTGTTCTGCGCCCTCGAGAGTGGAAAACAGCAGATGTTTAAAATGCGTTCAATCCACACCTTGCCCACATGGCCTCAGAGAACAAGAACAGCAAAGGCTTATTTATCTTCCACCCTATGCTGTTTCAGCGCTTTGCGGTGTGCTTGGAGAGATGGTTCATTCCTTGGCATGTGGCTAGTGCTAAAGTGACTTTCCCTTAAGCATCCTTGTCTAAGGTTGATGAGAATTATTCCTTTATTGGCACCAGAAAAGTTGCCCTTTGTGTTCTAGGGGAGTAGATGGCCTTATCCCTTGAAAACTGTGGTGACGGCATCGGAAAATCTCAGGCATCTGTCCTCAGTTTTGTCGGGTGGGGGTGGTCGGTATGGAGGGGGCCACGCGACAGGTGGAAACTACACTAAACAGACTCCGGGTCTAAGGATGCTCGCAGACCGCCCTGTGCATCCACGACTTGGTCTGTCCGGATCCGAGCTGTCCTCCTGAACACGTTACCCGGAGTGAGCCGAGTCAGCTCTGATGACACCTCGACCCCTGTCCGGGTCACAGAGAGGAGGCTCCGCCGCTCCCATCTTGAAGAAAGAAGGAACGGCTCAGGTCAGTCGGCCCGCCTGCTCCCGCCCGCCGGGCCTGCAGCTGAGCCATATTTAGGGTCTGAAGCAAGATGTTTTAGTGCCTGGCTTTTTTTAACTGGCATATGTTAAGAGCTTTGAATTAGCAGGTGCATAAAAACTGTCAAAAAACACTTAAATCTCGAGACAGACTGTCAGTGGTATTAAAAAATATGGTGTTACATAAGCACGCACTCTCAACACGTCCAGCATGTTGCAACCTGGAAAGGACTTTCTCCTTCCTAGCCAGCCAGCAACGGCCGTCCGCCCCCGACACCGCGGGCCGGGGCCTTGGACCTCCGGAGGGAGGAGATGGGGCGTGTGCGTGCGTGTGCGTGTGCGTGTGCACGCGTGCATGGGGAGGGGGAGTGGGGGTCACAATCCCGGCAGGGGAAGTGTTCTCTTCTGTAGCTGAGTCTCCTTTGTTTCCAAGATCCCCATTTGTAAACTAATTGAAGGGGAAAAAAGAACTCCCGGAGCTCTGGGAGGCACACTTGAAATTGTCTTTTTAAGGAAAATAAATAATTTATACATGAAATCGAGGGGCTCTCCCTCAGGTTCCTGCCCGATTCCTCTGACATCAGTCTATTAAGAGGCACAGGGTTTGGATGAGATAAGAGGGGGGTAGACAGAAGCATCTAGTTACTTTTCCAAATTCCCTTTTAAACATAAAACCAAGCCAACAATGGGGGACACGCACAGTTCCCCACACCGTTTTCCCACTGGAAGGCATTGATGTTGTCGTTGTGTTTTACCTGCAGTGATTGGGAACGAGTTGGTTTCTGTAAAGGGCATGGAGGAGAACGCGTTTTTGCCAAAAGGAATGAAATCGAAGAAAGATCAACGAGTGGGTGTTCCGACCTTTCCTCCCCGTTTCGATGCGGGGCCTGGAACCGGGTGTGCGTGTCGAGTAGTTGGGCCTGGCTCCTCACGCGTGCTCACTCCCTCCTTCCCCCACTCCCTGCCCGCAGAGGCTCCTCCTGGCTTCTCCTCTGCTCAGTGTCAGCCACTTGACGCAACTGTCCCAGCAGGCCCGGAAGGAGAGGCTACGTCACAGGACCAAACGCCGGGGGTAAGTGTTTTGACTTCAGAAAAGCCGAAAAACACTTGTTGTTTCGGAAGTCGAAGCGCCAAGCCCAGGAAGGAAATTCCTGGAAAGGAACCTGGTCTTGGCACCGACCACCGCTTTAGGCTGAGAGATATTTTCGTCTTTGACTATGGAACAGGACAATCGTTTTCTCCCAACATCAGGAGGAAACCGAATCTTTACCAGCCCTGCAGCGACTTACCGATAGAAAAGAGGAAAAGTGCTCGGGCCCTCACCATGGAGAACGGGAACCACAACGAGAAAACAAGCAGAAAAGACCCAAACAAACAGAACTGCTTTTCATTCCCCTGTGTGAACTAAACAATCCCACCCCTCAGGGTGGATTGGCTGTTATTTGCGTTTATTTACATCTTGGCATTCATTTTGCCTTTCTCTAGAGGAGTCGGAGGTGTCTGGGGCAGGGAAAGTAGTTTTTCTAGGTTATTTCTATTAACAGTTTTCATCGCGCCATCGTGGTGATTGTACAAGACGTCAGGAACCTTTTTCCATCTTTAGAAAACGTCTGTAACACTATAATTCAGTTAAAACTCTTCACTTTAGCCCTTCGGTTCTGCTAAAACGAGACGGTCCATGGCCTCCTAACTGACTCATACGTGACACTTTGTCAACATTTAATGAACCGTGTTTCTGCAGCACAAACCTCAGAATAAGCCACGTCTCGTGCTGAATCACAGATTTCGAGGTGGGGGAGGTCGCATGCTCACAACACGCGCGGTGAGTAGGATGGAGGGGTGGGAGGAGGGTTCGAGGGGTTGTCTGACATTCTAAGCATCTCTCAGGATTACCATGGGGCCTCTCGCTTTCGGGACCCGCACCCCAGGTGTGTCGCAGCCTACAAAGCCCGCCGGGCCTGGTGGCTCACCTGCTGCGTGAGCCAAGTCTTCCTCCTCCTCAGCCGCCCCTCCCAGGTCCAGGGTTTCTGTCTCTTCCCACCGCTCTGAACCTGGGCACAACAGCTCACCACGGACTGCACAGGCTGCGGTAGCCAACCAAGGAGCCGCCGCCTGGATGATGCGATACAGAAGCGGGGGGGACATCCCCACCCCAAGGAGAAGTCCAACCAATGGGAAAGAGAAATGGGCGAGAGTTGGCCAGCTAAAGTCTTCTTCCCACCCACGGGCTGCGCTGACGCACCATTTCCTAACGCGGCTACCTGCGCAGGTTCCCGCTTGAATACACCTGCCGTGTGGCCCCCTTCGTCTCGCTCCTGTCATTACCAGTGTTGGCCAGTGCAGGTTGGCTTCCTCGTCCTTCCCTCCCTCGCTTCCTCCCTCCTCTCTCTGTCTGAACCCGCAAGGAAAGCATCAGCGGTCAGCCTTGGCCTCGGGTCTGCGTCCTGCGGAGCCCGAGCTAAGACAGGAGGTGGCATGAGGTCTCCCAGGAAACAGACGATGCAAAGTTAAGTAAGAACCAACGGCTTCTTCCCCGAATCCTTAAACTATCTGGGTCACAATTTCTACGTTCTAGAACAGCCGAGGGGCCTGCCCAGGTGAAGAGCATAAGTGTTTGCGTGCCAGGGAGACAAACGATCAAAGAAAGCAGGTTCTACTTAAAAAAAAGAAAAGTTTGCAAATGGCAGAGAACGTAAGACCTGACGATTTAATCAAATTCTAATTATAGAAAAGACGGGAAACAGTCAGGCATGCGGCTTCTCCCCAGGACGGCGGGATGTGGTGAGCGTTTCAAGCCCACTCGACTGGATGCCGGGGCCTGCGAAAGGAGGGCAAGCGAGGCCTGGTGTCTTCCTCAGTGTCACTGTTCTGGTTCTGACGGGGCTTACAGGAAGGCGCTTGCTAGTGGAAACGGAGCCGTCATTTGAAGGGGAGACCATCTCTTTCACGAGAGCAATGAAGAAGGACACAATCGTGAAGAACCCCCAAGGCCAACACCCAGGGTTTACACGGAAAACAGCGATGGAGCTTCCCTGCGGATGAACGGGACCGTGGGCAGTTGGGTCTCCCCAACCAGGGGACCTACGGGCCAAAGAGCAAGAGCAGGAGAAAGACGAGGCGCGTGCATGTCGCCATGGGGGCGCCGGGCAGGAGTGTGGAGGCCAGCCGCCAGGCGACAGCCGACGCCAGCCTTAGACACGCACGGAGCCCTAGGGCTTCGGGTCCCTGCCGTCTGATGAGATGCTCCCCGGTGTCCCCTGCTCTCCCTGCCTGCTCTGGCCTGCTTGCTAAGACCCACGCAGGGATCTGCGTCCCAGGCTCTGGGCCTCCTTTGGGGCCGCCTGCGACGTGTTTCCCAAAATCCTCGTGCTTTCTGCTTTTCTGGCTGAAAAAAAAGAGAAA
The DNA here is from genome assembly GCA_030015415.1 of Cynopterus sphinx. Taxonomy (NCBI): domain Eukaryota; kingdom Metazoa; phylum Chordata; class Mammalia; order Chiroptera; family Pteropodidae; genus Cynopterus; species Cynopterus sphinx. Next base: position 2,413,234 of record CM057392.1, on the reverse strand, counting down.
AGCAATGCGAACAGAAGAGGAACCAGAGTGGGCGGGTGCAAGGCAGGGGCGCTCGGCCTGCCTGCCGTCGCAGGTGCCTTGTTGGGCTGATGTGTGTTCGGCCGGCCTGGAAAACGTCTGTGCCCCAACAGCCCCGTCCTAATTCGCGGAGCCGTGTCGTCTTTCACCCTCGATCTGACTTGAAGGACTAACGTGATTTAAGCTGGAAAATGCGCGCGTTGCCCGAGGCAGGCGTCTAGAGGGGGAGCCAAGCTTGCGCCGCTCCAAAGTGTCTGTCGTCCTCACCCCTGTCACTTCTCCAAGTACCAAAGCTTTTCCAACCTGTCTGGACCTTCCGGGGCATAAATCAGGAGAAACGTGGCTGGAAACGGCTTCCTTTTCTTCAAAGCGACCCGCGCCCACCTCACCAGAGCATGCGAAAGCCGTAGCGGCGCACGTGGTTTCCATCGTGCCCAGGGCAAGCCTGTCCAAGCTGCTCCCACCGCCTCTCCGGGGGTGGGGTCGCGGGCCGCGGGGATCTGAGAAACACGATGGAGGAGTCCCTGGGTCTCCTGGGACCTGAGACCAGCGTCCGGTCCCGAGAGACACGTGGAGAAGCAGCTGACGTGTGGAGGCGCGGCATGGTCCCCATGTGCCGTGTCTGGACTTGCAGCACCGCTGTCCTTTTGGGATCTCGGAGCTCCTCTGAGGCTGTTCCCGGCCTGACTGCGAGCGGCTGGGAACAAACAAGACAGCCTCGAGGCGACAGCAGTGCGTGCACAGCTTCCCCCCTTCTGTTTCATTTTTTATTTCCCTCTCCATCTCCTTCCATCCGTCTTTCCCTGCCTCCCTCCCTTCCTCCATTTCTCCCTCTCCTCCTCTCCCTTCCTTCCGTCTTCAATACCTTTATTACTGATGGTTTGGACTTTATTTTTGAGTTTTGTGGTGCATTTCTCAGCATGCTGGGCCTACGGAAGAGGTGATACGAGATATCTATTTGTCAGATGCCTTTTCCTAGTTCCCTGCTATTTTTCTAAGATTATCATTATTTTTCTCTCCTGCTTCCATCCGTGGGAAGTAGCCCTGAAGTCCACAGACGAGCGGGTTGCCTTCCATGATGGATGGATCGTCACTTGCCACTGAGAGTTATCTAGCAAACATCTAGGGAACCACGGACTCCTGAGAAAACACTCATCACCAGCACGTATGCCAAGAAATGCAAGCAATAAACATCATCCTGCAGGAATCACAGGCTGAGGCGGAAACACAGAAGAGAACCAGCGTCTGCTCTGTACCGCATACTCAGTCGTTCGTCCGTTTCGTAAGCCTCCGCTGAGCAGCTCCTCCGGGCCAGGGACCCTTCTGGGGGCCGAGACGACGCAGGAAACTAGTGAGACAAAGCCCCGACTTACTCTGGGGTGCAAGGGACACGCAACCTTGTCTGACACCCCAAGAGCTCTGCCAGCGAGGCATCCTGACTCCCAATCCACACTCGGGGGGAATGACACCGCAGGGAGGTTCAGTGAGCTCAGGTCAGAAGGGAAAGAGCCTGGATCTCCAAGTCTCTCTGATTCCGAAGCCTTCGTGCTCTCCGCCTCGGCCTCGGGGGCTCGTGAAATCACACGCCATGTTACAGGGTGAGGCCGGCGAGGCAAAGTGCCAGCTGAGAGGAGTCCAGATGCCAGACCCAGCAAAGGCTGGAGCGCCCGTCAGAGCTCCACAGAGGGGTCCAGTCCGAAGGGTCGGAAGACGGAGTTGGGGCCCCAGAAGGGAGGGCGAGCAGGGCACGGGAGGCTGCACAGGCCCATGTGTGCACGGCCCGAGGCGGGACAAAGAGTGGGAACTGTCCCACTTGAAGGGAAAGGAAGCTTCTCAGGAGGGAATTCGGACTCAGAGCCAACGAGATTGAGTCTGGGACACGCCGGGATGTGCCTGAGAAACCAGGGTTGGACGTGCAGCTGGGACAGACGACGCTGTGCAAGGCTGGACTTGGACGCGGGGACAGCAGATGTCCTCCTGCTCTGCCGTCGCCAAGAGATTCTCTGCCTCTTCAGAGTGATCGTTCCCTTATCAGTGACGTGGAGCATCATGATAACCACGGTTTGGACGGCTCGGCTGAGGGAAACGCTGGGAAATCGGGGACAGAGCGTGTGACTTGGAGCCCCCCCCCGGGTGTGTTTCCTAATTCGCACTCAGACTCTTCTTGGGGCGGGCCTGGGTTCAGACAACGGGAGACGCGAGTGTTTAGCCAATAAAACGGGTTGAAGAATGTGAGAAATGTATCCACCACATGAAGTCATTGTTTCATATTTGTCTGAAGCTCCCAGTGGACTCCGAACGCCAGATTTGTGCTCCGTTTGCTTTCCACATTGCTTTTTCCCATGAGGAGCCTCTTTTGATATCAGCATGGGGTCGATGGAATTCTTCGGGGGTGAAAGGTGTTCTTTCTATTATGGTAACTTTAGGTTTAACCAGTTCGCCGCCACGTGAAAGCTGCTGTGGACGCCATCGAAGGGGAAGGGGGCCCCTCCAGATTTGTTTTTTAATTTTCCTCTGGGGAGGGGGGCGAAGTTGCCGAGCAAATCTGTCGAGCGGCTGGAGTTGGGAAGATCCCACTCCCACGGAAAAAGGAAGGTCCCGACACCGACCTAGCCAAAGCCCAGATGATTCTGGGCTGCCTCCAGTTTTGAAACTCATCTCTCCGGGCGGCTGCTTTTTTCTTTCCCCTCTCCCACACTGGCTGCTGGCTTTTCCCCTTTCGCTAATGAACCCAGAGCTCTGTGAATTTTTTAGCTTGGCCTGCTGTGATGCAAGCAGGTCTCAGGGTGTGACCTTCAGGTCAATCCTATCAAATAGTATTTGTTCAGTCTGTTCAGGAAAAAAAAAATAAGAGTAAAATGAAATCCCTTGCCTCTGCCCAGGTCTTGTGTCATTGCACGAATCCTCTGATCTAGGTGGCTCGGCCAACCCCACCCGAGGTGCTCCGACTGCGGAGACGCGAGGGGATCCGTTAGGCGCTCCTTGCTGAAATGGGGACCTGCCCGTAGTGATGGGGAAGTCGGCCCTGACGGCCTGTGCTTTTCCCTTCGGTCTCATTCCTTCTGAACTCTCGACTGCGACTCGGTTTTTCGGCCGGATCGCCCCCCGGACATGGCGGAGCCTGACCGAGGGGGTGGCGAGACCTGGGTTTTCACACCGTGAAGCTGGTAACAGTTTTGACTTCAATGCCTTGGAAAGTAGGTGATTTCAATGGCCCTGTTTCCTTTCAGGGGAAAAGGCTTTCTTTGCACCTAAACAATCTTCCGGTGCCTTCTGACTGACGAGCATATTGTTATGATTACGACCGGACTCCCTGACTCCTGGAGGGGGAGCCTTGAAAACTGCCCCAGACTGGCACAAATCAAAATCTTCATCAACTTAAACCATGTCAGCCGAAATGGAAAAGCCCAAATTGGAGTGTTTTATATCATGTCAGAAGCCCACGGACACGGTGCAACACTGCTTAACCCTTTCCCGGCCTGAGGAAAACCGTAGCACGTAAGAGAAGGGGTCTGGACAGTTTTTCAAGATTGTTTTTTTCAAAATGAGCAGTATGATCAGAAGGATGCGATCGGTACCGATAAGCTGCCGAGACGGTTTAATTAAGGCACAATCACTTGCACCCGGGGAAGAGTAAATTCGACATCGGGGGGTTTTCTGCCTAACCTCTCGTTTTTCCAGAGTTTTCCTTCCCTCCACTGGTGGTGGCACTTGGTCGCCTTTTTGCGGAATGCGATTCTGTCCCTCCCGATGGGCACGCCCCGATCTGCTCATCCTGGACTACGCTGACCAGGTCAGAATCCCTCCCGTCAGAATTCAGACGTCTGAGCAAGAGATTTCAGTCTCAGCAGGTAGCAAGGAGGATTTCAGACGCAGGCCCTGTCTACGGAGAAGCCAGAGAAAGCCATCCATGAACAGAGCCGACACGCAGGGAAGGCAGACACCAGAGAAGGCATGAAAATTCAGGTCTCGGGTGACCTCATAAGGCACGACGACATGTCTGTCTCAGTCTCCTGCTCCTCCCACTCCTTCTCCCAGCACCTGTGTTTCATTTTCCGGGAGACGGTGGGCAAGAGCGAGTTGATTTCCATTACTTCCATCCCAAGGAACCCTTAGCTAACGCAGAAGGCTTTATGAGAAAGGATGAGGACGGGTTGGTCTCCATTTAACAAAGAATAAGAAAGAAAAAATAGAAGCCCTAGTGGAGCAGGCTAATATTTTGATGTATTAACAAATGTGTTTTTCCCCGAGATTTCCTGTTACCCTTGACCCTCCCCCATCTGGGCAGCGAGACCATGAGTCATGCCTTGCCTCCAGGGAGGGTTGTCACAGCAGAACCACAGAACAAAAGAGACAAATTCTTGGCTTTTGAGTTTAAAAAGCTGAGCTTCAGGCTTCAGAAGAAAAAGATCTGGAAGGCTATTTGATCAATCTGAGCCAATTTTTTTCCTGCCCACGTAAAATAAAAATTCCCCTGGCTGGAAGACAAGAGAGGATTCTAAGGCGAAGCAAGGGGGTCAGATGCTGGTGAGTCCCTGAGGGGGCTTGCACCCCACTCCTGCCCCCTCGGCTGGCGTGAGTGTGGATCTTCCACGTTCTGAGAACGAGAACTGTGCCTTAGCTCCAGGGCAGAACCCAAAAGATGGCAGGCCTCAGAGAGATGCCCTCTCCCCAGCATGATGGCACAGCAGCTGCCTGGCTCAGCTGGAGCAAACGGTACGCACTGTTTTGGAGGGTTTTCTGTGGTCCTAAGGGTAGTGGGGGAGCCTAATGTTTTTGGTGGCCCTGAGAGAGGTACAGGAGTGGTCAGGGGAGAGCCAGACCGGGGGGCCCGGGGGGCTCCCGCAGTCTGGTCCAAGGGATGCCGAAGATGCAATCCAGGTGAACTGAGTGTGAAGTTGTAATCCAGGTGAACTGAGTGTGAAGTTGTAATCCAGGTGAACTGAGTGTGATGAGACTTTGGAGGGCAGGGGGGAGTGGGCTCTGCTCCGGGCACGGATGTGAATAACTGTAGCGAAGGGGGCGCTGACGTAGTGACTTGTTTGCAAAGACGGCACAACAACCCCTCTCATTCCTACATAAATGTCCCTTTGCGACGTGCCTGTCCCGCTCGCTCCTCCCATCAAGGTGCAGAGTCCACTTCGCCACGACGTGAATCCGGGCTGACATGTCGCATGAGCCACAGGCCGCTGGGGGAAGCCGGGCTGGGGTCCTCTTTTGCGAACGGAGAGCGTGGCTGGGCGAGGCTGCAGAGACTCCTTCCTCAGCTCGTGCAGTCGGGCCTGAGCTCAGGCTCGCAAGGTGCGGGCTCCCGGATCTCACACCCGCGCTCTGATGCTTCCAACGCCTTCAGCTGGGGCTCGGGGTTCTAGACACATCCCTTGAGAAGGTTCCTCTACGGTAAAACGTAGACGAGCTCGGGAAAAGTAGCCATTGACTTGGTTTCCCCAAAGCTAACGGTGGTCTCGGTCTGCTCGGGCAGCTGTGACTATCCTGTAGACCCCTTTCCAAAGGCCCAGCCGCCTCCCGACACCCTCACATCAGGGATGAGCTTTCGACACAGGAGTCCTGAAGGGCAGATTCTGAGAGAGAGTGGAGAGTATTCACTGTCACCAGAGAGGTGGGGCTGTCTAGGGAAAGCCACTGTTTGTCCCGAACTCTGTGCCACGGCAGACGTCCAAGACCATGGCAGATCTTGTCCTCCGAGTTCGGGTCCGAACTCTTTAAAGTCTCTTCTGAAGTGCTAAGGGTCACAGACTGGGGGCTGGAGGTGTCTCTGCACCCAGGTGACACAGGAGCCAGTCTCGTGGACCCTTCTGGAGGAAAGGCAACGTGAGACAAATGAGCCAGAACATTGAGAGTGACTCGATGTGACTGCTTCGGCCACGTTTTTCGGTTCCAGGAGCCGGGTCTAAGCCGCTGCAACCACAGTTCTACCGGCCCGCAGTCCCGTATCTCCGGCCGCGGCCTCTGTTTGTTTGTGTCTTAGGAACACAGACAAGCCTGGCTAAGAAAATGGGAAGATGGACCGTTCTGCTGGGTTAGAAAGTAAGAGAAGGCTCTGGTGTGAACGCGAAGCTTCAGGATGCTGGTCGCAGCGGCTGGCCACGGGTCCGCGACACGAGGCAGCGACTAGAGCAACAGCTGACAGGGCGTCTCCTCTAACTCCATCATTCGTTTCCTCCTCCTGTTGCCCCTAGCAGCGTGCATACCGCAGGCTTGTTATTCCACCCTCACCTGGACCCGTGGCCTCGGGACTTATCCCTGCGGCACACTGTAGTCATCCAGAAATGTGCTCCCTGTCACGCCGCATTGCTTAATTCTGGCTCTATTTTAGGCTCCGAGAGCCATTGGCTTGGCAAGACCTCTCTTATGTGTGACTTAGAACGTGCTCCATGTTGCGTTATCCTCGAGTTCACACCAGTCGGTTCCATTTCCAGCTCGTTCTGGCTTGGGCAATACTTACTGCCCCTTGGTTCAGCAACGCCTCGAATTACTGTAATGAGCCCTTGTCATTATGCTGTTCTCCGCATAAGAAGATGCTACCCACCCTTTGTCAGCAAGGCGTAGGCTTAAAGTTAATTTTTCCAATATTTGGCGTTTGTTTGTCCGTTCTGCACTGATAAATCCCAGTGGGCCCACTATTTTAATTCAGCGACACGCCCAAACCTCCCCGTTTTTCCATTTACTCTTGCTCTGGTGACTATAATTTTTTAACTCAAAATCTGGACACGCTGTCTCACAGAGGGTTTTGTTGCTGTTATTTTAGCTCTAAAAGTGTTGCTTCCCGGTGCTAAAGGAAATTAAAAGACACAGCAGGTCCTAGGTGCATTCTTAGATAGCAAAACGGGATAGGATATTTAAAACTAGGACCGTTCTAAAAATGTGGAACTTCTGAAAGATGCACCCGTATTCAGGGTTCCAACCACTGATGCCTCCCACGAGTAAGACACCATGTTCTGTATCAGCCTTGGTCTGATGAATGTCAGTCTAGTCCTTCAGGTGGAGTATAGGCCTCTCAGAGACAAAAGGCACAGATCACATCCCCCTCGTAAAACTCTGTCCATACACCTAGCTCCATGCAGTTGGTTGAGCAATTGCAGAGAGATGATGCTGCATTTTTAAGACAGCTGTTAGAGATTAGGAGCTTGCAAAAGTAGCCTGACATTAAGGTGAAGGCAGACTGGAGAACGCTGTCCTGCTTCAGGCCCCCAGAGAGTGGTTCCAGTCAGGCCTGGGGTAGATCTCTGTCGAGAAGGGGTATAATTACCCTGGTCCGGCGTGGCCCCAGGTCCCGTCTGGCAGACTGACTTATATCTGTCAGGGACTTTGAAAACGCTGACTTGGCTCCTTAGAAACACAAAACCCACAGCATCATTTGGAAAGGTCAGCGGCAATGGCCCGGGTCAGAATAACTTGAGTTCGTCTTGTGCCAATGCCTCGGAAGAGGAAGTCGCTGGAGACTCAGGGAAAGCTGCTCGAGAGCACCGTGTCGCTAAGTCCAAACAAAGGATGGAAGAGGTTTATGGCCGAGTTTTACTCTGCAACTCGAATGCCAACCCAGCTATGAAATATGTTCTAGGAATTCCAACCCGATTTTTATCATCTGCCTTGGAAAGCAGCTGTGCTCGCCGTGAGCACAAAGATTCACTACCTGCAACTGCTATAATTCAGCAGAATTATGCAGAGATGAAAAACTCGAGAGCAACTGTCTTTATTTTAAATGCAATGTGAACTGTTTTAAGGAATTCTGCTGCTTTGAGACCTAGAAAAATGGCTCTATTTAATGAACGTAGTAGAGAATCAAGGTCTAAGGACTCTTAAAATTCAGGAATTCACACCGACCCTGCAGAGAATGCTTTTTAAGAGAATGAGTAAAAAGTACTGCCATAACTCTTAAACGAAACACGAGATAACACAGAGCGGTGACCTCCTAAATTACACATCCATCACTCAGGGCCCTGATAACCTCGTGCCCTGACAATCGGAGGCACGGAGAAGAGGGACTTACCACAGAAGGGACAGCGCTGCAAAGGGCCCTGACAAACTCATGGCAGTAATTTTGAACCAATAATGTCCTCCGCAGAAACGAACAACTGCCGTGGGTTTGTGAATCCATATATCAAAAGTCTCTGGAGTGGATTTTATGGTTTTAAAAGGTATCAGGGCCATCCCGGAGGAGCCGGGGCATATGCTCCTCAGACGAGTGAGCCCCCAAGTCTCATTCCGCGCACACATGGGCCACAGCTGCCTTGCACCAAATGGATGCAATGGAACTCTGTCGCTTATATCATCACCTGGGCACTTGGACGCCACCCTGGGAAAGCCTAGCAAGGTGAGTTTTCCAAAATAACGGTTTCAGCGGACCACGCACCGGTGCGCTTGAACATGAACAAACGCAACTCCTGCACGGGTCCGGAGCAAAGCCCTGAAGAGGAGGGATGCAGTGAACCTCACGGTCGGCACTGCAGGAGGAGTGTCAAGGTCGTAAGAGACACATCAGGAGTTCAGAACCGCGACTTCAGTGCTTTGTGGCCAACATGACCCAGTGACATCTCTGACGCTCAGATTCCTCAGCTGTAAAGTACGATTGAATCAGACGGTCTCCCAGGTGCCATCCAATGCCTTCAGTTCATGGCTCTCATTTCTGCATAAACCTTATCTGGTAAGGGCTGAGAGTTAGGCTGTGCCTATCCGTATTTGGCCAATAGTACAGAACCCCATTTACTCTGAAGTTTTCCCCAGCAGAGGTTCATACAAAAGTCACTGACTGTACCTACCACAGACGCACGACACCACTGAGCAACACGTACTCAACTGGGAACGTGTTTTAAAAAAGGTAAACAAAAGAGCACATCATGAACACATCGGGTTTATTTATTCCTTAGAAAAATAGGAATGTATCGGCCAAGGAAGCTTTCAGTTTATGTCATCCATAAAGAAAAACATAAGCATTTATACAAATGCCTCTGCACAGAGAAGTCAGTAACGGAAAGCTCTAATTTCAACTCAGATTACATCATATAAAAATAAAAGCTCATCTCCGTTACCAGAAAATAATACTCTCAAACTCATTTAAAAATAGGATGTCCCCAAGTTTTTCGGAAATTATTAAAGATACAAGAGTACATTTATCCCTATCCTCTTTTATTTCTTCTTTTTAGACTTAAATGTATGATTTTACTGTTCGGAATTTCTGAGAAATCAGACATTAATGATATGCACAGATTTCGTGACAAACTATATTTACACATTCGCATATAATACAATGTAGTGACGTATTAGCGACAGTAATAAACTATTACAGTTTATTAATAAGAAAACCATCATTTTAACAATTTAAATGCTTTATGACAAGATAATTTATATCCAACATATAAAACACATATTTACAGGTAACTTTAGAAAGAAAACGTGTTTTCATAATCAAAAGCAGCAATAACATTTTCTCTATTAATTTCAGCTTCGCTGTAGAAATGTTTTGTCTAAATTTAACTAATCAATGAGCTAATTAAAGACAATAGATCAATAGTAAAATTATATGGCATATGTATATATAGATACATGAGTGTGTGTCAACTCACCAAAACTCGAGTTATAAACCAAAGCCATTTAAGAGGCAAATGGAAGACAAGAGTAATGTGGGCTTGTCTTGTTCGTTACATAAACTGTAATTTCCAAGTTGATTTGCAGTTCTAGAAAGATCCAAATAGGTAATTTAACCTACTACCTTTGTTAGTTGTTTCTTATTCTCGTTTTCCCATTTAATTTTTGTGTCTCTTTACTGATGATGTGAAACAGGATTTTCATTCTCATTATCTCTCTCAGGACTTAAATGAGTTTGATGAGGTATCATCATTTTTCATTTTACTTTTCTATATTTTCCTGGTCTAAAAAACAGTCTTAACCATGTGGTTTTAATTCTACTCTTTTAAGTCACTTGTGTTCACCCAAAACAAGGGTACACTAAAAGAACTGGACCAAAATCAAGGTGAACTATGCCTTATGTTTAAATTCTTTGAGACCTGAGAGTGGTCAAACATAAAACTAATCACGATTCTAAAATTAATATTGTTTGAGAGAGGCCTTTATCAGAGGTCAGGGCACAATCTACAACGCCACTTACTGAGAAGAACAAACACTGGCCCTTCATGTGGTCAGGTCAGAGCAGCTGCGGTGTCATTCACAGCAGTTTTCGCTTCTTGGTTTGGGGGGTCTGGGCTAAGAAGGGGAGTGCTGTTGGAATTCTCACGTTGTCCATCTCCCTTTGGGGAGGCAGCTTGTTCTTGGTGCTTTTTGTTCTCTTGAGCAGACCCCAATGGTGTGCTCTCCCCAGAAGGCTCCATCGGCCTCTCTCCGTGAACCACCTGTTTCTCTGCTTCTGCCTCTTGCTCGCGCAGCAGTCTCTCCACCTCCACTTCGAGCTCCAAAGCCTCCTCGTCAGCCTGCACGTCCAGCTGCTGCATGAGCTCCTCCAGCTTCCTGGCCTTGCGGAGCTCGTTCTGCTGTATGATGGTGCAAAGGTGCTCAGTGAGCTGCTCTTTAATGTCAGTCTTGCGCTGCAGATCGAGCTTTGCCGTAACATACTCTGCTTCGGCCCTGTCAAACCGCTTCCTGTAGGGACAGGGACAAAGATGGGTCCATTAGTTTCCCACTGAAGAAGATATTCAAAGGGAGGCCGAGAAATAATAATAAACTCCACAATTGGAGACAAGGTATAATGAAGATACAGATATCAACACTCTATGAACTCTCGTCTACCAGAGTAGACCTCAGACAAACCAGTGTTGCTGAAACGTCCACAGCATCCACATTTGGACTTTCCTGATACTATGACATTCTTCTGCACCCGTTACCTCTTTCCAAGGCTGTGACTGAATAAAAGCAGGCTGAGGATTGATTCAGTGGTGTGCTAGCTCCGAGGAGAAGAGCCCTCCCTGATTTGTAGTGTCTGCTGGTTTCTGTGGTGTAAACACTACCAGCCTGGTCAGCTTCAGCATCAATGCAACATCACTGAATGCAGAATTGGGAAAAGATGTACGAAATCCACTCTCATGCGTCCGTAACAGTGCTCCGGAGGAGTGTTAAGGACCAGATGGGGTAAGCAGGGCAAGTGTGCAGTGCGGCACCGGTAGGCACACAAGAAACTTCCCTCCAAAGCAGCAGAATCGAAAAGCATGGTTAGCACATCAATACCTATGTTTCTACAATTAAAATTATGCAAAATGTAAGAACGTGGTGTTTACACTTGCAAACTCTTACATAACTTTCACTTCTCTTATTTCATTTTTTTTACTGTCATCTAGTAAATATAAGACTAAGAAAACTAGCTTTTTTCAATTACCCCTACGTTACAATAACTGTTCTAAGGGAGCTCTGTTGGTTCTCTGGACCCTTTATTTCCATACTTGGCAACATATCTTTTTCTGAATGTTCTCGCACCAAGCTTAAGAGCTCTGACAACATTGTCTAGATGTACACGAATCCCCGGCCCCTTCCCCTCACTCAAACCTCCCTTCTCCGCGAGTCTGTGGTCTCCCTCAGCCAAAGTCAGTCAGTCAAGATTTACTGATTGGGCTCATGAATGCTGAATTGAAATTAAAATTTGCAAACAGGTCCCTGGGTTTCCAGTGATCTTTCACCCTGGATAAATCACTGAAGATTTTGCATTTCGTTTATTTAAAGTCCTTCTGTCCAGAAACATGCATATGTATTCCCGTACGGAGTGATTTATGTTTAAAATATTGATTAGTTTCACAAACTGCGTTCTGAGCCTGGGGTCAGGTGGCTGTACCAAATCAGAATATGGTGATATATTTTGGAACAGAATAATAAGAGCATTATACTTAACATAGTAAGACAAATTGCACTGAAATGTAGTTATTTGTTTTGTTATTTTAAAGGGACACTGAATGATTTAAAAGATTCTAGAAATTATGTCTTGGTTTTGGTATCCCTGACAATTTTAAAAACTCGATCATTAACCCTTGGCATGCCATTAGGTTCCACTGACCCACTTTTAGTTTTTCAGTTTCTTTTCTGAGTACTTATAACTATTTGTAAAAATCAACATATCATTTTTTTTATCCTTTCTTAGAAGTCTTCCAGAAAACAAAGAGGAAATTTACTTATATTATAAAAAACAGAATCAAACTAATCATAATTTGGAATCATGATATCGGTCCACCAGATCTTTTTACAAATCTAAGATATATTATGGGATCATTGAGATACTATTTTTCCTATATCTTGAAACATTTTGCCATTTCATTACCCTAAGAATTATCTCCTCATTACTAATCGATTATTCCCATTTATGCTAAAAAATTAAAATGAGAAAAGAATGATGAAATGACCTAAAAAGACTATGCTGCAATGTAACAAATCATCACCATTTAGTTTCCTTACTGTGTTGTCCGAAGCATTATGTCACTTTTCGAAAAGGTACAAAAGACTAGAACACCATATTTGTAATCTGCTCTCGGCTTTCACTGAACACAGTTGAGAATTAATGCTTTTCATTTTCTGCCCTAATGGCAAAGTAAAAAAAAATTGACAGATGAAGACATTTGGCAGTAATTATTAGCCAAAAGATAAATGTTGTGGTAAGCTAAAAAATGACCATCTTAATCCCCAGAATCTGAGAATATTAAATCATATATGGCAAAACGTGATTAAGTTAAAGATTTTGAGAGACGTTGATTTCTGATTTTCCAGTTTGGTCCTAAATGCAATGGCATGTTTCCTTTTAAGAAAGAGGCGAAGGAACTTTTGAGAAAAATGGAGGGACAGAACTGAGTGGCACAGCCACAGGCCAAGGAACCCCTACACCAGAGCTGGAAGAGGCGAGGAATGACTGCTTCCCTAGAGTTTCTGAAGGAAGAGCATCGCTGCCGAAGCCTTGCTTTCAGACTCTGGCTGCTGGAAAGGGAAGAGACTACATTTCTGTTGCTCTACGCCACCTACTTCGTGGCAATCTTTCATGGCAGTCCTAAGGAACCCACACGAACGCAGACTCAGAAAGTGTAGGTTCTGGGCAGGGAAACAGATAGTGTAAGTAAAATCTCAGAGCATGAGTCTTCAGAAAAACAGCCGGGGCGAACTTTCTCCAACTCACCAATAAGGAGAAAAAAGTACACGGCTAAGCATAAAAAGGAGATGCTCTCTCCCCAGAGCTGATTTCCATAGGAAGAGCTCCATCACAGCGTTCTCCCAG